>CM055956.1:4543107-5837041 GCA_029490685.1 Schizonepeta tenuifolia | reverse complement strand
CATTTATAGTTGACTGCCTTTTGAAGCTTAGATCTCTCAACCAAAATTCATGTTCCATTTTTCATCAGAGAATCGATCTCTTTGGTCATAGCTATGATCCATTGTGTCTTTTCTTTGCTTTCTATTACTTCAAAGTATGAACCAGGCTCTGCATAATCAATTTCTTCAGGTACACACAAAGCATAATACACCATATCTGCTTCAACATATCTAACAGGCGGCTTGATAGTCCTTTTTTCTCTATCTCTAGCCAATTGGTAGTTTCTCATTCCTGATGTAGATCCGTCACTCGAAGATAACTGACTATTAGACACATCACTCGAGCTCTGCCCAGAAGATCCCTCTTTTCCACCAATTGGCTCCACCTTGACCTTTGTCTTGGTGCTTTTACTTTCCTGTGATATTTTCATCCTTTGTGCTGCTGCAAGAAATGGCATCTCTTGTTCATTGAACACAACATCTCTGCTGATTATAACTTTGCCATTTCCAGGTTAGATATTCAACAACTTATATCATTTTACTCCTTTAGGATATCCAAGCATCACACACTTGATTGCCCTCAACTCCAACTCATCTTGTTTAATATAAGCATAAGCCATGTACCCAAAAACTCGTATGTGTGAATAACTACCTATGCTGCCATACCATTTCTCATCTGGCGTCTTGTATTCAATAGCTGATGATGGGTACTTGTTTATTAGATAAGCTGCAGTAGTTGTGGCTTCCCCCCAAAACCTTTTTGGTAAACCTGATTCACAAAACATGCACCTCACTCTTTCTAGGATAGTCCTATTCATTCTCTCAGCTACCCCATTTTGATGAGGATTTCTTGGGACAGTTCTATGTTGTTTGATTCCTTTTTCTCTACAAAACTTATTGAATTCTTCAGACAAAAACTCTAAACCGTTGTCTGTCCTGAGACACTTCAAAGTTGAGTTTCTCTCAAGCTCTACCTGTGTACACCATTCCTTAAACTTGATGAAAGCTTCATCCTTCCCTTTTAGAATGTATATCCAAAGTTTCCTAGAATAGTCATCAACGATGGAGATAAAAAAACCTTCCTCCACCTATTGTTGCAGTTCTTGAGGAACCCCACAAATCAGAGTGAGCATAATCCAATGGAGCAGATGATGTGTGTTTTCCAGTAGGATAGGAGTTTTTCTTGCTTTTGCCAAGAATGCATTGTTCACAATTCACAATCTTTCCAGGATCAACATTCTCTAAAACTCCTTGTTTGATCAACATAGTTAATCCTTTTTCCCCAACATGGCCTAACCTCTTGTGCCATAACACAACATCATTTTCACTAGCTATATTAGCACTGCCTTTCAAGACTTCAGCAAAAAAATGATACAGATTATATTTCCTAATCCCTTTAAGAATAACATTTGATCCCTTAAACACAAGAATAATGCCATTTTCTGACACAAACTTATAACCCTAAGACTCCAGCAATCCAAGAGAGATCAAATTTCTTTTAACTGAGGAATTTATCTAACTTCAGGCAAAATCTTAATAGAACCATCATGCAATTTCAATCTGATATTTCCTATACCACTGACCTTGCATACTTGATTGTTGCCAAGCAAGACTGAGCCATTTTGATGAAGATCAAGATCCAAAAACCAATCTCTGAAGGGGCACATGTGGAAACTGCAGCCAGAATCCATGATCCATGCTTCTTCCATGTGTTTGTCCACCACATTCAGCATCTCCCCTACTTCGAGCTCTTCTGCACAATCTGCAGTATCACTTGGTTTATGATCCTTTAATCCCTGCTGTTTCTTTTTCCAAGAATAACAGTCCTTCTTCAAATGTCCTGGCCTTTTGCAGAAATGACACTTCCTCGTCTACTCCTGCTCTGGTTCCTTGACTTTAGATTGCCCAAATTTCTTAATTTTGTTATTCTTTTTCTTGTTCTTGTTACCCTTGAAGTTCTTGACATTCAGGCCTTCTCCAATAGATTCACCCTTTCCTTTATTTATTTCTGAAGCTCTATGGATCTGAGGGCAGATTAAACTTCCTCCAAAGATATGGTTGCTTATCTTCCAAATAATATCGCATCCCTTAAATTTTCATACGATTTTGAAAGCGCATTAAGGAGGATAATCGCTTTATCCTCATTCTCGAGTTTAACCTCGATATTTTCCAAATCATCTAATGACTTGTTGAATTCTTCTAACTGGTCTTCAATACTTCTTTCGCCATTGATCTTGTAGGCATATAGCCTCTGCTTCATGAACAAACGGTTAGCAATTGATTTAGTCATGTAAAGCTGCTCCAATTTGTTCCAAACCCCAGCCGGTGAAGTTTCTTTGGCCACCTCACGAAGAACTTTATCACCAAGTGATGGTCCCGATACGAGATACTGGTGTATGGGGGGGGGGGGGGGAATACACCATTTAGGATTTTTCAACTTTGAAAACTTAACACTCGAAAATCACTTCAACTGAGTAAAGAAAGGCTTAGCTGAAATCACAACTGAGTAAGAGAACTCAGCTGTGAGAGTGGTGCTGTGCGGAATATGGTGGAAATTATACTCGTAAAAACAACTCACGCTTTTATGCTCGGTTGGTCATGAACCAAAACAGTTGAATATGCAAATATGCAGTTTGTATGTCGGTTAGATTGGTCAGTTGAAAATGCAAAAAGTAACTGAACAGAAATAAACACAGACACACAGAATTTAACGTGGTTCGGAGATAACCCTCCTACGTCCACGGGGAGTTGTGAGTCCACACAACTCTGTCCAAGTTCTTCTGGACAAACCACTCAGCTTACGCGGGCTGAGCAACCATTAGGGATAAGTTTACGGGTACTTATCAACCTTACAGTTTAGTTTACGGGTACTAAACGACCTAACTACTCAGTTGCAGGAAGAGTGGGATCCTAGACCTTTTCAGGTGAAAGAAAAAAATGTGATTCCAACTTACAGCTCGAACGGAAGGTGAGCTGTGATCTAACTCTCTATGAACTCTCACTAAGTGATGTTCTCAAGGTTCGATCTAAAGATACAAAAACTATCTAACTCTAGAACTCTCAACAAGTGATGTTCTAAGAGATTCAGTTTAGTTCGTGAAGAATATTGCTCTTTTCTTTTTGCTCTCAGATTTCTTCTCGCGTGTGTGTCTTGTCTTATCAGTGTCTTGTGTCTTCGAATGAATGAATGCCTCTATTTATAGGCGGAGAGAATCAACTAGCCGTTGGAGGAGCTGTTGATCTCTGTTCGATGAAAGCGATGGCTTGTCTCTCATCTCTGCAGACTTTCTCGATATGGCATCTGAGCTCTTCTGCTTTCCATTTGAGACAGCCTTGTGTTGGGCCAAATGGGGTAATGACTGAACGGTCAAACCCTCATGTGACTTCCTTTTGAAATTCAAATTCAAACCTTTCTGACAGTCAACCTCGGTTAGTCGGTTGAAAATCTTGATCTTTATCTGAGTGGTCTTCAGCTGATGTTCTGTCTCAACAGTTGAACTCTCAGCTGACTTTGAACTTCATGTTGAGACTTCTTTATAACTTCCCCCTTCTTGAAACATTCTCTTTCTCGGATGGCATACTACAGCTGATGTTCCAACTGAACAGTTGGCTTGAACTCTCAGCTGTCGAAAAGCATTCCCTTTTTTTTTGGCAAAGCTCTCTCATCAGGCAAAGTCTTGTAGCTGATGTTCCTCATCCGATCTTTCATCCGGGGTTGTATCCGAGTGTTGCTATGTTGCCGTCTTCAGCTGGAGATCTGTAAAGATAAAATCTTAACATTGCTCAAACAGCGAGCCTAACAGCTAACATTAGGAACTGGCAACATCTACTCGGTTGGGGTCAGTTGGTTTTGGAATTCATCAAAACACTTACTAATAAATTTCCCAACAATTTCCTCCTTTTTTATGATGCCAAAACCACTTACAACTTGAAACCACTACTGATCTAAACCTCACTAACTTATCTAAAATCTCAGCTGAAATTCTAGACAGTTTATAAGATAAAACATCAAAGGGTTAGCACAGTTATAACATGGTATTTTAATAAATACTGCGATTCATGGCTTGGACAATGAGATATTGTGCATCAAGTTGAATCGTATATATACTTGAAGTTTTCATTACAACTGATGATTACACTAATAAGTACAAAATATTTAAAGATACATCAGTTGCTCCAAAAACTACATCAGCTCAAAAACTATCAGCTCAAAAACTTCGTCAGCTCAAAAATACTGTTGACCATACTTGCTGAAGATACGCTCAAAGATCTCTTTCTTCGCATCTGACTCGATCCCAGTGTTGACACCATGTTCCTTGCAGACTTGTCTCGCCTCAGCCATGATCGCATTTCTGTTCGGAGTGCTTGTACCCTTGATCATCTGAGGGCGATATCTGAGCTTCTGTGGAACTGGAATGGTGTTGGGATCGAGCTGAGCTTTCAGCATAGCTCGCTGGAACTGTCTGAACATTCCAGGGTCTCCAGTTCTGAGCTCCCACAAGGCTTCCTTGAAGGCTTGCCTTGGGTCTTCAGTTGAGTAGACCTTCCTGTAGTAAAATTCATTTATGAACTCGTGCTTGAACTGCTCCCAGTCATCGTTCCACTCAGCATTCATCCACTTGTCAATGTCTGGGAACCGAGACGGGAGCGGGGCGTTCCTCTGCAGCTGCTGCGTCTTCTTCCTAGCCTCAGCCTTCATCTGGTGCTTGTTTATTCTTCGCACGCTCCGGCTGGCTTTATTTCTGTCTACATTCTTCTCAATCTTGGCCAGTTCCTTCTCGAACTTAGCCACCTTCTTGGCCTGATCAGCAGCGAACTTCTTAATCCAAGAGGGATTCAAATATTTCTCCTTCGACTCCCCCATAGCTTTTGCAGCTTCGATGCAATCTTCAACAGAGATCCCGTCAAGATCGTCATCGAGCTTGGCTGTAAGCTCGGCTACGAGGTCGTGGGAGACTTCCAGTTCCTGCTCTTCCGACTCCTTCGGCTGAGAACCTTCAGCTTCTTCCCTTTGAGGTTCAGCTGGCACTCCTTCTTCCCCCTGCTCGTGAACTCCTTTCCCCTGTCCAGCAACAACTGCTGGCTCCTTTCCTTCCCCCTTTTTGGCATCATCCAAAAGGGTGGCAATTGAGCCATCCAGGGAGGTCAGCTTGGCCTCAGCTTGTTGAACTCGGGAGAAGAGTTCGTCCACAGCATCCTTCTCTTCCACCTTCTTTGCCAGCTCCAGGTCCTGGCATTCCTGCTCGGCTTTCTTCAAGGCTGCAAAGGTCGCAGAGACATCTTTGTGAAGGGTGACGAACTCAGCTCGAAAATTTGCGAACTGAGACATCCACTCCTGGTCTTGTGTCTGCTGGGACTTTGCCAGATCAGATTCAGCAACGGACTTGAAGACGTTGAAGTCCGAGCTGAGTCCCTGAACCGCCTTCTTCAGATCCTTGACCTCCGAGCTGGTAGAAGTGGAGAGGCCTTCCAGCTTTTGTTGAAGGGAGAAGGAGAGTTGTTCCAGTTGATTCTTCAAGCTCGTGTTTTCTTCCATCAGCTGGTTCCTCTTGACAGCTTCTTCTTCCTTGTTGTGCTCAAGTTTGGACAACAGCTCTTGCCTCAGCTGGTTGACCCTCTCAGTGATCAGCTCACAGATATCATCAGTTGAGTGTGCTGGCTGATCAGAGGGTACAAGCAGTTGTTGTTGTTGGGTCCACGACAACCAGGGCTGTTCGGCTGGCCAGGTATTGTTTCAGCTTGTCTTCTTCCCTCTTGGCCGCCTCTTCATCTGCGTCGACATCCTCCATGTGGTTGGCATTTTTGGCCAACATATGGTCAAGAAATTGAACAGCTCCAGGATTGTCGCACAGCTCCCTAGTGTCTGTCCCTTCTTGTTGGCTCCTATCCAGACGACGACGGAGCACAGCCACCTTCTGGTTGTAGGCTACCTCCAAGTTCTGGTAGTCGAAGTACACCCTCAGGTTGGATTCTTCAACCTTCAACCTGTCCCAACCATGGATCCTGAGGGTTTCCTCCTTGACGTACCAATAGCTGAAAATGACGCTGAACTGATAGAGCAGTTCCGTCCTGAACATGGCAAAGATGGGCATTGAGCTTGCCTCGGGGAACATGCCGATCAGTTTGCGAAAGCAGTAGTCTAGCCTGTCTTCGTACTCAGCCAAGATCGCCTGGCAGTTGGCTTCTTCATCAATATGTGGGGGGTCTATATCGAAGGCAATGGGTTCGAGGGTGTCATCGACGTTGGCCAAAGGAACGGTCTCAACGTCAGCATCGAGCGAGAGGCTCGGGATATCTGACTGAGGACCAGTTGAGAGAACTGGATCCTCTTTGGGTGGTGAGTGGGCTGGCTCAATTGTTTCCTCAGACACAGGTGGGATTTCCTGGCTGGCATCAGCTCCAATTGGTTGACTGTCGTGGGACTCCTCAGATGAAGAAGAGTCATCTGAGGAGGAGCTGGATTCCTCCACGTGGATCTCCACCCCTTCAGCCATCTTTTCTTGTGGGTGGTGTTGAATGACGAACGCAGCTGCGTCAACCGACTAGCTAGATTCGGTTGATTTCTCAGCTGGTGTCTCCACCACGGGGCCAGATGCAGCCGGTTGAGCTGCTGGCTGTATGATCTTGATCCTGGGCTTTTTCTTGAGGGTTTCCACCTCTTCTTCTTCTTCTTCTTCTTCTTCTTCTTCTTCTTCTTCTTCTTCTTCTTCTTCTTCAGCTTCTTCAGCCACCTCCTCCAACTGGCGTTTGGCAGGCTTGGTTCTTGAAGGGCGGCGAGCTGCTGGGGCCGACTCCACAGCTGGCTTGGAGGCTCCCTTTGGGTGTGTAGACTGCGTCCACAACATCCCTAGCCTTTTTGGCTGTAGGGAACAACATCAGCTTGCTGAACGGAGGGTCCTCACTCCCTTCCCAGGTCAGCTTCTGTCCCTTGGTGGCTTGGAGGATCAGGGCAGAAATTTTTGTGCCGAAGTTGAGTGTGCCTTTGACACTCAACAGCTGTTCTCCGGACTCAGCTGCCGTCTCGGAAATTTTCAGCTTCTCCGCCCACAGCTGGCTTTCAATGTAGCCCAGCCAGTCAATCTTGTGTTGTTCCTCCAGGGCCTTCTGCTGCTTGAGCTTCGGTCTGCTAATATCATCGAAAGCTCCTCCGTATGCGAAGGCGCATTTTGAAATTACGTCAAAAAGAAGTCGATGCTCCGGCTTCAGTTTGGTCCTCTGCATACTCCCCTTCAGAGGTTCGAGGATAAGGAGGATTGTCTGCAGAAATGCATCTGCATCATTGTCTGAGAAGTTCCCCATTACGTCTATGGCTTCCCGATTTCTGGGGATGATCTTCTCCAGTTCCTTGGACACTCTGATTTCGACGGCGGTGTCTTCCATCGAACGGGAAGTGCTGTTTCGTTGCTTGCACGGGATGGTCGTGACAAGACCTATTTCTGCATCGCGCTGCAGATTCTTGTAGAAGAGGGCGACCTGCTTACTGAGCAGCTTGGAAGGAAAGAGGGTTGCCCAGTCGAGCAGATTACACGACTGTTGGGTAATTTTGACTGACGCTCCACGCCCGCGAGTGAGAAGGTGAATAGTTTAATGTGTCAGCCCAGTCGCACTATAAAGTAAGGCTATAGGATTTCAGCCAGACTTTACATTAAATGCGATACGAAGGCTTGTTCAGTTTAGCTGACATGTTCAGGAATGTTTGAATTTATTTCAAACATTCTCATTGAATATCATAACACCTTCAGTCATAAATGATACCTGCCAGCTGATGTCTGAATCAGCTGTGTTCATCAGTTGAGTTCCTCAGTTGCCGCATACCATCAGCTGACTCAAGTTCGTCTGTTCAGCTAATGTTTGATGTCTTCAGTTGGCAATCCGTATCTGAAATTCCCCCTTCATCTGAGCTTCCCCCTCAGATGGATATCTGACTCTTCAGCTCGGATGGATCCTCATCAGCTCGGATGACTCTTCAGCTCGGATGGATCCTTTTCAGCTCGGATGACTCTTCATCTGATGGATCCAATAGTCCAAGAAGATCACATAACATTTTTCTACTATTACCTTACATATTATTATCAGGATCATCAATATTACTCCCTTCGCGCACAATAATTATAGTTTTTGAGGACGTCTTGTGTGTGAATTGTTGCAGCTAGCATGCGATTGGGTCCGGATTGAGTTGACCCTGTTGATCCGGTTAAAATTATTTATTTATTTTTTTCAATTTTTTTTTAAATTTCCAAATTTTTTTTCCGACTCCGATTTTACGGCTTCACCTTCGCTTCGATTACTAATATAAGGATAATCGTCGGGCAACAATTTAAATTTTTTCGGCTCACTCCAAGGCCTTCGGCTCTCCTCGCTCAAATCTTGATCAAAGAGGAAGCAGCAAATAACAAAACGAAGTGGCAAAAAAAAAGGTGCAAAAAAAATATGGAATTAAAAAAAAAAAACTAAAAGGAAAAACTGAAATTTAAAAGGGAGAAATGCAAATATAGCCACCCCTGAAAAGAAAAGTGCTAATATAGCCACTTTTTTAAAAATGATCAAATATGACCATGCATACACGACTAGCATACACGACCTTAGCAATATACACAATAATGCACACACGACTAGCATACACGACCTGAATACACGACTAGCATACACGACCATATCAGTATACACGATCAATATACATGATCGTGTATGCTGATCGTGTATGTGTGGCCATATTTGATCTTTTTAAAAAACGTGGCTATATTAGCACTTTTCTTTTTAGGAGTGGCTATATTTGACTAATTCTCAATTTAGAAATCGGAATTGAAAAAAATTGAAAAAAAAATATGGCGCGTGCACGAGCCACGCGCGGTCGCATGCTATGCGACCGGTCGCATTCAAGTTTTGGTGATAGTTTTTATATTGTGGTGTGGATTTTTAAGAAAAGTTAGGTAGATGTGTGGGTGGACTATTATACCCATCACCTTTGTATTGAAAAGTAGGTAGATATTTTGTGTGGAGTAATAAAGTAAGTAATATATTGAAAATAAATGAGGTTAGAAAATGAAAGAGTGTGTAAAGCCATTTCCATAAATAAAAAAATTATAATTTTCGTGGACGGAGGGTATATAATTTAAATAAAACTGAAGCTCAATTTGTATTCTTTTTTTTACTCTATCTGGAATTTCATATAATGCAACATTAGCATTTTTATTTAGTAAGGATGTTCGATCATGATAGGCCTTTTCAAGTTGATATCATGCACTTCCTCATTTTGTAGCTGGCTGAAGTCATTAGATTTGTTCCAATTATTATTTGCATGATATAAGTATAAAACTTCGATTTTTATGCGAAGGAAAAACAGGAAAAGGTGAAGAAACAAATCTTAGATATAGACATATTATTAAACAAAATCTTATTATGACAGAAAAAGTTACTATTATTTATACAAAAAAACAAGGGATAATATGTGTCGCAGACTTTTTTGGAATAATTGAATTGTAAGTGATGGTGGAGGTGTAAACATGCATCTAAAACTAAAGTGTACCTATACATTTTGTACTTCTCCTCTTCTCCTTTTATCTTATGCGGCAAGTTTAAAGATAGAATAATTACAGAAAATAAAAATAAAAAAAAGAGAGAAATAAAGGGCCAAAAAAGAAAATAGAAGATAACGAAAAATTGATAGGAAAGACGCTTTAAAATCATCGATATACGACGGGATTTTGACGCGTGATAATTACATTGATTTTGATGGAACAATCATATTATTCATATAAAAAGAAAGAGCGAAAAATGAAATTGAATAAAAAACTTCAATAAGTGTTCCTCGTGTGTTTGTTGTAAACATGATTTTATATGATACACAGGTTGTCATTTTTCATGTAATTTTTTTAGAGAACTATAAAAGTGTATATATATATATATTATCGAATAGAACATTACACCGCCATATAAGTGAAATCTCTACATCTTTGATGGGACCATTACACCACAAGTGGGAACATTATAATGATAATTATATGAATTTTCGAAAGAATAATTTCTATAATTACTAGATTATTGTTATACTACTTTCATCTTTAAAGTATATAGTGAAGGTATTTACCGAATATATGTCTTTTAACGAAGCACAATACGATTTTGAAATTAATTTAATCATACTAGAAATTAGTAATTTGAATTCTTGTTTATAAATCATAAATTACAATTTTCTATAAATATCTAGCATACATAAATAGACACAGAAAGTCTCGAGTTCGAGTTCAAAAGTCACGAATTCAAGCCAATTTTAATTGTAATTTATCCAAAATAAATAAATAAATAAGTTAAAAGAATAAGGGGGAGGGCATTTGACAAAGGTTTGAGTCATGTGCACTTGTGTTGTAACTCAAATAATATATAAATACGAAACACTGTTATAAGTAGTGTATTATGTATCTTCATTCTTTTTCACATTTAGAAAATGAACTTTTTGTTTCCCTTTTTTTATTGACGAAGATAACCTGCAGCTGACATTTAAGAAAATGACTTCATCAAAACATACATTATCAATTTAACCAATTTATGAGACGAATTTAAAACTAACCAATTAAAAAAATCACTTTAAACCAAGATCATTTGTATGAAGATATCAACAATACATTTACAGCTGGTGTGGGATCAAATGTTGATTATTGGATAGAAAAGTTTTTCAGAAAAATAACATAAAGTGAGTGCCGTAGAATTTGACAGCTTCTGCAATTTCCACTTATACAATGGTCAAAGTAGATTTACAAATAGGGCCCCTTTAATAATTTATCTCCAACCAGTTATAAAAGCAAACCTCTTCTAGCAAAATAGTACCACTCATTTTCATGCCCTAAAATCATTATAGTCTTATTATATTACTCCATCCGTCCATAAAATAAAGCATCATTTAAGTATCGACACGGAGATTAAGAAAACTGATAAAATTGTTGTGAGTGAAATTAAGATCTCACTTGTTGAGAGCGAAAGAAGTGGATTGAAAGTTAAAATTTTATGAGTGGAATAAGGATCTCACTTGTTGTGAGTAGAAAATGTAAAATAGAGTAAAAATTGTTGTTAGTGGAATAGGGATTCCACATATTGTGGGTGGAAAAAGTAAAATTAGAGTGAAAGTTGTTGTAGATCTCACTTAATGTGAGTGGAAAAAGGTAAGTAAAGTTTTATTTTGTGGACAAATATTTTGAGGTAAGTAGGGTTTTATTTCGTGGATGGAGGGAGTATGATACAAGGCAAATTGTGAACCTATTATTTCCTACTCCCTCCATCCCACCCATCGTGTGTCAAAATGTTGGACGCGGAGAGTAAGAAAAAATTGTTTAGTGAATAAAGTAGTGGATGAGGGTGAAAGGAGATGAGAGGGAAAGTCTTACAATCACTAATTATTGCTATATATGGAATGGGACAAGATGGATGGAACGTCCAAATATGGGAAACAGGTTAAGATTGGTGGGACAAAAGGAGTATATTTCTTGTTAAAATGCAAACAACTCCTCTCACAGTTAAACCTCCTATTTCATTTTCTTAAATAGAGTATTTCCTCCTACCCATTGAAATTGTCATGTTACTATTCGTCAAGAAGATTAAGAATAAGGGTAAAAAGATAAAAAGTGAGTAAGTCCACTTTTGAAGAATTTTGAAAGGTTAAAACTTTCCTTATTTGGAAGTCGACAATATGAGTGATACACCTAAAACGGAAATTATGACAATATGAGTGGTGGGTGCGTCGGTGGGAGCATTATCTTTCACGTGTAAATTGCCAATTCTTTTAGTGAAAAATAAATAAATGACCCATGGGCCGCAACCTAAAACAAATAAATTATAGTTCAGACTTCAGAGGCATGATTGTGTGAGATAAAGAAAGAGAAATCAGTAATAGAAACTGAAATACAAAATCAGTAAAAACGCACTAAAGCCATGTATCCATCTTTCACCATATACATGCATCGTTAGGTAGATCACCAAATAAAATATTGAAAAGAAGACGAGGTCGTTTCAAGAACAGATGGAGACGACCGATCAGAGAAAATTCTGGGAAGGGAGGAGGAGTTAGTACCTTTTCCAGCCTTTTAATAGTAAATGTGAGAACTGAGAGGCAGCAGGAACCATGTGCAAGTATTGAAACCTGGCAAGGGACAAGAGCAAGTACTTATCTGTTTAAAATTCGACTTCGTACTGCAGAGAATTCATAGGATAACATTCAAAGGCACTGTGTTTTTGACATGAAGATCAAACTGGTCAAGACATACATGAACTTTGTTTTATGTTCTATGGTCATATGTATTTTCGAGAACTTGCACCCCGGGTCCATATATCAGTCGACATCGATCATTGAATGAGCTGACAAGCCGAGTAACCACTTCTTTGAAGAACATATTGGCAATCTGCAATAGTCATATGAATGAATTAAAGTTAATATAGTCACTGAAAGATTCATATATATGGATAAATAAATACTCGTATTCCTTTTTCCAGCTTTCCCTAATGCAAGCAGTAATTCAGTGAAGATATTTCTCTTCACATTCCTATTCCATCAGTTTAATCATCATCCCACTAAAGATTTAGTCCTACAAACTTTCATCCATAAGTAACTAGTAAGCTACCAAATTATCACAATAATAACGATCATGCATCATGGCAAAAAGGACACCATTTGTCTACATCAATGCCTTGTGAAGATAAAAAGATAATAAGTTGGAATTAAGTTAAATTTTCCTAAGGGAGATTTTTATTTACACTGGCGGGTAAGTTGGAATAGAGCAAACATACTTTAATTCTTTCTAAGGTAAACAGATACCTCATTTGAAACCACCATGAAAAAGTTAACTGAAACTAAATCCGCATATAATATAGAAATATCAACAAATAATGGAGTTAAGACTACTGAAGAAGCTCACTTGTCGATAAAATGGTGACTGAAACTTGAAGTCCACCATAAAATAGAGGTTGCAGCTTCCAGGCACAGGTCCAGGGGTAAATTCCCAGACATTAATCAAATGATCAAAAAGAGTAGTTTGTGTTGAAGTCGTCTGCAAGAAAACAGAAATAATTGATGTAATGCATGATAAGGCAATGTTTCTTGGTGCATATCTACTGGAAGGTAAATTACTTACAGCAACCTTAAAGATTTTACTGTTTATTTAAGCTGTTTCAGTTAGATAATACACATTTCAGATAATCAAAAATCCATATTGTGTAAAATGTCTGTTATCATCACACTTCGCTAAACAAAAATGTCAGAGCTCTCACTTGGTTCATCTCAGCTAAAAAACTCACTCGAGGGAAAGGAAAGGACTGAAAGAAAAAGGATATTCACCAATCATATACTCCCTCCGTCCCACTCATTGTGTCTATGTAGTGTTGGGCATGGAGATTAAGAATAAGGGGTAAAAAGATATAAACTGTAGGTCCTACCACTTTTAAAATGTTTTGAATGGTTAATTCTTTCCTTATTTGGATGTAGTCAAAATGAGTGGGACGTCCATTTAAGAAAACATAGATATAATGAGCGGACGGGGAGTAACAAATAGTATACAAATATCATGTAAATGTAGATCACTCAGCTTCGCCATTCTTACATCTACTTCAATAAAATCATGGGTTGAAAAGGAAAAGCCAAAAAAGACTGAACAGCTGGATAGCCCTTGTAATATTTCATCACACTCCTCAAACCACTAAAAAAATTATTAGAGGTTGGATTCACACCATTAAACATCTCTATAATGCAGCCACCAACATTTTCTAGCCAAATACGAAGGCAAGTATATTATCTGTATTATCGTTTTTAGGCTGCTTGAGAATATGATATACCAAGTACCAATTTCGAGCAAAAACTAAATGTATGCCGTCACATGCCTTTTAGTTAGATAGGATTCCATTTGCTATTCTAACTTGTACATTCTTTTCTCTTGTGATAAGAAAACACATAGGAGAAGAACTGTTAAAAATGATTAGATGAACAGAGCAGAAGTCCTCTAATGAAGCTCAATATGCAGAATAAGTTTCATCAACAATATTTCCCTTAAGACTGAGGACTCCAGATTCTCTGTTAAGTTTTACTATTAGGGTGCGTTTACTTTGATGGAAAAAAGTGGAAAAGGAATATTTTCACCCTTTTTTCCATCTTTTTCACACATTTACTACGTTGGTTAATTTTTCTCGGGCAGAATGGATAACATTCCATCCAATTCTCACCAATTGTGGAAAATATTAACATAGGGGGAGGGGTGTGATAATATTTTCCAATGGATAAAAGACATAAAAATAGAGAAGGGGTAGGGGGACCATGTTATAATTTTCTTTTCAATCCTAGTAAACATGTGATAAAAAAAGGATGAAAATATTGATATTTTCTCATCTTTTCTTATCGATCATCTTCCAATGGAAATATTTTCATCAAAGTAAACACACCCTTATACAAAAAAAAATAGGAGAAAAAAAAATTGCTTAATACATTTGGTTTTTTTAGAACATTTGGTTTAAGAACATGTGATGGCATCCAAAACAGATCAATCTACAATATCTACCCTCCACCTCCAATGGAGAAGATTTGGAAAGTCATAAAGATCTTGTTTAAACTCATTCTCAACTCATTTTTGGGATATATAAATATAATGTGTTAGTGACAAGTGAATGACTTTAGAATAACTCATAGTAAGAAGTATTATCACCTAAATTCTAAATGAATTCATTTAGCAAATGACATGTAATAAGCTAACAAAATTCATCTCCAGTCATAAAATTTCCTGCTATTTCCAGCCATATCTTTCATAGTATTTGAACTCAGCACAATGTCTATATAAAGTCAAATCCGTTTGTAATTTGTAAATAACTAATATATTTAACCTAACTCCGACACAAAATTAACAGTTCAGTCCAAACAATCTTACTGGAGAAGCCATGTCCTAATTTAAGCAAATACTGAAGTGCCAAATTGATAATTTATACCTAAAACAGCAACAATTAACTGTCAAATTTGGAGGAAAAGTGGTAACTGTATACTCTATCCAAGCAAGACAAGGAACGCACAATATGAATATATGAAGAAGTAACTAAGCTGCTTAACATGGAATATGAATCTTCACCTTAATGGATGTTGGTTTGGTTAGCTCAACATGAGACATATAACTTTCGACAAGAAATTTAAATCCGATTTCTAGCTCCGCATCAAAAGTTCCATCAGGGTTGTGGCGAATTATCTGTGAGCGCTGACACCAAGGAAGAAAATCTTCATACATGTCAACGGCAGCAACCACATCGAACAACTGTTCAGGTGAATATCTAACATTTAAAAGATAAATCAGCACAGTGCACATTTGTCAAATGAATAGAAAGTCACATTAATTTGATCAAATAAATCAACTGATATATATCTGTAGCTCAATATACAATATGGTTCTTCAAAATTAATTCCCCAGCACACAGCAATTTTCACGATACCTACATCCATTTTCTAATTCCAATACGTTACGAACCTAGATTACAAAACTTCCAAATTTAATCATAAAAATTCATAATCCATCCCAAATTTCAAAAATCAAAACCTACATTATTTCCACGCATTGGCACCGGGATTTCAACAACAACCAAAAATAAATAAATAAAAACAGAAAAAAAGAAAAAGAAAAATGCAGAACAGGAAAATTTACCCCATAACACGTCTCTCTTGGTGCACTTTGGAAAGCATACTTCCTTCTTCGCCATCACCGCATCCCAAAAACCCTCTCTTCTGGAAATCAATATCACTAATATGCGATGAATTTGCACAACCTAGGAAATTACTATTTCCGTAGCGCCCATTCTCCACAGAAGAAAATGCATTATTCCCGGCGATACTACTCGGACGGCGGATTTGATTGTAACTGGCAAATTCTCTCTTGCGCTGCCGCAGCGGATTCCGGTGAGCCAGCAAACGCGCCACCGCCCTCGGTGCGGAATTGAATGGAGGCATTTGAAGAAAAATTGATCGTGATTTTAACCGTTTAGCGCAAAATCTGAACCCTTAATGTGATTTTGAGAGATTTTGTTGCGAATTTGGGGCAAAATCGGGGTGAAGGGTGGAATAATCTGCAAATGCAATTGAATTTATTGGAATTATGGGTAAGGAAGTTTGAGGTAGGTTTGATTTGTATGCCCAAATTCCTTATTAGAAATGAAATTATATTATTCATTTAAATATTTAATCATTCTGAAAATTGGACTTATATGAACGGTGGCATAATACGTGAATAAAAATATCCTTAATTTATTTACTGGTGTATGTTTATTAGGCTTCTTACGTTAAAAAGCAAAACTTGCACAACACTATCGTCTACGTCGATTGACCAATACAATTGAAAATCAAACACTAAAATATCTTGTGCCGTTAAAAATCGTATATTAAAAATATAAATAATGATAAAATTAAACACTCATTTAAGAATAGATTAAGTAATAAAAAATACTCTCTTCATCCACGAAATGATTGATACATTATGAACGATATGAGTTTTAAGAAAATGATAAATAGTATTGGAAAGTACTATTGTTCTAAAACTCATCACAGCGGTGGTCTCATCGGCAGGCTCGAGACAGCCGCGTCGACGAGACACCGCGATGCAGGAGGCAGCCGCTCGATACGGTTCGGCCGCGTCGAAACTGTCTCGATCCGGTGCGTGCGGGACATGCGCTCACAGCAAAAAAAAATATCAGCGTGTGCAATGCAAGGGCCTAACGTAAATTAAAAATAGGCGTTTGGCAATGGCTGAAAAACGGCCAAAAAAGTTTTTGTTTTTTTTTAATTTCACCTCTAAATTCCCAATATTTTCACACCATTTTGTCTACACCAAATTCATCTTCTTATTCTACTTTTCTCTCTATTTTTGCTCTCTATTTTTTGTAAAAAAAATGTCTTCCTCGTCGGAATCCTCAACCGGCTACTCTTCTCATGGCACCGACGACGAGATTATATTGATGGTCACGAACCTCCAAGCTGTTGTCGCTAGACTCTTCGCCGCCAAGAAAAAAAAGAAGGGGAAGAAGACGGTGGTACACCGCGATCGGGAGGCAGCGTTACAACAATTGATGTTCGACTACTTCAACGACAACCTGACGTACGGCCCTACATTTTTCCGTCGTCTTTTTCGGATGCACAAGCATTTGTTCTTGAAGATTTGTGAGGCGTTGGAGCAGAATGTGCGGTACTTCAAGCAGAAACAAGATGCAACCGGCAAATGGAGCCTGACGTCGGTGCAAAAATGCACAATGACCATTCGTCAACTAGCCACCGGTGGAGCGCCGGATACATTCGATGAATACTTGAAGATCGGAGATAGCACGGGTTGTCTTTGCCTCCGCAAGTTCTGAAAAGCTGTCATCGAGCTCTTCGGTGACGTGTACTTGAGGAGACCAAATGTTCAAGACACTGCCCGGTTGCTGCAAATGCACGAGGAGAGGCATAACTTTCTGGGGATGCTTGGTAGCCTGGACTGCATGCACTGGTTGTGGAGGAATTGCCCGAAGGCGTGGGCGGCTGCCTACACACAAGGAGATGTGGGCGCGTCTTTCTTGATTCTTAAGGACGTGGCGTCTCAAGATTTATGGATCCGGCACACTTTTTTTGGAGTAGCCGACTTCAACAACGATATCAACGTCCTCAATCAGTCACCCTTATTCGAGGACGTATTTGATGATAAGGCTCTACCGTGCGAATTAGTGGTGAACGGAAAGTACTACGACAGCGGTTACTACTTAACTGATGGGATTTACCTTGATTGGCCGGCTCTGATCAAGGCTCCCCCGCTTGCAACGGACCCGAAGTTGGTGCGATTCAAGAAGATGTAGGAAGCGGCGAGGAAGGATATCGAACGGGCATTCGGTGCTCTTCAAGCCCGATGGAGAATTATCCAGAACACAGCGTGGAACTGGTACACAAAATACCTCTGCAACATCATGTTTACGTGCATTATTTTGCACGACATGATCATTGAAGACGAGAGGGAAGATGTTGTGAACTGGAGGGAGGACACAGAAACAACGACGGCCAGTGCTGTAAATCGGGTCTCCACTCTGTTGTCCTGGAAAGATTATCTCAAACATGACGCCGCGTTGAGAGATATTCCCTTCGTCCCGCGAAAGATGACCCTATTTCCTTTTCGAGACGTCCCATGAAAAATGACCCCTTTCTACTTCAAGAAATAATTATTTCATTCACATTGCTTTTATATTTTTTATTATTTATTCACACTACTTTTACATTCTTTATCAATAAAATATTCCACTAAATACATCCACTACCTTTATTCTTAATCTCCGTGCCGAAAAAAAAGGCTCATCTTTCATGGGACGGAGGAAGTACAAAGAAGCACCATCGATTCATCAATGATTTGATCGAGCATGTTTCGAGCCGATTTGGACCTGTTGACGAGTAGGATGTATTTTATTTTTAAAATTTCAATTAATGTAATTTTATTTTATTTCAATTAATGTATTGTACTAGTTATTTATTTAAATTAATTAACTTTTCAAATTTTCTTATTAAAAGTAATGCAAAATACAAATTCAGAAATTAGATAAAGACACTCCATAGAGACAGTTGCAAGCAGCTCATTGTCTCTATCTCCATAAAACCCTTAGAGACACCCCTTAGAGACACTACAACTGCACGTAGTCTAAGTGGAGTAAGGTTCTCACAGTAAATTTGGGTGAAGTAGTGAGTAAGGTTAAACATAATATCTTAAGTGGACTCTACTACTATAAATGAAAGTGACAACTATTTCATGGACAGAGTGAGTACCATGCATGCTATAAATGATTGTTATTACATTACTTAGTTGGTTACAGATATAAGTGTAATCGAATTGAGTCGAGTTGATGTGGGAGAAGTAGCAAAACAACTTTTTATTGATTAAAAAAAGTTAATTTTAACACAATTTGAAAAAAATAATACAAAATGCACTTTTGAACATTTTTACCTTTCTTCCTCTGATATCACATTTGTGTGCATGTGCACATAATATGTGAAAACATATGTGTACATGTGATTTCTCGTAAAAATATTTATGAAATCACAATTACATAAAAAATTACATGTATAACACATTTTATCACTATAATATATAATATATAAAAGCCAAATATTTCCTTTATTTACAACATTACCCTTTTTCCGCTCATTTTCTCACTCAGTTATTGGAAGCTATGTTTAGTGAGTTGGACTATTCTGTAAAATCAATGTCGAAAATTTTTTATTTTTTTGTGTTAGCTGTTACAACTATATTAAAAGTCAACTATTTTGATAAATGTGTCGTTCTGATGGAATGTAAACATTACTTTAAACTTCCTTTTACCCAACGAATAAAAGAGTGATGTAGCTTATAACTGGATAATCAGTAGCACTCACGTTTGGAGCCAAAATTAAATTTGAATTTTTCCACTGTAATTCTTCTATAAATAGTGCTGGTGTTATTCATTTGTGAACACACCAGTCCTTTCTTCTTCTCTTCATACGCACAACTGCCATCCATCTTCTCCACCCTAAGGTTGATAAGTTTTAAAACAAACTTGGTTATTTGATGAAAATAATTTCTGCATAACTATTACTATTGCAGATTTTTTTTTTTTTTTTTTTTTTTTGCAAAACTATTTTACTATTACAAATGATTTATGCAAAACAATTTAGTATCTATATATACTTAAAAGCTGAGTTTTTCCATGCCCATTCTGCATGTTCTTAAGGTGTTGCACTTCTGAAAATACTATTCATCACCGCTGTATCGAACCTATCAACATCAAGAGTGGACTACGTCATATAAGAGTTAGTGTTCGTGCTTACAAAATTAAATTCAATGGCAACGAAAATGAAGATATAAAGGTATGTTTAATTTTTATCAAATATGTTGTGATTTTTGTGACATATAATATATATAATAATCTCCTAATTGTTTAAATTAGGTGAAGTGAGAACCCAAACTTCTTACAACAGTTCAGAACCTTTGTCAATGAATACAAAGGAAATAAATGATTTTCAAGAAAGGTGATAATGTCAGTTAGGTAACCACTTCATTAGTTATTACCAGAAACAGAAGACAATGGTCAAAGTAACACAAACGTCTTAAACATGATATTCGATTTTTCTCTAAACATCATAAATAAGCCCAAAAATATTGATTTTTTTCTTAAATTGTTTATATTTTTTTTCCTTGGGTCTTATAATTGCTTCAATTAACCTTAACCCCAATTCACTTCAATTTCCAGTCAAGAAAGTTAAAGTGGAAGATGTTTTCTGTTGAAATTGCTTCCAATGTTGAAAACTGAAATATTCTTATGGAGGTGATTGTTCTTGTTATACCTAATTATGTTTTCTGATCTCAATAGATTCTTCTAATATTGACAAGAGTTATTGTTGAATTTTTTTGGGCATAGTGGGTCTTTTTGGATGTGCAAGGATAGAAAATGTTGAAAACAATGGGGCTTGGTTTTATATGAGCTGCAAGAAGTGCAATAAGAAAGTTGCTAAGATTAAGTGCAAGTTCTATTGTGATAGGTGCATCAAATATGATAGTTCTGCCAATCAAAGGTAAGTTAATTTACTGTAGTAAGGTGGAGGTGTTTGATGGCAACTATACTGAATAGGTTTCCCGATGGGACAAGGAGGTGGTAGAGCTAATTGGAAAGAAAGCAGCTGAAATTAGTTACTATATGTATGTTTTGTGGGTGGTAGAATAGTAGTAGTATTTGTAGCATTTTAATCACCCTATATACCATGAAGCATGTAACCATTAACAAAGAACATGTTACACTATTAATAGTCTTTAAAATCTGTTATTCTAAAACATGATCTATTTTTATTTACAACACACGTAATGGATAATGGAAAATACAAGCAAATAAGAACAACAATTTTTGAAGTATTTACTTAAAATTTTCTGGAACATCATTAATAGTAAGTATACATTGTATATGAGTATCTATTTTTTAGATAAGAGTGGTGGTTTGCAGTAAAATTGATTTGAGTAATAAATGTTTACTAATGTTATTCATTATGAGAATATTGTGACATATAGAATGTTTCTATCATTTCAAATTTGTGAGAGAAAATTATCTACAAAGCATGTTATTATCATTAATTCGCATGAATAAAATTATAAGATGTGGTTGATTTGAAGATTAAAAACCTTACTTGCTAAATAGAAGAAAGAAAGAGCATTCCCTTGAGTTATTGAATATTGTTTATGTTTATTCCTGCACAGAAACATACTCTGTTACTAAATTAATTTTTTTATTGATAGAGAGAAACAAAAATTAATGAACTTACTTAGGGTGAGTCTTATTTTTTTTGTTTTTTTTTTTCTTTTTTTTTTGTGGTCAACACATTACATGAACTTAATGATAGTTAACTAATTAATGGAAAACTCATTAGAACTTACTTTTATGTAAATAGTCCAATTTAGGGTTTCTCGGTTTTTCTATCGCACTTTTAGCTCCATAGCCTCATAGTTTATCTTGCCCTGAAACATAATCAATTTGAATTAGCAATATAGGTTTTGAACAAACTGTTGTAGGCATTTAGACAATTGAAGATGGAAAGAAAAGGAAGATGCAGATACAAAATTGGTTGATGAATTTTCAAGAAACAAAATTGATGATGAAGATGCAAAAATGGTTTGTTGATAAAGTTTCAGGAAACCAAATGTAATACCTCGGATATTTTCTTGCGACGAGAAATAAAAATTTAATTATTAATTACGGCTTTGCACGCCTAAGTTAAGGATTTTTTATTCTAAGATTTACGGTGAAATCCGTTTCTGAAAATAAATTTTAGAACTCGGACGAACGACTACTGTATTAGGGTTTTCGCGTCCGATAGAATTTTTGTCCGAAAACTCAGATTGAAAAACCGTCAGAATTTACATCCACGTTTTCTTCGATACGAGTTCACCGGAGAAAGTCAGTTTTTGTAATTTTTCCGGACGAATTTTAGACTGTCTTATCCCGACTTTTTCTCAGATTTTGAAAAACGAATTAGGTTTTCCGAGTATGTGATTTATTTCTAAACTAACGGACGAATTAGATTTCGTCGAATACGTAACCACCCAAGAAATTATTTCTCGACTTTTTAAACGTCGTTCTAGACCCGGAAACGAGATTTTTCCGACAAATAAATCGCATCCAAACGCACCTTAGTGAATCACCACCTTTGTTGTTAGATTTTTATACCTTTATCAAATAGTATAAGCCTTGTCATCCCTTCTTTCTTCTCCACAAATGCCGCCACCTCCATCATCATTCTCTCTCATTTTCTCTCTCAAATTCCTCCATTAGAGTTCATCCTTCAAGCTTTTCTCAAGAACACAAGTCTCTCGTCTACCGATCGATTTCATTTCCGAGTTCATATTCCGCAAGGTAGGAACTTCATCTACGTTATGAACCGAACAAAAAACTTGTTTCCATCTACTTGATTTTTTCGAAAAGAATGGAATTGAAGTAGGACGTTGAACCTTGATTAATACATGATATAGTATGCTTAGGAATAGATTTTATGGATCGAATCATGAAGAAAATCATCCCCCTTTGATTTAGGTTATTACCGAAATTTTCTTAGAACTTAGGGGTTTTTCCTAGTTCGATTTTCTTGATGTTTGTTTGATGGATTAGTGATCTATATGATGTTAGATGACTTCATGAATTAATTTAGAATTTTCTAGAAATAAAAATGAAAATGTAAGAGAAGAACAAGTGATGATTTGAATGAGTATGATATGATATGCATGATTGGTTAATGGAAATGAGATATAAGATGATTGAGGATGAATATATATTTATTTGGAATTTTCTAAAAATAAATTGAAAAACGTAAGAGACGGAAACTTATCGATAAGTTGAAGCTCGATAATGTTTTTAGAATATGATTTACATATTAGTGATGCTTGATAGATAATGATCGATGTTGTAAATTTTGAACGAAAATGAAGAACGTAGGATTTTTAGTAAGAGACGAGCAATCGTCGATAAGTCGAGCATGAATAATGATTTAGGTTTGTGATTCGAACCTATGTTAATCTTGTTAGTTGATGATCGTAACCATAAAATTTGAACGAATTCTAAGAAGATTGAAATTTCGTTAAGAGACGAAGAAACGAGGTTAAAAGCCGATAGAAAAGTCGAATAAGGAAAACCAATTTGTTAATAATGATTGTTGTCGTTTGACGAACAATAGTGTAGTTGACGATATTTCCATCCGAGATACAAGATGTTATGAGTTATAGTTAAGAAACGAGAAGTTGATAAACGAATATGAAATAGGAATTGAATTTGAAATTGTTTTGGTATAGTAATTGGTTAGTTGGAAATGACGAGGAAATGCTCGTCGTTTGTTTAATCAAAAGACGTGTTTGTGAACCCGATTAAGGGATATTGCATGTTGACTGTATTGAGATGGAAATTTCGTGAAAATAAAAGTGGAATAGTATTGATCGAACCTAGGGAATCGTGCGTCGAGATTTGTCGAGCATTAGGGTTTCGCGCGACTGTTTTGCGACGTTTCACGGAAACTGTCATAACTTTTAGCTCGCTTAACGAAATCGAGATCCGTAAATTGGAGAGTAAACTAGACACCCATGGCTTTCTTTTGGTATAAATTACATCCCCTGTTTAAGAATGCTCTGTTCTGTGCGAACTCCAGAACTACTGTATTGTGCAGAAAGCTTCCAAAACTTAGTTTCTTAAGTTGAATCCTTTTCAACTTCATTCCTTGTGAGCTTTTAAGTCGTTCTGAGTTATCGACATCCATTACCTACTGACCTAAGTGTCGAGTAATGAGCCGAGTCAGTTTCTAAAACGAGAATTGATTGAGTCTCGTTTCTTTGATAATCAGAAGAATGTAGTTAAGTGCAAAAGCCTAAAAAGTCTAAAACGAATTCGATTTCTTTTATTTAAATCGTCTTGATCGATTACTAAAGTTTGAATATTTGCGATAAAAGAAGAAAGTCGGAGTTGAAGACAGGACGGAAGACAGAAGGTTAAAAGTTTGTTCTGTAAATCATCGAGGTGGGCTTTTCTATATATCAAATCAAATGAGCGATGCTCGAAAATGTTTATTTACAGCTTTAATAACTGTGTTTTCAAAGTGATTATCAGGGCATAAATGATTTTGTTTTATGTGAATTCTATTTATGCCTATCTGATGTTGGTTCGCCAACCAGTTAACGATCGGATTCTGAGTTAACCCACAGTTTGTTAGCCAGAATTAGTGTACACGGTAGCCGGTGTGTGTGGTGCTCTGTTGAGGGGTAGCCAGCCACGGTGAGGAACGTGCGCGGAAGAAGTTAACCCTTCCCCGACGTTGAAATAGATTTGTGCTAATATGGAAGTAACAACAGTCAGAAAAATGCTTACGTAAGCTATGTTAATGAGAAAGAAAATGTTTAGTAGACACGGGCCTTTAATGAAAAACCCCGATGTGCTACAGAAATGAGATGTCTGATTAATCTATACTTATGATATGTTTTCGGCAACGTGCCCACTAAGTATGTTTATACTTAGCCCTGCATATGTTTTATAAAATGTGCAGGTTGAGTGATGGGAGCGGCGGTGGTTGATGTTGAGTTAAGAAGTCGTAATTAGAATAAAGAACTTGTATCGATGCTTTACGCTTTCCGCTGCCAATCTTTTTGAGTTAATGTAAACCTATCTTTTTGTCTAAGTCCCGTACAATGAACTTAGTTCCTTTTTGAACAACTTGTCGAGCGACCCTTCAAGGTCGACTCTCTCTTTCTTTTTAATATAAAATCTGTTCACAGATATCAGTTTTCGTTAAATCGTTTTCTGTTTATTCATTTATCCCCCTTCTTTCCCGCTTCTTTAATTCAACCCCTAGTCGCACCCCGGCTTTGCCGTCCCTCGGGATTTGGGGTTGTGACACCAAAGTGATGACATTTTTCATTAAAGAAAAAATGCTTTAACCTAGAGATAAGTCTGCAATGGTGCCTATAAAGGCAAAGGAAGCAAAGATTCGCAATTCGTAGTCCAAATGTAGGCAGGGCATCCTTGCCATCCCAATTTCACTCACACGCGATGTCAAATAAGGAATCTTCAAACGTAGCAGGAATTAACTCCAATTTTTGTTTCAGATTGTGGGGTACATATGAATTATAAGATCAGGATTTTGAATAACTTGACTTTCTATCAAGATTGAATCTAGGGTTTTCGATGAGCGTGGTGGTGGTCGTTTCGTAGTAAGAGGAGCATTGTTTGGTTAGTTGTAGATGGTGATATAGCAGTGGTTTTAGATCGGAGTTTGGGGATAATTCTGAATCACAGATTTTTGTAATCTACTGCAGTGAAGCAAATTAGAAGGTATGAGAAATTTGCCGAAGGTTAGTGTTTATTCGATATGTAATGATGGAATGGATGACACAGTTGAGGTAGAGGTGGTAGGCGGAGAAGATGATAAGGTGGTAGGAGGAGGGGATGAGAGGCGGCCGAAAACTAACCCTAAACTAAAGAAAATAACTATTTATATTGGGGTCCAATCATATTAATTGACGGAATAGCGTAGTTGAAGTTAATAAATTTTGTATTTGTATTCCTAGAATTCTTTTACCAGTAGGACTATTTTCTTATACATATGATATTATTGGGCCGGTTCAAATGAAACCAGTGGCCCTAAATTAGTTGAATTTTTGGGCTGAAATTTTTTGCATAGTTAAATTACAATTTATAATTTGTGTTTTTTATTGTTAAATTACAATTTATAATCTCAATAAAATAAAAAATTACAATTTATTATGTTTTTGCATTGTATAATATAAATGTGTATATATTGTGAGTTTATTACGTATAGGAGAATCGATACAAATTTGAAATTTCCATGGTAAGTATTCTCCTTTTCTAAATAAATTGTACCGGATAATATTACTTATTAAAATGTGTGCTATTATTTTAATAACATTTATTTATATTTAATTTAGATATTCTAATTTATATTTATATTTTTTAATTAACTATAATTGTATTCAGTTTATGTAAGAAATATTTATATATTATTATTATTGTGTTTCTCTATTAGTGGAATAATTTAGCTATATAGTATGTTTTTATCATATGTAAAGTTAGAAGTTTTTAAAACTTTCTAAATAATCATTTTGTAGGTGGATTTTCTACAAAAATTTCATGCCTCAATGCCAATATTGAAATGGATGGCAGAGTGTTTTAAGTATACACCAATGATGTACTTCACATTGCCTTCAATTGAAGTTGTAATTATAAATAGTAACTTTTCCTTTTTAAAATTTGTTCAGTTCGATTTTCATTAATGATAATTTGTTGATATCTTTAAATTCTAATAAATGATGATAAATTTTTATGTATATATTGGATATAGTTGCTCTGAAAGCTTTAATAATTTGATTACTACTCAAAATTATATGCCTAGATTAAGTAATTTTGAGTACTGCAATCAAAATTCTACAGTTGTTAATGCCGCTATAACTTTTACCAACAATTCTCAAGCATTAATAATAGGATCTACTGTTAATGACTATAATGAGTAGTCAATTTTATCTATTACTCAAGGTTTTTAGTGTTATACTTCTGAAAACTTCTATTATGTACATGTGAGAAAGATTGAATTTGACATCTATCTTATGCAATTATAATAGTTAAATGTATGTTTTTGTCGTTCAAAAGTGTGCTCCACATTTAACAAAGCTATTTTTATCTTCAAAGCCTTTGTTTTATCTTCAAAGTCTTTATATAAATTAATTATCATTTAATATTTATAATATAAGTATTTGGGGGGATATACTAATATTTTATTAAGATTGAAATGTTTGATATACAATATTTAATTTTTGTTCTATAATTTATTAACACCTAGATATTTAACATTGAACCATTAAATCTGCACCAAAATTTAGTTAGATATCTACTATTTAGGCTCCAAATCTTCAAGGCTAACTATTATTTTTGTTTTTATTTTTTTCAAAAAGGAAACAACACTCATTTATTAGATAGTCAAATCAACATTTGCACTATCTTGGAGTCAAGAAGGGAAGTTCAACATCCAAGTCATTACACCACAATTTTCTACCGTGTAATTAGCAAGACTATGAGTGACCAAAATTGGTCTCCCTACGAACATGAACAAATTCAACCACCGTACGTTGTTTTGCAGCAACTATAGCCTCATACCATTTGTCTGACATCGCATCTAAACCACCCGTAGATTATTTATCGCTTCAAGCAACAACACTCCAAATTAGATCCAGAAATAGATCTAATCAGTAACGCAATAAAAAAAAAATCGCCTTAAAATTGCGTCAGACTCTCTAATTACCTGCCCAACATTGATATTGCCGACCTTGCCTCCAATGCGTCAGAGTTCAATCTGAGCCTATAGATCTTCATCACACACAATTCGTTAACACATTTTTTAAGCAAAACTGATATAGTGTGTTGGATTTAAGTAGATTAAATGTTTGTTTGATTTTAACGGGATGTAATAAAAAAATTTAGACTAATCTCAATATTCTCCAATAGTTTTAAGAACGGTAGTTAAAAATTTTCAACACCGCTTGAAAGGAATAATTATCGCTTCACTAAATATGTGCAGAATGGCATATATAAATTCATATTTATAGTAATATGTGCAAACGAAATGGAAAATTGATATAAATATCCATAAGTATATTTTTGTAACCTTTTCTGAAATAGGTTATAATTAGTCTTTTTAACCATAAATTGCTATTTTCCTATATTTTTCACCTGACTATATTTCTAATTATCAGTGATAAATTCATTATTTATGTTTTTGTTCGCCAAATTAAACAACCAAGGAATCGAAATGCGACTCGTGTTCACAAAATAATATTTAAATCTTTTTAAAGGAAATTTAGTATTACTCAAGTTCAAGGACGTTAAACTTGTAAATTGTCAAAAAGAAGGACGTTAAACTTGTATTGTAAATTATTTTTATAAGTGTATATTTCTAATGAACTTTAATTATAATTGCCTTCAGCAACAAATATAAAAAGCTCTAGAATCGATTAAACGAAGCCATCAACTCGATGTGAATAACGCCTTTCTTCTACACGCCTATCTCCACAACGAAATTTACATTCTTCAATAAATTTGAAGAAAATAGTGTAGCTTTCAACAAAACATAAAATGCCTAAAAAATAATGAATAAATCTAAGACTGTCCTTCCCTTGATATTTTTATCTTCCCGGGAAGCAGCAAGAGTCGAGACGAGATGCACGACGAGCTAGAAGCACGACGAAGGAACATCCATGATCCATCCTCAAAACCAACTAGGGATAGCTCCAGTTTTGTCACTTCTTTCAGAGCTTACTTACCAAAGCTATCTCCATTCTTGCAGGCAACCAAGCACGTCGTCCCAGCATCCTTCTCTCCTCGAATCGAGTTAGATGTTGTAGCGATTTCAATCATATTACTAGGCTATATAGGCTATTATAGGTTTCTAAGCTTTGAGATGTTCGTGTAAATCAGCTGGAATTGCCATCAGGGACAACCTGAATAAACATGGAACTGTTTAAGATGAGCTAAATGCGATTCAAGGTGTTTGAAAGATTTGATGATATGTCAAAGAGCGAAGTAATTACTTGATCCTTGCTTTTCGTTTTCTTTGTTTCGTCTGTCTTGGCAGACTTCTCTTCAGCTTCGTCGTTGAAGTTCTGATCACTCATCTCTGGTTGAAAAGAAAAGAACCATGTTATAGCTATATGCAGCTTTAGTGAATCATAGTCCAAATTGGTAGGGAATAACCTATATTGTCGTCATTATAATTTTCGCACGACGGTGGCACGTTGCTCGTAGGCGTAATCGAGAAAGGAGCTTTAGCAGAAGAAGGTAGACACCGTTTGACTGCCTGTATTTTTGAGTTCCGGTAGCGCTGGATCCAGGGGTTTGACAACGGAACATTATACTCCTCTTTTTGATCGTTTTCGGGTTCATATTTTTGGAAGTCGACTTTAGACCAAAATCCATCACGAAGAACCTTAAACTACATAGCAAACAATAACGGTTAGAGATGGTTCTGAATTTGCAAACATGAACACGAACGAATGGTGGATAACAGTAATCGAGGGTTAAACCTGGCCGGAAGTGCGGGTGCTCGTCTGCCTTTGCTTGAGTGGTTTCGATCGCGAACCGGAGCTCGTATGAGACTGCAAACCAAACATCTCTATCGACTTGTATAGCTGGTTCACAAATGTAGATTCCATGGATTTGAGAAACAAGCAGTGTTTCTCGTCTGTCCATTCGGGTGCCATCAGCTCTATTTCCTGATATTGCACGAACGAAATTGATTAAATTGAAAACAGATAATCTTAGTACAAGAAATTGGATACCGCAAGGACCAACGTATGCTTTACAGTGTATATCAACGAACAATCATCAATGCATCTATGATCTATCAACTAAACTCGACTCTAAAGAAACTAAAACCCACAACACATGTAGGAAGTGAGGCGAAATCAAATACTTTATACAAACTTAATTCAGTCTCTATCAGGCAAATATATAGCATTTTCTTTTCCCTAACAAAGAATAAAATCTGCATTGCTACGATTTAACTTACCAACAACTTTTAATAACAAATCACGACGGATTCAAGAAGATACAATACACCAACATATATTTCAGTGTATATCAATGCAGAAGGCATGGACGACTATCGGCTAAATCAATTCCAAAGATACTAAAATCATATATCCGAGTGCATATGCAGAACGGCATGGACGACTATTGGCTAAATTCAATTCCAAAAATATTATAATCCTCAACACATGAAGGCATTCAAGCAAAATCAAATGCTTTACAACCTTAAGTCTCATTAGGGCAATATAGCATTTTCCTTAGAAGAGGAAAGAAACTAGCAATCCTACGACTTAACATACCGACTTTTGATAACAGATCACAGCGGATTCAAGAAGATATGATACAAGAACCAACATATATCTCAAGATAACATCATCATCAAACCATCATCAATGCACAAGGGGTAGGACGACTATCGACTATATTCGAATTCCAAAGATACTAAAATCCTCAACACAGGCAGACAAAATCAAATGCTTTATACAACCTTAATACACAATCTCATCAAGTAAAACACAGGCATTACCTTAGAAAAAATCGAAGATCGAGCATATTAAGCTGTAATAACAAATCACAATGGGCTCAAAGACTATCTAAAGAGACTAATTTGAAGAACAGACAACTAAATGTTAGAGAAAACGAATTAAAAACTAAAGGCAAATCAATGTGCTCTCCAGATCATGTCTTTCTTCTTAACTAGGCCAATTAAATCTTGAAAATTGAAATAATATTTTCATCATGTATAAATTGTATCCTTTCATATAATATAAGAAGCAGAATTAAGGAAACAATACGGGAAAAGTAATTATTTTTTTCATCATTTCACCAACAAGAAAAGAATTTCATGGGGAAATAAAACATTCCCTATCAGATCAAATACAGCTCAATAAATCAAAAATTAAATCAACCAAAAAAAAGATCAACAATTCTCTATCTTTTGCTAACTAGAAAACATAAATCTTCAAGAGAAAGAATAGCGATTTACCACCGATTTAGAAGTCTCTTCTTGCTCGACGGAATCTGCTGAATCCATAGAATTTCTCCTTGCCTTCATCGAAAACCTAAAACCCAGAAATAAAAATTGAAAATTTCAGTGAATTAACAGAAGACGAAGACGAATTTTGGTGTTGGATTAGAGTTTGTTGAGGAAGAAAAGTTGGGCTAGATATTTATTTTGGGGTTATTCTTATAAATTAGTGTGTTTTGGCAATAGCAAAAAGTTCATGCCACGTTGTTCTTTTTTACACGTGTCAGTCTGACCAGACGTCCCTACGTAAGATATTTTCATAATTTTGTTATAAATAAGAATATAATTTAATCGGAGGATATTTTTTGTCATGGAAAAAATAATAATGCTATAACTAAATTAAAAAAAATATATACAATGCATGAAGAAAAGTAATACTATGTACTAACCGAATAACTAAAAGTAACATCTAATTTTGTAGTTTCGTTAGTGAAACTAAGTAGGAAAATATTATGAATCATAATTGCTAATGTGTGTGTGTTTTGTTAAATCTAAATGTGTATAGACTATAGACTAACAATTTATATTTTAAGCCTAAATATAGATCAACGTGCGTATATAATTAACTAGCGTAGAATCTGTCGAAACTCGACGGGAATCCATTATTTATTAAGATTATTAGACTAATTTACTTGGTAGTTATAAAAATTTATTTTGAAAATGAAAATCTTTAATTTCTAATTAAATTCAAGAAAATTATTTCTCAATTCTCCCGTATTTATTTACTATTTTTTCATTTATTGGTTATTTTAATCCACATACTTCATTAATAAATTAATCATTTATTAAATTATTAGCCACAATTTGTTTGATAGTTATAAAAATTTGTTTTGAAGAAATTTTTAATTTTTATTTGAATTGAAGAAAATTGTTTCTCGATTCTCCCGTCTTCATTTACTATTTTTGATCCACATACTTCATTAAGATTATTAAAAATATTAACCGTAATTTACTTGGTAGTTATAAAAGTTTTTATTTTGAAAGTGAAAATCTTTAGTATCTAATTAAATTCAAGAAAATCGTTCCGCGATTCTCCCGTCTTCATTACTATTTTTGATTTTTTTTTAATTCAACTTTAATCCATATGGTTCATTATTTCTACTTACTTAAGATTAGAAGATATATTTCGACTTTTAAGAAGCAAGGGTAATTTTTCTTCGCTAAAAGAATTATAAGCAAACATTTTATTTTTCTTTTTTTTTTGCTCAAATATAATGAAAAAATATGTATTAATATAGAGGATATGGAATGCATAATGTAGGATCTAAATTAATCAACAGAATGACTCAAATCTGTTTAGTATCTAATTAAATTCAATAAAATTGTTCTACGATTCTTCTATTTTTATTTACTATTTTTTCCTTTTTAAATGATTGTTATTTAAATTTGAATCGTATCGTCCAATTTAATAAGTGTAATGTAGAATGATTATGAGTACGATACACTCAAATAGTTAAAAGTAAAATTTAATATTGACTACATAATAATTGATAATACTGAATTTTAAATAAATATTGACAACTTAAATAATTGACAAAATTTGTTTAAATAAAGTTTGTAAAATTACTATATTAATAATAGAATATATGAAGAAAATATATATTTAAAATAAGTTTTTTTTTGCATCAAAATACAATGATGATAATAATAGAATGTAGAGAAATCACACATTAATTTTGATTGTGTATGTTGATACTTAATTAATCCAAAATTTTATTTATTTATCATCCTGTATCCTTTTTCTTGAAATATTACAATGAAATCTTGATCAAATATTAATAAGATAGTGCTATATCTTAAATAGGAAATAAATCTACTAAAAATATGGGACATTAAATCAAGAAAAATATGATCCAATATAAAATTCGTATAACTATTAAAATACACATGTGTCTTTTTTATAATTACTTGTAAGCCATATTTGAATATACTTGCAGCCTATTAGTGATTTTTTGCATATGTAATAATACCTTGGATTTTTAGGTTATTAATCTATGAATTAAAAAAAAAAGCATAAAGGATTTAAGATAAATAGTAAATAGTAATACCGAATTGTGGTTACACCACGTAGAACCAAAATTTAAGGGAACCTTTGAATTCACATCGATATTAATAATGTATAGATAGATAGACTGAAATTTTGTATATATATGTTAATATGAAATTATCATATGCTCATATGTTATAGTTGGAAATTTCTAAATCAAAAATATATTAACAAGCTTGTAATTAAGCCCAAAAATAGAATATATTATAACATTAAAATCATAGATCAAATACCAGCATGCATTATTTTTTCGAAAATATCAAAAATATCCAATCACTATCACACAAACCTGCGATATTTTACTTCATGCATACGTGTCCCTAAAGGTACCTCAAGCTATGTAAACCTCATTGATGGACTTATATTGTTGTTCATGTTAGTAGTGGGTATACATTTTTGGAAAAAATAAGAATTAAAATTAACTTATATAATTAATTTATTAATAATTAGAATTTATTACTCTTAAGTTAATTATTAATAAATTAATAATTAAGAAAAATTGAAGCAGCCGCATGTGCAGCTCATATATTAGTATTTTGACTAAAAATTAATCCAGACTTGAACCGATCCCCTCTATTTTTAACATTATCTATAAATAAAATATACTTACATATAAATAAAATACGTATTTCTGGCGTCATGAGTTTGGGTAAGATCAATGTGAAAGAAATTGAGAGATATTTTGGACCGTTTTTCTATGAGATAGATATTTTCACAAAATATCTCCTCCACTTGACATTGAAAAAAGTCCAAGCTACTTCGGATCTTGGAATTAGTCTTTTTATCTTTTCCGGATAAAAAACTAAAGCAAATCCAAAGTTATAAAACATGTTTGGTTTATATAAATATTGGTTTGATGTCAAAAAAAATATTGATTTGTTGGGTTCTACGCTCCTATTCACGTGGGCACCGTTAACATGTTCGTCGATGAAATAGTGATGGTCCCGATAATGAATATTTGGTGCATGGAGGAGGGAATATATCTGTAGCATTTTTCGTTTTTGCTAAAGAAATCTTTTTACTGAGTTGAACCGCTTAGTTTCAGTTGGTTCAACAATTGGAAAAGTCAGTTGGAGCTACTCTATAATGGAGTTGTTCAGTTGGAGTTGTTCGCACAGTTAGGTGCACAGTTGTTGTCTCAGCTGAGTGCTAAGCTGAGATGCCTAACTGATCAGTTTCAAATCAGTTTTGCGTTACGGAAGTTGGTGGAGTTTAGACTCGTTACAAAAATTGAAACCTTTGTAAAAACGGGGAAGGTCAAGTTCCCAAATTAGTGTAGTTGATATGTATGCAGTTTGTATGCAAGTCAGTTGGTTAGGAAACTGAATGTAAAATACTGAAAGTAAATACAGAAAGTAAAGTACGCAGTATTTTAACATGATTCAGAGATTGACCTCCTACGTCCACGACTTCCTTTTCGGGAAAGTAATCCACTAGATAAGCTTTAGCGTGCTTACCAAACGCCCCACTTGGATTACGGGTTCCAAGCAAACCTAACCAGTTCGATTACGGTTTCGAACAAGACCTTACAATACTTTTCCGGGCAAATGCACAGCCTGGATCTTAGATTTCAGTATCTAAGGGACCTAGTCTTAGATTCCGAGTTCCAAGGGACATGGTCTTTTATTACGGCTTCAAACGGACCTAGTGACTTTGATTCTGGGTTCAAAGTCGGACTTAAGGGTTGGGGGTTGGGGATTTTCCAACTAAGACGCCTTCAACATTGAGGGAAGTGCAGACTTCGTCCTAAGGCTACAAACTCGATCTTTTGGGAGAGAGTCTGTTGGGACACAAATTGAGCAAAAGAACCTAACTCTAGACTCGATCAAAAAAGGGCTTTTTAAGAGGTTAGATAGAGGAACATGAGGGGGTATGAAAACTCTACTTCGACTTTTCTTCGTCTGAGGTCTTCTTGCTGGGGAGAGAGATATTCTGTTGTTGCTGCTACTTCACCTTTTTCTTTTCTCTCGACTCTTACGCCTAATGCGTGTATCATTAATTTGCATCACCGAGCTTGGATGTGGAGACCTCTATTTATGGAGGGAGATCTAACTAGTTGTTGGAAAGAGCCGTGACCTCTGCCAAAAGTATGGTACTCCACCTGCTTTTCTGAAAACTTTTCTAAAATGGTAACTGCGACTTTTGCTTTTTGCACGTCGCTGTTGTCGACCTATTTATGGTAAGTTCTCCAGCTGACTTGTACTTCCGAATAGATTTGAATTTGGACTACAACTCTTCTGCCTTCTACGTCTTCAAAGTTTTCTCTTCTCCACTTTGCGACATCTAACTTCAACACAACATATCTTCACGCTTCAGCTGCATGGTTTAGTTGAGGAGTCAACTGAGCTGCTGTGCAACTGAGTCCGTGCTTCAGCTGAGGTTGATGACTCAACTAAGTTTGAGGATCAGCTGAGTTTGGGTCTCAGCTGAGTTCTTCACGAACTTCCTTCTTCAGTCCGACTGACTTTTTCTGCTTGAAACCTGTAAAGATAAAATCCCTACGCTCAAATAGTGAGTTCTAGCTAAGATCAGACTAAAGGCATTCATCTACTCGGTTGGGGTCAGTTGGGGTTTTGGTATCATTCGAAACCTTTTACTAATTTCCCCAACAATTTCCCCCTTTTTGATGATGACAAAATTCTAAATTGACATCACCTAACTTTCCTAACTGATGCCATAAACTGATACCAAGAAGACTAAAAGATAAATTCAGTTCTAGTCTATAAGAGGAAAGGGTTAGCACAAGAAAAAAAATAACAAAAATAAAAAGATTGACTTCAAACTTGGACAACGAGATGATTGTCATAAAGTGAGATCAATAATTGAAGACCTTTAATAATCAGCAACTTATTATAGATAACAAATTGGGGAGAAATTACAATTACAACTGAGTTCTTGCTAAACTAAAAAAATCGTAAAAATAACACCACACCATATGGTAACGCAGTTACGGAAAATATGGGTATCATAGTTACGAAATTTTAAATTCGTAGTGAAACTAATAAAATCATAACAACTACAAAATCATAACACCACACTATATCATAACGCATTTACGAAAACCACAAATCGTAATAACTACAAAATCGTAACACCACACTACATGATAACACAGTTACAAAAACAACAATTCGTAACAATTACAAAATCGTAACACCACACTACAACATTGTAACAACTACAAAATCATAATACCACACTACATGATAATGCAGTTACGAAAACGACAAATCGTAACATAACAACAACATCGTAACAAATCGAAACACAGAACAAAATCAAAAAACAATACCAAATTCAAAATAACAGCAAAAACAAAGAGAAACACAAATGCGACATACAGAGACGAAAAAACTCAGCAACCAATCCATCAATCAAACTTAAGAAGCTACAAAATACAAAATAATACCTCAAAATCTGAGAGAGAGAGAGGAGCAACACATCAACGAGGAAGACGAACGACGAGAAAGATAAGTGAGAGCTGGAAGAAAACAGAAAACAGATGAGAAAAACGACGGCGAGGCGAGAGAGAGAAGAACGACGGCGAGGGTGGGAGAATGACAGTGACACGGTGAGAAGGAAAAAGAAAAAAAAAGGATTGGAAAAAAGATGAAGAAGAAATTGCAGAGCTAAACAGAAAGAAGAAGAGCAGAAAGAGAAAGAAGAAAAATGAGAAAATGATGAGAGAGAAAATGGGAAAAAATTAAAAAGTAAGGGCAAAATCGTCCTAAATCACTCAAATTAACTAGAATTTGATAATATTAAGTTACTTGACAAATATTGTACTACACCTAGTCAAAATGGCTATATGGGTGAATAGCCTCTTAATTTAAGTCATTTAATCCTCTAACTGTGATATAAGATCTCTTCAATAACACATAAATGATATCCTTAGTTCAAGAAATTTATGTATTTATGTTGAAATAGAAGACTAGACACTATTTGTTATAACAAAATCTAATCAACTCAATTATATATAAAATTAACCCGTCGAAATTTGATGAGATTCATCATTTATTAAAATTATTAGATTTAAATTTGCTTGATAGTTATAACAATTTATTTTAAAAATGAAAATATGTAGTGTCTAATTAAATTCAAGAAAATTGTATAAAGATTGTCTCATGTTTTCATTTATTTATTTTTTATTCATTTTAGTTCAATTTTAATCCACATATTATAGACACAATTTCCTAAGAGGAATACCCCATTTCTAACCATTTTGAAGTTGTATTTTTAAATTCTAGACATTCCTTTTTCTTTTTTTTCAAATTTTAACCATTTTTTGAATTTTTTGACTTTTATACCCTCCTCTCTCATATTCCCATTTATTTTTTTGTTACTATCTATCTCTCAAACCTCCTCCTCTTATTCCCCTCCTTTCTTCTCGGCTGCCACCACCACCATCTCCTCGCCGCCGCCGCTGTCACCACCACCACCTCCTCCGCTTATTCTTAAAGAAGGGTATAAAATTCCAAAATTTGAAAAAATGGCTAAAATTTTAAAAAAAATTGGGAAGGGCTATAATTTTAAAACACAAGCTAAGAATGACTACTCTTAAATTTCCCTCATTTGCTAAGGTAGTTATAGATATTTATTTTAAAAGTAAAAAATCTTTAATTTCCAACTAAAATCAAGAATTTAGTTCAATTTTAATCCACAGATTATATTTGCTAGGTAGTCATAGATATTTATTTTGAAAGTAATTTTTATTTAATTTCCAATTAAATTCAAGAAAATTATTTTACGATTCTCCTGTCTCATTATTGAATTCAAGATAATCGTGTTGTGATTCTCTCGCCTCATAAGACGCAATTTCCAATTTACTTTTGTTTATGACAATTTTCAAAGTAATATTTATAGGAATAAAAAGAAACCTTTGTTTATTAGAGGCAATTTGCTTGGTAGTATAGAAATTTATTTAGAAAGTGAAGACCATTTTTTTTTTCCTAATTCAAGAAGATTATTTCTTAATTCTCCCGTCTTCATTTAATATTTTGATAATTTTAGTTCAATTTATTCCACATACTTCAGTAAGATTAATAAAATTATTAGCCGCAATTTTGTTTGATTGTTATAAAAATTTATTTTGAAAGTGAAATCATTAATTTCTATTTAAATTTAAGAAAATTGTATGTGTTTCTCCCGTCTTCATTTACTATTTTTCTTCCTTTTTTAATTTAATTTTAATCCAAAATCTTCATTAAGATTATTAAAAGTATTAGCCACAATTTATTTGGCAGCTAAATTTTTTTTGAAAGTGAGAGTTTTTAGTATGTAAATTAAATTTAAAAAAATGTTTTATAATTCTCTCGTTTTCATTTACTATTTTTGATCATTTTAGTTCAATTTTAATCCACATATTATTTAGTTATTAATTAGATGCAATTTGCTTGGTAGTTATAAAAATTTATTTTGAAAGTGAAAATATTTAGTTTTCAATTCAAGAAAATTGTTTTGCGATTATCCCGTTTTCATTTACTATTTTTGATCATTTTAGTTCAATTTAATCTATACGTGCTTCAATAATATTCAAGAAAACTATTCTACGATTCTCCAGTCTTCATTTACTATTTTTATTTTTTCTAGTTCAATTTTAATCCACATACTCCCTCCGATCCATTCAACTTAGCTCGTATTCCTTTTTAGGTGTCCCATTCAACTTGGCTCATTTCCTTTTTTGGTAAAGATTATTTTATTATTAATAGTAAAAGATTCTATATCAACTACACTAAATCCACTATTTATAGGTGAAAAAACGCTATCTCAATTTTGTTACAACAATAAAATATTCTATACCAGCTCCACAAATACACCCTTTACATGTTATCTCCTTGTTCTTAATCTCTGTGTCAAAAAGAAATGAGCCAAGTTGAAAGGGACGAAAAGAGTATTTCATTAAGATTATTAAAACTATTAGCTGAAATTTGTTTGGTAGTTATATTAAATTATGTAAAAAAAATAGAGAATTTAAATAAAGAGTAATGATATTCGGACACACTGTGGCCATCTACATGCGCTAAAAATGGTAATACAGGTTTTGAAAAATGAAAATATACCCTAATTGGAAAGCATAAGCCCTAGGGGGGAAATGTGATTATTTCAATTTTTACAGTCAACTTTCATTTTTTCACACGTGTGGTTGGCCACAGTGTGTCCGAATATCATTACTCTTAAATAAATATGTATGGAAGAAGGAGGGGGCGCCACATAATATTTTGTGTTACAACATTGAAAAGAAAATTATAATATTTGACAATTTAGTAATTACCAAAACTAATTTTTTAACTCTATCAATAAAATAAAATAATTTATTCAGTCAACTAATAATTAATTGGCCCGTTCGATCTTAGTTCTGGGAGCACAATTTCTCTTTTTTTTTGTTATCATCGTTTGAGCATATTTGTCACATTTACAATCTAAAATACCAATAAGAAAATGACGAGTTTTTTTCGGGTGGGCTCAAATGACGAGTTTCTTTTATTTTTAAGTCCTTATTTTATTTTAGACAACAGATGTGGCAAATAATTAGTTTCTTTCTTTCTTTCAATAATAACAAATATGCTAGAAAAAAAGATAATAACAAATAAAGGGGAAAACAAAATTTGCCAAAAAGGTGACATGGCACCACCACGTCAACAACGGGCTCCATGTATCACCAAAAAATTCAAATAATTGATTTGGGCCTAAAATAAGAGTGCAAATGCAAAAAATGAAAGTTATAGTTCTCATTTTCAAATTTGGTAACATATAGTTCTCATTTTCAAATTTTGTAACATGTAGTCCTCTTTCTGAAAATAGTGAAAGTTACGGTCATGTTTTAACAATTAGCTCAGACATATAGGAATAGTGAATGGAAAGAGCGCCACGTAGAACTTAAATTCAAGGAGAGAGCTAGAATCCGCATCGGTATATAATTTATATAATTTAGTCTATTCAGAAAAAAAATTATTTATAAAATTGCACAAACAATTATAATTTACAAATGTTATTTCTGCAGATATTAACATTTTCCCAGCAAAAAAATAGGTATTCCATAAATTCTACTATAGAGTATAGAATTAGACAAAGAAGCAAAGAAAAGTAAAAAAATGTCAAAATTGTTATACAGCAACAGAGTAAATTGAATTTCCTTCATATACAAAATTTAGCCGCTTACGCACAAATAAAACATCTCTATAAAGCATTCAGCATCAGATTAGGGTTTAGGATCGTCCTCGGCTATTACCGAGTCTTCTAGCCCTACATGCCCTGCATTCGGAAGAAAAACAGTCGGGGATTATGCATTCGCCTTCTCAGAGGAGCAGAAACTATGATTATGCAATGGAATGTTGTGTTGTTAAGAAACTTTTTGGCAACATATGCTGCCTCATTGTATTGGTTCGTATTGGGAAGCATAAACCCTAAGGGGGAAATGTGATTATTTCCATTTTTATATTCAACTTTTCCTTTTTTACGTGTGTGGTTGGCCACACAGTGTGGTCGAATATCATTACCCTTTAACGAAAATATAAAGGCTTGTACAAGAAGATTAACGTACCAAATAATGACACCAAAGACGGAGGTCTTGAAGATGTATTTGAGCTAACATCAATACCTGCATAATGGACAATAACATTAAGAGGACACGAAAAAAAAAAACACGAGCATGGTTAAGAGAATACGAGAAAAGGAAAATATACGACCATGGTTAGGTCATCTTAAATCACATCCCCTGCTACACATTATCAGCCTTTCTGTGTTATCAAAATGTAGTCTTTGAATTGATATTTTTCGTTAGATTCTTGAAATGTTATGATGCAATATCTCGTATTCATGTCACATTTTAATAACCGGAGAGGACATATTTAAATGGCATGCAAATCTTTCAGTCGACTGAGACCGGTGAGAGCAGAAACTGTTCGTAATTTAGTGAAGGAGATACCTGCGGATCCTGCTGATTTAAGATCTGATTTCTTGAAAGTGTATCCGATAAAATTAGCATCTTTTGATGTTAACATCTGCTCAACAAAGTATGCAAGACAGTCAACGCGTTAAATCATAGAAAAACAAGACATTCACAGATAATATCCAATCACAAAGCAGAACAAAGTAATGCAAATATCTAGGAAATTACTATTTCCGAAAGATCTAGTTTAAGATATCATCAATCTGGCCAGTTTGAAGCTCCAAAGAGTCGCCCCGACAAAATATTCATTATCTCAAATGCAATGGTCATGTTCGACATAGATTGTATTAAAACATGTCATCAATATTTTTTTGTTTCTTGTTCAATAATATGCTAAACTAAATGCCAACGATCCTAATCATTTAGCTCGCCTTTAGATAATAAACACTAATAGCGAATAATATACATCCTCTAGATCATGTTTGCAATCTTCTTCACAAGATCCAAGTTTCAGTACATATGAAAGATAACGACGTTACCTTCCTCCAAGGTCCGACTCGTGGTGTGTTAGATGGTGGATTTTCTCCCTGAGAAAGAGAAGCAAAAGAGGCAAAAACATTAGAAAAATCATCGAAAGCTGCAGAAAGGTAACAGTATAGTCTTACTCAGTTATAAGGGAATGCGATTGCTTAAACAGGCGAAAGAAGAAGGTTCTAGCATTTTTTTTTTCAGCTCGGGATTTCTTTGATCTCCTAAAACTGTTTCAGAATTATAATTACAAATACTAGTAAGTCTGGAAGATATGAAATCTTCTTCGTTATACTCACTTCATCAAACTTTTCAAAATTCTGTGTATCCAAATCTCCATTTACGACCGGTTTGTAGGCAGCTTCCATTTCGTAGAGGTTGTCCCATTTAACACCTTTAAACCATGGATGTCCCTGAAATTAAAAATAAACTCGAGATTATAGTATCATACTAACGGTAACGAAAAACAATCTTTTAGTTTGCAGTACGCACCTTTATTTCATCCACGCCTCTCGTCCCTAACCTTTTCTCGACATCACATAATAAATGACAGATAAGATCCCTCGCCTCATCTGAGATTTTTGGTTCTTCAGGAAACTTTAAGCAAGATTTCCAATTTATTATCTGATACAAAGGGAAGATAACAAAAAAGTCATGAGCAAATTCAAAAATATTTCAATGTCAACAAAATCTATGTCGGAAAAGCTTCAACGAACAATGATTCAATAATGATGCAAATAAGAAAACCAGTTCCAAACAATTGATTTTGAAAAAGGTTTCAACATCACATCTTTGAGAGTAGAAAAAAGAAACAATTAGTTTCAACTATACTCAGACGAAACGAATTAGGGTGCAGTATACCTTGCGGCATGTCATTCTTGGATCATCGGAACAAAATGGGGGATAGCCAATAAGCATTTCATACATTATGGCCCCCAACGACCACCAGTCGCACTCCATTCCATATCCTCTCTTCAATAAGACCTCTGGTGCCATATAATCAAGTGTTCCGACAGTAGAGTATGCCTACAAGCGAGAGTTTACACATAATAACTTAAAATTTTATAGATAAAATAGAGAGAGAAAATATCAAGGAATCTAAGATCAAATCCATATTACAACAAAAAAGAAAAGAAAAATATACCAGGGCACGACGGTTTCGTTTCCATTGTAGTAACTGCTCCTTAGCCATTAACCAAGGAGCAGTTAATTCACCAGGATCCCCATCACCATCAGTTTTAGAATCTTGAGCCAAAAAATCGTCATCTTCCAACAACGACGAGTATTTCTCCAGTGTCTTACACAAGCCAAAATCAGAAAGCTTTAAATGCCCGTTTTTGTCCAATATGAGGTTATCCGGCTTGATATCCCTATAGATTGCATATTTGAACAAAATTCATATTGAATAAATTGATAACCCAAAGGCACTTTATATGCACACACTGCTTCAGACAAATTTATATTAAGCGTAGATCTTCACTAGCTTCATCTTTTGTGCTCAAGAAATAAGTAGCAGGTACTGTAAAATGTGAATAATCGGAGAACGAAAGGATTAATATATTCACGGGAACTGTAGAAAGTTTTTCTAACTATATCTGCATGCCTCTAGAAAAGGGTTGCAGTACGATTATATCTTCACATATATTTTGTGAAATCTACCTAATGAGCTTTTACAAATATTCATGAGAACTTCACCATGATTTATTCTGAATATATTTACTGTGCATTAGTGACTCACTAAAAAAAGCAAATCTTGGCCATAAATTCTAAATATTTTCCAGTCATATGTCGTGAAATATTCTCAAACATGTCTGTATATGTGAAGTACTGAGTATTAGACAACTTCTCATGGCAAGTTTTCTTTCATTTTAAGTGAAAGGATATAAATATGTGTACGTACATACCTATGTACATAGCCATGCTGGTGGATTGAGCTGATTGCTAGAATACTTTCTGCCATGTAAAACCGAGCAACGTCTTCGGAGAGGATATCCTCTCTCATCAATAAAGTCATAATATCACCACCAGGTAAATACTCCATGATAAGGTACAAAAAATCCGAATCTTGGAAGGAATAAAAGAGTTTCACTATGCACCGACTATCAACCTCCACCATCAAATTCCTCTCGGAACGAACATGCTCAACCTGTAAAGAGTCAACTCATCTGGTCAAGATCAACCCAATCTGGCCAGATCATGAAGCCATAGCAATATCTTTTATATGACTTTCAATTTCTAACTCTATTTTCTCACCTGCCCACGGCTGAGCATATCCGACTTCTTCAATTTCTTCATGGCATATATTTCTCCTGTATATTTAGCTCGGCATAGCCTAACCTGTATCACTTAACCGAGTCATGTATGCATTAAAATAATCTAATTACTCGGCCAATTCCTCGGACTTACATATGTAAGGTGTCCTTAGTAATTATGCATTTGCTTGCACAGATCGCCAGCAGTAATTATTTCATACAAGAGGAACGATCTAAGACATAATGGCACAGCATATCCAAGAGGTATATGTATTCAATGCATTAACGACTCATCCTCGTGTCATTTAGTAGGAAGTACAGCAAATCCAAAATAAATCCTCTTATGTTTTTTACTAAAACCGAGCAAATAGATCAGCAGAAGCCAAGGACTGTCCATTTCAGAAAGACTAATATCATATATATTGTCGAGATTTTTGGCTTATAACCTTCTAAACGACAGTATTTTGCAAAAGGTGAAACATTATGCATTGCTCATCTTTACAGCATAGTTCAAGTTAACCAAGTCAACTGTAAAGTCTCTACACTAGCTTACCTTGGGTAACTAATTACACTTATAACTAATGGTGCAATAATCGAATTGATGGCGAGGCAGCTTCATAACTCAAAACGCAGAACATAGTTACATAGAAAAGTTGCCAAATTGATAATATAACAGACTACTTCCCTACTTAAACAATGTTATCTAAGGAAAACCAAACAAAGAAGAGAGACAAAGAGAGAAGACGAAGCCTTCTCATCATTTCATCAAGAGTCCTTTACAGATCACCTCATTCCATCAACAAACAACCAGATCATATAAATGAAAGTGCAATGAGTAAAATTCGAAGCTGCAAATAAAGTTGAAATAATCAGTTATACCTCACCAAATGCTCCTTTACCAATAATGGTCAATTGCTCGAAATCATCAATCCCTACTTTGTGCCTCTGCAATCTCATATACTCCGTCTCTCTCTTCTCCAAATTCCTCAACATCATTTCTTCCTCCTCGCTCGATACCTGAGCCTCCTGCGCCCTCCGCTGCAACGTCCTCCTCCTAAACAACCCCAAATCATAAACACAAGATAGAAAGGAAAGAAAAAAATCATAAATCAACTCCACCTTCTAACAAATTGCACATAGATTCACACTCTCAACACCAAATTCAATCACATTTCAAGAATCTCTACTAGAATTCAAGTTAAATAGAATCAACATCACTTCAAAAACAACAATAAAGCCAATCACCGACAAAACAAACAACAAATCAAATCTCGAAGTAAGAAATCAAAGCAAGATTTTCACCTCTCCATGCGATCTTGCAATCCCTGCAGATAATTCTTGTAATGATTCTCGATGAACTGCTTCGCCGCCGCCGCCTTCTGCCGCGTCACTGGCGACGACACCGCCTCATCGGGCTCCAGACTGAAGGCCCGATGGGCCTGCAGCTTCATCTGCGGGCTCTCCATTCTGACCGTGCTTCCTTCACCACCGCCGCCCTCCATTTACAAACAACTACACACACACACAGCTCAGATCAAGAACACAGCGAAAAAGGGACAATAATTGGAAGCTTCTTCTACAATAAAGGCGCAAACTTTGGTGCGAATTCGGACAGTTTAACCGTTTGTAGTGAGAATTACGAGGTAAAGAAAGTGAGAAAGTGAAGTACCTGAATAAGGGAGCAGAAAATGATAAAAAGAAAACAAGAAATCCTTCAACTCTTTTTCCCTGTTGGGATTATCGATGTGGGATCGATCAATAACAATAACAATAAGAATTGTTTAGGAAATTTATGTGGTTTTTATGGGATTTTGGAGTGGCAGGCTGTGCAAGCAGATGATTAGCTGTAATCTGTTGGGATTTTTAGTTAATCTATTATTTATTGTTGGATTCCATAATTTTGAGATGGATTGGAGTTGGGGCAACGTGAATATTTTGAGAAATTCCAAACTGTTTTAAGGTTTATTTTTTGCTTTACAATTTTGGAATACTGACTGAATACAGACAGCTACTTACTTGTGTTAACGAAGACTGTAATATTTTCCACACGCAAATTTATATGAATTTGAATATAAAAGCATTGATAATGTTCTTTATTTTTAGATACGGTTACTTATAAACTGGAACGGTCAAAAAAAAGAAAGGTGAATGAAATATTATTTCTTATAAATATATTATTGGATATAAAATTTGTACCAGAATGTTTTGAGTTGAGTCGTTCACATACAAAAAGTACCCATATTTAATTTTTAACTTTTTATTTTTTTAGTTTTTTGTACTGCACCGATTTAAGGTCTTGAATTTTGTCGCTAAAAAGAAAAAGGCAAATTTTTCTGTAAGACGCGTCTCATAATGTGAGATCGGATTGACTCAGTCCGGATTCAGGTCAGACGCAGTTAATGCGTTGATTTTTTTTTTCAAGGATTGGATTATATGCACCACAACGTATACTTATATACACTACACTCTATAATGAGATACACTACTAAGTTTAAAGAGATGCACCACTTTTTAAGTTTTATTGCTAAATTGCAGAAAAATACTTCACCTTTAATTTTATTCAGGTTTAATTATCGACTTTTTAATTTTTGAAAAAATAATACCCACCTTTTTATTTTTTTGCAATTTTCTATCGTCGGCATATTCCGGTAAAATTTTAGCTGATGTATTAATTTAATCTGCCTATATGGTATAATTGATTCCGTGTGGCTCTGACTTGGCGAATATTACTCTATTTTGTGGCATGGGCCTTGTAGACGAGAAAACAACGTCGTGACTTGGACTTAAAAATACTCTCTTCTCAACCTTTAACAGAATCATCTTCAATTCTTAATTCTCTGATAGTTCGCTACTTTTACCTGGCCTCTACGAGGACAATAGATGTATCGCCTCTCGGGCTTTGTTTCACTTTTAGAAATCTTAAAGATCGCACGCTGAGGTATATCACAGTGGCATAACCTCTCAGGTTCGGGAATACTCAACCCCGTTTGTGAAGACAATGGTGATTTTTCTCAAATTATTTCACAAATTTCTCAAGGCTACGGACGTGGAAGGGGAGGGAGGGAGAGAGGAAGAAGATAAGAAAAATGAAAGTGTTTGTAGCTCAAATTCGATTTATGCCCTAAATCCAACCAAGATAAGTGTTTGATGCACAAAAAACAACGTCGTTTTAGTGGTTGTTAATGGACATTGTCTGTCTAGCCGGCTCAGATTGCCAACTCACCATTTTTGGCTTCCAGCTGGGCAATAATTTTTGAGGAAAAATAGAATACGGGAGAAATTTGTGAAAAATAAAAAAGGTGGGTATTATTTTTGCAAAAATTAAAAGGTCGATAATAAAACTAGAATAGAACTAAAGGTGAGGTATTTTTCTGCAATTTAGCCTAAATATTTTTTTTCCTATTTTTTTGAGATGTACCACATAATTTATACACATGCACCACTATGTACAATGAGATGCAAAACCATGTGTACCAAGATGCACCACACTGTTTTTTTTTTCTTTTATTTTAATAGTCGAGCGAATGGAGCCGAAGGCCTCGGAGCGAGTTAAAGGATATGAATGTTGCCAATACGATTATCTATAGATTGAAATCGGAGCCGAATGCGGAGTCAGAAAAAAAATTGAAATTAAAAAAAAGAACCGGTGCATCTCAATATACTTAGTTGTGCATCTCGTTATACAGTGTAGTGCATATAAAAATACATTGGAATGCATATGATCTGACCGTAAAAAAAATGAAAAGAAAATTGGAACATGTACCCCGCATGCACCACGCGCCATCTCACAACGTGAGATGCGTCTCACAAAGTGTTACTCAAAGAAAAAAACGTGGAGTGATGGGATGGGGTGGGGGTTCAATTTTGAAATATTTTTAGATCTTTGAAAATTAATACTCGCTCAATTCCTAAAAATTGTGATCTTAATTCATATGTCTCTAAACAATACTTCATTTGTTCACGATATGGTTGCTGCTTTTGTCATTTAGATCCGTTCACGATATGGTTATCATTTCCATTGATAATATATTATATTTAACATTATATTTTCCACTATTTCACTCACATTTATAATGAGATTCTTACTTCACTCACAACAATATTTATCCATCACTTTCTTAAAACTTATGCGATTCACAATGTGGCAAAGACATCGTGGATGAAAGGTGTACGCTATTTCCTTTTTTTGGTATAAGACTCACACATGTTTCTTTATATTTAAAAGTGACAATAAATCAAAAAGAAGTACATCTCTTTTTTTTTTTTTTTGTTCTTTTTGAGAGAAAATCTCTTTTTCCATTGAATAAACATCTACTACTAAATATTTTTTAAAAACCGTGGCATACAAATTGTACCGCAATTCAGAGGATGGATGAAATATTGTTTTGAGATACACAAAACTTTATAATTTATATTTGTTCCTTTTGAGATACCTTAACTATGAGTATTTACAAATGCGTAGAAGCTCAATTATATTCACCTCATTATCATCCCACCATTTCAAACAATAATAATTTTCCTTTCCTTTTCATACAAATTAAAAGAAGTATTTAATGTACTTAAGAAAATAAAATAAAAGCACTACTACACTATAACTAAACCTAATTGTTTACTCATTTAAATTAAAGATTTTTTATTTTGATGATTATTAATTAAATAGATGTATATCCATTAAGGACAAATAATATATATTACCCTCACTAAAAAAGAATAAAAAGAAAATGTATTTTAGCATGACGACGTTTGCAGGATAATTTAATTCACATTCTCAATATATATGGCGATAAATTTTATACGAATATAAATAACAAATATAATACTCTATCAATCTATAATATCATTGTCACTTTTTTCATTTTGTTTACGTTCACAAAATTCCTACTATATAGTAATAGAGTCCACATAATAGATTATTTAACCTATATTTTTAATTATTCTATTCATATTTATTATGAGATCCATACATCGTTCACAAAAATCAACACTACAATTTATTACTAATGTGGTAATGATATTGTTTGGATGAGGTAAAATTTAATAGGAGACAAAATACGTGGACATACACTTTTGAACCCCATAGCATATGGCCAAGTAGATTGACATGTATAGATTTTTGTCTAACTTTTATTTTTGAGGAGAGACGAATAAATGAATAAAACACCACAATAAATGACATAATCATATAGTGTAATGCAAATACAATTTATAGTGCAATGATTTATTACTCAGGCACCTTTCATAGTTTCATTAGCACAATTAACGTTTCTAAAATCCATATAAATAGTTTTCTTTTAATTTTTTTATTCTAATACATCAAAAATTAATATAATTTTTTTATTCTAATACATCAAAAATTAATATAATTTTTTATTCTAATACATATTATCGAGATCAACAAATTTAATTTATAAATAAATTACATAAAACTAGTATCTCTATATGTCTAAAGCCATATGTAAACCTACAAAACTATTACATTAGCAAGGCTTATATATTTTCTAGATATTTTATAAATGTAAATAGAATTATGTCGGCAACATAATTAAACTTAAAGTCATATATATATCGGAATGGTGTCAAGTCTTTTTCTATTTTATGAATACAACAATTTTGGAAGTCGTGTAAAGTTTCATTAACTGTTTTATACGTCAAAATTCATTATTAAATCAAGGAAAATATTTTTATATAGTATTAAGATTTCTTAAAAAAAAATGTCATTGAGACGGTCGAGTTCCCTAAGAGCATGTACAGCAGGAAACGAGGGGCGGTGTCGATCGGCGGTGTCGAGTCGCTCGACACACCCCCCACTCGACACACCCCTGTGTCGATACCGTTGTGGGGGGATCGACACTGCCCCATGTCGATGGTGAGGCGAGAGCGATGTCAATCGCTCGATCCCTCCCTCGACTCCGCCACGTTGTAAAATGGGGACACGTGGCGTGTCCCCATTGGTCCGTCAATATTTTTTTTTATTTTTTTTATTTTCTGAATTAAAAAATCAAAAATCAACGGTAAAAAGTTAAATACACGTCCAACGTATACATTATCTCCATCAACGGCTATATCCCATTTTTTCACTAATATATCCCTTCATCTCATTCATTCTACACACCAAAAAATTTCTTTCTTCATCCATTCTTCCCTACAAAAAAAATTACTCTTTCACATCATATTTTGTGCAAAAAAATGGCCGACGACCGGTTTAATTCGTGGTATTCGCAAACTTTTGGTTCAATCCCACAGAACCAATCTCTAAATCCGAGAAGTTCAGAAAACCGTTCCCGTATAGGGCTGCGTGGGAGCACTTGAGGCATATCCCGACTTTCACCAACCCTGAGAAGCCAACAGCTTCAAAGCGGACAAAGATAAATGAATCCGGTGAGTACACTTCGTCTGCCGGCGGCAACGCATCCACCACATCCGCGAGCGATGCAAACACTCTGCAGGTTCGACCCGAAGGAGTGAAAGTGGCGAAAGCGGCGAAGAAGGGGAGGAAGGGCAAAAATACGCTACGGGACCAGGCGGCAGAAGAGTTGGCATCCCTCAACAAGCAATCGAGGGAGGAGTGGGCGTTCAATATCTATATTGCCGACACGTCGAATATGAGTCCCGAGCAAAAGGCGAGGTACGAAAATGTTCGCCGTAAACTTGCAAGGGAATTCAATTGGGAGGAGTAGTTGTCCTTTTTTTTAAAAAATTATTGTAATGTAGTACTCCCTCCGTCCCGCTCATTTTGTTTCCCTTTCCTTAAATGGACGTCCCACTCATTTTGTCTACATCCAAATATAGACATAATGAGTGGTTGTAAGAGTTTCTCTCTCATCTCCTTCCAATCTCATCCACTAGTTTATTAAACAAACAAATTTCCTTAATCTCCGTGCCCAATAGTAAGGAGACAAAATGAGCGGGACGGAGGGAGTAGTTTTTAATTATTGTATTTTTTTTAATTAGTGTATGTTGTAGTTTTTTTTAAATTCAATAAAATTGTCATTTATTAATTTCTGAATTTAATTAAATTAGTTTTTATAATATTTATTAAAAATAAAAAAAACAACAAAATAAAATCTATTCAATCATTAAAATTACGTTTCCCAGTGCTTAGACCTAGGTCTTACTCAACCCCATTGTAGTGGAGAAATCAACCTATGTCTAACTCAACATCACCAATCATTAAAATCACGCTTCCCAGTGCTTAGACCTAGGTCTAACAAGACCCTTGTAGTACATGCTCTAAGAAAACATGCATTCATAACTATTTGACCTGAACAAATTCATTAATAATTTATTTTGGTAATTGTACCTTAAATTTTATAAGTCGCATTATAGCAGACATGAACATGAAACTTTTAATTATAGATATTAATCACTTTAGCGCTTGGTCAAAATACGTTCCACAAAAATTCATTACTTTTTAATTATATGATTTGTAAGAATGCAAAATTGGAATATTAGATCATACTTGACCAAGTTTTAACTAGTTCCCCAGAACGAGTCTTTCAGTTGACCATTAAGTCGGTTAAGTATTACTATCTGTCTACAAAATAAATTCTCATTTGGATGTCGGCATGAAAATTAAAAAATCTGATAAAGTTGTTGTGAGTGGAGTTAAGGTCTCACTTGTTCGAGTGAAAGAAGTGAATTGAAAGTTAAAAGTTGTGAGTGGAATAATGATACCACTTATTGTGAGTGAAAAAATTGAAATAAATGGAATTAAAGTTGTTACCAGTGGAATAAGGGTCTCACATATTGTGAGTGAGAAAAGTAAAATGAAAATGAAAATTATTATAGGTCCCACTTAATGTGAGTGGAAAAAAGGTAATAAATTTATTTTATGGATAAAAATTACTATACGGTAAGTATGGATTTTATTTCATGGACCGAGAGAAATTCATAAAAATACATATTTTTGGAAGGTTAATTAAGATATCCATAATATTGACAACTTTCATGCATTTTCTACGTGTGGCACTCTCCAAGGAATTAATTAGCTGGATGCTAAAGTCATTATCAACTTTCACGTATCAAAAAAAAAAAAAAAACCAAAAATTGCGTACAATCCCGTAATTTTAGATAGTATAACTGATTAAAGTCAGAAGCAAAAACTGCCCTAAGAAGCTACACGGCAACGATTTGTTTGGAAATGTAAGGGTACAATAATAATTAGCTTATTATAATATTATTGATCATAAACTTCTTCACTTTTATGGTCTGTCTCAAAAAAGGTACTACTAATAATCAACTGTGCTTATTTATTGAAATTTCTATTGAAGATAAATTTCAGAGTAAAAGACCCATATAGCAAAAATCCTCCTTAGATACCAATAGTTGTCAAGGAACATAATATGGTAAAAATATTACAAAAAATGTGATTTTGGAACAATTATACCCTTATTACATTGTACAAATTATTTTCAGTTTTCAAACAAAGAAACCATGTCATCCCCCATTTCATTTCCCATCTCACTTTTTTTCTCTCTAAAAAAACTCTCCCACACCAGAAAACCAGAAAACCCAAGTTTTCTACCTCAAAACTTCCGCCATCTCCATTCTCCACGATTCTCCTTCCCCGCCTCGTCTCCTCCGCCTCATCTTCTCCTTCCCAACCTTCCGTCGTCCGTTGCTCCACCGTCCGCCGCTGCCTCTTCGCCGGTAAGTTTTCTCTCTGCTGCTGCTCTCTCTCTCCCCCCCACTCTTCGCTTCTTCTTCTCTACCTCTCTCTCACTTTTTTCTTTTCTTCTCCTTCCCAGCCTCGTCTGCCGTCCGCCGTGCTCCGCCGCTCCGTCATCTGCAGTCCGTCGTGGTCCGCCGCTCCGTCGTTTTTCTTCAGATCTGATTTTTTTTCAGAAATGTAGATCTGTGTTTTTTTCTTCTTCTGAAAGTAGATCTGTTTTTTCTTTCTCAGACATGTTGCGAAATTCACAATTCGTAACACAATTCGTATAATAGTGTAGCGAATGGTAAAATTCATAACTTCCTGTGCATTTTTATTCGTTTATTTGAGTTACGAAATTACAATTTCGCAACATGTCTGAGGCTTTTTGAAGGTTTCGAATCTGAAATTTTTAGGTGTATAATGTTGCGAAATTCACAATTCGTATATTAGTGTAGCGAATTGTGAAATTCGTAACTTCCTGTGCATTTTCAGTCGTTTATTTGACGTTACGAAATTACAATTTTGCAACATATTGGAGTCTTTTTAAATGTTGTGAAATTCACAATTCGTAACACAATTCGTATAATAGTGTAGTGAATTGTGAAATTCGTAATTAATTGTGCATATTCGTTCGTTTATTTGACGTTGCGAAATTACAATTTCGCAACATGTTGGAGTCTTTTTGAATGTTTCAAATTTGAAATTTTTAGGTGTATAATGTTGCGAAATTCACAATTAGTAACGCAATTCGTATAATAGTGTTACGAATTGTGAAATTCGTAACTAACTGTGCATTTTGGTTCGTTAACTTGAAGTTCCGAAATTAAAATTTCGCAATATGTTTGAGGCTTTTTGAATGTTTCGAATCTGAAATTTTTAGGTATATAATGTTACGAATTTCACAATTCGTAACACAATTCGTATATAGTGTTGCGAATTGTGAAATTCGTAACTACGTGTGTATTTTCATTCCTTTATTTGACGTTACGAAATTACGATTTCGCAACACGTTTGGGACTATTTGAAGGTTCCGAAACTAAAATTTTTAAGCATATAATGTTGCGAATTTCACAATTCGCAACAAAATATACAAATTTCGTATTGAATAATCTGTTGCTAATTCATATTTTCGTAACACGTTTTTGGAATTTCGGTCATAAAATGTTGCGAAATTACAATTTCGCAACATGTTTGATGATTTTTGAAGGTTTCGAATCTGAAATTTTTAGGTATATAATGTTGCGAATTTCACAATTCGCAACAAAATATACGAATTTCGTATATAGTGTTACGAAATTCGTAACTACGTGTGCATTTTCATTCGTTTATTTGAAGTTACAAAATTACGATTTCGCAACACGTTTGGGACTATTTGAAGGTTCCGAAACTAAATTTTTTAAGCATATAATGTTGCGAATTTCACAATTCGCAACAAAATATACAAATTTCGTATTGAATAATTTGTTGCTAATTCATATTTTCGTAACACGTTTTTGGAATTTCGGTCATAAAATGTTGCGAAATTACAATTTCGCAACATGTTTGAGGATTTTTGAAGGTTTCGAATCTGAAATTTTTAGGTATATAATGTTGCGAATTTTGAAATTCGTAACTAACTTTGCCTTTTCATATGTTTATTTGAAGTTACGAAATTATAATTTCGTAACATGTGTTACATGTTCTGAAATACTGAATTGGTTTAATTATTTGCTTATTACAGATAGAATGGATATTCAAGCGGAAGAATCTTGCCGCCAAACACCACCGGATCATGTTATGTTACGAAATTAGCATTTGTATTGAATATTCTGTTACGATTTTGTCATTTCGTATCACTATGCCTTGACTTTCTGTTAAGATTTTATCATTTCGTATCAGTTCCATGTTACGAATTTTACATTTCGTATCAATATGCCTTGTTTCTCTGTTACGAATTTATGATTTCGTATCACTTTGTCATAATTTCATGTTACGATCTTATGAATTCGTATCAGTTTGTCATGATTCCATGTTACGAATTTAATATTTCGAATAAAATGTGTCTTGTTTCTCTATTACCAATTTATGATTTCGTAACACCACGCTACATGATAAAGCAATTACGAAAACAAATAAGTCGTAACACCAAAACAAAATCGTAACAAATCGTATCGTTACGAAGTCAACAAATAGTAATAAATTAGTTACGAAAAATAACAAATCGTAACACAAAAATAATCTTTAATTTGTGTTACGAATTTCATACATTCGTAACATAAGACATTACGAATTCATACAATTCGTAACAACAATATCATCAATCATTGATTTCGTATTACGAAATTAATAAATTCTTAACATAACAGATTACGATTTTGGCATTTCGTATCACTATGCCTTGACTTACTATTAAGATTTTGGCATTTCGTTTGTGTATACCTTGATTCCATGTTACGATTTTGTCATTTCGTATCACTATGCCTTGACTTTCTGTTAAGATTTTATCATTTCGTATCAGTTCCATGTTACGAAATTCGTATATTATGTTGCGAATTTCAAAATTCGCAACATCAAATACTTAACAATTTTGTTGGGAAATTTATTAGTAAGAGTTTTGATGAATTCCAAAACCGACTGACCCCAACCGAGTAGATGTTGCCAGAACCTAATGTTAGAAGTTAGGCTCGCTGTTTGAGCAAAGTTTAGATTTTATCTTTACAGGTCTCCAGCTGAAGATGACAACAAGACATCACTCAGACAGAACATCAGTTGTCAAGAAATACAACTGAGAGTTCATTTGTTCAGATGTAAAGAGGGGGAAGTCTTCAGAACATCAGTTGTGAAGGAAATCAACTGAGCGTTCATCAGATGAGAAGCAGTAAAGAGGAAGAGAACATCAGATGAAAAGGAAGTCATCTGAGGGTTCAAACCCAACTGACTAAATACAAGGAAGACAACCGAGTGTTCAGTTTCAGAACATCAGTTGTAGAACTCAAACAAGAAAATCTAGCTCAAGATGAAGTCAGCTGAGAGTTCAACTGTTAGTTGTCAGATAGAACATCAGCTGAATAACAAGTTAGTTGAAGATCGAAAATCTTAACCGACCACCCTCTGTGGGAAGTCTGCAGTTAAGATTTGAATTTCAAAAGGAAGTCACATGAGGGTTTGACCGTTCAGTCATTACCCCATTTGGCCCAACACAAGGTTGTCTCAGATGGAAAGCAGAAGAGCACAGATGCCATATCGGGAAAGTTTGCAGAGATGAGAGACAAGCCATCACTATCAACGATCAGAGATCAACAGCTCCTCCAACGGCTAGTTGATACTCTCCGCCTATAAATCGAGGCATTCATTCATTCGAGAAGATATATGACAAGAGACAGAGAAGTGCACTCACGAGAGAAACAAGCGCAAGAAAAATCTGTAAAAATCACATTCTAAGAGCATCAACAGCTGAGAGTTCAAGAGTGATAGAACATTGGTAGCTGAGGGTTCATAGAGTTATAATCTGTCTTAGATCTTAGTTTGAGTGTTCATTCGTTCAAGCCATAGATCCAGCTCTCATTCGTGATCGAGCTGTAGTTGAAAAACCCACCCACATACACACCCTAAAAAGTGTTTGTTAGGATCATACTCTTCCTGTAATTGAGTAGTTAGGTTGTCAAGTACCCGCAAACTTGTCATAGGTTGTTAAGTACCCGTAAACTTAACTGTAAAGGTTGATAAGTACCCGTAAACTTATTGCAACGGTTGCACAGCCCGGGTAAGCTGTGTGGATCTGTCCAGAAGAAATTGGACTGAGGTGTGTGGACTCACATCTCCCCGTGGACGTAGGAGGGTTATCTCCGAACCACGTTAAATCTCTGTGTGCTAGTGTGTTTCTTTACTCAGTTACTTATTGCATTTTCAACGGACCAAACTAACCGGCATACAATCTGCATATTTGCATATTCAACTGTTTTGGTTTTTGACCAACTCTGCACTAAAAGCGTGAGCTGTTTTAACGAGTTTAATTTCCACCACATTCCGCACAGCTTCACTCTTCCAGCTGAGATTGCTTACTCAGCTGTGAGATTCCAACTGAGTCTTTTTACTCGGTTGAAGTATTTTTCAGGGTTAAGTTTTAAAATCCAAACTGGTGTATTCCCCCCCCCCCCCCCATACACCAGTAACTCGTTTCGGGACCATCAAATTTCAGTTTCGAAACCTTCAAATATCCACAAACATGTTACGAAATTGTAATTTCGTAACATGTTATAACCGAAATTTCAAAAACGTGATACGAAAATATGAATTAGCAACAGATTATTCAATACGAATGCTAATTTCGTAACATAAAATGTTTCATTTTGAAAATTTCCAATTATCGCAAACATGTTACGAAATTCTACTTTCGTAACTTCAAATAAACGAATAAAAATGCACAGTTTGTTACGAATTTCACAATTCGTAACACTATATACTAAATTCGTATATTATGTTGCGAATTTCAAAATTCGCAACAACATACACTTAAAATTTTCAGTTTCGAAACCAGATCTGCAGATCTTCTTCTTCTACCTTTTTCTTCCTTTTTCTCTTTTCTTCCATCTTCTTCTTCTTCTCTGTAGTCGCCGGAATAGGAGGGAACTGGTTCTTCTTCTCCGTCGGGCTGCTCGTCGCGGCCGCTTTTGGAAGCCATGCGGAGGAGATGAGGCGGAGAAGACGATGCGGGGAGAGAAAGTCGTAGAGTGGAGGCAGCGATAACAGATCTAGAGAGAGAGAGCGACAGCGACGGGAAGAAGAGAGAGAGAGAGCGGCGATGACGGGATGATGACGGCGGCGACGGGAGGGGGGGCGGCGGCGACGGGAGGAAGAAGAGAAGAAAAAAAAATGAAGAAGAAAGTAGCAGCAGAAGTTTCACGATGGGGAGAGAGAAGAAAAAAGAGAAGAAAGAGAAGAAAGAGAAAGAGGAAAAGAGATGAGGAGAAAAGGAGAAAAAATCTCTGTGTGTTAGTGTGTTTCTTTACTCAGTTACTTATTGCATTTTCAACTGACCAAACTAACAGGCATACAATCTGCATATTTGCATATTCAACTGTTTTGGTTTTTGACCAATCCTGCACTAAAAGCGTGAGCTGTTTTAACGAGTTTAATTTCCACCACATTCCGCACAGCTTCACTCTTCCAGCTGAGATTGCTTACTCAGCTGTGAGATTCCAACTGAGTCTTTTTACTCGGTTGAAGTATTTTTCAGGGTTAAGTTTTAAAATCCCAACTGGTGTATTCCCCCCCCCCATACACCAATAACTCGTTTTGGGACCATCAAGTGGTATCAGAGCAGTGGTTCAAAAGACTGCTGACTTTGTTTTACAAGGTGTGAATTCGAGAAATTTTCTTCAGTGGTCAACTGAACAGATCTTTTCACGCTAGTGCATATTTGCTTGCATATTTGTTCTGTGTGTTGTGTGCAGATGGACGTCAAGGACAAGATCGTCGTCATGTTTTCTGTAGTCAATTATACATCATGGAAAACACGGTTGAAGAAGATCCTACTTTCGAAGCATCATAGGATGCAACAAGTTCTCTCTTCCGGACCGATCGTCATCAAAGAAAGAATAGCTCGCACTCCCACAAATCCCAACGATGGGGATACAGTGGTGGAGTATGTGGAGAAACAGCCGGAAGATTATACTCCAGAGGAAGCTAAGGTGAGCCAGTTAGACATCTGGGCTCAAAGCATAATAATGTCTACAGTTGGACAAGATTATCTGCATTGGATAGAGGAGTGTGAGACTGCAAAAGAAATGTGGGACATCCTGACATCACTGAGTGAAGGAAATGACGAGACGAAGGAAAACAAGTTCTCGCATGCATGTCAAGATTTCGACAACTTCAGTCTGCGACCTAATGAGACCATCGATCAGCTAGAGCTCCGGTTTATGGACATCATCAGAAGAATCCAATCCATCTGAAGAGGAAAATACACACTAAGAGAAATCAATCTCAAAGTGTTGCAAGCTCTACCGGCTGAGTGGGATACCTTCACCAATATCCACGAAAGCCGAGCTGACCTTGGTGATATGGGAACTGAAAGATTGTTCTTAATCCTAAAAGGAAATGAGTATAAGGTCAACATGAGAAGATCTCAGTCCTCAGGTCAGACTAGTAGAATTGAGGATGTAGGCTCAGCCTCGAAGTCAGTTGCTCTCCGAGCTGACTACTCGAAATTGAGATCGTCAAGGCCAACCAGATCGGCTGACATGACTGTAAATGAGCCAAGCAGAGAGGAACTGCAACAGAACATTGCAGCTCTGTCAAAGAAGCTAGCCGACATGGACACTCAGTTCGGCAAATACAAACGATTCTACAAATCAAACCGAACTCGAGACAGTTCAAAGCCTGTCACCAATGGTTGCTTTGAATGCGGCAAGGAAGGATACTTCAAAGCTGACTGTCCAGATCTCTCAAAGAAAGAAAGAGAAGCGTTAAGGGCCAAGCAAACTGCAAAGAACAAGGCCATGGTAGCAGAAGAAGCAGCTGATGATATGGATATCTTCAATGATACTGAAGATGAAGACGAGCTGACTTCTACCAACAACGTCATCAGTCAGGATCAATGCCTCATGGCACTTGGAACCGACCAAGATGATATTGAGGTACAATCTAATCCTGCTCGCTTAAATTCTTCCAATACTTCTAACATGCAGGAATCTCTGAACGATGAGTTGGAACCCTCCTGGAGTAATTTTCAAGAACTCAGTGAGGAACTGCATCAGCAATCGGTTGAGTTTAAGAGTCTTCAAGCTCAGTTCGCCAAACTTGAAGATTTCTTAACCGAAAAGGACGATCTGATCAAGAGCCAAACCGAGGAGATAGAAAATCTCAAGAGTCAACTGAATGAGGCTAAGACTCCAACAGATGAAGAGTTGACGAAACAGTTCAAGGAGCAGCAAGATCAGTTGAAAAATCAAGAAGCTCAGATTGACCAGCTGATAAATAAGTCAGATGGAAAAACCAAGCAGATAACCGTCCTCCTCAAACAGTTGCGAACTGAGAAGGACAATCTAATCAAGCTGTATCAGTCATCCAAGATCATCGAAAACCTTATAAGTTACAGTAGACAGATGGATGACGTGTCAGGACTTGGTTATGATATTGTCAAGGATACTGGAATTCCACCAACGACCTTCATCAAAGCTGTAGAAGTCACAGCTGTCGAGCCAAACACAACTGAGTCTCCAGAAGTTAATCCAACCTCCACCTCTCAGCAAGTTCAACCGACCAATAGAAGTACAACTGAGAAGGGAAAAGGAGTAGCAGATGTAGGACAGAATGTTCCATCGGTTGGGACATCAACCGAGGGGGAATGTTCCAAAAGTCAAAAGAGGAATCAGAGGCGTCGAAGGCATAACCATAACCAAACTCAGAATCAGAACCGACCTCTGCATCAACCTCAAAGTCAACATCAGAAGAAACGGAACCGACCGCAAAACAGACAGGGGTTCAATCATCTGAATCAACAGCGGTTCCAACATCAGATCAACCAAAGGTTCCAACCGAGTCAACCAATGAGGAACAGGTCGGACACCTGGAGATATTCATGCCATAATATGAATCATCAACAGGGCATGAACAGCTACAGACAACCCACAGGAAGCTGGAATCAGAATCAGCCACAAAGATTCCAGCATGGCGTCCGATCACTCAAACAAATCAACAGGATAAAAATCGCCATCAAAACAGGGGGAAAGCCTCACCTCCTAAAGCTCAACATGGGAGAAATCCAACTCCTCCCAAGAAACAGAACATCACTACTAACAACAAGCCTAAGGATAACCGAGGTGTTGTTATAGTTGATGATTAAGGAAAAGTGATCTGGAATGATAAATCCATCCGAGTATACAGGGAAAAGTGACGCACAGTTCCAGGGGGAACTGGTTCTAACCTTCCAGGACCCAACTGAAATTGGGGACCTAAGCGAGTTTCTCTTTGTAGATACAGGAGAAACAGCTGAGGAAGAAGAAGGCGTCTGCAACAATATGGGTAATGGACAGTGGATGCTCGAAACACATGACAAATCTGAAGGATTTGCTTGGAAGTTTCGTGGAGAAAGAAGGCCCATCAGTTACTTTTGGTGATAACTCAAAAGGTTACACCAGCGATTACGGTACCCTTGAAACCGATCATGTTTCAATTTCTAATGTCTCTTATGTTGATGGATTGAAGCATAACTTGCTCTCCATCAGCCAATTCTGTGATAATGGTTTCTCTGTCAAGTTTGATGCACAGGGATGCAGGGTTAAAGATGTCGGATCAAAGCAGGTGATATTGTTGGGAAATCGATCACCAACAAGGAATGTCTACTACGCTGACTGGAACAGCAGCCTCCCTGACACCTACCTGTTATCAAAGAGCAGTTCGGATGTGAGCTGGCTGTGGCACAAAAGGCTCAACCATCTGAACTTCAAAACGATGAACCAACTCACCAGACAAGAACATGCAAGAGGCATACCAAACCGAGTGTTTTCAACAACAAACATCTACAGTGCATGCCAGCTGGGAAAGCTCGCTAGATCCTCTTTCCAGTTGAAGTCAACTCCCTCAACCGACCGAGTGTTACAGCTGATCCATATGGATCTCTTCGGGCCAGTTACACCAAAAAGCATGAACGGGAACGAATATACCCTGGTTGTAACTGATGACTACTCAAGATATACGTGGACCATCTTCATGCGCCCCAAGAGTGAAACCCGAGATGAGCTGCCCAAGCTGATGGATCGGATATCGAACCAACAAGAGATGAAGATCATGTCTATCCGATCAGATCGTGGAACGGAGTTTCTAAATGAAACCATCATCGAGTATTGCGAGAAGAATGGAATTACCCATCAGACATCAGCCGCGCGAACTCCATAACAGAATGGAGTAGGTGAGCGAAGGAACAGAACGCTGATGGATGCTGCCACATCCATGTTAGCGAGCTCAGCCTTGCCAAAGAAATTTTGGGCTGAAGCGATCAACACTGCATGCTACACTCAGAACCGGTCTCTTCTAACCAAGCGGTTGGGAAAGACACCATATGAGCTATGGAGACGCAGAAAGCCAGATATCTCTTATTTTCGCGTTTTTGGTTCTAAGTGTTATATTCACAACAATGGGAAGACTCAGTTGAAAACTTTTGATGCCAAAGCTTCGAAGGGCATATTTCTTGGATATGCTGCTCGGATCAAGGCATATAGAGTTTTCAAACAACAGCTCGCGTGTTGTGGAAATAACACCTCATGTTAGTTTTGATGAATCTACCTTTGAGTGCAGGGAACAGGTTAAAGGACAACAAGCAGATCCAGCTGTTACACCTGTTCTCACCAGATCGCAAGCTCTAAGGAAAAAGAACCTAGCTGAACCACTGGTTTGGGCAACTGAGGATGAGGATCCATACTTTTCTGAAGATGAATGCGAAGACCCCAGCTCATCCCAAGGGGGAACTTCAGCTGATGCTCTTCCAACTGCTTCAGCATCCGAAGCCCAACCGAGTCCGGTTCAAACTAAGCTCAATGTTGAGGATCCAGACTCAACAGCTGATCAATCACCAGCTCTGAAGATTCCAACTCAGATTTCAGAACAGCCACAGTTGGAAGAAGAAGGACGACGCAACCGAAGATGGTATGAAGTTCATTCCACTGACGACATCATCGGAGATCCAACCAAGGGTGTGCGTACAAGGAGCCGAGTTGCAAATCCTGAATCAACAGAGGAAGATTACAACACTTATGCCCAATATGCTAAGGAGTTGGCAGTTCTAGAGGAGTTCGAGCAAGCTGGAGACGTTGCCATGATTTCTTGCTTTGTAGCTGATGTGCCAGAACCGAAGAATGTTGGGGAAGCTCTCAACTGTGTCCACTGGACAACAGCCATGCAAGAAGAACTGAATGAGTTTCTACGCAACTGTGTATGGGAGTTGGTAGAAAGACCAAATGGTGTCAAGGTGATTGGATTAAAGTGGATTTTCAAAAACAAGAGAGACGCCATTGGATTCATAGTGAGGAATAAGGCAAGGTTGGTAGCTCAAGGATACTGCCAACAAGAAGGAATCGACTTTGAAGAATCTTTCGCACCGGTTGCAAGGCTGGAAGCCATCCGAATCTTTCTAGCTTATGCCGCACATCACAAGTTCAAAGTGTATCAGATGGATGTGAAGTGTGCATTCCTCAACGGAGATATCAAGGAAGATGTATATGTTGAACAGTCTCCTGGTTTTGAGATTAGAGATGGAAGAGTGTTCAAGTTGAAGAAAGCTATCTATGGTCTAAAACAAGCGCCAAGGGCATGGTATGACACTCTTTGTGGTTTTCTACTGAACTCGGGATTCAAACGAGGATCAGTTGACAAAACCTTGTTCACCATCAAAGTTGGAGATGGTATACTTGTTGTGCAAATCTACGTGGATGACATCATATTCGGTTCCAAGTCAGAGGAGCTGTGCAAGAAATTTTCAGATCTCATGAAGGAGAAGTTCGAGATGTCAATGATGGGCGAGATGAATTATTTCCTTGGATTACAAGTGAAGCAGTCACCTGAAGGGATTTTCATCAACCAGTCCAAGTATACAAAGGAGCTCATCACCAAGTTCGGATTGCAGACAAGTAAGACGACAAGGATCCCAATGAATACTAACTGGAAAATTGAACCCGGAGCTGAGGGAAAGCTCGTAGATGCCAGCAAGTATAGATGGATCATCGGTTCGCTGCTCTATCTAACTGCCAGCTGGCCTGACATATCATACGCAGTTGGAGTGTGTGCTCGATTCCAAGTTCAGCCAAGAGAAGCACACATGTTGGCAGCAAAGAACATCATCAAGTATCTGAAGGGAACTGTTAATGTTGGATTGTGGTATCCAACTGACGACAATATCCAACTGACCGGATACTCAGATGCGGACCTAGCCGGAGATCGGTTGGACAGAAAGTCTACTTCTGGACACTGTCAATTCATGGGAAGCAAGCTGGTTTCATGGTTCTCCAAGAAACAAGCATGTGTTGCTACTTCTACAACCGAATCAGAGTATATGGCTGCTGGAAGCTGTTGCATGCAAGTGTTGTGGCTGAAGCAACAACTGAGAGACTATGAAGTCGCAACTGGACAGGTTCCAATTCATTGTGATAGCTCGAGTGCCATAGCCATCTCTCTAAACCCTGTTCACCACTCTCGGACAAAGCATATCGACATTCGTCATCATTTCATCCGAGATCATATTGAGAAGAAGGATGTGTCCATGGAGAAGATCCCAACTGAGATTCAGAGAGCTGACATCTTCACCAAACCTCTTCCTGAAGCTCGGTTCAAGATGTTATGTAATCTTCTTGGACTATTTGATCCATCAGATGAAGAGTCATCCGAGCTGATGAGGATCCATCCGAGCTGAAGAGTCATCCAAGCTGATGAGGATCCATCCGAGCTGAAGAGTCATTCGAGCTGAAGAGTCAGATATCCATCTGAGGGGGAAGCTCAGATGAAGGGGGAATTTCAGATACGGATTGCCAACTGAAGACATCAAACGTCAGCTGAACAGACGAACTCGAGTCAGCTGATGGTATGCGGCAACTGAGGAACTCAATTGAGGTATACAACTGATCTCGACATCAGCTGGCAGGTAACATTTATGACTGAAGGTGTTATGTTCTTTAATAAGAATGTTTGAAATAAATTCAAACATTCCTGAAGCTAGTCAGTTACATTAAAATAGCCATCATGTCGCATTAAATGTAAAGTACGGCTGAGCATCTATAGCCTACTTTATAGTGCGACTGGGTTGACATGAAACTGTACACCTTCTCATGCGCTGGTTGGAACTCGGATCAAAACGTCGAGTCAAAATTAGTCAACAGTCGCGTAATCTCAGCCGTTGATGGATTCGCGCCATTTAACCCCAGCCGTCGATCTCATCCGAGTCGAAGACCTATATAAGGCGAAAAATTGGGAAGATATCTCCTACTTTCCTCATTTGTGCTTATCATTTAAAACTATTCATCGTCTTCCAGTTTTTGCCTAACCCGTTTCTGCAAATAGATTTCTTTCCTTTTGCCTATATATTCTCATTGCAGTGATTATTAATGGCACCCAACAGCAAGAAGATGGCTTCGTCCGGACCTTTCCTGATCCCTACTACATATGAAGAATCATTTGATATGTTAGTATCGAAGATTCACTTCGAGCAGATTCTCTCCGACGAGGATCTGGAGTCGCCGATCCTAGCCCCGCTCGCCAACACTCTCCGTGAGAACGGACTACTGGAATGGGCCAAGCTCTGCCCCTCCCACTTGCTCAGACGCCAAGTCGAAGAATTCTACGTCAACCTTGTTCGCCCCCTTGTCGTCTCAGAAGGAGTTTCTACGGAGGTGTCCTGCCGACAAAGAGATGTTCCGGCAAGGACGATACGTCGTGTCTCCTTCCCCATCGAAGTGTCCGATGTCCTCCGGTACATCATACCAATCAACCACACCGCCACCGAGTTCCTGGAGAATATTACCGACGAACAGGCGGATGAATTTCTTCAGGATGCACTGATCGAGCCAGAGCGGTTGAGGAGCAACATGCAACGGACAAAGCTGAAGCCGGAACACCGCCTGCTGTTCGACGCCGTGTCGAAGGTAGTGTTCAGATACAGTGGAGCATTCGGCGACATCAGCGACCCAAATTGAAGCAGCTGGTGGCCCTGGAGCACCAACACCAAATCAACTGGTTCCAATATTTTCTGAACCAGTTGATGGTGGAAAAGTCGAAGATCTCCGAGACTACAACCGAGTCTGGAGAGAAGCTGCTGAGTGTGAAGGGCACACTCAACTTCGGCTGCAAGATTTCCGCCCTCATCCTCCTCGCAACAAAGAACCGCAACATGGTCTGGGCTGACTGCGAGGAGACGCCACTGAAGAAGCTGTTGCTGTTCCAGACAGCCAAGAAAGCACAAGAGGTGCTGAGGAGTGTCTACACTCCTAAGGACAAGAGGGAGTCGGGAAAGCCAGCTGAGTCAACAGCTGAGGGGGAACAAGCCGCTGCTCGCCCTGCAAAATCCAAAGCCTTACGTCGCCGAACTGACGCTGAGAAGGAGTCGACTGACGAACCTGCCCAGAAAAAGTTAAGGGTAAGGTTCAAGAAGGCGATCAAGAAGGCAGCTGAGATGCCAGCTGATGAGCCAACTTATGTTCCAGCTGATGAGTCAGCTGATGAGCCAGTTGAGGTTCCAGCTGAGGAGCCAGCTGAGGAGCAAGCTCCAGCCGAGGAAGGAGCGCAGGTCGAGTCCACACCTGCTGAGGAGCGTTCCGAATCCAGCCGCTCAGCTGAGGCCGTGTCGTTCGAGATTGTCCCTCGAGCCCCCGGAGCTGATGAGGTTGAGGGCATGGAGACGTCGGATGCATCCTCCTCATCTGAGGATCTCGAAGATGCTACCACCTCCCCCACAGCTGGAGAGAATGTTATGCCGCCCCCAGAGCCTCTTGCTCTTTCTACCCAAACCGAGCCAGAAATTCCGAGCTCTCAGCTCGATGCCAACATCGTGACCGCTCCTTCGGCCGATGTTGAGGAAACCATTGCACCCTCTTCCCCAACTGAATCCCAAATTCCGAGCTCTCAGCTCGATGCCGATGTTGTGACCGACTCTTTGGCCAACATCGATGAACCTCTTGAACCCGAACCATACAATCTCACCCCCTCCCCGATCAACGAAGCGGAGGACCTGCAGGCTGTTGCTGAGGAGCACGAAGGCAGGGTGGCCTACTGCTTTCAAAAGTTGTTAGGTCTGTTCCCTGCAGCTCGCGACATGCCCATCTTCGCCACTCTGGCAACAGAGCTACTGTACCAGTTCCACCTGATCTTCAGCCACTGGTATGTCAAGGAGAACACGATCAGGGTGCTGAGCTGGGACAGGCTGAAGTCTGATGAGTCCCGCATCCGAGCCTACTTCAACTGTTCCAATTTGGAGGTGGCATACAACAATCGGATCGCGCTGCTCACTAGGCGGATGGACCAGAGTCTGGCTGAAGGGACGGACACAAGGGAGGCAGCTGGAAAGGAGTGTGTTGACTTCCTGGACAGCATGTTGGTGAAATCAGCTGACTTCCTTGACGATGTCGATGCAGCAGCTGCCGCTGCAAAGGAAGAGGAGGAAGACCTGAAGCTGTACCTGGCAAACTGTCAAGCCATGGTCACAGCTGAGCCTCTAGCTCAGTCCGCTCAAGCCCTTCCAGCTGCTCAGCTCGCTCCTTCAACAGAACAAATCTGCGAGCTGGTAGCTGAGAGGGTCAACCAGTTGAGGACCGAGCTGCTCGCCAACCTCCAGCACCAACAAGATGACCAGCTGAGGGAGTTGGCAGCACAAGAGGCAAAGTACCAACAACTGGTGGAGGAGAATGCCGAGCTGAAGACGAAGTTGAATGATTTCTCCTCCTCCACCAGTCAGGACGAGTCGGAGCTGAAGTCCACTCTGTTGGGCTTGAAGTCGGAAGTGAATGTCTTTAAGTCCTTGGCTGATTCAAATCTGGCCAAGTCCCAACAGACGCAGGATGCTGAGTGGGAGTCCCGGTTCGAGTCGCGTTGGGCTGAGTTCGTTGGCTTTCAGACAGAGGTCAATGACAACCTCTCTGTCTTGAAGAAGGCAGAACAAGAGCGCCAAGACTCCGAACTGGCGAAGAAGATGGAGCTGGAGTGTGCGGTCGATGAACTCTTCAACCGTGTTCAATCAATCGAGGCCAAACTCAACTCTCTGGACGGTTCAGTAGCAAGTCTTGTTGCTGATGCCAAAAAGGGGGAAGAGAAGGAGACGGAGGGTGAATCACAGGAAGAAGAAGAGACCCAAGAAGAAGGAGTGCCAGCTGCTCAACCATCCAAATCTCAGCTGAGGAGGAGGAAGTCTGCTGCTGCCAAGTCAACCGAAGTCGGTGGAGCCAAAATGTCTAAAGACTTGGAGCAGGCAAAGAAGATTGGAGTTTCCTACAGCTCCATAGCCGAGATCGCTGCCGAGCTGGATACTGAACTCGATGGGATAACAACCGAAGAGTGCATAGCAGCGGCCGAGGATATGGATGTAGAGGAGAAAGATTACATGAACCCGAACTGGATCAAAAGGTTTGCCGCCAGCCAGGCAAGGAGGGTGAACCAGTTCGAGGTTGAGCTGAAGAAGGTTTCTCAGAACCTGGACCGCAACGTTGCCTCCCGCAGCCGACGCCGCATCAACAGAATCCAATCAAAGGCGGAAGCTCGGTTGAAGCAACAAAGGTTGCCTCTAAAGTCCAAGGTTGAGAGTCGGTTCAGGCATACCGACAAATGGATGCCGACCGAGTGGAATGAAGAGTGGGAGCTATTCAAGCAGGAGTTCGTGAACGACTTCTATTACAGGAAGGTTTACGCAACTGACGACCCAAGGAGAGCGTTCAAGGAGGCGCTGACCGAGTTGCACTCAGGTGACCCGGGCATGTTCAGTCAATTTAGGAGGGCCATGATTGACGCCAACCTAGACTTGAACACTGTTCCAGTTCCCAAGAGGGTTACTTATCGGCCACCTCTTCTCCAGGATTCCAGCAACCCGAACCGCACGAAGATTGCAACTGAGGTGAGGCAGGTCTGCAAGGAGCATGGAGAGTCACCTGCTAAGAGGGAAATTTTTGTAAGAATTTTTGGCAAGTATGGGCTGAAATACTAGCTCAGTTAGTTTTCTAGCAACTGTTGTAATTTTCGGTTTTTGAGCCTATCTTTCATAACAATCAGTTGTAATGAAAACTATTCAGTTATAAGATTCACCTTGATGAACAATCCTCATTGACAAGCTCTGAATCACAAAGTCCTTTAAATACCATGTTATAACTGTGCTAACCCTTTGATGTTTTATCTTATAGACTATCTAGAATTTCAGCTGAGATTTTAGAGAAGTTAGTGAGGTTTAGATTAATAGTGGTTTAAAGTTGTAAGTGGTTTTGGCATCATCAAAAAAGGGGAAATTGTTGGGAAATTTATTAGTAAGAGTTTTGATGAATTCCAAAACCGACTGACCCCAACCGAGTAGATGTTGCCAGAACCTAATGTTAGAAGTTAGGCTCGCTGTTTGAGCAAAGTTTAGATTTTATCTTTACAGGTCTCCAGATGAAGATGGCAACAAGGCATCACTCAGACAGAACATCAGTTGTCAAGAAATACAACTGAGAGTTCATTTGTTCAGATGTAAAGAGGGGGAAGTCTTTAGAACATCAGTTGTGAAGGAAATCAACTGAGCATTCATCAGATGAGAAGCAGTAAAGAGGAAGAGAACATCAGATGAAAAGGAAGTCACCTGAGGGTTCAAACCCAACTGACTAAATACAAGGAAGACAACCGAGTGTTCAGTTTCAGAACATCAGTTGTAGAACTCAAACAAGAAAATCTAGCTCAAGATGAAGTCAGCTGAGAGTTCAACTGTTAGTTGTCAGATAGAACATCGGCTGAATAACAAGTTAGTTGAAGATCGAAAATCTTAACCGACCACCCTCTGTGGGAAGTCTGCAGTTAAGATTTGAATTTCAAAAGGAAGTCACATGAGGGTTTGACCGTTCAGTCATTACCCCATTTGGCCCAACACAAGGCTGTCTCAGATGGAAAGCAGAAGAGCACAGATGCCATATCGGGAAAGTCTGTAGAGATGAGAGACAAGCCATCGCTTTCAACGATCAGAGATCAACAGCTCCTCCAACGGCTAGTTGATACTCTCCGCCTATAAATAGAGGCATTCATTCATTCGAGAAGATATATGACAAGAGACAGAGAAGTGCACTCACGAGAGAAACAAGCGCAAGACAAATCTGTAAAAATCACATTCTAAGAGCATCAGCAGCTGAGAGTTCAAGAGTGATAGAACATTGGTAGCTGAGGGTTCATAGAGTTATAATCTGTCTTAGATCTTAGTTTGAGTGTTCATTCGTTCAAGCCATAGATCCAGCTCTCATTCGTGATCAAGCTGTAGTTGGAAAACCCACCCACATACACACCCTAAAAAGTGTTTGTTAGGATCATACTCTTCCTGTAATTGAGTAGTTAGGTTGTCAAGTACCCGCAAACTTGTCATAGGTTGTTAAGTACCCGTAAACTTAACTGTAAAGGTTGATAAGTACCCGTAAACTTATTGCAACGGTTGCACAGCCCGGGTAAGCTGTGTGGATCTGTACAGAAGAAATTGGACTGAGGTGTGTGGACTCACATCTCCCCGTGGACGTAGGAGGGTTATCTCCGAACCACGTTAAATCTCTGTGTGCTAGTGTGTTTCTTTACTCAGTTACTTATTGCATTTTCAACGGACCAAACTAACCTGCATACAATCTGCATATTTGCATATTCAACTGTTTTGGTTTTTGACCAACCCTGCACTAAAAGCGTGAGCTGTTTTAACGAGTTTAATTTCCACCACATTCCGCACAGCTTCACTCTTCCAGCTGAGATTGCTTACTCAGCTGTGAGATTCCAACTGAGTCTTTTTACTCGGTTGAAGTATTTTTCAGGGTTAAGTTTTAAAATCCCAACTGGTGTATTCCCCCCCCCCCCATACACTAGTAACTCGTTTCGGGACCATCAAATTTCAGTTTCGAAACCTTCAAATATCCACAAACATGTTACGAAATTGTAATTTCGTAACATGTTATAACCGAAATTTCAAAAACGTGATACGAAAATATGAATTAGCAACAGATTATTCAATACGAATGCTAATTTCGTAACATAAAATGCATCATTTTGAAAATTTCCAATTATCGCAAACATGTTACGAAATTCTACTTTCGTAACTTCAAATAAACGAATAAAAATGCACAGTTTGTTACGAATTTCACAATTCGTAACACTATATACGAAATTCGTATATTATGTTGCGAATTTCAAAATTCGCAACAACATACACTTAAAATTTTCAGTTTCGAAACCAGATCTGCAGATCTTCTTCTTCTACCTTTTTCTTCCTTTTTCTCTTTTCTTCCATCTTCTTCTTCTTCTCTGTAGTCGCCGGAATAGGAGGGAACTGATTCTTCTTCTCCGTCGGGCTGCTCGTCGCGGCCGCTTTTGGAAGCCATGCGGAGGAGATGAGGCGGGGAGAGAAAGTCGTAGAGTGGAGGCAGCGATAACAGATCTAGAGAGAGAGAGAGCGACAGTGACGGGAAGAAGAGAGAGAGCGGTGACGACGGGACGATGACGGCGGCGACGGGAGGGGGGGGCGGCGGTTACGGGATGAAGAAGAGAAGAAAAAAAAATGAAGAAGAAAGTAGCAGCAGAAGTTTCACGATGGGGAGAGAGAAGAAAAAAGAGAAGAAAGAGAAGAAAGAGAAAGAGGAAAAGAGATGAGGAGAAAAGGAGAAAAAATGATATGTAAGGGTATTTTGGTCCAAAAAACACATTTTTGGCTAGAATTTAACCATATTAAGTTCCTTGACAACTATTGTAGTCAACCTAGTCAAAGTAGCTATATTGATGGATTACCTCTAAATTTCAATATATAGTGGTCGTTGGAGTTTTACTGGTTTCCTTTTAATGACGCCGCTATACTATCGAGGGAGAAATTCTTAAAGGGTGCACATGCACTACATATAAAATTATAAATCCACACAAGAATTTCCCCGATCAAGGTAAATATTCTGTATTGAGCATAAATATTGCTTCAACATAATTATCTGCAAAGCACATATAAAAAACAGATTAATACTATTTGGACATACTGTGGCTGGTTACACAAGCTAAAAATGGTAATATAGGCCTTGAAAATGGAAAATATATCTTAATTGGGGAAGCATAAACCTTAGGGGGAAATGTGATTATTTCTATTTTAACAGTTAACTTTCCTTTTTTTAACGAATGTGGCTGACCGCCGTGTAACCGTTAATTTTATTGTTAGAGATAATTCGTATTTGGAAAATTTTGGTGTATTGGACACTCAGACTCAACATATGTTCGCTAATTTCATTCACACCTCAAGTGCACGGGTGTAATTGAGCACAAAAAAGCAAAGTCATATTCCACATGGATTGTATTAATTATTAATTATAATGAGTAATACTTTCAATTGTTTTTCCTCTATTTAGACTTTCGGACTTTAGATTTATTAAACTAATGCTGCAAATAATTAAATAAAATAACAAAAGCAAAAATAAAAGTAAATAAAAGTAATTTGGATTAGAATAAGAGAACTCCCAAGGCTTTAATTTCAATGAACACTCAAGTTTAAATTCAATTCAATCAATCAATTGGTTTGTCAGACTCGACTCTTACTAAGACAATCACATTTTGACCATAGTCAGTTCCCAAATATTTCCTACCTAATGCCTTAAGCCACATTACAATCTACTAAAAACCTAATGAGGATCATCCTTTATGCTCATTGATTGTATCTTGACTTATGTGATGGTGTTGCTCGATTGACATGATTGCTTGATTTGACTAACTCTTTGATCTGATGATTTGATATGAGTCTTGAGTTTGTGTTTTGTTTTGTCTTTTCTGTGTTTTAGAGTCTTAGGCTAGTACATCTACACACTTGAGGACAAGCGTGAGTAAAGTGTGTGGGTATGATGAACTCATACTTAGTGTAATTTTTGTGCATTTTTTTTCGTGTTTTGTGTGTGTTTAGAGTCTATTTTGTGTTTGGGAGGGCACAAATTGGAAGAAATGTTGCAAGGCAGGATAGGTAGCATTATGGGCATAATCCGGTCGAAATCTGCTGAAAAGGCCATGGGCAACGATATGATGCAAATGGGCAAAGGGTTGAAGCTCACAGCTTGAGCAACAAAGTGATATTTTTGAGTGAAGTTATTAGTGAAGAAGTACTTCCCCATATCTTCATATCCAAGCAGAAATAATCTGGAGTCATGCAGATCGTGGGCAAGACAAGTATCATCGTGGGCAACAGGAATGACGAGTTGATATGGTCGAGAGACGTGAATTCTTCTCCAAGGAAGGAAGGAAATCTTTCATCCTTATCTAGAAGATACAAATCAGTACAAATTTTGCATGGGCAAAGGAAAGTGGATCTAGGGCAACGCTAAAGAAGGAAAGAAGGCCAGTCTGTGACAAAGCCCATCACAATGGGCTGGTCGACCTTAAACCCTAGCAAAGCTCTATATAAAGGGTTGCCATTCATTATTTGTCTACAATCTTTTACCATTCAGTATTTTTATTTTCGTGAATGTGGTGAGAAACAAACAAGTCCTACGGGCAATACTTTTATATTTCTGCTTTAGTTTCTGCTGGCTGTTTTGGCCAAGACGTTTACTGTTCTGCTGAATTACTCTACGATTATTTATTTAATTCTAAGTATGTTTCTCTTTATATCTTTTGTGTTTATTATGATTTACTTTATGTCTAGTTAATATCATAAGCCTGGATTGGGCAAGATGATTTGAGCATAAACCGAAACACTCGAGAAGTTTAACTTGGCCGTGATAATTGCATGTTTATATTCCCGAAATACTAGGATTGTTGATCAATGCTTATATTGAACTTGAGTAGTTAATAGGCCGTAAATTACTTGGTCAAGATAAAAGTACAAATAGAATTTAGGAACCCGCATAGAGAGTCTCTTGTGCCTGAAAAGTATAACGAGTATTGCAGAGCAGTCGATGTGTTGAGCATCTATTGGCTTATTTGGGTCTAAACTGTTGGGAAATTTATTAGTAAGAGTTTTGATGAATTCCAAAACCGACTGACCCCAACCGAGTAGATGTTGCCAGAACCTAATGTTAGCAGTTAGGCTCGCTGTTTGAGCATTGTCAAGATTTTATCTTTACAGGTCTCCAGCTGAAGATGGCAACAAGGCTTCACTCAGACAGAACATCAGTTGTGAAGAAAGACAACTGAGGGTTCATTTCGTCAGAATGCAAAAAGAGGGAAGACATCAGAACATCACCTGAGCATTCATCAGATGAGAATCAAGAAAGAAGAAGCTACGCTCAAAGTTCAGATCAATGGTCAAGTATCCAAAGGAAAAAGGGGGAAGTCACATTCAAGAGATAGAACATCAGTTGTTAGGAAAACAACTGAGCGTTCATCAGATGAGAAGCAGTAAAGGGGAAGAGAACATCAGATGAAAAGGAAGTCATCTGAGCATCCGAACCCAACTGATTAGATACAAGGAAGACAACTGAGTGTTCAGTTTTAGAACATCAGTTGTAGAACTCAACCGAGAAGATCAACAGCTTGAAGATGAAGTCAGCTGAGAGTTCAACTGTTAGTTGTCAGATAGAACATCGACTGAAGAACAAGTTAGTTGATGATCGAAAATCTTAACCGACCACTCCTTGATTGGAAGTCTGTTGTTAAGATTTGAATTTTAAAAAGGAAGTCACGTGAGGGTTTGACCGTTCAGTCATTACCCCATTTGGCCCAACACAAGGCTATCTCAGATGGAAAGCAGAAGAGCACAGATGCCATATTGGGAAAGTCTGCAGAGATGAGAGACAAGCCATCGCTTTCAAAGATCAGAGATCAACAGCTCCTCCAACGGCTAGTTGATACTCTCCGCCTATAAATAAAGGCCTTCATTCATTTGAAAGATACACAAGATAGAAGACACACTCGCGAGAAGAAATCAGAGAGCAAAAGAAAGAGCAATATTCTTCACGAGCTGAACTGAATTTAATATCTTAGAACATCACTTGTTGAGGGTTCGAGAGTTAGTTAGTTTTTGTGTCTTTAGATCAAACCTTGAGAACATCACTTAGTGAGAGTTCGTAGAGAGTTAGATCTTAGCTCACTTCACATTCGAGCTTTTAGTTGGAAATACATTTTCTTTCACCTGAAAAGGTTAGGATTCTACTCTTCTTGCAACTGAGTAGTTAGGTCGTTTAGTACCCGGAAACTAAACTGTAAGGTTGATAAGTACCCGTAAACTTATCCTTAATGGTTGCTCAGCCCGCGTAAGCTGAGTGGTTTGTCCAGAAGAACTTGGACAGAGTTGTGTGGACTCACAACTCCCCGTGGACGTAGGAGTGTTAGCTCCGAACCACGTTAATTCTCTGTGTGCTTGTGTTTTTCTTTATTCAGTTATTTTCTCCATTCTCAACTGACTTACTAACCAGCATACAAACCACATCCATGCATTCTCAACTGTTTTGGTTTTTGACCAACCTTGCACAAAAGTGTGAGTTGTTTTACGAGTTGTTAATTTCCACCACATTCCGCACAGCACCACTCTTCCAGTTGAGGTTGTTTACTCAGCTGAGAGATTCCAACTGAGTCTTTTTACTCGGTTGAAGTATTTTTCAGGTGTTCAGTTTTAAATTCCTAACTGGTGTATTCCCCCTCCCCATACACCAGTAACTCGTATCGGGACCATCAAGTGGTATCAGAGCAGTGGTTCAAAAGACTACTGACTCTGTTTCACAAGGTGTGAATTCGAGAAAGTTTCTTCAGTGGTCAACTGAACAGATCTATTTTTTTTTTCACGCTAGTGCATATTTGCTTGCATATTTGTTCTGTTATTGTGTGCAGATGGACGTCAAGGACAAGATCGTTGTCATGTTCTCGGTAGTAAATTATACATCCTGGAGGACACGGATGAAGAAGATCTTACTGTCAAAACATCATAGGATGCAACAAGTACTCTCTTCCGGACCGATCATCATCAAAGAAAGAATAGCTCGCACTCCTACTAATCCCAACGATGGGGATACAGTTGTGGAGTTTGTGGAGAAGCAGCCGGAAGACTACACTCCAGAGGAAGCTAAGGTGAGCCAGTTGGATATTTGGGCTCAAAGCACGATTATGTCCACTGTTGGACAAGATTATCTCCCTTGGATTGAAGAGTGTGAGACTGCCAAAGAAATGTGGGACATCCTGGCATCGCTGAGTGAAGGAAGTGATGAGACGAAGGAGAACAAGTTCTCACATGCATGCTAAGACTTCGACAATTTTTGTCTGAAGACAGATGAAACAATTGATCAGCTAGAGCTCTGATTTATGGACATCATCAGAAGAATCCAGTCCATCCGAAGAGGAAAATACACACTAAGAGAAATCAATCTCAAAGTGTTGCAAGCTCTACCGGCTGAGTGGGATACTTTCACCAATATCAACGAAAGCCGAGCTGACCTTGGTGAAATGGGAACTGAAAGACTGTTCTCAATCTTAAAAGGAAATGAGTATAAGGTGAACCGAAGAAGATCTCAGTCCTCGGTTCAGACGAGTCGACTTGAGGATGTTGGTTCAACCTCAAAGTCAGTTGCTCTTCGAGCTGACTACTCCAAATTGAGAACATCGAGGCCAACCAGATCAGCCTACACAACTGCAAAGGAGCCAAGCAGAGAGGAACTGCAATAGAACATTGCAGCTCTGTCAAAGAAGCTAGCCGACATGGATACTCGGTTCGGGAAATACAAATGATTCTACAAATCAAACCGAACTCGAGACAGTTCAAAGCCTGTCACCAATGGTTGTTTTGAATGCGGCAAGGAGGGACACTTCAAAGCTGACTGTCCAGACCTTTCAAAGAAAGAGAGAGAAGCGTTGAGGGTCAAGCAAGATGCAAAGAACAAGGCCATGGTAGCAGAAGAAGCAGCTGGCGACATGGACATCTTCACTGACACTGAAGATGAGGATGAGCTGACTTCTACCAACAACGCCATCAGTCAGGATCAATGTCTCATGGCACTTGGAACCAACCAAGATGATACAGAGGTACACTCTAATCCTGCTCAGTTAAATTCTTCCAATACTTCTAACATGCAGGAATCTCTGGACGAAGAGTTGGAACCATCCTGGAGTGATTTTCAAGAACTCAGTGAGGAACTACATCAGCAATCGGTTGAGTTTAAAAGTCTTCAAGCTCAGTTTACTAAACTTGAAGATTCCTTAACCGAAAAGGACAATCTAATCAAGAGCCAAACCGAGGAGATTGAGAATCTCAAGAGTCAACTAAACGAGGCTAAGACTCCAACTGATGAGGAGTTGACGAAGCAAATCAAGAAGCAGCAAAATCAGTTGAAAAATCAAGAGGCTCAGATCGACTAGCTGATAAAGAAGTCAGATGGACAAACCGAGCAGATTACTATCCTCCTCAAGGAGTTGCAAACTGAGAAGAATAATCTAATCAAGCTGTATCAGTCATCCAAGATCATCGAGAATCTTATCAGCTACAACAGACAGATGGATGACATGTCAGGACTCGGTTATGATGAGATTAAAGATAGTGGAATTCCTCCAGCAACCTTCGTCAAAGCTGTTGAGGTCAAGGTTGTCGAACCTGACACAGTGGAACCTGAGTCATCACAAAGTAAATCAACCCCCACCTCTCAGCAAGCTCAACCGACCAAGGCAACTACAACTGAGAAGGGAAAAGGAGCAGTAGATGAAAGACAAAATGTTCCAACGGTTGGGATATCAATCGAGGGGGAATGTTCCAGAAGTCAGAAGAGAAATCAGAGGCGTCGAAGGCATAATCACAACCGAACTCAGAATCAGAACCGAACTCTGCATCAACCTCAGAGTCAACATCAGAAAGAATGGAACCGACCACAGAACCGACAAGGGTTCAATCATCTGAATCAACAGCGGTTCCAACATCAGTTCAACCAAAGGTTCCAACCAAGTCAACCAATGAGGAACAGGCCGAACAACTATTCATGCCATAATATGAATCACCAACAGGGCGTGAACAGCTACAGACAACACTCAGGGAGTTGGAATCAGAATCAGCCACAAAGATTCCAACATGGCGTCCAACCTCACAGACAAATTCAACAGGATAAGAATCGCCATCAAAATAGGGGGAAAGCCTCTCCTCCGAAAGTTCAGAATGGGAGAAATCCAACTCCTCCGAAGAAACAGAACATCACTACTAACAACAAGCCTAAGGATAACCGAGGTGTTGTTATAGTTGATGATCAAGGAAAAGTGATCTGGAATGATAAATCCATCCGAGTATATAGGGAAAAACAACGCATAGTTCCAGGGGGACTGGTTCTAACCCTCCAGGACCCAACTAAAATTGGGGACCTAAGCGTGTTTCTCTGTGCAGGAACAGGAGAAACAGCTGAGGAAGAACAAAGCGTCAACAACAATATGGGTGATGGATAGTGGATGCTCGAAACACATGACAAATCTGAAGGATTTGCTTGGAAGTTTCGTGGAAAAAAAAGGACCCTCAGTTACTTTTGGTGATAACTCAAAAGGTTACACCAGAGGATACGGTACCCTTGAAACCAATCATGTTTCAATTTCTAATGTCTCTTATGTTGATGGATTGAAACATAACTTGCTCTCCATCAGCCAATTCTGTGATAATGGTTTCTCTGTCAACTTTGATGCACAGGGTTGCAGGGTTAAAGATGTCGGATCAAAGCAGGTGATATTGTTGAGAAATCGATCACCATCAGGGAATGTCTACTACGCTGACTGGAACAACAGCCTCCCTGACACCTGGCTGTTATCAAAGAGCAGTTCTGATGTGAGCTGACTGTGGCACAAAAGACTCAACCATCTGAACTTCAAGACGATGAACCGACTCACCAGACAAGAACATGCAAGAGGCATACCAAACCTAGTGTTTTCAACAACACACATCTGCAGTGCATGCCAGTTGGGAAAGCTCGCTAGATCTCCCTTCCGGTTGAAATCAACTCCCTCAACCGACCGAGTGTTACAGCTGATCCATATGGATCTCTTCAGGCCAGTTACACCAAAGAGCATGAACGGGAATGAGTATACACTAGTTGTAACTGATGACTACTCAAGATATACGTGGACCATTTTCATGCGCCACAAGAGTGAAACCCGAGATGAGCTACCCAAGCTGATGGATCGGATATCGAACCAACAAGAGATGAAGATCATTTCTATCAGATCAGATCGTGGAACTGAGTTTCTAAATAAAACCATCATCGAGTATTGCGAGAAGAATGGAATTACCCATCAGACATCAGCCGCGCGTACTCCACAACAGAATGGAGTAGCTGAGCGAAGGAACAGGACGCTAAAGGATGCAGTTACATCCATGTTAACCAGCTCAGCTCTGCCAAAGAGATTTTGGGCTGAGGCCATCAACACTGCATGCTATACTCAGAACCGGTCTCTTCTAACCAAGCGGTTGGGAAAGACACCATACGAGCTATGGAGACGCAGGAAGCCAGATATTTCTTATTTTCGCGTTTTTGGTTCTAAGTGTTATATTCACAACAATGGGAAGACTCAGTTGAAACCTTTGATGCCAAAGATTCGAAGGGCATATTTCTTGGATATGCCGCTCGGATCAAGGCTTACAGAGTTTTCAACAACAGCTCTCGTGTTGTGGAAATAACACCTCATGTTAGTTTTGATGAATCTACTTTTGAGTACAGGGAACAGGCTAAAGGACAACAAGCAGATCCACAAGTTCCACTTGTTCTCACCAGATCGCAAGCTCTAAGGGAAAAGAATCTAGCTGAACCACTGGTTTGGGCAACTGAGGATGAGGATCCATACTCATCTGAAGATGAATGCGAAGACCCTAGCTCATCTCAAGGGGGAACTTCAGCTGATTCAACTCCAACTGCATCGGCATCCGAAGCCCAACCGAGTCCGGTTCAAACTAATGTCAATGTTGAGGATCCAGACTCAACAGCTCATCAATCACCAGCCCTGAAGACTCCAACTCATATTACAGAACAACCACAGTTGGAAGAAGAAGAAAGACGCAACCGAAGATGGTATGAAGTTCATTCCACTGACAACATCATCGGAGATCCAACCGAAGGTGTGCGTACAAGAAGCAGAGTTGCGACTCAGGACTCAACCGAGGAAGATTCCAACACTTATGCCCAATATGCTGAGGAGTTGGCAGTTCTAGAGGAGTTCGAGCAAGCTGGAGATGTTGCCATGATATCTTGCTTTGTAGCTAATGTGCCAGAACCGAAGAATGTTGGGGAAGCTCTCAACTCTATCCACTGGACGACAGCCATGCAAGAAGAACTGAATGAGTTTCTACGCAACTGTGTATGGGAGTTGGTAGAAAAACCAAATGGTGTCAAAGTTATTGGATTAAAGTGGATTTTCAAAAACAAGAGAGACGCCATTGGATTCATAGTGAGGAATAAGGCAAGGTTGGTAGCTCAAGGATAGTGCCAACAAGAAGGAATTGACTTTGAAGACTCTTTGGCGTCGGTAGCAAGACTGGAAGCCATCCGAATCTTTCTAGCCTATGCCGCACATCAAAGTTCAAGGTATATCAGATGGATGTGAAGTGTACATTCCTCAACGGAGATATCAAGGAAGATGTATATGTTGAACAGCCTCCTGGTTTTAGAGACTGGAGATGGAAGAGTGTACAAGTTGAAGAAAGCAATCTATGGACTAAAGCAAGCGCCAAGGGCTTGGTACGACACTCTTTGTGGTTTTCTTCTGAACTCGGGGTTCAAACGAGGCTCAGTTGACAAAACCCTGTTCACCATCAAAGTTGGAGATGATATACTTGTAGTGCAAATCTACGTGGATGACATCATATTCGGTTCCAAGTTAGAGGAGCTGTGCAAGAAATTTTCAGATCTCATGAAGGAGAAGTTCGAGATGTCAATGATGGGCGAGATGAATTATTTCCTTGGATTACAAGTGAAGCAGTCACCAGAAGGGATTTTCATCAATCAATCCAAGTATACAGAGGAGCTCATCACCAAGTTTGGATTGCAGACAAGTAAGATCACAAGGATCCCTATGAATACTAATTGGAAGATTGAACCTGGATTTGAAGGAAAGCTCGTGGATGCCAGTAAGTATAGAGAGATCATCAGTTCTTTGCTATACCTAACTGCCAGCCAGCCAGACATATCATACGCAGTTGGAGTGTGTGCTCGGTTCCAAGTTCAACCAAGGGAAGCACACATGTTGGCAACAAAGAACATCATCAAGTATCTGAAGGGAACTGTTAATGTTGGATTATGGTATCCAACTGACGACAATATCTAACTGACCGGATACTCAGATGCCGATTTAGCCGGAGATCGGTTGGACAGGAAGTCTACTTCTGGACATTGTCAGTTCATGGGAAGCAAGCTGGTGTCATGGTTCTCCAAGAAACAAGCATGTGTTGCCACTTCCACAACCGAATCAGAATATATGGCTGCCGGAAGCTGTTGCATGCAAGTGTTATGGCTGAAGCAACAACTGAGAGATTATGAAGTCGTAACTGGACAGGTTTACATTTATTGTGATAGCTCGAGTGCCTTAGCTATCTCCTTGAATCCTGTTCACCACTCTCGGACGAAGCATATTGACATCCGACATCATTTCATCCGAGATCATATTGAGAAGAAGGATGTGTCCATGGAGAAGATCCCAACTGAGATTCAGAGGGCTGATATCTTTACTAAACCTCTAGCCGAAGCGCGGTTCAAAATGCTATGTGATCTACTTGGATTGTTAGATCCACCTGATGAGGAACCAGCTGAGGTAAAGAGACAGATATCCATATGAGAGGGAAGCTCAGATGAAGGGGGAATTTCAGATGCGGATTGCCAACTGAAGACATCAGCCATCAGCTGAACAGACGAACTCGAGTCAGCTGATGGTATGCCGATCAGATGTAGATTGCCAACCGAAGGAATCAGACGTCAGCTGAACAGATGAAATCGAGTCAGCTGATGGTATGCTGCAACATTGGATTAGACGTCAGCTGAACAGACGAACTCGAGTCAGCTGATGGTATGCGGCAACTAAGGAACACAACTGAGGTATACAACTGATTTCGACATCAGCTGGCAGGTAACATTTATGACTGAAGGTGTTATGTTCTTAAATGAGAATGTTTGAAATAAATTCAAACATTCCTGAGCTAGTCAGTTACATTAAAAATAGCCATCATGTCGCATTTGATGTAAAGTACGGCTGAACATCCATAGCCTACTTTATAGTGCGACTGGGCTGATATGAAACTGTACACCTTCTCACGCACTGGTTGGAACTCGGATCAAACATCGAGTCAAAGATAGTCAACAGTCGCGTAATCTCAGCCATTGATGGATTCGCGCCATTTAACCCCAGCCGTCGATTTCATCCGAGTCAAGACCTATATAAGGCGAAAAATCAGGAAGAAATCTCCTACTTTCTTCATTCGTGCATATCTGCCTTAACTATTCATCGTCTTCTCAGTTTTTGCCTAACCCATTTCTGCAAAAGATTGTCTTTCCTTTCTTCTATATATTCTCTTTGCAGTAATCATAAATGGAACAAAAGAGTAAGAGAATGGCTTCATCCAGACCTTCCCTAGTACCTACCACTTATGAAGAATCGTTCGGTATGCTAGTATCGAAGATTCACTTCGAGCACATCCTCTCCGATGAGGATCTGGAGTCACCGGTCTTGTCCCCGCTCGCCAACACTCTCCGTGAGAATGGCCTTCTGGAATGGGCCAAGCTTTGCCCCTCCCACTTGCTCAGGCGACAAGTCGGGGAATTCTACGTCAATCTAGTTCGCCCCCTTGACAGTTCAGAGGGAGTATCTACGGAGGTGTCCTGCCGACAAAGAGATGTTCCGGCCAAGACGATACGTCGTGTCTCCTTCTCCATCGACGTGTTCGATGTCCTCCGGTACATCATACCCATCAACCACACCGCCACCGAATTTCTGGAGAATATTACCGACGAGCAGGCGGATGAGTTTCTACAGGATGCTCTGATCGAGCCGGAGCGGTTAAGGAGCAACATGCAACGGACAAAGCTGAAGCCGGAACATCGCCTGCTGTTCGATGCTGTGTCGAAGGTGGTGTTCGGTTACAGTGGGGCATTCGGCGACATCAGTCGACCGAAACTGAAGCAGTTGGTGGCCCTGGAGCACCAACACCAAATCAACTGGTTCCAATATTTCTTGAACCAGTTGATGGTGGAGAAGTCGAAGATCTCTGAGACTACAACCGAGTCTGGAGAGAAGCTGCTGAGTGTGAAGGGGACACTCAACTTCGGCTGCAAGATTTCTGCCCTCATCTTGCTCGCAACCAAGGACCGCAACATGGTCTGGGCTGACTGCGAGGAGACGCCGCTGAAGAAGCTACTGTTGTTCTCGACAACCAAGAAAGCACAGGAGGTGCTCAGGAGTGTCTACACTCCTAAGGAAAAGAGGGAGTCGGGAAAGACAACTGAGTCAACAGCTGAGGGGGAACCAGCCGCTGCTCGCCCCGTCAAATCCAAAGTGGCTCGCTGATGAGCTGAGGCGGAAAAGGAGTCAGCTGAAGAACCTACCCAGAAAAAGGTAAGGGTACGGTTCAAGAAGTCGACCAAGAAAGCAGCTGATGTGCCAGCTGATGAGCCAACTGATGTTCCAGCTGATGAGTCAGCTGAGGAGCCAGTTGAGGTACCAGCTGAGGAGCCAGCTGAGGAGCAAGCTCCAGCTGAGGAAGAGGCACAGGTTGAGTCGACACCTGTTGAGGAGCGTTCCGAATCCAGCTGCTCAGCTGAGGCCGCCTCGTTCGAGATCATCCCTCGAGCCACCGGAGCTGATGAGGTTGAGGGCATGGAGACATCGGATGCATCCTCCTCATCTGAGGACCTCGAAGATGTTACCACCTCCCCCACGGCAGGAGATAATGCCGTACCGCCCCCAGAGCCTCTTGCTCTTTCTACCCAACCCAAGCCAGATATTCCGAGCACTCTGCTCGATGCCAACATCGTGACCGCTCCTTCCGCCGATGTTGAGGAAACCATTGAACCCACTCTCCCAACCGAATCCTAAATTCCAAGCTCTCAGCTTGATGCCGATGTTGTGACCGACTCTTTGGCCAACATCGATGAACCTATTGAACCAGAACCATATAATCTTACCCCCTCCCCAATTAATGAAGCGGAGGACCTGTGGGCAGTTGCTCAGGAGCACGAAGGCAGGGTGGCCTACTGCTTTCAGAAGCTGTTAGGTCTGTTCCCTGAGGCTCGCAACATGCCCATCTTCGCCACTCTGGGAACCGAGCTCTTGTACCAGTTCCACCTGATCTTCAGCCACTGGTACGTCAAGGAGGATACGATCAGGGTGCAGAGCTGGGACAGGCTGAAGTCCGATGAGTCCCGCATCCGAGCCTACTTCAACTATTCCAACTTGGAGGTGGCGTACAACAACTGGATCGCGCTGCTCACTCGACAGATGGACCAGAGTCAAGCTGAAGGGACGGACACGAGGGAGGCAGCTGGAAAGGAGTGCGTCGACTTCCTTGACAGCATGTTAGCTAAATCAGCTGACTTCCTTGAGGATGTCGATGCAGCAGCCGCAGCCGCGAAGGAAGAAGAAGAAGATTTGAAGCTGTACCTGGCGAACAGGAAAGCCATGGTCACAACTGAGCCTCTAGCTCTAACTGCTCAAGCCCCTCCAGCTGCTCAGCATGCTCCATCAACTAAAGAAATCTGCGAGCTGGTAGCTGAGAGGGTCAACCAGCTGAGGACCGAACTGCTCGCCAACCTCCAGCACCAACAAGATGACTAGCTGAGGGCGTTGGAAGCACAAGCGGTCAAGAACCAACAACTGGTGGAGGAGAATGTTGCTTTGAAGACCAAACTGAATGAATTCTCCTCCTCCACCAGTCAGGAGATGTCAGAGCTGAAGTCCACTCTGTTGGGATTGAAGTCAGAAGTGAATGTCTTCAAATCTTTGGCCGACTCAAATCTTGCCAAGTCCCAACAGACACAGGATGCTGAATGGGAGTCCAGGTTCGAGTCGCGTTGGGCTTAGTTCACTGCCTTTCAGACAGAGGTCATCGAGAACCTCTCTGTTTTGAAGAAGGCCGAACAAGAGCGTCAGGACTCCGAACTGGCGAAGAAGATCGAGCTGGAGTGTGCGGTTGATGAACTCTTCACCCGTGTTCAATCAACCGAGGATAAACTCAACTCTCTGGACGGTTCAGTAGCAAGCATTGTTGCTGATGCCAAAAAGGGGGAAGAGAAGGAGACGGAGGTTGAGGCACAGGAAGAAGAAGAGACCCAGGAACAAGGAGTGCCAGCTGCTCAATCATCCAAATCTCAGCTGAGGAGGAGGAAGTCTGCTGCTCCCAAGTCAACCGAAGTCGGTGGAGCTGAGATGACAAAAGACTTGGAGCAGGCAGAGAAGATTGGAGTTTCCTACAGCTCCATAGCCGAGATCGCAGCCGAGCTGGATACTGAACTCGACGGGATAACAACCGAAGAGTGCATTGCAGCGGCCAAGGCTATGGATGTAGAGGAGAAGGACTATATGAACCCGAGCTGGATCAGGAAGTTTGCCGCCAGCCAGGCGAGGAGGGTGAACCAGTTCGAGGTTGAGCTGAAGAAGGTGTCTCAGAACCTGGACCGCAACGTTGCCTCCCGCAGCCGACGCTGCATCAACAAAATCCAATCAAAGGCGAAAGCTCGGTTGAAGCAACAAAGGTTGCCTGCAAAGTCCAAGGTCGAGAGTCGATTTAGGCATGCCGACAAGTGGATGCCGACCGAGTGGAATGAGGAGTGGGAGCTGTTCAAGCAGGAGTTCGTGAACGACTTCTATTACAGGAAGGTTTACACAACTGACGATCCAAGGAAAGCGTTCAAGGAAGCACTGACTGAGTTGCACTCAGGGGATCCTGGCATGTTCAGCCAGTTCAGGCGAGCTATAATTGACGCCAACCTGGACCTGAACACTGTTCCAGTTTCCAAGAGGGTTACTTATCGGCCTCCTCTTCTCCCAGAATCCAGCAACCCGAACCGCACGAAGATCGTAGCTGAGGCGAGGCAGGTTTGCAAGGAGCATGGAGTGGACATTTCCAAGGAGTCACCTGCTAAGAGGGAAATTTTTGTTAGGATCTTTAGCAAGTATGGGCTACAATTCTAGCTCAGTTAGTTTTCTAGCAACTGTTGTAATTTTTTTTTTTGGTTTTGCGCCTAACTCTGTAACAATCAGTTGTAATGAAAACTACTCAGTTATATGATTCACCTTGATGAACAATCCCTCATTGTCCAAGCTCTGAATCACAAAGTCTTTTAAATACCATGTTATAACTGTGCTAACCCTTTGGTGTTTTATCTTGTAGACTGTCTAGAATTTCAGCTGAGATTTTAGATAAGTTAGTAAGGTTTAGATCAGTAGAGGTTTAAAGTTGTAAGTGGTTTTGGCATCATCAAAAAGGGGGAAATTATTAGGAAATTTATTAGTAAGAGTTTTGATGAATTCCAAAACCGACTGACCCCAACCGAGTAGATGTTGCCAGAACCTAATGTTAGCAGTTAGGCTCGCTGTTTGAGCATTGTCAAGATTTTATCTTTACAGGTCTCCAGCTGAAGATGGCAACAAGGCTTCACTCAGACAGAACATCAGTTGTGAAGAAAGAAAACTGAGGGTTCATTTCGTCAGAATGCAAAAAGAGGGAAGACATGAGAACATCACCTGAGCATTCATCAGATGAGAATCAAGAAAGAAGAAGCTATGCTCAAAGTTCAGATCAATGGTCAAGTATCCAAAGGAAAAATGGGGAAGTCACATTCAAGAGATAGAACATCAGTTGTTAGGAAAACAACTGAGTGTTCATCAGATGAGAAGCAGTAAAGGGGAAGAGAACATCAGATGAAAAGGATGTCATCTGAGCGTCCGAACCTAACTGATTAGATACAAGGAAGACAACTGAGTGTTCAGTTTTAGAACATCAGTTGTAGAACTCAACCGAGAAGATCAACAGCTTGAAGATGAAGTCAGCTGAGAGTTCAACTGTTAGTTGTCAGATAGAACATCGGCTGAAGAACAAGTTAGTTGAAGATCGAAAGTCTTAACCGACCACTCCTTGATTGGAAGTCTGTTGTTAAGATTTGAATTTCAAAAAGGAAGTCATGTGAAGGTTTGACCGTTCAGTCATTACCCCATTTAGCCCAACACAAGGCTATCTCAGATGGAAAGCAGAAGAGCACAGATGCCATATTGGGAAAGTCTGCAGAGATGAGAGACAAGCCATCGCTTTCAAAGATCAGAGATCAACAGCTCCTCCAACGGCCAGTTGATACTCTCTGCCTATAAATAGAGGCCTTCATTCATTCGAAAGATACACAAGATAGAAGACACACACGCGAGAAGAAATCAGAGAGCGAAAGAAAGAGCAATATTCTTCACGAGCTGAACTGAATTTAATCTCTTAGAACATCACTTGTTGAGGGTTCGAGAGTTAGTTAGTTTTTGTGTCTTTAGATCAAACCTTGAGAACATCACTTAGTGAGAGTTCGTAAAGAGTTAGATCTTAGCTCACTTCACGTTCGAGCTTTTAGTTGGAAATACATTTTCTTTCACCTGAAAAGGTTAGGATTCTACTCTTCTTGCAACTGAGTAGTTAGGTCGTTTAGTACCCGGAAACTAAACTGCAAGGTTGATAAGTACCCGCAAACTTATCCTTAACGATTGCTCAGCCCGCGTAAGCTGAGTGGTTTGTCCAGAAGAACTTGGACAGAGTTGTGTGGACTCACAACTCCCCGTGGACGTAGGAATGTTAGCTCCGAACCACGTTAATTTTCTGTGTGCTTGTGTTTTTCTTTATTCAATTATTTTCTCCATTCTCAACTGACTGACTAACCAGCATACAAACCACATCCGTGCATTCTCAACTGTTTTGGTTTTTGACCAACCTTGCACAAAAGCGTGAGTTGTTTTACGAGTTGTTAATTTCCACCACATTCTGCACAGCACCACTCTTCCAGCTGAGGTTGTTTACTCAACTGAGAGATTCCAACTGAGTCTTTTTACTCGGTTGAAGTATTTTTCAGGTGTTCAGTTTTAAATTCCTAACTGGTGTATTCCCCACCCCCCTATACACCAGTAACTCGTATCGGGACCATCATAAACGTTCTTAATACTTCTTGGGCAAGGTAGTTGCTGAAGAGTCTTCGTGGCTATCTTAACCAGGGAAGGGGTTTTATCTAGAGAGTCTCTGGCATAATCTAAGTTAAAAAGATAGATGAAGAGTAGAGTATTCTAGTCGTGACTTCATGACCATAGGGCTAGAATTAATCTGCATGAAAACTAAATAGTATTTGCATGTGATTATTAATTTTGCACTGACAACCCAGTGAGTGTTTATGTTCAATGATTCGAGCCTTGTCCAGGTCCCTTTTATTATTGATCGACTTCCTGTTTAGTTTTCAGTTTTAGTTTACAGCGCTTGTTGATCAAGACAAATACAATCCCGACCAAGAAAATACTTGGCGACATCGGTTACAAAGAAGAGAGAACTACAACTAATTCCTCTGGGTTTGACCCTTACTTACTGCTGGCTACTGCCTGTTGTGGGCAAAGGAAATTTATAAATTTATCTTAACGAATTTAAGCGACGACTTCGTCATAAACCAAAATTCAAATCCAAATATTCATGTACTCTCTAATCCTAGTATAAAAGAAAATTAGTTTCTCATAGACATCATAGACAATATTAAATAAATAACATAAACACCGTACGCGAATTCTTAGTTCTTGAGTGCCTCTTCTTCTCTTCTCCCAATCTTCAAAACTCCTCCAAGAAAATAAATCTAAACTAACCTAATCTAAATATGAAAATAATAGAAGAAAAATATAAGAGATTAAAGTGTTAAAAGATAAGATCCTGTTAACATGCAAGTATTAGATGAAGATACCTTGCATGAGAAAGATGTTGTGGATAAGAATAGTATCAAGAATATTCTTTGGGAATCTCCACGTGTGCATGGACCACAACATAAGCAGATAAGCTGGAAGCAAATGGTGGTCAAAAGCATCCAATGAAACAACTGTTAAAACTCTTATTTGGTTAGTTAAAATCCAAAGTTGGTTTTGCTTTTCTGTTGTAGAATGGCAGAGCCACAAAGACCAGCAATTAATGTTGTTTCAGCCGTTGTTATCAACCCCTAGAATAGACAGAATAGTTGGTCTATAAATAGATAGTATGCTCTTTGTAAGTTCATCACTTCAATCAATGAAAACATAGTTTATGAGAGAATACAACAGCAATGTCTGCTACAACTATGTTTTGCTTTATATTCACGTTTCTTTCATGGTATCAGAGCTGATCTTAGGATCTGTCTCTGTCACCTCTTCCTATTTTCGTTCTTCTCTATCTTTGAGCCATGGCAGAAGCCCAAAATAATGTGGAGGCTGCTAATCCTCTTATTCTCCCACAAAACCATCCTATCTCCATTAAACTCACAGACAACAACTTCTTGATTTGGAAACAACAGATCATAGCCACAGTCAGAGGCTATGGCCTTGAGCCCTTTCTTTATGAAGAGCAAGAAATCCCAGCAAAAACCATACCAATTCCTGATGCTACACCTCCACGTTCTCAGCCAAATCCTCTCTATCAAAACTGGTTCAGACAGGATCAGCTTCTCTCAGCATGGATCCAGTCTTCACTCTCAGAAACTATCATGAGGCTTATTGTTGGTCTCTCTACAACAAAGAAAATCTGGAACAGGCTGGAGGTGTGCTTTGCTAGTCAGTCAAAGGCAAAGCTGATGCAGTACAAACTGCAACTTCAAACACTCAAAAAGGAATCTCTCAGTATGAGAGAATATCTTGCTAAAGTGAAGAACTGTTGTGATCTTTTTGACTCAGCAGGGTGTTAAATTTCAGATGATGATCAGATTCTTCCTCTTCTGGCTGGTTTGGGAGCAGAATATGATCCAGTCATGGTGACTATAACCTCAAAGAATGATGTCTGGAGCTTGCAAGATGTCAGTGCTCTTCTCATGAGTTTTGAGTCAAGACTTGAGAGTGCAAAGTCTTCCTCTATCAACACTGATGGATCTCAACCCTCTGCAAATGTTGCTCAACACTCAGCACCACCAAGAAGCAACACCAACCACAACAATATTGGCCAAGGAAGCAGAGGAGGTTATGGAAGAGGAGGAAGAGGCTGGAAAGGAAGAGGTGGCCGTGGCAGATCTGGTCCATATTTCAACAATAGCAAACCACCAATGTGTCAAATCTGCAAAAAGCTTGGCCATACTGCTGACAGATGCTACTTTCGATTTGAGCATAATGGAAATGGGCAAAATGCACCACAACCACCACCACAGCAGCAACAACATGCCTATCCCCAGCACAACAACTTCCAGCAGCAGCCTGGTTTGAACTTCGCTCAAGCAGCACCACCAAACTTTCAACCACCAACAGACTTCAACTATGATTGCTCCACTTGGTATCCAGATTCAGGTGCCTCCCATCATGTCTCAAATGATTTCAACAACTTCAATTCAGCAAGTGAATATCATGGAGGTAATAAGCTCAAACTTGGTAATGACTTTGGTGTTGAAATTGCTCATATTGGATCTTCACTTCTTTGCACATCACCATATTCAAATTCTGAAACAGTTTTTCTTAAGCATCTTCTTCATGTTCCTGATATTAAAAAGAATCTCTTGAGTGTTTCTAAATTTGCCAGAGATAACAAAGTTTTCTTTGAATTTTATCCTGACTTTTGTTTGATAAAGGACCTGGCAACTCGAGCCATTCTACTGCGGGGCAATCTTGATCAAGAAGGGCTTTATTAGTTTATTCTCCACAAGCCTCAGTCTTCAAGTCCACCTTCAAATAAAGTTATCTCCGTTCCAGCACCAACAACTCTCTCAGCTAGTTTAGAGTCTTTGTCCTCAGCAGTTTGTTTTTCCAGTAGTGAGTCTAGAAAGTCAATCTTTAGTATTGATCTATGGCACAAGAGACTTGGTCATTGTGCCTTTGATGTAGTCAAGTCAGCATTGGCAACGATGTAAAATTCCTTTCAATGCAATAAAATCTAGTATTCTGTGTCATCCTTGTTGCCTTGCAAAATCTCATAGACTGCCTTACTCTGATTCTACTACTGCTTACACTCATCCTCTTGAATTGATACATAGTGATTTATGGGGACCTGCTCCTATTGTTTCGAGAAATGAATATTCTTATTATGTCACTTTCATTGACCAGTTTAGCAGATACACTTGGATATACCTGCTTAAAAATAAAAGTGAAGTTCACTCAGTTTTCAAACATTTTCATGCTTTTGTTGAAAATCAGTTAAATCTTAAAATAAAAATCTTGCAAACTGACTGGGGGGGGGGGGGGGGGGTTAAAATAAGAGCTTTGACTAATTTTTTACAAACTCAAGGAATTCAGCATAGAGTCTCTTATCCTTATACTCCACAGCAAAATGGTCTTGCTGAGAGAAAGCACAGACACATTGTTGAAATGGGACTCTCACTTTTAGCTCAATCTGGTCTTCCTACTCGTTTTTGGGATGATGCCTTTTCCAACTCTGTCTACATCATAAATAGAATCCCTAGCAAAGTTCTGAACACTTTATCTCCTTTTGAAAAAGTTTTCAACACAGTTCCAAATTACTCATCTCTTAGAATCTTTGGTTGTCTGTGTTATCCTCATCTTCGGCCATATAATGCTAATAAACTTCAATTCAGATCAGTAGATGGTACTTTTCTTGGATACAATTCAATGCACAAAGGTTACAAAGTCTTGCTACCTACTGGCAAAATTATAATCTCAAGAGATGTTCTTTTTGATGAAACAAAATTTCCATACCTTAAACAACACTTACAGACCTCTGCAGCTCATTCACTTGCTTTTCCTCATCATAAATCAGCTCCTTCTCTTTTTGTTCCAATAGCTCCACAACAGCAAAATATGTCTTCTCCTCCAACTTCACATGATTTCTCTCATCCCACAGATTCTGAAAGCATTCATTTAATCCATCTCCATCACCATCACCACCACTACACAACCATGATCACCTTTCTTCCTCACAATCTGATCAAGAATCAAACTCTTCAAACCATCACTCTCCTCCACCTCCTCAACACTCTATGGTGACAAGATCCAAAGCTGGCATTTTTAAAGTGTTAAAAGATAAGATCCTGTTAACATGCAAGTATTAGATGAAGATACCTTGCATGAGAAAGATGTTGTGGATAAGAATAGTATCAAGAATATTATTTGGGAATCTCCACGTGTGCATGGACAACAACATAAGCAGATAAGCTGGAAGCAAATGGTGGTCAAAAGCATCCAATGAAACAGCTGTTAGTTCTCTTGTTTGTTTAGTTAAAATCTAAAGTTGGTTTTGCTTTTCTGTTGTAGAATGGCAGAGCCACAAAGACCAGCAATTAATGTTGTTTCAGCCGTTGTTATCAACCCCTAGAATAGACAGAATATCTGGTCTATAAATAGATAGTATGCTCTTTGTATGTTCATCACTTCAATCAATGAAAACATAGTTTATGAGAGAATACAACAACAATGTCTGCTACAGCTATGTTTTGCTTTATATTCACGTTTCTTTCAGATCCTTAGATGTGTTTGATGGCGAATACAAGGTTGTATCCTAATAGGAGTAGAAAATAACTAAAATAGGAGAAAATAACCAAAAATAGCAAAATTCCCGAAAATTCTCGCACTGTATGCATGTCATTCCGGGCCAGCGCGCAACGTTTTTGTTTTGGCCCGTTTTCCTTCGTTATAGCTCCGATTTTGGATCTGTTTTTATCTACGAACTCCTATCGAACTGTACTTTCATCCTATCATGCTCAATTTACAAAAGATTAACTCTAATTTTCTACAAAATCAAACAAACATCAAACGAGCATCATATTTCACAAAATAACAATACTTAATCACAAAACTAATTCCAAACATAATTTTCCAATACAAATTGACATCAATTAAACTTATAAAGATGAGAAAAGCCATGTTTATCATTATATAAATTATTGGTGTGATTTCAACATAGTAAAAACTAGCATACAACCCGTCGAAAATCGACGGGAATTTATTATTTATTAAGATTTTTAAAAATTATTAGATGCAATATGTTTGGTAGTTATAGAAATTTTTAGGAGGTAAAACCTTTTGTTTATAATTAAATTCAAGAAAAACATTAGTAATTTCCTACATATTTCTCTACTTGTTTCATATTTTTCAATAGAGCTATTGCCAACTGTTAACGTGTTGTCTGTATTAATTCATGCATGAAAATAGAGGATTTAGGAGATTGAAGGGCTTGTGTGCGAAGGTGGTGCACATAGTGGTTTGTTTGTAAATAACTTGTTTCTATTTCAATGATTATAGCCGTTGGTGAAGTTGATGGCTCAGATCTGTTCACAAGAGAAGTTTGTTATAACGGCCAACCTCTACAGCTCATATCATTATCTTCTTCTTTCCGGTTTGTTTTCAACATGTGTATTCGAGAGAGAATTCTGCAAGTTCAAAGTGTGTAGAGTAGAATTCTCATTCTTGTATTCGAAGTTTGATCATTGATGAATAAAAGCATTGATCACCTTGTCCCGTGGATGTAGATCTTACGACCGAACTAGGTAATATCTTGCGCTATTTCTTTCTGCATTTTGTTTTCATTTTCGTTGAAATATTTGTTTAAGATCTCAAATCTTGTGAGATTTTCTTCGAGCTATTCCTAACAAGTGGTGCCGTCTGCTGGAAGCGAATTTACGGTGAAGTTCGAAGCAATTAAAAATTCTTCATTTGAATTTCTGATTGGAGAATCATCGGAGAATAGATCGGAGCTAAGATGTTGTTGATACCAAGATGGAGACTGAAAAATTCACGGGGAAAAATGATTTTGGTTTATGGCGAATTGGAATGCGAGCTCTTTTGACACAGCAAGGATTGACAGTTGCGCTCAAGGATGATGGCGAATCATCGTCGTCGGCTCCGGTGAGTGGAGATAAGGGCAAGAAAGTAGCATCTGTTGCTGAGGTGGATGTCAAAGTGGCTGATGAAGATCAAGCAATTATCCTTCTTAATGTACTGCCTAAATCCTATGATCATTTAAAGGATGCCATATTGTTTGGCAGGGAAAGCGACATCTCCGTGGAAGAAGTTCAATCTGCCCTCAAAGTTAAGGAACTTCAGAATTCATCAATTCCAGTTCAAGAAAGTGTAGGTGAAGGTTTGAATGTGAAGTCTAAACTAGGAAAGGGAAAATTTAAGAAGAACAAGAAGGAGTTCAAGAAGCATGGGCAGAAGAAGAACAATAAAGAAACCAAGGAAACTAAAAATAAAAATTGTTTTCACTGCAAGAAACCAGGGCATTGGAAAAGGTATTGTCCTCTATGGAAGAAGAAGAATGCTCAAGCTGGACAGAAGCCTGAATCAAAGAATCAGACAGAACAATATGATGTTGTTGAGGCTCTAAATGTGATGGAATATCAGAGTGGGGGCCGCTGGGTTATAGATTCAAGATGTTCTTTCCACATGTGTCCACATCGAAGCTAGTTTTGTGAATTAGTTTAGGATAGAAGTGGAACAGTTCTTCTGGGGAATGATCATTCTTGTCCAGTAAGAGGGATTGGCAGTGTGAAGCTCAGAACAAGAGATGGTTCTATGAAGATTCTGCAAGATGTCAGGTATATTTCTACTTTGAATAGGAATCTAATATCACTAGGTTGGCTTCAGACAAAGGGTTTTAGTTTCTAGTCAATAGAAAGAGGCTTGGTTGTAACAAAAGGATCCAAGATTGTTCTCAGAGGTGAAGGAAACAATGGTTTATACTATTTGCTTGGTGAAACAGTTCTTGGTGAATCTAGCAGTGTTAATGACAAGCAAGATGATGCAATGTTGCGGCATAAGAGACTGGGACATGTATGTGAAAGAGGGTTAAATGAAATGCAGAAACAAGGTATCATCAGTAGCAATGGAAAGTTCAAATTGGAAGCATGTAAGCAGTGTATCTTGAGCAAGAGCAAGAAGCTTCCATTTGACCAAGGTAAGCACACATCTCAAGCTCCATTAGATTATGTTTATTCTGATCTTTCGGGTCCAACAAGACTGAAACTATAGGAAAAAAGAGATTCTATATGTCTGTTATAGATAATTTTTCCAGGAAATTGTGGGTTTTCATCTTGAAGGATAAAACTGAGACTCTTGATAAATTTAGTGTGTGGTGTAATGAAGTTGAGAATGAGAAAGGTACAAAGCTAAAGTGCTTAAGGACTGATAATGGTCTAGAATTCCTCTCTGGTGAGTTTGGAGAATTCTGTGAAAGAGGTGGATTTAGAGACATAAGACTGTACCTGAAAATCCACAGCAAAATGGTGTAGTGGAGAGGATGAACCGCACTATTCTTGTAAGGGTGAGATATATGTTGTTTGATGCTGGGATGCCTAAGAAGTTTTGGGGTGAAGCAGCTATTACTACATGTTATTTGATCAACAAATGACCATCATCTGCAGTTGAGTATAGAACTCCTAATGAGCTATGGTATGGAAGGACTTCTAGTTATGATCATTTGAAGATATTCGGTTGAAGAGCTTATGTGCACATTAGGCAAGACAAATTGGAGCCAAGGGCATTGAGATGTGTGATGCTAGGATATCCAAAGGAAGTTAAAGGTTACGAGTTGTGGTGAACTAAGCCTGGCCAGAATAAGGTGATCATAAGTAGAGATTTTGTGTTCAATGAGAGTGAAATGCCATTTCTGCATGTTGCTAGTTCATCAAGGGATGTTCAAGTTACTGAATCTGGTGGAGAGGATTTAGTTCAGGCGAAGCAGCTTCAAGATCTGAAGATTAGAAATGATGAAACTTTTTTGAAGATGTTATTGATGATCAGAGTACAGAGAAGGAGAATTTGAGAGCTGGTGGTGATCTAAGTAATTATAGATTAGCCAGAGACATAGAAAGAAGAGTTATTAATCCACCTCAGAGATATGGTCATGCTGAGATGATATATTTTGCATTGTGGGTTGCAGAATAGCTTGAGATTTTGGAGCCCAAGACTTATGCAGAAGCAATGAGAAGTCCAGAAATGCAGTAGTGGATTCTAGCTAAGAAGGAAGAGATTGAGTCTGTTGAAAGAAATGGAACTTGGGTTCTTGTTACTAAACTACAGGCAAGAAGTTGGTCAGTTGCAAATGGATTTTCAAGAGAAAGGTTGAAATCATTAGCAAAGAGCAGATTATGTACAAGGCAAGGTTAGTAGCTAGAGGTTTCACACAAAAGGAGGGAATTGACTACAATGAAGTGTTCTCACCAGTTGTAAAACATACATCCATTAGAATTATGTTTGTTGTTGTGGCTCAGTTTGATTTGGATCTTGAACAAATGGATGTGAAAACAACATTTCTGCATGGAGAATTGGAGGAGGAAATATATATGTCTCAGCCAAAAGGTTTCATTTTACCAGAATCCAAGGATAAAGTATGTGTGCTCAAGAAGTCATTGTATGGTTTAAAGCAGAGTTCCAGACAATGGTACAAGAAGTTTGATGAAAGAATGATGGAGATTGAATTCATTAAATCCAAATATGACAGTTGTGTGTACATGAAACAGCAGGGAGGTCAGACTATTGCCTATTTGTTACTCTATGTTGATGATATGCTTATTGCAGCTAAGCATAAGACTGAGGTGAATAGAGTCAAGAATGATTTGAAAAATTATTTTGAAATGAAATACTTGGGAGGAGCTAAGAGGATCTTAGGGATGGATATTGTAAGAGATAGAGCTGCAAGAAAGCTTTGGCTTTGTCAGCATGATTACATTCGGAATGTATTAAAGAAGTTTAATATGCATGAGACTAAGATTTTATCAGTTCCTTTACGTGTTCATGTTCAGTTATCTTGTGCTCTAGCACCTAAAATGGCAGAGGAGAGGAGAGAAATGCAATCAGTCCCTTATTCAAGTTTGGTGGGGAGTTTAATGGAGTGTATAAGGCCTGATATTTCTCATGTCATAAGTGTAACAAGCAGGTATATGATTGATCCAGGCAAGGGTCATTGGAAAGCTTTGAAGAAGATTCTGAGGTATCTAAAGGGGAGTTTCAAGAGAGGGATTTTATTTCAGAGAAGTGTTGATTATAAGGAAGCAGCATTGATTGGTTTTATTGACTATGATTATGCAGCAAATCTGGATAATAGAATATCTCAATCTGGTTATATCTTCAGATTATTTAGAGCAGTTGTGAGTTGGAAGTAGGGGTGAGCATACCCGAATCGGACCCGTCAACCCGACTCGAACTGATGGGTTCTGTCCGGATCGGTCAGGTCCTAAGGAGCAAACTGGTCCGGGTCGAGCAAAAAATTTAGGACCGATAAGTTTTCGAGTCGGTCCGGGTCCAACCCGCCCAACCCGAACCGACCCGGATAATTAATGTATATATATATATATTTTTAGGACCCGGATATTTTTTAGTAATTTTATTAAGTTGCCCTAATTATCCCCAACCTAAGCCAACCACCCCACCCCCATTTCTATTTCACCTCCACTGCAAGCCTCCCTCTCCAATCTCCATTCTCTGCCAATCCCTCTCTTCCTCTCTTCTGACACAGACACACCATACATATACGGAGGCACCGCCAGCACGCCGCCACGCCTCTCTTCAGGCCGCATCTCTCCTCTCTTCTCCAAGCCACTCACGAATCTCCACGCCGACAGCCACCACTCCCCACTCTACAGCTCTCGCCGCCCTCATCTCTCCCTTCTCCCATCGCCATCGAGGTTTTTTCTATCCAGGTTTCTATCTCCAATAACTCATTATTCGACTGGAAGCCAGAGCCGGAGTATTAAGCGAGAGAGTGAGCTGGCGGCCACTGTCGAGAATGTTGGCGCTGGCAGTGAAGAAAATGAAGAGTAGAAGGGTTTGTGATTGGGAAAAAGCATCAATTTTAGAGGAGAGAGAGAGAGAGAGAGAGAGAGAGAGAGAGAGAGAGAGAGAGAAAAATGGTTTTAAAAGTGAAGGTTGGTGACTGTTGTCGATGAAAAGTGAATAGGAGGTGGTGAAAACAAACATTCTGCCCCAACATTTTTTTCTACCCGGGTTGGACCCGAACCAATTCGAACCCGTTGTTCGGGTTGGGGTCAGTCTCGGTCCGAGTCTGTACCTTCAGTTGGTCCCGGTCGGTCTAGTTTTTGAAAAAATTTCGGGTCTTCGGGTAGGGCGGGTTGGACCCGATGCACACCCCTAGTTGGAAGTCATCGTTGCAGCATGTAGTAGCTTTATCAACCACTGAAGCAGAATATATGGCTATTACTGAAGCTATAAAGGAAGCTATTTGGCTTAAGGGAATGGTATCTGATTTTGGAATTGTGCAAGATTATGTGGAAGTTAGATGTGATAGTCAAAGGGCATTATGTTTGGCTAAGCATTAAACATTTCATGAAAGATCAAAGCACATTGATGTCAGATTTCATTTCATTCGTTATGTGGTTAAAAAGGGAGTGGTTTATTTGGAGAAGGTTTCTACAGATGAGAATGTTGCGGATCTAACTAATACCAACCTCTAAATTTGGTTATTGCCTTAAGTTAGTTAATATGTTGCCTCAAGATTGAGGTATGATGGTTGTCCTAGTTTGGACAGTTTCGGAGGGTAGAGTTTGATGCTTGAGTTCAGTTTGATGAGTTAATCAGACAAGGTGGAGATTTGTTAACGTGTTGTCTGCATTAATTCGTGCATGCAAATAGAGGATTTAGGAGATTGAAGGGCTTATGTGCAAAGGTGGTGCACGTAGGGGTTTGTTTGTAAATAACTTGTTTATGCTGCTATGATCATAGTTGTTGGTGAAGGTGATGGCTGCAAGAATCAGAAACAGATTCAAATATGCTCTCTCAGACGCAACCTCTTCAATATTTTTTTTAGTTTTTTGAAATTAAGAGAAACATCATTTTTTTTAAATTAAGATAAACATCAATATTAAATAGTAGGAATGAACAAAATATGAGTATTATAAATATAATTAAAACATAAGTATTCAAGAGGAAATTTTCACTAAACTAAATCTAAAAATAAAGTATTGCTAATAAAATCTATGATAAATCAATCATATCTAAAATAAATCTCAAACAAAGTACTTACTCATAAAATTTATAATGAATCAATCATCATCTTCCTCCATCGTACATAAACTATTAGATTTGGAAAGTGTGGTTTACCTGCCCTGTGTGGTTTGTAGACTACTGTATAAGGGAGAGGGGGTTTAACCAGTGCGCACCGAAAGTAGCGGCTGCGGGTTCCCACAATATCAATCCAAACTTGTATCTTGTATCTTATATATAAATGTAGCGGCTGCGGGTTCCCACCGAAAGTAGGGACTACTTGTATCTTATATATAAATGAATTTGGGTAGCAGGTACTCGTAGGTAATTTTACAAACTCGATCCAAACTTGTCACGGATTTGAATCTTTCTACTCTAATCCGTCCCAAAACCATTTAATTATTTTCAAACCCATCCTATTAGTGTTTGGTAAAGCCGAGTACCCGTAAATATCCGATCCATTACCATCCTTAGTAGGGGCTCCATTATTTAGAAATTAACTTCCAGTTTTTCACTAATAGATATTTTATCACGAGCTTCATAGATATATATCACTCCCATATGATTAGATTCATGAATCATGACTGTTTATTATGGTTATTCAAAGGAATCATCAATTAGTTTGTTTCACTTATCATAGTGATGCTACATTTCACCAAACACCACATAAATGATTTCTTCAAATTCTCGTCATCTCACCTATAAATTTGTCAAACATGATCCGATCCGACCTCACGGACTAGTACTATTTCTGAATGGGCTCAAATGTTATAGGTTCGGAAAAATATTTACCCTATTTTACTTCTCCTATTGGTCGATATGATTATATTTGCGAGCTAGTTTACGAACATGTCATATACTCATGAGCTAACGAGCCAAATTAATACTCCCTCCGACCAACTAATATTGTCATGTTACTGATCGATACGTAGATTAAGAATAAGAGTAAAAAAGTCGAAAGTAGGTAAGTCCCATCACTTTTGAAGGAGTTGGAAGGATTAAAAATTTTCCTTATTTGAAAGATGATAATATGAGTGGGACACTTGAATAATAAAATGATGACAATATGAGTGGGCCGAAGAGAAAAACCTAGTTTAATTAGGGATATTTTCGAAACTTGTGTTCTTGAGGGCTTTAAAACCATATAGCACCTGAGTTCACTAAACACTACCCAATTTTTATTATTTATTTTTTTTAATAAAGAATGAGTTCAATCTTTGAGAAAACCTAAATCAAAAGCTGTTTAGACAATATTATGTGTAATTAGCCTCAAAATGGAACATCCCGATATTTAAAGATATTTCGTTTAGTATTTTTAGATGCAAATTGAATGGGATAAAAACTGGATGCAACCATTAAAGGTACTCATTCCGTTCACAAAATTTTGGACCCAATTTCCTTTTCGGTGTCCACAATATTTATAAAACTTTTTCCTCGCAAAAATTCGGATTTCATTTCTCCACTCAAACACTATATCGATCTAATATTTGTTAAAATTCGTGTCATATCCTATATGATTTGTATTTTGTGGACGAAGAGAGTATATAATTAGGACGGATTCAATCCCTTTAAATGAGTCTATATATATCGATGAAGCCTAGCTGAGGCAACACAAGTATCTTCTTAGTGAAAGGTTCTCGGTTCAATCCTACCTACCTGCGTGGTATAGTGAACTTATTTTTTATGGCAATGTAGTGATTCAACTTTTATGTAGTGTAGAAATTCTACGTATCTGATGGTATAATAGTCTTAAGATAATTCGTTGGAAAAAAAATTATATTATAACGTCGTCGTCCGGTGTTTTGGGGCTTATCACTGGCAGTTTTTTTATTACTATCATTATCATTATATTACTAAAAGGAAAACGATTCCTGCTTTGAAAAAATCCTACGTAGCACCTCTTATATTCTTCCATTCATATTTATCTAAATTCTCAAATATTTGAATTTTTAAATGTAAAATAATAGATTTTAAATATTTATACTAAAATCTTGTGTCCAACATCGGTTTCTTAATGAAACATCACCTATTGAAAAGCCTATAAATACCAAGAATCAATGTGTATTTTCTTATCTTTTGCTCCACCAGTTTTATTTGGCCAATTTATTTATTAATCGACCGAATAAATAACTATATTTTATAGTTTAATTTAATTTAATTTGATCAATTTATTAATTGGCCAAATAGATAATTTTTTTTTGTAGGAGATTTATTTGGCCAATTTATTTACTAATCGGCCGAATAAATAACTGCTATATTTTTATAGTTTAATTTAATTTAATTCGGCCAATATATTAATTGACCGAATAGATAATTATTTTTATTAGGGAACCAATTTATTAGTTGACAGAATAAATGGTTCCAAAATAGTTTGGATAATTTATTGGTTGACCGAATTAAATTTAGAAATAGTCTAATATTTCTTATTTAATTTGATAAAAAATAAGTAATTTCTAATTTGTCAATTAATTAGATAGACGGGCCAATTCCCAACTGACGGGTACCTCAACTCGGGATCTCACGTGACACATTTTCATTCTTTATTCTTATTAATTTTAAAATTTACATTTTATTATTTTTTTCATGTATTTTCTAAAATATAGAATCGTCATAAATTGTGCATTTATAAATCAAAATCGTGGTCAACAGGTCAATTCTGACCCGGAACCGTGGCGGTAGACGAGTCAATTCCCAACCGACACTTGAAATTTTTTTCATTTTATGCTTTTTCCCATGTAGATAATTTTCAATGTTCTCTTTGTTCTCAAAATTGATGTGGGATAAGATATATTTGACAATTAAAAAGGTTGTCCTACATCGATTTTTTATAAGAATTGAAGTTGATACTTTTGATAGCACATGTCTTACAGGTTTTTCAATGAGCGGAGTTTTATTGATAAAACGATGTGGGATAGAAGAGTTTATAATCTATAATCGTCATCCATGAAATAATTTTTACGTTATTTGTAGTTGGGTTTCCAGTTTTGCATAATTTATAATTTTAATTAACGAATATTACTATACGATTAATGACGATAACGAATAGTACAATCATTATATCTATTAACTTTTTAATCTATATAAATTCTAAATAAATTTTATAAATTATGTATTCATAAATCAGAGTCGTGGTCAACGGGCCAGTTCCGACGCAGAACTGTGGCGGTAGACTAATATACAGATTTTTTTCAGAAAGGAACACAAATGACTAATTTTTTAATCGGATTTTAAACAAGTACGAGTATATAAATTTCAAACAAGTTTGAATAATCCTAAACACATCATCTCAAATTGTTTGATTAATCGTCTCCGTTGGAAAACGTAGAATATGTAGGAAAATGGCAGAAACTACTAGCAATTTATCAACGAGTCAAATCCGACCAATAATCGTGCGCGTAGATGGGCCAATTCAGTACTTGCGGGACAATTTTTTTTTAATGTATTATATAATTTTGAACTCATAAAATTAAGAATATTTATAGTCAACTTTTATCTTATATTATTGACTAAATAATTTTATGAATCACAACCATTCCACATAAAGTTTTGTAAAAAGAAAAAACTATCAAATACATAGTGAAACAATTCTTGAAGTTCTATTCTCAGTTAAAAAAATTATTTTCGAAGCTGGTAAAAAAGAAACGAATGTCATCATTTATTTTTCTATGAATGTATTTGGAAGATTATTATTTATATAATACTACAATTTATAAGTAAATTTTTATTTATTAAATATTGTGTGAATATTTTTGGAATATAGTTATGTATATTAAATATTAATTTTAGGTAAAAAGAAAATAAATGTTATCATTAATTTTTTTGTGAATGTATTTGGAAGATGATTGTTTATATAATTTAAAATCAGTATTGTAGTCAATAGGCCAATTCCAGGTCGAAACCGTCGGGGTAGACAGGATGATTGTGAAGCGGTGGTTTAACTTTTTTTTTTCTTAATCTTATGTTGAATTCATAATGTGGGGTATTTAGGGTCACTTTCATCTTATAGACAATCTTAACATATATAGTATTATTCGCTATCTATATATCTCTTCTCTCTCTCTCTCACTACCCGCTCCTTCCCTTGCCTCTTTTTCTTCATAAAAAAACTAAAAAAAAGATTAAGAGTCGCTTTCCTTTGAGAGATAAATATATTTTTGCCCACATCGGTTTTGTAGAAGAACAAAGCTTTAATAATTATCGAAAGTAATGAGAATATATTAGTTATAGTTTTTAACAAACATAACTATATGGGTTTGATACGTAAACATGTGGTAAAATTACTTTTTAATTGAATTTGAGATGTGTTAAAGGGATATAAATTCTAAGCGAGTTTAGTAGATTGCATAATCGAATTATTTAACGCTAAAATAATTAACAAATAATATTTTTTTTAATCTATTACATATTAGTACTAGTTAATAATTTTATTAATTTTTATAATTTCCCATCGATTTTCGGCGGGTAATACGCTAATTATGGGAAAGAAAGGAACCAAATGAATTGGTATCCACTAGTATATAGGAACGGAATCATCATTTTTAATTATTATTTTTTAATTAGTTTCATAATAATAATAATAATAATAATAATAATAATATTGAAATAATAATATTAATAATTATATTATTATTATTGTAACATTATTGTTTTTATTATAATTATTATATATATATATATATATATATATATATATATATATTACTTTAAACACACACACATGACTCGAATCCCCGACCTCTTGATTGGAGGAGAAATGTCTTACCAGTTACCACTTAAATTGAACTTCGTTGTCACTTAATAATAATTATTATAATAATATTAATACTAATTAATAATTTATTATTTTAACATTATTGCTTGAGGGTTTAGTAATAATATTATCAACAAATATTAAGAAATAAAAAATGGTACAAATGAGTTTTACTTATCGTGTATAGAAAATCTGATAGGCGATTGTTACTAAAACTACAAAATTATTGAATAAATAAAATAAAAAGTAAAAAAATAAATATAATTATCATACAACTCAATCTTCCATGTAAAGAACTTAAGCATTGTTGAAGATATGGAATTTATATATTTTACGAAGATATATTGTTGAATTGATATGGATTTAATTCATGTAATTGCATATGGATCGAGAAACATTCAACCAATATTAATTACATTGTTGAAACATTTAAAAGTTTGAACAATTTGTTGAAAAACTAGAAATATTAATTAATTTTAAATTTTATAATGCATAGATATAAATAGGGGTACTTTAGATAATATACATTTTCATTTTTCAAAATTGGACCATTTTAACCATTTTGATGGGGATCAATTTGAACCAAACAGATTTATCCTTTGATTAATTAATATCGGAAACATTAATTCCTACATTTTTAATTCTAATAAATTCCTAATCGTATCTGGCCTAGAACATTTTGAAAATTGAGGATGCTTTGGATGGAATTCAATAACTAGACCATTTTGAAAATAGAAATATTTGTTAAGAATATGATATTGTTTTTGGGGCAATACATTGATGAAGAATCTGCACCATTGTTTCAAATGATAATTTCTTTAAGAGCATCCACTGCCGGATATTAGCGGAGGCGTCGAAGCCTGCGTTGAGCGCCGCTCGACGCACCTCCGCTCGATGCAGGGTAGGTCTTAGCCGCAGTGGACGCTCGACACAGGGGTAGGGCGAGCAGGGTGTCGATGGCTGTGTTGATTTATCGACACAGCCTTCGACTCAGTGATGATGCAAGATGGGGACACGTAGCGTGTCCCCATTGGTCCGATGTAATGTTTTTTTTTTATATTTTCTGAATAAAATAAATTTAAAAACGTGCAACGGCTATATACAATTCACCAGCAACGGCTATACAACGGCTACCCCTCATTTTTCACTATATATACTCCTTCATCCATACCACACCACCACACCAATTCATCCAAGTCATTCATCATACAATTCATCCAATTCATTCACCATACATAATGATTGAAGAGATTTTGACACGTTTTGGTCCACTCCGCGAGTAGTTGTTGTGTTTTTATTTATTTCTTAATTATTGTATTTTTTTTAGTTATTGTATTTTTTTAAATTCAATAAAATTGTCATTTATTAATTTTTGAATTTAATTAAGTAATTTTTTATAATATTTATTACAAATAAAAAAAATAACAACAAAATAAAATCTATCCAATCATTAAAATCATGTTGATCAGTGCTTCAACCTAGATCTTACTCAACCCCATTGTAGTGAAAGTATCAACCTAGGTCTAACTCAACACCATCAATCATTAAAATCACGTTTCTCAGTGCTTCAACCTAGGTCTTACTAGACAACCGTAGTGAATGCTATCATTTTTGAAATGCTTTGGGTGTTGTTTCATATGCATCCTACGAATTTATTCTGAATCATGAACAAAAGAGTTGATCGATTTTAGTTGAAAACTAAAAGATTTGATACAATTAATTAATAATTCTTTATTTCTCATATGCTTCTATATCCTCTAGTGGTAGTAAGATGTGAAGGGAATGATTAGTCACAAAATAAATAAACAGTAGTTGAGACAAGAAGTAAATCATGTACCATAAGTAGTTGTATTAGTATGATTTTGCAATTTTTTTTGTTCAGGGACGTGTCAGCAACAAGCTATATGATTGAGAGAAGAAAAGAGGTAAAATCGGAGTATGAATAATGAACGAGTGCACATTACTTTTTATTTCTTTTCGTTACTAACTAAAATTTTACTTGCTAAGATTATTTTTAGATGCTATATATTCTTCATGTTAAACATTCTATTAAAAGTTATGTTTTAATCTATACTAATAGTTTTATTTATTTATTTATTTATTTTTAAATTTTGGGGCTCCTTTAATTTAGGGGCCCTAGATCGTTGCCCCTATCTACCATATAGAAAGGTTGGGCCTGCACTTTAATATAGCTTCTCCTTGGATCCATAAACACACCTCAACTTGAAATTTATTAGAAAAAGGAAAGAAATATGACACTAATCCCAAAAAGAAAAGAAACATGACACTTATCGCGAGACAGGAGGGGATTAGTTGATAAATGATGATAACAAGAAGCAAAACTGAAAACATATATGGACTGAAATCAAAACTCTTCCTTGCCAAGAGAAGAGACAAATTATTCGGTTGCGAGCTTTCAACATGACTCTTCTTCCCCTTCGCCTTCTTCGCCTTTCCCTTCTTGCTTGTCATCATCCTTCTCGAGAAATCATAGTTAATTTTTGAAGTACAGTCTAGGAGTGGTATCTCTGCCATAAAAAATAACGGACATGTGTCTTGGACGGTCATCGTGGATATTGAGTTTCTTACCTGTTTGGTATCCAAATCATATACCATTAGCCGACTACACTCCTCACTCGGTTTACCTTCAAGAAACAACAAGCGATCATCTTTTAAACCTACTGGTCTCGCGACATCAGCAAGAGAGACAACACATCAGCTCGCTTTCCTTTTTGGGCGTCGCACTCAACATGGCTTGTTTTTTTTTGGCAAAGATTAGACAATATTTTAGTATTTAAGTATTATGTGTATAGTGTCTGCATTTATGAACAGTGAAAATGCACTCACAATCACTTTATCATCAACAATAAAATATTATATACAAAACACATTTTACATCTAATCTCCTTATTCTTAATCTCCGTTGCGAAAAGAAATGAGCCAAATGGAACGAGACGGGAGTATTAAATTTAATACTTGAAATTAATACTAATAAACTAAAAGACAAGTCACGGTTAACCCACAAGTCAAATATGTGGTTCTTTATTTCTATATATATATGCTTCCTACAAATTTGTTCGAATCTTGAACTGGAGATTGTTTTACGTATATAAAACTAGTTTGAATTAGCTCCTCCTCTTCAGGAAACATTTCCAATTTTTTTTTTTTTTAATTGTTTCATATTCTGGATACGATACCCCGAGAAAATACAAATTAAAATCGAAGCACTAGCTAACGTGAAGTCATAGTAAGATTGCCCGAAGGTTCGATCTTCGAAGAATTAATATTCTCTATTTTATATTCTTGATGGGGATAATACAGAGATGGTGTGTTGTTTTTTGAGACCAAGCCCTTAATATAATTGATCATATCTCTTTGTAAAGGGGTGCTTTTGAAGAGACACAAACTAACCAATCCCATCTCTTCAATTATTAGTAGTATATATTTATTATTTGATTCCTCATCAAATAATAAATATAACCTCTACCACATATATTATAATAACATATACATTAATTATATATTTACCCATATATTATTGGGATTTTATCCAACATGATGATAATGTTTATTTTGCGAGGCTTTCGGCTTCATTCCGTAAGATGGTCAAATTATTCCGAAACAACGGTATCACATGAACAGAAAGGACTAAAACAATGGAGATAGTAAATATAATCATGTAACCATATAAGTGTTGTAATAGTATGATTTTGCACTTCTTTGTGTTGTAAATTTGTAATAGTATGATTTTGCACTTCTTTTCTTGTTTAGGGACTTGTCTGCAAGAAGTTAAAACGTACGTACAGATTGAAGTGACGTTGCATGCATGGATGATCTTGACCGTTGATCAAGGCTGCAACATAGAGAAATTAGGGTTCTTGAGGTAGTTGATAGATTCTGGGAACTATATTCAAGATCGAGATTATATATCTTCTACTCTGTAATTTAGTTTCTCCTTGGATCAATAAACACACACATATTGACCCAATTGCTTAGTTGATAATAACAAGAAGCAAAACTCAAAACAAATATATATGGACTAGAAATAGAATCAACACTGTTCAATTCCTTAATTTCCAATAGAAGAGACTATTAGTCGTGATTTGTCATGAAATTAATTGAAAGATCTAAACCGAGAAATTCACCAGCTCGAATCCGACATTAAATATATGTTGATGCACTGACAAAGATGTATAGAATCTTCAGTTACAAGTATATACGTTTTAATTGCCAAAACAAATTAAAAGTCTTCACTAACGACGACGACCCTTAATCCCCTTCCCTTTCTTGCTCTTCCTTGAGAAATCATAGTTAGCTTTTGGAATCGTTGCCATAAGAAATAACATATATGCGTCTTGGATGGTTGTCATAGATATTAAGCTTCTTCAAAAATTTGGTATCCAAATCATAAACCACTAGGTGACTGACTACACACATTGCTCCATTTTGCTTCAACCAACAACAACCGATCATCTTCTAAACCTACCGGTCTCACAATATCAGCAAGAGACAAAATATAACATGTCCCACAAAATACTACTCCCTCCATTCACGAAATGATGCTCCATTTCGTGTCCGGCATGGAGATTAAGAAAACTGATAAAGTTGTTTTAAGTGGGTAAAAGTTAGAAAGTAGGGATATTGAGATAATGACAAAAAAACAATGGTAATGACAAAAAAAAGGTGGTATTGACCAAAAAGTAGGAATAAAGTTGTTGGAATGACAAAAAAGTAGAAATAAAGTTGATGTGAGGTGGGGTCATCAATGACAAGGGGTAGTGATTTTAATAAAGTAACGAGGGTATGTTAGTAAAAATAACGAAACAGAGCATTATTTGTGAACACAAATAATGGATGAAACATGTCATCATTTCGTGAATGGAGGGAGTATATCAATATACTACACATATACTATATTTTTGGGGCCCCTAAATTGTGGGGCTCGGGGCCGTTGCCCTGGCTCGTAAGCCTTCAGGACCGGCCCTAAATTTAGTGAGGCTTTACAACTAGCAGGTTCATTGGGGCATTTCATCGAATAGGTAAAGTAAGTTATCCAAGTGAACCAGCTTAATTGCGTCTTTCTTTGAGGCAATTATACATACACCTGGAGTGCTTAGGCGCCACTGGCTCTTCTTCGGTGTCAAGGATGACCATAGTTAAACTAGTTAATTAATATTTGGTAGACATTTTTTGAATCTACTTAATGCAATAAATACCCAAAGACATTGAGGCTGCACGAGTACTCTTCAAAGTGTTCAAATAAAAATTTGCTACAAAAATAGCACTATCTCTATCCCGCTCAATTTATCTTACTTACTTTAAATCAAAATCCCACTCATTTTGTCACATACAAAATAAAAAAATAATTAATCCTACAAAATTAATCAAAAGTAATGGGACTTACCAACTTTCTACCTTTTTACCCTTATTCGTGCCAAATAATAATAGGACAAAATGAGGAGGACGGAAGGAGTACTGATAAAGATAAACACGATTCTCGTGTTGATAGAAAACATAAGCAAGCAAAATATGCATATATATCCAATCTCAAGTTGTTCAATGCTATTTATATCCGATCTCAACTTAGCAAAATTAAATTGCTCAAGAAAGAGTATAACTGTTTTTTTTTTGTGCTATAAAAATTAGAATCAAGAGAGCTCTACATGTACGGACGAGAGGCGTACGTTAGTGAGATCTGTTAACTTACGCTTCCGATGTACGGCATGGCCAAAAGGGGCCGGCCGAGGAAGAATCCGGTCGTGCTCAACGCTAGGATTCCAACACCACCCAGATATACACCTATGATTGAGGAATTGAGCTCAAATCTACGAGAACAGACGCTAAGCAATGAAACAGTATTGTCGTCGAAGGAGGCTGTTGTGGGGGAAGATGTTGCTTCTGAAGATGTTGTGGCGGAAAATGTGGATTTCCAGCCCGAAAAGTTATCTGATGGGTGGTACTTGTCTATAGCCAATTATTGAACATCATTTAACATGAATACTTCCTTTGCTGGGAAGAGGCCCATTAGAAAATTTAAAATTCAAAGAAGCTCTAATCTATGACTTCAGTATAAAAAGGTACATTTTAGCAATACAATTCTATCAAGGGCCAATGATACTGGGTCTATTTGTGAAGTCGAGAAGATGCATTTCCTGTAGCAAAAATGTAGCATGGAACTGTGCTTGGAGATATATCTATATATGTATATATACATAGGACTTGATTCATGTAAAAACTAGTCCCCATGTAAAAACTACAAATGGTTAGAAAATGAAGGTGATTATATTGTGATTTGTGTGTGGTGGATGATTTTAATGAAGTGGTGAAGATGAATATTGTAAGTGTAGTGTGTTGAATATAGACATGAATTTTGGAATGGAGCTCTTGTCTCCTAGAAGGCTATAGAGAGTATAAACTTGTTAGAAAGCTTAACTTGATTGCTTGATTTGATCTTGGCTTTTGGCTTACATTACAAATGGTACAAACTCCTATTTATAGTTGTCAAGGGAATTCTCTAGATCCTCATAGGAATTTAGAATTCTCTATTAGTTACTACTAAATTCATCTAATCTAAATTATACATTCCATAATCATGAATATTCTAGAATATTTCTAGATCCTACATTAATATCCTATATTTGAATTCTCTAGAATATTTCTAGATTCTACATACAACTCATATAATCTTGATTATTCTAGAATATTCTAATTTATATTTATTTAGATAATTCTAGATAAATGCATCATCTTTCAATACTCTTCATTGATGCATTTGTCGATAACTCCAAGCATCCTTCATAGGAACTGGAATCTATCTCATGGTAGCGCCTTGATGAAGATATCTGCTAGCTGTTCCTCCGTTGGACAATACTTCATCTCGATAAGCCCTTTTGCTTGGACATCTCTTAAGAAATGTTACTTGATATCAATGTGCTTTGTGCGATTGTGCTGAACTGGATTCTTGGCCATTGCGATAGCTGACTTGTTATCGCAGTAAATCTCGGTTGCTGAGTTTTGTAGTTCTCCCATGTCTTCCAATACTCTTTTAAGCCATATTGCTTGACATGCCGCTCCGGCTGCTACAATATACTCAGCTTCTGTAGATGATAGAGCAACTGAGTCTTGTTTCTTCGATCCCCATGAGAAAACTCTTGATCCGAGCTTAAATGCGTAGCCAGAGGTACTTTTCATATCATCTTGTGATCCAGCCCAATCACTGTACAATATCCAACGAGTTGTGAGTCGGAACTTGACTTATACCAAATACCGGGTTAAGTGTTCCTTGCAGATATCTGAGGAGTCTTTTTGCTACTCCGTAGTGCGTCTCCGTTGGATGGTCCATGAATCTGGATAGAAGACTTGTGGCGTACATGATGTCTGGCCTCGTCGCCGTTAAGTAAAGTAGACTCCCAATTAAGCTCCGATAATTGGTAGCATCCACAGGCCTTGCTCCATCTTCTTTCTTTAGCTTTTCATTTGGAAAAGCCGACTTGACATCGAGTTGAAAAAGATGCCATTTCTTCTGAGCTGCAAGAGCTATGAGTGCTCGAATTGTGTCCATTCGAGCAATTGGAGCGAATGTCTCTGTGTAGTCGACTCCTGGTATTTGAGCATATCCCTTTGCGATAAGCCTTGCCTTATGCTTTTGGATTGAGTCTTCAGGATTCATCTTCGTCTTGAATACCCATTTGACTCCAATAACTTCCTTGTTACTTGGAAGATCCACCAACTCCCAAGTATCATTCTTTTCAATCATTTGTATCTCCTCCTCCATTACTTTAATCCAAACTTTTTCTTTTGAAGCTTCTGCGTAATTACTTGGCTCCAAAGAACAAAAGTTGCATATTTCATAAGTATTAGTAGATTCATATAAATCTGCTTAAGTTCTTACTCGGCGAGGTGGAGATTCCGGTGAAGAGTCAACTTCACTTGCTGTTTTAGCTTCTGAGGAGGATCTTGGCGTAGATGTGGGGCCATTTTGAACTTGTTCTTCTTTATCTGGAATTTCTTCGAGTTGTGTAGTTGTGGTCATCCTTTCGACATCTTCTGTCTCCCAATTCCAAGAAGCTTGCTCGTCAAACTCCACGTCTCGACTTGTCACCAGCTTCTTAGTCTCGAGATTGTAGATTCTGTATCCTTTGGACTTGAAGCTGTAGCCGAGTAAGATGCCTTTCTCCGTCTTATTCTCCAGTTTATGCCTTTTGACGGAGGGGATGTGAATGTAACAAATACTTCCAAAGACCATTAAGTGTTTGGCTGAAGGTTTCTGTCCCGACCATGCCTCGATTGGAGTATTGTATAGACTGATTTAGCAGGTAGACTGATGTATAGACTGCTTCCGCCCAGAACTTTGTTGGCATTTTTTTCTCCGCGAGCATGGACCTTGCCATCTCCATGACAGTTCTATTCTTCCTCTCTGACACTCCGTTTTGTTGTGGAGTGTACGCTACCGTTAGTTGATGCTCCATGCCTTCGTCTTCATAAAACTTGTCGAATTCTCTAGAATTATATTTGGTACCTCGATCACTTCTCAGCTTCTTGATTTTCCGATCACTTTGATTCTCCACAAAGTTCTTGTATCTCTTGAAGATTCTAAAGGCTTCTAATTTTTCTTGAAGGAAATATACCCACGTGGTGAGCGTCGTAGACTCCCAAATAATTCCTGCAAATCTGCTCAGAATCAAATGAGTATAGCAATAAGCAGGGTCGAACCACGGAGAACGGGATATAAGTTATTTTTCCTATAAATCAGTTTTTGGTGTAGCCACCACGCCTTAAATTTGGATTTTTAATTATTAACTAAGAAAATAAAGAAATTAAATAAATTGCAACGAGATATTAATCAAAAGGGAAGTAATTCGGCTTCGAATAAATCCACACTAGTCTAGGCTCTGATCATCGACGCAAAGATTAATTAATTATCTAGGACCAACCAGTTATAGGGTACCGTCAATGCAGCGGACATACCCCAATTCCTACGTACTTTATCGATAGTTAGCTGTAGACGCCAGACCTAACTATTTCTCTTATTAAAACATAACCTAGCTGGAAACGCCAGACCTAGATTTAATGCTCTAATAGCTTTTAGTTTTGAAGGAACCCGATTTAAACAAATTACCCAAGAACGCAAGTAATAATCTGTTTACCAATTTATTCCTACTACGAACATGGTAGCTTTATCACTAATTAGCCCTATTCCAACAATTACGGATTGGGGGAACTAATTGACTGTAATCCAATTTAATCTAAGTTGATCAGGCTTAAATAAGATCAGAATTAACTCTAAATACAAGGAATAAATCGAAATCCTAACAATTAATTATACGAACAATTAAGTCTCATAGATTAATAGACTAGTGCCTCAATATTCTCGCCGAATTAAGAAAATTAACTACTCATACAATTAAAAGTAAAGACGATTAAATAATAAATAAAACGCCTAATATAATTCGATGGAATCGAAACAAATAAAATAAGAAATTTTATCACCAGAATTTGATGAAATCTTTCGAAGATGTCTGCTCCTTCCCTACTCCTAATGTAGCCGCCGAGAATATTAAAAAATATGCAACTATGGAATGACAAAGTGTGTTGCGGCTAAAGGTCCATATATATGGAAAATAAAATTAGTCCTAATTAGATAAGAATTCTAATGGGCTTAATTACTATTATTAATACTAAAATAAATAATAAAAATAGTCTAAATCACAAAATAAAACTTGGCCCATTCTTTTGCTCTCCCATCTTCGACTACTTCTAAAATTGCATGAAAATTCTTTCTTCTCGATTTCTCTCGTCCAAATATCTATGCTCACAAACTCTTCGATTCCTACATAAAACCATATAAAAATGCAAATTATATCCAAATAAAATTATAAAAAAACTAATAATATGAACAACCAAAACACACACATCACCACGTCTTCTAGAATAATCATCAATAAAGAGGATGAAGTACATGTTTTGATTTATTGAAGGCGTTCTCGTTGGCCCACAGACGTCGGTATGGACAAGTTCCAATATTTCCTTCGCTCGCCATGTTTTCTCCTTTGGAAATGGTTGTGTGTGCTGCTTTCCCAACATGCATCCTTCACAGACGTGATCTCTTTTGTTGAGAAGAGGGAGGTCTCTCATCATATTTTTATGATGAAGTAGCCTCAAGGAATTGAGATTAAAATGCCCAAATCTTCGATGCCAGAGACTTGTATCATCGAGTTGAGCCACCATTGCATTTTGTGGATATCGCCAGAAAATGGGAAAATTTCTATTTTCCCATTTTTACTTCTGCAATTTCTTGATTATTTTTTGTGTCATAAATTCGACAATAATCTCTTTCAAAATGAAGGGCATATCCATTTTCCATCATTTGGCCTACACTTAGTAGATTTTGTGGAAGACGTCGTAGAGGAGAACATCTTTTATAAATCGCGTACCTTTCTTAGTTTCTATAGCGATGGTATCTTTTCCTTTTGTCTCCACCAGCTCTCCGTTTCCCATCTTGACCTTTGTTGTGATGGAATCATCGAGCTCGCGAAAGATGTTCTCGTTGGATGTCATGTGGTTGCTGCATCTGCTATCGATGTACCACTCGTCGTCTTTCACTTCTATTGCAGAGTGACATGCGTAGAATAGATGTTCTTTCTCCTTTTGATCTTCAGAATAGTTGGCCTGATGGTTCTTTGTATCTCTGCAATCTTTTTCTGTATGCCCGAACCTCTTGCAGTTTTTGCATTGTGGCTTTCCTCGATGATAGCAGTCCTTCTCCATATGATTTGTCTTCTTGCAAATCCCACATGGTGGAAAGTTGCATTTGTTCTCCTTATTGTGGGAGCTTCCTTCCTTGATACGATTCTTGTAGTTTCCACCATTTCTTTTAACGTTGAGCTTAGATTGGAAGGCGCTTTCAAGTGAGCTTTCATGTCGCCTACTCAATCTTTGCTCGTGAGCTTCAAGCGAACCCATAAGCTCCGCAACGGACATTGTCGACAAATCTTTTGATTCTTCAATGGCAGCTACTATTGGATCGTACTTCTCGGTGAGGCTTATCAAGACCTTTTGTATGATCCTTTCATCAGAGATCTTTTCTCCGTAAGATCTCATTTGATTGACTATTTCCGTTATTCTTGAGAAATAGTCTTTTGCAGCCTCAGAATCGTTCATTTTTAGATTCTCAAGTTCGCGCCTTAAACTTTGTAGTTTAATGGTTCGAACTTTAGTATTTCCTTGGAACTCCTCTTTAAGGATATTCCAAGCTTCTTTCGCCGTAGTAGCTTGAATATTTCTAGCCATGATGGAATCACTAACTGATTGTTGAAGAAGATAAAGAGCTTTAGCATTTTTTTGCTTTAATTTCTTGCATACCTCGGATGATGATGCCTCTTTGCTTTCTCCTTTAGGCGTGGTTTCTCCTTCTTCAGGCATAGTGATTCCTTCTTCAACGACATCCCAAAGATCATGAGATTCAAGGCAAGTCTTCATACGGACACTCCAATAGTCGTAGTTTTGTCCGTTGAATATTGGAGTCGATATTGAGAGACTTGATGTTGCCATGACGCCCGCTTATGATCGAACAGGCTCTGATACCACTTGTTAGAAAATGAAGGTGATTATATTGTGATTTGTGTGTGGTGGGTGATTTTGATGAAGTGATGAAGACGAATATTGTAAGTGTAATGTGTTGAATATAGAGATGAATTTTGGAATGGAGCTCTTATCTTCTAGAAGGCTATAGAGAGTATGAACTTGTTAGAAAACTTAACTTGATTGCTTGATTTGCTCTTGGCCTTTTGGCTTTTGGCTTACATTACAAATGGTACAAACTCCTATTTATAGTTGTCAAGGAAATTCTCTAGATCCTCATAGGAATCTAGAATTCTCTATTAGTTACTACTAAATTCATCTAATCTAGATTATACATTCCATAATCATGAATATTCTAGAATATTTCTAGATCCTACATTAATATCCTATACTTTGAATTATTTAGAATATTTCTAGATTCTACATACAACTCATATAATCTTGATTATTCCAGAATATTCTAGTTTATATTTATTTAGATAATTCTAGATAAATGCATCATCTTTCAATACAAACAAACCTGAACCCTTGATCATGATATGATCTACGACTACCATTAATCGAAGCATGAAATTGATACGTAAAAAGCATCATCATATATAAGCATCATTTTTTTATATAAAAAGCATGAATCAAGAAAAACACTTTTAAGCATCATTGTATATATTAAAAAGCATGGTTTGTAGTTTATACGGGAGACTGATTTTTATACTAACGTAACTAACCCATCCCTACATACATATTATATGTATGTGTGTGTCTGTAGAATTCTGACTACCAAAAACAATTATGAGCTGACCTAGGAACAAAAGTTACTCCCTCTGGCCCACTTATATTGTCATCCTTTCATTATTTAGGTATCCACACTAATATTGTCATCTTCCAAATAAGGAAAGTTTTAATCCTTTAAAATTATGGGACCTACACAGTTTCTATCGTTTTACCCTTATTCTTAATATCCATGCCGAGCAATTTCATGACAAAATATCAATGAATCGGAGAGAGTATTGTTTGTGATGAGGTTGTGCATGCATCATGCTGTGTAATAGCTCCTTATAACTTTGCGGGTAACTTTAAAAGCAAATTTAGACATTCCTATAGGAATATGAGACTTCTTTACCTGTCATAGCTCTTCAGACAAATGGCATAAATGGGTGAAGTAATTTGAGTATACATTCAAAGACATGCAAGAGAACTGCTTGTGCCACAGAAGCAACTGAGTCACCTCCATTATAGAGTCGGGCTTTACTTGCTTCAATATACCTAACCAGAATGAAAAGAAATAAATCAGAAATAACGGAAAAAGCATTGATATCTGATCATTAATAACCTGCCATGCAACAATAGAAAGAGAAACACTCGTGTGCAGACTTTTGCACCAAGTCTGCACAGAACCCGCTCCGACCCGACACGCGCCATCCAGCCCCGTGCGTGAGGTCCACCCGTCACGCGTGGGCCTCATGCGCCCCAGGTTTTTTTTAAAAAAACTAGAAATTAAAAAAAAAAAAAAAAAAAAAAAAAAAAAACTGGTTAAAGGGGGATTTGACCGAGTCAGTTGGGTCGGGTCGGGTCAAAAGGGCGGGTATTCTACGGTGGAACAGGTGCACCCAAGTTTTTGTCCAATAGAAAAGTAATGCATATTTTGAGCGCCTTGAAAGAAATTGTCATGTACAAGCATGAGATAAGAACATAAGCAATAGCAACACAAGCAAAACACTCGAACTACTACAGAAAGAAAGCATGTTCAAAAACTATTGCTAAACCAACTAAGTGCGAACCTCAGTTTGCAATATGAAAATGTCATCTTTAAATTTCTTAGCCTAAAAGCATTTTTGTTCGCAGATTCCATCTATGGGGATCGTTATTTCTTTTGTAACACATGGATCTGCATCTATCTTTAATGCACATGTCAAGAGATAAACCTAACTTTTTTTTTTCCTAAATATGATCTTCAAAGTTCAAAGATAGAAGGATCTCAACAATTACATAACATGAGGTCAAGGATCTGAACACGACTTCCAATGATGCGCCTTACGAGGTGGTGTTAGAAGAGGATTCATGCAGCCAATCCGAATGATTCGTGGATCAACAGTTTGCCCATTTACTTGAGAAAATGAGAATGATTTAAAACAAGTACAAGCCAAACAATTTTACATACCAATCTGCAAAATTGGCCCAGAAAAAATCATAGATTTCCTTGGCAACATCTCTAAAGAAAAATTTGTCATAACTCATGGTGACAGCATCGATCAGCATATGAAGTTGTCACCTGAATATATATTTTGCAGCTATGTCTTCATCACTATCGAATGAATTGAAGTTTTCTTCTTTGTTAATGGAGTTCCGGCGACTCGAAAAGCCGTTTATCTTTCCTATTTCCTCGTTTCTGGAGTTTGAGCTGCTCGAATAGCTCCGCCATTGATACTAATCGTATCATAATCTCTTGAGGCACTTTTATTTGCCTCGTAGTCTGCTTGCATAAGAATCTCGTATAAGCCCGCGAAGGTAAACATGTGAAAATGGAACTGTTCCCGTGAATTCAATTCCCATCATCACCATTCTTGCCACTCATAAGAACAATATGTCGTGTGTTGGAAATGGTTTAAATATTAACCATTATTGAGGATAAATATTGTTGATTAAATACTTATTATTTAATTAAAATATTTATTGGATGTTAATCTACGCCGTGAGTAGATGAACATGGTATATTTAATATCTCTAAACCGATTTCTGGTGAGTGAGATATTGTATGCTAAAGGTTGGATGTTGAAGTTGTAATTAACATGTTATTAATTATAATAAATGTTAGTTGTCCCACATCGGTTATATGTGGATGATGTGACTAGTATTTAAGGCTATGTCTGTATGGGCTTAATAACTTGTTGGGTTGGTGTGTATGGGTGCCTACGCGGGCGCGCGCGCCGCCTCCGCCGTCCGTCCGGACGGGCGGGCTCGGGCCCGGATCTTGGATCTTGGTGCTTTGGGCTGGTGTTTGGGCCTTATCTTTTTGGACCAACCCCACAAGCCCAATTCGATTAATTGTTGAGCCCAATCCGGAAGCCCAGTGTGTGAAGCCCATCGGCCGAGAGACTCTTGGCTGCTGTAACCGCCGGAGACTCTTCACATCCGGCAACCCTTGGCGTCTGAAACCTCCGGCCTTGATGGCGACGAGTCCCTTCACTTGATCGAGAGCTGGTATATATAGGAGCATCCTCATTTGTAGTTTTTACTCATTCCAAGCAATTTGCACTCCTCTATAGCATTTCATAGCATATCATACACCAGTTCGGTCTTCGTTCTAGTTCAGTTCGCCGGAGCTCGGTTCTGTTTGTGGTGCTACTACAACCGAGACGTCAAGATCGTTTTAACCTTTGGGGACGAGCCGCCTTACCGTGAGTACTACCGGGGCGTATTCTCGTCTTGCGGGCAGAAGTTTTCTTCGGACGATCTTTGGTTTATTCTAAACATTGTTCTTCAGTTTCATTGTAATACTTATAAATTTGTTCGTGTTCAAGTCAATCAATAAAGAAGTATTGTCCATTGTTATCTACACGAGCAAGTACCCGATTCCTAACAATCGCAAGACGAGAATAACCGAAAGTTACTTGTTCGTGTGCTTCCTTAAACTGAAGTTCACCTGAATCACTGCTGAAAAATGTCTACCAATTCGAGCACCGGCGCTTCCACTCTTCCTTCCACCAATTCTGGAACCATTGGCTCCTCGAGCTCAACTATGGCTCTTGTTCAACCTGCTGCTCGGCTCATGCCTATCGCCGAGAAACTTCTCAGTTTTTCGGGAACTGACTTCAAAAGATGGTCCCAAAAGATGATGTTCTACATCACCACAATGGGGCTTGCTAGCTTCTTGCGTGACGAAAGACCTCCTGTCCCAGCCGAGAACGAGGCAAATGTGCAAGTTCGTATTGACTACGATACTTGGGTGCATTCTGACTATCTGTGTCGGAATATGTTGTTGAACGGGCTTGATGATGGCCTGTTCAATGTGTTCAGCATCAAGGAGACCGCCAAAGAAATTTGGGATGCTCTTGAGTTGAAGTACCGTGTTAATCCTGCTAGCACGAAGAAGTTCGTAGTGACGAGGCTCACCGAATTCCAAATGGTGGACAGTCGTCCTATGATGCCCCAAGTACAAGAGTTCCAAACTCTAATACACGATGTTCATTCCGAGGGGATGTCTCTTCCCGAGGCGTATACTGTGGCGCTCTTGGTTGACAAGTTGCCGCCAAGTTGGAAGGAGTTCAAGGGATATCTTAAGCACAAGCGAAAGGAGATGACCCTTGAGACGTTGGTGGCTAAGCTTCAAACCGAAGCTCAAGTCCGTGATCAAGACATGAAGGCCAAGGCTCCAATGGAGGCTAAGGCAAACTTGACCGATGGTAGGGGCAGACCTTCCAAGAAGCGTCCTTACCCTGCCAAAGGCAAAGGAAAAGATGTGGCACCTCCGACTAAGTTCACCGGAACGTGCTACAATTGTGATAAGCTCGGACATATGGCGAAGAACTGCCGTCTGCCGAAGAAGAAGGGAAAGAACAAGGTCAACCATGTCCAAAAGGACTTCGACACTTGGGACAAAGATGACCTTGTTGCCATGATCACCGAGGTAAACCATGTCTCGGACCCTAATCCTTTTACTTGGTTTCTTGACACAGGTGCGGCCGTTCATATCTGCATGAACCGAAACTTGTTCTTTACCTACAAGGAAGTTCAAGACCGTTTTGTCACCGAGGCGAGTGACCGTACCTCACCTGTTCTTGGAGTTGGGACTGTTGTACTCCAATTCACTTCCGGTGTGGAGATAACTTTGAAGGATGTGCTGCATGCTCCGGCAATCCGCAAGAATTTGGTGTCAGGCGTCAAACTAGTTAGGGCTAAGTTTGATATAGATCTTCGTAGTGATTTTATAATCATACGTAAGTTTGATAAGACTCTTGGAAAAGGTCACATTGTTGATGATATGTTCAAATTGAGTGTTCGTACTTGTAAGCCTTCTAAGGCAGTTGCTAATGATAATAAAGCTACTACTTCTGCTTACTTGCTTGAGTGTTGTGATTTATGGCATTGTAGACTTGGTCACGTAAATCTAAATGCTATAAAAAGACTTGCGAACATGGACATGTTAAAAATTGATTTATCTAAGACACAAGACAAGTGTGAAGTTTGTGTTGAAGCAAAAATGGCTAAGTTACCGTTTAAGTCGGTTGAACGAAGCACTAAACCTCTAGAACTTGTTCACACCGATGTGTGTGACTTAAAGTTTGTGTAAACTAGAGGCGGTAAAAGGTATTTTATTACCTTTATTGACGATTGCACAAGGTATTGTTACCTTTACTTGTTAAGAAGTAAAGATGAGGCTATTGAAGCATTTAGAAACTTCAAGAATGAAGCCGAAAATCAACTTGGTTGCCGAATCAAAATAGTTCGAAGTGATAGAGGTGGAGAGTATGTTGCTCCGTTTGCTGAATTATGCAACGAAAGTGGTATAATCCATCATACAACTGCTCCTTATTCACCACAATCAAATGGCGTTGCTGAACGTAAGAATCGTACTCTTAAAAAGATGATGAACGCCTTGTTGATTAGATCAGGATTACCCCAGAACATGTGGGGGGAAGCTGTTTTGACAGCTAACTATATCTTGAACAAGATTCCACTCAAAGGGAAGGACGTGACTCCTTATGAACTTTCGAAAGGGAGGAAACCTTCGTTTAAATACCTCAAAGTGTGGGAGTGTTTAGCTAAGGTTGAAGTGCCTTTACCAAAACAAGTTACAATTGGACCTAAAACGGTAGATTGTATCTTTATTGGTTATGCACTTAACAGCAGCGCGTATCGGTTTGTTGTACACAAATCCGATATACCCGACATTCATGTGGGTACGACGATGGAATTAAGGAATGCTGTATTCTTTGAGAACATCTATCCTAATAAGGATAAGGTTGATCCTAACTCTAGGAAGAGAGTTGAGGATGAAGCTACGAGCTCTAAACTTGTAGATGAGTCTATGAGTTCTGAACCCATAGATGAAAATGTTGCATCGAGTTCTAATCCGGTGTTTTATGGACCGCCGAATAGAAAGCGACTTAGGTATATGCCTGTTAATGAGCCTAGACGTGGTACTAGAGTACGGAAAGCAAAAATTTATGGACCGGACTACGTCGTTTTAATGCTAAACGGTGAACCGGTATCAGTAAAAGAAGCCTTATCTGGTTCGGATGCGGCTTTGTGGAAAGAAGCTATAGACATCGAGATTGAGTCTATTATGCTTAATCACACTTGGGTGTTAGTTGAACTACCACCAGGCTGTAAGGCATTAGGATGCAAGTGGATCCTAAAGAAGAAGTACAAGTCTAACGGTACTATTGATAAATATAAGGCCAGACTTGTTGTTCAAGGCTTTAGACAAAAAACCGGTTATGATTTCTTTGATACATATTCGCCCGTGACGAGACTTACTTCTATTAGGGTGCTACTCGCTATTGCTGCTTTGCGCAATCTTGAGATTCATCAAATGGATGTTAAGACTGCATTCTTGTATGGGGAGTTAGATGATGAAATCTATATGAAGCAACCGAAAGGGTTTGTTGTACCTGGAAAAGAGCACATGGTATGGAAACTACAACGGTCTTTATATGGATTGAAACAAGCGACTTTGCGTTGGCACTTGAAGTTTGACGAAGTGATGTTGTCAAATGGTTTCAAGATCAACGAGAGTGACAAATGTGTCTATATTAAGAAAACGGGTGACGATTATGTTATCGTTTGTCTTTATGTAGATGACATGTTAATCATGGGTAGTAACTCTCGTGTGATTGGTGAAACCAAGAGGATGCTAAGTATGAATTTTAGCATGAAAGATATGGGTTTAGCTGACGTTATTCTTGGAATTAAGATTCTAAGAATACCCAATGGAATTGCATTGTCGCAATCTCACTATGTTGAGAAAATGTTGAGGAGATTCAACGCTTATGAGAAACCTATTGCTAAGACTCCTTAGGAACTGAATGTTCATCTAAGTGAGTACAAGGGGGAACCTGTGGGTCAAGATGAATATGCTAAGGTCATTGGGAGTTTGATGTATTTGTCAAACTGTACCCGACCTGATATAGCATGCTCGGTTCACAAGTTGAGTAGTTATACTGCTAATCCAAGTAAGGAACATTGGAGAGCCCTAGAGCGCGTACTGGGTTATTTGAAATATACTCAGAACTTTGCGATTCACTATTCAAGAGAGCCTGCTGTACTTGAAGGGTATAGTGATGCTAATTGGATATCTGACTCCAAAGACTCGTTTTCTACGAGTGGATACGTGTTCACTATTGGGGGTGGTGCAGTATCTTGGAAGTCTAAGAAACAGACTTGTATTGCCAGGTCTACTATGAAATCTGAATTCATAGCTTTGGATAAAGCTGGTGAAGAAGCCGAATGGCTTAAAAATTTCCTCGAGGATATTCCATGTTGGACGAGGCCTGTGTCGTCTGTGTTGATACACTGTGATAGCCAATCTGCTATTGGACGAGCACAGAATATGTTTTATAACGGTAAGTCTTGACATATTCGTCGACAACATAATACCGTAAGACATTTGATCTTGAGTGGGGTTATTTCAATTGACTATGTGAGGTCAATAGATAATCTAGTGGATCCGCTGACTAAGAGCATTAATCGAGATCAAGTGTATAAACTGTTAGAGGGAATGGGTGTTAAATCCACATCTTAAGGATGATTATAGCGGATACTCAACCTTGCAGATTGGATGATCCCAAGAGCTTGGTTCAATGAGACAACGAAGTTATAAGAATCCGTGTGTTAAACACTCGAACATACCTATTCTTTGAGAACAGTGAGTGTTTGTTTACCTACAAGTGGTGAGGTTAAGTCTTATGACTTTTAATGATTCTTGGATACCTCGGAGAGGTCAAGTATATTAGGATACTTGGAAATAAGAATCACCTATATAAGTGTGAAGTGAGGGCCGCTTCAATTGATACACTTATGAATTCATAGGGGTGTCCAAGGCCGAAAAGGACACAAAACGTTAGAACGAACGGAATTGAGATGATATTGTGTCAATATTATTGTCTCGGTATACACCATGGAGGACTAGTTCAAGGTTTTCATAACCACTATGCCGCCGGTATACTCGATAATGTTGACTATGGATAGGTTCAAGGTCACAAGCTACCTAGCCAAATGCAGTATTGTCTCTTGAGGACTGAACTTTGCATTTGCATTCATTTTGCATTGGCATTCTCTCATGTGGGGATTGTTGGAAATGGTTTAAATATTAACCATTATTGAGGATAAATATTGTTGATTAAATACTTATTATTTAATTAAAATATTTATTGGATGTTAATCTACGCCGTGAGTAGATGAACGTGGTATATTTAATATCTCTAAACTGATTTCTGATGAGTGAGATATTGTATGCTAAAGGTTGGATGTTGAAGTTGTAATTAACATGTTATTAATTATAATAAATGTTAGTTGTCCCACATCGGTTATATGTGGATGATGTGACTAGTATTTAAGGCTATGTCTGTATGGGCTTAATAACTTGTTGGGTTGGTGTGTATGGGTGCCTACGCGCGCATACACACACGCGCGCGCGCCGCCGTTGCCGTCCGTCCGGCAACCCTTGGCGTCTGAAACCGCCGGCCTTGATGGCGACGAGTCCCTTCACTTGATCGAGAGCTGCTATATATAGGAGCATCCTCATTTGCAGTTTTTACTCATTCCAAGCAATCTGCACTCCTCTATAGCATTTCATAGCATATCATATACCAGTTCGGTCTTCGTTCTAGTTCAGTTCGCCGGAGCTCGGTTCTGTTTGTGGTGCTACTACAACCGAGACGTCAAGATCGTTTTAACCTTTGGGGACGAGTCGCCTTACCGTGAGCACTACCGGGGCGTATTCTCGTCTTGCGGGCAGAAGTTTTCTTCGGACGATCTTTGGTTTATTCTAAACATTGTTCTTCAGTTTCATTGTAATACTTATAAATTTGTTCGTGTTCAAGTCAATCAATAAAGAAGTATTGTCCATTGTAATCTACACGAGCAAGTACCCGATTCCTAACATCGTGTCTGTTCAAATGAAGCATTAAAGAAAACCAATTAAGAAAGTAAATATATTGTCACTTCTAAAGGGAATGAAGTATTTTAGAAAGTAAATTGACATAGTTTGTGAAGACTGGGTAAAACCAGTTTATATGCGCTACTGTCAGGATAAAAGATTGGAAGAAAACAATTATAACATAATTTCCTGGTGAGTGAAATAAATCGGTCACAAATTTGTCATTTTAATGATGAAGCAACTTATAAGTGCTGCCGCAATTGAAAACAATAAATAAATACAAAATCAAAATCATTATATTTTGCATTGCTCACTATCTTATGCAAGGTAACTGGTGTTTCATTTAAATGAATGCAGAAGTAAAATTCCTTCAAGTACATAAACTAGTCTCTTCAAGTAAAATTATCTATCGAGTTGGCATATTACCAACAGTTATAACAACCAAAGACTGACGAATTAAGCAAAATGTCAATAAGTTGATAGAGCATTTCAGAAAATAACATCTCCCAAGCAACACAATTCATTAAACAAGAAATCACGCAGCAGTACATGATAACAAAAACATGTCAAATATGTTACCCAGTGCGCACCGAAGGTAGCGGTTGCGAATTCCCACGACATAAAAAAAAAAACATGTCAATTATTAATGTCATACCGACATATGCACTTTCTTCTTCATTCTATCTGAAATTTGATAAAAATTCTGCATGGTTGCTTCTAAGAATAGCCAGCTGCTTTGGACCAAATTGTAATAGGTAGTCTTACATCCGTTTGGAAAGAGGGTTTATTTACATAACTAATGATATATGCGAGTATAAGTTCGCGAAAAATATGCTACTTTTTCCTAATAATATTTGTTCGATATAAATATTAAAAAGCTTGAGCGATTCGTATCTTTTAGTGCCGACATGCCGATTTTAAAATAAAGAAATGTGATAAATGTTTAAACCCTTGAATTATTAAAGGTTTTTATATTTGTCGTTACGGATGCGTCTAGCTATAATATGCATCGGCCGGTATATATCTACATCTATATTTATACATTTTATATATAAAAAGAGTCATGTTTTACGAAATTTGAATCGTCTAAAATATCCTTACTATATATCAAAATTAAGGGCAATAACGTAATATAATATCTCATGTTAATATAATATATTATTAGTTACAAAAAATACAAATTTATCTTATTGATAATTTATTATTAGTTACAAGAAATACAAATTTATCTTATTGATAATTTATTATTTATCTTATACATGATTTGAAAGAAAATCAAATTTACCTTATTGATATTACTTAATATATCATGCGTTCATATGATTCTTTTTTAATCAAACTCGTATTTTATTTATAAAAATTGAGCTTTAATATTTTTAAGTACTTATAAGAAATTGAGTTTTACAATAAAGAATGGCCTTTTATTTGTCTAAAGTTAAAAGGGAAAAAACATACTCAATATTTTCATTATCATTCTTTTAGTTTTTGCGTCATTTTTTTCGTAACTCTTGTAACTCAAGGCTGTTTTCAATCTTCCAAGAGATTTCATATCTTTGAGGTTCAACCAATCCTCGTTTTTAACTTATTTAATTTTTTTAAGGTAATTTTGTCTTTTTCACTCTCACTTTTTACAAGAACTTAGCACTAATTTTTTTCTGTATTCCCATTCATGAATCATAATTCATCAAAATGTACATTACATATTCAAAATGTATCCTTCATATTCGTGATGAACCATATTCAGGTAATTTATCTATGCTTACTTCTGTAGTATATTTGATGGGTCAAGATCTGTCACTGTTAAACATACAGATGTTCAAGGATCATTAACACATAATAATTACCTTGAATCGAAGATATTATGGTAGGAAGAGCTTCTCCATGTAGTTTTATTCATTTGCTCCAACCTGCAAAACGTAACGCCGGGTTGCGTGCCGACGTCACGTCTCCGACGATCAAGTCAGTGTGTGTAGAACACGAAAGCTTGAGAGAATCCAACGAGTTCTATCGTATATGAGATATAATGAACGTGATACATGCTGATATGCAGTGGATTGCATATATATACCTGTAAAAGTAAGGGTGTTTATGGTATTTCGGGGAGACTTTGGAGGTCTGTTAACCGACTTTGGTGGGGGAAACTTCCCTACTTTGATTGATGTGATAGGCCGGTACCGACATCTTTCTAGGATATTTATGCCTCGAGAAGATAAATCCGTACTGTACTTTAGACCAGCTGTCGACAAAGTATAAGTGGGCAGTGTTACCCTCATGTAACATTCCTTCAGGACAAGTTTCTAGTGAGGTAACATTCCCTCAAGTCAAGTTTTGATGCCTCGGGGCATGTTTCACCAATACTAATAGTATTAGGGCAAGGTTGCCTTCTAGACAGAGAAGTACTTAGTACTGAAGCAAGGTTGCCATCTAGACAATCATGATGTACAAAAGGTGTTCCATCAACTCCTCCCCTCTCAAATCTGGAAAGAGAAAACTTGACAAGGTCAAGTGACGAATTTTCAGTAGTAACATTCCATGTAAGGCAACCTTTCCTTTCTGGATAAGATTGAGCGTTGAAGTGTCTTCTTTCTCTGCCTCCACGTATTTCACCTTTTCAGTGACACGACATCCCACGTCGCATCAGTTACTTGCTCATGAAAGAATTGAGTGTTCGTCTTAATTCCATGAAAAACTTTAGTATTCGGGGTCTTGTAATGGACCCTTCTGTCTTGGCGTATTTTCGGTTTGGCTCATTCTTCTCGCCAATCTCGGACCCACGAAATGAGTAGGCGGTTGTTTCAATTTATGATTGAATTTATCCTTTCCTACATACCTATCCAGAAATGTGATGGCTTCAATGCTTTTCTTTGACAGTCATGGAGTAGTTGAGAACTGCTCAAAGTGTTGTTGATGACGACGATGTCTTCATAGTGGATTCCACTTCGGGATTTGTTCCCTTAGCCAGAGACTAACTTGTCTGAGGGAATGTGCTGGTGATTCTTCTATGGAATAAGGTCCAAGGAAGCGCCCTTGTTCAGTTGGTCTGCTCCTGCTTCTTTTGCGTGTCTTTTTTCAAAAGGATTGCACACTAGAAATCATAGTTGGGCAATGACTGATTTGCCTTTTCCTCCTAATACCAAAAGGAGAAAGATTATCAAAGTCTCCGGAAGCAACGTTCCTATTATGTGTTATGTCAACCAAGCAATTCTCCATTCAGCTTGAAGTTCATCTCCCTGTACCTCTGACTTCCAACGGAAGGTTCTCGATGTGTGGCTTTGTTTTGCCACTTGATCAACTCATCTAATAGGTCTCAAATGACTGGATTTTCAACTGATGCAATCTATAGTTCCACGAGCCGTGCTCTGATACAAGTTTGATCTTTTTCCCTATTTTTATGCCTTTGAAAAATAGACTTTCCATCATTATCCATCAAAGTTCCTTATTTTCGTCCTTCTTAGGCTGACACTTTCTTGGCCTACACTGAAGAAAGGAGAAGAGAGGGTTTCTCAGCTTCCTCTCATGAAAAGAATAAAGAGCTAACCAAAGCCCTACTCCAAGTTTCCATTTTGGAGGCTAAGTATGAGAAGTTGGTGGCCAGTCTTGCCAACGGCAAAGAGCAGATAGATTCCCTAAGTAAGCTTCTCACTACGACTGAAGAAGAGAAAGTTCCCTGAAGAGGAAACAAGCTGAGAGCTTGGTTAAAGCTTGCAAGGAAGAATATAAGGGTAGCATCCAAGCCTGTCAATAGGGAGTCTTCCGCACAGCTGTGGGTCAAGCCTTCCTGAAGGAGTTGACCGAGGGAATGGTTGAGGCCTATAAGAGCAGTGATCAATACTTGCGTCATCCCGGCTGTACCATTCACCCCTTTGTTTGGAAGGGAGCGGCTAACTTGGCGGCACAGATGAAGGAACTTGACTATTCAGGACAGGTGAACACAAGGGCTCTTATGGACAACCTTAAACTCCATCTTCATCCATAGCCTTTGAACGATCTTCCTTATGGGCCAGATTACCAGATCCCTATGGTGCAAGCTTGCACTAGAAAACTAGCTTTCAATCTTGTTCTTGATCTTGAATAAACCATTATGGAAACTTCTTTCTACGATGTTTCTCCTGCAGGCATCTCCAGTTCCACTACGGGAGACTTGCCTTTGATCGAGGGTACCTCTGTTCCTGATATTACCACTCCGCAATACAAGAATGTTGCCTCGGAGGTTGGGCTCCTTAGTCTTCAGGGAGAGTTGGTAGAGGAGAAGAGTGAAACCACTGAAGGGGACAAGGTTGCAACCAACTCTGCTTCATGTGAGGAGTTGGCAGGACATGAAGTGGCAAACAACTTCTCTACGTAGGGTGATTTCTTTGTAATTTTTAATACAAGGTTTTTGCTAACATGACTTTCTAGCCCTTTTTTTTTTCTTTTTGTTTGAACAATTTGTGGCCCGTAAGTCTTTATGCATATCATGCCTTCAGAAATCTTGCTTGAAATTGCTTTTGTTTATGCTTGTTTATGCTTGTCTGTTGGGTCGAATTTTCTAGTTAGCTTCAAAGTATCAAACCTTTCTCAATACGAGGTCTTCTTTGCCTCGTACCTTTCTGCTGTACAAGCTGCGTATATGCTCTTTCTTCCATTCCATTTTCATACGGGTCTTCTATTTTTCTCCTCTTTTGCGAGGTTTAACTCATCCTTCTTGAGTTCTTGGTTCCGATCCTCATCATAGAATCAGGTCCGACGACTTTCCAAGATTACCTCCGCAGGTATCATCGCAGATGATCCATAACCAGAGTGATAGGAATCTCATTGGTAGCTTTCCTAGGGCTAGTGTGATAAGCCCAAGTACCGAATCGAGCTCCTTTGCCCACAAGCCACATCTGCCATTCATCTTGTCTTGATTCCATTGACAATTGTTATGTTGGTCAATTCCATCTGACCATTCGTTTTCGGGTGCACCACTACTGCAAATTTCTATTCGATTTTCAAGCTCGAGCACCATTCCAGGGTTCTTTAGCTGATGAATTGGGAGCAATTATCCAATATCTGAACTCTGGGAACTTCGTACCAGCAACATATGTTCTTCTAAATGAACCATATGATGGTTGCATCGTCAACCATGTCAACGGGTTTAGCTTCCATCCATTTGGAGTAGTAATTAACATCTACTATGAGGTGGGTCATATTACCCTACGCTTTAGGCAACTTTCCCACCGAACCAATTCCCCACTTGTCAAACTGACAAGATGCATACATGATTCTCAGTTCCTCCTTGGGAAGATGGATCAGAGGTCTATGTACCTGACATTGGTGGCACGCTTTTAACGAATTACTTGGCATCATTACCAATGTTGGGCCAATGGAACCATGCCTGAGATACTTTCTGAGCAATGTCTATGGAATCGGTATGAGCTTCTTCATTTCTGGGGTGAATTTCAGGTAAGATGCTTTTGCTTTCAACATTCGATATGCGTTTCAAATAGGGATTGGTTGTGGCACTCTTGTACAAGTGATCCTTCATCATGCAAAATTGAGCGTAAGAAGCCCGTTTTGATGCGAGGGAACCTTCCATGCGTCTTCCTGTCATCAAGAAGTGTATGATTGTGACCTTTTAGTCATTGATTTCTTCAATTGCTCCTACATCCAATGAGGCAATCTCGCCTTTTTCTTCAGGATATGTGATTGGATAAGTTATTTTTTTATCATCAAAATTGGTCAACCTTGCCATCTTATTTGTGTGGATATTTTCCTCTCGGGGAATTCGCTCCACACAAAATTCGGTGAACTTTGTCTTCAGTTATATCACCCTTACTATATATTTGGCCATTCTTTCTTCCTTGGCTGGGTATGTTCCTTTTTTTTAAGACATGACTAACTAGAAATTAGAGAAGATCAGAACTTTCTCGGCTCCCAAACCTTCTATGATTTGCATAGATCGCACTAGTGTTTCATATTCGGTTTCGTTGTTGGAAGCTTTGAATCCCAACTTGATCGAAAATCGCATTTCTTCTAAGTGGGAGGAATGATCAATATTCCTATACCGCATCCTTCCTTGGTGGCAGAGCTGTCTACATAAGCTTTCTATTCAGCCCATTCTGAATTTCGAGTAGTTTACGAGGTGAAGTCCGTCAATGCTTGGGCCTTTATGGCAGGTTCATTCTTTACGTATTCCACAAGTTTGTCTTCTTTTTATCAAGCGTTCAGTCACATCTTTCAAATGCTTGCATTGGTTCATCTTATGACCGAATTCATTGTGGTATTCATAGTAGGGACCCACTCTGGGGTTTTGAGGTCCTTTCCGATAACTTCGAGGTAAGGGGAATCATACGGGTTATTTTGACACGATTGCGAGAAGCTTGGCTAGGGCCACCGTGAGAGGGGTGTAAGCTTCCCTATTGATCATTTCTCTCATTAGATAATTTCGAAGATCATTTCCTTTGTCATTATTTTTGTTCTTTCCTTCTGCCTCACGAGGCAATGCTTTATGGGTAGGCAGAGATGCTTCGAGGTGTGTGGACGGTTTGGTCTTCTTCCTTCTTCATACCTCGGGCTTCTTCCAAGTTTATGAACTTGTCCACTCTATCTTTTTTGGCTAAAGAACTGAGGAGATCTATATCACACACAAGCCTTGTGTTTGGGCATGCATCTTTACTTCCGAGATGGTCGTGGGCATTTCCAATGCAATAGAGTTGAATCTCCGAAGATAATCTTTAAGGCTTTCATGGGAATCTTGCCTGAGAGATATCAAGTATAACAAAGTGCGACTTTGCCTTCGAACACTTGCAAATTGATGTCGAAAGAGGTTGCTGAAATCAGTGGAAGTACGTATACATGCTGGATTTAACTGACTAAACCATCTTTGCACCGATTTAGTGAGAGTTGTGAGGAAAACTCTACACCTGACTCTGTCGGAATGTTAGTGGAGGGTGGAGCCATTCTCGAAACTCATGAGGTGTTCCATGGAATCAGTAGTGTCATCATATTGTTCCCGTATCCCTCTCTTCATCTTCTTAATTTCTTTTCTCAAGGCAGCCATTTCTGTGCCAGTGGCAAATGCTAATTCAGAGTGAGGTTGATACATAGTCGAATAATCCTCTCCATTGACATTGGTCGCCGAGGTAGCTTCCAGCCACTCTTATCTGTTCATACGGCCCTTCTCAGGGAGGTAGGGCAACCTTGACCGTAGACCATATTCAGAGTGTTGCGCTCTATGAGGAGGGGGAAAAAACCTTCTTTTGTTGGAACGTTCCCTCTCCTCGCAATTGAGACTTTCCTTCATTGCTTCTAAGTGTTCCCTCTCACTCTTTTCATTCTTCTGTAGCAACCTTTCCAGAAGTTGACGTATCTGAATGGGATCCAAACCAAACATATACTCTGCGTTTGAGGAAGTGGCAACCATGCTAGGATGGGCAACCCTTCTAGGTTGAGCAACTATGCTAGGTTGTGCAACCCTGCTAAGTTGGCTATTCAACAGTACAGATTCCTCGAACTCTTTCCTCAGATCTCAGGAATGACTTGTCATTATCATGTATGTTCGAGGAATAGCTTAGATTTTTCGTTTTGTATTTTCGCGACAAGAATAGATAATATTCAATCCAATAATATCCATATGCAGTCAAATATATCCATCAATATCACGTATTTCTAACAAATAATCATGCTTCAATATGCTTCATGGTCATGTTTTTCTTGACAGCAAATTTTCTTGACAGCAAACAATCATGGTCATATTTTTCTTGACAACAAATAATCATGCTTTGATATGTTCGGATATGCTTCGATATACTTCGACAGGCATGTATATAAGAATTATATCCATATTCATGCTTTTTTATAGATCTATCCACAGAAAACTCCTCACATATGCAGATATGGTTTTAGGAAAAGCAAGTTCATGCATATATCGATCTTGATGTTCAAGATGTTTTTGGAAGAAAATGGTAAAGCGGATCTCACGCCTTAGTTTTGACTTCCCACAAATGGCGCCAGCTGATGGGGTCGAGATTTGTCACCCTTAAACATACAAATGTTCAAGGATCATTAACACATAATAATTACCTTGAATCGAAGAGATTATGGTAAGAATAACTTCTCCACGTGGTTTTGTTCATTTGCTCCAACCTGCAAAACGTAACGCCAGGTTGTGTGCCGGTGTCGCGTCTCCGACGATCAAATCAGTGTGCATAGAACACAAAAGCTTGAGAGATTTCAATGAGTTCTATCGTATATGAGATATAATGAACATGATACCTGCTGATATGCAGTGAATTGCATATATACCTATAAAAGTAAGGGTATTTCTGGTATTTCGGGGAGACTTTGGAAGTTTGCTAACCGATTTTGGTGGGGGAAACTTCTCCACTTTGATTGATGTGATAGGTCGGTACCGACATCTTTCTAGGATATTTATGATTCGAGAAGACAAATTCGTATTGTACTTTAGACCATCTATCGATAAAGTATAAGTGGGCAGTGTTACCCTCATGTAACATTTCTTCAGGACAATTTTCCAGTGAGGTAACATTACTTCAAGTCAAATTTCGATGCCTCGGGGCATGTTTCCCCAATATTAATAGTACTAGGGCAAGGTTGCCTTCTAGGGAGAGAAGCACTTAGAGTGCTGAAGCAAGATTGTCATCTAGGCAATCATGATGTACAAAAGGTGTCCCATCAATATTTACCTTTTTCTTTTATTAAGAAATATAATTATCCATTACTATTACTCTTTATTATGAGTTAGGGTTATATGATTTTTTATTGTGTTTATTCTACACAAAAGCATCAAGAAACCATATTCTTAATGCAAAGAGAGCAGAGATATGCCTGTTGATGAAGGAGTTATTTTTTTTTCTTTTACATTCGACAAAAAGCCGCCAAATTTCTTTTCAGGAGACTTCACTTATTTTATATAATGACAATTTATTAGTACTTTTATAATGACACTGAAAGAATAATTGAATTAAAATGTAAATAATGGTTATTATATTTGGCATACATAAGAAAAAATGAGAGTGTTGTTTACAATTAAATATTTTTATTGTTTTTTATTTTTTCATTAATTATTAGAATATTAATTTTTAAAAAATTGCAAAAATTTTAATAAAAAAAGGATTATATAAACTATTAATATTAATTTATGATAGGTCATTATTTATTTAATTAAATCATTCTTTTAACGTGCGAGTGCACGTTTCTTATACTAGTATATATAAGTTTATAGGTACCAATAATGATAGGAAATGAATGTCAATGAAATAGAAATACGACACCTGATTCGGATTGCATCGATTTTATTACTGAATCACTCTTCATTTTTATTATATACTCGAGCAAATAATTTTTTTTTGTAACTAGTACGTTTTAGTTAAAACATATTTTACTTATGTGTTCCAACATAAAAAAAGTAATGATATTCGGCCACACTGATAGGCCACACAAGCTAAAAATTGTAATGTAAGTTTTGAAAATAGAAATATACCCTAATTGGGAAGCATAAATCATAAGGGGAAATGTGATTATTTCCATTTTTACACTTAACTTTCCTTTTTTACACGTATGACTGGTCAGGCCGAATATCATTACCCAATAAAAAAATTCCAAGAAAATCAAACTATAATTTTCAATTGACTTTTATCCATAGACGACCTATAATCATTTTCACTGAATTAAAATGATTCAAGAAAATCAAATAAATCACTTTTCAACAAGCTAGCTTATACGATATTCTAAAACTCAAACAAAGAAAAACGACGATTTTGAAAATACACACGATAAATAGGGTAAACTAAAAGTTTTCTGGCTATTATGGAATTTGTTCAATTACTTTTGATTTAATTTGCAAACTATCATGCGATTTTTATGGTGTGATACTTAGACTATTGTTGCTCGTAATTTGATCTAAAAACATCACAACTAGTCAAAACAATAATCAAGTCTTGATTAACTTTTCTTTCTTTTGGCGTTTTATCTAAAAATTACTTGATCCACGTGACATAAAGTACATAAAAAAAAAGAAGAAATAGAAAAAAAAAAAAAAAGGTCACGTTTTAATGAGTTAGCTATTCATGATTTGACTACAAAAGATAATGGATTTGCTTTACTTTTTCTTTTTTAAAGGCTTCGAGCATTGTGAGCTTTGAAGCCGTGATGGGTATTTTGGTGAGATTTTAATGATCGATAGTTTTAGAGTGAAAATTTCATTATGATAAAATCCTATTTTTAATGTCATCTAATAATTGATTTTGTATTTCTTTTTTAATTTTACAGTATAATCTTAAAATAGCAATAAGAATAATAAATTACAAAATTATATTGAAACATTGGAAAATTACAATACAATTGATACAAATTTAAAATTTAAAACTAAAAATTAAATATAAAAACAGAAAAGTAAAAATTACATATCAACATCCGGAAACCAGTATTTTTGCTTGAGAAATGCGCACACTTCATGGTGGCGCCGCCTCAATTGTTCCGACTCCATATCGCTTGTTTTTCTCGTGTAGATGTCGTAGGCCTGCTTAAAATCACGAGTAGCTTGGATTTGGCCCATATGTTGCTCGATGCCATCGATTTTTTCGCAGCCTCCACCTTCGGATTGACTTTTCCCTTTCCTTTCTTCGCCGCCTTGATGTCGGTCGGGCTGGTTAGCATTGACGAGGCCTCGTTTGCAGATGCGGAGTTGCTGGAATGACTTGTGTAGCCACCGTCTGCACTAGTCTTGGAGCGCTTCGATTAGTTTAAGGCATCCGCATTGCAGAATTTGGGAGTATCCTTCACAACCTCCCACGCCTTCTGATGGATGAAATGTTTCCCACGGGCTGTACAATAAACATCGGCGGCTAGCTTGTAGAGGTCGAGGTCGCTCCGCCCACTAGCATTTTCTCTCTCGAAATTGATGTATTCATCGTTGAATTTAGTAATTTCGGTCTTGGCGCGTTTCCACGCCGACTGAATGGCTTCTACACTGTGAGGTGGCTGAGGAGCTATGAACTCGTTGAATTTCTCGACAATTCTCTCCCAAAATTTATTGAGCTTTTGATAGTTCGAATTTACCGCATCAAGGCCGATATTAACATAGCACCTGGCAATCCACGCAACTTCATCCGGCATGTAGTTGCAGCTTCGACCTCCCTAGTTCATTGCCAGGGCCTTTCCCTTACCCTTGGCCAGTGCCTTTTCCTTGGCCGTTGCCTTTCCCTTTCTACGACGTGGCTCCAACTTCAGCTCATCCTCGATCTCCTCACTGTCCTCGACCTCTTCTTCATCCTCAGGGACATCATCGTCGTTTTCATTGAGGTTGATTCCTCTAAATAAGTGATATGCAAACAGCGGTGTCTGGAAAGATTGGTAGCCTCCAGGCGGCAAAGAGAATTGCTGGAATGGAACCGACGGCGGCGGCGAAGGACTGAAGTGGCTGAAGCTCGGTGATTGCGAGTACTATTCAAATCCATAAGGCGAGGAGTACTGCCCATATCAGTACCTTGCTGGGATGAAAACGATGGAATATTGCCGGTGAATAATTGTCGCGAGGGAATTGAATTGGGCGATTGGGAAGAGGGATGAGGGTTTTGTTGAAAATTTTGGGAGTACCACTAGTTGAATTCATCATCTCCCATTTTTTAAGAACAAATAAAATTACAAGAGAATTTGTTTGGAATGTAGAAATGAGAATGAGAAATAAAGTGTGGATGTTGAGGGATGAATGAGATGTATTTATAGGGAAAAAATAAAATATTACTGTTTCCTACGGTTGAGGTTTTTGAAGTTTTCATTAATTTTTTTTCATTTCAGAATTTAAAAAAAATCTGGACAAAAGAAGGAGGCGACGCGTGTTCCTTCTCCCCTCAAAACCTCCACCTCGCACCCGGGCTTCAGAACGCCACGGCTCCATCAGCCGCGCCTGCCCGTCGCTTCTCCAACGCCGACGCCCTCGTCGCAGGCGGGAGTTCTTCTTCCTCACCCGCTGCACGCCCTCCCCGTTGGAGGTGCTCTTAAGGTTGGCATTCTTTTTTCTTTTTTCAATTGCGGGAACTTGCATCCATTATCTTTGGTGCGTACTGAGCTTGTTCCTTATACAGTAGCCTACAACCACACAGAATAAATAAATCATATTTTTCAAATATAGTGTGTCATGCTCGACCTATAAAGGCATTTTTCTTTGTACCTTGCATGTATCATCATAACAAACTTTGTATTCCAAAGAGAAAGCAATCTTTTAGGTTTCCACGTGATTTCTTTGCGAACTACTACAAAGAAATGAGATTTTCAATAAAATTTCAGTGAAAGGGAATACACAATCGTCTCATTTTTACTACTTTACTTGGATTATAGTTTGAGATGAGAATCATAATTCATTTTATTCATTGATGGGAGCTTTCACCCATCCAACTTTGTGACCGAGCCCATGGCGCACCCGTTCGGCTCGACCATAGAGCGTGATTAACCGCACTCATGTGGCTCGGTGGTCAACCTAAAATAGGTTAAATTTAAAATAAAAAAAATAAAATTACCGATGGAAAATTTCGTCGGTGATGACCGATTCCGTCAATGATCATCAACGGAATTTTCCGTCGGTAATTCGTGACCTCACTCGTCGTCCGACAAAAATACCGACGGCGGTTCCATCGTTCATCACCGATGCTCCTTTTACCAACTAAATAATTCCGTTGTGAACTATTTATCGGCGGAATTCATGGGATTACCGATGGACTTTTCTGTTGGTGATTTTGCGTTTATTTTGTAGTGGTTGTATATTTACAACTCGAATACATAACTGAGTTATTAGGGTTGGCTCGATAGGGAAGCAACCCGATCAGGGTTAGCCCGAAAAGGGTTAGGGTCAACCCGACTAATCCGAATAATATCTCGCTTGTTTATTTAACCCTAGGCCTATATTTATAAAGCATACTTATGCAAGTCATTTTGTATATTATATATTTAATCAATCAAATTTATATATAAATCATACTCCCTCTTTTATTCTTCTTAAATAGATGGTGAAGATAATGAAACTGAAGTTAGTGATCAAGTTGAAGTCATTGCAAAAGTTATTCAAGTAGAAGACGAGTATCATTCAATTATTTAATTTTATTTTCGAGATAACAAATTAATGTTGAATTATTGTAAATTTTTGTGTGCTATAACTACTAGACTTATTTTGTTGGAAAGTCTTTTTTATATTTAATTATATTTTTTATTTTTAAATCTTGTGACCCGATAGGCTAACCCACAACCTGAAGGGTTAGGATTAGGGTTGCGATTTTTTAATCCGGAAAAAATCTAACCCGACTGAACCGGACCGAATAGCCTGACAACCCGATATGATTGACCCGAACCTGAAAGGTTTGGCCGATTGACATTCCTATATGCAATCCATATAGATTATACATCTAAAAGAAATTATGTTTATCAAGTATAGTATCACAATATTCCCATTCCTTATTTGATTATAGTAGTTTTGGTAATATAAATATTAAATAATGGAATATATAGATAAAAATTGTATAAAATGAGGATTTAAGACGAACCAAAATGTTGAATTATAGTTGTGTCACGTAGAACCTAAATTCAAGGGGGGACTTTGAATCCGCATCAGCAGTATTAATAATATATAGATTTCCAGCAATTTTAAATATTCTAGTCTCTTTAAGGATGATTAATTGGTAGTATGGAGTAAGATTTGATGGTCCCGGTAACGAGTAACTGGTGTATAGGGGGGTGGAGAAAAAGACACCAATAGCGATTTTCGAACTTATAGCTTTTTCTCTAACCTAAACTATTCACTTCGATACGCTCGACGACTGAGAAGGTCAGTCGGAGCTGATCACAGTCAGGTGCACAACTGACTTCGTTGGCTGAGGGTCAGCTGTGTAATCTGACTATGGTTTCAAAGAGTTAAGCAATGCGGAAGTTGGTGGAACTAAAGCTCGTTACTTAAACTGAATGTAAATACTGGAAAATAAAGAACACGATATTTTTACGTGATTTAGAGATTGACCTCCCACGTCCACAACTTTTTTTCCGGGACGTAATCCACTATAAAAGCTTACGCGTGCTTATCAAACTTTCAGTTTGGTTTACGGGCACCAAATAGCATAACCAGTTCGATTACGGGTCGAACAAAACCTTACAACACTTTTGCGGATGTTGGGAAATTTATTAGTATAAGTTTTGATGAATTCCAAAACCGACTGACCCCAACCGAGTAGATGGTACCAGAACCTAATGTTAGAATTTAGGCTCGCTGTTTGAGCAAAGTTAAGATTTTATCTTTACAGGTCTCCAGCTGAAGATGGCAACAAGGCATCACTCAGACAGAACATCAGTTGTCATAAAATACAACTGAGAGCTCATTGTTCCGATGCAAAGAGGGGGAAGTCTTCAGAACATCAGTTGTGAAGGAAACCAACTGAGGGTTCATCAGATGAGAAGCAGCAGAGAGAAAAAGAACATCAGATGAAAAGGAAGTCATTTGAAGGTTCAAACCCAACTGATTAAATACAAGGAAGACAACTGAGGGTTCAGTTTCAGAACCTCAGTTGTAGAACTCAAACAAGAAGATCAACAGCATGAAGTTCAAAGTCAGCTGAGAGTTCCACGGTTCAGTCAGAACATCAGCTGAAGACCACTCAGATAAAGATCAAGATTTTCAACCAACTAATCGAGGTTGACTGTCAGAAAGGTTTAAGATTTGAATTTCAAAAGGAAGTCACATGAGGGTTTGACCGTTCAGTCATTACCCCATCTGGCCCAACACAAGGCAGTCTCAGATGGAAAGCAGAAGAGCACAGATGCCATATCGGGAAAGTCTGCAGAGATAAGAGACAAGCCATCGCTTTCAATGATCAGAGATCAACAGCTCCTCCAACGGCTAGTTGATACTCTCCGCCTATAAATAGAGGCTTTCTCTCATTCGAGATATAGATGTGATAAGTGACTGAAGTGCAATCTCAAGAGAAACAAGTGCAAGAAAAATCTGCAAAAATCATACTCTAAGAGCATCAGCAGCTGAGAGTTCAAGAGTGATAGAACATTAGTAGCTGTGGGTTCATAGAGTTATAATCTGTCTTAGATCTTAGTTTGAGTGTTTATTCGTTCAAGCCATAGATCCAGCTCTCATTCGTGATCGAGCTGTAGTTGGAAAATCCACCCACATACACACCTTAAAAAGTGTCTGTTAGGATCATACTCTTCCTGTAATTGAGTAGCTAGGTCGTCAAGTACCCGCAAACTTGACATAGGTTGTTAAGTACCCGCAAACTTAACTGTAAAGGTTGATAAGTACCCGTAAACTTATTGCAACGGTTGCACAGCCCGGGTAAGCTGTGTGGAACTGTCCAGAAGAACTTGGACTGAGGTGTGAGGATTCACATCTCCCCGTGGACGTAGGAGGGTTATCTCCGAACCACGTTAAATCCTGTGTGTCTGTGTTTATTTTTATTCAGTTGCTTATTGCATTCTTATCTGATCAAACTAACCAGCATACAAACTGCATTTTTGCATATTCAACTGTTTTGGTTTTTTACCAACCCTGCACTAAAAGCGTGAGTTGTTTTAACGAGTTTTAATTTCCACCACATTCCGCACAGCCTCACTCTTCCAGCTGAGGTTGCTTACTCAGCTGTGAGATTCCAACTGAGTCCGTTTTACTCGGTTGAAGTATTTTTTAAGGGTTAAGTTTTAAAATCCTAACTGGTGTATTCCCCCCCCCCCCCCATACACCAGTAACTCGTTTCGAGACCATCAAGTGGTATCAGAGCAGTGGTTCAAAAGACTGCTGACTCTGTTTCACAAGGTGTGAATTCGAGAAATTTTCTTCAGTGGTCAACTGAACAGATCTTTTCACGCTAGTGCATATTTGCTCGCATTTTTGTCCTGTTTTTTTTTTGTGCAGATGAACGTCAAGGACAAGATCGTCGTCATGTTCTCAGTAGTCAATTATACATCATGGAGAACTCGAATGAAGAAGATCCTTCTGTCAAAGCATCACAGGATGCAACAAGTTCTCTCTTCCGGACCAATCGTCATTAAAGAAAGAATAGCTCGCACTCCCACAAATCCTATCGATGGAGATACAGTGGTGGAGTATGTGGAGAAACAGCCAGAGACTACTCTCCAGAGGAGGCCAAGGTGAGCCAGTTGGATATCTGGGCTCAGAGCACAATAATGTCCACAGTTGGACAAGATTATCTGCCTTGGATAGAGGAGTGTGAGACTGCAAAAGAGATGTGGGACATCCTGGCATCGCTAAGTGAAGGAAGCGACGAGACGAAGGAAAACAAGTTCTCACATGCATGTCAAGATTTCGACAACTTCAGTCTGCGACCTGATGAGACTATCGATCAGCTAGCGCTCTGGTTTATGGACATCATCAGAAGAATCTAGTCCATCCGGAGAGGAAAATACACACTAAGAGAAATTAACCTCAAAGTGTTGCAAGCTCTACCGGCTGAGTGGGATACTTTCACCAATATCCACGAGAGCCAAGCTGACCTTGGTGAAATGGAAACTGAAAGATTGTTCTCAATCTTGAAAGGAAATGAGTATAAGGTCAACAGGAGGAGATCGCAGCCCTCAGGTCATACAAGTAGAATTGAGGATGTTGGCTCAGCCTCAAAGTCAGTTGCTCTCCGAGCTGACTACTCAAAATCGAGATCATCAAGGCCAACCAGATCAGCTGACACGACTGCAAAGGAGACAAGCAGAGAGGAACTGCAACAAAACATCGCAGCTCTGTCAAAGAAGCTAGCCGACATGGACACTCGGTTCGGGAAATACAAACGATTCTACAAATCAAACCGAAATCGAGACAGCTCGAAGCCAGTCACTAATGGTTGCTTCGAATGTGGTAAGGAATGACACTTCAAAGCTGACTGCCCAGATCTATCGAAGAAAGAGAGAGATGCATTGAGGGCCAAGCAAACTGCAAAGAACAAGGCCATAGTAGCAGAAGAAGCAGCTGACTACATGGACATCTTCACAGACACTGAAGATCAGGATGAACTGACCTCTACCAACAACGTCATCAGTCAGGATCAATGCCTCATGGCACTTGGAACCGACCAAGATGATATTGAGGTACAATCTAATTCTGCTCGCTTAAATTCTTCCAATACTTCTAACATGCAGGAATCTCTGAACGATGAGTTGGAACCCTCCTGGAATGATTTTCAAGAACTTAGTGAGGAGTTGCATCATCAATCGGTTGAGTTTAAGAGTCTTCAAGCTCAGTTCGCCAAACTTGAAGATTCCTTAACCGAAAAGGACGATCTGATCAAGAGCCAAATCGAGGAGATTGAGAATCTCAAGAGTCAACTGAACAAGGCTAAGGCTCCAGCTGATGAGGAGTTGACAAAGCAGAACAATGAACAGCAAGATCAGTTGAAAAATCAAGAGGCTCAGATCGAACAACTGATAAAGAAGTCAGATGGACAAACCGAGCAGATAACTGTACTCGTCAAGGAGTTGCAAACTGAGAAGGACAATCTAATTAAGCTGTATCAGTCATCCAAGATCATAGAGAATCTTATCAGTTATAGTAGACAGATGGATGACGTGTCAGGACTCAGCTATGATGTTGTCAAGGATACTGGGATTCCACCAGCAACCTTCATCAAAGCTGTAGAAGTCACAGCTATTGAGCGAGACACAACTGAGTCTCCAGAAGCTAAATCAACCTCCACCTCTCAGCAAGTTCAACCGACCAATAGGATTACAACTGAGAAGGGAAAAAGAGTAGCTGATGTAGGACAGAATGTTCCATCGGTTGGGATATCAACCGAGGGGGAATGTTCCAAAAGTCAGAAGCAGAATCAGAGGCGTCGAAGGCACAACCGCAACCGAACTCAGAATCAGAGCCGACCTCTGCATCAACCTCAAAGTCAACATCAAAAGGAATGGAACCGACCTCAGAACAGACATGGGCTCAATCATCTGAATCAACATCAGTTCCAACATCAGCTCGACCAAAGGTTCCAACCGAGTCAACCAATGAGGAACTGGTCAAACAACTGGAGATATTCATGCCATAATATGAATCATCATCAGGGCATGAATAGGTACAAACAACCCTCAGGAAGTTGGAATCATAATCAGCCACAAAGATTCCAACATGGCGTCCGACCTCACAGACAAACTCAACAGGATAAGAATCGCCATCAAAACAGGGGGAAAGCCTCACCTCCTAAAGCTCAACATGGGAGAAATCCAACTCCTCCCAAGAAACAGAACATCACTACTAACAACAAGCCTAAGGATAACCGAGGTGTTGTTATAGTTGATGATGAAGGAAAAGTAATCTGGAATGATAAATCCATCCGAGTTTACAGGGAAAAGCGATGCACAGTTCCAGCGGGAACTGGTTCTAACCCTCCAGGACCCAACTGAAATTGGGGACCTAAGCGAGTTTCTCTTTGCAGGTGCAGGAGAAACAGCTGAGGAAGAAGAAGGCGTCTGCTACAATGTGGGTGATGGATAGTGGATGCTCGAAACACATGACGAATCTGAAGGATTTGCTTGGAAGTTTCGTGGAGAAAGAAGGTCCATCAGTTACTTTTGGTGATAACTCAAAAGGTTATCCAGAGGTTACGGTACCCTTGAAACCAATCATGTTTCAATTTCTAATGTCTCTTATGTTGATGGATTGAAGCATAACCTGCTCTCCATCAGCCAATTCTGTGATAATGGTTTCTCTGTCAAGTTTGATGCACAGCGTTGCAGAGTTAAAGATGTTGGATCAAAACAGGTGATATTGTTGGGAAATCGATCACCAACAGGGAATGTCTATTACGCTGACTGGAACAGCAGCCTCCCTGACACCTGCCTGTTATCAAAGAGCAGTTCTGATGTGAGCTGGCTGTGGCACAAAAGGCTCAACCATCTGAACTTCAAGACGATGAACCGACTCGCCAGACAAGAACATGCAAGAGGCATACCTAACCGAGTGTTTTCAACAACACACATCTGCAGTGCATGCCAGCTGGAAAAGCTCGCTAGATCCTCCTTCCGGTTGAAGTCAACTCCCTCAACCGACCGAGTGTTACAGCTGATCCATATGTATCTCTTCGGGCCAGTTACACCAAAAAGCATAAATGGCAACGAATATACATTGGTTGTAACTGATGATTACTCGAGGTACACGTGGACCATTTTCATACGTCACAAGAGTGAAACCCGAGATGAGCTGCCCAAGCTGATGGATCGGATATCGAACCAACAAGAGATGAAGATCATTTCTATCCGATCAGATCGTGGAACTGAGTTTCTAAATGAAACCATCATCGAGTATTGCGAGAAGAATGGAATAACTCATCAGACATCAGCCGCGCGTACTCCGCAACAGAATGGCGTAGCTGAGCGAAGAAACAGAACGCTGAAGGATGCAGCCACATCCATGTTAGCGAGCTCAGCTCTACCGAAGAAATTTTGGGCTGAAGCGATCAACACAGCATGCTACACTCAGAATCGATCTCTTCTCACCAAGCGGTTGGGAAAGACACCCTACGAGCTGTGGAGACACAAAAAGCCAGATATTTCTTATTTTCGCGTTTTTGGGTCTAAGTGTTATATTCACAACAATGGGAAGACTCAGTTGAAAACTTTTGATGCCAGAGCTTCGAAGGGCATGTTTCTTGGATATGCAGCTCGGATCAAGGCATATAGAGTTTTCAACAACAGCTCTCGTGTTGTGGAAATAACACCTCATGTTAGTTTTGATGAATCTACCTTTGAGTGCAGGGAACAGGTTAAAGGACAACAAGCAGATCCAACTGTTCCACCAGTTCTCACTAGATCGCAAGCTCTAAGGGAAAAGAACCTAGCTGAACCACTGGTTTGGGCAACTGAGGATGAGGATCCATACTCCTCTGAAGATAAATGCGAAGACCCCAGCACATCCCAAGGGGGAACTTCAGCTGATGTTCCTCCAACTGCTTCAGCATCCGAAGCCCAACCGAGTCCGGTTCAACCTAATACCAACGTTGAGGATCCAGACTCAACAGCTGATCAATCACCAGCTCTAAAGACTCCAACTCAGATTTCAGAACAGCTACAGTTGGAAGAAGAAGGAAGACGCAACCGAAGATGGTATAAAGTTCATTCCACTGACAACATCATCGGCGATCCAACCGAGGGTGTGCGTACAAGGAGCCGAGTTGCAAATCCAGAATCAACTGAAGAAAACTCCAACACTTACGTCCAATATGCTGAGGAGTTGGCAGTTCTAAAGGAGTTCGAGCAAGCTGGAGATGTTGCCATGATTTCTTGCTTTGTAGCTGATGTACCAGAACCGAAGAATGTTGGGGAAGCTCTCAACTGTGTTCACTGGACAACAGCCATGCAAGAAGAACTGAATGAGTTTCTACGCAACTGTGTATGGGAATTGGTAGAAAGACCAAATGGTGTCAAGGTGATTGGATTAAAGTGGATTTTCAAAAACAAGAGAGACGCCATTAGATTCATAGTGAGGAATAAGGCAAGGTTGGTAGCTCAAGGATACTGCCAACAAGAAGGAATCGACTTTGAAGAATCTTTCGCGCCTGTTGCAAGGCTGGAAGCCATCCGAATCTTTCTAGCTTATGCCGCACATCACAAGTTCAAAGTGTATCAGATGGATGTGAAATGTGCATTTCTCAACGGAGATATCAAGGAAGATGTATATGTTGAACAGCCTCCAGGTTTTGAGATGGGAGATGGAAGAGTGTACAAGTTGAAGAAAGCTATCTATGGTCTAAAGCAAGCACCAAGGGCCTGGTATGACACTCTTTGTGGTTTTCTACTAAACTCGGGATTCAAACGAGGATCAGTTGATAAAACCCTGTTCACCATCAAAGTTGGAGAAGATATACTTGTTGTGCAAATCTACGTCGATGACATCATCTTCGGTTCCAAGTCAGAGGAACTGTGCAAGAAATTCTCAGATCTCATGAAGGAGAAGTTCGAGATGTCAATGATAGGCGAGATGAATTATTTTCTTGGATTACAAGTGAAGCAGTCACCAGAAGGAATTTTCATCAATCAGTCTAAGTATACAAAGGAGCTCATCACCAAGTTCGGATTGCAAATAAGTAAGACCACGAGGATCCCAATGAATACTAACTGGAAGATTGAACCCGGAGCTGAAGGAAAGCTCGTAGATGCCAGCCAGTTTAGAGGGATCATCGGTTCGCTGCTATATCTAACTGCCAGCCGACCAGATATATCATACGCAGTTGGAGTGTGTGCTCGATTCCAAGTTCAGCCAAGAGAAGCACACATGTTGGCAGCAAAGAACATCATCAAGTATCTGAAGGGAACTATTAATGTTGGATTGTGGTATCCAACTGACGACAATATCCAGCTGACTGGATACTCAGATGCGGACCTAGCAGGAGATCGGTTGGACAGGAAGTCTACCTCTGGACACTGTCAATTCATGGGAAGCAAGCTGGTTTCATGGTTCTCCAAGAAACAAGCATGTGTTGCAACCTCTACAACCGAGTAAGAGTATATGGCTGCCGGAAGCTGTTGCATGCAAGTGTTGTGGCTGAAGCAACATCTGAGAGATTATGAAGTTACAACTGGACATGTTCCCATTCATTGTGATAGCTCGAGTGCCATAGCTATCTCTCTGAATCCTGTTCACCACTCTCGGACAAAACATATCGACATTCGTCATCATTTCATCCAAGATCATATTGAGAAGAAGGATGTGTCCATGGAGAAGATCCCAACTGAGATTCAGAGAGCTGACATCTTCACCAAACCTCTTCCTGAAGCTCGGTTCAAGATGTTGTGTGATCTTCTTGGATTATTGGATCCATCGGATGAAGAGTCATCCGAGCTGGAGAAAATCCGTCCGAGCTAAAGAATCATCCAAGCTACAGAGAATTCATCTGAGATGAAGAATCAGATATCCATCTGAGGGGGAAGATCAGATGAAGGGGGAATCTCAGATACGAATTGCCAACTGAAGACATCAAACATCAGCTGAACAGACGAACTCGAGTCAGCTGATGGTATGCTGCAACAATGGATCAGACGTCAGCAGAACAGACGAACTCGAGTCAGCTGTTGGTATGCGGCAACTGAGGAACTCAACTGAGGTATACAGCTGATCTCGACATCGGCTGGCAGGTATCATTTATGACTGAAGGTGTTATGATATTCAATGAGAATGTTTGAAATAAATTCAAACATTCCTGAACATGTCAGCTAGACTAAACAAGCCATCATGTCACATTTAATGTAAAGTCTGGCTGAACTCCTATAGCCTTACTTTATAGTGCGACTGGGCTGACACCTTAAACTATTCACCTTCTTACTCGCGCGCGTGGAGCATCAGTCAAAATTACTCAACAGTCGCGTAATCCCAGCCGTTGAAAAATACGCGCCATTTAACCCCAGCCGTTGATATTATCCGAGTCAAAGATTATATAATACGGCAAATCAGGAAGTGATCCTTACCTTCTCTTTTCGTGCATATCTTTACTAACTATTCATCATCCTCTCCAAAATTTGTTTCACCTTTTTCAGTAAAGATTTTCCTTCTTCTTTGCATATATATATATCTCTTTGAGATGGCGCCTAAATCTAAAGCTTCCAAGAAGATGGTTTCCGCAGAGCCTGCTACATTCCAGGAATCTTTCGACATGGTGATGTCGAAGATTCATTTTGAACAGATTCTATCCAGAGCGGCTCTGACCTCGCCGGAACTCGCTCCAGTCGCCGCCATTCTCTCCGACCACAGTCTGCTCGACTGGGCAACCCTTTCTCCATCCAAGTTGCTCAGAAAGTAGGTCGTACATTTCTACAGGAATTTGCAGCGAGTTGCAGAAGACGGGCTTGTCACGATCATCCCGTGCAAGCAACGAAACAGCTCTTCCCGTACGATAGAAGACACCGCCGTGGAAATAAAAGTAACCAAAGAACTGGAGAAGATCATCCCCAGAAATCGCGAAGCCACAGATATGTTGGGGAACTTCACCGATAAGGAAGCTGATACTTTCCTTCAAACAATCCTTCTTGTTCCCGAACCATTGAAGGGGAGCATGCAAAGGACAAAACTGAAGCCGGCGCACCAACTTCTTTTCGATATGATCTCTAAATGCGCCTTCGCGTATGGAGGAGCATTCGGTGACATTAGTCGACCGAAGCTCAAGCAGCAAAAAGCCCTGGAGGAACATCACCAGGTCGACTGGCTGGGCTATCTTGAAAGCCAGCTATTGATGGAGAAGCAGAAAATCTCTGAGACGTCAGCTGAGTCCGGAGAGCAGCTGTTGAGTGTCAAGAGGACACTCAACTTCGGCACAAAAATCTCTGCCCTTATCCTCCAAGCCACAGAGGGACATCAGCTGACCTGGGAAGGGAGTGAGGACCCGGCGTTCAGCAAGCTGATGCTGTTCCCCACAGCCAAAAAGGCCAGGGACGTTGTGGAGGCCGTTTACACTCCCAAGGGTGCCCCCAAGCCAGCTGTGGAGTCAGCCTCAGCAGCACGCCGCCCTTCTAGGTCCAAGCCTGCAAAGCGCCAGCTGGAGGAGGTGGCTGAGGAATAGGAAGATGAAGAAGAAGAAGAGGAGGAACCCCTCCAGAAGAGGCTCAGGATTCGAATCATCCAGCCCGCGGCTCAACCTTCTACAACGAGCCCAGTGGTGGTAAAGCCAGCTGAGGAGAATGAGTCAACTGAATCAAGCCAGTCGGTTGACCCAGCTGGGTTTATTCTTCAACCTCGTCAGGAGGAAGTGGCTGAAGAAGTGGCTGAAGGAGTGGAGATCCACGTGGAGGAATCCAGCTCCTCCTCAGATGACTCTTCTTCATCTGAGGAGTCCCACGACAGTCCGACTGGAGCTAATGCCAGCCAGGTAATCCCACCTGTGTCTGAAGAAACACTTGAGCCAGCCGACTCACCACCCAAAGAGGATCCAATTCTCTCAACTGGTCCTCAGTCAGATATTCCGAGCCTCTCGCTCGATGCCAACGTTGTGACCATTCCTTTGGCCAACGTTGATGAAACCATCGAACCCGTTACCTTCGATATTGACCCCCCACCAATTGATGAAGAAGCCAACCGCCAGGCGATCTTGACAGAATATGAAGGAAGGCTAAGCTACTGCTTCCGCAAGCTGATTGGTATATTCCCCGAGGCAGCCTCGATGCCCATATTTGCTGTATTCGGGACGGAACTGCTCTACCAGTTCAGCGTCATTTTCAGCTATTGGTATGTCAAGGAGGAAACCATCAAGATCCATGGGTGGGACAGGTTGAAGGTCGAAGAATCCAACCTGAGGGTATACTTCGACTACCAGATCCTGGAGGTGGCCTACAACCAGAAGGTGGCTGTGCTACGTCGTCGTCTGGACAAGAGCATCCAAGAAGGGACAGACACCAGGGAGCTGTGCAACAATCCTGGAGCTATTCAGTTTCTTGACGATATGCTGGCCAAGAATGCCAACTGCATGGAGGATGTCGATGCAGCTGAAGAGGCGACCAAGAGGGAAGAAGAAAAGCTCAAGGCCTACCTCGCCAGCCGATCAGCCCTGGTTGTCATGGAGCCAACTGCCCAGCCACAACCACAACACCTGCCTGGACCCTCAGATCAGCCAGCACTCTCAACCGATGCCATCTGTGAGCTGATCTCCGAGAGGGTCAACCAGCTGAGGCAGGAAATGTTGTCCAAGATCCAGCTCAGCAAGGAGGAGGATGCTGACAGGATGCATCAGCTGATGGCAGAGAATACCAGCTTGAAGAATCAGATGGAACACCTTTCCTCTTCCCTGCAGCAGAAGTTCGAAGATCTCTCCACTTCTTCCAGCTCGGAGGTCACGGCTCTAAGGAAGGCAGTTCAGGGCCTCAGCTCGGACTTCAACATTTTCAAGACCGTTGCTGAATCTGATCTGGCAAAGTCCCAGCAGACTCAAGACCAGGAGTGGATGTCTCAGTTCGCAAATTTCCGAGCTGAGTTCGTCACCCTCCACAAAGAGGTCTCTGCGATCTTTGCAGCCTTGCAGCGAGCTGAGAAGGAGCGCCAAGACCTGGAGTTGGCCAAGAAGGTGGAAGAGAAGGATGCTGTCGACGAACTCTTTTCCCGCGTTCAACAGGCTGAGGCCAAGCTGACCTCCCTGGATGGCATTGTTGCCACCCTTTTGGATGATGCCAAAAAGGGGGAAGACAAGGAGCCAGCAGCTGTTGATGGACAAGGGAAAGTTGTTCTTCAGCAGGGGGAAGGAGTTCAACAAGAAGGAGTGCCAGCTGAAGCTGAAGGATCGCAGCAGGAACTGGAAATCTCCCACGACCTCGTAGCCGAGCTTACGGCCGAGCTCGATGCCGAACTTGACGGGATATCTGTTGAAGACTGCATCGAAGCTGCCAAAGCTATGGGGGAGTCCAAGGAGAAGTACTTGAATCCCTCTTGGATCAAGAAGTTCGCTGCTGATCAGGCAAAGAAGGTGGCCAAGTTCGAGAAGGAACTAGCCAAGGTTGAGAAAAATGTCGACCGAAATAAAGCCAGCCGGAGTGTGCGAAGAATTAACAAGCACCAGATGAAGGCTGAGGCTAGGAAGAAGACCCAACAGTTGCAGAAGAACGCCCCGCTCCCATCTCGGTTCCCACATGTTGACAAGTGGATGAATGCTGAGTGGAACGATGACTGGGAGCAGTTCAAGCATGAATTCATCAATGACTTCTATTACAGGAAGGTCTACTCGACTGAAGACCCAAGGCAAGCCTTCATGGAAGCCCTGTGGGAGCTCAGATCTGGAGACCCTGGAATGTTTAGTCAGTTCAAGCGAGCCATGCTGAATGCTCAGCTCGATCCCAACACCATTCCAGTTCCGCAGATGCTCAGATATCGCCCTCAGATGATCAAAGGCACAAACACTCCGAACAGAAATGCGATCATGGCTGAGGCGAGACAAGTCTGCAAGGAACATGGTGTCAACACTGGGATTGAGTCTCCTGCGAAGAAAGAGATCTTTAACCGTATCTTCAGCAAGTACGGTCAACAGTATTTTTGAGCTGATCTAATTTCTTTTGTCTTTTGAGCTGATGTAGTTTTTGGAGCAACTGTTGTATCTTTATCTGTTCTGTGCTTAACCCTGTAACCTTCAGTTGTAACAAAAACTTCAAAGTATATATAAGATTCACTTTGATGAACAATTCCTCATTGTCCAAGCTCTGAATCACAAAGTCTTTTAATATCATGTTATAACTGTGCTAACCCTTTGATGTTTCATCTTATAGACTGTCTAGAATTTCAACTGAGATTTTAGATAAGTTAGTGAGTTTTAGATCAATAGTGGTTTAAAGTTTTAAGTGGTTTTGGCATCATCAAAAAGGGAGAAATTGTTGGGAAATTTATTAGTATAAGTTTTGATGAATTCCAAAACCGACTGACTCCAACCGAGTAGATGTTGCCAGAACCTAATGTTAGAATTTAGGCTCGCTGTTTGAGCAAAGTTAAGATTTTATCTTTACAGGTCTCCAGCTGAAGATGGCAACAAGGCATCACTCAGACAGAACATCAGTTGTCATAAAATACAACTGAGAGCTCATTGTTCCGATGCAAAGAGGGGGAAGTCTTCAGAACATCAGTTGTGAAGGAAACCAACTGAGGGTTCATCAGATGAGAAGTAGCAGAGAGGAAAAGAACATCAGATGAAAAGGAAGTCATCTGAAGGTTCAAACCCAACTGATTAAATACAAGGAAGACAACTGAGGGTTCAGTTTCAGAATCTCAGTTGTAGAACTCAAACAAGAAGATCAACAACATGAAGTTCAAAGTCAGCTGAGAGTTCAACGGTTCAGTCAGAACATCAGCTGAAGACCACTCAGATAAAGATCAAGATTTTCAACCAACTAATCGAGGTTGACTGTCAGAAAGGTTTAAGATTTGAATTTCAAAAGGAAGTCACATAAGGGTTTGACCGTTCAGTCATTACCCCATCTGGCCCAACACAAGGCTGTCTCAGATGGAAAGCAGAAGAGCACAGATGCCATATCGGGAAAGTTTGTAGAGATAAGAGACAAGCCATCGCTTTCAATGATCAGAGATCAACAGCTCCTCCAACGGCTAGTTGATACTCTCCGCCTATAAATAGAGGCTTTCTCTCATTCGAGATATAGATGTGATAAGTGACAGAAGTGCAATCGCAAGAGAAACAAGTGCAAGAAAAATCTGCAAAAATCATACTCTAAGAGCATCAGCAGCTGAGAGTTCAAGAGTGATAGAACATTAGTAGCTAAGGGTTCATAGAGTTATAATCTGTCTTAGATCTTAGTTTGAGTGTTTATTCGTTCAAGCCATAGATCCAGCTCTCATTCCTGATCGAGCTGTAGTTGGAAAATCCACCCACATACACACCTTAAAAAGTGTCTGTTAGGATCATACTCTTCCTGTAATTGAGTAGCTAGGTCGTCAAGTACCCGCAAACTTGACATAGGTTGTTAAGTACCCGCAAACTTAACTGTAAAGGTTGATAAGTACCCGTAAACTTATTGCAACGGTTGCACATCCCGGGTAAGCTGTGTGGAACTGTCCAGAAGAACTTGGACTGAGGTGTGAGGATTCACATCTCCCCGTGGACGTAGGAGGGTTATCTTCGAACCACGTTAAATCCTGTGTGTCTGTGTTTATTTTTATTCAGTTGCTTATTGCATTCTTATCTGATCAAACTAACCAGCATACAAACTGCATTTTTGCATATTCAACTGTTTTGGTTTTTGACCAACCCTGCACTAAAAGCGTGAGTTGTTTTAACGAGTTTTAATTTCCACCACATTCCGCACAGCCTCACTCTTCCAGCTGAGGTTGCTTACTCAGCTGTGAGATTCCAACTGAGTCCGTTCTACTCGGTTGAAGTATTTTTTAAGGGTTAAGTTTTAAAATCCTAACTGGTGTATTCCCTCCCCCCCCCCATACACCAGTAACTCGTTTCGGGACCATCAGCGGACATGTGTACAACCTATTTTTAGATTGCGGATTCTAAGGGACCTAATGTCTTTGATTACTTGTTCTAAGGGACCTAATGTCTTTGATTACGGGTTCAAAAACAGATTTGAGGTTTGGGGATTGGTTGTTTTTTCAACTATGAAGCATTATACACTTAGAAAAGTGGAGACTTCTTCCTAAGGCTTAGAGACTCAAATCTGCAACTGAGAATCTGCTTAGAATCTATACAAGAACCTTAAACTCTAGATTCGATCAAAGAATGTGGATTCTGATATGCTAGAGGAAGCAAAGGATGAGGACTGAATACTCTCTGCAGCGTGGCTTCTTACTCTTGTATATTCTTGCTGGGAGAATACTACTCTATTGAATCTTCTTGAAAGCTTGTGCGTGTAAATCTTTCCAGTAGTTTTCTCGCATTGTGGAGACCTCTATTTATAAAGAAGGAGATCAATTAGCCGTTGGAAAAAAGTCGTTTGACCTCTACCACAAAGTATGGCACTCCACCTACTCCACAATAATCTTTCCTAAAATGGTAACAGTAACCCTTGTTTTATGCAAATCCTCGTGGTCGGTCCATTTATGAAAAGTTACAGCGTCTTGTACTTTTGAGTAGATTTGAATTTGAATGTGAACTCTTCCTTCTTCAACATCTTCTAAGTCTTCTCTTCTAACTTTGGGACGTCTAACTTCAACACAACTTTTCAGTATGCATGAACTGCATGAATCAGTTATGGAGTCAGCTGAGTTCAAGTTCGACTAATCGTCTTGATCATGAACTGCCTTCTTCAGTCTAGCTGACTTCTTCTGCTTGAATCATGTAAAGATAAAATCCCTACGCTCAAACAGTGAGCTCTAGCTAAGTTCAGACTAATGGTTTCATCTACTCGATTGGGGTCAATTGGATTTTGGGATAAATAAAAACTTTTACTAATTTACCCAACAAGATTACATTCAAATTCCACAACGCAAAAACTCCCTCATTGTTGCATATCAACAAGATAACATTCAAATTCCACCATCGTCGTGAAGAAAAGTAATATTTTTAGAACATTAATTTTCTCCATATCAATAATTATTGATCATTACGACAATAATTACTTGACCAAATAACTTAGAATTACAAGTTGTCGTGAAAAAAAATAACAATCATCGTAGAAAATAAATATTTTTAAAACATTACTTTTCTTCATAACAATAATTACTTTTCATTATAATAATAATAATTATTTGAATTATTTATATATTTTATTATGATTCTGATTACATAAATTAACCAAATAACTATAAGTACAAGTTTTTTTGTGCATAAAAATAATTAATTCATGAGGAAATTCTATATATGTATTTTTATCGTTAAAAAAAAATTGAAAATAAAAACTAATTCTTTTTTTAATGAACAAAAGGGAAAACTAAAAAACAATAAACAGGAAAATTAAAACTTAAAAAAAATGAAAATAAAAATAAAAATAAATGGGAAACAAAAAACTGAAATAAAAAAAGAAGAGAAAGAAATTAAAAGAGAAAACAAATATAAATGAAATTATAATATAGAAGAAGTAAAAAAAAAAAGAAAAAAGAAAAACTGAAAAAAAAATAAAAAACAAAAATGCGGAGCATGTGCTCCACAGGTTTGAAACCTGTGCACTAAGCTGATGCCTTAACCATTAGACCAGGTAATGGTTTGTATAGCATGCTGCTTCAGAAACATTAGTGCTAGTTTGGTAGCTTAGATATGCCAAAATTAGTTTATTTATCTAGGCTTATCGGATGTTTGGTAGCTAAATAAATTATCTGACAACCCTGGTGCAAAGCTACAACCCGGTGCTATATCAGTGTTCCTTCCAGGTAATTTATCTCCCCAAGTTGGGGAGTTTAATTAACTTCGTCAAACAGTAATCCAGACAAATCACTGTTTTTCCTTCAATACCCTCCCAACCTCAGTTTCTCTTCTCCATCTCCAGATTCTCCACCGTTTCTTCTCATCTCTTCGCCACTCCGCCGCTTCTTCTCATCTCGTCCGCCGATTCCGCCGCTTCTTCTCGTCTCCTTCACCGCCGCTTCTTTTCATCTTCTCCGCCGCTCCGTTTTTTTCTCCATCTCCCTCAAAGCCTCTGCCCAGCTCCACCGCCTCTTCCCTTTTTGATTCCCTCGGCTATGTCTTTCTCCTCCGCCGTCTCTGCCGTCTATCCCCTTCTCCCTTTCCGATTCACACGACTCTACTCTTCTCTCATTCCAGTTCTGCCGCCGATTCCGTCGCTCAATCTAGTCGCCTTTTCTGCTGCTCTTCTCCGCCGCCAAGTACAGCTGATCCCAGCCACAAATTCCAGGTATTTCTTCGAGCCCATGTTAACCCAAAAATGTTTTCCCTTTTGGAGGAATAATCTTTTGCATTCTTCACAACTCAATCTTTGGATATACTGCTGCTATCTATTTCTACATTGAGAATATTCATATTCTGCTATTGTGATGGGCTACTTGTTGAAAGAGGCTTTGAAGACTCTTTGTGGAGTCAGCCAGTGGTCCTATTATGTTTTTTTGGAAGACTGGTTGCCAAAATCCCAAGTAAGTTTTCAACCTCACATATTGTGCTTTCTTCTCTTTTCATAAAATATAATTTCCTTTGTTTTATACACGAATAATAGAGATATTTTAAAGTTTATTTCTTGGAGCCCATGTTAACCCAACTCTGATGTTGATGTTTGGATTTAGCTTGGTTATCTTTATGTTGATGTTTGGATGTCTCAATTTTCTTGATTATCTATTTGTTTGGATGTTTGAATTTGCTTGGATGTTAGGATTTATGTTGGTGTTATCATTTGTTGTTGTTGTTGAACTATTGATTTATGTTGAGTTGTTATCAGTTGCTTGAATGTTAGGATTTATGTTTGTTATCAGTTGTTTGTATGTTGTGTTATGATCCCGTACATGCCGCTTGAACTCTTGGCTAGAAACAAATCTGGAGGGAGTTCTAAATAAGTGATGATATGCTTTATAAGTTTGAATGATGAATTGATCGAATTGATTTGCTGTGTTTGTGATTCTTTTGAAATGTCAATTGCAGTTTGGTTATATCGTGCTGAGAACATTTGTTGGAATCATGAATCACGAAGAGGCTCATAGGAAGAATGTTGGAAAGTCGACAGGAATTACAAGATGGAGCAGCAGTTGAAAACCATGAATGTTCCTCCAATTGGATTTACAGCATCAAATCTACCTATGTATCAAGCTGATGTCAAGAAGGTTTCGGTGCTTCCCAGATATGATTTTGTTCCAATGTGGCAGTATTTATCGCTATCTGTCTCTGATACAACTCAAGATCATGTGCTCAGGCCTCCTACTGCTGGATGTTTTTAGCATTTGCTTGGATGGAGAAGTTTATCATATTGCTAAGAAATGTTGAGTCGTGCATTATTGTACATAAGATTAGACACCGATTGAGTTGCTCTTGGAAAGGCTTGTTGTTTGTAATGTATTTGGACAATTATTGGATGAGTGGAAATATGTTGGGGGATGAAGGTGAGAGATGAATTTAAATTGTGGCAGGGGTAAAATTGAAAGTTCAAAATTAATCTTGACTTTAATATAGAGTATCAAACAACTAAATTATGTTATCTAACTTTTCAATTATACCTACCAAACAAATGTTTAGATAAATAATCTCATTTTTCTCATACTATTTATCTCAAGTTAACTAATCATAAACGAGGCCTATGATGTTTCCTTTTGTCTTTTTTTTTTTATAATATTAGACTGTAGCTCGGCAGGTCAAACCCGACCCGTCTAACTTGTACATTAAATTGTACGGGAGACCAACCCATTCCACAAATATCTCCATAGACCGACCGAACATGTCACACTTAACATTAAGTATGATGGTTTTTCCTATATAATTTGTAGACTATTCAAGAACGAAAATTTACTTAGTACAAATCCAAGATAACGACTACATTATTCTCAAGAAATAAAAATAAATTATTTTTCCAAAATTTACTCAATACAAACTCCAAATCGCCCTCGTCATAAATACAATGCATCTTTTTGGTACTATATCTATGTGGCTGGCCGCCGCCGGATGTGGGGTTGAAAAATAAAATAATTTTGAGAACCAATGAAACGAGCGAGGTTATTATTGTGCTCGTTAAATGTAAGGCTCATTGAATTATTAAAGTAACAACAGTATTAAATAAAACCTAAACTACAGTCCTCACACCTTTCTCTCCCCTACTATTAATTCTCTATCTATTTTTCCTTGGTTGTTTGTTTGCTTTTTCCTCTTTAATGCATTTGTATTCCAAATAGACCTAATAATGGAACTCAAACTTTATGTTTATAATTATATTGCGTTTATTTGGGTTATAAATTTATTTTTCTAAAAGAAAGATGATATAATGAGATATGAATTTATACCTCCATAAGTTTTATATCTTGTTTGATAGGAATAATACTATATTTTATCTCTACTTTGGGACCATAATTTTTACTATATCTTATTAATTTGGAAGGAAGGAAGTAAGAAATGTTTAAAATATATGAGAGGTAAAATGAGGTATAATATTAAACCTCCATTTTTTAGGTATAAATTTATATTCTGAGAAAGGAAAAAGGGGTTGCCCGGACTTTTATACCTTTTGACCGAATTAGACTTAAAATAAAACCAAACAAGATATAAAGTGGTAACAAAATTAACATCAATAAGTATCTCTCTCATTGATAACAAGCAAATCAAAAAAACTAAAAAAGACAGCAACAGAATAAACATAACTATAAAGAAATTTATTATATTAACCTTTTATCTTTAAAAAATAAATAAAATTAATTATTCCTCCGTATACGAAAAAAAGTTTTAGGCGATTTGCATCGCAGCCCGAAGGAGGCGTATCGAGGGGTGCTCGAGATCCCCTCGGCTCGAGACAGCTACGTGGAAGGGTTCCGTGTGTCGAGACCGGCTCGAGCAGCGTGTGTAACGCACGCGCGGAGCCAAAAATAAACTAAAAATAAAAAAAGACGTGCGCGCGCCAACTGTATGAATTTTAAATGCGCAACGGGCGAAAAATGGCTACATTTTAATTTTTTTTTATTTTCTTTATTCATTTTTTACACCTATAAATACATCATTTCTTCTTCCATCTTTTTCATCCCTTTCACCTCCAACACCTCTTCATCTCATTCATCTCTTTCATTTCTCCAACAAATTCATCCAAAAAAAAAATTATAGATCCCAACAACCCATTTCGTCGGCGTGGTTTCCCAACATGTCCGACGACATGTATGGTTTCACGGGGGCGGGGCTTGATCAAATCAACCTCAACACTCCGGCCTCCGCCGAATCCTACCCGTCCTTCTCCCCCGACACCGACAGCCCGGCGACAAACACCGAGGATCGCCTCATTTTGGCGCCATCGTCCCAGCCCGCTGCCAAAGCAAGAAAGAACAAGGGCAATGGCAAGGGCAAAGGCATCGCCACCTCCGCCGCTGCTGCCGAGGAAGATGATGAAGAAGTTGTCAAGGGCTCCAAGCGTCACAATTACACCGACGAACAAACCACCTACTTGGCACAAATTTGGGTGGAGGAGACCTGCAACTCCATCGTCGGATGCGACCAGTCCGGGGAGAGATACTGGGACAATGTCCAAGAGCGTTTCAACAAGAAGTTCAACCTGCGCTTCAACAAGAAGCAGGTGAAGAGCTACTTCGGCCGCATCCAGATAGTGGTTAAAGCTTGGATCGTCATTTACCAGAAAATGACCGATCGCCGGCAAAACGGCGCCGATGACAGGATGGTGCTCGCCAAAGCCCAATCCATCTACAAGACATCAACGGGCAGCCCTTCTTTCCACTTTTTCACAGCTTGGGAGATTCTCAAAGACAATCCCAAGTTCCTCCTCGCCAATTTCCCAGACGTACCCTCCATGAAGAGGACGAAGACTACGGCGGAGGGCAACTACACATCTTCGGCGTCCCAGCCGTCAGCGGAGGAAGCCCAGTCCACCGAAGGAGAAAGCGCGCCTCCCCGACCGGAGGGTCGAGATGCAGCAAGGGCCAGGGCAAGGTCCAAAAGAAAGAAGCCGACAGAGGAGTCGTCCGAGTTCGAATCCGTCATGGATCGATATACCTCCCGACTTACCCAGTTTGCCGAGGCCAAGCATGAGATCGCGTTGGCGTTGCGGGAATCAGCTCAAGCAAAGCTGGAAATGCTCGGGCGAGGATGGAAGCTACTCAGCAGAAACAATATGTCACCGACTTGGAAGTGGTCTCCAGGGATACGAGATTCATGACGCCGGAGCAGCTCCAGGTTTACCTGATGATGGTGGAAGAGGTGAAGCAACCTCGGGGATGGGCGTAGTTTTTTTTCGTAATTTTTAGTTGTTATGTAATTTTTTATTTTTTTTATTTAGTAGTGTTTTTTTTATAGTATGCCGCATGTAATTTTCCAATTTTCATATATTAATGGAAAATTCGTATTGTTTATTAATTAGTGTATTTTAATTTATTTACGTATACATGAATTAGTTTAATAAAATGAAAATGGAGAATTATTTAATATTGTGCTGGAGACTCCTTGGAGACCGTTGGAATGCAGGAGTAGGGGTCTCTAAAGGGTCTCTAGTGCTGGAGACACCCTTGGAGACCACTAATGATCTCCAAGGGATGCAGATAGCCTTACTTACCCATTTTTTTTACATAAAAAAAAGTACTACTTCACTTTTCCAATCATATCAAATGAGACCATACTTCATTTACAACAATTTTTACTCTTATTTTACATTTTCCATTCATAATATGTGAGACCTTTATTTTACTCACAACAACTTTAACTTTATTTTACCTTTTTCACTCACAACAAGTGGGATCCTTATTCCACTCACATTAATTCTAACTCCAATTCACTTTTACCACTTTCAACAAGTTGGACTTCATCCCACTCAAAACAACTTTACCAACTTTTCAAAACACGTGCCCACCTTCAAATGAGACTCTTTACGTACGGAGGGAGTAGGGTATTGTTTATTTAGTTTACAACAGTTTGCTCTGTAAATTAATACTCCCATCGTCCACAAAAAAAGATGTCTATTTTAGAATGACACTGAGTTTAATAAAATTGGTGGAGTGTGTTGTGATTGAATAAGGATCCCGCGTATTATATAGTTTTAAATTGAATAGGTGGAATAACTTGGATTGAGTGGATGATTAAATTAAAGTAAATTGGTTGAGTGGAGAATTAAATTAATATAAATTAGCTGAGTGGAGGATTAAATTAAAGTAAATTGGTTTAGTGGAGTATTAAACTAGTATAAATTGGTTGAGTGGAAAATTGAATTAAAGTAAATTATGTGGGCCATATTTCTAAAAATGGAATAAACATCTTTCGTGGACAGGCGAAAATGAAAAAAAACAGACATATTTTTCGTGCACGAAGGGAGTGGAATATTCTTTTTGCTAGTCTTTATCAAATTGGTGTTTTAGCCCGAGAGATTATACACCGTCTAGTTTGTAATTTTGTTATACTTCTTTTTGTAAATATTGAGTACCCTTTATACTCATCAATATTTTATCATATTATATTGACCTTTCAAAAAAAAAAAAAAATTGGAACCTAGTTTCTAAATTCTTAACCCGTTTGGTAGTCAGGTTGAGATAAAGTGAGTTTAGTAAACTTGAGATATATGAGATTATTAATCTCATACATATGTTTGGTAGGCAAGATTGAAAAATTAGATAACATGAATGGGTTGTTTGGTAACATTGTGTAAACTCAAGATTAAAATATGAAGTGACTAAAAAACTTTTGATAAAAAAAAACAGTTACATCCTTGTCCTGTTTCGATGCGATCTCTGACAGTTAGTAGAAGAAATAAACTTCAAATTCCAATAATAAGAGTGAATAAGACTGAATTTCTAAGGCTCAATTAAACCAATTCCTCAGAAACCAATTAATTCTCCACAATGAATAATCAATTCTTCTTCTTCTCTTTCTCTTATTCTTCTACTTCTTCATTTTTGTTGCAGCCATCATTCTTGATTCTAAAAGATCAGCCTGGATTCTTCTTCTAGGATCTCCAATCAAATTCTGGTAAAATCACAACAAAATGTTAACAAATTACAATAATATGTGTTACGAACCTTCGATCATATCAAAAGATTCATTCTTTTCAGTGTTCCAAAAAGCCAATATGTAAAAACATGAATCTAGGAAATTAGATATTCCTAGAATAACTATGTAAAAACACCAATAGGTTTTTTGGTTCAACTCGTGTGAAGGGCACATTCACCGATCAACAAACTTGGCATTCTTCAAAACTCAACTAGCAGGAAAACCAAATTCACTTTTGGTTTATATAGAAATTGCACATAAATCCTTACTCTTCATAGATACAAAATATCTGTCATTATTTGTGAATCAGTACTCATGGATACTTTGTTTTCAAATTTAAAAAAAAAAAAACAAAAAATCTAAATAAAGATTATCAATTTACATATATCTGTATACCAATAAAAGTTATCAAAATGTACACATATCTCAATTCTAAATTATAATAAATCAAACTCCCAATCAAAATGCCCAAGTAGTAAGACGAATTTATGCAATTCATAATTTAATTTTCTGCAATCCAGAACTTCAATTTCTTCCCTATTTCATGCTAACGTATTGCAATTAATTTCGATTTCATTTTATGATAATATCATAACACCTCAGAGCAAATATGTTCAAAATTAGGTTACATTGGGCTTCAAGAAATACTTGGAATCGGCGGCGGAACAGGCGGCGAAATCGGAAAGGAAGAAACGAAGAGTCAGCGGAATCGGAAAAGAAGAAGCGAAGAGAGAAGATGAAGATGGAGAAGAGAAGGTCAACGTGTGGGAGAAGCGCGAAGAGAAGAAAAGAGAAGTCGATGCGTGGGAGGGTATTGGGGGAAAAGAGATGAAATGTCTTGTTACTATAGAACTCAGAGAAAATAATATGGGGGGTGAGGTGGTATTATTTAACTGGCTTTATAGGGATAATAACACCGAGCTCGACATTTATAGCTGGCTATACATATTATTAGTCTAAGCTACCAAACGAAGGATAAACCCAGATAAACAATTTAGTAAGGGTTTATAACCCCTACCAAACACAGCCTAAGGAATAAGTTCTCATTAGATCACGTACATAAGATTCCAAAAATGCTACAGTTTTTCTTCTAGGTCTGTCCACAAAAATGTTTGATTTTCATTTTGGGACACTATCCCACTACAAAATATTCCCTTCCTTCATTCACAACACACTAAATGTATTTTTTTAAGGGATTACATGAGGGATATATAATCAAATAACCAACTACTACCATATAGTAAATACTACCTCTATAACGGATGTCGATGTGACCACTATATCATTATAAAGAGTGAAAAATAACTATACGATACGCATACAAGATTGAACCAAAAACTCTCACTAAAAAGAGATTTATGATATCTCAGCTAGCCATTTGAATGGGTTGGGATCACTTGTCCCCAATACCCCTGTCTCACTTTGTCCCAAACTACAAAAACGACCACGTTTCTAGTTAAACTTAACTCTCTCCTAAATTCTCTCTCCTTCCAATTACCATTTGAATGGGTCTAATCGGAACTAAATGTGAGACTATACGTTTTCTCAATTTTTTTATTAGTTGCATATTACTCTCTCCGTCCCGTTGAACTTGTCCTATTTGAGATCAGTACGAAGACTAAGAACAAGAATATTAGATGATAAAAAGTATTGTAGTGAATAAACTGATATAAAGTATTTTTTTATTGATAAAGTGATATTAAGTGTTTTTGAAGTGACATAATGTGATATAAAGTGGTTTTGAACTGATATAAAATGAATAAAATGATTTCTTAGTTATTTTTTTAAAGGAAATTGGACAAGTTGAATGGAACATCCAAAATGGCAAAATGAGACAAGTTGAACAAGACGGAGAGAGTATATTTTTTTATTCATTTCGTGAACAGTCACACTGCATTATTCACGTGTTTTTTTAAGTACACAAAATATCTTTAGTCCACAATAATTACTACTGTGTCGAATTCATCATCTCAGTTTGGTCCATGCAAAAATTCCTTGTCCTTCGTTCTTGCGTGTCCCTCTTTTCTACCATAAACTGTAATTCCAGCCCTCAATTATCATCTTATCAGTCATTTTCTTCGATTCAACCGTCAAATTTTTTTCTCTGTAAATGGTAAAATACGACACGATTAAAACGATCTCTCGCTGTCTGTTACACTCCCACCGCTCAGCTCAAATTTCTTCTGTTTCAAACATTTGTATCCCTCATTTCCCTCCGGTGAAGCGGCCATGGAAGGCGGCGGCGCAGAGAAGCCGCTTCTCGAGAGGCGCGGCGGCGAGCGGCGGAGCTTCGCGAAGAAGTTCGGCGCGGAGTCGAAGACGCTGTGGATGATTTCTGGGCCGGCGATATTCACCTACATCTGTCAGTATTCTCTCGGCGCCCTCACGCAGACGTTTACCGGTCAAATCGGTGAGCTCGAGCTCGCGGCGGTTTCCGTTGAGAACTCTGTCATTGCCGGTCTCGTTTTTGGCGCCATGGTAAAAATCAAATCTTGCTTCTTTTTACTTTTTTACTTTTTCTGGGTTTGCCTTGTTTTTGAGTTTTTCTCGAGGAATTATGGGGGGCTTTTGTTGTTTTGAATTAATTTGGCTTTCTAATTCGATTTTGTTAAAAACTCAGATCCTTCGACAAATGGGGAAGTATGAGTAGAGATGTAGGGTTCTAATCTGTTTTTGGATAATGTTTTCGGATAATGGGATAAGAAGATGTTTGGGGTTTGAATGCTTTTTTTGGAAAATAAGATATGGGATTTCAATTTCTTATGCAGTAATAACTCTTGTTTGAGAATGCAATTTGTTATGAAATTGAAGTTAGACTAGAATATTATTAGAATCTTGAATTGATTGCATTGAAAAATCTTGCAGTTGGGAATGGGAAGTGCTTTAGAAACATTGTGTGGACAAGCATTTGGTGCAGGGCAAGTGAGGATGTTAGGGATATATATGCAAAGATCATGGGTGATCTTGCTGGTCACGTCGTTGTTCTTGCTTCCGATTTACATCTTTGCCCCTCCGATCCTCACATTCTTTGGGGAGTCCGAGGAGATTTCTCGAGCTGCAGGTTGGTTTTAGTCCAATACAAAAGGAGACTTATTTAAGCTAAAGTGTTGATGAATTTGAGCAAGTATGTTTGATGCAGGTAGGTTTGCGATTTTGATGATACCGCAGAATTTTGCATATGCTGTGAATTTTCCTATACAGAAATTCCTGCAATCACAAAGGAAACTCATGGTGATGGCGTGGATTTCCTTTGTCGTGTTGATCTTGCACACTTTCTTCAGCTGGTTTCTCATCTTGTACCTCGAGTGGGGATTGGTTGGAGCTGCAATCACTCTCAATACCTCGTGGTGGCTAATTGTTGTCTTACAATTGGTGTACATCTTCTATACGAAATCTGATGGTGCGTGGAGTGGATTCTCGTGGTTGGCCTTTCAAGACTTGTATGACTTTGTGAAGCTCTCGTTGGCCTCTGCTATCATGTTATGGTAAAACTTCGTTGTATTAGTCCTAATTGATGTTTGGATGGTTCTTGATTAATATTGTGTAACATGCATTGAAATGCAGCTTGGAGTTCTGGTATTTGATGGTAATCATAGTAATAGCCGGGCACTTGGATAACCCTGTGATACCGGTGGATGCCCTTTCTATCTGGTATGTGGTTTCTCTCGTTACATTTTATCCTTTTATCGTGTATGACGGTGAAAACAAGAGTTCCTTATTTGATCATGGATGAATGGTAGAAAGATGGATTGTCTTGCTTCATTTCTCATTTCTGTCAATCCTTTCTAAGTCGAGCAATTTCGTACCTGCCTAGTATTCGTGCTAAGAGTTTCTTTTCTAAATCGAGCAATTTCATAGAAGCGTTACGACTTTTTGCAGCATGAATATCAATGGATGGGATGCAATGATTTCACTTGGATTCAATGCTGCCATAAGGTGATCATTCACTTTGAAAATGATTCTTGAGTAAATTCAGCTATGAATTTCAGTGTATCCAAAGAAAGTTTTCATATGAAAACATGATAAATCATCTGCTGCAGTGTGAGGGTCGCGAACGAGCTTGGAGCAGGGAATGCACGAGCTGCAAAGTTCTCGGTGGTAGTGGTTTCGATCACAACCATTCTGATCGGTGTAGTTTGCATGGCTGTTATCTTAGCAACCAAGGATTTCTTCCCATTCCTTTTCACCAATAGTGATGCAGTAGCTAAGGAGACTACCCGATTATCAAATCTGCTCGCGCTCACTGTTCTTCTAAACGGCCTTCAGCCCGTTTTATCTGGTACAAACTTGACACACATTGTATGTTATAAGTAGAAATAACACGATTGAGAGAGTACATGCCAACGATCATCGGTCTAACCTCTCCCGTCGTGCCTTGTTAGGGGTTGCTGTGGGAGCTGGATGGCAATCTGTTGTGGCGTACATCAATATTGGGAGTTATTACATTGTGGGATTACCACTTGGGATACTCTTAGGCTTCGTATTCGACTTTGGCTCGGTGGTAAGACTTTCTCATGTTGCAATTTCAAGAAAATGTGTTATTCCTTGTGTTCTGCTCCCTCCGTTTTTAAATAAGTGTTATATATTGAAATGGAATTTGTCACTGAATAACTTTCCGTACAATTATTAGGGATCAAAGGAATAAATATGTAGACTTTGTTAGTATACGAGTTTTGATGGTACGGGTAAGCATGGGAGGGAATAATCTTTAATTGTAGTTCAATAGGGGAGTTTGCTTACATTTATTTCTCCCTACCATCATAGTATATAAGTTGTTTTTATTTAAAGACCCCACATAGCCCTTGTCTAAATCCTAGGCCATAGATAATTGAAGGCTGTCTTCATAATTTCTTCAATTAATTAATTAAATAATAATGGGACCTTCACACTAATAAAAGGCTGTCTAAATCTTGTCATGATTTGTTTGGTTATACTTTTTTACTGATAGTGTTTCATTATTATAAGTGCAAGCTTATATGATGGTAGAGTAGTTCCGCCTACATGTGATGTAATGGTTCGACTTTTGTGTAGTGTAGTATTTTATTCGATAATATTATAAGTGCAAGCTACGTATTGATTTGCTATCACTGTATTGAATAATATATTAAATATATTTTACGTGAGATTGATATAATAATATATGAGATGCATTATAAATATATGAAATTATAATTTTTGGCATGACTTTTAGAATGAGTTGCAAAAATAATACTAAAAACTTGCAAAATATGGTCCTTACCAATAATTTCACGCTCGACATTATGATGTGGAAAGCTCAAATCGGTCGTTAAATGAGATCTTCTATTCCATTTCCATATTTTATCTCCTATTGCTTTAATAAGAGAATGATACGTGTCATAATTAATGGTTCAAATTTAGTTAATATATTTTCTTTATATATATCATAAATCTTGAACCATTAATCATGCCACATGTCGTCCACTTGTTAATATAATAGGAGATGAAACACAGAAATATAATAGATGATCTCATTTGCATGTTTCAAAGATCAAATTAGTTTTGCAACTTGCTCTAAATTTCAGGCGGTAAACTATACTTTTTCTTAGCATATCTCCATACATATAGAGAGGTGAGATGTTGTTAGTATCTTCCGTCAGCACATTTTGTGAGCACCAATTTTTTTTTAATTCGCATTTGCATTATTTTATTTAATTTTGAATGTTGTATTTTATAATTTTATTACTCTATAAATTGTTATTGAGATTTTAAAAATTTTTAATTAATAAAATTTAAAACTCGAATTTGTTCTTTTTTTTTGGAAGTCAAAGGGGATTAGAACAAATCAAAGTGTATTAATTGGTGATAGTAACACGTGTCATGTGCAGGGTATTTGGGGAGGAATGATTGGAGGAATTTGTTTGCAAACACTTATCTTGATAGGCATCACAGCCAGTAGAAACTGGGACAAAGAGGTTAGTTTATTTTATTTATTTGGTTATATTTGTTGTTTCTTCTACGTTTCTATAACATTTTATTATGATAATGAAGTACTAACTTGTGAATTTTAAGAAGAAAAAGTAAGTAGAATTTGATTTAAATTTCTCCTAATGTAGGCCAATGAAGCAGAGAGCCGTGTCAAAAAGTGGGGTGGAAAGGTTACCAACCACTTATGAGAGAGAGAAGTATTGTTATTGAGAATAGCGATTGCAATGGCCCTTTTTATTCTGCCCAAGAAGAATCATCCGAACATATTCTTTTATCATGCTCGCTCTCTAGTTGTGTTTGGGATAACATTTGCAGATGGATGAAGATTTCTTGCCGCTCTTCAGTTTCTTTATTGGATCACTTTAATGAGTTTGTGAGCTTGGGCAAAAACAAGGTTGAAAAGGTTTTGTTCAACATCATTTGTCAATGCGTTTGTTGGAAGTTGTGGAAGTTAGAAACGAGAAAATTTTCAAAGGGGTCAGTCCGGATGTTGCGAAAATTGTGGACGGAATTATAATTTGCTCGTGGAGATGGGTCAACGCATTGTTATCCATTAATTTCTGTTGTTCGACTCATGATTGGTTTATTGATCCAATTTGTTGTTTCCCTTCGAAAATTTCTTAAGATTGTGGATTGTTGTTTTTTGTCGTTTGGTTTTTTTGGGACTTTGTATTTTTGAGTTTTGAGTAATCCTGGTACTCTCTTCTTAATACAATTTTTTTTTACTTTTAGAGAGAGAGAGAGAGAGAGAGAGATTTGTGGTGATGAACAAAATAAATATGGTGTCTTTGAAAGATCATTGATGGGAGGAAACATGGGTATTTATTTTTTCGATACCACTAATTCATGGATCGTAATTAATTGGGTACGGAGACAAATACATATTCTTCGTACCAAAAAAAAAAAATGTCTTTTGTTTTTTCATTTTTGTATGTCCATTAAAAATATATCTGTTTCATTTTTTGAAATATAACTTATACAATCTACTTTAATTCAATGATTCACTCAACTAATTTAAGTTAAGTCATTTCTTCACTTAACTAATTTACTTTAATTTAATCATCTACTCATTCAATTTATATTAATTTAATCATTCATTCAATCAATTTACTTTAATTTTATCTTCTACTCAATTTAATTGGAACATTCATTCCACTTACTTAATTTAAAATTATATAATACATGTGACCAATATATCACTCACAACACACTCCACCAATATTAGAAATAGACGGTTTTTTTTTCGTTAACGGAGGGAATAGTTTTTATAACTTCAGTCTTAAACAATGATTACATTTTGGCCTATAAGTAGATTGCAAAGCACTTGAGAAATAATTTACTCTTTAATCTATTTGAGAAATATATTGTCAAACTTACTTTCTATATTATTTTCAAATTTAATAAAGGGTAACGATATTCGTACACACTGTGGCCAGTCACACACGTGTAGAAAAGGAAAGTTGATTGTAAATAAGAAATAATCGCATTTTCCCCCTAGGTTTTATGCTTTCCAATTAGGTTATATTTCCATTTTCAAAACCTAAATTACACTTTTTAGCGCGTGTGGCTGGCTACAGTATGTTCGAATATCATTACTCGAGTTATGATATTCGAATATATAAATCAATAAAATGAATGCATAAAATAAGATTTTTTTTTTCGAGGGGTAAATAAGATTATATTGTAAAGAAAAATAAAATTATAAGTATCTATTTAGAATAATGAATAAACATTTTTATATAGTAATTTTGGTGATTTATGATAATATTTTGTAATTTCAGTTTTTGTATCTTGAGTTATTTTATCTATGAGTTCTATTGGGATCAATTAATTCTTTACGCTAAATTTATAATGTGATTTTATTATTTTAACGTACAAAAGTATGCCTAAATACTAGTGTGTAACCACTCGATTTCGACGGGGAGCAACATTATACTAAAATTTATAAGTATGTTTGTAAATGTAATATAATACTCTACAATAGAGTAATTCATTAGAGTAATTTTATTTTAGAAAATTTACTTTAAGAAGTTGTTGGGAAATTTAAGTAAAAGTTTTGATTGATTCCAAAACCAACTGACCCCAACCGAGTAGATGTTGTCAGATCTTAATGTTAGTAGTTAGGCTCGCTGTTTGAGCATTATTAAGATTTTATCTTTACAGGACTCCAGCTGAAGATGGAAACAAGGCTTCACTCGGATAGAACATCAATTGCAAGAAAAACAACTGAGCGTTCATTTCATAAGAATTCAAGAAGGGGGAAGTTACGTTCAAGAGATAGAATATCAGTTGTAAGGAAAACAACTGAGCGTTCATCAGATGAGAAGTAGAAAAGAGGAAGAGAACATCAGATGAAAGGAAGTCATCTGAGCGTTCGAACCCAACTGATCAGATACAAGGAAGACAACTGAGCGTTCAGTTTCAGAACATCAGTTGTAAGCTTGAACCAAGAAGATCAACATGAAGTTCAAAGTCAGCTGAGAGTTCAACTATTCTTACTCAGACAGAAGCATTCAGATAGAACATCAGCTGAAGAACAAGTCAGATGAAGAACGAAACTCTCAACCAACCAACCGTGCTGAATGTCTAATGTTGAGATTTGAATTTCGAATATGGAAGTCACGTGAAGGTTTGACTCTCTGTCATTACCTCATTTGGCCCAACACAAGGCTGTCTCAGATGGAAAGCAGAAGCACTCAGTTGCCAAATCTGGAAAGTCTACAGAGATGAGAGACAAGCCATCGCTTTCAAAGAACAGAGATCAACGGTTCATCCAACGGCTAGTTGATTCTCTTCGCCTATAAATAGAGGCCTTCATTCAAAGACAAATATAAGACACACACACGAGAAGAAACCAAAGAGCGAAAGAAAGAACTAAATTCTTCACGAGCTAAACTACATTCAATCTCTTAGAACATCACTTGTTGAGAGTTCTAGAGTATTAGAAATAGTTTCTGTGTCTTTTGATCGAACCTTGAGAACATCACTTAGTGAGAGTTCGTAGAGTGTTAGATCATAGCTCACTTCGTGTTCGAGCTATTAGTTGGAACCCCACCCTTTCACTACCTGAAAAGGTTATTAGGACCCTACTCTTCCCGTAACTGAATAGATAGGTTGATTAGTACCCGCAAACTAATCTGTAAGGTTGATAAGTACCCGTAAACTTATCCTTAACGGTTGCAAAGCCCGCGTAAGCTTTGTGGTTTGTCCAGAAGAACTTGGACTGAGTTGTATGGACTCACAACTCCCCGTGGACATAGGAGTTTTCTCCGAACCACGTAAATCTTTGTGTGTTGAGTTTATTGTTCAGTTATTTCTTGCATATTCAACTGACCTACTAACCTGCAAACAAACTGCATCTGAGCATTTCAACTGACTTGGTTCTTGACCGACCTTGCATAAAAGCGTGAGTTGAGTTTATACGAGTTTAATTTCCACCACATTCCGCACAACACTTCACTTACAGCTGAGTGTTCTTTACTCAGTTGTGATTCCAACTGAGTTGCTTTACTCGGTTGAGTTATTTTTAAGGGGTTGTTTTAAAAAGTTGCATCTGGTGTATTCTCCCCCCCAATACACCAGAACTCGTATCGGGACCATCAAGTGGTATCAGAGCAGTGGTTCAAAAGACTACTGACTCTGTTTCACGAGGTGTGAATTCGAGGTGTTTTCTTCAGTGGTCAACTGAACAGATCTTTTTATCACTCTAGTGCATATCTGCTTGCATATTTCTTTTGTTGTTGTGTGCAGATGGACGTCAAAGACAAGATCGTGGTCATGTTCTCGGTTGTAAACTACACATCCTGGAGAACTCGGATGAAGAAGATCCTGCTGTCAAAGCATCATAGGATGCAACAAGTACTCTCATCCGGACCGATCATCATCAGAGAGAGAATCACTCGCACTCCCACAAATCCCAATGATGGGGATGCTACTGAGATGATGATGGAGAAGAAGCCAGAAGACTTCACTCCAGAGGAAGCCAAAGTGAGCCAGTTGGACATTTGGGCTCAAAGCACGATCATGTCCACTGTTGGACAAGATTATCTTCCCTGGATTGAAGAGTGCGAGACTGCCAAGGAGATGTGGGATATCTTAGCATCGCTGAGTGAAAGAAGCGACGAGACAAAGGAGAACAAGTTCTCACATGCCTGTCAAGACTTTGACAACTTCTATCTGAGAACTGATGAAACAATTGATCAGTTAGAGCGCCGGTTCATGGACATCATCAGAAGGATCCAGTCCATCCGAAGAGGAAAGTATACTTTGAGAGAAATCAGCCTCAAAGTATTACAAGCTCTACCAGCCGAGTGGGATACCTTCACCAATATCCACGAGAGCCGAGCTGACCTTGGTGAGATGGGAACTGAAAGATTGTTCTCAATTCTAAAGGGAAATGAGTATAAGGTGAACCAACGAAGATCTCAGTCCTCGGTTCAGACGAGTCGACATGAGGATGTTGGTTCAGCCACAAAGTCAGTTGCACTTCGAGCTGACTACTCCAAGTCAAGAACATCAAGGCCGACAAGATCTGTTGACACAACTACTAAGGAGCCAAGCAGAGAAGAGCTGCAACAGAGCATTGCCGCCATGTCAAAGAAGCTAGCTGACATGGATGCTCGGTTCAGAAAATACAAAAGATTCTACAAATCCAATCGAACTAGAGACAGTTCAAAGCCTGTGACCAACGGTTGCTTTGAATGTGGCAAGGAGGGACATTTCAAGGCTGACTGTCCAGATCTATCGAAGAAAGAGAGAGAAGCGTTGAGGGCCAAACAAACTGGAAAGAACAAGGCCATGGTTGCAGAAGAAGCAGCTGACGACATGGACATCTTCACTGACACTGAAGATGAGGATGAGCTAACTTCCACCAACAACGCAATCACTCAGGATCAATGTCTTATGGCATTTGGAACTGACCAAGATGATACTGAGGTACAATCTAGTCCTGCTAATTTAAATTCTTCCAATACTTCTAACATGCAGGAAACTCTGGATGAAGAGTTGGAACTATCATGGGATGACTTCCTAGCTCTAAATGAGGAAGTACAACAGCAATCGGTTGAGTTTAAGAGTCTTCAAGCTCAATTCACCAAACTTGAAGAATCCTTAACCGAGAAGGATGATCTGATCAAGAGTCAAACCGAGGAGATTGAGAATCTCACGAGTCAACTGAATGAGGCCAAGGCTCCAACTGATGAGGAGTTAAAGAAGCAGATCAAGGAACAACAGATTCAGTTGGACAGACAAGAGGCTCAGATCGACCAGCTGAAAAAGAAGTCTGACAGACAAACCGAGCATATAGCTGTCCTCCTCAAGGAGTTGCAAACTGAGAAGGACAACCTAATCAAGCTGTATCAGTCATCCAAGATCATCGAGAATCTCATCAATTACAGCCGACAAATGGATGACGTGTCAGGACTCGGTTATGATGTGGTCAAGGATACTGGAATTCCTCCAGCAACCTTCATCAAAGCTGTGGAGGTCAACGTGGTCAAACCTAACCCAGTTGAGTCTCCAAAAGTTAATCCAGCCTCCACTTCTCAGCAAGCTCAACCGACCAAGGAAACCACAACTGAGAAAGGAAAAAGAGCAATGGATGGAGGACAGAACGTTCTATCAGTTGAGACATCAACCGAGGGGGAATGTTCCAAGTCTCAGAAGAGGAACAAGAGGCGTCGGAGATACAATAGAAACCAAATTCAGCACCGACCTCTGAATCAACCTCAGAGCCAACATTAGAAAGAATGGAACCGACCGTAGAACCGACAAGAATCCAACCATCTGAATCAACAGCAGTTCCATCATCAGTTCAACCAGAGGTTCCAACCGAGTCAATCGAGGTGTAACAGTTCGAACAGCTGGAGATATTCATGCTACAACATGAACCAACAACAAGGCATAAACAGCTATCGACGACATTCCAGGAGTTGGAATCAGAATCAGCCACAGAGATTCCAACATGGCGTCCGACCTCACCAACAAATCCAACAGGATAAAAATCACCATCAAAACAGGGGGAAAGCCTCTCCTCCAAAAGCTCACAACAGGAGAAATCCATCTCCACCTAAGAATCAGAACATCACTACTAATAACAAACCTAAGGATAACCGAGGTGTTGTTATAGTTGATGATGAAGGAAAAGTGATCTGGAATGATAAATCCATCCGAGTATACAGAGAAAAGCGACTAACAGTTCCAGGGGAAACTGGTTCTAACCCTCCAGGACCCAACTAAAATTGGGGACCTAAGCGTGTTTCTCTTTGCAGGAATAGGAGAAACAGCTGAGGAAGAATAAAGCGTCGACAACAATGTGGGTGATGGACAGTGGATGCTCGAAACACATGACAAATCTGAAGGATTTGCTTGGAAGTTTCGTGGAGAAGGAAGGTCCATCAGTTACCTTTGGTGACAACTCAAAAGGTCACACCAAAGGATACGGTACCCTTGAAACCAATCATGTATCAATTTCTAATGTTTCATATGTTGATGGATTGAAGCATAACTTGCTCTTCATCAGCCAATTCTGTGATAATGGTTTCTCTGTCAAGTTTGATGCACAGGGTTGCAGGGTTAAAAATGTCAAAACAAAGCAGGTCATATTGTTGGGAAATCGATCGCCAACTGGTATGTCTACTATGCTGACTGGAACAGTAGTCCTCCTGACATCTGCCTGTTATCAAAGAGCAGTTCAGATGTGAGCTGGCTGTGGCACAAAAGGCTCAACCATCTTAACTTCAAGACTATGAACTGACTTGCCAGACAAGAACATGCAAAGGGCATTCCATACTTTCGCATTTTTGGTTCTAAGTTTTAGATTCACAACAATGGGAAGACTCAGTTGAAAACTTTTGATGCCAAAGCTTCGAAGGGCATATTTCTTGGATATGCCGCTCGGATCAAGGCCTATAGAGTTTTCAACAATAGCTCTCGTGTTGTGGAGATAACACCTCATGTTAGTTTTGATGAATCTACTTTTGAGTGCAGGGAACGGGCTAAAGGACAACCACTGATCCACAAGTTCCACCTGTTCTCACTAGATCGCAGGCACTAAGGGAAAATAATCTAGATGAACCATTGGTATGGGCAACTGAGGATGAGGATCCATACTCCTCTGAAGATGAATGTGAAGACCCCAGCTCATCTCAAGGGGGAACTTCAGCTGATGCCTCTCCAACTGCATCGGCATCCAAAGCCCAACCAAGCCCGGTTCAGAATGTTGTAAATGTTGAGGATCCAAACTCAACAACGAATCAATCACCAGTTCGGAAGAGTCCAGCATCTCCCACTGCTCAGGATTCACCTTCAGTTGAAATCCTGGAACAGCCACGGTTGGAAGAAGAAGGAAGACGCAACAGAAGATGGTATGAAGATCATTCCCAAGACAACATCATCGGAGATCCAACCGAAGGTGTGCTTACAAGGAGCCGAGCTGCAAATCCAGATTCAACCGAGGAAGATTCCAACACTTACGCTCAATATGCTGAGGAGTTGGCAGTTCTAGAAGAGTTCGAGCAAGCTGGAGATGTTGCAATGATTTCTTGCTTTGTAGCTGATGTGCCAGAACCGAAGAACGTCGTGGAAGCTCTCAACTGTGTTCACTGGACAACAGCCATGCAAGAAGAGCTGAATGAATTTCTACGCAACTGTGTATGGGAGTTGGTAGAAAGACCAAATGGTGTCAAAGTGGTTGGATTGAAGTGGATTTTTAAAAACAAGAGAGACGCCATTGGATTCATCGTGAGGAATAAGGCAAGACTGGTAGCTCAAGGATATTGCCAACAAGAAGGAATCGATTTCGAGGACTCCTTCGCGCCAGTTGCAAGGCTGGAAGCCATCCGAATCTTTCTAGCCTATGCTGCATTTCACAAGTTCAAGGTCTATCAGATGGATGTGAAGTGTGCCTTTCTCAACGGTGACATCAAGGAAGATGTATATGTTGAACAACCTCCAGGTTTTGAGACTGGAGATGGAAGAGTGTACAAGTTGAAGAAAGCAATCTATGGATTGAAGCAAGCACCCAGGGCTTGGTATGACACTCTTTGTGGTTTTCTTCTGAACTCGGGGTTCAAACGAGGGTCAGTTAACAAAACCATGTTCACCATCAAAGTTGGAGATGATATACTTGTTGTGCAAATCTATGTTGACGACATCATATTTGGTTCCAAGTCGGAGGAGCTATGCAAGAAGTTCTGAGATCTCATGAATGAGAAGTTCGAGATGTCAATGATGGGCGAGATGAATTATTTCCTTGGATTACAAGTAAAGCAGTCACTAGAAGGAATCTTCATCAATCAGTCCAAGTATACAAAAGAGCTCATCACCAAGTTCGGATTGCAAACAAGTAAATCCACAAGGATCCCGATGAATACTAACTGGAAGATTGAACCTGGAACTGAGGGAAAGCTCATGGATGCTAGTAAGTATAGAGGGATCATCGGTTCTTTGCTATATTTAACTGCCAGTTGGCCAGACATTTCTTACACAGTTGGAGTGTGTGCTCGATTCCAAGTTCAACCCAGGGAAGCACACAAGTTGGCAGCAAAGAACATCATCAAGTATCTGAAGGGCACTGTCAATGTTGGGTTGTGGTATCCAACTGACGACAATATTCAACTGACTGGATACTCAGATGCGGATTTAGCCGGAGATCGGTTGGACAGGAAATCAACTTCGGGACACTGTCAGTTCATGGGAAGCAAGCTAGTTTCGTGGTTCTCCAAGAAACAAGCATGTGTTGCCACTTCTACAACCGAGTCAGAGTATATGGCTGCCGAAAGCTGTTGCATGCAAGTGTTGTGGCTCAAACAACAGCTGAAAGATTATGAAGTCACAACTGGACAGGTTCCCATTCATTATGATAGCTCAAGTGCCATTGCTATCTCTTTGAATCCTGTTCACCACTCTCGGACGAAGCATATCGACATCCGACATCATTTTATCCGAGATCATATTGAGAATAAGGACGTTTCCATGGAGAAAATTCCAACCGAGATTCAGAGAGCTGATATCTTCACCAAACCTCTAGCCGAAGCGCGGTTCAAAATGTTATGTGATCTACTTGGATTGTTGGATCCATCTGATGAGGAACCAGCTGAGGTGAAGAGATAGATATCCATCTGAGGGGGAAGCTCAGATGAAGGGGGAATCTCAGATGTAGATCGCCAACCGAAGACATCAGACGTCAGCTGAACAGACGAACTCGAGTCAGCTGATGGTATGCCGCAACATGAGAACACAGCTGATTCCGACATCAGCTGGTAGGTAACATTTATGGCTGAAGGTGTTATGATCTTAAATGAGAATGTTTGAACCTGAGCAAGTCGGTTACATTAAAAATAGCCATCATGTCGCATTAAATGTAAAGTACGGCTGAACATCAATAGCCTACTTATAGTGCGACTGGGCTGACATGAAAACTGTACACCTTCTCACGCGCTGGTTGGAACTCGGTTCGTGACGTGTAGTCAAAGATAGTCAACAATCGCGTAATCTCAGCCGTTGATGGATTCGCGTCATTTAACCCCAGCCGTCGATTTCAACCAAGTCAAAAGCCTATAAAAGGCAGAAAATTAGGAAGTGATCTCTTACCTTCCTCTTTCATGTCTATCTACTATAACTGTTCATCGTCTTCTCAGAGATTGTCTAACTATTTTTTGCAAAAGATTTTCCTTCCCTCTCTATATATATATTTCCGCAGTGATTTCAAATGGCACCCAAAAGCAGGAAAATGGCTTCTTCCAGATCTTCTCTTGTCCCTACCTCATATGAAGAATTTTTCGACATGTTGGTGTCGAAGATCCACTTTGAACAGATCCTCTCCGACGAGGAATTGGAGTCGCCGGTGTTGGCCCCCATCGCCAATATACTCAGAGAGAATGGCCTCCTGGAATGGGCCAAGCTATGCCCCTCCCACCTGCTCAGGCGACAGGTCGGAGAGTTCTACGTTAATCTCAATGCCTTCATCGACAGCACAGAAGGAGTTTCAACGGAAGTCATCTGTCGGCAACGCGACGTTCCGGCTAGGACCATTCGCCGTATCACATTCCCCATCGCCGTTTCCGATGCCCTTCGCCACATCATCCCCGTCAACCACACCGCCACGGAATTTCTTGAAAGCATAACTGACGAGCACGCCGATGAGTTTTTGGAGAGTGCTCTGATCACTCCGGAGAAGTTAAGGAGCAATATGCAAAGGACAAAATTGAAGCCAGAACATCGACTCCTATTCGATGTTGTGTCCAAGGTGGTGTTCGGCTACAGCGGAGCCTTCGGCGACATCAGCCGACCAAAGCTGAAGCAGTTGGTGGCTTTAGAGCACAAGCATGAAATCAACTGGTTTCAATACTTCCTGAACCAGCTGATGGTGGAGAAGCAGAAGATAACTGAGACCACCACCGACTCTGGAGAAAAGCTGTTGAGTGTTAAGGGAACGCTCAACTTCGGCTGCAAGATCTCAGCCCTGATCTTGCTCGCGACCAAGGATCGCAACATGGTCTGGGACGACTGTGAGGAGACGCCAGTCAAGAAGTTGCTGCTGTTCCCAAGAGCTAAGAAGGCACAGGAGGTGCTCAGGAGTGTGTACACTCCGAAGGAGAAGAAGAAAACTGGGAAGACTGCTGAGTCTACAGCTGAGGGGGAACCAGCTGTCGTTCGCCCAACAAAGTCCAAAGCTGCACGCCGACGAGCTGAGTCGGAGAAGGAAACAGCTGAGGAGCCTGCCCAGAAAAAGCTAAGGGTATGGTTCAAGAAGACGGTTGAGAAGCCAGCTGAGGTGCCAGCTGAAGAACCAACTGAGGTGCCAGCTGATGAGCCAGCTGAGAAGCCAGCTGAGAAGCCAGTTGAGGTACCAGCTGAGGAGCCAGCTGAGGAGCAAGCTCCAGCTGAGGAGGAGGCACCAGTTGAGTCGGCACCTGCTGAGGAGCCATCCGAGTCCAGCCATTCAGTTGAGGCAGCTGCTTTCCAAATCGTTCAACGAGCTACTGATGAGGCTGAAGGAATGGAGACGGACTTGACGTCGGATGCATCTTCCTCCTCTGAGGAACTTGAACTCGCTCCAATCTCCCCCACGGTAGGAGTCAATGCTGTACCGCCCCCAGAGCCTCTTGCTCACACAACCGAACAATCACAGCCAAATGTTCCGAGCACATTGCTCGATGCCAACATTGTGACCGCTCCTTCGGCCAATGTTGAGGAACTAATTGAAACCCCCATCCCAATCGAATCCAATATTCTGAGCTCCCAACTCAATGCCAATGTTGTGACCGATTCTTTGGCCAACATTGATGAACCTTTTGAACCTTTGCCATATGATCTATCTCCCTCGCCGATAGATAAAGAAGCTGACACTCAGGCCATCGCACTGGAGCATGAAGGCAAGGTGGCCTATTGCTTCCAGAAGTTGATAGGCATGTTCCCAGAGGCTCGCGACATGCCGGTCTTAGCCACTCTTGGAACCGAGCTGTTGTACCAGTTCCACCTGATCTTCAGTCACTGGTACGTGAAGGAAGATACGATCAGGGTGCACAGCTGGGACAGGCTGAAGTCAGACGAGTCTTGCATCCGAGCCTACTTCAACTACTCCAACTTGGAAGTGGCATACAACAACAAGGTTGCGTTGCTCACTCGCCGTCTGGACCAGAGTAAGGCCGAAGGGACAGACACCAGGGAGGCAGCTGGACAAGATTGCATCGATTTTCTCGACAGCATGCTAATCAAGTCAGCTGACTTCCTCGACGATCTGGACGCAGCCACCGCCGCAGCAAAGGACGAGGAAAAAGAGCTGCAACTGTACCTGGCCAACCGCCAAGCCATGGTGACAGTTGAGCAACAAGCTTTGAATGAAGATGCCCCTCCAGCTGATCAGCCAGCTCCCTCTTCAAAAGAAATCTGTGAGCTGATAGCTGAGAGGGTGAACCAGCTGCGAACTGAGATGCTTGCCAACCTCCAGCAACAAAAAGACGACCAGCTGAGGGTGTTGGAAGCACAAGACGAGAAGACCAAGCAGCTGGTGGAGGAGAATGTTGCGATGAAGACAAAGCTGGAAGAATTCTCCTCCTCCACCAGCCAAGACATATCTGAAGTGAAGACAACTCTTCTGGGATTCAAGTCGGAGCTGAACGTCATCAAATCCATGTCCGACTCCAATCTCGCCAAGTCCCAACAAACTCAAGATGTTGAATGGGAGTCTCGGTTCGAGTCGCGATGGGCTGAGTTTGCTGCTTTTCAAACTGAGGTCATCGAGAACCTCTCTGCCTTGAAGAAAGCCAAACAAGAGCGCCAGGACTCCGAACTGGCGAAGAAGGTGGAGCTCGAGTGCGCGGTCGATGAACTCTTCAACCGCATTCAACTAGCCGAGCAACAACTCACCTCTCTGGATGGTTCAGTAGCAAGCCTTGTTGCTGATGCCAAAAAGAGGGAAGAGAAGGAGGCGGATGTTGAGGTGCAGGGCGAAGAAGAGACCCAAGCCGAAGGAGAGACGCCAGCTGCGACAAAATCTCAGCCGAAGAGGAGGTCTGCTCAGAGGAAGTCTGCTGCTCCCAAGTCAACCGAAGTCGGTGGAGCTCAAATGTCAAAAGACTTGGAGCAGGCAGAGAAGTTCGGAGTTTCTTACAACTCCATAGCCAAGATCACAGCCGAGCTGGATTCTGAACTCGACGGTATCACAACCGAAGAGTGCATTGCAGCTGCCAAGGCTATGGATGTTGAAGAAAAAGATTATATGAATCTGAGTTGGATCAGGAAGTTCGCCGCCAGCCAAGCGAGGAGGGTGAACCAGTTCGAAGAGGAGCTGAAGAATGTAACCCAGAACTTGGACCGCAACGTTGCCTCCCGCAGCCGACGCCGCATCAACAAACATCAAACAAAGGCTGAAGCTCGGTTGAAGCAACAAAGGTTGCCTGAGAAGTCCAAAGTCGAGAGTCGGTTTAGGCATGTTGATAAGTGGATGCCAACCGAATGGAATGAAGAATGGGAACTCTTCAAGCAGGAGTTTGTAAACGATACGCAACTGACGACCCGAGGAAAGCGTTCAAGGAAGCGCTGACCGAGTTGCACTCAGGGGATCCGGGCATGTTCAGCCAACTCAGGCGGGCTATGATTGAAGCCAATCTGGACTTGAACACAGTTCCAGTTCCTAAGAGGGTCACTTATCAGCCTCCCTTCCTCCCAGACTCGCGCAACCCCAACCGGACGAAGATTGCGGCCGAGGCAAGGTAGGTTTGCAAAGAGCATGAAGTGGACATTTCCAAGGAGTCAGCTGCGAAGAGGGAAATTTTTGTGAGAATTTTTAGTAAGTATGGGCTACAATTTTAGCTCAGTTAGTTTTTGAGCAACTGTTGTAATTTTTGGCTTTTGTGCTTATCTCTGTAATCTTCAGCTGTAATGAAAACTACTCAGTTATACGATTCAACTTGACGTACAATCCCTCATTGTCCAAGCTCTGAATCGCAAAGTTATTTCAATACCATGTTATAACTGTGTTAACCCTTTGATGTTTCAATCTTATAGACTGTCTAGAATTTCAGCTGAGATTTTGGATATGTAAGAATTGTATAAGGGTTTTAAAGTTTTAGAGTCTTGAACTGTAAGGGAGTAAGGGTTTTGGCATCATCAAAAAGGGGGAAATAGTTGGGAAATTTAAGTAAAAGTTTTGATTGATTCCAAAACCAACTGACCCCAACCGAGTAGATATTGCCAGATCCTAATGTTAGTAGTTAGGCTCGCTGTTTGAGCATTGTTAAGATTTTATCTTTATAGGACTCCAGCTGAAGATGGTAACAAGGCTTCGCTCGGATAGAACATCAGTTGCAAGAAAGATAACTGAGCGTTCATTTCATAAGAATTCAAGAAGGGGGAAGTTACGTTCAAGAGATAGAACATCAGTTGTAAGGAAAACAACTGAGCGTTCATCAGATGAGAAGTAGAAAGGAGGAAGAGAACATCAGATGAAAGGAAGTCATCTGAGCGTTCGAACCCAACTGATCAGATACAAGGAAGACAACTGAGCGTTCAGTTTTAGAACATCAGTTGTAAGCTTGAACCAAGAAAATCAACAACATGAAGTTCAAAGTCAGCAAAGAATTCAACTATTCTTACTCAGACAGAAGCATTCAGATAGAACATCAGCTGAAGAACAAGTCAGATGAAGAACGAAACTCTCAACCAACCAACCGTGCTGAATGTCTAATGTTAAGATTTGAATTTCGAATAAGGAAGTCACGTGAAGGTTTGACTCTCTGTCATTACCTCATTTGGCCCAACACAAGGCTGTCTCAGATGGAAAGCAGAAGCACTCAGTTGCCAAATCTGGAAAGTCTGTAGAGATGAGAGACAAGCCATCGCTTTCAAAGAACAGAGATCAACGGTTCATCCAACGGCTAGTTGATTCTCTTCGCCTATAAATAGAGGCCTTCATTCAAAGACAAATATAAGACACACACACGAGAAGAGACCAAAGAGCAAAAGAAAGAACTAAATTCTTCACGAGCTAAACTACATTCAATCTCTTAGAACATCACTTGTTGAGAGTTCTAGAGTGTTAGAAATAGTTTCTGTGTCTTTTGATCGAACCTTGAGAATATCACTTAGTGAGAGTTCGTAGAGTGTTAGATCATAGCTCACTTCGTGTTCGAGCTATTAGTTGGAACCCCACCCTTTCACTCACCTGAAAAGGTTATTAGGACCCTACTCTTCCCGTAACTGAGTAGATAGGTTGATTAGTACCCGCAAACTAATCTGTAAGGTTGATAAGTACCCGTAAACTTATCCTTAACGGTTGCAAAGCCCGGGTAAGCTTTGTGGTTTGTCCAGAAGAAGTTGGACTGAGTTGTGTGGACTCACAACTCCCCGTGGACGTAGGAGTTTTCTCCGAACCACGTAAATCTTTGTGTGTTGAGTTTATTGTTCAGTTATTTCTTGCATATTCAACTGACCTACTAACCTGCATACAAACTGCATCTGAGAATTTCAACTGACTTGGTTCTTGACCGACCTTGCATAAAAGCGTGAGTTGAGTTTATACGAGTTTAATTTCCACCACATTCCGCACAGCACTTCACTTCCAGCTGAGTGTTCTTTACTCAGTTGTGATTCCAACTGAGTTGCTTTACTCGGTTGAGTTATTTTTAAGGGGTTGTTTTAAAAAGTTGCATCTGGTGTATTCTCCCCCCCCCATACACCAGAACTCGTATCGGGACCATCAGAAGTCTTACAAAAAATTCTAATAATTGAATAAAAGTTATTTGTATTGTATTGGTAATGAATTCAGTAGTCTTGGTGGGTTCGAAATACTACATATTCTTTATTACTTTTATGATAATATGCTCTTGCGTGCATAAAATTCGCATAAATTATATTCATTTAGCATTACAATTATCAGTTGTTGGACTGATGGTAAGATTTGGTGAAGTATCATAGTATTACAATTATCGCATCCTTACTTTGACATTTTCAAGTTAATATATTGTGGTTGCTTATTAATAGAATATAATTTGCATAAAATATACTCTTTATATAGAAGCATGCCAAAAGTATTAATTTAAAGGATGAATATAAATGAAAATCGTTAAAAGGAATATTTAAGATAAATATTAATGCCGAATGCAGGGAGCGCCATGTATGACCTAAAATTAAGGAGAGGATTCAAATGTGTATTGATATTAATAATATGGAGGCAAATAATGATATGTCATTAGGTTACATGTTCCCATCAATTTTTGTCAAAAATGCACTTTTGACAAAAATTGGGGAATATAATACCCTAATTGACAAAATACCCTTACTTTCTACTTATTTTATGTTTCCCATTTCTTTTTCCTTCCTCCCACTTTCACTCTCCCCTTTCTTCTTTGCGTAATATTCCAACCTCCCACCAACCTCCCACTTTCTCTCTCCTTCTAGTCTCTCTCCACCACTATCATTGTCGCCTTCATTCTACCATCACCATCGTCGCTCCGTTCTACCGTTGTCGCCGTTGCCATCGTCTTCTCCATTTTCATCATTCATCTACCACGATTTCACTCTTCTCTTCTTTTTCTCTTCTCTTTTCCTCCGTTCTTCGTCCATCTCCGTTCATCCTGGCTCATTTTCGCCGCCGTTTACAACATCCAAAACCACCACACCAACTATTGTCGCCGAAAATTCATAGATCTCGCTGGAAATTCATAGATTTAAAATTGGGGTAAATGAGTTTATTTGAATTTTTTTAATTTATGATTTTTTTAGACTTGTTTTTAGTCATTTATAGGTTTTTCGTATAGTTTCTAATGATTTATAGTGTATTTGAGTTGAATTCTGAGCGATTTCGATGTATTTGCGCAGATTTCTGATTTGTTTATGTTGTTGCAGAGGCTGCTGTTTGCTGTAAAAACCCGTCAGTACTCAGTACGTATTTGTAATATGTACTGTGTGCCTGAAGGTGTTCGCATGGTACACAGTACGCAAATGCGTATTGCGTGCCAAGTAACCACACTTAAGTACATACACGCATTTATAAATGCGTACTGCGTACCATGCGAACACCTTCAGGTACCCAGTACACATTTACAAATACGTATTGCACACTAAGTAAACAAATTAAGGTATGCAGTATGCATTTAGCAATGCGTACTGCGTACCATGCAGCAGGTACGCAGTACGAATTTAGAAATACGTACCTAGTTTGTTGTGTACAATGAATTTGTTCTTCGATTAGGGTACGAGTTGCTTGATTTGAGAAATTTTGAATTAGGTGTACCTGTACGTCTTGTGCAATACGTACTGGTACACACACATCTTTGATTTCTGACATTTTAGTTTGTAATTGGGATGATTCATTATTGGTTTTCTGAGATTATGTATGGTGAATTTTTACATTCGGTTGATGTGAATGTATGCTTTATGATTTTTTGTGAATTTGGCATTTGTTTATGCGATTGTATGATTAAACTTGGTACGAATTTATAAATGCGTACCTAATTCCGAAACAAATAAGTTGGAACGAGGTACGCATTTGCAAATATGTACAAAGTTACCAAGCACATTACTGGTACACTTGGTACGCATTTACAAATATGTACAAAGTTCACAAGTATATTGCTGGTAAAATTGGTACGTTTTTGTAAATACGTATCGAGTTATCAAGTAAAATATAGGTACACGCGGTATGCATTTTTAAATGTGTACCGAGTGTACCAGTAATATTTTTGTTTACTATTACGTAATTGCAAATATGTACATATTTTACAAGTACACTTGGTACGCATTTTTGCAAATACGTACCGTTAGTACCAGTAATATATTTGTTAATTTGGTATGTAATTGCAAATACGTACCTATTTTATTTGCATTCTGCATTTCAAACCTAGTGTACTTGAAATTTTTGAGCTGACTTCTAATTTATTTTTGTTTATGTAGGAGGTTGTTGCTCGATATCAAAGCTTGTCGGTACGAAATAAACATATTCATACTAGTAGTAACTTGTAGTAGTAGCTGATAGTATCTTACAAGAACCCAAGAAATCAATGTTGTGGCAGGAAGCATCTATTTTAATAGCATGGATGAAAAGAACCTTGTAATAGCATTGACAACAACATTAGCGATTAGTGATTTTATTTTATTTGTAAATAATTTGCTTTAATTTATGATTTGTAAACAATTTGTTACAATATTAGTATTATTAGTACGCATATTTTGTCTTCATACGGTGTTTTGAATTAGTAAGCGATACGAATATGCATATTCATACTCGTTAATAGCGGGATTTTGAACTGATACGCAGTACAAATTTGCATATCCGTACTTCGTATTGAATTGGTATGCAGTACGAATTAAACAATTCGTACTAACTTTTAACATTGGTACGTTACGGATACACAATATTCATACGAGCAAAACGTAATATTACACGAACAATAGAGAGAGAAACAAGAGCACAATCTTCATTCTGATAGTTTCACCAACAAGTGATTGAACTAAACCATTTACATCAAACACACATACTCTTATCGTTCTTCAATTGAACTTCTACCTTACTGAATGATCATTCAAAAGTTATATCATTAGGTTCTATATCCTCATTACTATTGTCCTTCCAATATCCTCTGACGATCCCGGTAACGAGTATTTGGTGTATGGGGGGGAGGGGGGGAGGAAATACACCAATAGTAATTTTTTCTTTCAAAATCTTTTCATTGAGTTAACTGTTCACATTAGGTTGCTCCAGTCAGTTGGAGCGGCTCTACAACTAAGATGGTCAGTTGGAGCTGATCACACAATTGGGTGAACAGCTGACTTCTTGGACTGAGGGTTAGTTGTGTAGTCCAACTGAGGTTTCAAAGAATTTAGCGTTTGCGGAAGTTGGTGAAAATTTAAGCTCGTTACTAAAACTGAAACCTTTATGAAAACAGGGGAAGATCAAGTTCCCAAAGTTAGTGCAGTTTGTGAGAGTGCAGTTTGTATGCTGGGTCAGTTGGTTAGATAACTGACTGTAAAATACTGAGGCCGTGTTTGGTAGGTATTATTAAGTCCTATTATATTATTAATATGGGTTAATGTATTGTTTAGTAGCAAAAATTATTAAGACAAAGAGCCTTTTAATAGAAAAAAGCCCTGTATTATAATACAAAGAATGACACTTAAATAATTCGACCACCTAGGTGGTATTATTTACATGACTTCAACAGTAACTCATGCTAAACATTAAAAAGACAATATTACCCTTTCCTTCTATCTTGTTCATCCCTTCTCTCTTGTAACTCTCCTTTCCTACACACTCAACCCACCACCGTCTCGGCTCCACCTCCACCACCATCACAGGCTCCATCGGCGATTCAAATGAAACAACTCAGAAACATCCTCGATGCACTGATCGGCACCGGCAACTACGGCAGCTGGGCCAACCTCCTCTTCTCCGCAAACTCTTCTTCCCTCCTACTCACGGCCACCCTTTTCGTCCTCTGCAACGACGCCATCTCCCGCCTCCTCTCCTCTAGCGCACGGCTTGACCCTCTCTTTCTCTGACCTCCAACATTTCACGACTCTCACATGCCTCCCAACTCTGCTCTCTTCCAATTTCATCATCGTCACCAACAATTCGCCGGCGAATTTCACTGTCGACGGATCCCAGATCTTACAGGGCCAATAACGTAGATCGGCCCTTTAATTATTCCTTTGGCTGGGCAAATTTAATGGTGTCGACAAGGTTCTCAATTACTTCGTCTTCAACGGGGATGGCCCTTTTTTGCCCCCACCGATGACGCCGGAAAACGCCAACCTCCTGTGAAGAAGAGAGAAGGGGGAGAGAGAGGGGGGAGGAGAGGGAGAGAGGCGGCTGGTGGAGTGAGAGTGGAAGAGGAAAGATTGAGAGAAAGAAGAGAGAAGGGGGGAGAGAGAGGGGGAGGAGGTGAGGGAGAGAGGCGACTGGTGGAGTGAGAGTGGGAGAGGAAAGATTGAGAGAGTATTTTTTAGGGTAGGGATAAAATAGAAAAAACATAAGTTAATATGATTTTAACATGGTGTACCAAATAATAAATTTTGACAAACATAATTTTTACATTTTCTACCAAACACACAAAATACTATTATTTATCATACCTATTTATATTATTTATCTCAATATTATTAGTATTCCTACCAAACGAGCACTGAATGTAAATATAAAAAGTAAAGGACACAGTATTTTAATGTGGTTCAGAGATTGACCTCCTACGTCCACAACATTCTTTTCTGGGAAGTAATCAACTGGATAAGCTTAGGCGTGCTTATCAAACGTTCCACTTAGTTTGCAGGTACCAAGCAACCTAACCAGTTCGATTACGGGTTCGAAAAAGACCTTACAACACTTTTACGGGCAAGTGTACAACCTGGGCTTAGATTAAGGGATCTAAAGGGACCTAGTCTTAGATTGCGGATTTTAAGGGACCTAGTCTTTGATTACGAGTTCAAAAGGACATGGTCTTTGATTGCGGGTTCAAAGGGACCTAGTGACTTTGATTACGGGTTCAAAGTCAACCCTGAGGTTTGGGAGTTGGGGGTTTTTTTTTCAACTATGAAGCCTCTACACAGAGCGAAGTGGAGGCTTTGCCCTAAGGTTTAGAGACTCGATCTTTTGGGAGAGAGTCTGTTTGGACACAAAATAAAGCAAGAACCTATATTCTAGACTAGATCAAAGAAGTGGCTTTTTAAGATACTAGATGGAAGAACAGGAGTAGGGGTGGATACCCAACTTCTACTGATCTTCGGCTGAGGTCTTCTTACTTGAGAGAGTGGTGGTCTACTGCTGCTTCTTCACTCTTGATTTTCTCTCTTCTTTCTCTTGGCTCTCGCGCCTAGCTCAGATGTCGAGTTCTCTGTTTATAGAGGGAGATCTAATTAACCGTTGGAAAGAGCCGTTTGATCTCTGCCAAAAGCATGGCACTCCACCTGCTTTATTGGAAACTTTTCTAAAATGGCAATTGCAACCTTCGCTTTATGAACGTCTCTGTTGTCGGTCTATTTATAGTAAGTTCTCCAGTTGACTTGTGCTTCCGAGTAGATTTGAATTTAGACTTTAACTCTTCTGCTTTCAATGTGTTCAAAGTCTTCTCTTCTCAGTTTTGTGACGTCTGACTTCGATACAACTTCTCTTCATGCTTGAGCTGCATGGGTCAGTTGAGGAGTCAACTGAGTTGTTGTCCAACTGAGTCCATGGTACAACTGAGCTTTGGTCTCAACTGAGTTTGAGGGTCAGCTGAGTTCGGGTCTCAACTGAGTTATTCACGAACTACCTTCTTCAGTCCGACTGTCTTCTTCTGCTTGAAACCTGTAAAGATAAAATCCCTATGGTCAAATAGTGAGCTCTAGCTAAGTTCAAACTAATGGCTTTCATCTACTCGGTTGGGGTCAGTTGGATTTTGGGATAAATCAAAACTTTTACTAATTTTTTCTTTTTTGATGATGCCAAAACTGTAAATTGACACCACCCAACTTTCCTAATTGATACCAAGCAACTGATTCCAAATAGACTAAAAGATAAACTCATTCTAGTCTATAAGAGGAAAGGGTTAACACAAGATAAACTATAAAAATTAACTTCAAACTTGGACAACGAGATGGTTTTCATCAAGTGAAGTCAATAACTGAAGACCTTTAATAACCAACAATAGATAACAAATTGGGGAGTGATTACAGTCACAACTGAGTTCTTTCAAACCTACAGTCCTAACATTCTAACCTACTCTAGGGTTTTCGTCTTCTTCTCTTCCACCTTCTTCTTCCATCGAAGAAGGGTCTTCAACTTCAGCAAGGCTAGAGGCTGAGCAAACTTTTTCAGTTCCCCCTCAAATTGAGACTTCCCTAACTTGTGATTTCCATCTTCATAGCTTCTTGTTCGGTTGGTTTGAGCAATCCAAGGAGTTGACACAACATCTTAAATCGAACTTTCACCAAAGGTTTTGTGAAAATATCAGGTCTTTGAATGTCAGTGTTAATTTTTTTAAACAATGACGTCTTTCTTTTTGACATGATCACGAATGAAGTGATGTCGGATATCGATGTGCTTAATTATGAAATGGTGAACTGAATTTACCGTGATGGCTATAGGCTATAGCACTTGAGCTGTCACAAAAGATGGGTACTTGCCCTGTCTCCACTTCTAATCTCTCAGCTATTGCTTCAGCCAGAGAACTTGCATGCAGCAGCTTCCAACTGCCATGTACTCCGATTCAGTTGTGGAGGTGGTGACACACACTTGTTTCTTCGAAAATCGGGAAACTAATTTGCTTCTCATGAACTGACAGTACCCTGAGGTTGATTTTCTATCAACCCTATCTCAAGCTAGGTCTGCATCTGAGTAGCAGGTCAGTTCAATGTTATCATCAGTTGGGTACCACAGTCCCATATGAACTGTTCTTTTGAGGTACTTGATGATATTCTTTGCTGCTTGCAAGTGAGCTTCCCTAGGCTCAACTTGAAATCTTGCACTGCGTAGGAGATGTCTGGTCGACTAGCAGTTAGATAAAGCAGCGAGCTGATAATCCCTCTGTAATTCTTTGCATCAATGAGCTTTCCTTCCTGGCCGGGGTCGATCTTCTAGTTGGTGTTCATTGGGATCTTCGTAGTTCGGCTTGAGTTCAGTCCAAACTTGGAGATTAGCTTCTTCATGTTCTTGGACTGATTGATGAAAATTCCTTCTGGTGACAGCTTCATTTGCAGCCTAAAGAAATAATTCATCTCTCTCATCATGGACATCTCGAACTTTTCCTTCATAAGTTGGGAGAATTTCTCGCACAGATCTTTGGATTTGGATCCAAAGATGATGTTGTCGATATATATTTGCACCACCAGGATATGTTCTCCAACTTTGATGGTGAGGAGAGTTTTGTCGACTGAGCCTCGGATGAATCCTGACTCCAGTAGAAATCCATACAACGTGTTGTACCATGAGTGAGGAACATGTTTCAGTCCGTAAATGGCTTTCTTCAGTTTGTAGACTTTATCGTCACCAGTTTCAAAATCGGGAGGTTGTTCTACATACACATCTTCTTTAATATCGCCATTAAGAAATGTGCACTTCACATCTATTTGATATACTTTGAACTTGTGCTAAGCAGCGTAGGCTAAGCAAATCCGAATGGCTTCTAGATGAGCAACTGGGTGAAGGAGTCTTCAAAATCTATTCCTTCTTGCTGGTAATAACCTTGTGCTACCAGTCTAACCTTATTTCTCACTTACACATCCAATGGCATCACGCATATTTTTGAAAATCCACTTGAGACTTATCACCTTAACTCTTTTAGGTCTCTGAACAAGTTCTCAAACACAGTTTCTGATGAACTCATTTAACTCATCCTGCATGGCCTGAGTCCAGTGGATGCAACCTGAAGCTTCCAAGATGTCTTTAGGTTCTGGCACGTCAGCTACGTAGCAAGCTATTATGCTCACATCTCTTGCTTGTTCGAGCTTTCCTATTATCCAGAGCTCATCAATATATTGTGCTACCAAAGTTGGTTCATCATCAGCTAAAGTTCTTGACTGAGTTAATTGAGTTGGAACATAAGCTGTGAGATCTACAACTTGAGCTGATCTTTTAGTTCGAACATCTGCTTTCATACCATCATTCATTGAGTTGATCTTCCAGATTTCCTTTCACTGAATCTTTGACATTGCTTTCATACCATCATTTATTCTTTCATGCTCGCTTAGCAGCTTCGAGAATTATGATGGAATAATCCGGTCTCAGAGATGTTGGAGGTGCCGAGCTTGGAGATCTGACTTCTGATGTAGTTCGAACCTCAATTGGAGATGGAGGATGAATTGAAGTGTTGGCATGTCTTGCACTGGAAGGTCTTGGACTTAAAGGCTAGTCAGTTGGTGACGCTGGCTGAGCATTAGCTGGAGTTGGCACTTGGTCTGTTGACTCTGAAGTTCCCCCTTGATTTGTGACGGGATCTTCAGTCTCATCTTCAGAAGAATATACTTCTTCTTCCTCAGTTGACCAGATGAGTGGCTCTGCTAAATTCTTCAATCGTTGAGCTTGAGATTTGGTCTCAGTTGGCTGAGCCGGTGCACTTCATTCATCTGTTTGCAGTTTAGCCCGTTCCATGCACTCAAAAGTAGATTCATCAAACATAACATGAGGTGTTACATGAAAACTCTATAAGCTTTGATCTTTGCCGCATATCCTAAGAATATGCCTCTGACAGCTTTTGGCTCGAAGGTTTTCAACTAAGCTTTACCATTATTATGGATATAGCACTTAGAACCGAATACACAAAAGTAAAAGATATTAGGCTTCCTGTTTCTCCATAGTTCGTATGGAGTTTTTCCTTGTCTCTCCGTGAGCAGAGATCAGTTCTGCGTGCAGTACGCTGTATTGACTGCTTCAACCAAAAAACATTTTGGAAGGGTTGAGCTTGTTAGCATAGACGTTGCTACGTCCTTCAGCGTTCAACTCTTAGCTACTCTGTTTTGCTGTGGAGTTCTTGCAGCAGAGGTCTGATGAGTTATGTCTTTCCTTTCGCAATACTCAATGATGGTCTCATTGAGGAACTCAGTTCCGCAATCAGATCTGATGGAGAGAATGGATTTTTTTGTTGGTTTGCAAGTCTATCCATTAGTTTAGGCAATTCTTCTATCGTCTCATTCTTGTGCGCCATGAAAATCACCTAGGTATATCTCGAATAGTCATCAGTGACTACGAGAGTGTATTCATTTCCTCTTAGACTCTTCGGGGTGACCGGACTGAAAAGATCTAAGTGGATCAATTGCAGAACATGATCCGTGGAGGGCGTCATTTTAAGATGGAATGATGATCTAGCCAATTTTCCAAGTTGACATGCGCTCCAGTGATGCGTCAGACTATGCTTCAAGCCCGGTATTCCAACTGCGTGTTGTTGGCGAGCTAGCTTGTTCATGATTTTGAAGTTGAGGTGGTTGAGTCTTTTGTGCCACAACCAGCTTATCTCTGAGCTGCTCTTGGATACTAGGCACGTTTCAGGTGAGCTACTCGACCAGTCTGTGTAGTAGACTCCACCTGATGAAAATGGTCTACCATATAAGAGAATCTGTTCGGTCTTGACATCTTTCACCTCTCATCCCTGTGCATCAAACTTCACAGAAAAACCATTATCGCAGAGTTGGCCTACGGAGAGCAGGTTATACTTCAATCCATCGACCAAGGAAATATTTTTCATAGTCACTAGATTAGTTTCGAATGTACCAGTCCCTTTGGTTTTACCCTGGAAGTCATCACCAAATGTAATAATTACTCTCTCTCGAAACTTGATGTCGGTGAGAAGATTCCTCTGATGAGTCATGTGCCTGGAGCATCCGTTGTCCATCACCCAAACTGACTTTGCAACTCTTCTCTTCCTTAGTTCATCCTGGTCTTGCAAAACACAAGGTGCCCACACTCAGTTGGGTCCTGAAAGATTAGTGACTTTAGTTTCCTCGAAGACTTGAACTGAGGGATCAGTTCAAATTACTCTTCCTTCTTCATCCACATAGACTGCTGACTGAGTTGGTCTTGAAGCGTGAGTAGTCTCATTTCCTAGTGGATATTTCTGTCATTGTGTAGCACGGTATCGACTCTGCTGAGATGGTTGATTCCTCCTTGATGAGAACTGTTTAGGGAAAGATCCAAACTGTCTAGCTCATTGAGCATATACTCGAACTGTGGATAACCAGGACCATTGAACTGATCACCGTAGTTTCTATATTGTTGATATGCTTGCTAGTAGTGGTGAGGCACTGGGAATGTCTGATGGTAGAGGTGAGGATTATCCCAGTTCGGATGCCTTTGCTGATGATGCTGACCTGAGTAGTTTGACCTGTGCATGGGCTGATTCTTTCAGCATCCTTTGATGTACCAGCTTCATGCTCCTTGGGTTCTTCAGTTAGAACCTTCTTTTCTTTATCCTTCATAGGAGTCTCGACAGTCTGAGGTTTGACTAGAGTCTCTTGAACTGTGACCTCGACTGAGTTCAGTTGAACTTGAGTTGCCTCAGTCGATGATTGAGCTGCCCTGACGAACTGAGCTGACTGAGCTCCAGTGCGCTGGGTTATATCCAAGACCTCCTACACATTTGGGAGGTCTTTGGTGGCTTAATATGCTCTCTAGAGCTGCACTCGAGGCATGAAAGGATACTAATTTCTCATGTGCAAACTTCAGCTCCATTTGCAACTGAGAGATGTATTCTGCCTGAGTCATGGTCATATTGATGAAGTTGGTGACCTGACTGTTGGTTGACTGAGCATCTTCTTCATGGAGTCTTTGGTTTTCCTTCACGAAATTCTCGTTGCTCATGTTGTCAAACTCAGCTTGCAGTTCTTTGCACTGTGCAACTTGTTCAATGTACAATCTGCTCAGGTGTTCGACCCATTCCAAGATGTTGGAGATCTTCGTCTAATTCTCCTATACATTAATTAACAGAAGAAGCAATATGAGAGGAATGAAGAGAAGAGTTTACCTCATCAGTTGACTCTTCTGACAATGATATGAAGCACTGGTCTTTTCCTCCTGAGCTTGATGGCGAGTCAGTTTCTTCTCCTTCTTACTCTGTGAGTACGTCGGTGTCATCGACATCATCCTCTACGATCATGGCATTGGTCTTCTTCTTGGCCTTTCCTCGGAGGGCATCTTTCTTCTTTTTAGAGAGATCATGACAGTCGGCTTTGAAGTGTCGTGGCTTCCCGCATTCAAAGCATCATTCGCTTTGATTCCTTAAGGAGGGTTCAGTTGAGCTCCTGTTGATCCTCCTATAGTTCTCCATCTTGGAGTTCATCTTCTCGAGTTGTTTGGTCATTTCGTCGACCTTCTTCTGAAGTTCAGACCTGCTTGGTCGATCCTTAGCTGAGGAGTCAGCGGACTGTGATGGTCTGGTGAACTTGGATCTGCCTGAGTCAACTCGAAGTGCCACTGGCTTGGCAGCTGAGTTTTGCTCGGTCTGTTCTGGTTTTTTTTTTAGCTTGGTGTGCTTCAGTCGGAGGATATCATACTCATTCACCTTGAGCATGGAGAACAACTTCTCAGTTGTCATCGAACTGAGGTCACTCCGATTTTGATGTACGACTCTGTAGACCACTCAGTCTTCGCCTAATGCGGAGAGAACTTTCAAGTTCATCTCAGGCTGAGAGTATTTGCCCTTCTTAATACTCTCAATGTCCATTAGGACCTCTGTGAATCTTAGTTCCATCTTGTCGATGGACTCCCCGGTTAGCTGAGAGAAGTTCTCATACTTCTGACAAGCTAAGGTAAACTTATTCTTCTTTGTCTTGTCAGATTCTTCATAGAGTGCAACTAAGGCTTCCCACATATCTTTTACTGTGGAGCAATTGATAATCTTCGGCAGCTATGCTTTGCCGAGAGTGGAAGAGATGACACTCTTTGCAATGTCATCAAGCTGCGCGATGTCTCTTTCTTCCTTGGTGTACGCCGCCTATGCTTTTTGGTTCTTCCTTCAGGGTTGTCTCTCCTTCTCCGGGAGTGAGCGAAGGACCAATACTGTCTGACTCACACGGATGGGACCATTTTCAATAGTCTTCCACATCTGGTGATGCCTGACAATACGTGCTATCTTCAGACGAAACTTCCACGTGGGATAGTCATCCACGAAGAACTCCGATAAGCTTCCTAACAACATCGGGTTCATGTTTTCTGCACACCATCAGAGACAACAAGAAAATATGCAGCAGAATGCACTAAAGGTTTTCAGAAAATATCTGTTCAATTGACCACTGAAAAATCTACTCCACTCACACCTTGTGAACCAGAGTCAGCAGTCTTTTGAACCACTGCTCTGATACCACTTGATGATCCCTGTAACGAGTATCTAGTGTATGGGGGGATGGGGGGAAATACACTAGTAGCAATTTTTTCTTTTAAAATCTTTTCACTGAGCTAACTGCTCAGGTCAGGTTGCTCAACAACTGGGAAAGTCAGTTGGAGCGGCTCTACAACTGAGATGGTCAGTTGGAGTTGATCACACAATTGGGTGCACAGCTGACTTCTTTGACTGAGGGTCAGCTGTGTAGTCTAACTATGGTTTCAAAGAATTTAGCATTTGTGGAAATTGGTGGAAATTTAAGCTCGTTAATAAAACTAAAACCATTATGAAAGCAAGGCAAGGTCAAGTTCCCAAAGTTAGTGCAATTTGTATGTTGGGTCAGTTGATTAGGTAAGTGAAATAAAATACTGAATGTAAATACAGAAAGTAAAGGACACAGTATTTTAACGTGATTCAAAGATTGACATCCTACGTCCACAACTTCCATTTTGGGGAAGTAATCCACTAGATAAGCTTAGGCGTGCTTATCAAACGTTCCACTTGATTTGCAGGTACCAAGCAACCTAATCTGTTCTATTACGGGTTTGAACAAGACCTTACAACACTTTTACGGGCAAGTGTACAGCCTGGACTTAGATTACGGATTCTAATGAGACCTAGTCTTAGATTGTGGGTTCTAAGGGACCTAGTCTTTGATTACGGGTTAAAAGGGACCTGGTCTTTGATTACTGGTTTAAAGGGACCTACGACTTTGATTATGGGTTCAAAGTCAACCCTGAGGTTTGGGGGTTGGAGGTTTTTTCAACTATGAAGCCTTCTACACAGAGAGAAGTTGAGGCTTCGTCCTAAGGTTTAGAGACTCGATCTTTTAGGAGAGAGTCTGCTTGGACACAAAATTAAGCAAGAACCTATATTCTAGACTCGATCAAAGAAGGGACTTTTTGAGGGGCTAGATGGAAGAACAAGAAGAGGGGTGGACATTCGACTTCTATTGATCTTCAACGGAGGTCTTCTTAATGGAGAGAGTGGTGGTTTGCTGCTGCTTCTTCACTCTTTAGTTTTCTCTCTTCTTTCTCTTGGCTCTCGCGCCTAGCTCAGATATGAAGTCCTCTATTTATAGAGGGAGATCTAACTAGCCGTTGGAAAGAGCCGTTTGATCTCTGCCAAAAGCATGTCACTCTACCTACTTTACTGGAAACTTTTCTAAAATGGCAACTGTGATCTTTGCTTCATGTGTGTCTCTGTTGTCGGTCTATTTATAGTAAGTTCTCCAGCTGACTTGTGTTTCTGAGTAGATTTGAATTTGGACTTCAACTCTTCTGCCTTCAACGTCTTCAAAGTCTTCTTTTCTCAGCTTTGTGACGTTTGACTTCGACACAACTTTTATTCACGTTTGAGCTGCATGGATCAGTTAAGGAGTCAACTGAGTTATTGTCCAACTGAGTCCGTGGAACAACTGAGCTTGGATCTCAACTGAGTCTGTGGTACAGCTGAGCTTGGGTCTCAACTGAGTTCTTCATGAACTGTCTTCTTCAGTCTGATTGTCTTCTTCTGCTTGAAACTTGTAAAGATAAAATCCCTACGGTCAAACAGTGAGCTCTAGCTAAGTTCAGGCTGATGGCTTTCATCTACTCGGTTGGGTCAGTTAGATTTTAGAATAAATCAAAATCTTTACTAATTTTCCCAAATCCTCCATGGGCAACAACTAACAAAGATGGCATTATCTGTATCAAATACGCACATAAAACATAATTTATCAAGTAATGGTCTTCAAGTACGCAGTACGCATTTAGAAATACGTACTGCGTACCAAGTAAACATATTATGGTACTCAATATGCATTTAGAAATGCGTACTGCGTATCATGCGAACACCTTCAGGTACGCAGTACGCAATTAGAAATACGTATTGCGTATCACGTAAACATATTATGGTACGCAGTACACATTTAGAAATGTGTACTGCTTACCATGTAAACACATTAAGGTACGCAGTGCGCGTTTAGAAATGAGTATTGCGTACCATGCGAAAACCATTACTAATACGTACTTGGTACGCATTACGCATTTATAAATGCGTACTGCGTACCATGCGAAAACCTCCAGGTAAGCAGTACGTATTTACAAATATGTATTGCGTACCAAGTAAACATATTATGGTACACAAGGTACAAATTTATTTATGCGTACCATTAAACAAAAAACTCGGTACGCATTAAACAATTCGTACTCACATATAACAAAGTAGTCTTCCAGTACGTAGTACGCATTTCTAAATACGTACTATGTACCATGTCAACAAATTAAGGTAAATGCGTATTGTGTACCAAGTAAACAAATTAAGGAACGCAGTACGCATTTAGAAATGCGTATTGCGTACCATGAAAACACCTTCAGGTTCGCAGTATGCATTTAGAAATGAGTACTGCGTACCATGTAAACATATTATGCCTTGTAAACACTTTATGGTACGCAGTATGCATTTACACCCATCCAGTACGCACTTATGAAAACGTACAAATTGAAAACAAATCTGAACTCGAAACGCAGATCTCCAACTCAGAAAAAATCAATCATCAATTACATACAACTCAAATCACAACCAAGAATTAATGTCAATACCTCCATAGGTTTGTCGTCCCCACCAAACATCGCTGAAAAAGTTTTGTCGCCGGAAAATAAGCCGGAACAAATCAGCGCAAATTGCTGCAAAAATTAACGAAAATTGTTCCAGAAAAATCAAAGAAAATCGCCACAAATTGCTGCAAAACTCCAATTGAGAGAGAGAGAGTTGAAGTGAGAACAGAAAATAGTCGAGATGATAGAGAAAATAGAGTTGAGGGAGAGAGTCGAGCTGAGGGAGAGCGAGAAGCATACACAAGCTGAGGGAGATAGAAAGAAGACAAAGATGAAGAGATGAAGATGCGTGAGAGAGAAGAGAGAGAAAAGTGAGAGAAAAGTAAAAAAGTACAGAGTATTGTTAGAGATAAGAAAGAGACAAAATTAAGGACAAAAATGTCCAAAAAGTGAACTTTTGACAAAAATTGATAAAATTTGAACTAGTGACTTTTTTGATATTCCATGGGCACTAATGACATATGGCTATATTTTCTCAATAATATATAATAATAATAAGAATATTTCTCAATAATAATAATAATAATAATAATAATAATAATAATAATAATAATAATAATAATAATAATAATACTCTCATTTCTCCATTATAGAGCAAGATAAAAGCGCATTGCTGGAGATGAAAATTAGGGATGTCAATTGAGCCCGAATCCGACGGGTCGGTCGGAGTGATCCGAAAACAGTAAAAGGTTAGGGTTGTATATTTACAACCCGAATACAAATGAGTTATTAGGGTTGGGGTTACGATTTTTCAACTCGAAAAAAATCCAACCCGACTTAGCCTGGACCGAATAGCCCGACAACCAGATAGGATTGACCCGAAATCCGAAAGGATTGGCCCGATTGACATCCCTAATGAAAATGTTCTATTATAGGGTCGGGAGCTATAATAGACAACCTCTTGGAGAGGCTCGAAAGAGTTCCCCAAAGTTTAATTATGTGAAGTGTAAGCGAACAAATTTGGGAAATTTTCATATCATAGAGAATTCTGATTCAAAGATACAAACGTATAGCAACACACCTGCTATTTATAGTGCCATGATACCGAAAAGAAAATACGGAATGAGAAAATGTGGTAGCAACTCTGCCAATGCTAATATCTAATCTCCACCATCAAATCCTAAGGAAGCAATCTAACGGTATAAGAAAGACCCACATGTTTATTTAATAACAGTAAAAACAAATATCAAAATAAGACTTCTTCTTCACCCCCCCCCCCCCCCTCCAGCAAGCTTAACATGGTGAAGATTCAGCATGCCAAGCTTGGACAGCAAAGAACGAAATCTGGGACCAGGTAGGGCTTTGGTGAAAAAATCTCCAATATGGGCAGAAGAAGAAACATGTTGTGGCACCAAAAATCCTTCACGAAAGCGATCACGTACTAGATGACAATCCATATCAAGGTGCTTAGTACGTTCATGAAAAACGGGGTTCTTTGTAATATGAATTGCTGCAAGATTATCACAGTGAAGAGGAAAAGGGAGAGAAATAAGAAGCTAGAAATCACTCATCAAATAGCTCACCCAAGTCATTTCCCGCACTGTGGTGCTTGAAGCACGATACTCAGCTTCGGCAGAAGACATGGACACCGTAGTCTGTTTCTTGCAATTCCAAGAGATCAGTGTGCCACCAAGAAACAAACAATAACCTGTCAGAGAACGCCGAGTAGCAAGGCAAGAGCCCCAATCTTCATCACTATAGGATGAGAGAGAGAAAGAATTCTCAACAGGATAGAAAAGCCCAAGAGAAGGGCAGCTTTTGAGGTAACTAAGTACATGCAGAGCAGTTGCCCAATGATGGCGACATGGACGAGACACAAACTGGCTTAACTGCTGCACAGCATAAGAAATGTCAGGCCTGGTCAAATTAAGATAGAGTAACTTCCCAACAAGCTTTCTATAAGTATTAGGTTCAGACAACAAATCATCACTAGCCTGGGAAATCTGCAAACTAGGTGGAAAAGGAGTAGCAACAGAGGAACTCCCCAACAATCCCATCATCTTCAATAAATCTAGAATATATTGCCTCTAATTGAGGACAGTCCCCGACTCTCCTCGGGCAATTTCCATTCCCAGAAAATAACGAGCAAAACCCAAATCCTTGATAGTAAAAGCTTGATGAAGATAAGCTTTCAAATCAACAATAAGCTGCTCACTAGGACTAGTGATAAGCACATCATCTACATACACCAGTAAACAAATAAAACTGTCACCAACTCCCTTGAGAAAGAGGCAATTATCATAAGAAGACTGCACAAAACCATATAAAAACAACTTCTTGCAAAATTATGCATTCCATTCCCTAGAAGCTTGCTTATAAAGGCTCTTAACAAGTTTGCAAACTTCACTTGATTGAGCTTTGAGATATCCAGGAGGAGGAGTCATATAGATCTCATCAGTGAGGAAACCATGCAGAAAAGCATTGTTTACATCAACTTGATGTAAAGGCCACTGAAATCCAGTAGCAACTGCAATCATAAAACGCACTGTAACTAACTTAGCCACAGGAGAAAAAACTTCAGAATAATCAATACCATGCTCTTGATTATAACCTTTAGCCACAAGCCGAGCCTTGCACCTCTCTATAGTCCTATCTGCATTAAGCTTTACTTTATAAACCCATTTGCATCCAATAGCTCTCTTGTTAGGTGGCAAAGTACACAGCTCCCAAGTCTGATTCTCTTCAAGAGCATCCAACTCTCTCTGCATAGCTTCTACCCAAACTGGGGATTCACTTGCTTCTCGGAAATTTCTAGGCTCCCTTACTGCAGCAGCATTGACCAGGAAAACATAATAGGAAGGACTAAGAAGTGAAGAAACCTGAAAAGGAAAAGTATGAGGGGTAAGGAGCCCATCAGAAGTCAAGATATGGTCAGGAATTGTGATAAGACCAACATAATCTCTCATCCACAGAGGAGGTTGAGTTACCCTTGTACTTCTTCTGAGCTCAACAGGAGGCAAAACAGAATCAGAATCAGGAAGAGTAGTGATAGAAGATTCAACTAGCTGAGGAATGGAAGAAGTGGTAATGTGAGGCAAAACAGGTTGCATCTGAGTAGGAAGAGTTAAACTATCAGTAAGTGAATCAAAATGAGTAGAAAAGGGAAAGATATGATCAAGAAATTTAACATCTTTAGAAATAATGAGCTTTTGATTATCTAAATCAAATAGAACAGAACCTTTTTGTAATGGTGCACAACCAAGGAAAACACATTTATGCCCCCTACTATCAAATTTCCCTCTAGAAGGTGTCAAGTTTAAACTAAAAGCCAAACATCCAAAAGGATGCATCATATGAAAATCAGGATCAGTTTTAAACAAGACAGTATTCTGTCTTGTTTAAAACTGATCCTGATTTTCATATGATGCATCCTTTTGGATGTTTGGCTTTTAGTTTAAACTTGACACCTTCTAGAGGAAAATTTGGGAAATTTTCATATCATAGAAAATTCTGATTCAAAGATACAAACGTATAGCAACACACCTGCTATTTATAGTGCCATGATACCGAAAAGAAAGTACGGAATGAGAAAACATGGTAGCAACTCTGCCAATGCTAATATCTAATCTCCACCATCAAATCCTAAGAAAGCAATCTAACGGTATAAGAAAGACCCACGTGTTTATTTAATAGCAGTAAAAACAAATATCAAAATAAGACTTCTTCTTCATTAATCATCTCTCATCATACAAAATCATACAATTTTCCAGAATTTCCATACAAATGAAGCAAGAAAACGTTCATTTTCTCACGGACTCACTTAGACATAAATGTAAATATATATACAAACAGACAATATAGATACCATATAGACATCGTCACATCGATATATTTCACCAAATGTAACATCTACGACACCAATCAATACCTACCTACGGCGGACTGCCACCTCAACAGCCACCACATTTGGCTCCATTTCTGCATGCTGAACAACACTCATCTCAACTCCCTCTTCTCCAAAAAACGCAGAGCCATATCTTGCACCATTTCTTCTCTCACTAACCACCATTGAATTTGAAGCCCACACATAAATCTTCTTCTTCATCAGCATTTCTTGTACCACATCATGAACACTACTCCATCTCATCATCACCATTCGAGCGATCGCGATAATGAATGCAAATCCTAAGATGCAACCTAGGATCAAGAACAGACCGGAGAACGGCCCAGGGCCTAATCTGATCTCTTCGGCCGTCTGTGCAGCTGATGACGACGATGAACTGCAGTTAGAGTCGGAGAGATGGAGCATGTTCTGCTCCAACGCGTCAACATGCCCACTTTGTGTAACTTTGAGTATTGCTTCTGAAATATCTATTGCCAATGGCGACCCCTTTTGGAAAACCTGAGGTTGAAATATGTATAAATAAAAGGGTTAATTAGTCTAAAATACACCACTTTTTTCGAATTTTGGAATTTGACATGACACCATTATATTCAAATGAAGTTTGACATGAATTCCGAAAATTCCTAAATTACACCTGAAGTGGTTGTCGGAAATTGTACACGTGAAATTTCTTTCCGGTGAGAATTTTACACGTGGTCAAGTGAAAAGTGACGTGTTTTCTCTCATCAGAAAGAAATTCCAAGTGTGAAATTCCGAACAGTCACGTTAGATGTAATTTGGGGATTTTTTGGAATTTATGCCAAAATTCAAATGAATGTCAAATTTCAGAATCCAAAAAAATATCGTGTATTTTAGGCAAATTAACCCTAAATAAAACAATACATAAATTGAAAAAAAGAGATGAAGATCGAGTTGTTCTTACAAATCCAAAGCCACCTAGTTTGAAACTAGGCCCCGACGTGATGTAGCCATTGCAGTACTTGGCGAGGAAAACCTTAGCATGTGGAGCGACGAAGAAAGCAGCTTTGATCTCACCATTTTCGAAAGCTTGAGGATACTCATCGATGGAGTTGATCGACCTGACATTTTGAGGGTTGAAGTTTAGGACATTTATGAGATAACGACAGATGAAGGAGTTGCCATTGCATCCGACAAATGCATTCGAGTTACGAAGGAAATCAAGCTCTTGAACAGACGGCTCAAGCCTCGGTACGGTCATCATCGAGCTTAGAACAGCAGTAAAACTTGCTCCCACCACAAACACCACACATATCCATGCTGCCAGCACTAGCTTAGATGCTCTGCTCTTGATGTTCTCTCCTGCAAAATACGAAACCATGCACTCAGTGACGGAGCCAGAAATTTTGTACAACAATCAACGACATTGAAAATCGAAATGCACGTACTTTGTGAGAAGGACATTATAGTGACGGAGAGCCAGAGGATGAAACAGATGATTTCAACAATGGAGTGTTTAGTAAATTGCTCGTTGCCGGTGGCGAATTCGCTGAACCAGATACTTGCCCCTGTGGCTAAGCTCACGCCTGCAAGCTGCAACCACATCATCCTTGTGAAGGGATTCAAAGCTATGAACTTTGACTCTTTTACTCCTGGCTTCACCTTCACCACCATCACCAGCCCCGACTCTATGTAAGGCTGCGAAAACTCTGCATAAACGTAGCGATCCGCCATTATTTCTGTGTCGCCTACTGCTGCATCCAAACTCTATTTCCCAAATCAAACCTCTTAATTAATTAGGGCCACGCAAACTATATACAGAACTGAAATTTGCATCATTGAAAAAAGTAAATATAACAATTTCAGCAACATTTCTTCTTTAGAGAGTTTTCACAAACAGTTTATCTGCATTTTATCTATCTTTCCACAAATGCTTCGATTTTGCCCAAAATTAAAATCCATCCATACCTTGTTGTGAACTTGGGCGACCATTTCGTCGTAGGAACCGTAATACGGTACGAATACGTAGAAGAGATCGTAAGGCAGTTTCTTAACAGCTGCTTCAAATACATCAATGGAGAATCCACTGATCTGAGTAGTGTTGTTCTGATCAGAATCATACCTCACCGTCACAAATTGTTTGAATGCACCTTTAGCTGGAACTCCGATCTTCAGTGGCTTCTCTCTGCTGCCCAAACTCCACCCCCTCGGAACGGCTTGATCGCCGCCCGGCCAGTAGAGTGAACTCAGTTCACCGGAGAATCCAAACTCCGGCGACCAGAGAGCTACTTCTCTGTAGCTTTTACCGATTATGTTGAGAATTTGAAAACTTGGCTTCTGCGAGAGGAAGCCATTTCTGAAGGCGATTTGACCACTTAGCCCTTGGAAATCTGTGTGATTGTGAGCAACGGCCCAGATTGCATCGTAGGCGCGGAATGAGTAAATGCTGGGCGTCGGATTAATCTCTTCTTCGTGATCTGATGGTGGATATTTTGAACCGTATTTTCTTCTGAATTTGGATTTAAACTCTCTGAAATTGTGATTATTTTTATTAGTATCTGCAAAATCTGTTTTTAGGGCAACAACTCCTTGCATGTTGATCTGTATGAACCATGGATCGAGAGAATCGAGGAGATCGGAGATTTCGTCGGAGACGATCCAAACATAGCCTTTCTCCATCATACCTAAAACCCTAGCTTTTTCGAACAAGATGACTGCAAACTCCAGAGAAGACTGCGCGACGACGAAGATCGTCACATCCTTCGTCTTCACCTTCTCGAGCTCTCTCTCGATGAATGCTGCGGGATCTGAGAGAGAGGTGATGCGTGGGACGGTGACGTGGCGGTCGACGGTGGAGCCGACGGTTTGTAGTGCGAGGGAGAGATCAGTGAAGAGTGATGATGATGATGATGGATCGTGGCTGTGTTCGTGGATTGAGATCACCTTCCTCCACTGGAAATGGCCGACGACGGCGGCGATGCAGTTGATTTGGTAGGAAGAGGGGGTGCTCATGTGGATGAATGAAGGCGGCGGAGGTGACTGTGAGGCGGCCGGAGAGAAGGAGATGATTGTTGTTGTTGAGGTTCCGATCAGTTGTGAGAGCAATGCAGCTTCTTGAAGAGTTAGCGTTCCGATAATTGCGTCGACGTGTTTGTGGCTGACGAGGTCGATCGCTGGAGATTTGAAGAAGATGCATGCATGTCATTAATTAGGACGTAGATCGATATTGTACAGACAGGGGCAGAAGCAGAAATATATATGTGAAGAGTTGCTATAACGTAAATTTTCGACGAATAAGAATATGCTAAAATAGTTTTTTTTTTCTTTTTATGAAGTTATTATAGTAGTACATAAATATATTGGGGGAACTTTTGTTTTTTATCTGGGGTAATTTTTCTATTGAAAATAATTGATAAGATAAGGTAAGAAAATACTAATATTTCTATTATTTTCTTATCTCATGTTTAACTTATACATGAATTCTGAATCGAATTCATTAGACCACCCAGCTACGTTACTCCCTCTACTCATTTTATAAACCTCCAACACCTCTCCTTTCTTTGCTATATCGATGTGGGACAAGATTCATTCCGCATCGGTTACATCCCATCCCACACCGGAAATTTAGTGAAAGAAATAGGCATTAGTACAGTATAAAGTATCACTATAGCTTATCTAATTGAAATGCATTGGTGGGCCTGTACTTAAATTATTCATTGAATGTATTGGGCCTCCTATGTTAGTAATTTTTATTAATGTAATTAAATATTCGGTTAATCGGTTATAATTAATCGGTATTCGGTTATAACAGATAACCGTGGAAGTTGAAATGCATGCTCGAATACAGCCCTGCTATCCGATTTAGCCGGTTTTCCGTACGGACGGTTAATAACCGTCTACCGACTGTTTCACTCCTATATAAGATTGGAGAGAATAAGATGAAAAAAGGGTTGTTTTTAAAAATCTTATATAAGATTGGAGAGAATAAGATGAAAAAAGGGTTGTTTTTAAAAAATTTTCGATCAAAGTAAACATGTGAAAAAGAAAGAAAATAAGAGAAAGTATTTATTTTTCACTATTTTCCATCAAAGTAAACTGGAAATTTTTTTATTGGAAAATGATGGATAAAAAAAGATGAGAAAATATTAATATTTCCATCATTTTCTTATCACATATTTACTAGTATGGAAAAGAACATGATCACATGGTCCTCACACCCCTTCCTTATTTTTATGTCTTTTATCTATTGAAAAATATTATCACACCCCTCTCCCATGTTAATATTTTCCACAATTGGTGAGAAATTAATGGAAAAGGGCTGTCCGGAAAGGTTTTCCATCCTGCCCGAAGATTAACTAACATAATAAATGTGTGAAAATGATGAAAAAAGAGTAAAAATATTCTTTTTCCACCATTTTTCATCAAAATAAACGCACCCTTAAAAAAAATTCCGACAAAGCTAGGTTAGGGAAATGAGTACTCATCTCTAACTAATATCTTTATAAAACAGTGGAATACGAGGATTGGATGTTCAAAGGCTTAAGATTAATTCTTCTTTATTTTGTCCATTAATAGTAGAGAAGATTTATGGTCCCATATACTAATTTTTGGTGTCCTACTTATCCACCATTTATATACATACATAATATTAAAAATTGAAGCTTGCTAGAATTAAATTCCGTTATTATTAAGTTCTAAAATTCAAATTTTAACTAGAAATTAAAGAATTAAATAGAATAAAAGTAATTATAAAACATAAACTCGATAATCAACCATAATTTTGAAATTAAAAGTAAAGAGTAAAAATTTAAGGAAAAAAAAGACTAATTATTGGGGACAAGTAATAGACACTACCTAAAAAAAAGAGAAATTGAGAGAATCCCGCCGCATGCATATCAAAGCAGGGGTGATCGATCGGACCACAGATATAAGTCAGTACCGGTCCAAAATTTAATAGTCACAAAAACGCAAATTTAATGAGTATCGGTCCGATATAAGTCAATACCGGTCCGGAAAGGTCGCTGCCCTTTTTGGTGGGCCCAGCGCGCGCGCGCAAAATAAGTGCAGTGGCGAGCTCGTCATTTACTTTTTTATTTTTTTAATTTTAAAATAATGAAATGTTATTCAAAATTAAAATATTACACTACATTATAATAAATTTAAAATACTACATTAAACATAAAAAAAATAATAATAAAAATAAAAATAAAAAACTGCATCAACGGGCCATCCATATTTCAATTTAAGCTTCTTGATCCCAATGGTTTTGGAGCTCGCTCCTTTTTTAATTTTATTATAAAAATAATAAGATTAAAATTTTATTCGATATGCCTTGCCTGATTTTTTTGCCCATTCGGCCTCATATTTGCCTTTTTTTTTGCTTGATTTGTTTGCCTTTGCCTGATTCTTTTTGTCTTGATTTTTTTTTTTTTTGCCTAATTTTATTCATTATCGCTTTTTGCCTATTTTGTTCATTATTGTCTTCATCATCCTTTTTTGCCTGAATTTTTTACCCGACATTATCGCTTTTTGATTAAATTGAAAAAAAAAATTGAATAGTGACCGTTGGCAATCGCAATGCCTACGCACGCAATCAACTAACAGTCACCACATGGCCTTGCGAGAACCAGAGCTCGAGCTCGCTCACTCGAGGCGCTCACGAGCTCTGCGCTAGGCTTGTGAGCGTGATGGGAGAGCTCGCTGGGGCAGCGAGCGCGCTCGCACGCGCACCGCTGTCCACGGCCTAAGAGCACTCTTAACAGAGTTCTCAAAATTTTGCTCCTAAAATTACTCCTAAAGTTTTTCTTAGAGTACCATTTTAAGTCTCTATTTTAAAAATGAATAATCACTTCTCCTTTTTTTCACTAATTAATTATTTTATGAAAATAGTGGACCTAACTCAAATTGAAAGATAAAAATAAATGTAGGAATGTGTAAATTTGAGAAAAAGTTTAGGGGGTGTAAATATCTTGTGCGCCCAACTTAATTGAGGAGATCTGTTGTATGAACTTTTTATCTCACTTTTTATTATTTTAGCTTAAATTTAAAGTAAAGAATAATTTTAAGTGATCTACTGTGAATGCTCTAAGAGCACTCACAATAGTTACCTTCAAATTAATTTTAACTCTAAATTTAGATTAAAATAATAAAAAGTGTGCTAAAATGTTCATTTAACATATCTCATAAATTGAGTAGGCCCCACAAAAATATTTATACCTTTCTATATTTCTCCTCAAATATATACCTCCCTAACTTACAAATTAAGTTGGACCTACAATTTTTAGAAAATAATCAATAGAAAATAGGATATATGTTGTATGCATTTGTAAAATAGGAGATAAAAATACGATAGGAGATACTTTAAAATCATATTTAACAATAAAATTTTAAGAATTCTGCTGGAAATACTCTAAGTTTGCCCAAATTAATATTTTTAATGCAATAATGGTTGGACCGATCCGATGTGATCGGAGTCCCTCATATAAATAACGAAACATCTGACCAATCTACATAATTTTACATGGCAAATTAACACTCATAAACTAGCCATATATCAAGTAGTTAAAATCGTATTATAAAATACAATTATTTTGTAATACTATAGGAGTAGGACCATGAAGCAATTTACTAGAAAAAAAAAAAGAAAAAAATAATTATTTAATTTTGTTGCACTTCCATTGACAAAGCTAAGAGGAGGAAGAAGAAAGATCTTACCAGCAGAAGTAGCAAGAGCTGAGTTGCCATGTAAATCTTTGACGTGCAGAGCAAGGTTCAGACAATGGCGCAAATCTTGGACAGCCAATTTCATGGCTATCTTTTGCTCTCTTCCAACTCTCGATTTCTCATCGATGACCGCTCCAACACTAATATTGGCCCCGCGAAGTAGCGGCTGCGGACAACCCTCGTGTCTTAATGAGATCGTCCGCTCCACCAACACTAATGATATGCAACACAAGAAAGATAAGTGGTGGAGAATATTCATCTCCGTTTTATTCCGTTTACACATTATCAATATATTGAGGAAAATAGATCTTGCAAATTAATGAGAAACAGATCGAGCAACCAACCACTTTGTTACAGGATAATTTGATTCCTACTATAGTTTACAAATTGACGTTTAATTGTTAATTTGTACAAGTGCAAGTAATAGTAGTATTTTATTGGAGTGTAGTAGAGTGAAATATTATTGATCTTGAACGAGAGGATCTTAGTGGCTTTGACCATATTGCATGTATAAAATATAACATTAAATACAATTAAAATATAATATTATTGTGACTTATTCAAATTGATTTTCTTATTGGTTGATTGGTTCTTGAGAATAAAAGTACTTGAGGTATGAACAAATAAAGGTTTATGTCTTTTTCAACGAGACTTAACTAGAAATTTCAAGAAAACATGCCAATATTTACAGGTAAATTTCAAAAGGATACCCCTATATTTTATGAAATCTGTACAAGCATCTCTATATTTTTGAATTTGCGTAAAACACCCATATATTTCAATAAACACTGCTCACAACACCCTTTTATTTTGCATAAACCTAGTATCCTCTATAAATAAGCACAAAACACCATATATGCATTTTCTAAAATTAATAACACCAATTGCATTGAACACTCATTGGATCCGTTTTGTGTTAAAATAAGCACAAATTAAAACACCATATAAGAAGGTTCGGGAAGTTAGAAACGAGAGAATTTTAAAAAATGAAAGCTCGAACGTTGCAAAAAGTAAAACTATGGAAGATATATTAGACTACCCACACTGCATGTCTCGAGACATGGATTGAGACGGGCCGAAAATGGAGACCCCACGCTGCAGTAGGCGTCGTCTCGAGACCGTCCCTATCTTTGGAGACAATCTCGAGACGGTCGGAATTAAAAAAATAATAATAAATAAAAATGAAAAGCCACGCGGTTTGATGCATAAACGGTCAAATTTTTTGAATTGATGGCCAACGGCTAAATGGCGAATTAACTTTTCTTTAATTCAATTTTTTTACACTATAAATATACCTTTTCTTCCCCATTTTCAATTCACATCCAATTCATCCCCTTCTCATCTTCTCTCAATTTTCGCCTCAAAAATGTCTTCATCCTCGTCTATTTCAATTTTCTCCACCGAATATGAGTCTCACAACACCGATGATGAGATTTTCTCGCTTGTCTCCAACGTGCAACTAGCTGTCCGTGCACACGTAGTTGTGCAGCAGCAGCAGAAGAAGAAGAAGAAGAAGAAGAAGAAGAAGCACAGTCTAGGACATTTGTCTACCGTGATCATGAGGGGGCATGTAAGCAGCTAGACGCCGACTACTTCGTCGAAAATCCCACTTATGGCAATGTGTTTATTTTATGCTGTTTCCGGATTCATAAGCATCTGTTTTTTGCACATTGCAAGACGTTGGAGGACAACATTCGCTACTTCAAGCAGAGAAAGCATGATCGATTTACCAATAATTTAATCGAGCACATTTGGACACGATTTGGTCCTCTACAAAATTAGTAGTATATTTTTCAATTATATTAATTTTCTTTTATTTCATTAAAATGTAATGTTTTATTTTATTTCAATTAATGTAGTTTCGAATTTTAATTAAAAAATAATGAAAATTTCAATTTTCAGAAGCTAATTATTTAGAGACAGAAATAGATATAGTGCGTTGCAAGGATATTGTCTCTATCGAACCCTACAGGAAGAGATACCACTGTGGTAGCCTTATCATATGTAGTTGAAAATGGTTCAAGGCAGTAAACTCCAGTGAATTTTGCTTCTCATCCCATGCATGATGGGACTTAGATCCATTAGATGTTTCCCCTCTTCAATTAATTATGTTGGTTGACGCTATTTTTGTGTGCATTTTTTTGTAATGCTCGGATATGAATACTTCTTGTACTTTTTTGAATAAAATTTTCTTGACATTAAAAAAAAAAAAAACACCACATATGGGTTTTCTAAAATTAATGTCACAAAACACTCACTGGAATTACTTGTGCATAATTTCTAAACTACAAGGACATTACATGCGAAGTCAAAAATACTAGTAGTGATTTTGTTTAAAATTTCATAAAACACAAGGATGTTTTTTGCAATTTACCCCAATACTTACTAGAATAAGAAGACTTTGAAAATTAATATTATTTCCAATGCTTGACTGTTAAGTGTTAATATTCTCTCTTTCTTTAGAAAGGATGATAAAGATAAGGCCTTCGACCATTGTGTATGATTTTGACAAAAATTAGACTTGTAAAAGTCAACTTATCGATGTTTGAAAATAATGTTTGCAAGTTGCAAAGCAATCACCTCTCATGTTTTTTTATGAATTACATACATAAAAAAATGAATTAGATACATCTAGGCTCGAGTTCAACTCCAAATCTCCAATTGTATTGTATCTATAAAAAACAGGGTAAATGACTTGTAAATTCATAACGTTTTATCAGATTCTTAAATTGCACAAAAAAATTTAAAAAAAAACATTTTATAAATACACACCGTTTTAATTTTTAGCAATTTTGCACCGGCAGTTGGTTTTCCCCAAATTCGATCTTACGTGGCTGCCGGACTTGCCATGCTGGCCTGCCCGGACGGCGAATCGCGACGACGGCGTTTTATAATGAGGAAACGACATCGTTTTGCCCTTTGACATTTAATATCCATATCTCCTTTTTCCCTCAATCGATCAATTAGGGTCTAAAAACCTAAAACCCACCGAAGAAAATAAGGAAGAGAGGGACTGCAGTGAAAGTGTGAGCATGAGAGAATACCGACGACGGAGTGAACGGCAGTGCCTGAGAAAGACAGAAACGATGAGAGCTGTAGATCGCGCAAAAGATGCCTCGGATTTGGAGTATCTCAAGCCATTAGCTGCCAAATATGAGGCACAATGGGTAGAGATGGAAGAGCTTCGTAATTTCACAGACAATCATCTGCATTCTTGTCGCTTGAATGAGCAAAGCCATGATGAATTGAAAGCCAAATATGAAGCCTTGATGGTTGAATATGAAGCAAAATGGGCAGAGATGGAGGAACTTTGTGATTTCATCGATAAGCATCTCCATTGTTGCCACTTGAAAGAGCAAATTATGATGAATTGGCAGCCAAGTATGAAGACTTGCTGATGGCATATGAAGTGAAATGGGCAGAGTTCGAGGAGGTTCGTCATTTGATAGATAAACATCTCCATTGTTGCCTCTTGAAAGAGCATATCAAATAGCAGCTAAGTTTGAAGACTTTGAAGCAAAATCTGCAGAGATTGAAGAGCTTCGTATTGTGACAAATGAGCAACAAAATATAATTAGCAACCTACAGTTGGAAATTAGTTTCATGTATGTGATATTAGGTGTGGTTTGTATTGTAATGTGTTTGTATGTGTCCATGTAATATGTTTGTATGTTTCTGTATTTGTATAGTGATAATATGAACTAAGCTTCTTGTAAATTAACCTTATTGTATTGAGAGATGAAGTCAAAATGTTTCCATTCAACAACAAACAAGAATTGTATCTACAACAAAATAACCAAATATGATTCCATTCGCTAAGGATAGCCAAAATTATGATTCCATTCGATCACATGGAGCATGTAATGAAATAGCCACAAAATAACAAAATAGTTCTAATATGTTCAACGGCCACAAAATAACAAAATAACGCTTAGTTCTAAGCTATTTTTCATTACATGCTAAGTTGTTTTTGACAACAAAAAGTTACAAAATACTAATCTATTGAGTTGAATGTCCAATTTGGTCTTGAGTTTGGGCAGAAGCTTCTTGAGTTGAATGCTCTCTTGCTCAATGCACGTGCTGGACTATATTTGCACCGGGTGCATGATAGAAAATGTTCCCTGACTCACCCTGGAATACACCAACTCCGCTCCTTGCAATATTCCTTTCTCTAGCTATTGTGGCAGCCACTGAGTTTCCTCCTCCTCTTAGAACTCTCCATCTTCCACCTCTACCCCTTGAAGCATAGATGCCTCCACCTACAAGTGTTGCAGCTCCCCTTCTTGCACCTTTTTCTCTTGCAACTCCACTAGTTGTGGCTTGAGCTTGTTGGCCTGTTTTCCTTAGCTGGCCTCCCCCTCTTGCGCTAATTAAATACAAACAAACATCACTTGTAAGTACATGTATTACACAAATAAGATAATAGTGTGGGTAATTAAGTGAGTAAATACCTTTTCTTGAGGAGGCTGCACCACAGTAGGTTTTGAATAGGTTCTGCTGTTGTGCTTTGAACTTTTACAGTTGGAGCAGTATTGTGCCTGACCTTTCTAACTCATCTTTGATTTGGTTTTTGGATTAGCTCGCTGGCAGATCTGATTCTCCCTTTTTTGGGCCTACCAGGCAATTTTCTAATTCTTGGAGGAACTACTATGAAACCACTTACCTCTGGCCACATATTTTCACCATTCGGAGGTTCCAAAGCATGCTCATATGCTTTCATATACCTTTCCACAGAATAATACTCATTCACATAGATAACATGATCCACCCCATTAAAATTACATGCAGAAACTACATGAGCACATGGTACACCAGTGACCTCTCATTCTCTAAAAGAACATTTTCTATCAGGCAATGAGACATAAAACTTATTTGCATGATGATGCACTTCAAATTTCCCATACCGAGCAACCTTTGCATGACAATTTGCACTCTCAATCCAGCTATTTCAAGAGTCTCCCTAATCTTTGGACAAAATTGTATCATTTACCCTCTACATTGCCTCTACCAAACTTACTTGCCTACTCATCAGACTACATCTAATTTCCTCACACATATGGACAAGATGTTTGCCTCTTGCACTCAAAATATATCCATTAAGTCTCAGATATGTTGTTTGTGAAGTCATCACTCTTGCAAGTAGTAGAGAAGAATGCCTTATAGAATTTTTTTGTGTCCTTGCTTATGAAGTCTTGGTATGCAGCCACACTTTCTGTCTTGAGCTCCTCCAGAGACTGTTTGTATTCCTCCTCATAGAAGCTTCTCACACACTTCATGAAGTAATTTTTCAAAGTTTGGCCAGTGTACTTCTTTCTCTAGTTCATCCAAACATGTCTAGCACAATTTATGTGCTCTGCAAATGGAGTCAAGGACCTTCACTGTATTCTCTAGTCCCTGAAATAAGCACAAAACATATGGAAATCAGTTTTTTGTTGATCAAGTACATAAACCAAATTAAATTCAATAAAGATGCGAATCACATACTTTTTGTTGATCACTAATCCAAGTGTATCCAGTACCATCTCCAATACCTAGCTCATGAACCACCAATTTAATGAACCACTCTCAACAATCTTCATTTTCCACTTCTACAACTGCTTGGTTATTGCAATCTTTTCCAACAGCAACTAACAAGATGTCTCCTAATTAGGTCTTGAGATGATAGCCATCAAGGCCAATTATTGGTCTACACCCCTGCTTAAACCCTTATTTCATAGCACTAAATCCCACATATAGTGCCTTGAAAACATTACCATCCCCCAGGAATAGCTCAAACTGCCATTTTCTATATACTCTTCTGCACTCAGCAATTTACCTCCTAAGCACCCCATAATGGTATTGAACTGTACCCCTCACCATCTCATTTGCAAGGTTCCTTGCCCTGTATAGTCTGTATTTGGGAATCTCATACCCATACCTCTCAACAAGTCTCTCGTCAGCTCATCCACAGGCCAGAAAGGTTTCTGTCTGTACTTAGACAAGTATCTCATTGCAATCCATTTGTAAGTGAGAAGCTTGTTGCTAATATGCCTTGCATAGTGATGCTCTCCCACATATGTTTTGATACATAAGGTATCGTTTTTCCTATCTACACTAGCATACACCTTCCATGGACATGGAGGGGTACATCTAGCCTCACAATGCCTTTTGGACATTCTCCTAAACCTTACAAATTTGCCATTTTCAATTGAAAAATTAGTCAAGGCCCTCGTACACTCCCAACCATCTTGGAACTGCATCCCAGTCTCCAATGATAATGTTTTATGATCATGTTTTGGATCATAAATGACCTTGCTCTTGCGATGTGCTGCCCTATCCTCATTTTCATGACTCTCACAAGAGTCGAAGTGTGCATCAGATCCTTCATATTCAGAGTGTTTATCTTGTTCTTCTCCAGTTTTTGGTGGAACAAATTCCATCATCAATCTATTCAGCTCATCATCTCTACCATCTCTCAAGTTCTTCGTAGCTTGTATGTATTCATCATCACCGTTAACCAACTTATCATCATCCAAACCATCATCCATTTCAACCTGCTCTTCTTCAAAATTAGAATACAAAATCAAACTCATCACTCAAGGAACCATTTTCAACTATGTGCACATCATCAAATCCCATATCTTCCCATGCATCTTCTTTCTGATCGCTCTCCAATTGAGTCACAACTCCCACATCAAATAATTCTTCTAATTCCACCTGCCCATCTTCTCCCCCACCTGCCCTTGTGTCCCTACCTTGATCATTCTCCAATTCAGTCATAATTCCCTAGAGCCCAATATTCTCATTCATATTTAATGGCACTTAGTTTTATGTATAATTCATGTGTCTTTGAAGTCTCTCAGAGTTATCATCCACCCCTCCCTCAACATACACATAAAGAACTGAAATATCCTATTCAGTTAGAATCATCATCATACGGCTTATTTGTTCTTCACCTTCAATCCAATTGTACAAAGTAGTCCTAGGCAGCTTATTCCATAACTTAGTCCAAGAACCATATCCTAATGCCTTAACAATTCTATGCAGCATATCAACATCAAAGTTACTCTGTTTCAAGTCAAATAGAGTTGCAGAAAATCCTCTAAGATAAACATGTCTTCCCTCATGCACACCAAAACTACCATCATGGTGAATGAATATCGTGAATAAATCACTGTAAATTAACAATTAAAGCTAAGAGTCACAAATACAAAACTTAGACGAACCCTAAAAAATCGGACACAAAAACAAACACCACAACAACAGACCAACCTAACTACAAGAATTAACATAAAAATTTTGAAATGAGGTTAAGAATTACCTGTCGCCCTTGCTTAACCCAGACTTTGCAAGAACCAGTGCTTCAATTGAGAAAAAATCGGTCTTGGAGCATCGATTTCTTCGACTCGTGCGACCTAGACGTCGACATTCTCTCTGTTTTCTCTCTCACTAACACTCTCATCGGCATTCACTCCCCCTCCCCCCCCCCCTCATTTCACTCTCTCACTGGCACTCTCATTTCCCTCTTTTTCCCGCCGTTGTTCTGTTCTTCCCTAGTTGAGAAATTTGATGCCCTAACTTGTCCGATAATGTGAGATTTGAGAGAAATGTTGTCGTTTAATTTCATTCTTAATTATAAAACGATGTCCTCTTATTCCGCCGTCCGGGCAGGCCAGCGTGGCAAGTCCGATTGCCACGTAATATCGAATTTGGGGGAACCGGCTGCCAATGCAAAATTCCGAAAAATTAAAACGGTGTGTATTTATGAAACGTTTTTTTAAATTTGTGTGCAATTTGAGAATTCGATAAAACGTTATGAATTTTCAGGTCATTTACCCTACAAAAGATCCAATTGTTTATTAAATGATTACTTTTTTATTTAAGTTATTAAACGATTAATCTAACACAAGCTTTTCCTAACTAAATTGGGAATAGTTTGAAAGCTCTATTTCATTATACATTAACATCTCTATAAATTAATACAAACAGAAGAAAATTATTAATTTATCGAATTCAATTTTAAATTAATGATTATAGAAGTTATTAATTTATAGAAATTATTAATTTATTGAATTTATTAATTTAAACAGTATTAATTTAAAAAAGATTATATTATATTTTTAATATATACTAAAATATTTATTTATTTGTATTATGCATTTTGTGGCGTATCATCTGTTATCTTTTTACTCTTCGACTGCTCTATCAACTGAAGAAAATTCTGCAAAAGCAATCGATGAAATGATTGCTTTTCTCGAATTTGAAGTATAATTGCTGCATAAATCGCATAAATACTGCAACGCAGTGTTAAGATTGTTATGGCGTCTTCAATTGCATCTTCAAGTTCAGCAACTATATATTCCTTCCACAGAAAACCCATTTCTCAAAACCTAATTTTATCTTCGTTTTCCATATCCTTTCCGCTTCACAAATCCCGATTGCTCGCCGTGAAGACCAGGTCGAACGGCGGCGGGGCGGTCGGGAGCAGCCATGAACGCGGCGCCGACTTGTTGAGGAAGCCGGCGGCGCCGTCCCCCCCTGCTAATGACGAGGAGTCAGCGCCGGAGTATTCGGATGATGATGATAAGGGCGGAGATGGTGACACGTGGGTGGATTGGGAGGATCAGATTTTGGAGGATACCGTTCCACTCGTCGGATTTGTTAGAATGATTCTTCATTCTGGAAAGTAAGCTCGTTTGTTTATCTTCATTTTTCTTCACTCTGCAACTGTATAATTTATGCCGTTAAGCTTGCAGTATGTGCGTGGATGTTAATTAATTGATTCTAGAAATAGAAAGAAAATTATCTAGAATTTGAGAGGGTACAGATAGATGTGATGATGGGGAGTTCAAGTCATAGTTTGGTTTCTATTAAATGTTTGCTACTAGCTCATATTTAAGATAGCTGAAAATAAAATTGTGGTCTTTCAATTGTGATATACAAGCTGAAGATTTGATGAAGGTGTTGGTTTGGTGGAAGCCACGTTATGATGCTCGATCGTGTTTTGTAACTTATGTTTAGTTCTAGTAGTTGCTTGGGAACTATCTAAGAGTTGCAACTAGGATTCATAATCTTGCTGAGGACCAGAATTAATATCGTGTTTGGAAGGAGGTTACTGGTCTTTCGAGTGCTTGAGAACAATGCCCTGTTTCAGGTTTTAGGATCACGACGTATGAATAGTGAGATTCTGCGAGAATGTCAGCCAGAAACTTGTTTATTTTGTGCATTATTAATGAATGATATGAGGTGTTATAAGTCGATTTTGTCAAATTTACGAATGTGAATTTTTTATTGCAGGTATGAATGCGGTGATAGGTTGAGTCCTGATCATGAGAGAACTGTTCTAGAGAGGGTGCTTCCTTATCATCCAGCATATGAAGACAAGATCGGTTCTGGAGTTGATTACATCACGGTATCTCTCATACTCTCTCTGTCACTGACATGGTAGTTTCATAAGCCTGAACTATATGAAGTTCCTTAGAACTAATAAACTTGAAAATAGTTTAGTGGAGTTTTTCCTGATCCCGTGCAAAATGAAGTTCCTTAGAACTAATAAACTTGAAAATAGTTTCATTTTGCATGGGATCAGGAAATTCTCCACTACTGAAACATTTGCCTAAGCAGTGTGTACAAAAGATTTAGCTGGCCTTCATGACTAGCAAATCTCAATATTTTCTGACATGTAGTAGAAACTGATAATTCTGAGTGATCATCATAGCTACATGAGCAAATTGACGTGTTTTATATATGTACTATCTTCATATGGAGATATTATACTGTTGTAAACTATGGTGAAAGGTGTGCTCATCTAAGATAACATCTATTAACAACAACAGGTCTTATTCGGCGACTTTAACATTGTGCATCTATTATCAAAGAATGTTTTTTTCTGGAATGTAAAGAAAACATGAATCAGTGACTTTATCATTTATGGGAAATGTAATTTTAGAGTCTACCATCCAATTAATTGATTGCTCAAGTGAAATGATTGATATGCTCAAAGCAGGACTAATTCTACACTTTAGTTTTATGTCTGTAAAGGCCTATGATTCTGGATGTATGCTCTTGTAGCTCAACTTTATATCTTTAAATGGGAATTTTCGTAACCTGGCCAACTATGTTAGTTGTCTTACCATAGCTAGTGAGAGGTGCTTTTGCTCAATGTGATACGTGGCCGGGTTAGATTGTGTGGCATTTAGCTACCGGAAAATTGAATTGTATTCATGCCAATACTTCAGATGCTAAGAAATCCTAATAGGGTGTCACAATCCGTAATATATAAAATAGCTATTTCTTAGTTCCAGTAAACATGGCAAGAGCTTGTGAATAATATACTTTGAGGCGGTTTTTACAAAATCTCTATTATAAAACTTGCACCCATTAAAATGTGAGGCTATTGTTCATACAATTCTGCTACTTTTTCTCCATTTTTGCAAAAATGTGACTCTTACATGCTTTGCCTTTTGTTTTTTCTTTCTTTTCAAAGAAATGCATGGTTATTCCTCAAAAGGAAAAAATAAAATTAGAAATGCATGGTTGCTTTTTCTTGCATAGAGATGAAAACATACCACACTGACCCATAGGCAGGAAAGAACCGACTGATGCAATATCCATCATTTTATTAGACGTTGATAGCTTACACACCTGAGCAGAGGCAGCGTAATTGTTTCATCTCAAAACCATAGACATCCCTTCATCTTTTTCTTCTTCTAATGGATGAAGAATCAGACTATTGATGGTGAGGGCTTCCGAGATGGCAGTTAGCAGTTATTCACATGCCCAAGTTCTGCAGTAGTGTCATCTGGCGAAACAATGTAACGAGAAATAAAATTGAAGTCGATTTTCTTCTCGCCAATTACTTGTAGGCAAGTTCACCGGATACCATCATAGAATAACCGTTTCTATAACTCAAGCCCAATGCTCTAACAAGCTTTGTATCTCATGTTGTCTTTTCGTTATTTTTATGGTATCTCTTTGTTGGCTAGACCAGAAAGTGTAAACAAAAACAACTACGGTCCTCCTCCTTTTCTGCTTAGGTTTTTTGCATCGAGGTTTCCTAGATATGTTAAGACCAATTGATCACATTTACATGTGCATGAATTATATACCTTGAAAAATGCAGTCTTGTAGGTAATTACTGAAAGTTTCTTATATATGAACCTCAGATTGGGTACCATCCTACTTTTGGAAGCTCAAGATGTTTATTCATAGTTCGTAAGGATGGAGAGTTAATCGATTTCTCATACTGGAAATGCATAAAGGGTTTGATAAGGAAGAACTACCCTCTATATGCTGACAGCTTCATTCTCAGGCATTTTAGGAGACGTAGGCGCGATGACTGAAGGTAATATTTTTATTTTTTTTGGGTGGTGCTTCGTTACACATTGGTGCCAGGAACATCCATTTCATATATGACTTAGTGTATTACTTTTTTTTTTTTCTCCCTCAATCTTATTGTATTACTTAGCTCAAGATATGGCATGTATTATTATGTTGGGAAAAAGTTGGAAATTATCATTCCAATTATAGCCGAGTTGGAGTATGAATGCTTAAAGGAAAAAAATAGATTTGCATTGTCATTAGAATTTAATTGTTTGGCCTAAATGCCACGCATTCTTTCTGCTGTAGTTTTAGGATGATTTTTCTGCTATATTTTTGTATTTTTTGATGTTCTTTTTGTAATATTTGCAGGATGAATTATGCAAAAAAGTTGTGTTTAAATTTTAGTTTTCATTGTTTTAAACAAATTTCATTGCCAACTGAAATTATTATTTGACACAAAAAATGTGCAAAGTACTAGTTTTTCTCTTTGCATTGTGTTGTAAAGTTGTAATTTCAGTATTCTACTAATTTGGGTCTTCTACTTTAAACCAGAAAGTGTTAGTTAGTCTCGTAACGCAATTATAGTGACTACACTGCACACATGCGTTAACAAAGAGTTCTCAAATTTAATTTAACTTTTTAAAATTCTTAGCTGTGAATTTTTTTATGTGGCAAAACTTGATGGATTTTCTAGGTAATTTGCTGTTTATCAACCAAACTTTGGTGAGGTTTTTGAACCGTAAGGTTTTAAGATTAATCTCCACCAAGTGCGTGTGGTTGCCAAATTTGCAGTTCTTTGTAATAGTTGAGTTTCTTCTAATTTTCATTTGATTATGTAGATGTGTTTATTTTTTATTTTTTAAAATAAAGTACAAAAGTTTTGCACATTGGACAATATTCGTTTTCAGATTATTGTAGAATGATAAACTCTATATCTCTACAAGGGCATAGAAATCTGTTTTTCATGTATGCATATGTATACAATAAATATTCTAATATTTTTTTCGAATCTTGATATTAGGTTTCTTCCACTTATTTGGTAGGGATGGATAACAAGTAACAAAAGATGCATTTTGTAATATTATTCAAAAAAAAAAAAAGAAGAAGAAGAAGAAAAAAGAAGAATATGCATTTTGAGTTTAAAAGACTCGAAGGGTTTACCTTAAATTCGAATGCAGCCAAAATATTTTCATGACACGAGTTTCATATTTTGAGAAATAATGTCGTTTTCTACTCAAACAATCGTGGGGTATCATGTTGGAAAAAGAAGTGGTACCCTCATGCAAAAGAAAAGCCATACCTTCTCACTTTAAAGCATAGTTTTCTACTTTATCTGTCGCGTTCAATAATTCTTTTTTGCCATTTTAAGTGTTTCATTCAATAAATCTTATTTTTTTATTTAGTAAAGATTAATATACTAAAATTTACTTTATGTCATACTCAAACGTAAACAGTGTTGTTTATTTTATTGTACAGTATTTTTTCACTCAGCTCATTTTAACATCAACAATAAAATACTACCTTAATCACACTCTAACTCTCTTTTTCTTAATCTACGTACATATTCCAAATGGGACTTGTTGAGTGGGACGGAGGGAGTATCAAATAAAATAGTGAACCTAGACGCAGAGAAAATATATACAGGAGAGAGATCTATTTGATCTTATCCTAACAAATGAAAATAAATTTCCACCATAGATCTATGGGTGATGGATGGTCAAATTTGATCGGTTCAAAGCAGGTCAAATCCGGTCAATCCGTTGAATTTTTTTCAATTTTTTTTACGGTCAGGTCATATGCACCATACCATGTATTTATATGCATCACACATTATAATGAGATGCACCACTAAGTATATTGAGATGCTTCACATTTTAATTTCGTTTTTTTTTCTTTTTTGATTTTTTTTACGGTCAAGTCATATGCACCACATCGTGTATTTATATACACCACATCGTGTATTTATATGCACCACATAGTGTATTTAGATGCACCACCATGTATAATGAGATGCACCTCTGTAATCTGAGATGCACCACACTATGATTTTTTTTTTTTTAATTTCCAAATTTTTCTTTTGCCTCTTCTTTTCTTGTTTGTCTCTTCTTCTTTTGTTAAGAAACCGAGCAAGGGGAGCCGAAGACCTCGGAGCGAGCCGAACAATTCAAATTGTTGCCACTACGATTATCTATAGATTAAAATCGGAGCCGTAAAATAGGAGCCGGAGGCGGAGTCGGAAAAAAACTAAATTTTTTAAGAAAAAATCTGAAATATAAAAAATCTCCATACGAACTAAGATGCACCACACTGTGTAATAAAATGCACCACAATACTGATGATATCAAAAAATCTCCATGTAAACTAAGATGTACCAGGTCATATCTTGACCCTTCATTATACAATACTGGTGAAAATATGAGACTGTCTCAGTAGCTCATCATCCTTCCAAGGGACTATGAGTTATGGAGTAGAACTTTAGAGAAGAAAGACAAACAAGTCATTCTTATTTTATATTTATATTATATGAGTACTCTATTATTAATGCATCTCATGAATATATTTATAAGGTTTTTTCATATATGTAACGTGGAGAGAGAGAGAGAGAGAGAGGATTTCATACCCAATCAAACAACAAATGTCAAGTGTGTGGATGCAACCTTTTGAAAGGAGTAAACGTGGCAACGTTGGATACGACTCCCATGTAAATGGAGACTGCAACTTTCCACACTATTTTTCCATTTTTAGCGAATGAAAATTAAATTGGACGGCGAGGCTTACAAGTGAAAATGAGTATATTATCCTATTTATTTCAATGACCCACTTTTAAAGGATAATATGGATATGTTTCTTTATATCTTTCGAGTCTGATCACTATTTTTTATTTTTTATTATTATATTGTTACATCTAGATGAGACCATATTTTTGTAGTGGGAGGTGATTATGTAGATATTCATATCATATTAATGCAGCATGTATGTAATTTTATTAATTAGCAGGCTAGATATTGGCACTGAATTGCATGTTTGAAGTTCAACAACTCTAGAACACCCTCAAAAAAGAAAAAGTTAAAAACACTCTAGAACAAAAAGGGATGTTATCTATAATCTTTATTTTATATATGTACAGTCACTGTGTGGAAATGTATTTTAATTAGTAATAATAATAGCCAAAATGGAGTGCCACACTCTTTTAGCCACTTCTATATTTTTTTTGTCTAAAATATCCCATATTTGAAGTTATTTTCTTTTACTAATATATATGCACATGGCAAAGATCTGGTGATAATAGATCTTATATAAAATCATATTAAAGATAATTATAAAGAGAAGCTCTCGGTGCGTGTTAGTGAAGCTTCATTAATGTGCACCTTCTCCGATTGGTGAAGATGGATAAGCCGCGAGGTCGTCCAAAGAAGGTCGTTATCGGCGGCATCTCGATTGTTTCTCCGAGATCTGCAGGTGTGGTGGGAGATCTGAGAACGGCAAGCTCAGTGGGAGCAGGAGTTTCGACAAAAGGGAAGGAAAAAATCAATGGAACAATATCTTCGTTTCTGACGGAGATCTCGGAATCTATGGCCAGAATTGAGAGGGCGAAGATGCAACACAATGAAGATATAGAATCTTCACCTCAAAATCAGAGTGAGGAGGGTAAAATGCTAGCTCAACCTGCAAAAACAGGTATGAAATTGAACTTTGTTGCTCCTACACTAAAGCATGGAATTCCTACTGCATGTTTGGATCTAAATGATGTTGAGAATGAGGCAAGGAAATGGAAAAAATGCTTTGATAGGAAATTCACCTTCAATTTCTTATTTGAACACGTTCCTGATGAAGCAATGCAAAATGGAGCACAAACCTAAGATATTCTATCATGTAAAGGGATATTTTGTGGTTCGTTTTCATTCTGTGGAAGAGAAGGATAGGAATTTACTCACTGGACCACACACCATTGCCTCTAAGCCTGTAATTGTTAAGGAGTGGGCATCTGATTTCAGCTTCAAGAAGGAAATTCTTAAAGTCATACCGTTGTGGGTGCAATTTCCCAATCTACCACTTAACTGCTGGGGGGCAAATTCCTTAAGTAGAATCAGTAGTATATTGGGGAAGCCATTATTTGCTGATGAATGCACTTCCCAACAACAGAGGATCTCTTATGCCAGAGTTCTTATAGAGATTGATATCACACAACCATTAAAGCATTCGGTCATGATTGAAGGAGCAAATGGGGTAAAGGTGGAGCAGAAAGTCCTCTATGACTGGTTTCCCCCGTTTTGCAAAACATGTCAGCTTGGTGGACATAATTGCAATGGAAAAGAGAAACCAAAAGGCTATCAGCAAGCATTACAACAACATAAATGACAACCAAAGAAAGTGTGGAAGAACAGGAAAAGAGACCAACCAAAAAGAGTGCAGATCTCACTCAAGATGTAGCATGGGAACAACCTAAGAAGACTGCTTCAAAATGGGGTAGTACTGAAGTATCATCTGATGTAGTGACTGGCAATTCATATCAGGTTTTGAATGGTAAAGTAATTGATCTGGATATTTAACAAGACGGCGGGGACCTTTTTCCCTTTGTGATCCAATGAAGATGTTGATTTGGAATATGCAGGGGTGTCATAAACCCTTTAAGCACAAAGAAATAAAGCATGTGTTGTTAAAGAACAAAGTAAAGGTAGCTGCTTTACTAGAGACTAGAGTTAAGAGTGGAAAATTCAAAAAGATTTCAGAGAAAATTTGTAAGAACTGGGAGGTTTTGCATAACTATGATAAGGCTACGAATGACAGAATCTGGATTTGTTGGAATGGAAGAAGGTTAGATGTTCAGATGTGTGAGAGTCAGGAACAAGGTGTCTATTGTACGATCTCTGATCTTCATACTGGGAAGAGATTTCATTTTCTAGCTGTATATGCTCTCAATACACTAGAAAATAAGAAGCCTCTTTGGGATTTTATAAAAAGAGTAGCACAAAATACCAATGAGTCTCTTCTAATTGGGGGTGATTTTAATATTGTTTTAAGCTTGAATGATACATTACATGGTAATCCTATAACCGCTGCTGAGATACAAGATTTACCCGCACCATTGAGATCAATGATATCACTACCCTAAGGTTTGTTGGGAATAATTATTCTTGGTGTAATAATCAAGAGGGTAGTGACAGAATCTTCTCACTCATAGATAGATGTGTTGGTAATATTTACTGGATGAATGAATATCCAAGTGTGGTGGTTGAGTTATTAGAACGAAATGTGGAGTTCACGAACATCTTGGATAAGGTTTGGAGCTAGGAACAACATCCAAATAAATTGTTGAATATTTGGTATAAGTTGAAGCTGCTGAAAAATCCTTTAAAGCAGCTAAATGGCCATCATTTTAGAAATAAACCTGAGAAGTTGAACTTAGCCAGAATAAAGCTAAGTGATACTCAGAAATTCTTGCCCAAGATAGATTGAATGAGGACTTGATCACTGCTAAGAAAGAGCACAAGTTTGAAATGGAGAAATGAAGTAATATAGAAGAGCAAATCTGGCAACAAAAGTCCAGAGCAGATTGGATCAGTCTTGGAGATTGAAATACTAAGTTTTTTTTTTCTTATGCCAAAGCAAGACTAGGGATAAACTCTATTAAATTGCTAATTAGAGAAGATGGGAGTAGATGCACAACTCATGACCAAATTAAAGAAGAAGTTAAAGGGTTCTATTCGGGGCTTATGGGTAGTGCAACTGCATCCTTACTAGGGTTGGGTAGGTATACCAAAAAACGGTATACCGTCCTTACCGTACCGGAAAATACCGAACTTACGGTATACTGTCACTTATAGTACGGTATGATACCATACCGAAAGATTATGGTAAGGTAACGGTATGAGATTTCCTAATACCGTGTTATACCGTACCGAGGTATATACCATTATTTCGAAATATACCGTCGTATTGATATATACCATAGTATGGTATATATGATATACCGTACCGCAAGCGTTAATAGTTAATAATAATATATATAATTAAGTAATTATTGAAAATTTAGGATATTATTTTTTCTAAACAGGTATAAAATGTGCACGGTATACCGTGAAAGTTCGGTATACCGTGAATGTTCAGTATACCGTAAATGTTCGGTATACCATGAAAGTTTGGTATACGTATATCGATAAGGTATACCAAAACTATGGTACGACAACGGTATGTAAAAGATTCATACCGAATTTACGGTATACCGTGAGGTACAGTATGGTAACTGTATGATATTTGTCATGCCGAAATTTACAGTAAGGTATAAGGTATGACATAAAAACAGAGGTATACCGTACCGACCCACCCCTAATCCTTACCCATGGTGGATAAACAGGTGATTGAAAGAGGCCCAAATCTGGCAAATGAACAACAACAGATGTTATTGGCTCATTTCTTCCTCCAAGAGATTAAACAAGCTCTTTTCAGCATAAGTCCTCAAAAATCTCCCGGCATTGATGGCTACAATACTTTTTTCTTTCAACATTGTTGGAGCAATAGGAGCTGATGTGATACAAGTTGTTCAAGAGTTTTTAGTTTGATTTTCTTCCTAAACCCATCAACTGCACTCTAATCTCTTTACTTCCCAAGGTGCCTATTGCTAGTAAAGTTAAGGAGTTTAGACCCATAGCTTGTTGCAGTATTCTCTATAAAATGATTTCTAAGACTCTTGGTAGTAGGATGCAGTGGGTTTTGGACAATATTATTAGTGAGAATCAGTCTATTTTTGTGAAAGGGAGGCTTATTTTTTATAACATTTTGCTTAGACATAAATTGGTGAAAGGTTATGAAAGGAAGCAAATTTCTCCAAGATGTATGACTAAGATTGATATCCAAAAAGCTTATGATTCTGTGGAATAGCCCTATTTGAAACATTTGCTATTAGAACTAGGGTCCCTTACAGATTTGTGCAGTGGATTTTTCAGTGTGTGATGACTGTGTCCTACTCGATTAATGTTAATGGAGATGTCACTAGCCCATTTGCTGCTAAGAGCGGCTTAAGACAAGGGGATGCCCTATCTTCATATCTGTTTGTCATCAGTATGGACTACCTCCATAGATGTCTTTTGCAGTTGAGAAATGAGAGGAGATTTCATTTTCACCCTAGGTATAAGAAATTTGGGTTAGTCCATCTTTGCTTTGCAGATGATTTATTACTGTTCTCAAAAGGTGATGTAGATTTTATGAGACAGATGGTGAATGTTTTTAGACAGTTCTCTATAACTTTTGGCCTCCATGCCAATCGATCTAAGAGTTGCTTATACTTTGAGAGAGGGAGGGGGGGGGGGGGGGTCAGTGAACAAGTCCAGACTCTTATTCTCTCAGAATTTGGAATGACAAAGGGAGAGCTACCTTTTAAATACTTAGGTGTGCCCTTAACCACAGAAAAGTTAACTGTCATGCAATGTCAACCATTAATAAAGAAGATAATGGACATGATAGATTGTTGGGCTTCAAAACTTCTCTCATATGCAGGACGGATTCAATTGATCAAATTTGTGCTTATGAGTGTACGAAACTATTGGTGCCATGTATTTCTCTTGCCTATGAAGATCATTAAATCCATACAAACAGCTTGTAGGTGTTTTCTGTGGACAGGTAAATCAGGCCTCACAAAAAGAGCATTAGTTGCATGGGACTATCTATGTCAATCAAAAACCGTTGGTAGGTGGAATCTCACTAACATGCATGTTTGGAATCAAACAGCTCTATGTAAGATGTTATGGTGCATTGCCAATAAAAGAGACAAACTGTGGGTGAAGTGGATTCATGGTTATTATATAAAGCATAATGAGATCTTCTCTATAACAATTCCATGGATAGCTTCATGGGTAATCCAAAAGATTTTAGGAGCTAGAGATTATCTCATGAGGGTGCCAGGGGGTCCGAGAATGCTAGAGCAAGCCAACTTCTCTATCAGGAAGCTCTATAAGGAAATGATAGGGCCTGTCCAACAAGTTAACTGGTTCAAATTGATTGCCCAAAACCTTGCACCTCCCAAATGTATTTTTATCTCATGGTTAGCTATGTTGGTAAGGTTGTCTAGTGTGGATCAGTTGATCAAGTTTGGCGTTGTGTGTGATTAAAGATGTGTGCGTTGAATGAAACTCACAATCATCTGTTTTTCTTGTGTGAGTTTGCTGGGAAAGTTTGGAAGGAAATCTTAGGTTGGTGTGGTATGAAGTATACAACAAGAGGCTGGGATGATGAGACAAGGTATCCAACTTCTCAATGTCGCTCAAAGACTATGGTGCAACTGTTATATCGTGTTGTTGTGGCTATAGTAGTCTATAATGTCTGGAAAGAAAGGAATTATCGAAAGTTCAAGCAACAAGCTACTAATGTGGAGGGAGTGGTTCGTTTATGCCAGCTACAAGTTGCTTTGTGTTGTGAGAAAAATCCTAAACTCATGAGGAGACTTCATAGTTAGTTTGATCTGTTAGTAGGTTCTTGGTTTTTTTCGCTTTGTGGTTTGGAGGTTGTACTAGCTGGTTTGGATTGTGATGTAAGGAGAAGCGTGAAATGTATTCAATAAAATAAATATACGAACTGTGTTGATAACCAATGTATACCGCAGTACGTACAATAAGGGTCAATCCGTTGATTCACCCATGAATACCGAAAGAACACCACGAGAAGGGAACAATCTACACTCTACATTTCAATTCAAATTCGACTCCCCTAAACATAAACAAATCTCTTATATATAATAAAACCCTAGACATCTAAAAGGAAATACATTACTTGATGCTCAAGACAAATAAATAAAAATCTAATAATTAAATAGATAAATATTACACGTCATTCTCCTCATCATTCTCTCCATCCTTGAAATGATTCCTTCTCGAATCGGTAACGTCCTCGATGGTCGTCGCAGAGTCGATCATATTGACCGTGTGGGAAGGCAAGAATCTCTTGGTTTTGTGCTTATAATTCCTCGAACTATGGAGACAGAAGGTCGACGTCGCGACGGAGATCATCTTACACAATCTGAATGGTTGATTGACGGGGAGACATCGCGTAGGAGCGTAGCAAAGCTCTAGATATCAACTGATGTTGGGAGAAGCTTGAAATATATTCAATAAGATAAATATACGAACTCCGTTGATAACCACTGTACACCGAAATTTGTACAATAAAACCCTAGACATCTAAAAGGAAATACATTACTTGATGCCCAAGACAAATAAATAAAAATCTAAGAATTAAATAGATAAATATTACATGTCATTGTCCTCATCAGATTGCCAAGTTGGTAATAAAATTTTAATTTACCAAAAAAAAAAGAAGATAATAGATTTTATATGACAACGTGAGAATGATATATTTTAATGCATTTTTATCATATCGGTAATGTATATATTGCAGAAATGTAATGCGTACATATTTTAATGCATAAACTGGAATAATTTGATGCATTAACATTGTAATACATAAATTACAGTAATTTAATGCATTATTAAATCTGAGTCACTGATCAACAAAACCAAAGGTTTAGATTTATTCTCATAACTCACCTAAAAAAGTATTTTCACCTGATCCTCTTCTTATGCACACATATTCTAAAGGGTATTTACTTATTAATATAGACAAGTAGAAACGAAAAACAGAAAACGAAAAGAACACAAGATTTACGTGGAAATCCAAATCGGAAGAAAATCTTGTGCTGAGGAGGAGAATCCACTATATGTCGATAATAGGGTTACAAAGAGCAACTTAGAATAACATATATAGAATCCTAGACAAATAATCATCTATTTATAACAAAGTTCCATCGGCCCAATCCCTCAAGCCCCAACCACGTTGCGAAAATGTCCAATGTCACACCGTGAGCTTTCCAAGCTTGACCCAAATATTACGAGTCACTAATGTAACAACTTAAAATTTTGGCGCTTTTTAAAACTCTATCTCAATATTTGTGTCTGTAATAAAATCAGAATGAAATATAATGTCAATGGCATTTAATACAATTAGTCACTACTAGGGTTAGTAGGTATGGCTGAGATTTTAATTGCTATATATATCTAATTATATTAAATTGGTCAACTTCTCGACTATAATAATAATTAGTACGGGCCTCATGTGCTTTACAAAAGACTGATTGCTTTTTTGGTCATATTTATAATATGCAGATTGTTCGTTCCTTCACCAATTATAGAAACAACATTGAAATATTGTTGATTAAAAGAATCTCATTGACTTTCAAGAACTTAAATTCCATTAACTAAAGAGCTATTCCAAAAAATATCAAAGAGATTTTCGAGAATATGGGAGGTGTGTTGTTTTCCTTTGTGATAGAAGTGACTAGCATATTTTCATATTTTCATATTTTCGAGAATATACAAAATATTTGTTCATTTCTCTTAATGCAGTTAATTCAGTGTGTTAATATTTGTGTAGATTTAAGTTGTTATTGTGCAGATATTTGATTAGCATTAGATTAAGTGTAACAAGATATGATGTTCACTAGAACTAATTTCCTTGTTTTATTTTTGGACAACATCAATTTTCCACCATGTTACTTGTAAGTAATCTAGGTGCATTCCATTAACTTGAATGGTAGAGTCGTTAAAGTTATCGAATTGGCCGACCCGAAAATCTGTTGGGTCTAACGTTTCACCGCTCAACCTTACCCGAAATCAAAATATGATGCACATGTTGGAAATGGTTTAAATGTTAACCATGATTGAGGATAAATATTGTTGATTAAATACTTGTTATTTAATTAAAATATTTATTGGATGTTAATCTACGCCGTGAGTAGATGAACGTGGTATATTTAATATCTCTAAACCGATTTCTGGTGAGTGAGATATTGTATGCTAAAGGTTGGATGTTGAAGTAGTAATTAACATGTTATTAATTATAATAAATGTTAGTTGTCCCACATCGGTTATATGTGGATGATTTGACTAGTATTTAAGGCTATGTCTGTATGGGCTTAATAACTTGTTGGATTGGTGTGTATGGGTGCCTACGCGCGCGCACACACACACGCGCGCGCCGACGCCTCCGCCGTCCGTCCGGGCGGGCGGGCTCGGGCCGGGCCTTGGACTTGGATCTTGGCAATTGGTGTTTGGGCCTTATCTTTTTGGACCCAGTGTGTGAAGCCCATCAGCAGAGAGACTCTTGGCTGCTGTAACCGCCGGAGACTCTTCACATCCGGCGACCCTTGGCGTCTGAAACCGCCGGCCATCATGGCTGAATTGATGGCGACGAGTCCCTTCACTTGATCGAGAGCTGCTATATATAGGAGCATCCTCATTTGCATAATTTACTCATTCCAAGCAATTTGCACTCCTCTATAGCATTTCATAGCATATCATACACTAGTTCAGTCTTCGTTCCTGTTCAGTTCGCCGGAGCTCGGTTCTGTTTGTGGTGCTACTACGACCGAGACGTCAAGATCGTTTTAACCTTTGGGGACGAGCCGCCTTACCGTGAGCACTACCGGGGCGTATTCTCGTCTTGCGGGCAGAAGTTTTACTTCGGACGATCTTTGGTTTATTCTAAACTTAGTTCTTCAGTTTCATTATAATACTATAAGTTTGTTCGTATACAAGTCAATCAATAAAGAAGTATTGTCCATTGTTATCTACACGAGCAACTACCCGATTCCTAACAATCGCAAGACGAGAATAGCGAAAGTTACTTGTTCGTGTGCTTCCTTAAACTGAAGTTCACCTGAATCACTGCTGAAAAAATGTCTACCAATTCGAGCACCGGCGCTTCCACTCTTCCTTCCACCAATTCTGGAACCATTGGCTCCTCGAGCTCAACTATGGCTCATGTTCAACCTGCTGCTCGGCTCATGCCTATCGCCGAGAAACCTCCCAGTTTTTCGGGAACTGACTTCAAAAGATGGTCCCAAAAGATGATGTTTTACATCACCACAATGGGGCTTGCTAGCTTCCTGCGTGACGAAAGACCTCCGGTCCCAGCCGAGGACGAGGCAAATGTGCAAGTTCGTATTGACTACGATACTTGAGTGCATTCTGATTATCTGTGTCGGAATATGTTGTTGAACGGGCTTGATGATGGCATGTTCAATGTGTTCAGCATCAAGGAGACCGCCAAAGAAATTTGGGATGCTCTTGAGTTGAAGTACCGTGTTAATCCTGCTAGCACGAAGAAGTTCGTAGTGACGAGGCTCACCGAATTCCAAATGGTGGACAGTCGTCCTATGATGCCCCAAGTACAAGAGTTCCAAACTCTTATACACGATGTTCATTTCGAGGGGATGCCTCTTCCCGAAGCGTATACTGTGGCGCTCTTGGTTGACAAGTTGCCGCCAAGTTGGAAGGAGTTCAAGGGATATCTTAAGCACAAGCGAAAGGAGATGACCCTTGAGACGTTGGTGGCTAAGCTTCAAACCGAAGCTCAAGTCCGTGATCAAGACATGAAGGCCAAGGCTCCAATGGAGGCTAAGGCAAACTTGACCGATGGTAGGGGCAGACCTTCCAAGAAGCGTCCTTACCCTGCCAAAGGCAAAGGAAAAGAAGTGGCACCTCCGACTAAGTTCACCGGAATGTGCTACAATTGTGATAAGCCCGGACATATGGCGAAGAACTGCCGTCTGCCGAAGAAGAAGGGAAAGAACAAGGTCAACCATGTCCAAAAGGACTTCGACACTTGGGACAAAGACGACCTTGTTGCCATGATCACCGAGGTAAACCATGTCTCGGACCCTAATCCTGTTACTTGGTTTCTTGACACAGGTGCGACCGTTCATATCTGCATGAACCGGGACTTATTCTTTACCTACAAGGAAGTTCAAGACCGTTTTGTCACCGAGGCGAGTGACCGTACCTCACCTGTTCTTGGAGTTGGGACTGTTGTACTCCAATTCACTTCCGGTGTGGAGATAACTTTGAAGGATGTGCTGTATGCTCCGGCAATCCGCAAGAATTTGGTGTCAGACGTCAAACTAGTTAGGGCTAAGTTTGATATAGATCTTCGTAGTGATTTTATAATCATACGTAAGTTTGATAAGACTCTTGGAAAAGGTCACATTGTTGATGATATGTTCAAGTTGAGTGTTCGTACTTGTAAGCCTTCTAAGGCAGTTGCTAATGATAATAAAGCTACTACTTCTGCTTACTTGCTTGAGTGTTGTGATTTATGGCATTGTAGACTTGGTCACGTAAATCTAAATACTATAAAAAGACTTGCGAACATGGACATGTTAAAAATTGATTTATCTAAGACACAAGACAAGTGTGAAGTTTGTGTTGAAGCAAAAATGGCTAAGTTACCGTTTAAGTCGGTTGAACGAAGCACTAAACCTCTAGAACTTATTCACACCGATGTGTGTGACTTAAAGTTTGTGCAAACTAGAGGTGGTAAAAGGTATTTTATTACCTTTATTGACGATTGCACAAGGTATTGTTACATTTACTTGTTAAGAAGTAAAGATGAGGCTATTGAAGCTTTTAGAAACTTCAAGAATGAAGCCGAAAATCAACTTGGTTGCCGAATCAAAATGGTTCGAAGTGATAGAGGTGGAGAGTATGTTGCTCCGTTTGCTGAATTATGCAGCGAAAGTGGTATAATCCATCAAACGACTGCTCCTTATTCACCACAATCAAATGGCGTTGTTGAACGTAAGAATCGTACTCTTAAAGAGATAATGAACGCCTTGTTGATTAGTTCAGGATTACCCCAGAACATGTGGGGGGAAGCTGTTTTGACAGCTAACTATATCTTGAACAAGATTCCACTCAAAGGGAAGGACGTGACTCCTTATGAACTTTGGAAAGGGAGGAAACCTTTGTTTAAATACCTCAAAGTGTGGGGGTGTTTAGCTAAGGTTGAAGTGCCTTTACCAAAACAAGTTACAATTGGACCTAAAACAGTAGATTGTATCTTTATTGGTTATGCACTTAACAGCAGCGCATATCGGTTTGTTGTACACAAATCCGATATACCCGACATTCATGTGGGTACGACGATGGAATCAAGGAATGCTGTATTCTTTGAGAACATCTATCCTAATAAGGATAAGGTTGATCCTAACTCTAGGAAGAGAGTTGAGGATGAAGCTACGAGCTCTAAACTTGTAGATGAGTCTATGAGTTCTGAACCCATAGATGAAAATGTTGCATCGAGTTCTAATCCGGTGTTTTATGGACCGCCGAATAGAAAGCGACTTAGGTCTATGCCTGTTAATGAGCCTAGACGTGGTACTAGAGTACGGAAAGCAAAAATTTATGGACTGGACTACGTCGTTTTAATGCTAAACGGTGAATCGGTATCCGTAAAAGAAGCCTTATCTGGTTCGGATGCGGCTTTGTGGAAAGAAGCTATAGACATCGAGATTGAGTCTATTATGCTTAATCACACTTGGGTGTTAGTTGAACTACCACCAGGCTGTAAGGCATTAGGATGCAAGTGGATCCTAAAGAAGAAGTACAAGTCTGACGGTACTATTGATAAATATAAGGTCAGACTTGTTGTTCAAGGCTTTAGACAAAAAGCCGGTTATGATTTCTTTGATACCTATTTGCCCGTGACAAGACTTACTTCTATTAGGGTGCTTCTCGCTATTGCTGCTTTGCGCAATCTTGAGATTCATCAAATGGATGTTAAGACTGCATTCTTGTATGGGGAGTTAGATGATGAAATCTATATGAAGCAACCGGAGGGGTTTGTTGTACTTGGAAAAGAGCACATGGTATGCAAACTACAACGGTCTTTATATGGATTGAAACAAGCGCCTTTGCGTTGGCACTTGAAGTTTGACGAAGTGATGTTGTCAAATGGTTTCAAGATCAACGAGAGTGACAAATGTGTCTATATTAAGAAAACGGGTGACGATTATGTTATTGTTTGTCTTTATGTAGATGACATGTTAATCATGGGTAGTAACTCTCGTGTGATTGGTGAAACTAAGAGGATGCTAAGTATGAATTTTAGCATGAAAGATATGGGCTTAGCTGACGTTATTCTTAGAATTAAGATTCTAAGAACGCCCAATGGAATTGCATTGTCGCAATCTCACTATGTTGAGAAAGTGTTGAGGAGATTCAACGCTTATGAGAAACCTATTGCTAAGACTCCTTGGGAACTGAATGTTCATCTAAGTGAGCACAAGAGGGAACCTGTGGGTCAAGATGAATATGCTAAGATCATTGGAAGTTTGATGTATTTGTCAAACTGTACCCGACCTGATATAGCATGCTTGGTTCACAAGTTGAGTAGTTATACTGCTAATCCAAGTAAAGAACATTGGGGAGCCCTAGAATGTGTACTGGGTTATTTGAAATATACTCAAAACTTTGCGATTTACTATTCAAGAGAGGCTGCTGTACTTGAAGGGTATAGTGATGCTAATTGGATATCTGACTCCAAAGACTCGTTTTCTACGAGTGGATACGTGTTCACTATTGGGGGTGGTGCAATATCTTGGAAGTCTAAGAAACAGACTTGTATTGCCAGGTCTACCATGGAATCTGAATTCATAGCTTTGGATAAAGCTGGTGAAGAAGCCGAATGGCTTAAAAATTTCCTCGAGGATATTCCATGTTGGACGAGGCCGGTGTCGTCTGTGTTGATACACTGTGATAGCCAATCGGCTATTGGACGAGCACAGAATATGTTTTATAACGGTAAGTCTCGACATATTCGTCGACGACATAATACCGTAAGACATTTGATCTTGAGTGGGGTTATCTCAATTGACTATGTGAGGTCAATAGATAATCTAGCGGATCCGCTGACTAAGAGCATTAATCGAGATCAAATGTATAAACTGTTAGAGGGAATGGGTGTTAAATCCACATCTTAAGGATGATTATAGCGGATACTCAACCTTGCAGATTGGAGGATCCCAAGAGCTTGGTTCAATGGGACAACGAAGTTATAAGAATCCGTGTGTTAAACACTCGAACATACCTATTCTTTGAGAACAGTGAGTGTTTGTTTACCTACAAGTGGTGAGGTTAAGTCTTATGACTTTTAATGATTCTTAGATACCTCGGAGAGGTCAAGTATAGTAGGATATTTGGAAATAAGAATTACTTATATAAGTGTGAAGTGAGGGCCGCTTCAATTGATACACTTATGAATCCATAGGGGTGTACAAGGCCGAAAAGGACACAAAACGTTAGAACGAACGGAATTGAGATGATATTGTGTCAATATTGTTGTCTCGGTATACACCATGGAGGACTAGTTCAAGGTTTTCATAACCACTATGCCGCCGGTATACTCGATAATGTTGACTATGGATAGGTTCAAGGTCACAAGCTACCTAGCCAAATGCAGTATTGTCTCTTGAGGACTGAACTTTGCATTTGCATTCATTTTGCATTGGCATTCTCACTCATGTGGGGGATTGTTGGAAATGGTTTAAATGTTAACCATGATTGAGGATAAATATTGTTGATTAAATACTTGTTATTTAATTAAAATATTTATTGGATGTTAATCTACGCCGTGAGTAGATGAACGTGGTATATTTAATATCTCTAAACCGATTTCTGGTGAGTGAGATATTGTATGCTAAAGGTTGGATGTTGAAGTAGTAATTAACATGTTATTAATTATAATAAATGTTAGTTGTCCCACATCGGTTATATGTGGATGATTTGACTAGTATTTAAGGCTATGTCTGTATGGGCTTAATAACTTGTTGGGTTGGTGTGTATGGGTGCCTACGCGCGCGCCGCCGCCGCCGCCGTCCGTCCGGACGGGCGGGGGCCTGGGCCTTGGACTTGGACTTGGATCTTGGCAATTGGTGCTTTGGGCTGGTGTTTGGGCCTTATCTTTTTGGACCAACTTTACAAGCCCAATTTGATTAATTGTTGAGCCCAATCCGGAAGCCCAGTGTGTGAAGCCCATCGGCAGAGAGACTCTTGGCTGCTGTAACCGCCGGCCATCATGGCTGAATTGATGGCGACGAGTCCCTTCACTTGATCGAGAGCTGCTATATATAGGAGCATCCTCATTTGCAGAATTTACTCATTCCAAGCAATCTGCACTCCTCTATAGCATTTCATAGCATATCATACACTAGCTAGTCTTCGTTCCTGTTCAGTTCGTCGGAGCTCGGTTCTGTTTGTGGTGCTACTACGACCGAGACGTCAAGATCGTTTTAACCTTTGGGGACGAGCCGCCTTACCGTGAGCACTACCGGGGCGTATTCTCGTCTTGCAGGCAGAAGTTTTACTTCGGACGATCTTTGGTTTATTCTAAACTTAGTTCTTCAGTTTCATTGTAATACTATAAGTTTGTTCGTATACAAGTCAATCAATAAAGAAGTATTGTCCATTGTTATCTACACGAACAAGTACCCGATTCCTAACAACACATTGAATCGCCTCGATCCACTAGACCAAACTACGATTCAGATCAGCTCAACGTGAAATTTAATTCATTAGGTATAAATATAAAGCCTAGCCCGACCTGAACTTGGGCCGATCAATCGAGCCAGACCTAATTTACCCAGGTCTATGTGATGGCCGGTGCACTAAGTACTCATTCTCGTGTCATTAAAAAAAATAAAGTCAAATTGAAAAGTAAACATGCATGACAAACTCAAATACAAACTGACCAGAGTCTCAATAGTATACCACTTCAATAGCGCTTTATCATAACTTTTCCTCTAGATGAAGCAATTCCATTTTCATGCTATGATCACTTTCTAAGTGGGGGATATTTATGTTTCAACATGTTTCTTCAATCAATTTTAGAAAGAAAAGAAAAAGTTTGTCTGGAAAACTCACTTGGCTCAATCTTTTCATACTAGTGAATGAAATTTCTTTTTAAAGGAAATACTATCCACAACTTTGGAGATTTAAGTATAAATAATCTTCTTTGATCTCCCAATCTTTTAAGAGTGCAGCTTCACATTTTACCTCAAAAAAAAAACAAATTTTTAATTTTATACATGGATTGATTATAGGTTTATTAACATAGTTTATGTCACTAGGCTTTTGGAAGCTTTATTCAATTCAATCATAACGAAGCATAAAAAAATTATTGCTATTAGTAGTATTAGATTAATGACAAAAAATACAGTCAATCTCACTACCAGATGTCATTTTCATACCATAAACATTGATCGCAAAAAGAAATATTAGATAGGGATGGCAATGGGTTTTAATTAAATTTTAATTGTAGTGCTGTCTGTTGGTGATAGGCAGGATTCGATTTTTTTTTTCTCCACAAAGTGAGAAAAAAAACATGAAAAAGTGTTGATATTTAGCACTTCGGAGGTAGGATATTTTAAGTATAATATTAAATAATTTGCTATGGGTGCTGATTTCTTTTAGTTCATCTATAAATTTTTATCCTTAAGAATCCATCCGAATCAATGACAATTTATCAACTTGTGGGAGTATTTCTTGAAAACACACACACACATACCCAAACTATGTGCGCAAAATTATAGTTTAGTATTCTAATTATCTTAATTAAGTGTTCTTTTTGATTTGTCAAAAGTCTTAGGTTTAAATCATGTCTTTATAAGTTAATCTTGTCACGCTTGATTTTTTAGGTGATGTACCACTTTTATGTCATTTGCATAATACTACCTTCGGTCCCTAAATCTCTTTCTAGTAGGAAGTGGCACGAGTATTAATGAAAATGTTATTGAGTTAGTTGTGTGTAGAGAAAAAATGATTGAATTTTTTGTAAGTGGATAAAGGATCTCATATTGAGGGTAGTGATATATTAATTAATTGAGATAATGGTAGATCATATGTGATATTTTAGATAAATAAGTTGATAAAGTAAGGATAATAGATAATAATTTGTTGTGGGATAGTGTCCAAAAGTAGCTAGGAAGAAACTTGAGAATCGTCCTAAAAAAGAAATATAGGAAGAAACTTGAGTACCGGATACACGAACTGAAGTTTACCCATATTAGTGTGGGTACAAGTTCCCACATTTTAAAAAAGAGAAAGAAAAATCATTGACTTTAGATGATAATGTTATGATGAACTAAACATAGTTTTAACTAAAATGTCCAAATATTTTCATAACTAATGTGTCAATTTCAAGCAACAACTTATGTGGCTAAGATTTTGAACAAAAGATGATATAGTTTTGGTTCCACAATTTCCACATCATTTTATATATCTCAATGTTAAAATTCATGTTAACACGATGAGTTATGTAAGATTTTTGTCATTTTCAAAACTGACATCAGAAACACTTTTATTAATTACTATGTGACCGTCTGAATATTTAATTATAGCTATTCTTAGTTTGGATATTTTGCGCCAAAATGTCAATAGTTTTCTTTTAAAAAAAAGGTCAATAGTTTGAGTAATCATAGAAATATCAGTATATCAAATATATGTTACCCTATGTTTGCGTTGTCGGTCGTCACTAAGTATGCCAAATGGCACATCATGACTGAGGAAAGTATCCAAAAACAATTGTTGCAAAAATAATCATTTTGGAAGTCATGTATGTCTATTTACCAAGTTGAGCTAGTATAAATTGTTATGCAACAATAAGATCAAATTGACTAGGTGTGTCTAATTTTTTTTATATTGTGAAAACTTACAGTCGTTCCTTCAGTGCGCACTGAGTAACCGTGTTCTTGTGTAATACTAGCTTGTAAACTAAATGTGTTTAATCTTTGTTTGTAAATAATGTATGTTAGCCATTAACCGCTTGTAACGGAATGGACAAATTAGGTCCAATTACTTAGTTCAATTGTCAAAAGATTAATCGGAACAAACATTAGTTTGAGTATCTCGAAATTTAACATGTATTACTAGTTTTTACAGCACAAATTATAAACTAAATATACTTGCATAAATGTACATCTTACGTAAGTGAATAAAAAATGTGGGTGTATGTCTGCAAAGATCACTTATTCGAGGGACTTAAATGCAAAAAGAAAAGCTGTTGGAGGATCGATTTGCAAGGCCATTAAACGAGGCTTGGGAGTCAAGGCTCGTTTCTTGTTGAGCGATCTGCACCGTTCTTTTGTATGGATGAGATTAGATCTCTAGCTCGTATATAAGTGTATTAGTAACTATTGTATTCTCATAACTGATCTACGGGAAATCATGGAAGAGAGAGAACGAGATTAGAAACTAAAGAGAGAAGTGTCTTGGGTAGAAGTTGGGGGGTTTCTTTCTTGGTTGAGGGTTTATGATTGTAGTTCTTGCTCACTGTGTTTACATCTCAATAAAATAGTTCCATTTGACCCTCCGTGGACGTAGGATCGAAAGATCTGAACCACGTAAATACCCTCTTGATTTCAATTCTTGTTCGTGTGAGTTTTGTTTGTTGTTGAATATGTGCAATTGGGGATCAAAATCCCAACATAAACAAAAATTACGATAAAATGTGAGATGGAGTAAGAACATTCCGACCGAACTAGTTTTAACTGTTTATTATGTTAAATTGTATCCTACATTGGTTGGAGATAGTGGTATGTGTCACTTTATATGGTGAGACAACCCTCTTCCTTGGACCCATTATCCATTTCTAATATGATATCAGAGCCAGCCCAATCTAATGATGGGCGCCCCCCAATATCATTGTCAACAGATGGCGTTGGTTGTCCACTCTGAGCTTAAGGGGGCGTGTTAAATTATGTCCCACATTGGTTGAATATAGTTGTCAACAAATGATGTTGGTTGTCCACGCTGCGCGTGAGGGAGTGTGTTAAATTGTCTCCCACATTGGTTGAATATAGTGGCATAAGCCACTTTATATGGTGAGGCAACCCTCTCCCTTATAAGGCTTTTTAAGGGAGGAATAGGCGCAATATTCATTTCTAATACTCCCTCCGACCCACTCATATTGTCATCCTTTCCTTATTCCCACCCATATTGTCATCTTCAAAATAAGTAAAGTTTTAACCCTTTAAAATCCTCCAAAAGTGATATGACCTACACACTTTTTATTTATTTTTCCTTATTCTTAATCTCTGTGCAGAATAGTACGGAGGGAGTATATTGGTTAGTGGTAGGTTTGAGATTTTAAGCGTAACAAGAAATTGGAATAATTATTGTTGATATTGATTTTTTAGTTTCAAACTTTTTTTTTCTCAAGAAAAATACACAATCATTTCCTATATTTGGATCTTTACAAGTTGATCTAAAAGTGTGATGTTATCATCCCCTCAATTATTGTTACGTGTTGGCAAAGAAGCCAACGGTAACATATACTATAATTTATTTTTAATGATGAAAATGCCAATTATTTCTCATCGCTACTATATGGAGAAACATACTTAAGCATTGCTATTAATTAACTGCACAAATAATTAATTAACTATAAAGTCAAAAATGTTTTTCTTGATCATAAAATGCCACGTGGCAAGCCATTGAGTCATATTTTTTCGTGGGTAATTTATTGTACGGTATTCGAAAAAAATCTAAATAAACACGCTTCGAGTTGTCTAAGAGCTATTATTTGTATTTATTCACTTTATTTATTATTACACAACTATCTATGAGTATATGTATATATATTTGCTCCGGAATACTTGGAAAAGAAAAAGAAGAAAAATAAATTCTTGGGAATTCAAAGATTCAACATATAAAACCGTTATTCTTGACTCGTTTCGTTTGAATACGAGTATTAAGTAGAAGAGAATTAGGGATAGAAATCGTGTTCAGTAGAGTTTTTTATTCAATACTTAAAATTTAATGTTGAAATAGTGAAATAATACAAATAGTGAAATAAATTAAAGTGGATGAAGAGAGAGATTAATGAGTGGAAGAATAGTGAAATATGGAGTAGTTAGGGTTTAGAAGTAAAGTGGACCAAATTATCAATTTTAATTAGGCCTTATGCAAACCCTAACTTAGCACAAAAACGGAAACATGTTAAATAACGGGACAATTAAAAAAAATACTTCATATCAAGAATAACGGGATGGAGTGTATATATTTTAGAGTTAATATGTGAAAATACCCTTTTTTCAAAAGTAAAAATAAATTATATTCCATAATTTATAAAAGATAGTAAATAATACTCCATACATGATTAACATACATGAAAAAATATACATGATGTTTTCGAGTATGTTGCTCATGTATATATGATGAGCACTTATATATTTATGATGAACACATGTATGCTGCGATAGTCATCATATATGTCAATTATATATGATCTGGATTTATGTTATTCATCATATATGTCAGTAATGTATATGATATTCATGTTGAGGTATTATTTATCTTTTATATATTTAAGAATATTATTTATTTTTATTTTTGAAAAAAAAAAGTATTTTAACTTTTTACTCTATATTTTAGCCTATTATTTGATCGGTTGTCACTAAGCATGCCAAGTGGCACATCATGACTGAGAAAAAAATCCAAAACCAGTTGCAAAAATAATCATTTTTGGAAGTCACATGTGTCTATTCACCAAGTGTGTTTAATTTGTGTATAAAAATGTATGTTGCGCATGAACTAGTAATTATCTGGGTATATGAGAAAATCGAACCTTATTCGGCTTATTTATATTCTAACATATTTAAATTTTGTATATACTATTAGTTTCTGCTGCTCTAAACTATGCTCGCATTGACTGTGTATGTATTATACATAAGTGAAAAAAAAAAAACATTTAAGATAGGTGTGATGAACTAAAACATCCCACTGAACTAGCTAGTTATAATCGTTTATTAGTTGATGATTGATTTAAGATTTGATGTTTTGGACTAGAATTAGAAATTAGAATAATTATGGTTGATGTTGATTTTTCAATATCTTTTTTTTATTTCCTCAAGAAAATACACTATCCTTTTCCATATTTGGCTATTTGAGAGTTCATTCAAAAATGTCATCTTATCCTCTCAATTATTATTACGTGTTTTTTTGGTAATTATTCATATGATGAAAAAGCCAATTATTTCTGATCATAAGTCATCACTACCATAAATCGACAAACATAATTAATAATATGTTGTTAATTAATTGTATATATGATAGCTGCAGATAATATATATAGAGTATAACCATATAAAAAAAGACACAAACAATTAATAAAACCTTAAAGTCGAAAATGTTTTTTCTTGATCATAAAATGCCACGTAGCAAGCCCTCGAGTCATATTTTTCGTGGGTAATTAATATACATGATTCGGCACTCATAAAAAACAATCTAAATAAACATGCTATTTAATGATTTAAACCCGATTATCACTACAATTGTGAAAATTATCAAAATCTTGAGAGTGACTTCGTTCACATTTTCATTGTTTTTTTGTTATTCATTAACAGATTGATTTCGTCTAAAAAAAATTGTATCCCATCTAAATTGTAATGCTATTTTTTGCATTAATGATGTGCATACAATTGAAAGAATATCATAATTTTTATTTGAGTTTTTAAAAATAAGACACTTAGTGATAAAGTAGAGAAAAATAAGAATTATTTTGGAAAAGGGGTAACAAATTAATTAGTAGATAAAATGTGTGTATTGCACAATAGATGAACAGAGAGTATTCTAGAAACTAATTAAGTTCAATTGCACGTGACATTAGCTTTTTCTTTGCGTTACAACCTTCTCATTTACTTAACATAGCACCCTCAATTTAATATCTACCACAACATGACTTTTACTCATTTGTAGCATCAATGAACCCTTAATTTAATATCTACCACAACATGACTTATACTCATTTGTAGCATCAATGAGTACTTTTAATGATTCGAGACTCTAAAATTAGATAAGCAAAATACGGTAAGAAACATAACACCATACGGTATCTGTCCCGAATGAGTATCTTATTTTAAGGGAATCTATTGGATTGCCAATTTCGTGCATTTTAATGGAGTCGAATTCCATGGAATTGAACTCTATGGAGTTAAATTCAATGGGATTTGGGTAGAGTTTAGGGGAGTTGAGGGTGAAGTTAGAGGGAGTTCGGGGTAGATTTTTAAGGAGTTCGGGCGAGTTCAAATCCACACCCACACGATCGCGTCTCTTGCTCGATCGCTGATGGCATCCCGCTATCGTGAATCATACACGGTTGCACGACTTGATTTCGTTGAACAATATATTTTATTTTCGTTGAACTATGTATTTTAATACTAATTTATTTAATCCTAATGTTTTTACATCGTTGAATTTTTTATTTTATTTTTGTTGAACTATGTATTTTTTTATCGTATTTTACTATTGTTGAATATATAAATGATTCACAGGCAAAGGAGTAATATAATGCATAAAAGGAGTAATACTGTAACATATGTTCAAGAAACACAAAGTAATATCAGTGATACATTAGTCCAAACAATCAAATATCCAACAAACAAATATCCTAACAACTACTCAGCATTCCCATCATCTTCATCTCCACTGTTATTGTACATTGACCTGTTTTCCCACATAACATTAGCTATACTCATTCTCCAAGCATTCGCTTCCGTTCTTTGTTGGAGTTAGCTTTGCGAAAGCCATTCTTCATCTTCCATGTTATCATGTCGTGGATCTTCATCCTCCTCATACTCTACTGGAAACTCATCATAGCGACACTCTTTCCAAAGAAAGTTGTGTAATCCGGCGCAAGCTAATACCAATTCTACTTGAGTTTGAAATGGGAATGGAGGTGCCGTTTTGAAAATTGTGAATCGAGATTTGAAAATGCCAAAAATTCTCTCAATCATATTTCTCAATGATGCATGACGAAGATTGAATAACTCACTTGCGTCTCTAGGGTGACGACCTTGACTACCAAAATCTTTTAGATGATATCGAACACCACGTAATGGAGTTAAAAATTGACGGCGGTTAGCAAATCCACAATCCACTAGAAAATATTTACCTAAAATAAAAATTCATTAATTAGTTATTATTTCAAAAATTAATAAATAACCACACTAAAGAGAAATATGATACCTGGAGGGACACGAAGTCCATTTTCTCTTGATAATGCATCTTGTAAAAGTTTTGAGTTGTGTGTCGATCCTTCCCAACTACTAAGCACATACATGAACTGTAAAAGTCCAATATTGAGTTGCATGACAGTTACGGTAGTTGCTTACGTCGCTGGGATATGAGTTCCATCTATAGCGCCGATACAATCCTAAGGTAAAAACAAAATACATGTCAAACCAAAAACTATAACATATATAAAATGACCAAGAGGATTCATACCTTAAAGAAAGAGTTAAATCTTGTACTTTCTCGAATTTTAGCGGGCATCCCGCCATACGGCTTCACCATCAAGTCTGGAGCTATAGAGTTCAATGCATTCAATGTCTTGTTGAAGTTCTTACTAGTAGCAAAATGCGAACAATCGAATCTTTGACGAACTTTACAATATCGATCATTATGTCCTACAATGATAAAAAATGTTGCTACCATTTCTTCAACACTTATGAATCTTGTATCTTCTAATTGAGTTTTCTCTCTAATGAGAGAGCATAACTTCACAAAGACATCCGGATACGTCCTATACAATTGTTGAAAACTATGTGGATCCCCTTCTATCATATTACGTAAAAAACATTGTTCAATCTTACTAATGGGTCGACGCTTCAAAGATGCTTCAATACGAGGAGAGATCGTAGCAATCTTTTCTAATAAAACTATGAGGACCTTAATTGCCAATAACAACATCCTAAGGTCTTCTTCATCGGTTTTCTCATCTGCATCTTCTTCCATTTCTTCATCTTCTATTTCTTCTTCTTCCATTTCTTCATACATATCATCATGATTTTTCATCTACGTAAACACAAAATATCATTGACAAAATATCACTGTCAGTGAACAAATGATTCAGCACCCGCAACCGTGACACTACCGCGACCGCGGACATATACAACAGTACGTAACCCAGCGGCCGCGGTGGCTAGCGACCGCGGAGAAATGCAAACAGTAGCAAAAAAAATGGGATAAACAGTACCAAATATCATATAGCATAATCAAACATATAAAAAATTCATCAATATCCAAAATACATCAATATCATATAGCATAATCAACAACTTCAATTGCAATCAATACCAATTCATCAATATCCAAAATATAACATAACAAGGAAAAAACAAACACAAATAGCATTAATAATTATCCAAGTGCATGAATAGTCATCCAAAAACAAATAACGACTATCCTCTAAGCTCTTCCCGAAATGAGTATCTTATTTTAAGTTTAATAGAAAAATTATACTCTTTTCATTTTGTTGTTAATTTTTTTTCTTGTACATCTGCATCTGCCCACCCACACATTGTGGGACCCTTTTAAGTTTGAACACCCATAAACATCTATAACACATTTAAAAAAAACTCGTTTCATACCACACACGAGTTACACCACAATTTTCAGGAATAGAAAGAGTATTAAACTTTCAATTTTGTCCAGGCAAACTCTAAAATAACGTTCGATTTTCCATATAAGTGATGTTTGGTTTGCTTGATTAAGAGTGATTGGTAATATAATCTGTGATAAAATGGTTAGGCCCGTGCTCCAATCATTTAAGTGGATGATAACTTATCATTCCAAAATTGAGTTAATTATTCATCTTCGTCTAACCTATGATGTAAAATTCTAAAAATAACTTCACAGAAATACTCACACACTACAGACCCACACACACGCACTGCACACAATAGCACACACTCACATAGTCCTTCAGTTATCATACACCATAAATTAAATAATCCAAACACAAGACTAATAATCTAAATAATCACATCATATACTGTTTTATCAAACATTATTTATTTCCAACAAACTAAACACCCCCATAGTAACTAGGAGCAAAGAAAGTAAATTTATCCATTTTATCAGAGATCGTTTGGTTTGCTTGATAAGACATAATAAAGCTTCATTGATAAAATAATCAAACTATAGACGTGCTCCTATCACACCAATTAAATTATGCTCTATCTGTCCACGAAATGGTTACCAATTTTATCATTTGAGTCTGTTCACAAAATGATTGTCACTTCCATTTGTAGTAGTAGGACCCACATAATACATTATCTTTAACCTTATATTTCTTAGACTCTCTGCAGTGGGGTGTCTCTATGGATTGTGATGGAGATAGAGACAGTGAGTTGCAGTGGGGCTGAGAGTTGGATAGCTTGGTCCCCCAGGCTGTTAAGCTGCTAACCTCCGGAAGCATCCCTCAACCTCGACATTAGAGTTTCAGTGGTCACTTAAACAATTTCTCAATCGTCCTAAAAGCTGCTCCTAGCTCATAAGGAAGGGAAAGAAAGAAGAGTTAAGCCTTAGGGGATCCATCTTATAAATTTCCCTCGAGGAAGCTAACTCTAACTACAGCAGCTACTGCTAAGGAGCCAACAGCTGCTCCAACTATAGCTACTTTGAAGGAAGCCTTCGGAATACATTAACCCCATCTATAACAGATAGAACAAGTAGCTTCAGTAACTCAATGTTGTTTCTTTGAGGTGTCTCTATCTAATTTCTGAATTTGTATTTTGCATTAATTTTAATAAGAAAATTATAATTTCATTAATTAAATAAAAAATAATACATTACTATAAATAAAAAAAATACATTACTAGAAGAAAAAATTACATTACTAGAAATAAAAAAAAATTACTAGAAATATAAAAAAACGTAGTCGTGGTAGGGGAAAAAAATAACTACGCTCATCCTTAACATCGTTTGACGTCGGCAACCATCATCATATGCAGTTGGTACTGCTCCGGTGTCATGTGCGACGTATCCATGCTGATGATCCTTGCATCAGTAGCGTCTTGCTTCGCCCTAGCACGCTCCCTCATTGCCTCGACGAGGTTGTTCTTTGCCTCGATCATGACGCTTAGCCGGACATTTGTTCAGTCGACCATCGACCCAAACTCCGCCTCTTCGGTCGCCTTCTTTTTCCCCTTTCCTTTGGCAGCCCTCACCGCCGCCTTTGCCGCGTCTCGTCCCTGTGGGCGGGGGGAGCCATGCTTTCCCCTTCTGTTGCCTCGCTTGATCCGTGAGGCGTTCCAGATCAGGTGTAGGCACCTTCCTCCGTATCCGCTTCATTGATGGAACGTCGGGAAATTCTTGGTGCAGGAATTTGGGTTAGTCCTGTAAGATTTTCCAGGCACGAAAGTGCTTGAAGCGGTTCCCTTGATGGGCCTCGTATATCTTCTGGGAATTCTCGAGCTTTATGTCGCCGGAGACGCCGCTGGGCCTTTTCTTCGTTGCTTTCTCGTAAGGGATCATCTACTCCTTCACCCAGGCGGAGATCCACCCAAAAAACTCTTCATTGTCTTTGAGTTGAGGTCGTCGGCGAACAAGGCATTGTATCTCTTCGCCACTTTCCCCTAGTACTTGTCGCCATGTTGATCCCTGCAGAGAATGGAGTTGCACGTCTTCTCTTTCCAGATCTGGGCGACGGTGGTGCCTTGTTCAACCGTGTAATTGCGCCGCTTCGTCGTTGGTTTGGCGCCTTCGGCCAGAAAAGGAGGGACATTTTTACGAGGGTGAGATCGGTCTATGCCTTGCCCTTTTCTTTGGCCACCCTCTTGCGACTCGTCGTGGCCTGTGTCGCCTCGGACGAGGGACTATCCTCGTCGCCCATGTCAGTGTGGAAGGACTCGCCAACGGACGAGTTGAGGTTGATAGAATCAAGCCCTGTTAGCGTATATCCTCTGTATGCCCCGTCGTCCGCCATTTCAGGGGGACACCACGACGACGATCATGGATTATTTGGATCCATTTATGAGAGGTGATTGTGTGAATATTTGTGAAAAAATATAGAAAATTGTGTGAGAGAAATAAAGAGAAATAGTGTGAATGTCGTGTGAATATGGTGTGAATTTATGTGGTATTTATAGATTAAAAAAATGAATTAAAAATTTTTTAAATCGGCTAATAACCTTTTATACCCGTTGGAGGTCAAATAGTTGTTGCCCAATTTTTTTTTTTCAGGTCAGGCATGCACTGTATTTAAAAAAAAAAGTCCAGCACGCGCCGGATCGAGACTGTCTCGAGCTGGCGAGACGGGCTCGAGACACGGCGAGCTGCAGCGGGCCGTCTCGTCGCCGACCGAAGAGGACGCCCGCTGCGGGCAGTCTTACTACTTCATTCATATTCATTGTGGAACCCTTACTCTACTCACAACAATAACCACTACTCCCTCCGTCCAAAAATAATGTTCCCATTTGGGTCCTGGCACGCGGATTAAGAAAAACTGAAAAAGTTGTTTTTAGTGGGTAAAAATTATATTGTAGGGGTAGTGAGATAATGACAAAAAAATAGTAGTAATAGCAAAAAGATGGTAGTATTGACCAAAAAGTAGGAATAAAGTTGTTGTGTTGACTAAAAAGTAGGAATAAAGTTGTTGTAAGGTGGGGCCACCAATGGCAAAGGGTAGTAAATAAAAGAAAAGTTGGAGGGTATGGTTGTATGAAAAGGTAAGTAGGAAGATGATTTGTGGACAAAAAAAAAAGGTAAGTAAGAAGATGATTTTTGGACGGAGGGAGTATTATCCACTACTACGTACCATTTTCTTAAAACTCGTACGTCCACAATATGACAACCATTTCGTAAACGGATAAAGTATAAATTACTCATATAATCGTAACAGTATTATTCCTATATGTATCATCTTGCAAACCAAACCCCACCTTATTGTACAAATTTCGATGTTGATGGACACCTATTCTGAGCTAGACGACTATTACATTGCACACAAATCAATTAAAAACCTAAATAATTAGAACTGCACATGCAAAAGCGATTAGCAACAAAATGATGCAATTAATTTAATCCCAACTCAAAGAGAGTAAAAAAGTCCGAGCATACTACAATTAGTGGAGCACCAAAATCAATCATGTCAGGTCCGGGCCGGGCCAGCAGCCACGTCATGGCCCTGCAATAAAGCCACTAAACGACAAACTCGGAAAAATCTAAACCAACATCCGACCGTCCATCCGGTCCGCACGTGTGCGGTCAGGATCTCACCACTTATCTCCTCATGGTTGGTCGGATATCACACCAAACCCCTCCTACTCCTCAATTGTGATTGGGCCACGATTCATGGAGCGGGCCCACCATTATTTTATATAAGCCCATAAATTTTCATCCCACTCTGTTGAAAAGTCATCGCGGGACAGATGGCGGCAGCCCACAACAGCATTTTGGTAAAAAAATTATTTAATATATTTATCCTTCCTTTCGAAAAAACAAAAAATATTTTTCTTTTCCTTTTCGTAAATATTTATGTCTTTTTTGGGCAAGAAATTGAGGTGTTTACGTTTGTTTGGTTTCTTGCTTGTCCCATTCTTCACTTGCATCAGTTATCCGTTAATTGAGACTGCTTTGTTCAGTTTCTATTTTGGGTCAATCTCGTAGAGATTTGCGGTTAGTTTTTTCTTGAGCTGCTTTTATGTTTGTGTGTGTGTGTGTGTGTGTGTGTGTTTTAAAGTTTCGGGTATCCGAATTTTTGGGGAATCATGCTTTTACTCTGATAGCTTTAAAGATATTTCTTTTGTGGGCTCAATTTGCATTTGCTTACTAATTGTGGTTTCTGTTTTTCTTTTTTGTATTGCTGTTTTTAGGATGAATCTTTTGTGGGCATCTTTACTTTGTTTTTTTACATGTGAATTTCTAGTTTAATTTTATGTTTGTGAGATAGAATGTGGTAAGAAGTTATGATGGTGAATTTAGATTGAAGCATGATACTACAATTTTGAAATTTGTTGCTCAAGATTTAGGTAGCTGTAAATCTGCTGATATGGATGGTTTTGCCTTCGTTTTTAGGTGAATTTTGTAGAGGGATTGACTGATATATAAAGCGTGATTTGTGTTGTTTCGACTTCGGCTTTACTCTGTGAGTTTATAGAATTAGGGGATTTGGTTTGAATTGCTTTGGTGGGGGTGTAAGGAGAGAGGAAGTGTTAGAAATGGGGAGTAATTTAAATTTCAAGAATTTTGGAAATGAGCCACCAGGTGGTGGTGGTGGAAGGATGTCGAATCCCCCGTTGACACGGCAGTCCTCCGTCTATTCTCTGACTTTCGATGAGTTCCAGAATACGATTGGGGGAAGCGGGAAGGATTTTGGCTCGATGAACATGGATGAGCTTTTGAAGAGTATATGGAGTGCAGAGGACAATCAGAATTTCGGGGCTACCAACGGTGGTGGTGGTGGAGGTGGTGGTGGTGGTGGTGGTGGCGGTGGCGGTGGCGGTGGCGGTGGCGGTGGTGGTCAAGAAGGGGGTGGCTTGCAGAGGCAGGGATCTTTGATACTTCCTCGGACACTAAGCCAGAAGACAGTTGATGAGGTGTGGCGGGATATGTCAAAGGAGGCGAAGGAGGCTGTTGCAGCTAAGGATCGAGCTGTCAGCGTTGCTAGTTTTGGCATGCCACAAAGGCAGCAGACTTTAGGGGAAATTACACTCGAGGAGTTCTTGGTGAGAGCTGGGGTTGTTAGGGAGGAGGCTCAGTTAGCTGCTGCCAACAATGCCGGTATCTTTGGTGATTTGTGGCATCCGGTGAATAGCAGCTCGGGTATGGGATTCGGATTTCAGCAGCAGCAGCAGCAACCACAGCAGGCTAGTAGGAATTTGGGGTTGATTAATGCTGGTGTTAATGAAACTAGTAATCATCAGATGGCTGCACAATCAGCTGCTGCTAATTTGCCATTGAATGTGAATGGTGTAAGGTCTGCTGCGCAGCAGTTGGAGAATCATCAGCTGCAGCAGCAACGGCAACCTCAGCACCAACAGATCCTTCCTAAACAGTCCACGTTGGCATATGGATCAGCTATGGGAATTCCGACTAATGGTCAGCTGAGTAGTCCACGGATTAGGGGCGGAATGGTTGGGATTTCTGATACGGGAATGAATAACTCGCCTGTGCACAATTCAGCTCTACAGGGCGGAGGAATGGGGATGGTTGGTTTGGCATCTAATGGATCTCCTGCTGTTTCATCGGACGGGCTCTCTAAGAGCAACGGGGATACATCTTCGGTGTCACCGGTTCCTTATGTGTTTAATGGGGGTTTGAGGGGTCGGAAAAGTGCTGCTCTGGAGAAGGTGGTCGAAAGGAGGCAGAGGAGGATGATTAAGAACAGAGAGTCAGCTGCAAGATCACGAGCTCGTAAGCAGGTAAAAACCTTAATTATATAATCATGAATATGATAGATACATTTCTGATGATAAATTGCAGTTATTGGCTTTCGTGTTGCTTGATAACTTTTAGGACTAGTAGGCCTTAACATGGATATTAGACACACTATTAAAGAACGAGAAAAATAATCGGTTTTTACTTTGGTTAATTGCTTGCTATTTCACTTTCCGGATTGCTGGTTGAGTTGAAGTACAGTTATTTGTTGGAGGAATTCCATTCAACTGAAGTTGCTTAATTGCTACCACTTTTTGCAGTCATATTCTGTCAATAATTGTACACCATCGGATGAAACTTTTCTTTTCTAAATGTAGTAATCTTGAATTTTTTGGGGCACCTGTCCTCTTCAGTAGTGTTTTTATCATGATTTCATTTAGCATGTGATTTTATTTGAAATGTCAAGATTTTAATTTTATTCGGATTTTTACTCGATGGACATGTGAATCCATACTGTATGTACTATCTATATTTTATGAAATGATTTGATATTCTTTTGCCAAAAATTATTTATCATTCTCATCGCCCTCAAACTTGTCCCTTCTCTATCTCTCCATTGTTTATTTCCCCTTCAATTATGTTTATATCGTCTCCATCTCTCTTCTTAGTGGAATTTTCTATTTGGTTTTCATTCAAAAAATCTTCATCTAACTCTTTCGCACATGATATGATTTCTTGACTTGTTTGTATAAATAATTGGAAACTTCAACAAGTGTGTAATTTCTCCTCAACAGCTTTGCCAGGTCTTGTGAATTTTACATATATTTTTGTTTGTAATGTTAGAATTTAGATGTAATGCCATTACTTGTAGGTGTTAAGTTAGTAAAAATAATTGAACAAATATAATAGGAGGGATACATCTCCAATGTTGTATTTGTGCTCGAAGAAAGAAGTAGGCTTTAGCAAAAAAGTTGGTACAAAGACAAACAACTATAAATATTTTCTTGACACTTTCTAAGTTATGATCGTCAAAGTTCTGCTTTTATCGTCCATGGACATCCCCAGAACCATTTGAATAAGAAAATTGGATGTCTTATGCAGCTGAGTTGTGTTGTGATAGCGGTCTAGTGTGACGAGACATGAAAGTTATGACAAGTTACTCTTCTTGTGACGCTTAAAGATCTCATTTTATACAAGGTAATGTAGTGTATGCTCTAAGGAACATGTTCCCTGCTATTAATCAACAAATTGAGTTTTCAGCTAAAGTGATGAAGATTTTAGTGTCGGTTTCTGCCTTTTTTCATTCTTTCTTTTTTCCCTGATAGGACAAGATGTTAAATTTTTCTAACCAGTTCTCGTTTTTGGGTTTTTCCAGGCTTACACTATGGAGTTGGAAGCAGAAGTTGCCAAACTGAAGGAGGAAAATGAACTATTGCAGAAGAAACAGGTCGGTCATTGTATAATTCCGTATGTTATCGTTCGTTTATTTGGAAAAGTAACACGTTCGTGATTGTGCTATGCAGGCGGAAATAATGGAAATGCAGAAGAATCAGGTTTTTTTTGCTTCTCCTTCTTGCCTTTTAAATTTTAAAATACGGTCTTTTTTACATGCTCGTTTGAGCTACCTAGCTGCTTGGCTGCCCTCACTTTCATTTCTTCATCTCAACTTCTTCGTTCCGTTCAATAGTTGATGGTTTCTTCCACTTGCTATGTATCCTATCTTCCCATTTTCTTAAAGTTGAATTCTTTTTGTTTTTTCGAAGTGAAAAAGTCTCTTACCATGAAGATTGTTTGATATTTTCTTGAAAGTTTTTAATCTTTTTTAGAGGAAATTTTCTTGAAAGTTTTATGAGACTAACACTGTCATTTCAAACCTTCCCATTATCTTTCATGATCTTTCCAACCCTTTTCCTTTAAAATATATTTCATCAACATAAAAACATCATCATCAACAAATGTAGTATTTGATTAAGTCCGGACCACGAAAGAATTAACCCTCCCCGCTCTGCGGCTATCTCACAATTGTTATGATGTTGGCAGGCTATGGAGATGATGAAGCAGCAGAATGGGGGGAAGAGACAGTGCTTGAGAAGGACGCAGACGGGGCCGTGGTAAGGCGTTGGTGCTGATGGAGGGACACAATCTGGAACGAGATGCGCCTGTGTAAATAGTACATAGAGACGTGGTTTCTGTTGTAGATCAGTATAGAGATAGAGGAGTAATAGAATGCCTGAAGTTAAAAAGGGCAGATGAATAGGTACTTGTTGAGTACAGAGATTAGTTGAAAACATATTTTGCTGTTTCAACTCCAAGTGTTGTGCTCCTCCATTTGTGTAGCATAGTGTTCGTATTCGTGTTCATGTTCGTGTTCGCATAGAGTAGAATACTTCAGTTATTTATATGTCTACATTGTTGTGATTTACTGTATTATGATTTTTGCTCTTACATATACACAGTTGTTATGATCATTTCCTACTATGTTTTGACCTCATAAGTTGTTTGAGAATTTCTTTTATATGGGGCTAAAATAGTACTTTTGAATTTTTCAAGCAATTTGGTGGTCGGACATTTTAACCTACCCCCACCTCTATATGCATCCCATCCCTAATCTGCTGCGACGTGCCATCTACAAAGTAAATCCAATAAAAAAAAAATACGAATGAAATACAGTATACCCAACTATGGTTGTATAGTTAATTAAGTTTTCAATTTTTTATTGTTTTATTACTGTATTTCTTTCTCCTTCGGCAGCTTTTCTGATATTGCACAAAAGCTCCGCCTCTTGAAATGTCCTCCGCCTCTTCATTCCCCCTCCCCCAGAAACGGCACCGCCATCCATTCTTCTCCGCCTTCTTTGAATCCCCCTCCACCGCCAAAGATTAATCTGAAATTTAATCGTTCTTCTCCGCCATCTTCCGACTCGCCTCGTAATCCATCCAGTCTCCTCCGCCATCTTCCGACTCGCCTCGTCATCCATCCAGTCTCCTCCGCCTCCCTTCCTCCTCCATCTTGTTTCCTCCGGCGCGGTTTCCGACTCGCCTCGGAGTCTCCACCGCCTCCGTCTTGATTCCTCTTCCCTACCTTCTCCATCGATTTTCCTCCGCCTTGCTTCCTCCTCCCGTCCTCCGCCTCCGCTCCTCCTCCATCATGTGACGACGGTGTCGCTGACTCTCTCTCCCGCGATTTCATCTATCCATTATCACCGGACTGCACATCGGCCACAACAAGTTTGGTAAGTTTTCATATCAGTAAATAAATATTTGATTTATGTTTGGCGACCTGTATTTCTAAATACTTTGTTTTATTGTTGATACACTCTAATCAGGGATTTAGTCCCAGTCTATTGAAGAATCTCGCATAATTGCCAACTCTCTAACCTATTTCTTTGCTATCCTTTAAGGCGGCAGCTTAATGACCATGATGGTAAGTGTTATTTTTTGTGATTATTTTTTAATTATTTGTTTTGGAAAATATCGTCATTTTTATTTTATGTAGTGTAAGTCATTATAATCTAGTTGTTGTGGGCTTCGAATCGCACGAAAAGTTAGTGTTGATGTCGATATTGTTTAGAATTGACTGTTAAATTGTATGAATTCGGAGTTTTAGTACAAAAACTTAAAATACCAGAGATGCAAATTCGAATTATGTTATTACACGACCCCAATATTATACTTTGAGTCATGTTATTCTACATTATGCATAAGTTGGAGATATGTAGATCAGCATTTTTGCGAAATGAGTATTTTTCCGTTAATTGATTTAGCAAATTAAGTACACAGTAATGTATTTAATTTATGTACGAATGCCTTTATGATAGCAGCAATGTGACTAATAAAATTGTATAATTCCGTAAATGAATGGGAGAGGTAATGTTATATGATTTACAATCGAATGAGATGATTTTGTAATAAGGCATTTACAATTAAAAAACTGTACTAATTTGTTTTCCGTTGTCAGTAATAATACGAAAAGATTAATTGAATTGATGAAGTATAGGAAAAATCATATGCTTGGAATATTATTTAACTTTGTTTATGTAATCAATAATGGAAAAGGAAAAAAGAAGAATTGAAGTGATATGTTGAATCACATGTGTGTGAAAAGATAGTAGAATGTATTAGCAAAATATAATGTATGTGAATTTGAGGTTAAATCTGAGAATTACATATAACAATTGGAAATGTAATACATCGTAGGTACTCTATAATATAATGGCCTATGCCATTATTATTGATGATTAAAATAAGAATCATTGTAATTTAATTAGGGATAACATGAGAAATAAGTAATGTTGAGTGACTTATATATCTTCCCTAGGCTCTTTATGCTTAAAATGTGAATGTCTTATTCACTTAGCCTCACATACATAGTAAATAACATTGAAACTTCAGTTGTATTTGGTCGATGGAGTTCTCGTATTCCTTATTGGGAGTCACTGAAGTGAGGGTAAAAACCAGTTGTAGTGTAAGTGTTTTAGTTCTGAACTTCTGAATTATATTGCCTCGAAATGCAATAAATTTCGAAAGAGTTGAATTCGTTGCCATCAAATATGCTACTGTACCATGTAATATATAAATTAATTGAGAGAAAGTCATTAATGTGTAATTATGATATTATTTATAATATATAATTGGCAGAAAGATATTATACTGTATTGTATAAATAATCGAAATAAAACCAATATAAAACGGAAGGCTGGCCTTGCTATTATATTATGGCATGATGGAATGATAACGATTTGATTTGATTAATGATTTATATACCCTTAAATGTTTGTTTTCTCACCCCCATTTATTTTTATGTCAATTTCAACTCATACGGTGTACTTTGTAACGAATCTGTTAATTTTTGCTTATATGTGATTTTGTTATGCATGGATGTGTGTGATTAATGTATGATAGTTCGACTGGTAAATTGAAAGTTTGTTGTTGTGTAAAAAGGAAGAGGGTCATCGTGAAAGTGGAACTGCTCGGCGGCCAAGGAAAACAGTAATTATCAAGGCCCTATCCGATAAAGGTTATTTCAGACATTCATTTTTTATTAATTAAAATAGGCATGTTTTATTAATTTGTTGAAAACCGCCATCTAATTTAATTAGACATGCACATCCATGTTGCTGTGGTAATATAATTTTTAGTTGTAGATTATATTATTTTTTTGAAACCCTATTAACGGTTTGTGATTAATGTAAGAATAGTTTTTTGGTGTGGAAAATGAGGAATATGAATAACAATCTACTTACCTATTACAAATTAGATGTTTTATTATGCAATTATACATTGCAATCTTTAGTTGTCGACTTAGAATTGTTGATAAACTTGGTTATAGGAAATATGAAAAATGGATTTATGAGATACAATCTTCCTTGTCTTGTTGATATTTTTGTGTCATGATAGTTGTGTTTTTTCATTGAAGGTTTTTTTAAATAGTGTTCAATTTTTTTTAATAATTGCTTAGTGGTTACCTGCATTTCCATATTTTTATTTGATTAAATTGTATTTTCTGATTTTTTTTTTTGTTTTTTATCAACGGATGGTATATTGCAAAATTTGAATATTGTGTTTTCGTGGGATTTATGTATGCATGTTAACAGTACTCATATTATATATATATATATATATATATATATATATATATATATATTTTTTCTTAAATTCATATATTTTGTCATTATAAAAATGGCTGCACCTGGGGAATTTGTAGAACCACCTTACTGGTTTAGACAATATATTTTGCTTCGAATATGAGTGAAAGTTATTATTTTATTGTGTGCGTATGTAGGGTAGTTTTGAGAATTTTGAAATAAGAACGACGAGCAATTTAAAGTAATTAATGAAGAATTTTAAAATACAGCTTGGATTGTATAATGTAAGAGACCATTATTAAACTAGAAGTACACTTGTACCATTATTTTATAATGAATTAGATACGAATAATATAATAATTTATTAAAGTTGTTGTGGTGTGTAATATAAATGAATTTACAATGTTATGAAGAAGTAATTAAGTGTGGATGGTGGTTAATGACAAATTTTACATATATGGTCTTCATTTATTTTGCTCTTTGGACATGGTGTGATATATTATTTTTATTTTGATTTAATTTTTGACTTGGACGTATGAAAATGGCGTCCATGTGATTGTTAATTTAGGCTTCTTTTATTTGCGTGGTATTTACATGGTCACCGTTTTATTTGAGTGCAGCTAGAATTGTGACTTCGAGGTGTGCGTTGTCTGATACTGCTAATCTAATAACATCACATCTTTCCGGTGATAATCTTGAACAGTTTAAAAATTCTTGTTTTGGTCCTTTCTTGGAGTTACCCTAACTTGAGTTTCGGGGGTGTCTTGCTTACTTGATGATACTCCACATATGTGATCCGAACATTGTACACAAGTCGGCTTGGTTTAAAATTCGTGGTGTGGAATTTGAGTTTGGACCCGAGCAGTATTTCATGGCCACAGGACTTAAATTTGGCCCTCTGTAGATGTGCCGCTTACCTCTACACTTCATAGTGATGTATTTGGCAGCCGTGATGTGGTTAGAAGTATTGATCTAAGGAATCGATTCTATGATGAGATTGGCCCAGATGGTGTTGCTCGTAGTGAGTTGAGCCTGAAGCTTGCGTATTTAATTTTTATCGCTGATGTTTTATTAGGTTCTACGCACTCTGGTAGTAACAGAATTGATATAACATATCTCCATGTAGTAGATGACCCGATATTGTTTGAGAAATATCCCTGGGGTCTAGATTCATACAAGTTGTTAGTTGACAACTTGTTTAAGGCGAATGAGAAAATAAGGAGTGACCTCATGGAACACGAAAGAAAACCCACGGTCAATCTGTATGGGTTTTGCCCTGCTCTGCTTACATTCGTTTACGAATGTATGCCCTTTATTGGTTCGTTATGTACGCAAATTATTCGCGGAAGGGAGTCTGCCTTTCCGCGTATTGTGCGTCGGTAGGTCCTTCCCAAGCTCCGGTACAAATTGCTTAGGAATTTTTTTCAGATTGGCTCGCACCCCTTTGAATTTGTGAGTATCTTATTCTTGATTGTTATTTTTTAAATTCATTGAAAGTTAACTCAACCTATTTATCTAAGTTTGGATTAATTGCCATTGTCTATTTTGCAGGAAAAATTTATTTCGTCTCCGTTTGAGGAGTCCTTACTTTCGATTGAGCGTCCCCATTTTCCTAATACCACCGACGTGGAATGGGGTCCAGTCCCCGCTGAATTGGCAGAAGAGGTCGATATAGGTGAATATTTTGAACGTGTTCGGCATTTATACCTCAAGATGCACGAAACTAATGAACTTTCGCATGAAGCCTCAACACAATCCTCTGACGAAGAAAGTAAGGAAGCCTCACATGAAGGGTCACCTGAAGCCTCACATCTAGCTGCTGCCCCAGCCTTACTCGAAGCCTCACATGAAGACTCACAATTTCATCCCGGATCTCATAATTCACAGGAATATTCCGAGGCCCCTCCTACGCCTCCTACTAACTATTCGGAAGATGAGGTATTTGTGATTTTAACTCACATTAGTGGCCTTCCCTTATTTTCTGTCGCAGCCCCGATGTATTCTTATTTGTTTTTGTTCCTGCAGATTCATGAGTCCGCTGAAAACAGAGCTAACGCTATGCTATTGCTGTCAAGAGTCCACCGTAATCAACGCAAGGCGTGGCGGGGTATTAAGACAGTGATTAGGGTACGTATTTTTTAATTATACATGCACATCAGATGGGTTTATAGTAGTTTATAGTTAAGAAAATCGAATGATTGGTGGTGCAGCTATGTGAAGACGTTGAGCGTGCTTCCATAGTTTTGTCCGAGTTGAGTAGAATACAAGGCTATCAACGGAAGGCTAAGGCCGGTATTAAGAGGGTAATGACAGGAATAAAGGTAATATGGAAATTTACATAATTATTTTTACACCTATACAAGTTCCCAAAAATTGATCATTTCTGAATCAGCTATTCGAAGATGCCGATGGAAATTCCCAATTAAGTTTGTTGTTGTCTAAGAGCCATATCAATCAGCGTAAGGCGTCACGACATGTCAACAGTCTGTTAAAACTTCTGGGGAAACACAGTTGTCAAATACCTGCCACGGTGGAAGCCGATTCTACCAACTTTACATGTGCGGAAACCCGTTCCCTTTCCCCAGAGCATATGCCTGTATTTGATGTTGCTAGCATGAAGCCAACTGGTGCGGAAACCCGTTCCCGTACGCGAAAGCGTGCTTGTGAAAGCACTGATTATCGCGTGAAGAAAAGGAAACGCGGGTGTCCACCGAAGCATAAAATACAAAGTAGTGATGCTGTAGTAGATGTGGATGCTGAAAAGTCACCCCGTACCCGTTCTTGAAAGCGTCGAGCGTCTATTGGGGTTGTTTTAAGGTCGGCTCCTCTTTCTCCCTTTGCCAAATTCAGTAAGTGGCATGCCGATGCGAAGTTCAATAAAAAGTAAGTGTTATGTACTTGTAAAAACACTTTAAATAACAATTTTTTGTGGAATTATTTTTTAAACATTTTGAAAGTCTATATCGTGGCCATGAGATGCAGTCCCGGTGTGCTTAGGATTCCCATACACTCTCTCGACCCGCTGCATTCGGACGAATTTGATAGGTTGTTGAACGAGCAATCATGCCTATGTGATGGAGTAAGTAGTTGACATTACGATTTTTAAGTTAATTTCAATTTCTTGTGATACGAAGTAATGTGTTCCATTTTTTATTTTGTAGACCATCGATATGCTGCTGAATCTCTTGCTTTTCAAGGCTGCCCGTTCGCCCCAACAGTTTCAGTCCCGGTGGACCTGCCTCCAAGCCCACCCTATGGTAATTTTCTGTATTTCTATTTGTTTATGCTATTTTTTGTATTTAAAAATTGCAGTAATTAGTTTGACCTTGTTTTAGCGCAAGTTACTACTTGGTCGTGACGAGGCTGTCCCACTGTGGCTTAAATACGTCTCGGGCCTACTCCCATCGGAAAGGAAGGTTGCATGGTTTGATGTTGATGTGGTATATGGAGTAGCACACGTTTTTGGCAATCATTGGGTTGCGTATGCAATTCATTTGAAGCAGAAAAAATCGTGTTGTACGACTCCATGTACGGAGAAGATTCATCTACAAAATTGTCGGAAGCCATGTCGTATATCGCATCATTCATTCCTTACCTAGGGATCAATCATGAAATAGAGTTGTGCGTCGTAGGAAATCATCGGCGAAGCCCTATTCCGTGTTTTAAGGAGAGGTGGGATGTTGAGGTGTTCGAGCAATCTCCTTAACAGAGCAATTTGCACGACTGTGGGATAATTGCCGTTAAAGTGATCGAGTGTCTAGCCTCAGGCATGCCATTTGAGGATGTGGAGTGGAGTGACAACATTGGTTTACGAAAACAGTTGTGTGTTGATCTTTGGAATATGTCGGATATGGCGACGACCAGCCACGTGCATTGAGTGCCGTGTTAGGGCTTTCTTCTTTTCCTTTTGGCCAGAGTTTGATATGTGAATATCCACTTGAATTCTATACTTATTTTTGAAACATTTATAGACAGGAGTTGAATTATTGGTTCCCCTATGTTGTATAATTATATTGTAGGTGCAAGTAATCATTGAAGATGATCAAGCCTTTTTGAGCAGGATGTTGCATTTCATATATCTTGTTGATAATGAATGAGTGTATAGGTGCAAGTTGTCATTCAACATATTAATATTTGATGATGCCTTTTGTACTTTAATAATAATACACCACTGTGTGCTCTTTGCTTTAGGTTAATGGTGTTCGAACATGTTGTAGTGCAGCTATTTTGGAAACTGTACATGAAAATATTCCAATTTATTGCACACAAATATTGTAGCAACATATATGAATAAAATTTAAGAATAATGTTGCCGAATTCATATTCCAATTTGTTGTGTAAACTTTCCTGTCGTTTCTACTACTAAATCTTTACAAATATCATCTTCAATGTTAAATCATACCTAAATAAGTGAATGCAAAAGACACAACATAGCATCTAAAAGAGGGAGTAATAAATTAACATGTGCGTTATTATACACCGTATTTTCTTATTAAAGCACAATAAAAAATGAAAGTAATACAACCGCAAATTCTGTGTAATAATATAACAACATAACATATACTTGTCTTTTAATAAACTGCAAACTGTTTCAATAGCCGTACTTGTAAATGATAAAAGGTAAGTGACCGTGAATATTTTCCCGTCGTTTTTAATTACAAATACTCTTTGCCCTCTATATTTTTCTGTACATTATATAAAAAACAAAATATGTTTCATAAAAATAGTTGGTTCTTTTGCCAAATTATTGCTTCTTTGTTTTTGAAAAATATAAATTTTTTCCACAATGTATGATAATCGGGGTGCATTCATTTTTTATGATGTTTAAGGGTAACTAATTGACCCTAAATCATTTAGGTTTTTTGGTAGTTTACTATCCTACATTATTTTTGTAGGAGGCAAGAAACAGTTACGTTCGAAGAAAAAATATTGACGTTTTTAAGAGTACCCTAACTTGTTGCATCAAATAGGCGTCCCGAACGAGATTTGAGAATTAAAGACAAAAAGGAATACATAATTTGAAACCAATTAGTATGATAATAATATTTACCAGGTTGTACGATTTAATAGTTACATTATCACAACATACAATATAGTGATATTGTATTAATTTTTAATTCGTAATATTTCTGAATTTACATAAATGAGAATGGAAACACGCGGAGGTGTGCCATAAGGCCATAGTCGTTTTCGTTTATATAATAACTACGTTATAACCCGTTGCAAATCCATGATATATCACATTTCCATAAATTATTCTCAAAATCGATGTAGGCTACGTATAGTGGTGGATCGTTGTCATAGTAAATGTACGATATCTCACACTGTTTAAAAGAAGAATATTTTTTTTTAAGAATGCGTACATGACCCCAATTCCTATATTATATACGATTTCAATATAAAAATATAAAAAGTTTATCATTAAGTGTTGGTTAGGAATTGAACCGTCTATTATCAATATTTATATTGGGATTTGAATATACAATATTTTGGGTAGTAAAATTTATACTCGAAGATTTATGAAGAAATATATTTGTTTCTAAATAAACACGTGGCGTGAATTCATATATATTTCATGAATTCATTACGAATTTAATATGTACTTTTTACATAAATTAGGGTCATCGGTTTATATTATGTCGTGAGAATCAACATACATAGCGGTGCATGTGTATTAACTTCATTATATGCGAAAAACTATATATATACATATACATAAATTTATTTCATATTTTTGAATATAATATAAATTATGAGTACCATGGATATGTTTTTTCAATATCTCATATCTATAAGATCTGGTCGCCAAATATTATATAAGTATATAAATGTAAATATGACGAATATTTATTTAAAAGTGCATACTACACTTATTTATATGTATATAAATACATATATAGATTTGTGGCACTGTTCATATATTTAGAGCAGACTCCTTTCATTTATATAATAAAATATAATTTATATACATCTAGTATGTAGCAATTTCGTCACAATGAATAAAGTAGGCCACAAAAAATCGCGTACGCCTTGTAATTTGCCCGTAAGGCCATAACATTAATCAGAAAGATAACCTACGTTATGAGCACTATAATAGGTGAAAACCTTCGAAGCTCCACCACCTTTGACGAATGTATGTGGAATTTTGGTGATTTCGCTTTTACTGTAAACTCTAAAATATTTTAACTACATAAAATGATGGATGTATGAAACTAGGTCGTACAAACCTTTTCATTATCCAATACGAAGCTTAAGCTTTTACTATTGTTCATAAATTGGTAAAACGTTACCCAATGAAGAATCATGGCAATCCATTTACTACTTTTTAAAATTTTATATCTTTTGTTGCTATATAATGTATACCCGCAAATCGAAGAAACACATACATTCACTCATCTTAATTCTGTCAACATTTTCTACATTTGTAAATAATAAAGTGTACCTCTATTGGGCCATACAGCTACCCTACTACTATTTTTTCTTTTACCGTCGCTGTATCGTACGTCATATCTAATAATATGGTGTTTTGTATTATTTTAGTAAATTTCATAATTCCATTAATTATCAATGTTATTTCACTTAAAATTTTTATATTTCGAAAATATAGTATGTTTTTTAAGCGTAACGATGTATTGTAAATAAAGTGTTATCGATAATGGGGAAGCAAGAAAAATGCGTACGTGTACTCCCGTGCATCGGTCGGTTTTATATTGTAGTTGAGGCCGTATTGCTCAACCTTTTCAATCACCTTTCACCAAACGTGAAAGTGGATGACACATACTCATTCCGCTTTAATTAGTCGTATAATTAATCATAATTGATCACCGCCCAACACTTTATCCACTAATTGTACTCATAAATATATAGTTACAAACAAACAATGAATTCATTATTTTTATATGTTTCCCCGAATTATTTTTTCTATTTGTTTATAATATAATTTGATGAAATTACAATATAAAGAATGAAGCTATATCGATTTTCAATTACATTTCGCTGTACATGTATCTCCATATAACATCTTTATTATATTTGCATGAAGAAAATACCTGTACCATTTCATATGTTTAAGGATTTCAAACAATATCCCAATTTCAACTTCTTGCAAATCATCTATTTATTGATGGGTAATTGTTAGGTCCCCAAAGAAAAGAAAAAAAATTTGATATTAAAAGGAAAGTATTACTATTATAGCGTACATTACAACATGCCTTCCATCATGATTACAACAAACTATTTCGACATGCTAATAAAAACGAAAGACTTGGTTCCAAACCAAAAGCACGCATGGAACCTAACATATTAAAAAGAGGCCTACTCACCACAGAAATAAAGTTGAACTATGTAAATTACTCAGTCAGCCTTTCTAGTTCGAGTAAGCTTAGCCTCCAATCCTTGACAGCACAAACCATAACAGCATTATATTTAATAAAACAGAACAACCATACGTGAACTTTGTTTTGCCATGATTTCTCTTCCATACCTTCTTTTTTTCTCTTAATTCATTTATTTGACCTCTTGCTTCTTGCATTTCCGCCGCGATTTCGGACATTCGTTTCCCCTGGGCCTCAAACTGCCCCTTTACATTAGCCACATTCTCAATTGCAGTGCGACGTTCTCTCAATGCACTTTCAAGCCTAGATACGGTAGCAATATGTTTTCTTATTATTTCTATAAGAACCTTCCTCACCTGCCCTTCATACGGAGGCTCATACCAAAGAAAGAATCCGCAGTCTGTCGCTGTCTGCAAATAAAAAATCATTAGTTCGTTAGCAAATAAAACAGTGGCCTGCGAATTTAATTATACACGATTAGTGGATGAGCGGCTTCACCGTCTTCCACAAAGGGCATCTCCAGAATCTCCTCCCAGGATTATTGAGCGAAAACGACGTTAACAAAAGGCAACTTCCATCTCGGCACTGCTGTCGTCCACTCGACCATGATGGGCTACCACTAGTTTCACTTGAGGCTTCTGCCATTTTTCAAGTTGTATGGATTCCCCAACCAAAACCTAATTTCGTATACTTCAAGAGCAGTGTAACTAATTAGGGTTTGCGCAAAGGAAGAGGCAGAGTGAAGGTATTTCATACTACTATATATATTACTGAGGATATGCTACTGTTCTAATCACCTTTATGAATTTGGGCTTTTTCTTTATTTCAAGTTCTACTTATTGGGCTTCATCCCCATAAAGTTGCTATTTTAATTTTATATATGCTTTAATAAGGTTTTAAAAGAATCATTGTCAAAATTTTGGTCATATGAGAATTATGATTCTTTAGACATGCAAAATTAAGTACGTAAGATTGATTACATCATTTATCCAAAGAAATGTGTAGAATATAAAAGGGAAATGATGTGTACAACTATACTTTTTCCATTGTATGCCTTGAATTATTATGCTCCTTTCCATATTCGATTTTCCTATTTGAAAATTTACAAACCTAATACAAATATGAATATTTTTTCTGTTTCGATTAGTAAGCGATTTCGAATTTGAAATGATGATATTTGATTCGCAATTCCAAATAATTTCATTCCATTATTTAAAAATAATAAGTTACATATATCATATAAATAATAATATCTATGTCCATAAAGTAAACTGAACAGGTAAGCCTATACCAAAATAATTAATACAACAATTGTCCACTACCTTATTCCCTTAAACTTATTCCGCTGCACCAGCAATCACCACGCAACAACTAATTAACCAATCCAAAAGCCTTACAAACAACGTCGACACCCAACGATCAAACCCTTAACCCTTTAAATTATATTATTGAGCTTTGACAAGATTACTGAATTATTGCAAGTGCAAAAGTTCTTAGCAAGGGCAAATATATTCACCATTATGTTCATTTTAATTCAATAATAATTTAGTTTTATCATAAAATTCTTAATAATTATAAGGGATCAAATTGGTGCATACAACGACATCCCATACAAACTTGTCATAAAAATTCAAATATCGGTGGATGTCATTACCAATGTAAAATACAGATCTACGGACCGCAAATTATGTAGCAAAATTGTCCACATGCAAAACTATGCTATTTATTTTATCCTTTATAATAAAGTATATTATGAATTGCATAGATATACTTTCCTTATTCTTTTCAAATCTGTACATATATAATATTAAAACTAAATGCCTACTCGTTTTGGCGTCCAAATTTGAGACACTGTCAGTTTCATTTTAATTACTATAATTACTAAATGTTTGTATTATTTTAATTTTGTGAAGCACACCATTCTATACTTTATTGGATCCTGAATTTTTTTTGTGTCTTCTTTTTTATGGAGTCCGTTGAACTTACCTATGCGCCGCCAGTTTTTGCAAACTCTTTGAATTACATTTGAAATGTCAAATTGTGGTACTACCAACAGATTGTTAAAAGGATTTTGTAGGAACTATTCTTCGTAATGTTTTGTATTCCACATGCATCTATTATTTTTGTAAATTTGGTACATCCATTAAGGATTGATGGAATTATGTGTCTCCTTTTTTTAAATAGTGAAATTATAGTAACTTGTTTATTATATACATGTGTCTCCGTATATTATAAATAAACCCTCATCTGTAATTGGAATGCATTGAGAGTTTTCATGTGTTTTCGCGTGCATCGCACCGGAATGTATTCTAGTTTCTGTAACAAAAATTGTGTATACTATTTAGCCTGTCGAAGAACTTATGCCTTAAATTAACTACCTAAGTACACGTGGTAATCGAAGCCTTGTCAACAACACGACCTACAATGAAATTCAAATCGAACTCTCGTTTCAGCTTCTTTAGCATGGAGTAGCTTCACTTTCACAATATTCGACTCATTACCATGCTAATAAACTTTGAAAAGTAGCGAATAACTATGGTATTTGATTTCACATGTGACAAGATTGATCTTAAATTGAATTTGTTTTAATTAATATAAAAATAGGGTAATGCTAGTCGGACACACAGTTGCACACCGCACAAGTAAAAAATGGTATCATAGGTTTATAAATTAAAAGTATACAGTCATTCGGCAGCATTAATCCGGATTGTGAATACTTTTACCTATATTACAACTATCCACTATCATCTTTTTACGCGTGTGTCTGCCTACAATGTCGTGACTATCACCACCATATAAGAAATTAGCTTCCTACACTTAAGTTAAATACACCTCACATAGGATATGGCTATAAATAAATGCTTAATTAAATCACGAACCACTGTTAATCAAATAATGGACTATTTCTTGCATCAACATTATCTTAAATCATGAAATCGTACATGTGCACAAATACATGTATGTTGGTAATAAAAAGGTAACACCCACTCCTGTAGGAACTAACAACTTAGCCAACAGCATTTCCTGAAGAAACTTAAAGTCGTTTTTACTTGTAAATGAACACGCACTATCCATTCCAGTCGATTCCATACTTATTTTATCTACGCAGCTCAACAACTGAAAATGAGGCCACATCCAAATTAGACAATACCTTGAACATATTCATCAAATTTAAGGTATTCCCAGTCTTTTCAAATACTGTGATAGGGATATATAGTACGGATATGAAATAATAATTGGCATTTAACATATAAGCATGGAAATGTGGCAACTGACATTAAAATGAGAAGAACCCAAAAGTGACCAAAGATTCCTAAGGTACAAAACAGAGCAATAACTGTTCGTTCCACATCTAAACAAAAAGGATTTAATTCATCCCAGAATTCGTACACACTAACATCACCAAAAAAGGATTCTCCCCTGCATACAATTTTTACATGCTAAATACCCATGACAAGGTGACATCAAAACTGCGGATCTCCAAACCATACCACGTCTTGCACCCCGGTAACTGCAGCCAAAAGCCATGGGTAGTCTACTTCATTCAAGCAACCGTTATGGAAGAGGAAGCGGAGCAATGTGTAGTTCCTAACACCTCTGAATTGACAGCAGTTATAGCGTGGATTGTCCTACCCCAAACCACAAATTAGGTCATTCACTCATTATTGTGCATGATGTGGTCCATGTAATCGAAAAATAATAACTTACCAAGTATGCGATCAAGAAGTGAAAGTCAATCCCAGCCGCCACGACATCATTCCGGTTATCGAGAATAATACCCCGGAGGTTGAGAAAGGACCGGAAGTTTTCGAATTGCCTCTTCAACTGCAGCAACTTCAGCACAATTTCTTGGAGCGTCAGATTCGCAAAGAAAGGAGGGCAATCCTTAGCCATAGCGTGAAATCTAACCACCTCGTTCAACACCGCTACAGTTCCTCTCGGCTGCAACTCCCTCGCTATCATGTAGAACCAGTGCACAAGGAAATCTTCCTCACGAGTGCAACATAGTCGCACAGATTCCCAATTACTTGTCATCTTTTTTGGTTTGGACGAAAATTATAAAATGAAAACAGATACTCCAATGGCCACAGAAAGCAGAAGGAGTGGGAATTAAGAAGAAAGCAGGAGTACGACGACCTTCAATCTTCCATTCGAAGTCATCTCTAAGGCCCCACCACAGCTTTTGACAAGTTCGAGAGTTTTTGTAAAACACCCTATCGATCAATTCATTATTTTAATTGTGCATGTGGCTAGCAAGAATTTATGGACTGCAAACACTAATTAGGAATTATATATGCATATTGTTTTAACATAAAAATTTTATGTGGTAAAAAAACTAGCATGTAGGCCGTCGAAAATCGACGGAAATATATCATTTAATAAAATTATTAAGAAATTTTTATCGTTAAATATTCTAGATTTTTTTTAATGCAACTCATTACATTGTCGTTTAACTAAAATTTAATATATATATGAACATGCATTTAAATTCTAACTAAGCTCTATTTCTTTTAAACATTGATGAGGAAAAAAAGTATATTGGCTCTCGATCAGACTGTCACATGTCGATTTCTTATGATAATTATGGTCGATCATTTTAACTGCAATTATCTATTTTTCTCTTATTGACTTAACTTGGAATCAGCGTGTCTACACCATGGTTCGTTGTCGAAATCGGCACGTTGACCAAGATTTCATAAATTTTGTGGTATAATGTGACAAATAAATTTTTATTGTTGAGGATTGTGTATATCCGAGGATTGTGTATACTATGTGAATATTGTTTGATCCTGCCACTCCCGGCATATGAATCCCCCATCCAAGATGCTGCCACGTGGAAAATATTTTGGTTCTGATTTAATTTTATAGTCATTAGTTTGACTATTAATTTATATGACTGGCGCAACTGTGGTTTGTTTAAAAGCCGTATTAGTTTGGTACTGTTGTTGAATTTCAGCTTCCATTTTGACATTGCAGGCTCTACCAAAGATCTTCCCAATAGTTCATTACCAGTATTTTTTTGTTTTTGAAATTAATAAGTAGTTCGTCTAAATTGGATGAGAAATTATTATGTATTGTAATTTATAACTATACATTCTAAAAATAATTTTATATCTTAGTATCAAGATTGTGATGTTTTAACTATTAATCAAATTTAGTAAATTAATTTTATTTTACGCATCTAAACTTAGAATTAGAAATGATAATGGATCAGGTACTTATTCCATAAGTATTTTTATATCTAAATTTGTTTGTAATTGTCTACATGTTATTGTCCAAATATCGATTAAAATAGTGGCTTTATTGGATGTACCCGTCTTAAACTCACTCGTAATATTTGATAAAAATCTAAGCAGGTGTTTCGCTCCAGTTTATTTCCAGTCTCCTTTTTTTTTTATTCCATAACGCTTGCGTCCTCGTCGAAACCTAGTATTATGTTGAAGGAGGCGGTGGGCGACGATGGATTTACATTTACAGAAACAAGACGAAGCGTCGAGGGTGGGGAGGGAGAGCAGACTTTGATTTCTCCAGCAATAGACATAAATTACACCGTTCATATTTGGGGATTCAAATATATTAAATACAACATATTCAATTCCATATTAAATAATACTCCATTCGTCCACGAAAAAGATGCTATTTCAGAATGGTACAGGGTGGTTTAATAAAATTTATCGAATGTGTTGTGAGTGGAATAAGAATCCACATATTATATATTTTTAAATTGAGTAAGTGGAATAAAATTCCCACTTAGATTGAGCGAAGGATTAAATTAAAATAAATTGGTTGAGTGAATGATTAAATTAATATAAATTAGTTGAGTAGAATATTGAATTAAAATAGATTGTGTGGACCATATTAAAAAAAAAAGACATCTTTTTCGTAGACAGACCAAAAGGAAAAACAAGAATAATAAGAAGTTGTTTAATTTGTATGTACTACTTTGTGATTGGGATTGCTCGTCGGAGAAGGAGGAAGGACTGACTAGGAGTACGGGAATTAGAGTAAAGATTCGTACCTATGTATTCTTATTCCTCAAGAGGAACTAATTTTTATACTTACTACTGATTAGATCTAGCTTAAGTGGCTGGTTGAGGTACCTTAAGTCTCTTCTTAGTGAAAAATATTAGATTTAATTTCGTCAGAGTGCGGTGTAATATATTCTCATCTTATTTAGTGGTATAATGGTCCCGTCATAGTACGGTGTAGTATATTCCCATCTTATTTAGTGTAGTGGCCTCGCGCCTAGGTGCAGTGTAGTTGTCCCACATTTGTTTGGTGTGGAGTTTCTACCTATATAATGGTGTAACAATTTATTGTGATAACATGCATATATACCTCGTTGTAATTTCCTTAAACAAATTTATTATACGACTCTAACTAGTTAGTACAATAAATCCTTTTTAGTTGTTAATTAATAGACAGTTGTTATGTTTTGTTAATGACTAATAAAAATTAAATACAAAATAAAATAGTATGAAAAGCTGACGAGCTACAGTTAGTAAACAGTAACAAAGAAGGGTTTTATGAATTGTTTAAGCAACTTCCCAACCATAGTCAGGTTCCATAAATTCCAATTTCATTTTTCCTTTACTTTCAAATGTTGACTTTGGGGAATCCACATGTTCGTCGATTAGATGACGGAAGCATATGCCCGGCTGGGCAGCTTCAAATTTCGGTTGTTATATGGACTTGTCAATCTAAAATTGTGCTTACAATGTTATCCCATAAAAATTCAATAGAAGTAGAGTATTTATATGCATATAGACAAATATATTTAAAAATAATTATAGTCATTAAATTTTTTTTTTTCGACAAGTTTGAAATTTAGCTAAATAGAAATGGATCACATAGAAGAGAGATTCACGAGAATCCATGATCATATACATCGAACATTTTCACTAGGAGATATGTGATTAAAACCTATGTTACATAATTATATATACTAATAATAATATAAATATGATAATATTGGATTTTAATAATTAATTTAATTGTGCATAATATTTACATGATGTCTTTTTAATAAAAAGTAATGTGTGGGATAAAAGTATATTAAATAAGGCTATTTTAAAATGTACATTGAATTTATATATTTTTACTTTGTTTCTTATGTTTGAAAATATATTTCGATTTAATATATTTATAGGTTTTTAATGGTAGTAACTAATTGATTAAAAAAATTATTACATCATGATATATATATATATATATCATGATGTGTATATATATTATACCGGGGCGTGACAATTGATGTAAGATTGAAAATATGAATTTGATTTATATGAAAAAAGATTGAAAATTTAACTATTTATTTGTAATTGACCAAGTGATTCGCTATATTTAATAAAAAAATGGTCACATATTATAAATCCAACATATGCAATAGACGATAAAACACAATAAACTAATAAAAGATCTCATTTGCATGTCACTCACCACATTCCTTCTCATATTATCAAATTTTATGGTTTAAATAACTCGTTCTTCCATGTCGCCCACTGTAAAAAAATTTATCTTTGAGAGCTTATTAATTAATCTAGTACTAATTTAAGGTGATTCTACTATATTTTAATAAAAGTTAACTAATTTCCATAACTATTGAGATTGATATTTTTCGTAGAATATAAACAACCCTGCTGACTTGACTCAAAATCCTCTCTCTCTCAATTACGCTAATTATCCATATGATATGATATAATTGACATTTTATTTTTTTCCCTATACTGTACTTGTTTAGTTATATTTTGTTAGTACTTATTGGTGTAACTCATTATGTTTATTATATTTTAATATTATTGTTTTTATATAATTCATTATTTATGTGCATTTGCTAATTGTTTGGGTGCATTTCATTCCTCTTTTTTTTTGAACGGAAATTGCATTAATTAATATAACTATATATATAAGATATAAAATTATTAATTTTTATAACTATTTATAAAATATAGAATATATAAATAAGATAAATATTAATTTTTAATTCTGAAAATTCAAGAATTTATATAAATAGGAATGGAGGATTAAGAGAGGTGCCACATAGGATTTTTTTTACGTATAGTTGTTTTCGTTTATATAATAATAGAATTTATTTTACATAGAGTCGTTTTCGTTTATATAATAATAGATACTAGATGTAAATATTTTCTATATGTAAAAAAGCATTATTACCACTTCATAAATGCATAATATATTTTTTATAACATAAATTAACATAAAAATTGCAAAAAACGGTCATCGCACGTGACGCTCTATTAGTTATTCAGAAACACATATCGTCATAACCAAAAATGCTTACTTTGTTGATCTTATCATTTCGATATGGCATCTTGCACGCACATTGATCGACGTGTAACAGTTGTATTGTGCACATTTCCCCAATCGATTAGAATGGAAACAATTTTCAAATTGTGGATCGATATAAGTTTCTGGACATCTTTCACTGTTTCGGGAATCTAAGTTTGAATTGAATTGGAGACTTCTATATCTTATGTTAACTTCACTTCTTTATTTCAATTAATTGGAAAGATCATTTAGTATTTTTCAACTTTACAACGCGTCGTGAATTTACTTAAATTCGGTCATTTTAACTAAAATCAAAAAAGTTTGAGGTATTTTACTCATACCTTATACCGTTTTATATTACTACAATAATAGCATCACAACCATCTTATTTTTTGTTATGCCATTGCTTATACGCTACAAGTATTATACAATCTAAACATATATTTATTGCATCAACCAAATGAAATCCACACTACCAAGTCACGCATTTATTTTTATTAACACCTATAATCAAATATTTATATTGAATAATATATTCATTCAGAATTGAAGACAAGGATTGCACAATGAATATAATTTAATATTACTACTTTTAAATCCCCGATGGGACACAAAGCATGAGAGGAAGGATAAACGTTTTTGGCTTCCACTTTCTGTATTCCTTTTCAAGCTTTTCGACAGACCGCATCCCATCTGTATTGAATAATATAGCTTACTTTCCACTCCTTTCACCTTCATTTATCTTTCCAAAGCAGCCTGCGTCAATTGTTTAAAATTTTCGTAATAAACGATCAGTTGTATAACTAGAAATTTCTAATATAATATGTTATATCTTCATCACAAGCACATGATACTTCCTCTCTAGGTCACTCACACCTACCAAAAATGGAGGAAATTTCTAATGGCATCCGAGATTGGGCATACCATGAGGAAGACTTCATGGTGCATTGGTTTTACTCGTTTACGAGGATGTGGCAACCACTCGGGACCCGAACTGTGCTGGCTGAGGTGGCTCGTTTCCAGAGCCTAGCTGGGTATTTCTTCCCAGAAATGTCTAATATCTCTCAGGCAGACATTGTGTGGAAGCTGTTGGAGGTGAAGTTGGATTTCGAGAACTTCCAGTCCTTTATGAGCTTGCGTGGCATTCACTTTGATGAAAGGAATGACGTTGGTCAATGTGGTTTAGACTTCTCCATCGTTGTGGCTTATTCGGTGTGATTATGTTTTTTTTTTTTTGCAGTGGCCAATTACATTTTTCATACCTGACTTACTAATGTCTCTATTTGTATTCGACTAGGAAAATTTTTCATACGATACGATCCACTACAGAGGTTTGAGGAATTACACACTTCTCCGGTACCTTTTCCATAATGGGTGGCTTGCTTGGGTGGATTGTCGGTGGCTGGTGTCTGCAGTTTCTGGCGAAGATATCCTATGATTGGGAGATCCCTACATCTAAGCTCCTAACCAATTATGATTTTTGAAGACATTCAGATCATGTAGATAGTAAGCTATGGTTATGTTAACTTAATATTAAGAAATTATTAAGTGTGTTTAAGGTGCTTTTGTAAAGCTCTGACTAATATATTTTTGGACATGGAAGCTTTTAGGCGGCCTCGGAATGACGTCTTCTTATCGATTAAAACTGTAGCCCGATTTATCGCAAATGTCATGTATGGAAAAATTGATCTGGTAGTAATTTACTAGGGTGTGTCATTAATTTTTTGCGGTCAATTGATTCTCTAGTGGCTCTATAAGACAAACTATTAAAGTATTCGTATTACTATATTTACATTTCGACAGTCGCATTATATTAAACTAAACTACAATTCATTGCAACGCAAAATATTTAATATTAAATGTAGAACACCCTTGTTCTTATTCACTTCACAAGAAAAATTGCATCCCTAAAAGAACATGCAGGTAAAGTGAAGTCATTGTAATTGCCTTTACGAATATAATATTCCCTCTTTCATTAAAAACATATGAAATAATAATATAATAGTTTATTCTTAATGACGTATAATACACTCATTTGAAGCACACCAAATCCTTTATAGTAATTTATTACGATTTCCCCACTTTTTTTAATTAACCTCGTGGGCAAAAATTTAATCAGTACTTTAATTTAAATTCACTTACATCCAATAATATTATTTTAAGTCCACCTTGTATGGCATTAACATCTAATATTCTAAATTTTATAAATAAGAGACAAATTCGAGGAATGGGGAGCACTGCATGGAGTAAGGTGGAAACTTTAACCTATAAATAGGGATGTAGCGTTGCATCAAATATCCCCACAATAAAATCAAGTAATTCATGTATTTTGAAAACTAATTTAGTATATTATGGACAACAATATTAAATTATGACCATATTATCAGTCATTGTAGTACATGCAAACACATATAAGCATAAATGACATTAGCAAACAGATTATAATTCTACATAGAAATTACGTGTAACAGATAATCCCATCATGGAGTATGACTTTGGATCATAACAACGTAATGAAAATATTACACGGCAAAAAAGAGAGGACTACACTTTGGCATTTAGGTAATAAAAGGAATTACTAAGAACAACACGGACGAAAGGATGCCTTAGGGTTAGGTAGCAAATAAAAATCAATAGCAGGAGTTGTAATTTAGGCTTTAATCTGGCATCAAATACACCTCACACTTCCCTAATCGTCCGAAGGTGAACCCAACGTCGGATAATCTGCAGGATCGCAGGTAGCCAACCTCAAAAGCCACTCCCAGTTGATGTCGGAAAGGCAGCCGCCCTCACTGAAGAGGAATTTTTTCTTCCAATAGTTTTTGATTCCATGGTGCCGGAAGTACATCCACTCTTTGGTTTCCTACAGAAGTAAATAGAATTAAATGATTTCGCCTAAACTTATAATATATCATACAAAGTGGTGTGTCGTAACCAGCCTTACCCCTCGACCGATGTGGCGGTAATAATCAGTACTGGTCGACAGGACACCGCTTTGCTCGCGAAACTGCACACTGGGAAGATTCATGAAAATACAGAAATCATTCCACTCGTCGTTCACATCCATCAGTTTCTTGACAATTTCCTCGTCTGATCTTATGCGGGCAGCTGGCGCCATTGCCTTGAGATGCTCTGCATAGCACCCAACCAACCAATCAATTGACATTGTTTTCGAGAAGCCATACGGATCCAGCGGCCCGCTGGCTGCTTTATCGTAGAACCAGTTTATCATTCGCTCGATTTCACGTCTCCGCCATTTCGCCTCATCCCCTTCGTTGGCCGCCATTTTTAGGCGCAAGCTTTTTCGTACGAGATATGGAAGCTTTGTATTTTGGGGAGGAAGGGTTTGGGCCAAGTGTTTGTGATTTTAAATTTTTACTAGAAGAACTATATTAATGAAATATTTTTAATTGAATTAGCGATTAGTATGTCAATATTGACATTGCTATTTGTAATTGGAGATAAAACTATTCCTATTGGAATAGTGTAACTGGTTCGATTAATTCTAACCTATTACCATTTTTTTTTTCCAAAACAATATACTACCTCATTGCGACCGTCCCACATTATTTGTCTGACTTTCAATTTTGGGCGTTCCACTCTGCTTGTCTCAGTTTGCATTTAAGGAAGTAAATATTAAATCACTCAATTCAATTTATAGCACTTCATCGCCATCTTATATCACTTAATTTAACATCAACACCACTTCATATCATTTTATGAATTAAAACATGCTTTATATCACTTGCTCAAATACACCAACCAGCACGGTAAAAGTGCGCAATGTTTTTGGGTAGTGATTTTATTTTAAGTGCAGCTTTTTTGATATATATTATCTTATTTAACCAAAGTAAGTGAGGATTGAAATACCAACATCTTGCAAACTCATTATGTCTATTTGAATCGTCTTTTTGGTTTATAATACATTGATATCTGTAATCTTAACCCAAATCCGAGATAAATATATTTGCATTTTCATTCTTTGTTCTTCAGATGTAATTTTATTTAGAATTTTTCTACATCTCCATTAATTTTGTGACTTTATTGTACATAGCCGTCGCAGAACTATTGGGGAGTGCTCGATAAAAATATATTTACATGTTTAGGAAATTTTTACTTTATTTAGTTATTCATGCATACATTAAAGTTAATGTGATATGAGTAGTACTTTTATCAGGTAGTAATCGAAGAGTTTAGGCAAATATGAATGAAACATATATAGAACTTGATGTCGATATGTTCATTAGATATATTTATTTAGTTTTCAAAGAGAATTTAGCTTACACTATTTCTATTAGCCTCTTAATTGCTAATTAGTTATTGTGTTTCTCTAAAATGAATTATTGTCGCTATTTGTAGACAAACTTAAAAAATAGTTTATATTTTTTCTTAATTATTAATGAAATAATTAAGAAAAAAAATGAGTTATATATTTCTATTTAAAAATTCAGGATATCTATCTATTTAGAATTGAGACATGGTATATAATATTAATATTATGAATTAATAATACATAAAGATTTTATAAATTGTGAAGAATACAATATAAAGATGTCGATAGTAATAATAATAATGTTTGGTTAAACAAAAAGATATATAATAATAATAGATATACATGTGAGGCAATAGAAATTATTATATGAATATAATAAATAATATATGTGTATGATTATGAATTAATAATGCGAACATTATCAGGATCAAGAAAAACTGAAACAGAGCACTGTGAAGGGGCACCAATTATTTAAGTATTATTAATAAGCTTATGGATTACCATAGATCCCATCAACCCATGACTTTACCATGACGTCAACCCTAGAACCCCAGGCTATGCTCTCTTGCACTTGACAAACAATTCCATTTGCGTGTTGTGCAAATACGAATTCCGAAGAGCCTACAAAATAGTTGTAATAGTATTGAGAATAATAGCCAAAAATACGTATAAAGCCGTGTAATTGATGTCTCCATCAACTCCTACAATTGACCTAGTACTATAATAATGGTACTGCCTACAGTAATCGGTAAATATATGACAAAAATATTTGACATTCCTTTGCTGCCACCTATGATATCTTATGCACCACATAACACGATTTACAAACCTACATTTATAAGTAGTAATAATAATTAGGCTATATTTATCTAATGTAACAAGTAATATGCGTACATTATTTTAGTATAATAAACAATCAGGGGGCAGTGAGAAAATTTTAGAAAAATGTAGGGTACATTAAACTAATAATACAAATAGTTGATCTGGTAGTTAAGTTCAATTTAGGAAATAATTAGGGTACAATATATTAATTAATGTAAAAAGTACGCTATGTCAATTTTAATAAGATTTAAGATGAGTATGGATAAAAATAATCAAGAATTAACCGGTTAAAATTTGAGAAATATTTGATGGGTTATTGCGATAGCCATTATCCAACCCATATACATTTCTAGATTCGGGACGAGTATTGACATAATAATTGTGATTTGTGTTCGGAATATATACGGATTTGATGCGTTTAAATTAAAAAATCGGTATAACCACTTGAGGAACGTTATTCATCCTTATTTTATTTTTTATTATAATTGATATTGTCGTGTGATACTATTCGAATAAAGTGATCGTAATTTAATCATTATGATATAAACTTAGTTTCCAAATTACAATGTTAAGTGTGAACCCCCCTGTCGATGCTCGACGGGTAACACACTAGTAAATAATTATAAGATATAATGTCATTCGAATTATTTCGATCCGTATGTACTGCTTGTGAGTGCGTTTAAAATTGTGTTGATGCATAATGAATAGTAGGAGTATGAGAGTTGAGGCACACAGCAGCAGCACACACGTAGAAAACTAACAAAAAGCCTATGCTATATAGCTGCAACACTTTTAATTTCTCATCTTTTCGTAAGAACCCACTTGCCATGTTTAAAACTATTATTTAATAGGGTTGGCGTCATATGAATTCAAAACGTCAAAAGTCATATATATTATATTAGACTCTGCCCCTTATCTCATTTAAACTTTCTGTCCATTTCAGAATGTAAAGCAAATCTGCCATAAAAGGATTTGGAATTAATAGGTGGAAGGTATCATATGTTGTGCACCACACCACACGATTTATGAAAGTACATTAATAAATTGTACAGATAAATATGCTTCTTTAATATAATTTAACTCAATAGAACTTGGCAGATCAACGTAACAAGTGCACATAGAAACATTAGTTTCGTAGCATTTCACATACCTACACTACAACTGTAATACGCATACAAAAAACAGGAAAATTTAAATACAATAGAGGCCTAACAAACATCAAACTAGTATTAAAGTGATATAAATGGCATAGAGTAATACACTTAATTTATTGAAATTAAAATTAAGCAATTCATGTAGTGAAGGTTTAAGAAAACATATTTTTTAAATTAGCAAAACATCATTCTTTACCTAAACAAGCAATATTGTATACGAACTACAAGAGATGAGTTATTGTCAACGAACACAGAAGTGCATAATTTGTCCACGTAAGATATAATATATTTGGAGTGGAGCATGACTAGGAGAGGTAGAGCCCTGTTAACTGCAAGGGTTGCTTACGAAATTAGAAGTGTTAATGCGGATATTTTCCTTAATTTTCGTTAACCAAGAATCCCCAAAAAATAATGAAAATGATTTCCATTGGCATTCTGCATAGATGTCGAAATCATCTACAACCACAAAAGCATACATGGGATGAAGCTTATAATATATTCAACAGAAACGCGTATGTTTCATATGAAACGGTGTTTGGCAAACCCTAGTTTTAGAACCTTACCATTTACAAATGAACATTTGGTGACGTAATTCTAACTTTACAATTGGATACAACGCTGCCGTGGCATTTCCTGTTCAACACTATTACAAACAGTTAAAAAGCGTAATAGCGGTTTTATCCGATAACATGTATGTTATGGATAACAATGGAATGGAGCAAGAGGTGATGGAAAGAGCATCCCTTGAGATTGTCTTCTTTTGCACAGCCCAATGTGGATTGACATAAATATAATATTAAATTATGTATACATCATAATCAACTACCTGCTTTTCATAGATGGTTGGTGAAGGAGCTTATGGCTTATGCACTACCTTTTATAATGGCAGGCTTTATATGAAAGGATTCGGCAGAATATGCATGAAGCATTAAGGTAGAAAATAATCGCCCTTGTCTACAATCTGAGATTCCTTATTACAAGATAACATACATTCATTCACGGAAATTCTCAACTGCTTCTGCTCACGACTTGTTTGATACTATTTAATTTATTTAATAGAGTGAAACAATGCTATAAACTCTCATAAATGCAGGTATATATGGTTTCTTATCATTATAAAATTAATTAAGAAGCTTGTATTTTTGCATGGAGGCATGGAAATTCGCAAGAACGAGACTTGACACCTACTATGAAATTTAGGCAGCTGCATAGATGTCTTGACTTTAAAGGTTTTAACTCCAAAATCATATCAACTAAAGCAGCCATAAAGAGAGGAATGGATGGGATTGTTGTCCTCTTTTTTGCACCTTCTAAGCGACAATGGAAGTAGTTTTAATTTGTAGTAGTATATTCATTGTGGGAGAAATATTCTGTTCATAATGTAAACGTGGGGGAAATGGAAGAGACTACTGAGCTTCTGAATCTATGTAAGGCCAAAAAGATGGAATGGGAGAAGGAGTTCGCTGTATATTAAAATATGGACTAATTTATAAGATTACTCGTCCAGATTAGGGTTAGTATAATCCACATTAGAAGTCTTACATTGGTTTGGAGGGGGTGTAATTATGAAGTCATTACTTAAATTCATTTATTCTTAATAAAGTACCTTAATTCTTCGAATATCACAAACTTATAGTACATAACAAAAAATATATCCATCATATCATTCAAGTAACAAAGGTAATAAATTAATTCGAACTATTGAGCTGTTGATTAATTCTTTTCTCGGCTATCGGATGCAGGTCTCGGTTTTAAATTGCTCTAAGAGCATCTCCAACAATGCTGTATTATGGCTGTCAAATCTATTTTCGAGGCCATTTTCCCTCCTACAATACTCTATTCCTTTACTATGTAATAGAGAAATAAATAGAATCTCTCTATAAATAGAGGAACACTATTCATTCCTCTATAATTTTGTTTTTGTTTTTCCTGTTCTTTTTTAATATTTTGGTTATAGTTCTACTTCTTTGAACTATGACATGTAATTATATTTTAGATATTATATTATACATAGTATATTAAAAATTGTTGGCATATAAAATAACTAATAACTTCGAAAACATAAATACCTATAAATAAATTTCAACAACATTACAACATCATGAGCTGTAGATTCAAACAACATTATAGATATGAAAATGTTTTTCAAGATTCCAACAATATAAGTTGTGTTTTTTTTCTTTTCTCGATTTTGTTTGTTATTGACAACCCATATTTTCTTTGGGATTGTGTTGTATGTTTGATGAAAATTTGATCTAATGACTTCAAGTTTGAAATTAGCAACAAAGCGAAATCTTTAAGATTTTTTCTTTTTTTACTTTAGGAAGTGCAACATGATTACTTTACTGTATGGAGATAACAACAATTTTCTTTTATTCTATGTTATTAGAAGTTGACAATAAATGATTATCTGACACCATATTTTGTTGTTTCACATGAGTTTACAATTTTTATAAAAACGAATATAAGCCGGGATAGAAATAAATTAATTCGGTGAGAGTATTATAAGGGAACAACAACTGTTCTTATGCTTAAAGATGTGGATGGAATTTAATTTGATTTACATTCTTCTTTCATTTTAATATATGCATGCATTTTATAGTCAACATTAGGTCGTACTTAAAACCAGCTACAACGAGAAGAAGAGATTGGAAGTACTTGTATGTTCTTAATTAATAGAACGATGAATTGACATATACGAACGATTTTAAAATTATACATTGACTATTATGTATAATTTTATTAAAATGTGTTTTCTTATGCAACGCAAGAAAAACCTGAATATCAATCTACTTAGATAGAATAGTTTCATTTTCAGAGTAAGCATTTGATAAGATTTGTGTATTACACTTTTAACTCTAAAATCAATTGGCTAAGTAGTATGAATCATGAGATTTATCTGGAATTTTTTAATAATTATTGTTTATAACGTCCGAGTGCACGTTTATTATATTAGTTTAGAAAAATGTAGCCATAACATATGATCTAAACTAAGAGTTGGACTGGCCCTACTGAAATAGAATACTAGTACATAATAACAAAAAGCTCTATTAAGTTTAATCACAACAAAAGAAGGTAATGCGGTAATCAAGAACTTTTAGAGAGTTGCTTTAGTGTTTAGGGTGCTACGATTTGATGTGTGAAAGACAGTCATGCAAGAAGTCCATATACATACATGCAATAAACAAGACTATCAATAAACACAGTATCGCATAAATTAAACACCAAAACAACCGAAAGTGAGCCCCTCTTGACCGCCTATATAAAGAAACATATGAGGTACTAGCTTAGGCGACCTTACATCCACTGAAAATAATTTTTACGTCCAACAAATAGGGGTAGAAGAAGTACAGAACATAATCTCCAAACAAGGATAGGGGAGAAAGCAAACAACTTTCGGTGAGTAATTACTCCATATTTCTTATGCATTCGATCCCTTACTATGAATCTATTTGTGCTTACTCGTTATAGCTGTTGTTAGGGTGTATCTAATTATTCTTTTCTATTTCGGTTTGTCATTATAGGGTGGGAGACGAAAAAGGTAGGGGAAAGTCGATTCTATAAAGCTAATAGCAAACTCAAAGTCGCATTCAATGCCTACGTATCTGGGAAGATGGATCACAAACTCAGGTACCAATCAACGATATAGCATGTTAATAGAGATTTAAGAGGAAATAATGTGTTGTGAAGCATTAAAGTAGTGTGTTTAGTACTAGGGGTGTCACATGATATGATAATTATAAATTTAATCCTCAATTTATGCTGTTTCGTAGAGTAAATTTGCATCATTTGTGCATCTATATCGTGGTATGATTTAAAATTATTGGTGCAAATATAATTTCATCACTGTTATTACATACTTACATAGATTGTGTGAACGATTAAGTTATTTACAGTCATATGTTGTTCTGTAAAAGGTTCGATTTACACATTTCATGAGATTATGGATTAGTTAATAGTAGGGTACAGATATATACGGTATTTGTACCTGAAAAATAGACGTAATAATGAAATGGTGGGTGGTAGAATACGAACACGATGCGCTATTATTTTTAAAGTTATTGGATTAGTTGATAGTTGGGTAAATATATACATATATTTGTAACTGAAAATTAGTCAGAGTTCTTCAATATTGTGGGTGCGTATATTACAACGGTTGAGTATACATGTATTGAAATGTCACTGTACAAAGTTTAAATTCATTTAATGCGATAGGCAGCGTAGCATTATCTTTTATTCAAATTTGTCTCAGAATATATATCGATTTAATTTGAGTATTTAACGGTCAAAGAAAACTGTCCTAAAATACTCATGAATTGGTTGTGAAAACTAATGTTATTTATTGAGCATCGTACAAGGAGCTCAAATCAAGTAATTTGAAACCTGGACACTTCATTATTTAAGCCTCTGTTCTTACAGGGCATGCACACCTGGGTAACGCGTGCAACGCTAATCAAGTGAAACAAGTTATTAGGAAATGCCTCAGCGAAGCCAATATTGCATTGTTGAAGTGTTCTGCACTGGGAAAAATATGGAATTTGCCCAAATTACAGTTCCAAGGCCAAGTGCTATGTGTTTTGCTGTTTCGAATGGTCAATGTTCGTGATCAAGGCAAGCTAAAGTTCATTCTGGACGAGTGCTCTGCAAAATTTGGTAAGAAGGAGTACTTCATCATGACGGGGCTGCCATTTGCGTCGAGTTTAGAGCTGCCGCGGAATTCTCTGTTGCAGGCACGATACTTCTACCCCAAGAGAGTGATTTATTTGAGTGATATTGAGGAGAAGCTAATAGAGGCGTGCACGATAAACAATGACAGCGAGGATGCATACAAGCTGGCGTTGCTCTACTTCTTGTATGGAACCTTCTTCAATGAAACTGGAAAATCATCGAAAGAGCTGGACTTGAAGTATATGCACGCAGTGGATGACCTCGAAAAGTTTAATGCTTACGCCTGGGGGGAGCTTTCGTACGACTTTCTTATTGACAAAATGTACGAGTCATATGATGCTGCGTATGAAGCAATTCGTCAAAAAACACTTCCAGGATGTGATATGTGCGGCTTTCATCCTGTGCTGCAGTGCTGGATTTACGAAACCTGCAGAAACTTGCCAGATGGTTGGGCTTCAACTAATCTAAAATATGTTAGAGGGTGGCCCCGAATTCTACGGTGATCTGCAAAGAAGAGCCCAACATATCCAATGGTAAAAGATCTGTTCAGCGACGAAGCAAGAATAGGATATGTAAGTTTGTATTATAATACAAAAATTATCTACTTATTCGTATACCCTTTTTTTAACTTAAATTGTTTATGGCTTCTAGGAGTCTTTGATACCATCTGACGAGGAGCAGACACAACTTATCGATCAGGATTTGCCACACTGGATCGACCTAAACACCCCCATTAACGTGGAGTCGTCTCCAGACATCGACCGTTTGAGGAAGAAGCTAAACTTCAGCGACGTAATCAATGCAGCAACCCCCTCTGTCTTTGCTCGACGACGTCTTTCAGAAGAGTTGAATGGGGTATATATATGCATTTACCACTAATACTAGTACATAGCTGTAATTATCTATTGGTAAATGTAAAAAATCAGCATTGAATTTTTTGTGGTTTATTGCAGGAGCACCTAAGTTCGGATAACTACTTGCGGAGGGCTCTCGATGCCATGTATGGAATGCTGGCTTACTTGGTGGATGAGCAGCAGAAGAGGGTCGCAGCACAGCAGGTTCTGCAAGATAGGTCATTGCGGTGCCACGAGACGGGGGTGCTCTCACAGAAAACATCCACCGACGCGGAAAGGAGCAGGAATGAACATATCTTTGGACCTAGTAGCTCGGGTGTAGCAGATTTGACTGGAAATGGAGCATCAGCATCTTTGTATGCAAACGTGGAAGTCGTTGACGTGTCTACGCATAAGTCGAATGAGATTATTTCAGGTGTTGGGGATGACCTTGGCTCTGTCAAACTGAACAAGGCATCGAGTAAAGCTAAGGGAAAACGTAAGGTAAGTGACAACGATAACACGCGGAGTGCTAAAAAAGGTCCAGTGATGCCCTTGAGGATGGAGTACAATCCATTTCAAATAGGAGAGGATGAGGCTGTAAAGGATTTCCATGGTTGGTTGAGAGCTTCACAAAACCAGGGAAAGTAAGTTATTTTGCATCACGAGATCCTATATTCTCATGTACTTGGTGTCATTGTTCGTTTAATTTTTTCACACTAATTGCATTCATTTGCTTAATTCTTATGAAAAATGAGCAAACTTAATTATTTTCATTGCAGCTATGGCTCTCTGAAAATGCCGTTTCTAGGAGAAACTCAAATCTTTGCATGGCGCATTCCGTGTGTTGGACACGAAACGAGGAGTCTAAGCTATCTGGTTAGAATTAAGAGTTACAAATATTTGCATTTTTAAATATAACGTGACTGGTTCTATTATAGAAATCTTATTATGTATTACTTATATTGTACGTTAAATTCTTTTAATGCAGGATTGTGATGTTATCATGAATGTCATAATGTACTTTGCCAGAACCGATAACACAATTTTTTAGAATAGATGGGCAATGGTCTATAGTGCCGTTTGGGTAAATTACACAATTTTCGTGCTTGAAAAAAAATATTATGTCCTCCAAGCAAAGCACCAACTGGGGCTACTTTCATTTTTTCAATCGTATGACAATATGATGCCAAATTAATTATTTCTTTCATATTCAGGAGGCAATGCAGGATTGTAATGTAAATTTCGTTCATGCAAAGTTGTCACCCTACATGACGGGAAAGCTCCCGGAAGAGCGACCAAGAGTATGGGCTTCCGTCGATTTTGTTTACGGAATTGCCCGCATTTGTGACCAGCACTTGGTGGCTTACCAGATAGATCTTTCGAAGGAAAGAATTAATGTGTTTGACCCATGTTGTGTAGATTATGCAAGTGCTTTAAAGGTGGAGCGTGCTTTCCATAATATGCGCAAACAACTTGCAAGAGCGGTTAAAATGGAAAAAATTTTAGAAAGTCGAGGCGAAGTGCAGATGTACGAGAAACAGTGGGAAGTGGTTGTACAAGATGCACCCCAGTGTGACCACAAGTATGACTCCGGCATAATGGCACTTAAGATTGTCGAGTGCTTGGTTTGTAACATCGATCTTATTAGCATCAGCGCTCATATGTGCAGCCGATACCGAGAAGGGTACATGACCCAACTATGGAAATTGAAGGAGGCAGCATACGAGAAGTAGGCATGTAAGATTTTTTGAGATAACTCTTCAGTATTATGGATAACTATTGTGTAATTTAGGATTTTCTTTGTTGTCGTTGCTTATTGTAATCTTTTGTTTTTCGCGTGCACCAATTAGTGGTTGCATGTGTAAGTATTACGATGGACTAAATTAGGTTTAAATCGAAATCAGTGTTGGGGTATAACCTACTGTGATGATGTAAACATATTTTGTAATGCGCAAAGAGTCACTTATTTTGTAGTACGAATGCATATATATCCTGATTCCAGTGCGTGTAAATGCACTCTTGCTTGTCCGTTATCTAATCATAAATTATATATATCTATATGTTCTCGCCCATTTGAACATTGTAGTTAGTCCTCGAAATTTTGTGGTATTCTTGATATAAAATAATAATTTATATTGTTCAATTTATTTATTAAATTTTGGTAAATGTTCTGCAATTTATATATGGTTTTTTAATCAGAATTATGATATTCAACGTTTTCTGTTATATTATATCATTAAAAGAAGAGATTGTAACTCGCATCTCGTAAAGTGGTGAGCAAGTGAGAACAAGTGATGTTGCTATGTTTCTAGAGCCAGAATTAGTTGGATTTTGTTCGTAATTCCCTGTCAAGTAAGTTAAACAAGAAAGTGAAAGCAATTATCTATGAGATGAAGTTCATATCTAAGTGGCCTCCGCAATTGAACAAAAGATATTGTTGTGTTGTGGTTATGTTGCATTAGGACAATAATTTTGATATTCAAAAGTGGAAGGCAGAAGGGGGAGCAATGTGAGCAATAAGGCGTATTTGCATAAGAAATATCTAGCTAGGTTTTCCACGAGCCAGCTCTCGCTAAGACAATAGGAGAGAAGACTAGAAGAATTGTTAAACGGCTAATGTGTAAGAGCATGAGCCTCCCATGAGAAAATCGCAGTCCCCCGAGACGCTAAGTGGATAGAGGCTTCCGAGCAACGGCAGCATAGGCGATGTTGTTCGAGGTGGAAATTTTAATTTTTTGTTTTATTTGGTAGAGACACATATTGTTGTTCTTAAATAGTAAAAAAATGTTGCCAATAAATCTACATGTGATTTAGGAGGCACATATTCGTATTCTTAAATTGTACTTCTATGTCCCAATTATAATGGCATGTATTCTTTTCAAGACGTCCCACATAAGTTGGTCTGTTTCTTTTGTCGCCAAATTAGGGAATCATTAAATTGTGTATTTTTTAATTGATAAGAACGGGTATGTGTGTATAATAATGAATGAGTTCAATTATTAGAAGCTTTATATTACTATAAGAGTTTTACAACGTATTGCCTAATTATACGACAATAATATAATATACTATAGAATTTGAGAGGAATCTTGTAGTATGTTCGATGGCCAACATACTAAATGTCTAAATTCCATTCGTAAGATATTTGAACAACCATTATTATTTAACAAGTTTGAATTTGATTATGCTACATTTGAAATATTAATTGAATTGTTAAAAGAAAATACATAATGGACAAACATTACGATATATCTTTCTAGCAGGAATGCGTAGTAAATTAACTCCTTAATAAGACGGTAACGTGTTTCGCAAATCGTAGTATAATATTAAATTTTATACTTCTGTATTTAAATTTAATTTGTAAATATTTTCTTTGTAATATTTATCGTACATTACTATGCGAGTTTGGGACGATAATAAGATGTAAAATTAAATTTAATCAGCTTTCAGACATGTAACGAGTATGTGACAAAAAAATGTGTGCATATATATAATTATATAAACAGGTAAATAAAAAACAACTGCGTATACAATATTTTATTATGTTTACTTTGTCATAGTTGTACGAGCTTAAGATGTATAGAAGTTGATTTTTTCAGTCGGATATGAACAGTTTGTATATAATATTAAGTAATAGAGTTTGGTTTATAATTATTGGATATAATTATTATTATACGAGTTTTAGAACAAATTGAATAGTTATTCAACAGATATTGTTTTCGAATTATATATAAAATTGGATAAACCGCAATAAATTCGACGGGCAACATACTAGCTACCCAATAATGCTATTGAGAGAGATGGACCGTTACAAATATGTCTACAGCCATTTAAACAAATATGGGCCCAGCCCAAGTGATATCCACTAACCCATGACATATATTAAATTAAAAGTTTGGAGACTAGGGCAAATAGTTAGGAAGAGCCACCCTCGTATGTGTGCAGGTAAGAGGAAAACCGTCGTAGCACCCGATTACAGCTTTCTCGTTTGACCGTATTTTTGATTCACTCATTAATCTGATGAATTCCAGGAAATCGGAGCCGACGACGCCGGATAACACGGAAGTTGACACAGTTTGTAATCAACAGGTATTTTGGCGAAATTTATGTTTACGCGACCTTTAAATGCTCAGACGAATTACTATATATGTTCGTATTCATCCCCAACACTTTGCTGTTAACACGCTAGCGATTAGATGTTCTTGTATGCACTAATATTGGATAAGGGATTAATTTAAATATGAGTCATATGGATTAAGTGAATATGTTAAATGTGATGCTACATAATCGGTGTCCCCAACTGTATGCAGAAATGCCATAACTGACATTACATTAGTCGTCCAGCTCCACCTGTATGAGTGAATGTCATAGAGAAGTGGTCGTGTATGAAATGTCAGAATAAAGGCAACTGCTACATATTTTGCCTCTAGGTACATCCTGATATCATTGAAAATAGGGAATTATGGATATCGGTATAGTTAGTTAATCAGCAACTGCTACTACATTGATGTTGTTATATTCATTAAGATAGTTGATGTTGTTATATTCAGTAAGATAGGTTTTCGGGTTCGTTTAAATGTGAGGATGGAAGCAGGGAAAATGCTAAAAGTGATGCTACATATTGGTCGTCGTACAAGTGTATGAAGAAATGCGAAAGCGGATGTTTCATTATTCCTCGACCACCAACTGTCTGAATAAAGGTCATAACTGATTTTAGATAATTAGTGGTCAATGAAAACTCTGATTAACACCTGTCATACTTATTTAAGCTGTAGGTACATGCTGATATCCATCATTCGACGGCCCAATGATGACCTATATGCTTGGACAATCCTGTTTTTCTTTTACAGTAAAACATAATTGTGTAGTGTGGTAATAGTATAATTTCATAAGACCATAATCTTATACACACCATGTGTTGTAATCTTCATCTACTTATTGTATATGTGTTTCATTTGGTTGTTGGAATTTCTAATTGGAACAAAACATTTATGAATGCTCACAAATGAATATGGACTGTACCTGCAGCTTAAATGATGAATGATGCAGCACAGTCCTCTAACACAGAAGGGAGTTCCGAGATTATATGTCTCTCTGGAGAGTTCCCTTTTTTGATGTGATTTTAAGCCAGACACATCTGTCTCCACGCTTTCGTATGGTATTAATTCGTTTCACTCGTCAATTGGTTTTGATTTTCTATCAATTCTTTAAACAGATTACCAAAAACCAAAATTTTATTAATTTAAATCTTTATGTGTGCTCAACAGGAGGTGCCAGCAAACATGAGGCACGCCGTTGGATCAGCTAATGTGCCGGCAGTGCTCATGTGTAACGGACGAACTTGGAACATACCCTTCAACGGGAAACACAGTAGGCCACACTTTGACAAAGATGGTTGGAAACAATTCGCTTTATATCACAATCTAAAGTGTGACGATGCTTGCATCTTTGAAATCCTTGAATCCAATACTGAGGGTCTTAGGGTGAAAGTTATGATCATCAAGGATACTAATGTTTTGCCGCCTATGCTACAGGAAAAAGTGGATGTCGAGGAAAACAAGGGAAAGACACCAGAAACAGCGATCAATGCCGAATAAGATGACTGTTCAACCTGTGTCTTTGTATTTCGTGTCTTTTTGTTTATTTTCAATTAGTGTGCTTCTATATCTGCTGTGTCTTTTCCGAACCATTATGTCACCACAAACGATTTGTGATGCCCGTATTCGAAGTATGAATTATGCAAAGTAGGAATTATGCTAATGTATTAGTACTTGTGAATGTAAGTGTTTTCAACGTATAAGGTACTCTATTCTTATCAACTTAAATTTAGTGCACGTTTGTAACAGATATTTATAGGATTACCTGGATTTTAAGACTAAACTATTCAAACAAGTGAACAACTCATAGGTACTTGAATGTTATAGTAACAAATCAAATTTTCACTTAAGTTATTTCGATTGGATCCCACGAATATACTGTTGAAGAAATTTCATTTGTGACGGGCAAAATAATAATTTAAAAATTGTGGATTATCCTCAAACGTTAATTTTAAACCACTTGCCAAAAGACACAACATGAATAACAGTAATTGCAAAAAAGGTACGAGGTATAATAACATTAATTAACGTGTCAAAATTCAACGTCCAAAATTGAGGGAAAAATTTGTAACAGAGATAAATTATTACAATGCTTAATTTTGTCATCTTCAACGTATATATAGTAATGCATATGACCTATTCGATTCAAAACAAATGTCACTATGTGTACAAAAAGTGTATGTTCATATCCATCCCAAAACAACAGAATCCCTATAAATTCAAAGTGGTGTGCTTACAATGATTGTCCGGATCGGAATAAATTAAATATTACAAGATAAAAAGAACAACGAAAAGCGTGCAAAGCATCTAAAAAACCACTGGAGAATTGGTTGTAATGCAATAAATTTTAATACGACAAATTTCAAAGTACTGTAAAATTAGTCCGTTCATTTAAATTTGTGTACAAAAAACCGTCTACAATAGCTATTTTAACCGACACCAAAATTAATACGATATCCGGTACAGATTTTAAATGACAAACCTATACAAATTTGCCCTAATTTTAGGATGGCCTCACAAAAATAAGATAAATTTCATTTCGAAATATGAGGTCGTAACATGTCATTACCTAGACAAAATGTGAAAGATTGCATGGTCATTTGCCAAAAAATACTGAACGAATGATAATTACTAATATTTTTATAAAATTAACTGTTAATTACGCTACTTATGTAGTGTGATAATTGATAAATACAATTTATTGTATTTATCAAAGAAAGACTTGTATATAATAGATTCCAGAAAATACAAATTAACTGTCCCCCACCGTCATGAGTCAGATACTAACAAAATGGATAATTTAATATAATTAATCGTAATAATTATGTATAATTCATTGTCCTAATTATTTATTTTAGCAATACCAAACAATATAAGTGCTTAAGTAAAACTAGTAACAACGTATTACACGTTCATTTCATATGCAATACATAAATTATGAATGCAAGTAAAAAATAGTACTTTATTATACTATATTTTGCTCAAAAATAAAATCTGATCGATAATAGTCCAAACCTTGTAGACTATGGTAGTTTTAAATAAATATTTTAAGTTGGAAGTCAACAAATAAATATAGTAAATGTAATACCATTTATAATTTGTTAAAACTTATGATCCCGCATCAGCATCGTTAAAAATACAAATATGTGTAAGCTTCAAGTTGGTCTCAAATTGAATAAGTCGTGAATTTTTTTTAACTTAAACAGATCAACAAGCACAACTTAGGGCTGCCCTAATTGAGGGAATTTGGGATTGGCTGACAAACCACATAAGTGAATGCATGTAGTTTTCGTTTCTGATTCGCATTTTGTATTTCTCTACGGGTTCTCAATTTATATGTTATAATATTTGAAAAAATTGGATTTATTGAAAAACATTAGTTAAATTTCGTGTATCAAATACTATTAAATTTCTAAAATAAAAAATTACTCGTGTATTTTACTCCATTTATTGTAAAACACTTGTACTCACAAATAGGCGTTAATTATACCTCACTGTAGTATGCAACCTCATATTATGCTTAATATTTCCTACATTGTTTGTATGTATTGATATTCAGATTCAATAATTAATAAAGCTAATGCTTAAAATTTATTATTTTAAATGTTAAATAAAGATTAGTATTTTTACACACTGAAAGAATTATAGATCGCTGTAAATATGATTTTACATAACAACGCTCCATAACAAGTTATTTTTAAGCGAAACTCGCCACATACGCTAAGGAGATGCTTCGGAGTGGATTTGTGTACTTTAGTACAAAATAATACTTATGAATGTCAGTGCATAAAAGCACATAAATGTACGTACACGAAATTACATAAATGTAGAAAAAAACTAACAACGTTGTCACGATAATTTTTCATTGAGAATAATGTATTACAAAAGCCTACTCACAGATTAACATATAAATCGAAGTTGTAATTAACGAGTTGGTGCCACATTATATTCTCCCACTAAGATAAGTTCCAAAAAAAATGAATGCTTTATTAAAAATAAAGGAATTTACCGTGGATGATTAAAACACGTCTAAAATAAACAAACAAAAAAAAATTGTACTCTAAATAATCTCATCTGCAATTATTTTTTAAAACACATCTAAAATACAGAGACACAAATGACAAATGCTTCATAAAAATAATAAACTACAATTGATGATGCAAATAAATCTCAAAAAAGGATACAATTTAGGTAGGACTCATAAAAAAAAACTAATCAAAGAAAGGAGGAATAAACCTCCCGTAAAAGTAGGAAACAGCAAAAACAAAAACAAACAAACATAAATTAAAGGTGGTGTCATGCATGTTCATTCGTCGTTGGTAAAGAAGAATAAAATATAGTACAACTCGTGGTGGTTGAAGTATATATCTAAGGTTGGGAAAGGGACCTATATTTTGATTGATACGGAATCAAACCAGCACTGTGCTCTTCATACAAACTCCGATTAGGCATTGTGTGCTCATTCATTTGGAAAGGAATTCTCGGTACTGAACTCGGCAGACGAGCTCTCACTTTACTACTGTGTGGCGTTATTGGGGCCTGCTGCTTTTTTCCATTGTCATTATCAAGTGGACCCTTCTTACTTGCTCTAACGCCTGCAAAGAATAGAACATTTACACAGATAATGTGAAAAAATAAAACAACATTTTATGTATATACAGATATTTAGTTTTAGGGTAGAGTAAATACCCTTGTTTTGCAATGATTCCAAACTGCGACTCCCTCTCGCGTTCACAAAACCTTTCTCCAGAATGCGCTTTGGATCGGTGAAAGGTGCGGTGTTGTGCTTCTCACCAGCATGTGACACTGTGTTACGCTTTTTGTTCAGTTCTTGTAATCCAGTCATGTCATAAATTTCCCTTCCAAGTGCTTCCACCCTTTCTTTCACAACGGAGCGACACTCCTGGCGCTCCACGCACATACATGTAATATCATATACACGCCTCAAAATCGTGTTCACAAAAAGTATATTGGGCAGGGTTCCTGTATTATCGGAAAGTACGCTTTTAATTAGGTGGCATGCCTTTGCAGACTTGGTCCATCTCTTCAAAATCTGGGACTCGGGGATCGAGTAGTTATTCATGTAATGGTAAACCCTAAGAATACAGCGGCATAAGATGCCTCTGATTCCCACATACGGCAGCTACAACGCGCACAGTTCGTGTGCTTGTTATAAACAATCTTTCTACCTCGTCCATGTGTAAGCATAGTTGCAGAAATCTCTACATCACCACCACCGAGATCAACATGATCATGAGCTAGTTCAACATCCCATATCCTGATAGCCTCGTGTTCAAACATCTGATACACTTTGCGAGTGTATGTAGAGGCTGCCTGAGTGAAAAGCTTGTTGGTGCTGAGCATCTGTCCAGGCAACCACAAGCCAAGTGTTTCCTCCTCCATTTCCCTTCTGCGCCACTTAATCTTTAGCTCTTCATAATTTTCAACAAATTGAATTAAAGTGTGAGTACGACGGATTCCAGACTTGACGCAGCAATTAGCACCTTCACTCCGAGAAGTTGACAAGAGTCCAGCAGTAAAAATTCCACGCGTAAAAACGGCCGCCCACCGATGTCGAAGTTTGTGCATTGCCTTAAACCAATTTTGATTCTTACCAAGGGGATTGGTGAAAGTCAGCAGCTTCTCCCAAACCTCATCAAACTCACGTTCAGTTTCCACTTCATTCATACATTGGTGCCACAACTTCTTGAATTCTGAATTTCTATTCAAGGATCCAAACCGCTTTGTTGCATTTCGGTTTACGTGCCACTGGCATAGACGGTGCTTCGACAGCGGAAATTTCTTGTCAATACCACTCATCATGGCCGCACATTGATCAGTAAACACGACATTTGGTTGCCGACCGTTCATGGACTGAAGAAATTCGTTGAATAACCACTCAAACGAAGAAGTAGTCTCATCAGACAGGAAACCAATTCCGAACATGCAGGTGAATGTATGGTGGTTTATTCCGACAAAAGGTGCGCATATGAGATTATACTTGTTGGTACTGTACGTCGTGTCCACTGATAGGACCTCTGGAAATGCTTCATAGTCAGCTAAGGAACGGCCATCACGAAAGAAAAAATTCATTAATCGACCCTCGTCATCTTTTTCTACATTCCAAAGGATCCTCACTGCTTTTTCTAAGAAAGTAGTCGTGAAGCATCTGTGAGTCGCCGTTATCGAGCTTCGACTTCCTGCCCTTGCGTGCAAAATGATCATACGCATCCCTACGTGTAAAGCCAAGATTTTGAGGGCCGCCACATTGCTTCTCCATAAACCCACAAGCTTGGCTAACACCGATACCAGCCGCATGCAAGGCTTCCAAAATTGATGCTTGTGCATATTTCAAATTACGCGAGGACCTAAGCATGTACGCCTGCTCCGCGGACACCAGACCGTGGTTGTGTTCTCGGTCGAATATGGAAACTTGCCAGGGTGACCCCAACTTGCGTGCCACCCTAATTTTCGCTCGGCACCCAGTGCGAACGACTACTTTCTTATAAGCTGGGACTCGACGTTTAGAGGCTTTCGGATCTCCAACTCCAGTACAAGAACACACATATTCTTTCCATTTCACCTCTGTGCTCTGAGTGTGGTACCGTTGCTCACCCCGTCTCACTCCAAAACCTTTCAAGCGACCATATTCACAATATATGAGGTATGCTTGTTCAAGATCCTGCAAAATTGATCCAACGCTCAAACGTTGTTCAATTGCCTCACACATCAGTCTGAGCTCCTTCTTTTCAGGATCTTCATCGTCAGCTATCCCTTGATTCCCTTCCAAACAAGGTCCGGGATCAGACTGGCCGTTTACAGCTATATCATTCGGACTATCAGCAACAGAAGTGTTCTCAACCACTACGGCATTAACTGCATTGTTTTCCTCCACTACTGCCTCATCTGAATTGTGTTCATTAATACCTCGACAATAACTAATGATGCCTTCCGCATCGGAATCGTGTGAGTCAAGTAAATCATCCGAATTACTGGTTCTGCCATCAATTCCATATTCACCGCTTGAATTTCTATTGCCATCCTCATCACTCGATCTCAAATCATCCATACCCAAATCAGTAGTATTCAAGTCCACATCCATTCAAGAGGTAGTTCCTACAATGCAACTATTGAAATTTCATTAAACTTAAAAATCAAATCTAATATTAACGACTAAACAGAAGAATGTGTCTACACATTTATTAAAAAAAACAGGGGAACAGGTTTAAATTCTCAAAAGGCAAATGTGAGCATAAAAAGCAGCACATGAATGTATGCAATATTACGTTGTTTCTCATACCCAAATCGATAGAATCAAAAAAAATTAACAGAAATACAGATTACGACAATCACAACAAAACAGAAGCAAATTTGAGCATCACACAAATATATCTCGATTAAATAAGATGACAATATTTTAATCCATTGAAGAATTTCAACATCGCCACCACATCATAATTATCGAACATGATAAAAGAAATAATACCTGGTAAAATTTTGAATGGGCAGATTTCCACAAGCTCAATCACCACCAAATTGTCGAAACATACGAGAGACTTCAAGTAAGGAGGAAGAACTACAAATTAATAGGAGCCAACAACAAGGGTATAACTTACGCTGATTTTCACTAAATCCTCCCCACCCGATTGTCGAAGAAGGCAAACCTTGAAAGCTTCGAGAGAAGAACACACAGACAAATTAAATGGACCAAAAACGAAAATAATTATAGAATGCAGATTTCTACGGGCAAAAAACTCCCCACCGAACTAGATTTCTACGGGCAAAAAACTCCCCACCGAACTGTGAAGAAAAGAAATAGGAAATGCTGCAGAACTAAAAGAACCAAGCTAGATGAAAATGGTGAAATGGAGATTGCGTGTATATATCTATCTATTCAATACTAATTACATGCTAAATATGTAATTAATGAATATATTTTATATATATATAACCTGCATGGTGAAGCTCTTAAAGTCAAACTAGCCGAAAAAGTTCCTGAAAAGATTTAGCACAAACAGTTAAAAACAGTAAAATGAGTCCCACACTTTCACTTTTGGCTGCGCCACATCATACATAACTATACCTAGGTTAACCGTATATACACATGCTAATACGTTGAATACCAAGAATTTAAATAAAGCAAAAACAAATTAAATTACACGTGGCGGCAGATTAGCATAGGGATGCATATAGACGTGGGTCTAGCATCAAACGTCCCTTTGGTGGTTCACACGAAATTTTGATAATTTGACGATTTTATTGGGTAAAAAAGTTAAAACAAATTATTTGGGTAAGATTTCCGTCACTGGTGCTATCAAATCAAACTTCAAATCTTTATAATGGAAAATTGGAAATGGTATTTTTGTGACTTCATTTTTCATCTTCGAATCTCACCATTACCATTTACCAGTTCGGACAAATATTAGAACAAAAGAAAAATACTTCAATACAAAAAAAAAAAAAAAAAAAAAAAACTTTCTCCGTCCACTTTATGTTGTCATTGTGGACGTCACAGGTTTTAAAAAAGTAGTTGGCAGTAGTGGATATTGTTGTTGGTGGACTAATGGTCTCATATAAATGTAAGTGAAATGGTGGGAAATAAGGTTAAATATATGGACTCTACTGCTATAAATGGAAGTGACAATCATATTGTGGACGAACCTAAATGGTGAAAGTAACAACAATATCGTGGACAGAGAGAGTACTTTGTTTTAATAATGCCTTTTTTACACGTTTTCTGATTGATGATCATTTGTGAAATTTACTTTCTAATTTTTTTTTAACTAATCAAAGCGGGTGAAAGAAGAGATTTTTGCAGTCTTTCAGACATTTGCTTGAAACAATTCGTAAATAACTATTCTCGCACAGAACCTTTGATTATATCCCGACAAAAGTATGTTGTTGTGAATAACGATGCTAGTATCCATAATATTAGAATCACTATTCGCCATATTACTATAGTAGTGAAAATCACTACACCTTTGCCATTTCTTGAATGAAGTTGATAATCTAACGATGCTAGTATCCATAATATTAGAATCACTATTCGCCTGTGTTACTATAGTAGTGAAAATCACTACACCTTTGCCATCTCTTGAATGAAGTTGATAATCTAAATAATCTATTCGCCATGTTACTATAGTAGTGAAAATCACTACACCTTCTATTCGCCGTGTTATTATAGTAGTGAAAATCACTGCACCTTTGCCAGTCATCTCTTGAATAAAGTTGATAATCTAAATAATCTACGCCATGTTACTATAGTAGTGAAAATCACTACACCTTCTATTCGCCGTGTTATTATAGTAGTGAAAATCACTGCACCTTTGCCAACACGTCTTCTTGATATTCTTCTTGCAACACTCTAATATTCTTCCTGCAAGTGGTTCTAAATAAATTCCTTGATGTTCTTCTTGCAACAAACTCCATCAAATAACTGCACCAAATATTCTCTTGATCGTGGTTCTAAACCGGTTTACAAACATGACAAAAGCGGACAACTAGGGCTCCCACACGTGTCTCAGCCCTTCAGCCCGAAGGTCGAGAACCGCCAAGCCCATGGGCTTCACTTGGTTCCATACCCGGAATCTCTGCGGATTGTGGCCCGGGGACTTTTCTGGGTCAAGCCCACTTTAACAATAGGCCCAAACCCAATTACTTCATCTCATGCCATAATGATGCGAACTCTATCTCTACCCTTATTAAAACCAAACACTGTTATATTTTCGATGTGGTACCGTATTATTTGGATATATCTCATTGGAGAGAGAGAGAGAGAGAGAGAGAGAGAGAAGTTCAGTGTTTGTTCTTATCAATGAGGGATAATTAGCTTATAATTAGTTATTTTTCTCTAAAGTTTTAATATGATACGAGAGATATGTTTTGAGAATAAAAATGTGCTACGATTTCATAGACAATAGTTTGGAGATTATAATGAATTCACGTTTGAATTTGGGTGTTACGTATAGTTTTCTAAAATTGTAAAATGACCAAGCTGGTCTAGCTATCTTGAGTCTAGACTGCTTGAATTCAGCTAGAGTCGATCAAGCTGGATCAATTCATAGGGGCCCAATTTTAGATTAGTTCATTTCGCTAGCCATTGTTAAAATCATGATTTATCATAATAAATCATAATTGGTTTTTAGATTATAATTAGAGGCAAATGGTGATATGTCATTACCCTACATGGTAATAACAAATTTTGTTAAAAGTTCACTTTTGACAAAAATTGGGTAAAATTGTACCCAATTTGACTGAAATAACCTTAGTGGATGTTATGTAGGGTTATTCTCTCATTTATTATTTTTCACATTCTCTCTCTTCCCTCTTTTTCTCTCTTTCCTCTCGTCTCTCTCTTCTTCTTCTTCTTCTTCTCAGACTCTCTCCGACTCTCTCGTCTCTCTCTTCCTCTTCTTCTTCTCCGACTCTCTCCGCCGCCGCCGCCCATCCTTCCACTGTAACGATGTCGTCGCGAACAAAAAAGGCAAAAAATCACCGGCGCAACGTACGTCTCTCTCTTCTTCTCTCTTCTCTTCTCCTCCGTTCTTCGTTCATCCCCACTCATTTCCGCCGCCGTCTGCATCATCCAGAACCACTACACCAACTATTGTCGCCGGAAATCCATAGATCTCGCCGGAAAGTCATAGATCTAAAATTGGGGTTTGAGTTTATTTGAATTTTTTTTCAATTCATGATATTTTTAGCCTTGTTTTTACTAATTTATAGGTTTTTCGTTGAGTTTCTGATGATTTCTAGTGTATTTGGGTTGAATTCCGAGCGATTTCGATGTATTTGTGTAGATCTGATGTTGCTGTAAATTTCCGGCGACGGAATTTTCTGGTTCAGGGTTGGTACGTTTTCGTAATTGCGTACTGGTGCGTACCAAGTTTACCTGGTACGCAGTACGTATTTACCAGTACGTACCAAGTGTACTTGGTACGCAGTACGCATTTATTAATGCGTACCAAGTTTACTGGGTACGCAGTACGCATTTATTAATGCGTACCAAGTTTACTCTGTACGCAGTACGTATTTGTAAATGTGTACTGCGTACCTAATAAACTGTTACGTTTTTGTAAATACGTACAGAGTTGTCAAGTAAAATACAGGTACTATATTTGATTATCACTTGATTTCTTCGATTTTGCGGGTTTACTATGTTTTAAATGTCGATTGCTTACCCAGTTTGTTGAGTAGAATGGAAATTAGGGTACGATTTGCAGATTTGGGGGAAAATTGTACTGGTACACCATGTACGCTTTGTGAAATACGTACCGGTAATTCCAGATCTGTAATTTCTGGAATTGTAGATAGCTTCTTGTTGAATTTCTGAAATTTAAACAATTATTTATGCATGATGTATTTTGCATTCGGTTCATTTGAATATGGCATTGTATGCTTAAAATTGGTACGATTTTCGCAAATACGTACCAAGAAAACTAGTGTGTTTCTAGTACACTCGGTACGCATTGTGAAAAATGTACCGAGTGTACTAGTATTTCATTGAAATGTAGGTACATATTTACAAAAGTGTACCTACTTTACTGGTACACTTGGTACGCATTTTGAAAAACGTACTGAGTATAACAGTTTTTTTATTGTAATATGGGTAAAAATTTACAAAAGCGTACCTACAATACAGGTACACTTGGTACGATTTTATCAATTCGTACCAAGTGTGTCATTCTGCAATTGATAAACTGAGTACGATTTTGTAAAAGAATACTAGGTGTACCAGTGTAGAATTGGTACACTAGGTACGATTTTATCACTTCGTACCAGGTGTACCATGTTGTGTGAGTACACTAGGTACGATTTTGTAAAAACGTACCGATTTTACCAAGCAGATTATGCTTTATTATTGAATATGTGTTTGTATTGAATTGTTTTTTTTTTTCTTTTCTTATTGCAGAACCGATGGAAATACAAGAGGCTAAAGCTTGGAAATACCGGAGGAAGTGACACCGGAAGTCATGGATTTCGATGGAGTCAATGAAGGCAATGAAGGCCATTGAATGAACAGTGCATTCATGTTAATATTTTGTGCATGATGGATAATATTTTGTAAATCCATAAACATTAGTATATTTTGAATGTGCATTTTGTAAAACTATTAGCATATGCTAGGGATTAATTAACTATGTATATTTTTGAATGTGAATTCTGGTACGCACAGTACGCAAATGAAATTTCTTTATAGTTTTTCTAGTACGCATGATAAGCAATTATACATAACGAACCAAGATTTACTTAAATTTTTCATCTTCAAATAACAAAGTTTACAGTGTAGAATTGGTAAACTCGGTACGATTTTATCAATGCGTACCAGGTGTACCATGTTGTATGGGTAAACTCGGTACGATTTTATAAACACGTACCAGGTGTACCATTCTACAATTGGTAAACTGAGTACGATTTTGTAAATGCGTACTAGGTGTACCAGTGTAGAATTGGTAAACTCGGTACGATTTTGTAAAAACGTACCAGGTGTACCATATTGCAATTGGTAAACTCGGTACGATTTTCTCAATACATACCAGGTGTACCATTTTTAATTGGTAAACCCAGTGTACGATTTACTTAAAAACGTAACAATAGTTACAATAATATTTGACACAAATATTAATAAAAACGTCAAAAATTTCAAACAAAAACCATGACAAACAGTACACATCTAATAGAATTCAATAAATCTCCAATTATCAACCAAATCTATGTGGATCTTGACATGTTTGGCGAGTATGGCCCGCAACATCACAAATACCACATTTCTTCGTTTTGCGGGTTTTCGTTTTGATGCTTGGTTGATTGCTACTCCCTTCTTCTTCCGGATTAATCGAGCGGCGTCTTAGAGGACATGTACTCATATAATGACCTTTCTCATGACACCACAAACACCCGCGACTGCGTTTGGTATGAGATCCAGTTGGAATCCTTTTTGTACGCGGTCGTCCAGCTTGCTTAGGTTCTTTAGGTGTAAGAACAATCCTTGAAGCAACATGTGGCAGCACAATCCATGGATCTTTATTCGGAATAGGCATCACATCATCGGCATAAATCTCACGCCACGTCACAGTAGAATAATATTCAGGAACATATGACAGTGGGGATTCCTTCTTAAACCTAAAAATGTGTAAAAAATAAAAACTTCATCGAAGAAAAACATGGTACGTATATATAAAAACGTACCAGGTGTACCAAGTTCTTATAAGCAAACTTGGTACGAAATTGTAATTTCGTACCAAGTTTGCTCATCAGAACTTGGAACGCCGGTACGTTTTTAGTCAAAGCGTACCGGCGTACTAAGTTCTGATGAGCAAACTTGGTACGAAATTACAATTTCGTACCAAGTGTCAAAAACGTACCGGCATACCAAGTTCTGATGAGCAAACTTGGTACGAAATTATAATTTCGTACCAAGTGTACCCCATCGTAACTTAATGACCAGGTACGCATTGATCTAATTTCGTACCAAGTTTGCTCATCAGAACTTGGTACGCTGGTACGTTTTTAGTCAAAGCGTACCGGCGTACCAAGTTCTGATGAGCAAACTTAGTACGAAATTACAATTTCGTACCAAGTGTACCCCATCGTAACTTAATGACCAGGTACGCATTGATCAAAGCGTACCTGCGTACCAAGTTACATGAGGTACACTTGGTACGAATTTACAATTACGTACCAGGTGTACTAAGAAGTTTTGGCAAAATAGGTACGAATATGCAATTAATACCAACAAAATAAAAACTTCAACCTCACCTAATTGTTGCGGTAGCGTGAGAGCAAGGTATTAAGTCCAGATCCCATGCCCGACACGAACACTTCCTGGAAGCAACATCAACAACATTGCTTTTTGCTCCACAAATGACATTAAACTTCGTATCCGATAGTTTTACCACTAGGAGACTGCACTAAACCATCTATATCAAACATATACATACTCTTATCCTTCTTCATTCGAACTTCAAGCTTTGTTAATAAAGATTCAAAGCTTATACCACTAGGCGGTATAGGAATATACTCTTTCCTACCACCCTCATCTCTTTCCAGCATCCTCCATGCGCAACCACTAAAGAAGAAGGCCTTACCTGCACCGAGTAAACTTGGTACGCATTAGTAAATTCGTACTGCGTACCCAGTAAACTTGGTACGCCTTCATAACTACGTACCGCGTACCAAGTACACCTGGTACGAAATGATAAATACGTACTGCGTACCAGGTAAACTTGGTACGCACCAGTACGCAATTAAGAAAACGTACCAACCAGAGCCAAAAAACACAGTCGCCGGAATTTACCTCCATAGGTTCAAATCGCAACCAAAAATCGCCGGAAAAATACAATTAAACCAACGACAGACTTTCTAAAAGCAAAATCGCATAAAAATTTGCAGAATAAAAAAAAGCCCACAAACAAAAAATTCTCCACAACAAATTGCTGCAAAATCACAAAAAAAGTAACTAGACGACGACGATGAAGAACAAGAAGACGACCACAACATCAGAAGCCACGACAACGACGAACAAGACGGCGACGATGACAGAGGAAAAAGCTCCAAACTATGACGACGACGATGCCGGCGCGACGACGATGGCGACCACGACGACGGAGAAACACGGGAGGGATTAACGATGGAGAAATCAGTAGAGAGAAAAACTTGAGCAAGAAGAAAACCAGAAGAAAAAAAACGAGAGAGAGTAGGAGAGGAAGAGAGAGAAAAAAGAGAGAAAAACGTGAGCTGATGGAGGGAGGAAGAGAGAGAAAAATAAAGTGAAAAAGTAGGAGAGAGAGTGTACTAGGATGAAATAAGAAATAAAATATAAGGGTATAAATGTTCAAAAAGTAAACATATGATAAAAATTGATAAAATTTGAACTAATGACCCTTTTTGATATTTCATTTCCGCTAATGACATATGGGTGCATTTCCTCTTATAACTATACTTCTAACTATAACTTTATTTAAAAAATAATCATTGAATTTTGTTTACGCAATTCATAATCCCATATACATCATGATTTGTGAAATACTGCAAAAGCGAGGAGGTTTTTCTCTACAGCTAGGGGTGAGCATAAAGCTGACCGAACCGATCGGTTTTGGTCGGTTCGGCCCGATTTTTGCAAGCTTCGGTTGTCGGTCCGATTTTCGAAATGCTGAAATTCGATTTTCGGTTCACAGTTCGGTTTTATTGAAATTCATTCGGTCGGGCCCCGAACCGACCGAATATATAATATATTATATATTTTTTTATAATTTACTAAGTTAAAAAATTGAAACCCTATCCTAATTACTACTGTATTTGAACAGTTTTTTTTTAATTGAAGCATGCAGCAGGTTTCTTTTAATTGGAGCATGCAACAGTTTTTTTTTTTTTTTTTTTTTTTAACTTCGGTTCAAATAAACCGACTGAACCGACCAAATATTTTCGGTTCGGTTCAAAGTCGGTTCAAGCACCCTGGTCGGTGCGGTTCGGTTCAACATTTTCTGGTTGGTTCGGTCCGCGGTTCAACATAATTTGGTCGGTTGGTCGGACCGACCGACCGATGCTCACCCCTATCTACAGCCATTCTTGTCATCCCACGGGGTAATTTTAAACATAACCCTCATTTCTCTCAACATAGCCCTCTAATTAATATAATAATAAATTAAATACTAAATGTACTATTATAACCTTATACCCCACAATTTAAATTTTAATTGAAAAAACATATTTCACCCACATAGCCCCAACATCAATTCTGTACCAAATTTGAAAGAGTTCATACCATTAAACAAAAGCAGTTCCGATATACACATATTGTTATATTCTAATTGAGATTCTTAATTAATGATTTTTTTCCCTTCAAAAATAGGGAAAGGAAGACGCAATTGATATGTCGGCGATGAACGACTTATGAGTTGTAAAAATAAGGCGTCAAAAAATCCCTTTTCAAAGGATGTAATTTTCCAGTGAGCAGGTACGTAAAAGGATGATAGAAAAACAACTCATCTCCAAATTCCAGAAATATATCAATAAAAAAGGTCACCAGAAAATTAAGTTAAATACTTGCCGAGTCGTCGATCGCCTATCCAACATTGCTATTGTCGACCCTGCCTCCATTGCTTCGGAGTTCAATCTTAGCCTACCACTCTCACTCTCCATCAGGTATAATTCATTGTTAAAAAATTATGAAGCAAAACTAGACGTTGGTAGCCAATGAAGGATTTTGAGTATAATGATGAGATGTTAATATTAAATTTAATTTGGAGGATATAAGGATAAGATAGTAAATTTTATTACTCTCCCTGTTCTACTCCAGTTGTCATACTTTCTATTTTGGGCGTCCCATTCTAGTTGTCATACTTCATTTTATAGAAATAATTAGTTGATTAATTACACTCACTTTACACCTTTCAACCTACTTTTCACCTATTTTTCTGTGTCAATTCACCATTTTCCTTCTGTCTCTACTCACTTTATTCCATTCTATTTTACTATTCTCTCTCCCTACTTACCTTTTCACTAAAAACTCCGCTAAATATATTTTTTATTCTTAATTATTTTCTCTTTAATTCTCATACCTAAGTAAATCGGGCGATAACAGTTTTGAGGGTTATATTTAAAATTACCCCTTCTCACGTGGCAAGCGGTTTTTGAAAATTTGACATAAATTCTAAAATCTTGATTACTAAGCTTTTGTATTTGTAATTTGTGGAGATTGAGAGCAGCTGCTTTTTCGATTTCCATTATTTGGAAAGAGGGTAAGCACCAAAACCCTTTACAGTAAATGTTTAATTAGCCGTCGTTGAGAAACCGTTTCAAGAATTGAAGCGGTATGGATTTCTGTGTAGATGAATCGCCGGCGGCGAAAGCACTTGGCCCGCTTTTTAAACTCACTGAAGTTCACTTGTGGTGAACTCTCTCTCTCTCTCTCTCTCTCTCTCTCTCTCTGTGTTCATTTATGTGTGTGTGTGTGTGTAATTTAATTGATTGAGTTGATTTACTGAATAGGGACAACGGCTCAAGTGAAGTGCCAGAATCATCTTATGTTCAAGAACCCATTGTGAGTTCTGTAACTCTGTTGTGATTTTTTGTTTTGCTTAAATTAGTAAATGATCTTGGTCACACTGGTGGTAATTTGATTTGTTTTCTTGAATTCTTGCCTAAATTAATCTTAGCTATAATTAAATTTAAAAAAAAAAAATCTTGGTTACATTGGTGGTAATTTGATTTGCTGTCTTCTTGCCTAAATTAATCTTGGCTGAAATTAAAAAAAAAAAAAAAATGATCTTGGTTACATTGGTGGTAATTTGATTTGCTGTCTTGAATTCTTGCTTAAATTAATCTTGGCTAAAATTGAAAAAAATAATAAAAAAATCTTGGTAACATTGGTGGTCGTTTGATTTGATTTCTTGAATCAGTTTGTTTTATATGAACTGCAGAAACTTGTCAGCAGTGATAAGGATTGTGAGAGGAATGATTGCGCGAGAAGTAATGGCAAGTCTTAGTATTTTTACTTAGTTTGTAGAAGTTTTGAAAATTTTCTGATATTGGTTTGGAGAATTGATTGTTTGATGTTTGAAGTTGTTCAGGATTCTCCGGGTTGTGTTCGTGGCCTGAAGCCGTAGATGTCGAACTAGCCAAACAAATGAATGATTTGGGCCTTCCTCTCACTTTTCGAACTAATAAAGAGGTATGCAATTGCACTTCATAATCTGTCTAGCATAGTTTTCATTACTACACAAGATGATGTTATATGCCGATTTTCTTCGTTTATTATATGTTTTTGATGTATAGAGAATTTGTATTTTGATGTTTATATTGTGTACATACTTTGATTTTCAGAATAGTCGTTGCTATGATATTGATGTTTCGTCATCTTTCCTTGTCAACCCCGAGATTTTTTCTTTGCCTAAGTGTAACAATTGTTGATGGTGTTCTGTAGACAAGTTATGGCATAACTAGTGGAAAAAGGAAGGGCTCGAGAAAGAGCAATCAGCGAAGTTGTATTGAAATTGATGATTACATGTCAGATTCAACGAAAGGGTGCGAGGAGGAGAATAGATCCCCTGCTAGTGTGCTTAATACTTCCGAAATGCTAGACCAAAGTGATCAGCTAAAGGATGAAATAGTAGCCGAGACAAGCTGTTTGCCTAATCTATCTCTTAAAGAGGGGGAATCACTGAGTTCCGATGCTCGTGCCAGCACCCTCAGCAATGAACATGAATACAATGGTGAAGCATCCAAACTTGATCTTGATGCTTGTTTTGGTTGTGTTTCTGGACTTGGCAATGAAATATTATCTGAAGCCGAGTCTGTTCCTTGCACGAACGAGATGGTGGCTACTGTTGGTGATTGTCATCGGGAGGAAATAAACGGAGAACTGAACTCACTCCATCAGGAAACCTCTTTGGTGATGGACCATAGCGCTGATGGCCAATCAAATGATACCAATTCGGAGGTGATAAAGGATTCGGACGTTGCTCCGTATGCGATGATTTACAGCTTGGGAGGATGGAGAGCATATTGGGATGATTTTCACATGAGAACCTACTTCTACAATGTTGCAACGGAGGAATCGACATGGGATCCTCCTCCGGGGATGGAACACCTTGTATATAGTAATGTTGCTGATGAGTCTACTCATACGGTGCCTGGGCTGTCTGAATTGGATAACGACGAAATGGATATCGGGATGTCTGAAGAGGCTCAAGCTTCTTGTGATCAACAATTGGTTGACGGATTGGCTAAAGAATCGACAGATGATGCTCATTCATTAGGCTTACAGTTGGATGAGATATCTGGAGATTGGATTTCGGCTGATAATGTCTCCGCCACATACACTAAGAATAAGAAAAAAAAATCAAAGAGAACTCGATCCAAGATGAAATTATCCATTTTGAGTGAAGGTTTTTCCTTATCTTCATTTTTTTTGTTCCTTCCATACTTTTTAATATATGATCGCCTTGCATAATGGCATACCTCACTTTGTCCTTTATTGAGTTTTATCAGTTGATATCAGGTTTTGACACGAGTTCTTTCTCCTCAATTAATGTCCTTAGATCATCTTGGGATTCCAGACGAACTTCCCTCTAGTATAATAGGCAAATACTGGTGGCAGAGATACCTGTTATTCTCGAGATTTAATAATGGTATTAAGATGGATGAAGAAGGATGGTTTTCTGTTACGCCAGAGACCTTAGCCAAACATCATGCAATCCGCTGTGGTCATGGTGCAATAGTCGATCTTTTCACTGGAGTTGGTGGCAATGCTATTCAATTTGCTCAACGGTTAGCATATATGTTGTATTCTGAACAGTATTAGTAACATCATATAATCTTTTTTTTTCTTTGTTTTTTGACATGAACATCATATAATCTTTTAATCAGTCTTATGTGCTTATCAACATTAATGATTATCTCGGTTTATTTAAAACTTTTCACTCCCTTTTTAAAATTGGTAATATTATGATATACATTGCTTAGGAAGAAGAGATCATATGCATAGTTTCTTCTTCTAAATTTAAACTAATTTGGGTGATACATTTGCCTATTGGTATTTTGCAGGAGTCGACATGTGATTGCAATCGATATCGACCCTATTAAAGTTGACTATGCAAGACATAATGCAGCAATATATGGAGTAGATGACAGAATAGATTTCATTTATGGTGACTGTTTTGATTTGGCTCCTAAATTAAAGGTAATAATTTGTGTCGATGAATATGAATTTTAGTAACCTATAGTTCTTATAAAAGGACATTCATATTGTTTGTGATTTTTCAAAAATTGAATTATGCAAGCACGAGACTTTTTCATACACGTTTTCCATAAAGAAAATGATGTAGACGGGCTATGATTATTCAGATAAAAGAAGAAAATCATGTCGTTGGATTTTTTTTTCTTTTTCTATTTATATTGGTATTGATCCGTAAGCATTTGTTTTTATTTATAAAATTTTTGATTGCTTGTTCCTCATACTATTCACGATTTCTTTTTCGGATTAAAGTTCTTTTCTTTCGTTTGATTCTCGTGGGTGGTGTTCGCTGTTTAAAAAGTGTAACTTGGAAATTTGCAGGCAGATACGGTCTTCTTGTCTCCACCTTGGGGAGGTCCCGATTATTCCAAAGTAACGAAATTTGACATCAACTCTATGCTTAAGCCTCGTGATGGGTATTGCTCGTAACTTGACTCGCGTTGCTTCATGTGATTGCTCAATATCGATACTCACATATAGTGTGTTCAGGAAATCTCTCTTCGATGCTGGAAAGGGAATCGCTCCCAAGATAGTCATGTTTCTCCCGAGAAACGTTGATATAAATCAACTTGCACAGCTATCTTTATCAGCTGTGCCTCCATGGTCTTTAGAGGTACTATTCATATTTTTCTTAATTTGATGCATATATTGCAGATTCTCAAGATTCTTGATTGCTCTTCCACTTTATTTATTTATTTATTTATTTTATTTTTTGATAAAATCAATAATTTCAGGTGGAAAAAAACTTCTTGAATGGCAGACTGAAGGCTGTCACAGCCTACTTTTGTGATCCCTCCATCACTTAACTAATGCAAATATGAGAGCTACAAAATTTCATGTTCTTGGGATGGAAAATTGCTCGAATCTTGGTGAAATTCGAACTTGGGACCTCTCAACGTTTGTGTGTCGTCTCATCATAGGATAAGATTCTTTTGTCTTAATTTAGGGAAAATGTGAAATATTTGATGTATTGTTAAGATGTAAATATTGAATGTTGCATATGGTGTGGATGCATACAACTTATGTTTAGGTTGTTACATCTATTTTAGAAGCAGTTGCTTAATTCCTGAGAAATATTAAAAAAGGGAACACTGGGGAAGTTATTTTTCTAAGAACATTGAGAACTGACTTTTATAGATTGAAAATGTAAAATTTCATATATTTTTATATATCCTTGAAAAATAATTTTAAAAAAACAAAACCTTCTATTGCAACCATCTCATAGAAAATAGACCAAGCAAATAAAAGGGCATCTTTTGTGAAAAAAAAAAGAAACAAATAAAAGGTATTTTATGAATAAAGTTTTCATTAGGATCATGCACGTAATACGTCGAGAGGAATTTAAGAGTAGTCATTCTTAAATTGTGTTTTCCAATTATAGCCCTTCCCGGTTTATTTATTTATTACATGTCTAGTTCATTCACAAAATTTATTTCTGTTACGTACCTTTTAAATTTTTATTTTCGTTTTCACCCTATTATTTCTTATCCGCTCACCTCATTTAACCTAGGGTAACTTCTCTCCCTTCTTTCTTTCTACCGATGCTGCCTAGTCGCATATTCTCTGATCGTTTCTCCCTTATTTGTCTTCTCAAAGATAACTTAAAAATAGTGATTACAAGATTGTTATCGAGGTTTCAAGTTCCGGTTTTTATTGTTTAGGTCAATATGTATTTTGTTTATGTTGATTCACATTTTAAACAAATCGATTTACACAAATCGGTCTGAATTCTAAACTTCGATATGGTAGAATATTATATTTCTTTTGAGTTATCAGTCTAATTTCTAATTCCTCTGGTTTTTACTTTTAGTAGCCCTCTGTTTTTTTTTTCTTTGTAGTAATCGATATCAATTGTAATTTGATTTTCGTTTTTTGTTTATGTTGGACATTAACGAATAACATAGATATGGAAGAAGAAAGTCAGGATCCGTCGAGTTTCTTGCTATCGAACGAAACAAATACAATTAGGGATCCGAGCCGAAGTACACATGAATTAGATCTCCCGGTGAGTTCTACTGCAAATCTGGGTTTGATGTAAATTTTGTGGTTTTTCTAAGAAATACTAAATAAAAATTGGGATAAAATCTTTTAATAAATATTTTTTACTTCATTACTTTTTAATATCAATATAAATTAATAAATTTATAATTTTTAGATTATCGAGCCGAGCTCGAACGTTCGAGCGCGAGCTCGGATCAAACGAATATATAGCGAGCCGAGCTCGAGCTTGGTTAATATCTGTTGAAACTCAAAGCTCGAATCGAGATCGAGCCGAGCTCGAGCCTTAAATTTTTCTAACGAGCTGAGCTCGAGCCTGCCAGTGTTCGGCTTGGCTCGGGTCGTATACACCCCTAAATACATCTATCAAACATATAAAAAGTTCAACTGTAATAGAAAAATAAATTGAAGCAATGGATCCAAAATAAGGCCTTTTTTTAGAGAGAAAACAATTAGTGTCCTAACCTAACCTGTAACCTGAAAACAGAACAAATAAATTACTCTCTGCGAGTCACAAAATGTTACTCCATTCGTCCACAAAAAAAAATATGTATTTATTTCCTTTTTCATGTGTCCACAAAAAATAAGTATTTTTCTTTTTTAAACACTACCCCCACACTATTAAGAAAAACCGACATTTTATTATCCTTAATTTTCTAGTTACATACTCCTTCCCTCCTATTGATAATGTTCCCTATTTTTTGGACACTATTATCAGGGAGTAAAGGTAAAATGATAGGAAATAGTAGGCTCTATCATTTTTGAATAGTAAAATATTTCTATTTATAGAAAGAAGATATTATCAATGGGACGAACGAAAAAGGAAAGAGAGATATTATCAGTGGGTCAGAGGGAGTACAACTTATACTGCACTTATTATCCTTACTTCTTCAAACACTACAATTAATTTGAGACTCTTTCTCCACTCAACAAATACTTTAAATAATTTTATTAAAACTTGTACTATTATGTCCTAAGCATATTTTTCATAGACGGACGGAGTATTTTTTTGGAGGACGGTGGATAATAATGTGTACATATATACCCACACAAATATTCTTTATAGAATGTCTGTGTTCAAACGAATACAAAACAAGACATAGAATTTTACGAAGTTGACAAAAACAAAAAATGCTCCTGCTACAATGAATTGAAGATTAAAATTGTTTTTTTTTTAAAGAAATATGTATATGGAAGGATACACTGCATCTGCAAAAAAGTCCAAGCAACTATATAGGATGTGGACTTTTCCAATCACAATTTAGAAATGCATATATATAACAAATATAAAAATCTTCACACACACACACTATAATAAAGAAGATGCTGGGCATTTCTGGATTTATCACATGGGTTTTCCCCTCGAAATGTTTGATTACTTCGTAACTTTTTAACCTACATAAAAAAACGTTTCATTTTATCCTCGTCCTTGATATAAAACTTTATTTATTTATTAGGTTTTTCATGTACTAATTATTAAGCGTAAAAATATAAATTTGCTCATTTTTCCTATATAATACTCCCTCCGTCCCAAATTAGCATTAATGTTTTCCTTTTTTAGCCGTCACAATTTAGTATGGTATTTTCTTTTTAGAACATATCTTTTATCTTTTTACCCTTAAAAATTTAATATATTTACTTCTATAAAGATTCTTTATCCACTAAAAAATTAACAACATATTATAAATATATCTACCAAATATTATACTTATATTAATTGAAATTGTTGTTGTGAGCCTAAAGAAATGATGGAGGTTGAATAATACAAACTGATATTCATTAGTTGGGCAGACACGTGTCCACCCAATGATTGGGTGGCAGTGACGTGGACTTAATTAGCTGACTGGACAACCTTATTTAGATGTTACAGATGTGGTTGCACTGTCGGTTTGCACTACGTTGTGAAAGAACTAGAAAGTAGATCTTCTCTTGCATTAATTTTGCTATTTTATCTCATACGAGCAAGCGAGTCGTTCACGATAAATATAGTTCGAATGGAGTGATACGAATTTTAAGAGTAAGAGAGTGAATAAAAATGAATTGTAAAAGTGTTGTGAGTGGAGAATGTATTTATATTCTTTTATTCTTAAATAAAGAATACGAATAAAAGGAATAAGAGGTAAATAGTAACATTTTAAGTATAGTCCTTTTCATTTATGGAAGAATCACGCTTATCATGAACGACCAAAAAAAGAAATCGGACCACACTTCTTGTGAATAGCAACAATATAGTAACTTTTACAATTGTACTGGAAATGGAAAACGAATGGAGACTTATTATAAATGATGAGAAACATATCAATTTTCTATATTCATTTTAGGGCAATTTTCAATTAAATAGCCAAACTATTTAACTTTTCACAATTATATTTCAAACTATTTGAAATGTCAATTAAATGGTCAAGCTATTAGATTTTTCACAATTATAATCTAACCTCAATTTTCCGGCTAAGAAAACTGACGTGGCACTTTTTTTTCAAAATGAGATGGCAGTTTTGATGCCAAAACTTAAAAAAAAATTAATGAAAACTGAAAATCAAAATATGAATATCCCTCAACCATTCACTATCTCCTTCGCCGCTATTGTAGCTGCCACCGCTCAATCGGCAAATTCCGCGACGCCAGTCTCAACGCCTTTAGAGCTCAAGATGATATCGGCCGTCGAGTGCATTTTTTACTCAACAAATTATTTTTGATTTTTTGATTCATTTTCTCTTTTTCAATGTTGAATAGTGGAGACAATTTCGTTGATTGCAATTTACAAATGCTTAAATTTAATTGATGTTGTTTGGTGAATGTTTCCGTATTATAGAGTGAATTGTGTTACACATTTTATATGTTAATAGATTGTGTTTGATGTGTCTGGTAAAGAATTGAATTGGGAAACTTAGAAATTTTAATACTTGAATGTGGGTGGAAATGTTGTTGTCGAAGGCGGAAGTCCAGTGACCCAAATCTGGGTTTGGCGAGTTAGAGAGAGAGAAAGATAGAAAGAGAGAGTTTTTTTTTGGAGGGGGGGGGGGTGGCAAAACGTTGGATAGAAACGGCGATGACTTTGGTGGTAGACAGAACGACGGCGAGAGAGGGAGAATTGTTGCATAGAGAGAGATAATGATTTCATTTTTCTTAGTACCATGTATTTGTTTAATCTATTTGAAAATTAGGATTTAAATGTGGAAAATCCACGTCACCTCAGTATATTTTTTACAAGTACACAAGCTTTTCCGGCATGCCAAATCATTTTTTTAAGCCGGAAAATTGAAGCTAGAATATAATTGTGAAACATTTGATAGTTTGGCCATTAAAATGACATTTCAAATAGTTTGGAATATAATTGTTAAAAGTTAAATAGTTTGGCTATTTAAATGTAAATTACCCTTCATTTTATAATACGCGCATTTTCAAGATCTAACTTTCTGATTTTTTTTTTTATCGGAAAAGAGAATCATTATATTACTAAAAGGAAAACGATTCTTGCTTTAAAAAAATCCTACGTGGCACTCCTTATATTCCTCCATTCATATTTATCTAAATTCTCAAATGTTTGAATTTTTAAATGTAAAATAATAGATGTTAAATATTTATACTAAAATCTTGTGTTCCACATCGGTTTCCCAATGAAACTTCACCTATAGAAAAGGCTATAAATACCTAGAATCAATGTGTATTTTCTCATCTTTTGCTCAACCGGTTTTATTTGGCCAATTTATTTATTAATCGGCCGAATAAATAACTATATTTTATTTTTAATTTAATTTAATTTGGTCAATTTATTAATTGGCCGAATAGATAATTATTTTTTGTAGGAGTTTTATTTGGCTAATTTATTTATTAATCGGCCGAATAAATAACTGCTATATTTTTATAGTTTAATTTAATTTAATTTGGTCAATTTATTAATTGGCCGAATACTTAATTATTTTTATTAGGGAACCAATTTATTAGTTGACAGAATAAATGGTTCAAAAATAGTTTGGATAATTTATTGGTTGACCGAATTAAATTTGGAAATAGTCTAATATTTTTTATTTAATTTGATAAAAAATAAGTAATTTCTAATTTGTCAATTAATTAGGTAGACGGGCCAATTTTTAACTGATGGGTACCTCAATTCGGGATCCCACGTGATACATTTTCATTCTTTATTCTTATTAATTTTAAAATTTTTATTTTATTCATTTTTTTTCATGTATTTTATAAAATCTAGAATCGTCATAAATTGTGCATTTATAAATCAAAACCGTGGTCAAACGGGTCAATTCTGACCCGGAACCGTGGTGGTAGACGAGCTAATTCTCAACCGACACTCGAGAAATTTTTTATTTTATGCCTTTTCCCCATGTATTTTCTAAAATCTATAATCGTCATCCATGAAATAATTTTTACGTTATTTGTAGTTGGGTTTCCAGTTTTGCATAATTTATTATTTTAATTAACGAATATTATTATACGATTAAGGATAATAACGAATAGTACAATCATTATTTTTATTAAATTTTTGGATATATATAAATTCTAAATAAATTTTATAGATTACGCACTTATATATCAGAGTCGTGGTCAACGGGCCAGTTCCGACGCAGAACTGTGATGGTAGACTAATATACGGATTTTTTTCAGAAAGAAACACAAATGACTAATTTTTTAATCGGATTTTAAACAATTACGAGTATATAAATTTCAAATAATTTTAAATAATCCTAAACACATCATCTCAAATTGTTTGATTAATCGTCTCCGTTGGAAAACGTAGAATATGTAGGAACATTGATAGAAAAATTACTAACGATTTATCAACGGGTCAATTCCGACCAATAATCGTGCGCGTAGATGGGCCAATTCAATACTTGCCGGACAACTTTTTTTTAATATATTATATAATTTTGAACTCATAAAATTAAGAATATTTATGGTCAACTTTTATCTTATATCATTGTTTAAAGAATTTTATGAATCGCAATCATTCCATATAAAGTTTTGTAAAAAAGAAAAACTACTAAGTACATAGTGAAACAATTCTTGAAGTTCTATTCTCAATTAAAAAAGTTATTCTTGAAGTTGGTAAAAAAGAAAACGAATGTCATCATTTATTTTTGGGGAAAATTCATAAAAAACCTTGACCTTTCCCCAAATTCTGGTTTAAAACTAATCTTTTTCAAATTCTCAAATATAACTATCACCTTTCAATTTGACGCAATTGACTCTCAAGATTGATTTTCCCTCAATTTTTTGCTGACTTCGAAGCCGAAAATTCCTACATGGCTCACTTTGACATGTAGAATATGAGAATTGATGGGCATTCCATGTGTGTATATAGGAATTTCTGGCTTCCAAATCAACAAAAAAATTGGAGAAAAATCAATCGCAAAAGTAAATTGCGTCAAATTGAAAGGTGATAGTTATATTTGAGAATTTGAAAAAGATTAATTTTAAACAAGAATTTGGAAAAAAGGTCGGGAGTTTTTATCCATTTTTGCCTTTTATTTTCTATGAATATATTTGGAAGATGATTATTTATATAATACTACAATTTATAATTAAATTTTTATTTATTAAATATTGTTTGAATATTTCTGGAATATAGTTATGTATATAATTAAATATTAATTTCAGGTAAAAAGAAAATAAATGTCATCATTAATTTTTTTGTGAATATATTTGGAAGATGATTATTTATATAATTTAAAATCAGTATTGTAGTCAATAGGCCGGTTCCAGGTCGGAACAGTCGGGGTAGACGGGATGATTGTGAAGCGGTGGTTTAACTTTTTTTTTTTCCTTAATCTTGTGTTGTTTCATCTTATAGACAATCTTAATATCTATAGTATTATTCGCTATCTATATATCTCTTCTCTCTCTCTCTACCCGTTCCTTCCCTTGCCTCTTTTTCTTCATAAAAAGTTAAAAAATTCAGCTTAAGAGTCGCTTTCCTTTAAGAGAGAAATATATTTTTGCCCACATCGGTTTTGTAGAAGAACAGAGCTTTAACAATTATCGAAAGTAATGAGAATATATTAGTTATAATTTTTAACAAACATAACTATATGGGTTTAAGACGTAAACATGTGGTAAAATTACTTTTTAATTGAATTTGAGATGTGTTCAAGGGATATAAATTCTAAGCGAGTTTAGTAAATTGTATAATCGAATTATTTAAGGCTAAAATAATTAATAAATAACATATTTTTTTAATCTATCACATATTAGTACTATTTAATAATTTTATTAATTTTTATAATTTCCTGTCGATTTTCGACGAGTTATACGCTAGTTAATATAGTAAAAGATAAGAGTACAAGGGATACTCCAATCTCTATTACAATTCACGACTCTTCAAAAAAAAAAAAGTTACAAATCCAAACAAGATCTGAGATCAGTAATTCCATCAACACTCGAAACATCGCACAAGTGAGAAGTTTGAAGACAAAACAATACAGTACTAGTTGTTTTATAGATGTTAGTTAATCTCATTGCACGTTTGGAGATTTCCATTATGTTTCTAAAGATCCAACAATTAATACTTACATGATTAGTTTCTACACCAAATTATGTCACATAGTATCATCTCTATAATATACTCCCTCTGTCCCGTTCAATAAGTCTCATTTTGTCATTTTGAGTATCCCACTCAATAAGTCTCATTTCCTTATTTGGCAAAGATTAACACACTAAAACTCACTTTATGTCACACTCAGACGTGAACAGTGTTATTTACTTTATTGTATAATGTTTTTCCACTCAGCCCACTTTAACATCAACAATAAAATACTACCTTAATCACACTCTAACCCTCTTTTTCTTAATCTACGTACATATCTCAAATGAGACTTCTTGAGTGGCACGGAGGGAGTATATATATAAATACAAAAATTTCAAGACTAGCTAATTTCAACTTGACTAAACTTACAAAGATTAATTAATTCATCAGGTATTCTCATTTGATAACAAGCCATAATAAAAACAACAATTTATTAATGTTTTTTATAATCACATTTGACGTGGGAAGAAATCAATGACCACGTAGGTTGGATTCACATGGCAAAGCAATTTCATTATCAATTATTCACGTGAACTTCTCGTGATCACGCCTAATCTATTACAAATAATAAATAAACTTCGAAATACAATTAGATATAAATATATAATCAATACATTCAATGTCATTAATTCATTAAATAATTAAAGACATACTTAAAGCAAACAGCAGACCTCCGCAGTCCAAAAAAACTTATATTAAAAAAAAAGTCGCATTATGGTTTTGGTTAGCCAGAAATTTTAATTATTCAAGAACAAAATAAATAATTATATAAAATAATTAATAGATATTCTACATATATGAATGAAATCATGAGGTTTCTGCTTCTGGGAAATGTAGCTGTAAATGTAATTGAGGGGGGTCGGTCGCACTGGGTTGCCATTATTGTAATAATTGTTTGGATCCAATATAAAATTATATTATATTTCATTTAAAAGATTTATTTGCTTTCGATATAAAAGTATTGCAACTGTTTTCATTTCGGATAAGTGTAACATTCATGTTTTTTTTTTCTATTAATATCGTGGGATCCCGCAGTCGCTACTTTTGGTGCGCACTGGGTAAACCTCCGTCCCTTGTGCAGTAGCCTACAACCCACACATGACAGGTAAACCACACTTTCCAAGTATATGTGTGACAGACTCGACCTATAAAGGCGCTTCGTGAGGTTCGAATCTGAGACCTCTCAATCTCAAACGCTCACTTTTTACCATTAGGTCATTCCCAAGGGAACGTAACATTTACGTTATATTCTTGAAGCAGCAAGGGCGGCATTCCTTTCCAATTCTTTTTCCTTTTTTTCTATTTTTCTAAATAACGAGAATAATCAGCAGTTGCTCTTATTTATCATTACTGAGGTGTGTAAATGAACCAAGATACATATATGAGCTATTTCTTAATATTCAAATTTATAAGTTATAAGTATTTATTTTCTATAGTAAAATACTTTATTTAAAAATAACGAATATTCAAATAGAGAATTACATTAAAAAGTGCTTTTACACTCATTTAAGGTCAAGTAAGTTCATGTGCATCAAATATGTGATAAATAAAACTCGAGTTCGACTTGAAAAATATTTAATCAAGCTTGAATGTGTGAATATATGGCTCGATTCAATTATTAAAACACTTGAATTTTATATATCATGTCAATCAGGTCAATCCACTCAATTTCAAACTATCATATATATGCATTGTTGGACTATTTGTAAGTAGTTAAATGGGCTAGATTTTCTTTTAACATTCTTTGCTCTAACTCTAAACCTTCAGTTTTCGGCTAGTCAATCGAGTCCATTTTTTTGCAATTTTTGGACATGTTATATAAATTGACTAGTGAAGAATGATCGTCATCTCGTATTCTTTACACAAATAAATACACACATTAGAGAGACCAAAAGTAAATAATTAGAATAAACGATGGGGAAATTAGTGTGCATAAATGGAGAAATTATGGACAAGCAAGTGAAGGTCGACATACGTTTTAATTATATTGCTTTTTTTTTCTCTATTAATGTGTGCGCCAATTTTATTTCTTTTAAATTATTTTTAGGGAACGCAATTTCAATCTCAAGATATCTCAAATACATGTAAATCATTTAAAATGTCACTAAGTTATTGCGTATCAATAACATAAAATTAATAAATAACCCTATAGTTTTCATTAAAAATAATATCATCATAGAAAAATTTGAGTTTTACGAGTCACGAGGTGATATGCTCAATTGTTGGAGGGTCCTCACTCCTCAACATGAAAATCCCCAACACTTTGATAGTTGTATAGTGCATTATGAAATGATGTTTTGCCCCTTGAAATTGACATTTGCTCCTAGAATTGCTACATTAATATTTTCAATTGGACCTACTTGTTCCAATTTGAAGGAGCATCTATTTTGCAACATCACCTTTCATGCCATCCAAATCCCCTACCATTTCCTAATCCTTTTACTAAAAACCAGCTTCCATCATAAACTATTTTTCTTGCCTTGGCGATTTTTTCTTGGGTGATCATATTAATCAAGAAATTGCTACAATTATAAGTTACACCATATGAAGAATGTTTTAGGTGGTTCTATATCTACTAACAATAAAACTAGCTTTGTAGATTTAGGAAGTTTTGGTTTACTATCTATATATATATGTACCCAGCACGTTTGATTACATGCAACATTCCATATGTAGACAATGAATAAGACTCCCTTTAACATTAAAAACTATGCTAATACCTTAAATTCTATTTAGTCGCACTGTGGCTGGTCACACGCGTTAAAAAAAAAAGAAAATTAACAGTAAAAATGGAAATAATCACATTTTCCCTTAGAATTTTGAATCCCTAACTAGGGTATATTTCCCTTTCCAAACTCTATATTATCTTTTTTAGTTTGTGTGGCAGTGAGTCCAAATACCACTATCCATTTAACTTAATCCTTACTTCTTATTATATATATATATATATAAATGAGTTAACATGAAAATTATTTTTCGCGTGAGAACTTGAGAGCCGTGCTTAAATCAATATGTAGTTATGCTTAAATTTATATTGTCATGCTTAATTGTATAAATATTAGTGCTTAAATAAAATGATACTACATAAATCTATATATATATATTCATGGTTAAAATAGTCACAATCATATCATACAAAGGTTAATGCATGGTTCAAATGGTTCCTAGTTCTCGTGCTATGATTGATTTTTATATAAACCAATTTCATTATATCTATATATATATATAAATAAATAAATAATGTGTGTGTTGTGAGGGGGGGGGGGGGGGGGGTTGGTGGGGGTGGGGGGTATGGTATGGTGGTATTATTCTATTGAGAAGAAGCATGCATGACATAATTTGGCAATCATAATGAGACAGCCAGTCTTTCTTTACACAAACTCCATAACTTATTAACCAACTTAATCAAATTAGTTATCATCCATCAAATTAAATACTCCTAATTATTAATTAATAATTACCATTGTGAGGCGTCGGATACTGCCCGTACCCTTTCGCCGCCACCGCCGTCGGAAAATAGCTCCCGCTCGACATCGGCACCGGGAACCCCACCCCCGCCGCCTCCGGCGCCGCCGGGTTCACTGCCACCCTCTCCAACGACTGCACCTGGCTCTTCAAAAACTTGACGTAATGAATGGCCTCATCCAGCATCGACGCCGTGTCCATCTTCGTCCCGCCGGGCACCAGCCGCTGCAGAATTCTTATCCGCTCGCTTATCCTCTCCCGCCGGTGGCGCGCCGCCACACTCTGCGGGTCCGTCGATATCCTCACGTTCTTCCTCTTCGGCCGCTTCACCGACTCCGGGTCGATGTGAACCGGCTGCATCGCCGCTATCCGGAAGATCATCTCTCTCATCGCCGCCATCGAATTCCGCTTGCCGGAACCCTCGTCGGAACCCCATCCCCCGCCGCCGGGATGAGTTTCGAGCGACGGATCGTGGTGGGACCCGCCGGAGAGCGGCATGCCGGGAGGGTGGACGTGGAAATCGTCGAACGTCGGCGATTGAACGTTGAAATCCTCGTAGAGATTGACGCTGTTGTTCGCCGTCATCGGATTGAGGTTGTTGCCGTCGTCGCTGTCGTCGTCGAAGGCGGCGGAGAAGTCGGGGAGCTTCTCCATCTGCAACAGCATCATTTCCATCTGGTCTTGCGAGGCGGATTTCATGAAATCGATGTTCATGGCCGCCGCCGCCGCCGCCAATATTTTTTGTATTGAATTGACGAAAATGGGCTTTGGAAAAAGTTGAAATTCTTGAAGAAAGCGCAAAAAGTGGGAAGAAGAGGGATGGATTGGGGAAAGTGAGAAAAATGAAGCAAAATAGTGATATTGGGAAGAGACTTGAGTGAGGGAGAGAGGAGAGGTAGTTATAACAAAGCAAAGCAAGTTGGTTCATTATTAGTAGGGCTGTCAAACCATCTGGGCCGGGTTGGCCTGGCTCGCCGGGTCAAATGATCTGTTTTGGGCTGGGTCGGGCCAGTCTAGTCCTATCTGTTCGCTGGGCGGGTCGGGCTAAAGTAGCCCGGTCATATTGAATTTTAAAAAATCTGCTATTATAAACAAATATTCAAACCAAACTATAATTTGAATCCATAAACATATCTTGATATTCATAAACAAACCAAATCTGCTGTCATAAATATCCAACAACAAATATCCATAATTTGGATCTATAAACATATCCATAAATCAAACCTGTTGTCATAAACATATCCATAAACCAAACCAACAACAAATAAATATAATATCTTGCTCTAAAACTCCACATATTACATAGATTAAATCAAGCACAATTTGAATCTTCTTTGGATACTCGTATTTTCTCCATCTCTTGCGTTTCTATAATTTAAAAAAAAAAACATGTAAAGAAAGATAAGTTAGTAGGCAATAGATATTTTTATAACAAATATTCCAAGTAAAGGTATAAATATATAAACGAATAAATCATTACCCGATGTTTCAACTACTTCGATAAACAAATTAAAATTAGTACAAAAACAAACTAAAATATGTAATAGAGACATAATAATAGATTATCCAAAATTTTGCAGCAATATCGGCTTTTGTGGAATAATTCAGTACCTTTTTATGCTCCATACTCCAACATATTTCAATATGCTTTTGAAGAATTTTAAGTAAAACCAACTGAAATTCGAGAGAAAGAAGAATAAATTAGATAGAGAGAGATGAAATCTTACCTAGCGCTTGGTGGGTGGCGAGGGGGCCGGCGGCGACTGGCGGTGATGGCGGCAGGAGGACGAGAGGAGAGGACGAGAGCCGAGAGGAGAGACGAGAGAGGAGAGGACTGGAGTGGAGCGGTTAGAGTTTTTTAGGGTGGGTACTAGGTAGGGTTTTGTTTCTGGATTACAAACTTATACATTATAATTTTAACTTAAATCTGACCGGGCCAATTTGGCTCGAAGCCCGTCGGGCTTTTTAGGCCCGCGGCCCGATCGGCCTGCCAGGTCACTTGGGTCGGGCCAAATAGGCCTGAGTTTTTTTGGGCCACTAAAAACAGCAGCCTAGTTTGGCCCAAATATCGAGTTGGGTTGGGCTGACCTGTCGGGCCGAGCTTTTCAAGGCCCATTTTGACAGCTCTAATTATTAGGGGAGAGATCCGCTTAAGATATATAATCTCTCCAACTCACTGAAATTGTTATGTTACTATTCGGTACGGAAATTAAACATAAGGTAAAGGCAAATTCTCCTTGAGACGCATCTCACACTGTGAGAACGCGCGTGGCGCGGACACTGCACGCGCGCGCCTCTCACGCGCGGCGCATGTTGTGCACTCGTTTTTTTTTTTTCTTTTTTTTTTGCCAATAAGCCCATATGCACACCACTACATATTCATATGCACACAACTTTTATGTTGATATGCACACCGAAGAGTATTGATATGCACCAACTTTTTCTAATTTTTTTTTCGATTTTTGTTTTTTATATTTCAAAATTTATTTTGCACACTACAAAAAACGCGCATTTAACGATAGAATTTTCCGTCGTTAAACCATAAAATTCCATCGTTAAAACAGATTAACGAAGTACTAGCGACGAAATACGAACGACGCCAAAATGCTCGTCGCTAAGACACCTAACGACGGAATTTCCCATCCGCCATTACGTTAACTACGATAATAACGACGGACACGCCGTCGTTGACCTCGCATCATAATTTCATCGTCGAGTTGTCTGACGACGGCTCTACGACGGAATTATCCGTCGTTAACAACGAGAGAATTAGAGACAGAATTTCCGTCGCTAGTAACAACAAAATTAATTCCGTCGTTAGCTTTGACTGGGTCAGTTGACCGTTTGGCAACGGACTTTCCGTCTCTTAGCTTGTTTCAGCGGACCAGATTTTACGTACTTTTTCTATTCCCCTGCACCACCAATTTCATATATTACTAATTACATAAAATACAAAATTAATATCATCGTTATCAAATCTCATTCAAGCCACAGATTTCATAAAATAGTTAAATATCACAATAATATTCTAGAGATAGCTCCAAACTAACAGTTTTGACAACAAAGTTCAAACTAAAAGATAGTTCTAAAGTAAGTGTTTTGATAACAAAGTTCAAACTAGGAGATAGTTCACCAAACTAGCAGTCTAATCCATCCTCCGTTGCTGGTCAAGAGAATAAATTTTCTCTTGCACGACTTTAAGCTGGGCAGCCAATTGAAGCATCATTTCATTTTGCGAGTCCCGATCTGCTGCAAGCTTTGCCTTTTGTTCTTGCATCTCCATTATATGCATGGAGTTGTGAGACTGGGTTCCAACACTCAAAGAAGTTCTACCTAGAGAGTCTGTCATGTAATTCGCTGAAAAAAGTCTCCTCTTCTTATCGAGACCACCAGTAGTTTCAATGAAAATCTTAGACCTATCGATTGTTGGGACCTCAGAGGTGTCGGGATTGAGCTGACTCAAAATCTGAATCTTCTCATTCATCGTCATCTACATACACAAAAGATTGATAATTGAATATAGTTTAATTATTGTAACAAGTAAAAGTTATTATTGCAAATCAACATTACCCCAATACGGCGAGCCTTTGCGCAGTCAAACTCGTCGTCCTTAGACATGTGCAATCTTTCAAACACCTCTTCAGCGACCTCGTTCTCAGTGACTCCTCTCCTTGGCCTATGCACATAATAAAGAAAAGAAATTGTAAGATATACAATAATGCCATAATATTAATTAAATTCAACTTTTTAGAATACTTACATATTCAATAGCATACTCTAGACCGCTTTTGAGCCTCATTTGTGCTTTGACATTCCAGTTTCCGGTCCTTCAGTCTCAGTACGTCGGCTATTGGAACATTTTATAGACTTCTCAATGACGTCTTCCGTCTCCTAGTATGCTAGCCAACCATTCCAGTCCTCATTAGGAATCCATTGAGGCCTTCCTTTTGTTTCATTAAACCTATTTTCTTCAAAGTATGTATGAGGTCCCTATACCTTCTCACTGTTTTGTCATTCCAGCTTTGGTGAACAATAGCCTCATCCTCGCGTCTCCAAGAAAATGTTTTCTGCAAATAGTTATATAACGAATTAATCGTTCAACAATTAGTATGAAGTTAAAGTTGGATTATAAAAATAATGTTACCTTGAATTCGTCAAAATAAGAATCCTTCAAAGCGTCAGGCACGAATCTCCAAGCATATCCTGTTGGATTTGGAAATTTTGTAAAACTATTCCAAATAGTTTCTGAGACCTTTCCACTAGAAAGCAACGTCTTCTTTTTCCTACATTTGGTAGAGTAAGATAATTAAAATGATAAGCATGATATATATGTAGATGAAGTACCTTATATACACTATCAATCACTAATTAAGTTAAAAGACAAATAGTATAAGCTATTTACCTTCTTAGCAATACTGCCAATATATACTTGTTTTCATACAATTTAAAGTGTACCTACAAAATTGGACTGAAGTTAAAAAGAGAGAATTCAACACCACTAGTCATCAGGTACTTATCCCTAGAACTCTTGGAATCATTTCCCATTTTGGCATGGTCTCCACTAGAATAGATGAAGTAGATGATTTTTTTCAGACATAATATGTATGGATCAGATATCATTATATATCATATGTAGACGACAATCTTGTTCTAGTGAGACCATTGTGCAGAAAATCCATGTCATGTATGAAACAAATACGAATAATACATATATAAAAACTTACGCGTCGTGATGTATGATCACCGGAATCTGACCATGAGCTCCTTGTGTGCTCGATCCTGCATCACCGCACCTCAATCACACGTCTCACTATGATCCATTATAAATAACAAATTGTACATTATAAATAACTATTCCATATTTCGATCGAAAATAAGTTGGCAGATTATTAAGGAATACCTTCCACGACTAACAAAGAGAGATATAGAGAGAGAGAGAGAGAGAGAGAGAGAAAGACAGAGAGAGAGATAGTCTGACCTAATAGAGACAGTGGGGCGGCGAGTTGCGGCGGCGAGGCGTGGCGGCACCGTGACGGTAGAGCTGCGGCGAGGCGCACGGTGCCGTTCACAACTGTGAAAGAGAGGAATGTGAGCAACAAAGATTTTAGAAGAGAGAGATGGTGACCGAGCGATGAAACTCACCCTTGGTAACGTCTAGACGACCGACCGGAGAAGATAGGAATTAGGGATTTCTAGTGGATTGGGGCTAATTGAGAGAGAATGAAATCTGAGTTGGTGGGAAGCGGGAATTAATTAAGTACTAACGACGGAGTGTGATGGTCCCGATACGAGTTACTGGTGTAAGGGGGGGGGGGGAATACACCAGTTATGATTTTAAAAATAAACTCTAGAAAATTACTTCAACCGAGTAAAAAGACTCAGTTGAAATCTCACAGCTGAGTATGCAACCTCAGCTGCAAGAGTTGTGATGTGCGGAATGTGGTGGAAAATAAACTCGTAAAACAACTCACGCTTATATGGACGGTTGGTCAAAAACCAAAACAGTTGAGAATGCACAAAAGCGGTTTGTATGCTGGTTAGTCAGTCAGATGAGAATGCAAGAAATAACTGAATAAGGAAAAACACGAGCACACAGAGAATTAACGTAGTTCGGAGCTAACACTCCTACGTCTACGGGGAGTTGTGAGTCCACACAACTCTGTCCAAGTTCTTCTGGACAAACCACTCAGCTTACGCGGGCTGAGCAACCGTTATGAATAAGTTTGCGGGTACTTATCAACCTTACAGTTTAGTTTACGGGTACTAAACGACCTAACTACTCAGTTGCAGGAAGAGTAGGATCCTAAACCTTTTCAGGTGAAAGAAAAATATGTTTCCAACTAAAAGCTCGAACGTGATGTGATCTATGATCTAACTCTCTACGAACTCTCACTAAGTGATGTTCTCAAGGTTCGATCTAAAGACACAAAACTAACTAACTCTAGAACTCTCAACAAGTGATGTTCTAAGAGATTAACTTCAGTTCAGCTCGTGAAGAATATTGCTCTTTCTTTTGCTCTCTGGTTTCTTCTCGCGTGTATGTCTTCTTGTCTTCTTCGAATGAATGAAGGCCTCTATTTATAGGCGGAGAGTATCAACTAGCCGTTGGAGGAGCTGTTGATCTCTGTTCTTTGAAAGCGATGGCTTGTCTCTCATCTCTGCAGACTTTCCCGATATGGCATCTGTGCTCTTCTGCTTTCCATCTGAGATAGCCTTGTGTTGGGCCAAATGGGGTATGACTGAACGGTCAAACCCTCACGTGACTTCCTTTTTGAAATTCAAATCTTAACAACAGACTTCCAACAAGGAGTGGTCGGTTAAGACTTTCGATCTTCAACTAGCTTGTTCTTCAGCCGATGTTCTATCTGACAACTAACAGTTGAACTCTCAGCTGACTTCATCTTCAAGCTGTTGATCTTCTTGGTTGAGTTCTACAACTGATGTTCTGAAACTGAACACTCAGTTGTCTTCCTTATATCTGATCAGTTGGGTTCGAACGCTCAGATGGCTTTCTTACATCTGATGTTCTCTTCCCCTTTACTGCTTCTCATCTGATGAACGCTCAGTTGTTTTCCTTACAACTGATGTTCTATCTTTTGAATGTGACTTCCCCTTTTTTCTTTTGGATACTTGACCATTGATCTGAACCTTGAATGTAGCTTCCTTCTCCTTGACTCTCATCTGATGAAATGAACGCTCAGTTGTCTTTCTTCACAATTAATGTTCTGAAGACTTCCCCCTCTTTGCATCTGAAGATATGAACTCTCAATTGTCTTTCTTCACAACTGATGTTCTGTCTGAGTGATGCCTTGTTGCCATCTTCATCTGGAGACCTGTAAAGATAAAATCTTAACTTTGCTCAAACAGCGAGCCTAACTGCTAACATTAGGTTCTAGCAACATCTACTCGGTTGAGGTCAGTTGGTTTTGGAATTCATCAAAACTCTTACTAATAAATTTCCCAACAATTTTCCCCTTTTTGATGATGCCAAAACCACTTATAACTTTAAACCTCTACTGATCTAAACCTTACTAACTTATCTAAAATCTCAGCTGAAATTCTAGACAGTCTATAAGATAAAACATCAAAGGGTTAGCACAGTTATAACATGGTATTTAAAAGACTTTGTGATTCAGAGCTTGGACAATGAGGGATTGTTCATCAAGGTGAATCTTATAACTGAATAGTTTTCATTACAACTGATTGTTACAAAAGATAGGCTCAAAAACCAAAAATTACAACAGTTGCTAGAAAACTAACTGAGCTAGTATTGTAGCCCATACTTGCCAAAAATCCTTACAAAAATTTCCCTCTTAGCATGTGACTCCTTGGAGATGTCCACTCCATGCTCCTTGCAAACCTGCCTCGTCTCAGATGCGATCTTCGTGCGGTTCGGGTTGCTGGAATTTGGGAGAAGAGGAGGCCGATACGTAACCCTCTTCGGAACTGGAACAGTGTTCAAGTCCAGGTTGGCGTCAATCATAGCCCGCCTGAACTGGCTGAACATGCCAGAATCCCCTGAGTGCAACTCGGTCAGCGCTTCCTTGAACGCTTTCCTTGGGTCGCCGGTTGCGTAAACCTTCCTGTAGTAGAAGTCGTTCACGAACTCCTGCTTGAACAGCTCCCACTCCTCATTCCACTCGGTCGGCATCCACTTGTCAACATGCCTAAACCGACTCTCAACCTTGGACTTTGCAGGCAACCTTTGTTGCTTCAACCGAGCTTCCGCCTTTGATTGAATTTTGTTGATGCGGCATCGGCTGCGGGAGGCAACGTTGCGGTCCAGGTTCTGTGACACCTTTTTCAACTCAACCTCGAACTGGTTCACCCTCCTCGCCTGGCTGGCGGCAAACTTCCTGATCCAGCTCGGGTTCATGTAGTCCTTCTCCTCTACATCCATAGCCTTGGCCGCTGCAATGCACTCTTCGGTTGTTATCCCGTCGAGTTCAGAATCCAGCTCGGCTGCGATCTCGGCTATGGAGCTGTAGGAAACTCCAATCTTCTCTGCCTGCTCCAAGTCTTTAGTCATCTCAGCTCCACCGACTTCGGTTGACTTGGGAGCGGCAGACTTCCTCTTCCTCAGCTGAGATTTGGATGATTGAGCAGCTGGCACTCCTTGTTCTTCTTGGGTCTCTTCTTCTTCCTGTGCCTCAACCCCCGTCTCCTTCTCTTCCCCCTTTTTGGCATCAGCAACAAGGCTTGCTACTGAACCATCCAGAGAGTTGAGTTTATCCTCGGTTAGTTGAACATGGTTGAAGAGTTCATCGACCGCACACTCCAGCTCGATCTTCTTCGCCAGTTCGAAGTCCTGGCGCTCTTGTTCGGCCTTCTTCAAGACAGAGAGGTTGTCGATGACCTCTGTCTGAAAGGCAGCGAACTCAGCCCACCGCGACTCGAACCTGGACTCCCATTCAGCATCCTGCGTCTGTTGGGACTTGGCAAGATTTGAGTCGGCCATAGATTTGAAGACGTTGAGCTCCGACTTCAGTCCCAACAGAGTGGATTTCAACTCCGACATTTCCTGACTGGTGGAGGAGGAGTTGAGCTCCGACTTCAGTCCCAGCAAGATTTGAGTCGGCCATAGTTGTTGGTTCTTGGCTGCTTGTTCTTCCAACGCCCTCAGCTGGTCATCTTGTTGGTGCTGGAGGTTGGCGAGCAGTTCGGTCCTCAATTGGTTGACCCTCTCAGCTACCAGCTTGCAGATTTCTTCAGTTGTTGGAGCATGCTGAGCAGCTGGAGGGGCTTGAGTGGTTAGAGCTAGAGGCTCAGCTCTGACCATGGCTTGTCTGGATGCCAGGTACAACTTCAAATCTTCTTCTTCTTCCTTCGCGGCTGCGGCGGCCGCATCGACATCCTCAAGAAAGTCAGCTGATTTAGCCAACATGCTGTCAAGGAAGTCGACGCACTCCTTTCCAGTTGCCTCCCTTGTATCCATCCCTTCAGCTCGACTCAGGTCCATCCGTCGAGTGAGCAGCGCGATCCGGTTGTTGTATGCCACCTCCAAGTTGGAATAGTTGAAGTAGGCTCGGATGCGGGACTCATTGGACTTCAACCTGTCCCAGCTCTGCATCCTGATCGTGTCTTCCTTGACGTACCAGTGGCTGAAGATCAGGTGGAACTGGTACAAGAGCTCGGTTCCTAGAGTGGCGAAGATGGGCATGTTGCGAGCCTCATGGAACAGACCTAACAGCTTTTGAAAGCAGTAGGCCACCCTGCCTTCGTGCTCCTGAGCAACTGCCTGCAGGTCCTCCGCTTCATTAATTGGGGAGGGGGTAAGATTGTATGGCTCAGGTTCAAGAGGTTCATCGATGTTGGCCAAAGAGTCGGTCGCAACATCGGCATCGAGCTGAGAGCTCGAAATTTGGGATTCGGTTGGAAGAGTGGGTTCAGAGGTTTTCTCAACATCGGCCAAAGGATCGGTCTCGATGTTGGCATCGAGCAGAGTGCTCGGAATATCTAGCTCTGGTTGGGTAGAAAGAGCAAGAGGCTCTGGGGGCGGTACGACATTATCTCCTGCCGTGGGGGAGGTGGTAACATCTTCAACGTTCTCAGATGAGAAGGATGCATCCGACGACTCGACTGTCTCCATTCCCTCAACATCATCAGCTCCAGGGGCTCGAGGGACGATCTCGAACGAGGCGGCCTCAGCTGAGCGGCTGGATTCGGAACGCTCCTCAGCAGGTGTTGACTCAACTGGTGCCTCCTCCTCGGCTGGAGCTTGCTCCTCAGCTGGCTCCTCAGCTGGAACCTCAACTGGCTCATCAGCTGACTCATCAGCTGGAACATCAGTTGGCTCATCAGCTGGCACCTTAGCTGCCTTCTTGGTCGACTTCTTGAACCGTACCCTTAGCTTTTTCTGGGCAGGTTCCTCAGTTGACTCCTTCTCCGACTCAGCTCGTCGGCGTGCCACTTTGGATTTGGCGGGGCGAGCAGCGGCTGGTTTCCCCTCAGCTGTCGACTCAGCTGTCTTTCCCGACTCCCTCTTTTCCTTAGGAGTGTAGACACTCCTCAGCACCTCCTGTGCTTTCTTGGCTGTAGGGAACAACAACAGCTTCTTCAGCGGCGTCTCCTCGCAGTCTGCCCAGACCATGTTGCGGTCCTTGGTTGCGAGCAAGATGAGGGCTGATATCTTGCAGCCGAAGTTGAGTGTCCCCTTCACACTCAGCAGCTTCTCTCCAGACTCGGTTGTAGTCTCGGAGATCTTCGACTTCTCCACCATCAACTGGTTCAGGAAATATTGGAACTAGTTGATTTGGTGTTGGTGCTCCAGTGCCACCAGCTGCTTCAGTTTGGGTCGGCTGATGTCCCCAAACGCGCTACTGTAACCGAACACCACTTTCGACACTGCATCGAACAGCAGGCGATGTTCCGGCTTCAGCTTTGTCCGTTGCATGTTGCTCCTCAGCCTCTCCGGCTCGATCAGAGCATCTTGCAGAAACTCATCCGCCTGTTCGTCGGTAATATTCTCCAGGAACTCGGTGGCAGTGTGGTTGACGGGAATGATGTACCGGAGGACATCGGACACGTCGATGGGGAAGATGACACGATGTATCGTCCTGGCCGGAACATCTCTTTGTCGGCAGGACACCTCCGTAGATACTCTCTCTGCACAGTCAAGGGGGCGCTTGAGGTTGACGTAGAATTCTCCGACTTGGCGTCTGAGCAAGTCGGAGGGGCAGAGTTTGGCCCATTCGAGGAGGCCATTCTCCCTGAGTGTGTTTGCGAGCGGGGCCAAGACCAGCGACTCCAGTTCCTCGTCGGAGAGGATTTGCTCGAAGTGAATCTTCGATACTAGCATATCGAACGATTCTTCATATGTGGTAGGGACGAGGGATGGTCCAGACGATGCCATTCTCTTACTTTTGGGTGCCATTAATGATCACTGCAAAGAGAATATATATAGAAGAAAGGAAAGACAATCTTTTGCAGAAAATGGGTTAGGCAGAAACTGGGAAGACGATGAATAGGTAAATTAGATATGCACGAATGAGGAAAGTAGGAGATATCTTCCTGATTTTTCGCCTTATATAGGTCTTGACTCGGATGAAATCGACGGCTGGGGTTAAATGGCGCGAATCTATCAACGCTGAGATCACACGACTGTTGACTATCTTTGACTTGACGTTTTGATCCGAGTTCCAATCAGCGCGTGAGAAGGTGTACAGTTTATCTTGTCAGCCCAATCGCACTATAAAGTAGGCTATGGATGTTTAGCCGTACTTTACATTTAATACGACATGATGACTATTTTTAATGTAACTGACTAGTTCAGGAATGTTTGAATTTATTTCAAACATTCTCATTTAAGAACATATCACCTTCAGCCATAAATGTTACCTGCCAGCTGATGTCGAAATCAGCTGAGTTCCCATGTTGCAGCATACCATCAGCTGACTCGAGTTCGTCTGTTCAACTAATGTCTGATTCCTTCGGTTAGCAATCTGCATCTGATCGGCATACCATCAGCTGACTCGAGTTCGTCTGTTCAGCTGACGTCTGATGTCATCAGTTGGCGATCCGCATCTGAAATTCCCCCTTCATTTGAGCTTCCCCCTCAGATGGATATCTATCTCTTTTCTCCAATTGACTCCTCATCTGGTGGATCCAACAGTCCAAGGAGGTCACAAAGCATCTTGAACCGTACTTCAGCTAGAGGTTTGGTGAAGATATCAGCTCTCTGAATCTCAGTTGGAATCTTCTCTATGGACACATCCTTCTTCTCAATATGATCTCGGATAAAATGATGACGGATATCAATATGCTTTGTCCGAGAGTGGTGAACAGGATTCAAAGAGATAGCTATGGCACTTGAGCTATCACAATGAATGGGAACCTGTCCAGTTGCAACTTCATAATCTCTCAGCTGTTGCTTGAGCCACAACACTTGCATGCAACAACTTCCGGCAGCCATATACTCTGACTCTGTTGTAGAAGTGGCAACACATGCTTGTTTCTTGGAAAACTATGAAACTAGCTTGCTTCCCATGAACTGACAGTGTCCAGATGTGGACTTTCTGTCCAACCGATCTCCTGCTAGATCTGCATCTGAGTATCCAGTCAGTTGGATATTGTCGTCAGTTGGATACCACAATCCAACATTAACAGTTCCCTTCAGATACGTGATGATGTTCTTTGCTACCAACATGTGTGCTTCCCTTGGTTGAACTTGGAACCGAGCACACACTCCAACTGCGTATGATATGTCTGGCTGGCTGGCAGTCAGATATAGCAAAGAACCGATGATCCCTCTATACTTGCTGGCATCCACGAGCTTTCCTTCAGATCCAGGTTCAATCTTCCAGTTAGTATTCATTGGGATCCTTGTGATCTTACTTGTCTGCAATCCGAACTTGGTGATGAGCTCCTTTGTATACTTGGATTGATTGATGAAAATCCCTTCTGGCGACTGCTTCACTTGTAATCCAAGGAAATAATTCATCTCGCCCATCATTGACATCTTGAACTTCTCCTTCATGAGGTTTGAAAATTTTTCACACAGTTCCTCCGACTTAGATCCGAATATGATGTCGTCAACATAGATTTGCACAACAAGAATGTCATCTCCAACTTTGATGGTGAACAGGGTTTTGTCAACTGACCTTCGTTTGAACCCCGAGTTCAGAAGAAAACCACAAAGAGTGTCATACCAAGCCCTTGGCGCTTGCTTTAGTCCATAGATAGCTTTCTTCAACTTGTACACTCTTCTATCTCCAGTCTCAAAACCAGGAGGCTGTTCAACATATACATCTTCCTTGATATCTCAATTGAGGAATGCACACTTTACATCCATCTGATACACCTTGAACTTGTGATGTGCGGCATAAGCTAGAAAGATTCGGATGGCTTCCAGCCTTGCAACCGGGGCGAAGGAGTCCTCGAAATCGATTCCTTCTTGTTGGCAGTATCCTTGAGCTACCAACCTTGCCTTATTCCTCACTATGAATTCAATGGCGTCTCTCTTGTTTTTGAAAATCCACTTCAATCCAATCACCTTGACACCATTTGGTCTTTCTACCAACTCCCATACACAGTTGCGTAGAAACTCATTCAGTTCTTCTTGCATGGCTGTTGTCCAATGAACACAGTTGAGAGCTTCCACAACGTTCTTCGGTTCTGGCACATCAGCTACAAAGCAAGATATCATGGCAACATCTCCAGCTTGCTTGAACTCCTCTAGAACTGCCAACTCCTCTGCATATTGGGCATAAGTGTTGGAATCTTCCTCGGTTGAATCCTGAGTCGCAAATCTGCTTCTTGTACGAACACCTTCGGTTGGATCTCCGATGATGTTGTCAGTGGAATGAACTTCATACCATCTTCGGTTGCGTCTTCCTTCTTCTTCCAACTGTGGTTGTTCCGTGATCTGAGTTGGAGTCTTTAGAGCTGGTGATTGATCAGCAGTTGAGTCTGGATCCTCAACATTGACAATAGTTTGAACCGGACTTGGTTGAGCTTCGGATGCTGATGCAGTTGGAGGGACATCAGCTGGAGTTCCCCCTTGAGATGAGCTGGGGTCCTCGCATTCATCTTCAGAGGAGTATGGATCCTCATCCTCGGTTGCCCATACTAGTGGTTCAGCAAGATTCTTTTCCCTTAGAGCTTGTGATCTGGTGACAACAGGTGGAACTTGTGGATTGCCTTGTTGTCCTTTAGCCTGTTCCCTGCACTCAAAAGTAGATTCATCAAAACTAACATGAGGTGTTATCTCCACAACACGAGAGCTATTGTTGAAAACTCTATAAGCCTTGATCCGAGCGGCATATGCAAGAAATATACCTTTCGAAGCTTTGGCATCAAAAGTTTTCAACTGAGTTTTCCCATTGTTGTGAATATAACACTTAGAACCAAAAACGCGAAAATAAGAAATATCTGGCTTCCTGCGTCTCCATAGCTCGTATGGTGTCTTTCCCAACCGCTTGGTCAGAAGAGACCGGTTCTGAGTGTAGTAGGTTGTGTTGATCGCCTCAGCCCAAAATCTCTTTGGCAGAGCTGAGCTGGTTAGCATGGATGTAGTTGCATCCTTCAGTGTTCTGTTCCTTCGCTCAGCTACTCCATTCTGTTGTGGAGTACGCGCGGCTGATGTCTGATGGGTAATTTCATTCTTCTCGCAATACTCGATGATGGTTTCATTCAGAAACTCAGTTCCACGATCTGATCGGATAGAAATGATCTTCATCTTTTGTTGGTTTGATATCCGATCCATCAGCTTGGGTAGCTCATCTTGGGTTTCACTCTTGTGGCGCATGAAGATGGTCCACGTATATCTTGAGTAGTCATCAGTTACAACCAGGGTATACTCGTTCCCGTTCATGCTCTTGGGTGTAACTGGCCCGAAGAGATCCATATGGATCAGCTGCAACACTCGGTCGGTTGAGGGAGTTGATTTCAACCGGAAGGATGATCTAGCGAGCTTTCCCAACTGGCATGCACTGCAGATATGTGTTGTTGAAAACACTCGGTTGGGTATGCCTCTTGCATGTTCTTGTCTGGCGAGTCGGTTCATGTCTTGAAGTTCAGATGGTTGAGCCTTTTGTGCCACAGCCAGCTCACATCTGAACTGCTCTTTGATAACAAGCAGGTGTCAGGAAGACTACTGTTCCAGTCAGCATAGTAGACGTTCCCGGTTGGCGATCGATTTCCCAACAATATGACCTGCTTTGATCTGACATCTTTAACTCTACAACCCTGTGCATTAAACTTGACAGAGAAACCATTATCACAGAATTGGCTGATGGAGAGCAAGTTATGCTTCAAACCATCAACATAAGAAACATTAGAAATCGAAACATGGTTGGTTTCAAGGGTACCGTAACCTCTGGTGTAACCTTTTGAGTTATCACCAAAAGTAACTGAGGGTCCTTCTTTCTCCACGAAACTTCCAAGCAAATCCTTCAGATTTGTCATGTGTTTCGAGCATCCACTGTCCATCACCCACATTGTAGCACACGCTTTATTCTTCCTCAGCTGTTTCTCCTGTACCTGCAAAGAGAAACTCGCTTAGGTCCCCAATTTTAGTTGGGTCCTGAAGGGTTAGAACCAGTTCCCCCTGGAACTGTGCGTCGCTTTTCCTTGTAAACTCGGATGGATTTATCATTCCAGATCACTTTTCCTTCATCATCAACTATAACAACACCTCGGTTATCCTTAGGCTTGTTGTTAATAGTGATGTTCTGTTTCTTGGGAGGAGTTGGATTTCTCCCATGTTGAACTTTCGGAGGTGAGGCTTTCCCCCTGTTTTGATGGCGATTTTTATCTTGTTTGATTTGTCTGGATGATCGGACGCCGTGTTGGAATCTTTGTGGCTGATTCTGATTCCAACTCCTTGAGTGTTGTTGATAGGTGTTCATGCCCTGTTGATGATTCATGTTGTGGCATGAGTATCTCCAACTGTTCGACCTGTTCCTTATCGGTTGACTCGGTTGGAACCTTTGGTTGAACTGGGGATGGAACCGCTGTTGATTCAGATGATTGAACCCTTGTCGATTCTGCGGTCGGTTCCATTCTTTCTGTTATTGACTCTGAAGTTGATGCAGAGGTCGGTTCTGATTCTGAGTTCGGTTGCGATTATGTCTTCAACGCCTCTGATTCCTCTTCTGACTTTTGGAACATTCCCCCTCGGTTGATGTCCCAACCGATGGAACATTCTGTCCTTCATCTACTGTTCCTTTTCCCTTCTCAGTTGTGGTTGCCTTGGTCGGTTGAGCATGCTGAGAAACGGAGGTTGAAATATTTTGTGGTGACTCAGGTTCCACTGTGTTCGGTTCAACAGCCTTAACCTCGACAGCTTTGATGAAGGTTGCTGGAGGAATTCCACTATCTTTAATCACATCATAACCGAGTCCTGACACGTCATCCATCTGTCTGCTGTAACTGATAAGATTCTCTAAGATCTTGGATGACTGATACAGCTTGATTAGATTGTCCTTCTCAGTTTGCAACTCCTTGAGGAGGACAGTTATCTGCTCGGTTTGTCCATCTGACTTCTTTATCAGCTGGTCGATCTGAGCCTCTTGATTTTTCAACTGATCTTGTTGTTCCTTGATCTGCTTCGTCAACTCCTCATCAGTTGGAGACTTAGCCTCGTTCAGTTGACTCTTGAGATTCTCAATCTCCTCGGTTTGGCTCTTGATCAGATCGTCTTTTTCGGTTAAGGAATCTTCAAGTTTGGCGAATTGAGCTTGAAGACTCTTAAACTCAACCGATTGGTGATGCAGTTCCTCACTGAGTTCTTGAAAATCACTCCAGGAGGGTTCCAACTCTTCGTCCAAAGATTCTTGCATGTTAGAAATATTGGAAGAATTTAACTTAGCAGGATTAGAATGTACCTCAGTATCATCCTGGTCGGTTCTAATAGCCATGAGGCATTGATCCTGACCGGTAGCGTTGTTGGTGGAAGTCAGCTCATCCTCATCTTCAGTGTCAGTGAAGATGTCCATGTCGTCAGCTGGTTCTTCTGCAACCTTGGCCTTGTTCTTACCAGCTTGTTTGGCCCTTAACGCTTCTCTCTCTTTCTTCGATAGATCTGGGCAGAGCCTTGAAATGACCTTCCTTGCCACATTCAAAGCAACCGTTGGTGACAGGCTTTGAACTGTCTCAAGTTCGGTTTGATTTGTAGAATCGTTTGTATTTCCCGAACCGAGTGTCCATGTCGGCTAGTTTCTTTGACAGGGCTGCAATGTTTTGTTGCAGTTCCTCTCTGCTTGGCTCCTTTGCAGTCGTGTCAGCTGATCTGGTTGGCCTCGATGTTCTCGATTTTGAGTAGTCAGCTCAGAGAGCAACTGACTTTGAGGCTGAGCCAACATCCTCAAGTCGACTCGTCTGAACCGAGGACTGAGATCTTCTTCGGTTCACCTTATACTCATTTCCCTTTAAGATTGAGAACAATCTTTCAGTTCCCATTTCACCAAGGTCAGCTCGGCTCTCGTGGATATTGGTGAAAGTATCCCACTCAGCCGGTAGAGCTTGCAACACTTTGAGATTGATTTCTCTTAGTGTGTATTTTCCTCTTCGGATGGACTGGATTCTTCTGAGGATGTCCATAAATCGGAGCTCTAGCTGATCAATTGTTTCATCTGTCTTCAGACAAAAGTTGTCGAAGTCTTGGCATGCATGTGAGAACTTGTTCTCCTTCGTCTCATCGCTTCCTTCACTCAGCGATGCCAGTATATCCCACATTTCTTTGGCGGTCTCACACTCTTCAATCCAAGGGACATAATCTTGTCCAACAGTGGACATAATCGTGCTTTGAGCCCAGATATCCAACTGGCTCACCTTGGCTTCCTCTGGAGTGTAGTCTTCCGGCTGCTTCTCCACAAACTCCACAACTGTATCTCCATCGTTGGGATTTGTAGGAGTGCGAGCTATTCTCTCTTTAATAATGATCGGTCCGGAAGAGAGTACTTGTTGCATCCTATGATGCTTCGACAGTAAGATCTTCTTCATCCGTGTCCTCCAGGATGTATAATTTACAACCGAGAACATTACCACGATCTTATCCTTGACGTCCATCTGCACACAACAACAGAACAAATATGCAAGCAAATATGCACTAGCGTGAAAAATAGATCTGTTCAGTTGACCACTGAAGAAACTTTCTCGAATTCACACCTTATGAAACAGAGTCAGTAGTCTTTTGAACAACTGCTCTGATACCACTTGATGGTCCCGATACGAGTTACTGGTGTATGGGGGGGGGGGGGGAATACACCAGTTAGGATTTTAAAAATAAACTCTAGAATATTACTTCAACCGAGTAAAAAGACTCAGTTGGAATCTCACAGCTGAGTATGCAACCTCAGCTGCAAGAGTTGTGATGTGCGGAATGTGGTGGAAAATAAACTCGTAAAACAACTCACGCTTATATGGACGGTTGGTCAAAAACCAAAACAGTTGAGAATGTGCAGATGTAGTTTGTATGCTGGTTAGTCAGTCAGATGAGAATGCAAGAAATAACTGAATAAGGAAAAACACGAGCACATAGAGAATTAACGTGGTTCGGAGCTAACACTCCTACGTCCACGGGGAGTTGTGAGTCCACACAACTCTATCCAAGTTCTTCTGGACAAACCACTCAGCTTACGTGGGCTGAGCAACCGTTATGGATAAGTTTGCGGGTACTTATCAACCTTACAGTTTAGTTTACGGGTACTAAACGACCTAACTACTCAGTTGCAGGAAGAGTAGGATCCTAAACCTTTTCAGGTGAAAGAAAAATGTGTTTCCAACTAAAAGCTCGAACGTGATGTGAGCTATGATCTAACTCTCTACGAACTCTCACTAAGTGATGTTCTCAAGGTTCGATCTAAAGACACAAAACTAACTAACTCTAGAACTCTCAACAAGTGATGTTCTAAGAGATTAACTTCAGTTCAGCTCGTGAAGAATATTGCTCTTTCTTTTGCTCTCTGGTTTCTTCTCGCGTGTGTGTCTTCTTGTCTTCTTCGAATGAATGAAGGCCTCTATTTATAGGCGGAGAGTATCAACTAGCCGTTGGAGGAGCTGTTGATCTCTGTTCTTTGAAAGCGATGGCTTGTCTCTCATCTCTGCAGACTTTCCCGATATGGCATCTGTGCTCTTCTGCTTTCCATCTGAGATAGCCTTGTGTTGGGCCAAATGGGGTATGACTGAACGGTCAAACCCTCACGTGACTTCCTTTTTGAAATTCAAATCTTAACAACAGACTTCCAACAAGGAGTGGTCGGTTAAGACTTTCGATCTTCAACTAGCTTGTTCTTCAGCCGATGTTCTATCTGACAACTAACAGTTGAACTCTCAGCTGACTTCATCTTCAAGCTGTTGATCTTCTTGGTTGAGTTCTACAACTGATGTTCTGAAACTGAACACTCAGTTGTCTTCCTTGTATCTGATCAGTTGGGTTCGAACGCTCAGATGACTTTCTTACATCTGATGTTCTCTTCCCCTTTACTGCTTCTCATCTGATGAACGCTCAGTTGTTTTCCTTACAACTGATGTTCTATCTTTTGAATGTGACTTCCCCTTTTTTCTTTTGGATACTTGACCATTGATCTGAACCTTGAATGTAGCTTCCTTCTCCTTGACTCTCATCTGATGAAATGAACGCTCAGTTGTCTTTCTTCACAATTGATGTTCTGAAGACTTCCCCCTCTTTGCATCTGAAGATATGAACTCTCAATTGTCTTTCTTCACAACTGATGTTCTGTCTGAGTGATACCTTGTTGCCATCTTCATCCGGAGATCTGTAAAGATAAAATCTTAACTTTGCTCAAACAGCGAGCCTAACTGCTAACATTAGGTTCTAGCAACATCTACTCGGTTGGGGTCAGTTGGTTTTGGAATTCATCAAAACTCTTACTAATAAATTTCCCAACAGAGTGCTTCTGTCGTTATATATTTTTAAAATTAATTAATTTACAAAAATATTATTTACGACAGAATTAAACGTTGTTAAAGTTTTAAAAAATTTAAAAAACAATCGCGGCTAACGACGGAAAAATTCCATCGTCAAGGTTTATAACGGAATTTTCGTCATTAAGTCTGTCGTTATTCGTGCCACATTTCCATCGTTAATTCCGTCGTTATTCCATCGCGATATGGAGACAGAAAGTTGTCCGTCGTTAGATTCCATCGTTAAGTGCGCGTATTTTGTAGTGACTTTTTTTTTGTTTGCCTCTTCGTTGTTTTGTTTGCCGATTCTTCTTTGGTCAAGATTCGAGCAAGGGCAGCCGAAGGCTGCGGAGTGAGCCGAAAAATCCAAATTGTTGTCTGACGATTATCTTTATATTGGTAATCGGAGCGAAGGTGAAGCCGTAAAATTGGAGCCGAAGGCTCCCCGAATAAAGAAAAAAAAAAAGAAAAAAAAACTGTAAATAAAAAAAATTGGAAAAAGTTGGTGCATATCAATACACTTCGGTGTGCATATCAACATAAAGTGGTGTGCATATGAATAAATAGCGATGTGCATATGGGATAATTGCCAAAAAGAAAAAAAAAATGAATAAAATAGGGCGCGTGCACAACACGCCGCACGTGCAGTGCACGCGCCACGCACCCGTCTCATGCTTTGCAACCGGTTGCACAGGAGACTTACTCAAAGGTAAAAAGAGAGAAAGTGTGTATATTTCATTACTTTTGGAAAATTTGAAGAGTTAAATTTTTCCTTATTTGGAAGATGACTATATTAGTGAGACACCCAAATAAAGAAATAATGACAATACAAATTGATCCGAGGAAGTACATATTGGATCTTTGCTATAAAAATAACTCTCTTATATTATTTAAATAATTAGGTAAACACGAGGCGTAGCCAGAAAAATTCATTTAAGTTTTCTAAATTTATTTCGAGAAGATAATTTTTGTTTATATTCGACTTGATGATGAAAATTTTCAAACAACAATTCGCTCAAATTTTATATACTATAAAAAAGCGGATTCTTATAAAATTTGATTTGTCTAACATATCATGTTTATTATATTTATTTTAAGAACAATAATGTACATTTATACTCCCTCCGTTCACGAAATGGTTATTACTTTTGCAATTTAAGTTTATACACGAAATGGTTGTCATTTTTGCTACTCCACTCACATTTATTGTGGGACCCTTGCTCATTTATAATAATACTTACTATCTTTCACTACTACCAACCATTTTCATAAAACTCGTGTCGTCCAAAATGTGGCAACTATTTCGTGGATGAAGGAGTATTATTAATTGAAGAATCCTAATTTTATTAAAAGTCCACTCAAAAATCCTAATACTAAACTTAAATCCGAAATTAAGTGTCAAATTATATGTTTGTATTTTATCCTAAGTAGCTAGAGAAGTCTGATTCAACATGTAATAAATAAATAAATTACTTAGTTGTGGTATTATATTATCTAGCGACTTCACATGAATAGGAGGAATTAACAAAATTCAACAAATAATAATAATAATAATAATACTAATAATTAACAAATAAATTATTTTAATCTGGAGGAAATAGTTTTCACATATACATATGGTAATGTAAATTTCACACATATATAGTAATATTGTATGGATTGGACAAAATTATTATATTATAGAAATTATTAATTTATTGAGTTAAAACTTAAAAGACAATAATGCAGCCTTGAAAAATATTACTGATTAATCGAATATTAATTTAAATATGTTATATTGCACATGTAAAATGATAGGTTATTACGTGAGTACAACAAATTAATGAATTTATAAGAATAAAGCAAAAGTCCCTACCCCTTAGCGTAACTCTCTTATGTCTCGTTTCAGACATACTCTCTCGGTTTCTATATATAAGTATTAATCATATATTCAGAGGAAAAATGTTGTCAAACTTTTCGTTTATTCTTATGGACATACACAATGCAACATCTTCATTAATTTGTCTCATGCATCACTAAAGTCAATGAAACCTAACTCAAATGACAAAGTTGAGCATCAGCGGGGCTAAGAGATCGGAGGTCCAGCGCGAATTCATAAATTTGAGCCCTTTTATTCATAATAACTAATACTTAAACAAAAAGTATTTTACTAAGAGAGAAATCGTCTATTAAATTACGAATAATAAATATACAAAATCTAAGATAATTCATTTAAAACAAGTTGCTTAAAAATGAAATGAATTATTTAGGCCCATTAAATATACAAAATCTAAGATAATTCATTTAAAACAAGTTGCTTAAAAATGAAATGAATTATTTAGGCCCATTAATGGAGAAAATTCGAAAATGATGCAAAAATTGGATGAGGGGGGATTTGAACCCATGACCTCCTTATTGATCAAATGACACTTAACCAACTGCACTAACAGATATTTTACTTATTATATTAATTTAGAATATATATATATATATATATATACATGGGTCAAAAAAATTTGGAGCCCTCATTTTTTTGGGGCCCGGTGCGGTCGAACACCCGACTCACCCTATAGAACCGCCCCTGAAGTTGAGACATCCAAGACTCTCTGTAGCAAAAGGTCATGACTTTAATCTTGTCTGAGTTCGATGTAAATTTTCCGCCTTATATGATGATGTAGTAGTCTCACCCTGCGAGATTATATAATGATCTTACATTTATATGGTGTAAACGTTTCACTAGTGGTGATGTAGTGATTAATTTTGATAGCAAACATATACTCCGTCGTAATTCAAAAAAAAAATATTACGACCGTACTAGAAGATATCTAGTATTTTCCTTTTATATGAATCCTAAATCTCTCTCATTTATTAAGAAATCCATAATCCTATTCACATAAGAAGTATTATTACGCTTGAATATTTCTCATGAATATTTACTTATTGTTTCATATGTAATTGTTGGCCATAGATATTCCCTCTGTCCCGTTCATTTTGTAATATATTCTTTTTTGAAATGTCTTATTCATCTTGTAACATTTACGTTTATGGAAATAATTAGAAAATCACTTTATTTAATTTATACACTTTAAAACCACTTTATATTACATTAACAACACTTTATTCACTTTAAAAGCACTTTATTTACTTTAAACCCTCATTTTGTCACATACCAAATAATGACTTTATTCACTTTAAAAACACTTTATTTACTTTATTCATTTTGTCACATACCATCTATCCCGCTCATTTTGTCTCACTTCCCTTAAATGGATGTCTTACTCAATTTATCACATACCAAATAAACAAAAAAATTACCTTTAAAATTCATCAAAAGTGGTGGGATCTACTTACTTACTATCTTTTTATCCTTATTCTTAATCTCCGTGCCCAACAATAAAGGGACAAAATGAACGGGACGGAGAGAGTATTTTTTTCTTAATACTCGTGCCGAAAAGGCGAAAAGAAATACTACATTATGAATGGAACAAAGAGAGTACTCCCTCCATTCAAAAATAAAATGCCTACTTACCCATATTTTTTGTCCACAAATGAAATGCCTGTTTACCTTATCGTACAACCATACCCTTCCACTTTTCTTAAAATTACACCCAATGTCATTATTGGACCCACCCCATAATATTAATCCTAATTAATTAACCCACTAATTATTCACTTAATTACCCAGCCCAAATCCCCTTCTTAACCCAAATAACCCAACCCAATCTCTCTCTTTTCTGCCCAATTCAAACCCTAATCTAGCAGATTCTCTCATTTCTCTAAATTCGTCTCCCCCATTTGTCGAACCCTAATCACCACATGTCTCTCTTCTTCGACCAATTCATATCTTATTCACACATCTAGAATATGTTGCTCATCTCCATTCTCTCCAATGTCTAGGTATAAATTCATACACATCTTCGATTTTTATGTTGGGAATTGGTCGATGATCCAGTCAACACGGCGGCGGATCTGTTCACATCTATCCATATCTGTTATACCTCTGAGTCGACGGCGGCGGAAACGCAGGAGGAGATGATGTTGGTGCCCTCTGAGGAAGAGATGGTGTCGGAAATGGAGGAGGAGCGGTGCCGATGCCCTCTGATTCGACGGCTTCGGAATGGAGGAGGGGACGGTGTCGCCGCCTTATGAAGACGGAGGAGGGGTTGGTCTCGGTGCCCTCTGACTCCATTACAGCAGATGAAGGATCTGCAGAGATCTATGGTGGTGGTTTGATGGTGGTGGTTGAACCTCCCTTGTCTCCACCTTACAAATCTATGGTGTCGAAGACTGAATCTCTTGCTTTAGATACTGTGGTGCCAGAGACTGAAATTCAAGAGGCAATTTTTATCCTAATTTTTGCATTTTTATATTTTCAGTACCAATTCTTATTAAATACTAATTCTTGTATTTGATCTCTTGTAGATGCCTCTTCATTTTATCCCAAATGTGTGGGAGAGTGAGGAAGCTCGAGTGAGATATCTGCAAATTCTAGGGATGTTCTTCCCTAGCGTGTTAAGACTCATATAATTAGCTGACTATCTTCTAATTTATCTCTTAGTGGGTGTTGGTGATGCCAAATTTCGTTTTGCTGGATTCGATGCCCCTTGGTTTGTGATCTATGATCACTTATATGTCCCATATCTGTGATATTGATGCATTGGAATGAGGTTGATGTGTTTTTTTTGCTGAATTAGAGACTACTAGTGATATGTGATCACTTATATGTCCCCATCTGTGATATTGATGCATTGGAATGAGGTTGATGTGTTCTGAATTTGAGATTACTAGTGATCGTGATCACTTATCTGCCCCTATCTGTAATATTGATGCATATGATTTGCTCTCATTTGCTATGATTTTCTCTGTCCCTGCATATGATGAACTATTTGCATGAATAGATGCATTAATTCATGCTACTGAAACTGCTACACTTGTCCAGTACTTGATGCATTATTTCTAAGAACAAGATACTGCACTTGATGCATTCTTTTTCATGCCACCACTAGGTAAATCTTTCTCTAGTTTAGGAGGTTGATTTAGAATGCTGAAAGTGATAATTCAAAAGTCAATGATGCAAAATGGCATTGCTGAGACAAATTAAATGTTCATTTCCAACAAAAAATCAGTTTACATGCCAAACAACACAAAAACTGTCACATATTGTTTGTTCTTGTAAACCCTGATTTGCACTACCCAATCATCTGCATCTAATCTTATAAATCCACTTGTTCCATTTCCTCAATCAGCTTGTCCAAATTATAAAACTTGTTCTCACCCTTTGCATGTTGGTTAAAGTATTTCAAGCTATCCTGCACAAGTTGTTCATCAACTTCTAGACATTCTGGTAGCTGTCCTAGTCTTGCAAGTCTGTCATTTCCTATATGAGGAATCTTGTAGTTGTTGCCACCTTTTTCCTTCATGATTTCTGTGTAACAACCTTGCAAAGTAAGAAATACATTGTTTAACTTACTTAGGGGGTAGTCTTCATATGTTTGTTTCACATTTGTAGTAAATCTTCAACCCCACTGGCTCTTTCTTATCTTTGAGTGATTAAATGGCTCTAAAGAAGCCTAAATCATTCACATTTGTATCTGGTGAATTGGTAGGTTGGCAGACTAGATGGATTTGAAATCCATCAGCTGTTGCAACTGCCCTGAAATCTGGATCATTATCCTGAATGTGTGGTTTTCTGTGAGAAATGGATGTTGCACTTGATTGATGCATGTGATGTCTCATTTCAATGATAATTGATGCATTAAACTCCTAGAACAAGATACTACACTTGATTGAGTTTCAAGATTGTCCCTTTGATGTATTTTCTGTGAGAAATGGATGCTGCACTTGGTTGATGCATATGATGTCTCATTTCAATGATAACTGATGCATTAAACTCCTAGAACAAGATACAACACTTGATTGAGTGTCAAGACGGTCCATTTGAATCATTTTTCTGTAAGAAATGGATGTTGCACTGTACTTCATTGATTAGTTGATCTTTCATGACTGCTTTTGTGATTGCTGGAATAGGCTGAATCTCCATTATGTCATTGCTTCTATTTTTTGAATTTCTTTGTGCTGGCTGTTCTACAATGAATAGAAAGATGCCAAACTTTCCATCAAACAATACATTTCCCTGGTTGTTTATAATTGGTCTTGAAATTGCACAATTAAATATGATTTCGGGAGAAAATCTCTTTGATTTGCATGTTCTGTGTGGCTCAATCTCCACTGGCACCATGTAGTATCTATCTTTGTTTTTTGGTGAGGTAACCACTTCTCATCAACATGTAATGTGTTGTACATTGTCTGAAACTTTAACTTGCCACCCTCAATCTTTCCAACAAGCTGACTACGCTCCAATTGAGTCTATACAACTTGTTTTCAGGGGTAAGGAATGGTTTGATGGCATTGGTATGTGGCTTTAGCTTTTTTTGTTTCACCCACACATGCACAAGACTTTTACTAACACTAATGTTCTCTACCAAGATTCTCAATGATGATCTTTGAAGAATTGAGAGAGATTTTACCTTCGCTGCATCGATACTTTTCTTTGTTGCCCATTCTGGCCCTTTCTTCATATTTCTAACGTGGACAGGAATTCCTTGGGCTAGTTGAAATGATGCGATTTTCCAAATGCGAAAAATAGTGTTCAAACTCACATGAAACAACTCCGATGCCTCTTTTTTGGCTCCCCAGTTTAGCTTTCCATTCGTGCTATGTAGCATCAACCACTGTGCAATGGTATTTCCCTTGTTATCACATAATTCCCTGAACCCTGAACCCTGAAACCCTGGCTCATGGAGTGTTTTGCCCCCAATCCTTGTTAAGGAGTGTTTTGCCCCCAAATCTTTCAATGAAAAGTAATTTTCCCTCCTTAATTGCACAGTGTTTATTTTCCTGTTTTCATTTTCACACTCACACATACAGATTTCACACTCGCACACACATACAGATTTTCGTTGTTCATGTACAGGTTTTCACACACACACACATACAGACATACAGAAGTCACAAACAAAGAAATGAAAATAATTCCTAAAAAAATGAAAATAAAACCAGAAATTTAAATAAAAGCTGAAATTTACACAATTAAAGAAATTAATGCCGTTAATTTAAGCAATGAATTAAATAAACACAAAAACAAAGAAACTAAGCACACACTTAAGAAAAAAGAATAAAGAATGAATAATGAAATTAAATAAAAATAAAAATTTAACCCTGAACAAATTAAATTAATGAATCTCACTCACTCAATTTAAATAATAAAAAAATAATTTTTTCAGTTTTTCTTAATCCGCGTATAGTAGCCAAATGGCACAAAGTGAGTACTCCCTCCGTCCACGAAATAAAGCCCTACTTACCCCAAAATATTTGTCCACAAAATAAAGCTCTACTTACTTTTTTCCACTCACATCAAGTGGGACTTACAACAATTTTCACTCTAATTTTACTTTTCCCATCCACAATATGTGGGACCCCTATTCCACTAACAACAACTTTAACTCTATTTTACATTTTCTACTCACAATAAGTGGAACCCTTATTCCACTCATAAAATTTTAATTTCCAATTCAATTCTTCTACTCTCAATAAGTGGAACTTTAATTTCACTCACAACAATTTTACCAGTTTTCTTAATCTCCGTATCGACATCTAAATGGAGCTTTATTTCATAAATGAAGGGAGTAATATTTATCTGGGTAGGGAAAAAATACTTGAGTCACTGAGTAAAAAGAGCAATGACTGATGATGAGTTGGAGAATTTGGGGCAGAGTAGAAATGGCAGAGATGCAATCTACCAACTTGCAGTGGTTTGGTTGGTCATAATAAGTGTATAGTGATTTGAGTGGAAACTTTGTCTTAAAATTTACTTTAATGTAATAAAAAGTCTAAAATAAAACCCCACTGCACATGATACGAGTCAGAAATCTATATAAATGAGCCACTCACCAGCCGGTGGGGGCCGGTTGCAGGTCAGGACCCCCATTTTTAGTAATTTACACCCCTCGGTTCCAAGATAAGTATCTCGTATTCTATTTGGAGCCAATTTCAATATTTTATATTTCAAATTTTATTCCTTTTTTAGCCAATTTCATAATTTCCAAGAACAATAAATTATAGAATGAGTTTCAATGTTATACGGATCTTCTATTCATCATATTTTACATAGAGGACCACTTGTGCGCGCACAATCCAATAGAATGTTTCACATTTATATGTGTTTTTAATTTTAATATTTTTATTTTTATTTTTATTTTCCTTCTATTTTATGAGTTGAGAAATTATATTTGGTTACACACGATTTTAAAAAAAAGAAAATTAACCGTAAAAATAAAAATAATCACATTTCTCCTTATGATTTATGATTTCTCAAATAGAATATATATTTTTTTTTCAAACTCTTATATTACCTTTTTAGTTTGTGTGGCTGGCTACCTTGTGGCCGAATAACACTACCTTTTTTGAATTAGATACTATAATTTTAAATTATATTTTACCTAAAAAAGTTAATAAATTATAATTATAGTAATTAGTAAAAAATAAATGAAGACCAATAAACTCTATTTAAAAGTAATAAACTCTAAGCGAATTTAATTTGATAAGAAATAGAAATAGAGAAGGAAAAACAATCTAAACTTGTTGCGTCCTAAAACAACACATCTAAGCCATGCCTCGTTTGTTTGAGTAGCTGTACTCACTTATATTATCATCATTTCCTTATTTAGGTATTTCATTTATATTGTCATCTTTTAAATAAGAAAAATTTAACACTTTAAAATCTTTTAAAAGTGATGAGACCTACTCATTTTTTTATCTTTTTACCCTTATTCTCGATTTCCGTATCGAATAGTTTCATCACAATTTTAACGCGTCAAGAGAGATTTATATATTTTTACTATATTGTATGGACATAATCAAAAAAATATATTTTTTATTCTATTTCTAATCTAGATTACATTAGATCTGTGCATACTGATACCGTGATACGGTGCATATAATGCTTATGTCGATACAAAATCGAAATTAAATGATCGAATGTGACTTGCATCAGTGCATGTTCTTGAATTTGAAATTACTCATGTGAAAAAACTACAAACGGAATTTGGGAGTTTCAAATGCACCGTTGAATTCTGTCTGTAGTACTTAATAATTAAATACATTCTTTGAATATGTACAATTTGTGAGATGGTGACAAATATAGCAAGATTTTTTAGATGTCGAACTTTTAGTGTTGTTTATAATATATTTTTATTTTTAGTTTTTTATTTGACTTCAAAAAAGAATTATTTTAATAGATCATATTTTGAAATAACAGGACCGAAAATAGTGAAGGGTCACTATCCTCCCAAAGAATTAGTAAAATATATAGGTTGAATATATATTGTTGGAGGTGGCACACAACTCGAGGTGGATTAGATTATGATAACTCTCTTTCATTTCATGTGAATGCCTCTCTATCTTTTTTATACTAGTGGTCAACTAATTATCTTTAAATATTTTTGTTAAAAAAAAAAATCATTAAATATTTAGAACCCCTAAAAAATCCCCTTTATACTTAGTTCAACGGCCAATTTTCACACCTCCTTACCTTTTTTTTTAAATAATAATAATAATAATAATAATAATAATATATTCCTATTATATTTGAGAGAAAATGTAGTAAAATAGCACGTTTTCTAACAACAAAAAGCTATAATGTCACACATAAATAAAACATCTAGCACTTTAGTTTTGAAAAAGACAAAAATACCTTTAATGAGAATACAATAAGATTAACTTTAATTTGAATCATATACGAAGACTAACTTCATGTATGAATCTTCGGACGGTAGTAAAATTTTTCGACGCCAACAGTGTGATTCTGGGGGTGGTGCGATTTCCGGCAAAAATTGCCGTCGAAAATTTGAATCATATACGAAGTCTATCTGCATGTATGCACCATAGACGAAGACTAACTTTCATGTATGCATCATACACGAATACTAACATTCACGTATGCATCATACACGAAAATTTTCGAAGTAAAAAATTTCAAATTGGTATCATACATGAAAGTTAGTCTTCATGTATGATTCAAATTTCTACTATTTTTCGCTGGAAATCTCACCGCCCGCGCCGAAAATGCACCGTCGTCGCCGGAAAATCTTATCACTGTCGGAAGATTCATACACGAAAAGGTTAATCTTCGTGTATGAAAAAAGGAGATGGTAGGAAGGTTTTTTAATCTTAAGGGGTAATTATGGGTATAAAGGGCTACTTCAACACTTTTATTTTCTAAGTGACATAATTCATCTTTGTCTTTTGAGAAAGACTATTTTGACTTTTTACTTTATATTTTATTCCATATTCTATTCTATAATTATAAATTAAAATTATATATTTATCTAGTACTATCTATATAATACAATCATCAGCTACTCCCTCCGTCCCCAATTTAAAGTCTCATCAGCTACCCTCTTTATTTCCCCTAAATTACTACCCTTTGCCACTACTTAAACTAACCCAATTTTTAATCCACTTTAATTAAACCCACTAATTACGTGTGGGCCCAAGCCACTAATACACCACCCAACCCACTAACGTAATCCACTCAACCTCACCCATCATCTTCATTGACCCACCCATTCTGTGATTTCATCTCTCTCTCGATTCTCTCTCAATCTCACCTCTCAAACCCTAGATCCTGCGCCGCTCTCTCAGAATCGAGCTTTCCTCTCCTCGCTGAATCGATCTCTCAATCTAACACTCATCTCTCATTTCTGAATCAATTTGGATCTCAACTCTCTGAATCGATCTCTCAAACCCTAGAATCGATCTGCTGCTGCTCTTTGAATCCATATCTATCTCTCCCTCGATTTCCTCTCACGATTTCCTCTCTGAATCCATATCTCTCTCTCAATCGATGGAGTCAAACTCTGAACCCTACTCCAGCCCCATCAATATGGTTCCTAAAACTGTGTTCGATTTCTCCATTCGATGCCACTCTGTGACGCCGGCCAACTCGGTGGACCACGCCGATGTTGGTTCCATGGTGCTGGAGAACCATATGGAGGAGGCTGATTCAGAGATTCCCCCTTCGGAATTGGGGATCTTCGATCCTGAAACTCCGTTGTCAACTCCCTCGATGATGGTGCCTGATACTGGTGAGTCTCCGATGATGGTGCCTGAAACTCCGTCGTCGACTCCACCTTCTGCGAGTCCGACGACGGTGCCGGAATCTCCCTCGTCGACTCCACCTTCTGAGTTGTTGATGCCAGTGCCGAAACTTGCCTCGTCGACTTCACCTTCTGACTTGCTGATGCCGGTGCCGGAATCTGCCTCGTCAACTCCACAATTGGACTTTCCGCTGCCGGTGCTGGAAACTCCATCATCGTCGGGGCATGCTTTAGATGAAATGGTGGAAAACATGGTGCCTACAGATCCCTACTATTTCCTGTTCACTGAATGTGCAAAAAATTCGAAAAAAAGGAAGTCTATGGAAGCTACCTTAAGCCTATGAATTAGGTGACGACTTTCTGCTCTCTTGATTGTGAGGGGATGGCTAGTGATACCATTGTGATTAATTCTGTTGCTTGATGCCATTCTGTTACTGGTTCTTATTAATTTTGTTGCCTTTATACAGTTGTTGTTATGGTTAATTATGGCCCCTGATTCTGTGGTTAATTATGCATTTTTATGCAGTTTGAGGGGAACGACTGGTGATGCCATTGTGATCTTTGTGATTTCTTTGATCTATGTAGGAATTTGAATGCATATTTTCATGATGATGCATTCGTGATTTGTGTGATCTCTGTTGGAATTTGAATGCATATTTACATGATGATGCATTCTGTGATTTCTTTCATCTCTGTGGCAATTTGAATGCATTCTGTGATAGATGTGATCTATGTGGGAATTTGAATGCATAAAAAACTGATGATGCATTCTGTCATGCATTCCATGCTCCCTTAATAATGCCACCACTAGAATTCTCTGATTTGGGAGGTTGAGTTAGACAGCTTAGGGGTTAAATACAAGTCAGTGATGCCATTGTGATTGCTGAGACTACTTAGCAAAGAAGTTAGTCCCAAAAGAAGTTTACATTCCAAACATTACAGTTACATGAATGACAATGTTTGTCCTTGTAACCTAATTCAAAAAAGACAGACCATAGCCTTCTTCATTCCTGGATTCTGACTTGTTGCAGCCCCACCACCATATCATCCAGATTAGGGGTGAGCATTCGGATTACGAATCGGATTTTTGCTCAATCCGATCCGAATCCGAAATCCGAAGTTTAGAAAAAAATGGATCCGATCCAATCCGAAATCCGAACAAATCCGAACCGAAAAAATCCGAAATCCGAACACCAAATCCGATCCGATCCGAAAATCCGAAATTCTAAAGAAAAAGTATTAAACAATTCAAAAATTCAAAATATATTAAATTTATAATAATTAATAAAAAATTGAAAAAACATATTAAATTATTAATAATTCATAATAAAAAATTTTATAATAAATTGAATAGATATATCAAATTAATAATTATTAATAAAAGGAAATAATAATATATTATATATATAATTCGGATTTCGGATTTGTTCGGTTTTTAAAGCACTGATCCGATCCGAATTCGAAATCCAAATTTCCCTAAAAATTGGATCCGATCCGATCCGAAATTCGAAAAAATCTGAACCAAATTTCATATTTCGGTTTGGTTCGGTTTGGATTTTCGGATTTCGGTTTTTTTGCTCACCCCTAATCCAGATTATAGGTTCTTGACCCTTCACCTATGTCAGTGTTAAGGAATTCTAAGCATTCATTTACTAGTCCCACCTCCACTTCAATGCATTCTGGTATTTCTTGCATCTTGGCTAGTCTTTCCTTATTCATGTGAGGGATCTTGTATTTATTGTCTCCCTTAACCTTCATGATCTCTTTGTAGCAGCATTGTAGTGTTAGAAAGACATAATTTATCTTCTCTACTGAGTACTCTTCATATGCTGTCTTGACATTGTGTATGAGCTCATCCAGATTTTTGCATGGTTTCTGATCCTTAAGGGATTGTATAGCTCTGAAAAACCCTAGATCATTTACATTTGTGTCTGGGGAATTTGGGGGTTGACAGATTAGTTGGAAATTGAATCCATCTTGATTTGCAATGACTATGAAGTCAGGGTCATCAGGTTTTGTATGGGGCTTGACATTATCTTGTTGGTTGTAAATGTCTTTGCCTAAAAGTTGTGTTAGCCATTTGGCTTTAAAAACTGGTAGCATCTGCATGATTACAGTAAATGGCTAGATGATGAATCTGAAAATGATCCTGATAGCATAAAAAAAATCTGAAAATGATTTCTGGTTACATAAAAAATCTGACCTGGTTCAGTAGGCTCTCTTTTGTTATTGGCTTTGTGATTGCTGGTATTGGTTTGACCTCCATGGTCCCTTTGGATCTATCTTTTGAGTTTATTCTTGCTGGTTATTGTGTGATGAATGGAAAGATTCCAAATTTTCCATCAAACAACACATGTCCAGCAGGGTATATCACTGGCCTAGAAATTGCACAGTTGAACATAATTTTTGGTATATGTCTCTTGGATTTACAGCTTCTATGTGGTTCCACCTCACCTTTTACAAGGTAGAATCTCTCCTTCTCTTTTGATAGGTAAAACCACTTTTCATCTATGTGTATAGTATTGACCATTCTTTGGAATTTGAAACCCTCATCCTCTGCTTGTGTACAAAGCTGAGAAAGACTCCACCTTAGCCTCTCTATCTTGTTAGCAACTGTTAAGAAAGGCTTGATGGCAGAGGTGTGTTCTCTCAGCTTCTCTTCTTTCACAAATCTGTGAATTGCAGATTTGCTAATTCTCAGATTTCCAGCCATAACACGCAGTGAAGTTCTTTGCTACAAAGGTACACTGAATTTTGCTGCAGCCTCCTGTTTGGCGCCGTACTTGAGCTTGCCATTGGTGCTGTGTTGGAGTAACCATTGGGCCAAGATGGTTTTCTCTGTTTTCAGCTAGTTTTTTGGTAACTTTAGGAACTGACATAACTGTACTTAATTTCTGAAATTTTCTAGAATGTGGTTGAGAACAATTTATGAGCTCTCAAAGGTGTATATAATGCTGTTTTTTGGGGGGAGGGGGGGGGGGGGGGTTTAGGAGTTGTTTAAATTTCTCCCCCATTTTTTTGATCATATCAGTGTACTATTAACACATTATTTTAATGGACGAAATCAGTTTTTGGCTCCAAAGAATCTTGGTTTGCCTCCAATTTTTTTTGACTGCTTTCCTGCATTTCGCTTTTTTAGCTCATATTTCAATTTCAGTTTTTGTGCTTTGTTTGTAATTTCAGTTTATTCTCTATTAGTGTGTGACTTTAACAGATCTCGTTCCTTATAATCGATAACAAAATGCAAATCCTTACCAGATTTTCTTTACGTAGGCATTAATGTTGGCATATTAATTTAATTAATCCCTTATTAAAAATGTTGCCATATTAATATTGACATATTAAATTTTTTAATCACAGTTAAAAATCATCCGAAAATTTAACAAAAAAATTAATCAACTTCAATTAATAGACCAAGTTGTCATGCATCACCCTCTATTTATTTAAATGTAAAGATGCTTTCCTAATCCTTAAATTAGCAAAAGTAATCTCTTGTCATTACCACTACCCTTTTCTCCCACTCACTTCTACTTTATCACTTTTCTTAGTTTCCGTGTCCACTATCAAATGGGACTTTAAATTGAGGAGGGAAGGAGTATAAACTAAACTGAATGGAATTAATTGATAAAAAACAATGAGGAGCTTCTTGCATATGGTTAAAAGCTTAGAGCATTCACAATGCGGAGGTCGTAGCGCGGGTGAGGAGGAAGAACGCCCGCCCGCAACGAGGGCGTCGGCGTTGGAGAAGTGGCGGGCGGGCGCGGCTATTGGAGCCCTGGCGTTCTTCAGCCCGGGGGCGAGGCGGAGGTTTTGAGGGGAGGAGGGACACGAGTCACCTCCTTTCTTTGTCCAGATTTTTTTTTAATTCTGAAATAAAAAAAAATAATAATAAAAAATTCAAAAACCTCAACGATAGGAAACGATAATATTTTCATTTTTCCCTATAAATACATCTCATTCATCCCTCAACATCCACACCTTCTCTATTTCTTCATTCTCATTTCTACATTCCAAACAAATTCTCTTGTAATTTTTTTTGTTCTTAAAAAATGGGAGATGAAGAATTCAACCACTGGTACTCCAGAATTTTCAACAAAACCCTCGTCTCTCTTCCCAATCGTCCAATCCAATTTCCTCACGACAATTATTCACCGGCAATATTCCGTAGTTTTCATCCCAGCAAGGTACTGGATATGGACAATACTCCTCGTCTTTAGGATTTGGGCAGTACTCGCAATCATCGAGCTTCAGCCACTTCAGTCCTTCGCCACTGCCGTCGGGTTCATTCCAGCAATTCTTGTCGCCGCCTGGTGGCTATCAATCTTTTTAGACACCGCCATATGCATATCACCAGTTTAGAGGAATCAACCTCAATGATGATGACGACGATGTCCCTGAGGATGAAGAAGAGGGCGAGGAAAATGAGGAGGCCGAGGAGGAGCCAGAGCCGGAACCACGTCGCAGAAAGGGAAAGGCAACGACCAAGGGAAAGGCAACGACCAAGAAAAAGACACCGGCCAAGGGCAAGGGAAAGGCCCCGGCAATGAACCAGTGTGGATTTGTTGATATCGGCCTTAATGCGGTAAATTCGAACTATCAAAAGCTCGGTAAATTTTGGAAGAGAATTGTCGAGAAATTCAACGAGTTCATAACTCCTCACCAACCTCGCGGTGTAGAAGCCATTCGGTCGGTGTGGACATGCGCCAAGATCGAAATTACTAAATTCAATGAGGAATACATCAACTTCGAGACAGAAAATGCTAGTGGACGGAGCGACTTCGACCTCTACAAGCTAGCCGCCGATGCTTATAATACAGCCCATGGGAAACATTTCATCCTTCGGAAGGCGTGAGAGGTCGTGAAGGATATTCCCAAATTCTGCAATCTGGATGCCTCAACCCAATCGAAGCGCTCCAAGACTAGTGCAGACGGTGGCTACACAAGTCATTCCAGCAACTCCGCATCTGCAAATGAGGCCTCGTCGATGCTAACTCGCCCGACCAGCATCAAGGCGGCGAAAAAGGTAAAGGGAAAAGTCAATCCGAAGGTGGAGGTCGCGAAAAAAATTGGCGACATCGAGCAACATATGGGCCAAATCGTGGCTACTCAAGATTTTAAGCAGGCCTACGAAATTTACACGAGGAAAACAAGCGATATGGGGCCGGAACAATTGTGGCGCCACCGTGAAGTGTGCACAATTCTCAAGCAAAAACAAAGGTTTCCGAATGTTGATATGTAATTTTTACTTTTCAGTTTTTAATTATCAATATTTAATTTTTAGTTTTTAATTTTTAATTTGTATCAATTGCATTGTAATTTTCCAATGTTTCAATATAATTTCGTAATTTAAAATACAAAGTAAAATTAAAAAAAAAATACAAAATCAATTATTAGATAGTCCTAGGGGTAGGGCTTTACCATGGTAAAATTTTTACCCTAAGGCTATCAATTATTGGAACCCCACCAAAATACTCATTACCATAGATTTTTAAAGCACACAGTTGTGAATGCTCTTAAGTTGATCTGAATTTATACTCGAGGATGTCTTTAGCTAAAATATGCGTTTATATCTGTTCTCAGCTAATAAGGTAGCTTATATTTTACTATTTTAGTGCAGTTTGTTGCATAAATTTGAAGTCAGCTCATTTAAATTTTAAGTCCGATTGTTTGAACTGAGAATTTCTCGATTTGATTTGGAATATCACTATTTCTGATGTTTCACGAGTTATCATAAAGTTGCTTCGGTTTCAAAAAGATTATATGGATTGTTGTTGGAATGTTGTTGATGTTGGGCAACTTGATCTTCTACTTGCCGTCTAGTTATCCTACATACTATCAATAATTATATATAGGGAAAATACCATTTTGTACACAACGTGACGTATATGCTTAATGATGTAGTTTCTATATAATGATGTGTATACTGACATCATTATATAGAAATTACATTTGTCAAACGATTGGACTAAACAAGGAGATCTTAATCTACATCTATACTATATTAAAGCAAAATAATTTGCAATGCATTTTCCTTCCAATTTTGCATGTAAAATATAAATGATTGCACATTTTTCAATGTAAATTCATAACTTTACATGTTCTCATTTTCTCATGGCATTTCAATTTTTCAAATTCAAATGTTAAGTTTCGAAGTTTGACAAATGTAGTTTCTATATAATGATGTGTATACTGAATTATTAGTACAAAAAGATAGTAGTCACGTTAATTTAATTTTTGTGTTTGCTAAATATATTACTATTATATGTAAGAATGTTTGAGATGAATTTTATTATTTTAAAATATTAAGTTGTAATATAGATATAATAATACTCAAATATGCTCTATTGACTCTAAAAATGTGAATCGAAATATTAAGTTTTGTCCAACGCGCGCAGGTAAATCTAGTTTAATATTCATATCAATAGAACTGTCACACAAAATCTAGCTATTTAAACTAGGTGAAGCAACTAGTAATACATTTTCTCATAGTATTGCAAAACCACATTTTCAACTAGGGGTGAGCAAAACCGACAAACCGGGCCGACCCGTCGGTTTCGATCGGGGAAGGTCGATTTCGGTTTGGAATAACCCAAAACTGATAGAAAGCGAACTGACCCATATATATATATATATATATATATATATATATATATATATATAATTTATTAGTTTTTATTTATTCATAAAATTAAAACTAAACCTAAACCTAGTATACAGACTCTCACTCTCTCAGCGCCGCTCAACCTCATTCTCACTCGAGTCTCAACCTCTCTCTCGCGAATCCGTCTGCACTCCATCACACTCCGTCTGCAAGCCCGCCGTGCCGGCATCGCAGCCAGTCGGCGGCGTCGGACCGCTCGTGTTTCATTGTTCGTTTGTCTCTAATCTCACAGTCGCTCTCTGTCGAGTGTCGTCAATCATTTATCTCAATCGCCAATCATCGCTACTGCCCCTCTCTCTGTTCGTTTGAATTTGTGGACTGATTTGTGGAGTTTTTTATGGGTTTTAGACTTGAATTTGTTGCTGTTTTGATGCTGAATAACAGATGAAAAACAGGTAAAAATATGATATTTTCTAATTCTGCCATTTAATTTTCAGTTTTAACCAAAACCGCCCCGAACTGACCTTGGTTTCGGGGATGTTTTCGAACTGAAGTTGGGGCGGGTCGGTCTGAATTATTTTGAAAATTCGGTTTTCAGTTTTTGTGGGTCGGGGCGGGTCAAACCGACTGCACACCCCTATTTTCAACAACCATGCATGTAGGGATTACAATTTTCTTTTTTGCTTTTGTAATTTGTATTAAGGCATTAAAATTCCTCACTAGTAAGACCTCAAAATCAAATAACAATGGAACAACTGAAGCTAACAGTAGCAATATTCTAACTTCGGGCAAGCGCTTACCAGAATTACTGTCTCACAAATTCGGAAGATTAGGTTTTTGACTGTCTTCCAGAATTTCGTCAACACAGAATTGACGCAGATTATAATACATCGTCTTCCACTGGTGGATCATTTGCAACGATCGTTGTTGGTCATTCTTAAGTCGTTGCACATCCACTTCAGCAGCTGCAGTTGATCCCTGTTGCTGTGGAGAGGTTCAACCAAAATTTTATAAGCTTCACGGATAAATTATTTTCAAAAGGTTATTAGTTGGAGCTAGTAGCATTGGGTGAGGCGGATACGTGAGAATAAATTTAACTACAAACCGAATACATCAAGATTACGCACATAACAATCTGCCATTATTTTTAGCAACCTATATATTTTATCTGGTCTCGTCTTAAAACTGAAACATAATTAAAAAAGAAAGCATACTATAAAGAAGTAACTCATAACAAGTCAAGCAATCATGTAATAATAAGAACTGTAAGGGAAATGTTCGACAGTTGTGTATAAATTGTGAAACCTGCAGTTCTCTAATTTGAGCCTCCATTGCTTGAACGCTGACAAAGGAAGAGATTTCATCGGAAGCAGCCTGACCACCGATGAGCACTTTAACATGGGTGTTCTCATCAGGTGCATTAGCAAATTTTTCCAGTGGAGGTGGTAATGTTAATGCATGCCTCTTTAATGAAGTGGCCGAGGCAGATGTTCGAGGATTTAGCAATTGTGGCTGTCTAGTGATCATAACATTGTTAACTGGGCCTGAGAGAGAAAAAAGGCGAGAGACAATCACTTAGTACTTTATATATTGTTTCCTTAGATGGCTGTTTAAAAGGATTAATATATTGATGAATATAAACAAAATCCTTTTGCAAAATATACTAGAATGAGTCTGATGACTGCATAGAAAAATTATTGCAGGATCGGCAGGCGAGGGGGGCTGGATAATGGAAGAAGATGCCAGCTCATATTAATTCGAAATAGATCAATAAATCATCAGATAGAAAGACATAATGAAATAAACACTACTTCATCTGCCCTAGCCTTTTCTACAAATAGATTTCTTTCTCAATCCAATGAAAAACAATCTCATTTTGGTGGACCATCAACACAATCCCCATCTGAAGTAAAACTGACCACTCTAATAACAATAGTCTCATTTAAACGGACCAATAACATAACAAGGCCGACTGTGCAGAAGTTTATACTGGAGAAGGCTAATGTATCAATACCTTTTGCATGCCTGATGACGCGAATGATGTTTCGAGTTCTTGTATCCCACACCCTAATCATACCATCCTCAGATCCAGAAACTAATAGAAATCCATCAGCGCTAGAAGCCAAGCAGGTTACAGCTTTGCTGTTTCACAGACAAAAAATATCAATACAGGACAATTAGAAAAAAAAAACTATGAAATATGGAAACAAGGTCAAAAATACAAAATCTCAAAAATCAAACAGAAAGCACTTCAAAAACTTTAGTTAATCTCGAGTCCAACTTCCAACGTCTATTCTTGATAAATCCAAAAGGCCATTGCTATATTCACAAATATACACGTTCAAGTTATGATTAGAGACAACTCCTTAACATAAACATCATCAGAGGTGATGATGACAAATCAACACGAACTCGAACTCCATACACTTATTAGCAGAATAATATGGTTACACTAATTCCGATTCACATTTATAGACGAAATGGAAGGCTATTTTCATCAAACTAACATTCTGATAGAAATCTATAATATCAAATTCATGGCATGGAAAATTAGTCCTATGTTACAAACCGCCAGTACTTTATATGGAAGCAATAAAGAATAAACCATCATATTTGAAATCACCAGCTAACAAGTTATCAACATTAGGTAAGCTAAGCTTTTCACACGCGGTAGAATTAAAAAGTACTACGGTAAAATCTTCTGCAGATCAGATTTCAAATCGAATCCTGAATATATTTATTTGTTAACTAACTAACCTGTGCTCAGATAGTGAACCAATTATGTGTGGTCCATAGTTGCTTTTCTGGGTCACTGGAGCGTTTAGGGCCGCAATGTATATTTTACCATCTCTACCACCCGCATAAAAGCAATGCTCCCCAGGGTCAAGGGAGATCGCATCTATTATCGAAGGGAAGGCAATATTTCTTAAGAGTTTCCCTCTTGATAAGCTCCACACCTGCGATAAGAGCAGACAAATCTGAGATCAATAATAGCTGCTGTCATAGTCAAACAACTTCAGTCATGTATGGAAATTTTATTTAGATAAAAGAATAAGGAGAAAAAAAAACCGAAATTTCAGTGCGACGAGACGATCAAGTTATAGGTGAAGAAGGGAACTAGCAGCACAAATATATGGTCATATCTACTTCAAAGATAAGATTTTTCCTTCCGAACTTAGCTTTTACAAATTACATCAAAGCAAGATAATATTCGCTATGACATCAAATTGTATCAAGAACCTTGCATGTACGATCCTCAGAAGCAGACACGATGATTGCATTACACCCACCATAGCCAGTTTTGATATCAGTCACTCTCAAAGAATGCTCGTGGAAACTGAACTCAAATAGATTCCTTGTTTCTTCCCTCCTAGCTGTATCAAATATCCTGAAGTAGAGTAGAAACATCTAAGTAAAGACTTAACCAAATCATGCATTACACTATACGAGAGAAACCTACAGGAAAAGCGACCAAACACGAACACATCCATCCTCTGCCCCTGAAATCAAAAGGGACTGGTCATCATTAAATGTCAAGCAACTAATGGCCCTGTAATGCCCATGCCACTTCTTAAGCAATTTTCCAGTCGCGACCTACAATTACACACAATAACGCAACCACTCAATCATTGTAGTCATTCGAGCAATTACTAAAGACAGTAGTTAAATTATACTATTTCACACAATCCACCTCCCAAAAGTAGATATCTCCAGAAATTCCCCCTCCTGCAATATAAGTTCCTTGACTGTTACACGAAATTGGCCTTATAGGTTCAGCCGGAAAGCTCCTCACTTCAACCTGAGGCTGCAAAATATCGCAAAAATCGACATTGCTCATTCTTGTCAAACACAAAATCTAACATTAATTCAATAACCCCAAGCAGAAAAACAACATGCCAAACATAAAACTTACATCAAATAAAATCCAAACCTGCATAATTCGATAATCTCCTCACAATGTAATGTATATTAACTAAGAGAGAAATTAATTCACTCTTGGTAACTTTTACTAATCTACAGATATTTTGCAGCTGCTTACTTCCATTAGTAATTACTTGCAAAAGTATAAAACTTTAAAATTAAGAAAATACCTTGTTCCACGACCAATAGAGAATGGAGCCAGAAGTAGAAGATTTGCCGTCTCGGACTTGAGAAGAAGCGAGGAAGCGGCCGGCGACGGAGGTGAGGCCATGCAGCGGGGAGGCGCAAGACTTGTAGCGGAGATGCTCCGCGCCGGTGCGGAGGTCCCAACAGCTGACGCCGGCGTCGGTCGGAGATGAGGCGATTACTAGTTCAGGTTCCATTGTTACCTAATTTTCATTTTGAGGTTTTAGGAGAGGTTTTAGACCGCTGAGGAAGAAAGGAAGAGTTGAATTGGGCTTATACTGTAAGCCCATTTTTAGTGGGCTTATTTATTGAATTACGCGCCTATTTGTGTGTCGCGCTTTTTTTTTAGACTTTTTTCCCCTTCTTTTTTCTGTTTGGTTTTTCTTTTCTTTTTTTGCTTCTTCTTTGATTAAGATTCGAGCGAGAGAATCAAAAGATTCGAAGTGAGCTAAAAAATTCAAATTGTTGCCGCTATGATTATTTTTATATTAATAATTGAAGCGAAGACGAAACCGTAATATCGGAGCCGTAAAAAAATTGAAATTTTAAAAAAATCGAAAATTGAAAATAGTATTAAATTTTGACCGGATTAATCCGTGTTGATCGGATTGGATCAACCCAGATCCGGTCGCATGCAAGTGTTGCTTGGTATCCTATTAACTTTTGTGCGGGATGTAACCCTCCGACAACAACAAAAAATCTTCGTCGTATATGGGCGAAACGTCTCCTCTCCTTTCATGGAAGAATACCTCTAGTACGCGATCCCGAAAGGTCCTTTAAACAATTGGTTCATTCGTTAGCAACTCGATCGGAAGACCGGGAGCTAACTATCGAGACTTTGGACTCACAGCCACAAGAAGACTTTGACCTCCAGACTGCTTTCAGTTGCTCTCCTGTGCGTGTATTTTTCCTCGAAGTTGACCCCTTTTCAATGAGAAAAAAGATATTGTATGCTTAATTGCTTATGCCAATGTAATTCGGTAGACAACCCAATATATACAAATGGCACATTTATCCTCCTCCAACTCACACATGGTATGGTTCTTAAAAAATAAAAAATAATAATAAAAAAAATAAAAAATAAAAATCACACCTTCGTGGTATGGTAGCACGTAGAGCTGTCAAAATGGGCTCGAAAAAATCTGGCACGACGGGTCAGCCCGACCCGCCTGATGTTTGGGTTGGACTGGGCTGCCATTTCTAGTGGCCCGAAAATACCCGGGCCTATTTAGCCCGGCCCGAGTGACCCGACCGGCCAACCGAGTTGCGGGCTTAAAAGCCCGACGGGCTTCGGGCCAAACTGGCCCGTGCAGATTTTAAATTATAAATTATAATATATAATATAAGTTATATACTTATTTTCCAAAACCCTACTCTACCCACCTAAAAAACACTCCAGCCGCAACAATTAAAAACTCCCGTCTCCACTGTCCATTTCTCCACTCCAGAGTCCAGACCTCTCCTCTCTTCCTCTTGCCACCGTCACCGCCAGACCGCCGGTCGTTGCCATCCCGCCGCCATCAAGCGCTAGGTAAGGTTTCACCTCTCTTAATTTATTTTCACCGCAGTCTCTATAAACACACTCACTAATACGTATGCTCAAATTCTGATAAAAACCTTCAGATCCGAAGATCAACAATGCTGCAGCGAGAGCGCAGCCGACCGCGAACGACGGTGCCTCCACTCCGGCAGAGGAAGCAGGAGGTGGCGCCGGCGCCTCCTGCGCCACCGCGGTTCCTACAAGTGCGAAAATCGCCTCCGCTACCATGATAGCTCCGCTTGTAGACACCGCCATTGCTCAGCTCAGTTAGCTGGAATGATTGAAGCGTGAAATTAACAGTGTATTAGAGAGAGAATGTTGAGAGAGAGTTGAACAGCTAAGCTGCTTGGAAATAATAAAGTATAACTCTTAAAGTATAAATATAATATTCATTTAGGGGGGTGTCTTGGATGTGGAGTTTGACAGAATTTTAAAGAGTTGAATTCGAGGGAATTAGAGAGAGTCTATGAGAGTTGAGTGTAGAGTTAGGAGGAATTCCGGGTCGATTTTTAAGGAGTTTGGCCGAGTTCAACTCCACATTCTCGCGAGCGTGGACGCCGCACGGTCGCGCATGACCTATCATTCACGCAATCGCGAAAGATGCATGGACGCAGAAAATGATAGCATTCCCACAATCGTGGGTTATCCACGGTCGCGTGTATCAATTTGGGGATCGGGAGTTAAAATCCGCACCCCAACCCTAATTCCCACATTCATCCCACATTCATCACATCTCTGCCTCCATTTTCCGCCTCCCCTCAACCGCCGCCCCTCCACCTCCGCCTCCTCCATCGGCGCCACAGCTCCGCCTTCCTTTTCCAGTTCGACGCCCGTGGTCGCGTGTTACCCGCTGTCGCTGGGAACTTAACTTTCACGCGGTCGCGAGCTCTTTTCCTCGCCGAAAATGCCTCCTCGAACCAAGATGCCCGGCAGTGAGGGTCCATCGGAGCCCCCTATAGACTACACAGAGAGATATGAATGTCCATTTACACTGAATTATGATTTAGAGGGTCAATATTACATTAAGTTCTGTGACAATCATCTTAGCCGGCCAAGATATATTGATTGGGCTTTGCTTAGAGACCTTCGGATTACAGCAAAAGTAGTGCAATATTTGAAGGTTTTAGGTTTGGAAACTTTTGTTAGAGATCCAGTGAATGCTTCTGCTTATGATAAATTATGTATTGAGTTTCTAACTTCACTGAAGATCACTCCGGATAAAAGCAAAATTTATGTTAGAATGAACAATACGAAGCATATGATTAGCTTACAGAGGATGAAAATTGTATTTGGTTTTCCAACTAATGGTGCAGTTGAGAAACCTAGAGGTTTTAATCCCAATTTAGCATGGAAAGAATTGACTGGATATGATAATTGGAGTCCAGCCGGTATGTCCAATGGGTATTTTGACTACCCGACTTTGATAATTGTGCACAAGTTTCTTGCCTACAATATTTATGGAAATGTGGAGGCAAACAAGGTGAATTCCATTGAGCTATATCTGTTGTCTTGTGCCAAGAATGGCATTGCAGTTCGTATTTCAAGCTTTATTTTTTCGGCTATGCATCAGACACAGACTCGTCCTAGTTCACATGCTTCATTCGGTGCCATCATTACTGGCTTGGCTCATTTTAATGGAGTTCTCTCTTCCAAAACGGGCCCCCATGAAGGCTATGAAGAACTTGAGCCTTACTTCATCGATTTCACTGAGCTGACTCGGTCCAACGTCATTAAAGATCGACACAGTTTTGTGCCTATGGCAAAAAGGCAATGTTTTCGAAATTATGTTGCAGACCAACATCCAATATTGGTAATCAAGAGGATGTTGGTAATCAAGATAAAGCTGGAGAGGGAGAGAGAGAGGAAGGGGCAAAGGGGGAAGGGGAAGAGGACGAGCAGGAACCGGGACAGAATGCGAATCAGGCCCCACCCGAGTCTCATAGTTATGGGAGTTTCCAGACTGATTTCCAGTCTTTTCGAGCTCATTTCGACACTGCTTTCGGGTCTTTCAGGCAAGATGTGAATCAGGATTTTGCATCTATTAGGCAAGATGTCACCTCCCGATTCGATGCTCATGATCAGCAATTTGGTGCATTTCGTGAAGATGTCTACAACAGATTCGACACTCAGCACCGGGAGATGGCAGCATTACAAGCACAATGGAATGCTTGGAGCGTTTTCTATCCGCCACCACAGCCGCCATATCCGCCATATCCGCCACATGAACCTGATGCATAGTAAGTTTACTTGTATTCTATATTCCACAGTAATGATGTTACTTATCTAATATGTTATCCTTAATATTTTCATAGTGTTTCGTATTTTTATTGAAGTTTGATCATGATAGTGATATTTGGTTTTGAACACAAATATGTATGCAAATTTTGATCATGATTTTGATAGTGATTAATGCATTTGGTTTGATTTCTGTGCTTGTGCAGAAGAAGAAGAAGAAGAAGAAGAAGAAGAAGAAGAAAAAGAAAAAGATGTATGCCGCGGTCGCGGGTAGTCCATGGGCGCGGGTTTCTATCATTCCTCGCGATCGCGGGTGGTCCATAGGCGCGGGTTTCTATCAGTCATTGCGGTCGCGGGTTATCCATGGGCACGGGTTATGCAGTGTTTAAAATGTTCTGTTGGACTATTTTTTTTTGTTGTTGTTGTATTTTCAATTGTTGAACTATCTTAATTTTCTTGAACTATTCCAGGTTGCTTATGTTGAACAATTATGGTTGAACTATTATAATTTATTTGTGTTGAATTAATTAATTGTCTGTCAACAAATTCATACAAAATACTTATTACAGTTATTGAATATTATAATATGCTTATAAATCAATTTGTAGCCAATATAAACTTACATAAATACAGAGATTTCATATGGATTTTTGTTCAAAAATACACACAAGTCCAAAAATACACACAAGTCCAAACTTGAAAATATTCAAAATATGTTCAGTATGATCTACTCAGCATTCTCACTCTCTTCATCTCTATCATTGTTGTACAGTGGCCTATTATCCCACATAGCATTAGCTATACTCATTCTCCAAGCATTTGCTTCTGTTCTTTGTTCTACCTGGCTTTAAGAAAGCCATTCTTCATCTTCGACATTATCATACTGTGGTTCTTCAACATCTTCGTCCTGTACTGGAAACTCATCAGATTGACACTCATTTCGAAAAAAATTGTGTAATTCAGCACAAGCCAAAACTAATTCCGCTTGCGTTTGAAAAGGGAACGGTGGTGCCATTTTGAAAATTGTGAATCTTGATTTGAAAATACCAAATATTCTTTCAATTACATTTCTCAGTGAAGCATGACGTAGATTGAATAACTCACTTGCATCTCTGGGATGACGCCCTTGACCACCAAAATCTTTAAGATGATATCGAACACCGCGTAATTTAGCTAAAAATTGGCGGCGGTTAGCAAATTCACAATCCACTAGAAAATATTTACCTAAAAAATATTTCAATAATTAGTAATGAGATTTAGAAAATCTTCCAGTGTGGAGTTGAAAAAAAACAAAGAAAACTATTCCAGTTTTTGCTTACATTGAGAGACACGAAGTCCATTTTCTCTTGATAATGCATCTTATAAGAGCTTTGAATCATGTGCCGATCCTTCCCAACCACTAAGCACGTACATGAACTGCAAATCGAAGTTGCAAGTGGCCAAAACATTTTGCGATTGAGTAACATGATGGTTACGGTAGCTGCTAACGTCTCGTCCTGTTACTGTTGCTGGGATATGAGTTCCATCTATTGCTCCAATACAATCCTAAAATTAACACAAAGTACTACAGATCAAACGACAAAATATAACATATGTAAAACGATTCAAAGGGATTCATACCTTGAAGAAAGGATTAAATCTATTATTGTCCCGAATTTTAGTGGGCATCCCGCTACATGGCTTCGCCATCAAGTCTGGAGCTATGGCATTCAATGCATTCAAAGTCCGGTTGAAATTCTTACTAGTAGCAAAATGCGAACGCTTGAACCGGTGACGAATATTACAATATCGATCATTATGTCCGACAATAATAAAAAATGTTGCTACCATTTCTTCAACGCTTATGAATCTTGTATCTTTTAGTGGAGTTTTTTCTCTGATGAGCGAGCATAACTTCACAAACACTTCCGGATACATCCTATACATTTGTCGAAAAGTATGTGGATCCCCTTGCATCATATCACGTACAAAACTTTCCCCAATGTTAGTAATTGGTCGTCGCTTCAAATCGATGAGGACCTTAATTGTAGCCATCAACATCCTAAGATCTTCTTCATCAGTTTCTTCTTCAGCATCTTCTTCCATTTCTTCATCTTCTATTTCTTCTACTTCCATTTCTTCGTATATATCATCATCATTTTCCATCTGCATGATCACAAAATAATATTATTAATAGGCTAAGATGATCTCATATGATCGCATCATATTGCATATACAGTACGTGGATTCGACATAAACAGCGACCGCGGAAGGCCAGCGACCGCGCGGTTGCGTGATTTCCAGCGCCCATTGAAACTCCGCGGTCGCGGTTTATTCATGCCAGATTATATGTTATACAGATTTTGTTCACCATAAAAATTACATAATCATCAACCTAACCATTAATCAACTGGCATAATATAAAATAACTATAAACTCAACCATTAAGATACACTTCCATAATATTAATAGGTAGCGTAGCAAAAAAACCATTACATGCACAAAACATTACAGAGGTTGAGATTCAATGAACAAAACAAAACAGAGTTTCAGAATGCAGTAACATCAGTACAAACTATTCAGTAGCAATATCTAGTACATATTTGAAATAATAACTATCCAAGCTTGAATTTATCCAACGTGCTCGCTCCTCAATGGTCATTTTGAAGAAACCGTCTTTTTTGGACTTGGTGTTAAGCAAGTCGAACGCCTTAATACGGGATTCTTCATCCAAATTTGGAAACTCTTTGATAGCATTCCAAGTAGTGTAAGATCGTTCCTTTTCTCTCTTCTTTTAACATTTCACTCACTTCATCAAAAGTAGTTGTTAGCTTGGTCGTGGTGTCATGAGAGTGGAGTGAGAGACATTTTCAGTCTCAGTAGATGTAAGATTGATATGAGTATCACCGATGGTTTGGTGATTGAGAATTTCACTATTAATAATGAGAGTACAGTAAGATTACATGGAAACTAAATCAAGAATATTACAACAAAATATTTACACAAATATACTAATCAATTATCAATGCTTTCCTTATTACCCTCCCTCAAGCATTGCGTGGGATTGAGATCAACGCAAAGCTTGGACCGTAAAAATTCAAACGTTGGACGGGGAAGGCTCTTGGTGAAGATATCGGCAAGCTGAAGGTGAGAAGAAACAAATTGAGTAGAGAGTTTTCCCGCCGAGACAAGCTCTCGAACAAAATGACAGTCGATATCTATATGCTTGGCTCGTTTATGTGCAATGGGATTCTGACTAAGAAATATAGCACTCTTATTGTCACATAGAAGAACAGGCTGAGAAGAAGGCAATTACTTGAGTTTGCGGAGCAGGTTTGTCAACCAAATAAGCTCAGAAGCTGCATTAGCCAAGGCACGATACTCAGATTCACAACTAGAGTGAGCTACCGTTGGTTGTTTCTTAGCACTCCATGAAACAAGGTTACCGCCAAGAAAAATGGAATAACCATATGTGGATCGACGAGTCTCAATACGACAAGCCCAATCGCCTTCTGAGTAGCCAACAATCGTGAACTCTGGACGACATGTGAAGCTCAATCCAAAGTGAATAGTACCTTTAACATATCGAAGGATACGCTTTACAGCAGAGAAGTGAGTTTCTGTAGGAGAGTGCAAGAATTGACTTACCATATTTACAGAATATGATAAATCTGGTCTTGTGATGGTAAGGTACTGTAAAGCACCCACAAGAGATCTATATAGTGTCGGATCCTGGAATGGCGTGCCCGTACTAACAAGAGACTCTCCAGCAGCAAGTGGGTAGTAGTAGGCTTAGAGTCCAAAAGATTAGCACGCTTCAAAATATTATGTGCATACTTGGCTTGACCAACAAACAGCCCATTTGAAGTATATGAGATCTCAAGGCCCAAAAAATAATTGAGTTTACCAAGGTCTGTGATGGCAAATTCAGCATGAGTTCGAGTAATGAGACGTTGAATGAGAGCGGAATCATTACCTGTCACAACAATATCGTCCACATATAATAACAAGTAGATAACAGATGTGCTTTGGTGAACATAAAATAGAGAAGAATCCGAGCGACTATTTTGAAAGCAAAGGCTGAATAAGAAAGTACTAAACCATTTAAACCAAGCCAATGGAGCTTGGCGAAGCCCATATAAAGCTTTCTTGAGCCGCCAAACATGATCGGGAAAACGGGGATCAACAAAACCCGGAGATTGCTCCATGTAAACTGGTTTTGAAAGATCACCATTTAAAAAAGCATTCTTTACATCTAATTGATGAAGAGGCCATTGATGGTGATCTGCAAGTGCAAGGATGACCCGAACCGTTGCAGCCTTCATGAAGGGACTGAATGTGTGTTGAAAGTCAGCACCTAGAAGTTGAGCAAAATCGAGGGCGACAAGACGAGCTTTGTAGTGATCGATCGAATTGTCAGGGAGAAACTTGATTCTAAATACCCATTTGCAGCCAATAACATTTTCATTTGGAGGTCTGGGAATTAAATCATAACTTTGTTTCAACCGAATTGCATCAAGCTCATCTTGCATAACGGAAAGCCACCTAGATGATTTTGAGGCAGATTTGATCCCACGGGGCACAGAGACAGCACATAAAGCAGAAGGAAGTGGAGTGCAAGCAATATTGACAGGAAATTTCGGCTTGAAAATACCATTCTTAGAGCGAGTAACCATCGGGTGTGTGGATTGGATGGGAATGACGATATCATTATTGGCCGCGAGGGGCGAAGTTGGAGGTGTTGATGCCGTAGGAGGTGAGGGGGGCGCGTGATCAGACTCAATCGTATGAGGTATAGGCTTGAGAGCAACAGACGTAGGATCAGGACAAAGACAGCATGATGGCGTGAGAGCTGTGGAACTAGACGATTCAACAATTTGAGTTGTGGTAGCTGGCGGAGGTGATGAAGCTTCAGATTCCATAAAACTCGAGATATCGAGTGAAGAATGCTGAGAAGTAGAATCAATGCTAATGAAAGGAAAGCATGATTCGTCAAATTGAGCATGACGGGTGATATAGACCCGAGAAATCTCAGGATCGTAACACCGAAAGCCTTTGTAAGAACTACTATATTCCAGAAATATGCAAGGTCGACTGTGAGGAACCAGTTTGTGAGCAGCATAATCACGCAAATATGGGTACACACGACAACGAAAAGGCTTAAAGTTGGCATAGTTGGGCACAGTGCCAAAGAGCAGTTCAAATGGTGACTTATTGGACAAAATAACTAATGGTATTCGATTTATCACATAAACAGCAGTAGCAAATGCATCAAACCAGTTACATGCAGGAACGTGAGCATGAAATAGCATAGATAGACCAGTTTCACAAATGTGACGATGTTTGCGCTCAGCACAGCCATTCTGTTGAGGAGTGTAAGGGCAAGAGAGTCGGTGGTGAATGCCATGTGTGTCAAAAAAAGCTCGAACCCGATTATTAACAAACTCAGTGCCACCATCAGTTTGAAATACCTTGATATTCCGTGAGAATTGATTACAAACGAAGCTGTGAAAACGGAGTAGAACATCATAAAACTCAGACTTCACATGCAATGGATAAATCCAAGAAAAACGTGAGTAATCATCAACAAAAAGAGCATAGTAGCGAAAACCACCAGGTGTATCAATAGGAGCTGGACCCCATAAGTCACAGTGAACTAAATCGAGAACATCACATGCACGTTTATCATTTAAATCAAATGATACTTGTTTGCTTTTAGCCATTTGACAAGAGGAGCAAAAGCTAGGGTTTGGTAATAAAGATGTAACAGATAAATGTCCTGACTTATTTAAAGTGGAAATAACGGTAAATGGGACATGGCCTAATCTCAAATGCCATAAATCAAAGCTAGCCTTCAAGTTGTTGGAACGAAGAGCAGCAATCAGAGCTGGATGGCCGCGATCCAAAATGTAGAGACCTTGATCACACCTTCCTTGAGCCAGTATTACTTTTGTCTTTCGATTCTGAATATGAAATGATTTATCAGAAAATACCACATCAACAAGAAAATCAGATGTGAGTTTACTAATAGAGAGTAAATTATTGGTTAAATGTGGGACAACCAAGACATCAAGCAGATGAACATTGTTAGACAAATCACGAGTTCCAATATGAGTAATAGAGAGTGAATTTCCGTTACCAACAATTACTTGACCATTACCATTATATGGTTCGATGGAATCCAAGGCAGCCGACTGTGCGGTCATGTGAGCAGACACACCCGAATCCACATACCAATCAAAGTTGGGTTCAGAGATATTGCAAGAGGCATGAAAAGCTTGTGCAAGTTGGGCAGAAGACTGAGTAGAAGCACGAGCTTGAAGAAATTGAGGGCATTTGTCAGCATAATGCTCACCTCGACAGATTTGACAATGAGGGATGTATGATTTGTGGCCATGTCGACCGCCAGAATGACCAGCACGGCCAGAAGATACACGACCACCGCAGTTAGAATGACCATGAGTGCCTTTAGAAGAGTTATGTCCAGAAAAAGGGACAGAGCGTGGTTGCTGGGTAATTGAGCCATGAGTAGAGGCCACAAAAGCAACCGGAGCAGAGGAAGAACTATCCATGGAACGACTAAAGATGTCAAACTGTTGTGCTTGATGCAACAGATCACGAAATGAGGGAACAGATGAAAGAGCCATTCTAGTGTCTACGAAGCTTGCAAATTGAGGACCTAGCCCACATAAGAACCAATGACTCTTATCTGAGTCATCAACAGGACGACCAATAGCTGCCAACTGATCGCAAAGGTTCTTGAATTTGCGACCATATTCTGCTACCGAGAGAGAACCACGCTTGAGGAAGAGCAATTCCTCTCTTAGTTGATTCGTACGAGATTGAGAAGAGTGCGCAAATGCGGCTTAAAGAGCAAGCCAGACTGCACGAGAGGAATTGCAGCCGATAACTTCAGCAAGTGTTTCTTCAGTAAGTGAAGAGAGAATGAGAGATAAGATTCGCTGGTCTTTGGTGCGCCAGGAAGTAAACAAAGGATTAGGAGATTCTTCACCAGTGGCAGAGGTAATAGTTGCAGGAGGAACAACCTGATTCTTCCATAAAAGATAGTTGGAAGATGTTAGTTTAATTGTAATAAGGTGAATCAAGGTGTTGATAGGGACAAAGTTAGAAGCAGTATGTGTTGGGGTTGCCATGAAGAGCGGCGGGATAAATTGAGAGAGAGTTAGGGTTTTCGGTGTAAGGCTGATACCATGTAAGATTGATATGAGTATCACCAATGGTTTGGTGATTGAGAATTTCACTATTAATAATGAGAGTACAGTAAGATTACATGGAAACTAAATCAAGAATATTACAACAAAATATTTACACAAATATACTAATCAATTATCGATGCTTTCCTTATTAGTAGAAGTTGACTCGTACTGAGATCTTTTCTTTTTGGATTGAGTTTTGTTTTTATTGGAAACAGGAGGCATTTGAGAAGTCACATGAGGTGGTGGTGCCGAGGAAGAAATAGGTGGATCATTTGGAGATTGGGATAGTTCTATAAACATGTCAGAATCGACATCATAACTCAAATCCTTATGCGTACACTAGCACTTTCATTAATTTCTACGGTAGATGTTCTTGCATCAGTGGTACAACCCAACCCAATTGAATTCTTTCCAACAACACACCATTTCCTATAGCAATTTGCAAAAGCTCATAATCATGACACTCAGCATCGCGCAAGTTAATATCTTTTGGGTGACCCTAGCATAATTAAAGAAACAAAAAAATTATTAACTACAACCTCTAAATGAATGTAATGATATTATGAAAATACGTGTAGAAGCTTACCGATAAGTCCGATTCTCATACTTCATCTGGAGCGGTAAACTTCTTATTAATGTGATCATACCCAAAACCGGAGCTAAAATGCATAAGGTTTGAATAGGATGCCCAACGTTGTTTAAACCATTTGAGCCGGCTTTGATAATCAGTATAGGTTTTGTTACATTTCATTTTTTCATTAAGGATAGGAAGGATTCTTTGTTCAACAGTTGATTTGCTAAAAATACCACTATTATCACGCCATCCCCGACGCGCACCATCAACCATTAATTCTAATAATTGATCAGTTTGTTCCTTAATCCATGCATCATAAGATGACATCTTTCTCTTTGTATCTTCTTGTGAATCTCTCATATTAATAATACTATAGAACACGGGTTCATACAACAAAAAACATGTAAGAACATGTAATACAGTTTAATCAAAACAAATATCTATACCAACACAGCAATGCATATAATAATATTATGGCCAAAAGCTATCAACAATAACATACTATCACATGCTTCATCTCAACATAAAAATGACAAAAATATTAAGCTTATACAAGCAGAGAACCAGAAAAACCACATAACAGAGATTGCACAATTATTTCAGTAAGACTTTGTTTAAGGTAAGAAAAGTACCTTCCAACAACAAAATATTCTTCACCAGTGGAGTGGAGTGGAGCTAATGACCATGTGCAAGCTGAGAGAATGAGGATGGCGGGAATATGTGAAATTATGTTAAAGCTATCGAGACCTTTCGTCTACCGACCACGACCATGGGACATACACGCTCGCTAAAGTAATTGGTAACCAGCGCCCGTGGATGGTCCACGATCGCGGGTCGGGAGCATTTTCCGCGGTCGCGTGTGACCCCTGGCCGCGGAATCCCACTCCATGGAACTCCGCACAACAGAGGTCGGAGTTCATGCTGCGTATTTTTCTTCCTCAATTCCGTCAAACTCCATAAGTTGTGGGAAATCTTACGAAATCAACACTTGATTGAATACCGCAAGAATCTATTTCAGTGTCTATAAGTTGCATCCAATACCTCCAGATTTTGACAAATTTTAAAATTTGTCAAAATCTGGAGATTGAATACCGCAAGATTTAGAATTCCTTAAAATTCCACGGAACTCTTCCATCCAATACACCCCCCTTAGTTATGGTCCTTTCCTTCGTCAAACTCTGTAAATCAGTGATTAATACTATAGTATAGTGATTAGACATGACAGTAACAACTAACAAGTAAATCTAATAAATTACAATAATAACAAGTGTTAAGCAATTAATTTTCAGTTTTCAATCCGGGCCACTTTGGCCCAACCCGCCCGCCAGCCCGATGGGGCTGGGCTGGGCCACCATTTTTTGTGGCCTGTGAAAATTCTGGGCTGGTCTGATCCGACCCGAAATTGAGCATCTGACCCGACAGGTTGGGCCGGGTTTGCCCGGCCCGGATGATTTGACATAATTAGTAGCACGTAATAAAATATTCTACATCACTATATAGATGAGATAACTATACCGCACTTTTTTACTTTAGTAAATATTATTCTGTGCGTAAGTATTACTACCGGCGTGGTTGGCCCTAAGGCCGGGCAGGCTTGTGCAATGGCCCAAGGCCCCAAATATTAAGGAGCCCGTGATTCGGGTTCGGTCTCTTCATAGTCTATCTGAACTCATATATTGCACAATACGTGACAATTGAACTAACAATTGTCTTGAAAAAAAAGGTAATAAAAATTGATGTTCAACTGCTATATACCACCACATAATGTATCGATTAACTATGATAGTATAATGCATCAAAGTTTGTGATTTTTGGGACCGTCGCCGACAATTTTCTTTTAGAACTATATATATTTAGGTTGATTCCCCACTCCCCCATTTTTACATGTTAATTATTACCTCGCCTATTTAAATTTGTGACAAAATGTATATACATAATCTCGCTCGGTCACTTTACAAGCATAGCACCACCCATGTCTATAGTGTCATCAAAGTTTACTAAAAGGTCTGATAATTTATTTTGGATGTAGTGTTCTTATTTTTTGTTAATTTCATCATGTTATAATCATCCTAGTATGCGTTATTAGATCGGGCCCGTCACATTATAATTAGCTAAAAGTAATTTATTATATCTACATACTTTTCACAAGCTACAATGTGGACTCATGTTATATTAAAAAGTGAATGCAGGACTTCTTCGTGAAAAAAGAGAGAGAGAGAGAAAAAAAAAAGAGAGAAAAAAGTTCACTATAAAAAAAGACTAAACAAAAGAAAATTTTCCAAATTGCAAAATTGCCCCCCTTTTTTCCTCCCCTTTCCCAACTTTCAAAATCTAGGCTGTTAAGCAACATGCAAAGTGCAAAAAAACTCTCCTCTTAAAGCATCTTTATGACATAAAACTCCTTACACTCCTAACTTTTTTATATATACAAAACCGCAATCTCCCACCATTTTAATTTTATTTTTTTAATTTATAAAATCTTACTTTAATTTATTACAATCTTATCTTGTGGCACGTGCATTTTGGTGGACACCCACAAAACAAGACAAGAAAAGGATGTGCTTATCTAGATGTAACAAGATACTAGCTAGGCTTAGTTTTTTTTTTTTTTTCTTTTTTCTTTTTCCTTTCTTTCTTTTAATACACCATATAAAACCAAATCATTACACGACCAACATTATCTAATCTAACGTTAGGAAACTACACTTTTTCCCTTCTAGATCTATTTCTTCTTCTTGGTACTTTCTCGTATTTGGGATTTAAAAAACTAACATTTTAATACTAGTAGTACTTTTCTTTTTGATCTAATACCAGTACTTCAAGAAAAGCAAAAGCTAGCAGAAAAATGGGTGGTCAAACTTTCCATTGAAACTTTGCCTTTATGTTGTTTTTGGACAAAGGAACAACCAAAATGGGATCTTTAGCAAAGGTTGTTTTGAATCATTCAAGAAATATACACTCACTCACTACACACACTTGCCCATTATAATACCTAACAGTCAACTTGTGTACCTCTCTCTCTCTCTCTCTCTCTCTCTCTCTCTCTCTCTCTCTCTCTCTCTCTCTCCTTTGTATTTCACTCTTCACTACAACTTTTTTTCCCCATTTTCCACCTCAAACTTCATAATCCCCTTAGCTAACAAATGTTTCCAATTGTCAAATTTATTCTCGTTGCTCTTAATTATTACATCAGAAATTGGAACAACTATCGAATAAATAGAATTCCGAGATATGATACTTATGCAGGAACAAGATTTTTTTACAAGTCACGAATAGGGGACATCGAGCATCGGGTGTATATGTGATATATGTCATCCAATTTAAAATTGGCCTAAGTCACAAGAGACACAAATTTTTACACATACTACTATATGTGTTATTTTTCAATCTTTTAATCAGTGCATGTAACTTGAGCTTTCAATTCCGCGAGAGCACAAATTTTCAATCACATATTTCATGTCCGTGGAACAAATCATTCTAGGGTTTGAGAGAGAGAGAGAGAGAGAGAGAGAGAGAGGATGGGTGGATTGAAGGAAGGTGTAGTTAAAGAGATGGATCAGATATATCTCTTAAAGTAGGAAAAAGAAAAGGTTTCCTGGTCATGAGAAGGAGTATAGAAGCCTTGATAGCAACATTTCAAACAACATTTTTAGTCAGTTTCTTACCATATTTCGCTTTCTAGAATATTACAACTCTCTCTTTTTTATTATTTCATTAATATATACGTAATGTATCTATTTTTTCTTTGTTTTCTTCTCTGTGTTTGTTTTCTCACTTTTGCAGTTTTTTCAGATAACCGAGATGTGGAGATCTCAACCATAATCAGAACACACATGATAGCTTTCTTTTTTTTTTCAAAAATTAATTATTGTAACCTTTTTCTCGCTGCATAGATAATAATTGTGATTAATTATTACATCAATTATGAAAAGTTTGAAATCTTAAAGCATGTCGTCAAATCCCATGTTGCTCTTTTGTAATACTGAAATTTTCCCTTTCTATATTTGTACGTATAGACCAATCGTGTCCTTCTGTATATATACACTTTATAATTTTGTGACATTAATTTTTTTTTTTTCAAGATTCTTACGATCAATAATTCTTTTACATGTACGTATGATACATTAATTCATGACTGATCAGACAAGTGCGAGAAAACAAAAAACAAAAAACAAGAAATTTTTGCCTTTGAACCAACAACCTGCAACTTTCTCAGTAGAACTGCAAAACATTAAGAGTTTCAGGTTCAGGCTTAGTCTCTCTCTCTTAATTTATCCGACAGAAAACAGTCAGAAACAAACACCAGAAAGAGAGGAAGAAAAAGAGTAGATGTCTAGTTTAAGATTTTTGAAGGCAATAAAATGCTGGATTATTAGAAAAACAAACTACAAGAGGCAAAAAAACACAGTCTTGAACGGATTAATTAAACCTATAACTGATCTACTTTCTCTCTCTAACTAGAAAACCCACCTCAAGATAGTACCAGAACTACAACTCTATATACAGAAACGTTTTTTTTTTTTTTTTTTTTTTTCCCCTCAAGATTTGGTTTCTGCTTCAAGACTCACGAAGATCAAAAATAAGAAACATCAAATTAAGCAGAAAATATATTTAATTATTTTCTACTAACATGGACGCGAAGGCATCAGATTCAACCCTAAATCATCTTTCTCAAGAACCAATCTCGATTTGTGGATCGCCGTTGAAGAATTATACTCTGGGTGCAATCTCTTCTTTGAATGCAGCGGCACTCCAAACAGCTTAGTTCTGTAGGGTTCGGAATCTTCCAGAACCTTCTGCGGCGTCGGGGTCGGATTCGCGGCGGCGGACGGCGGGGCGGAGTTGCAGAGGAACAGAGAGGAGCTGTACGAATTGCTCGGCGCCACCGGCTTCACGTGATTCTGCACGAAATATATGATGTCGTTGTAGAGTTTCCTCATGTGGGCCAATTCCGACATCAGCATGCTGTTGTTCCGCCGCAGCCGCTCGTTATCTTCCGACAGCGCGCTTAACGAGTTTCCGCAGCCACCGCCGCCGCCGCGGGCGGCGGGCGGCGGCGAGGAGTCGTGCCAGTTCTGCTCGTCGGAGTCGGGTGGAGAGATGCTAACGCGGGAAGCTGAATAAGGGAAGAAGGTGGGGTGATGGTAGTGGTGGTGGTGGGCGGCGGCGGCGGATATTTGCGGGTTGGGGGTTTTGCGGCGGTGGATCTCGCAGAGCAAGTGCTTCTCTCCTTTCTTGAAGAAGTCGTTGGCGAACTCCCATCGGTCGGAGACGATCTTTCTGAAACCCTAGTTAATTTCCATCAAAATCCAAGATAATGATAGTCAAGATCAAGAAAAATACTGTGATTTCATGCAGAATGGAATCAGTGCGTGTGGTGTGTGAAATATGAAGTAGCATATACATAAGTGTTGAGCTGGCGGACGAAGCTGGAGAAATTGTTGTGCTTGAAGTAGTTGGGGAGGAGGTCGCGGGCGAACTCAGGCGGCCGCCACACGACGAAAGTGGCGGCGTCTTCACCCCACGAGACGATGTGATCGGTGGTGGGATCGTCGACGAGCTTGTAGGTCTTGCTCAGAAATGGGGCAGGGACTGGTTTCTGTGAATCTAATGATAGAAGTATGCTTTCGCAATTGTCCAGCATCACCGCCATTGTTGCAACAAATTAAACTAGGTTTTTTTTTTTTTTTTGGAAGGATTTTGTGATGTGGTTGTTGTTGAGAGTGAGGGTTTGGGGGTTTTGGGTGGAAGTGTGAAGTAGTAAATTATTTATTTGTATAGAGATTTTAGGGTTTAATTTTTATAGGAGTTTTTATTTACCAAGGGGACCTCGGGTATGTAGTGAGAGAGGAATATGTGTCTGTCTGTCTAGAACTGTGGCAATTAGGGCCTTTCAAGACACACCCGTGATAGCCTCTCTCTCTCTCTCTAAAATATTACTCCTTCTCCTTCTCACCCGTTGATAATATCCTTCTTTCTGTTCAATTGATAATATTCTCTTTCCATAAATAGAAATATTTAACCATGTAAAATTGATGGACCCTACAATTTTTTATCAGTAATAACCGTGTCTAAAAAGTAGGGGACATTATCAATGACTCGAAGGGAGTAACTCATGATCATATGATTCATATCACATGATTAATTAGTTATTCAAAGCCAAATAACGTTAGTTTATCATTCCTTCCTAAAAAAAAAAAGACTTTAGTTAAATTATTCACTCAATTTTTTTTGTGAGAACAATATTTCACTCGTAGTCCTTGAAATAAAAGTACATCAAATATTGTTTGAGGAAGAGAATCTCATAATTAAATGACTATATGTGTGTAAATCTCTAAAGGTTAATAGTTAAAAGCCTGAGCCACCTCGTCAGCAAATTCAAAACCAAACTAAACTACTGCCAAGAAAAATTAAAAGGGAAAAAGAGAGTTGGAAGCATCGATAAAATGGAAAATGGTCCATGGCTAAAGTGTTAGTGTGTGTGGTGTGTGTTTTGAGGGAAGAAAAAACCAATAAGGCAGCAAGAAAGATGGAGTGTGCAGAGCATATATGTCTTATATGCATGATGTTTGTATTGAAGTTTGGAATATAATTGAAAGATAAAAGAAAGATGGAAGAGAGAAGAAGAAGAAGATAATCATAACTAATAAATAAAAATAATTAATAATAATTTTTGTGTGACTCCCACAGGCTTTAAATCCCATCACATAATCCGATGCATGGCATTTCCTTATAAAATCATATCTGAAAAAGAAGCAGAAGCAGTAGGAGTAGAAAATGATGGGATTCGGAAACAATGTGTATCTAGAGAGAGAGAGAGAGAGAGGTGTGGTTCGTTGCCATTACACAACAAAAGGAAAGCTACAAAATGGAAAGAAAGAAACTCGTTTGACGTGAAGTAAAAGTGAAACGATCCTCATATATATATCTTCTTCTTCTTCTCCTTCTTCCATTTCTTGAATTTTTACTGTAGTAAATACTAATATAGGATTAGGAAAGAGAATATATTATGCTCCCAATAACTACATTATGGTCATCCATAAATTGGTCTAAATAGTAAAAAAAAAATATATTTATTTGAAATTTCGTTTCTAAATGACTTCTAATAGTTTATATTTAGCAAATTAATATTGATATATTTGAATTTGCAGGCAACATTAATCTCAATAAATATAATACATGTGATACAAAGTTTTTTGTGGACAAAAATGAGAGATAAAATATATTTATACTAATTATGATATAATTTAAGTGAAAAATATAGTAGTACTTAAGCTCTTTAGATTAATCAAAATATCCATAAATAAGTCTATTTTCACATAATTATATGGCTGACCACATTATAGCTAAAGAGTGTCACTCTAATTTATCCATACATGATGCATAGACCATATAATATGCGTAATATACTATAAAGAATGATCAAGAATGAATCCATATGCATTTATTTTCATGAAAGAAGAGAAGTATATATAAATGAGAAAGAGAAGTACAGAAGAATACAACTAGAGACACTGGAAGTAACTTTCAAAACAAAACAGCAGCATGCATCATCAACTCTCAAAAGATGAAGGACAAATAAAACCAAGAAGCTAATAGTTAAAAGCACGCTTTTTTACAAAACGGATTATATGTTGTTAGGGAATTTGAGAAATAGAACTAAACTTTCATTTTTGCTTCCGCACTCCTATTGCGGGCAAAAATAATTTATTTCGGCTCTTTGGCACGTGATACAAATGTGAGCGGACACATGGAGCCCGAATCCTACGTCGGCGTGCCGCATCATCTTATTTTGCCAACTTAAACAATTGAACTTTAGACATTTCAATTTTTTGTCGAAAACTTACAGGGTACATCACATATCTCCTCCTGAAATTTGTAGGAGTCCAAGATGTGTGAAGCCAAGCTCTTTTTTCATAGTGGCATTCGCGATCCATCGAAGATTATTGGACAGGTTGTCGATGTGCTGGAGATTTGATCGAATGAGTGAAGCTGCTGTGAGAATTGGGGCCGTATGAAATTAAGGCTCAAGTAAAAATATGGCGTGAAACATGAGAGACGAGTTTTTTAAGTATATATTTGGTTGCAATTGTCTGAGTTGGCAAAATAAGGTGATGTGGCACGTCCACGTAGGATTCAGGCTCCATGTGTCTGCTCATGTGTGTATCACGAGCCACAAAACCCAAATAAATAATTTTAGCCCGAAAAAAGAGTGCCGATGCAAAAAGTAAAAGTTTTAGTTCTATTTCTCAAATTTCCTAACATATAGTCCGTTTCATAAAAAAAAAAAACTGTAGTTACGTTCAACACCAAAACCAAGACATATAAAGTTCTCCTCAAAAACGACATTGAAAAAGTTGCTCTAGCTAGGCTCCCAGCTTCAACTTCCACCTCTTCATCGTAAATTCACGCACATGGGATAAATACTTACAAATAACTTAAACTATACTCATTCATACCAAAATAACTCATACTATTAGTATTAGATAGAAATAATTCAAATGAATTATCAATTCTTGTGCTAATTAATCTGACATATGTTAGTTTTTCCTAGAAAAAAAGCGCTAGATCTAATGATCAGTCCAAGCTGGTCGACGTATGTATAACAATATATTTCTTTTAATTTAACCTTAATTACATTATCAACATTGGCAAAATTTAATAATTTGAATTATTTTCGTATAATAATACAAATAAGTTAGTATTTAGTTTCATATAAGTACTCCTATTTTTTATAAGTGTCCTCCACCCCTAAATTACACATACCAGGGAAACGAAGAAATTTACCTATGTAACCTTATTAATTAGAACTATTATAAATAAATACACACAACTAATTACCAAATACGAAAAACATTAAAGAAGAGTAAAATAGGAAGAATAACATCAATTTACTCTCGAATTTTGAAATAGAACACTTGTATATACTTGCTCATATTGTTTATATTGTTTTTAACATATTACTTGCTCTTATATACTATCATAACTAAAGAGGTAAAAATGACTTATCCGTACGTCCTCATCTTATTAATTTTATACTACAGTTGATCAATATTAGTTTTATATTGTTTGATTAATTTGAGTAAGGATGGCCAAATTCTACCATTGGCATTCATCTGGAAAATTAAATTCCAGAGCTTTTTCCATTTCTTTTAATTGTTATTAATTACAGTTATACAATATCGCCATTATATTGTTCTATGGGTATATATACGTACAAATATTCGTGGGACTCATGAGATCATCACTTCACCAATTAGGTCATCCAAAGAAACTAACATTCATTAATTCAATTTAGTGTGTCGAATAAGATATGTAAATTAAAATTCAAATAAGAATGAAAAGGAAATTGTAAGAAAATATTAATAAATGACTAAAATATATTTGATAAATGAAAGTTAGAATTCCTAAATCGTACTTGTAATTCCTTAACCAATGAGATTGCTAAAATTTTATCCTTTAAGATTGATTCGTATGTATCAAATATTGTATCGTCTCAACGAATCGCTGCTGTTGATACAACTATTATTCGTATATAATGATATCTTAATTGCGTCATGTATCACAATTTCAATACTTCACCAAAGTATATCTATATCATAACTTTTTTTCTTCTTCTTTTTTGGGTGCAAAATTTGAGTATCTAGAAATTAGTGAATATTTGCAGAAATATAGTAGAATCTAGCAACATTGTCAGCTCCAACTTTCAAGTCCCAATATCTAATATTCCAAAACAGGAATAAGAAAATTCATTTTATAAATCTCATAAAAGAGTTTGAAATTAATTAAAGACTTCCAAAACTTTCTTCTCATCTATACTTTCATCATCTAGCTAGCTATTATTCACACACACACACACTAACTCTCGTTTGCTGCATAATTTTCAGCGGCTGACATGGAGGCAGGCCCTCTTCTTTTCATTTAATTTTTTTTATAAGCACATTCATGGTCGATATTCTATTCGGTTTGTGAGACAAGATAAAATCCAAGATACAATAAGAGATGGAAAAGATTAAGAGGGTGTTTGGCTGAGCTTAAAAGCTCATTAAAATAGCTTATAAGCTTCTAAATCCTTAGTAATGAATAACTTATAAACTGCTTTAAGGAACTTAAAAGCTTAGCTTTTATATGTTTGGTTGGTTAGATATTTTTATAAGACATCATGACTAATTATATTATTTTACTAATTTACCCCTTGTCGCCCATCATCGTCTCCATCCACAATATAGCTTTTCTCTGTGTTTCTCTTTTTATTTTTGTCTCTATCTTTCTCCAAAATCTTAATGAAATCAGTTAAAATCTATCTATAATTTTTCTCTTGCTATCCCCAAAACATCAATAATGATTCCCTCACTGATAAATCTAGGGTTTGCAAGAATAGCTAAAAATAATAGTACACGATGACACAAGTATTTACGTGGTTCGATCAATGAGATCTACGTCCACGGGAGAAAGTATCTAGCTTTTATTATACGTGAGAGTACAATGAGTATTTGATCGTCCCTTCTTCCTCTAATCTATCAACTATATATAGGCCTTGAATTGAGCCCTAATCCTCATAGGATTCCTTATACATATCTTGTTTCTTTGTACATATCCGAATCTCCTTCATAATTGGATTTCTTCTTCTCCAAGGTAGGGCTTCATTACTTGGTCTTCAAGACAGATAGTAGTTTCGTTTGGGCCGAGCTCTGTGGGCCGAGCTTAATATATAGGCTCAATTAGATTGGGCCTTAGGTCAGGCCCAAGATGAGGCCGGTCCTATCACATCCCCCCCCTCCAAAAGAGAGGAAAGAAGACATGTGGATGTAGACGGTAAGGTCGAATTTCCGAGGTGAGTAATCGTGCAAATCACCTTAATCACGGGCTGAATTAGCGAGCTCATCCTCCGAGCTCAATTTGGAAGTAGGTAAAAATCGAGATAAGTAATCAGCTGCCTGGTTCTGTTATTCAGATCGCCAAGTAGCTAGGGCCCCTATCCATCTGAATTCGAAAGGAGGGAAAATTAGTGGACTTTTTTGAAAACTTTTTAGAGACGGTTCAAATACCAAAAAAGCGGGCCCACGTTCACACGTGTGCAGTGTGTAACGGCTGGATTTAAACATGTATTACGGGATTTGGTACAACTCTCTTCATATCACGCCATTTCACATCCGTAATCATAGCTAAAGGATCCTTTGTCCAGAAAATCCTCTTTCCTTCCATCCCTTGTTCCAGGAATTCCCGACTAGCCGTACCGCCGTGCCGCCGGTTTTTTTGTCGTTGGGTCTTTTGTTCACGACCGCAAACCGCTTGCCTGACCATTTTTCTCAAGTTAACAAGTAAGTATGGCTTCCCCAACTCACAATTCTCAATCTAGTAGGGGTAGTGAATCTCCTCCGGCAGGTTCCATCGATAGCAGGGTTGATTTTAGTATTTTTTCACTAGGATCCCCCTTTCCTTCTGTTGAGACTCTAATTGTGCCCCGATGCGTAGAGGGGAAAGTGGCCGAATATTCCTCAATTTTAGACGAGTCTAGGATAAAATTCATTGCCCGATCATATAATTTCCCCCCAAATGTCGAACTGATAGAACCTCGTCCGGAGGATAGGGCGTGCTCGCCCCCGATGGGGTTTGTGACCATTTACGAGGATAGTCTTCACTCCGGTCTTCGTCTGCCCCTCCCTGCGCCATTTGTCGAGCTCCAAAGGAAGCTCGGTTTAGCTTTGGGGCAGATAACACCAAATGCTTTTAGGCAATTTACTGACTTAGGCTTGGCAGCTATCCGTCACAATTACCAATTATCTACTGAGCTCATTCACGAGCTCTTCATCTTCAAAACAACGGCGGACTGGTACTATGCCACTGCCCGTACTGGGTTCAAAGGGAGAACTCAAAATAAGGTAGAGAAATGGCATACGAAATTCTTCTTTTGCCGACACGATAGTTTAGTCGACCTGATGTGGAGGGTGAGCAAGCCTCGTGTGTGGGTGAGAGACGAAGTGGATAAGGACCTGGAGACTATTGCTAGGTTGATGGCGAGTTATGGCCCTTTCGAGGAGAGTTACGGTGAGGATTCTCTAGCTGAGGCGGGGTTGAGCCCGTTCGAGCCCCAAAGGATGGTGGATCCTGCAACGGGTGAGACCCCGCTAGTGCTATTAAGATTATTTCTTTTGTTTATTTGTCATCCTAACCCTTTTCTTGTCGTGCATTTTGCAGTGCTGTTTGGGAAGAAGAAAGGGCCCACGGCTAAGGTCGCAGCTCGAGGGGGCAAAAGGTCGAGGTCATCAGGTCGATCTGCTTCCTCATCTGACCAGGGTCAGCCCGGAGAACCTTCTAACCAGGATCAACAGCTTGAGCTGACAAGGCCTTCTGCCACAGACTTCCGCTCTCCTACTGCCAGTCCACCTCGCAAACTATTTAAGCCCGTGGATGTTGTCGACATCTCGGGCGGTGAGGTGAGTCCGGCAGTTCCTCCAATCAAGCTAGAGGATCTTCCTTTTCCCGAGGTCAGGATTCACTGTTTTTGTTGCATAGCCCTTCTGTAGTTCTTTCTTATGTTTCCTAACTCCGCCCCTTCTTGCAGAGCATCGGTAGGGTTATGAGATGGCTCGAGAATGGCGTCGAGCAGATGTCGGCTATGCATGAGGACGAGAAGAATCGCTACTCAGATAAGCTGACCTCGACTAGGGCTAGGCTGGAGAAGGCTAAGGAGGAGTTGGCCAAGGCCAAGGACGAGGTGAAGACGGTTAAGTCCGAGCTGTCTGCTCAGCTCGCGAAGACCGCTGATGCCGAGGTGGAGGCTGAGAAAGCCCGGGACAACGTGAAAAGGTTGGAGTTCGAGCTGGATGCGGCCAGGGACAGGGAGGCCAAATCTGCGGCTGGTTAAGGCGAGGTCTTGCGGGCCTTTGCAAAGAGGCTCCTTTTGTCGGAGCATTCTCCGGCCTAGCAAATGATTTGGCTGGGCTCATCAACGGGAACTACGCCGTGGATGCTTTGGAGGAGGCGGCCAAAGACTTCCCCGACTTGGATGTTTCCAAGTACGGGTATGAGCGCCTAGAGGGAGCGGCTCTCCTTCCTCGATATGCCAAAGTGATCCGGGATCACCTCGGCCATCTACCTGTCCTAGACGACCTCGCCAGCTCATCTACGCTGCTATCCACGGATCAGGTTGCTGCCTGCCCGACAGATCGGGACCCCGCCCTAGATACGGTCTTCGATTCTCTTCCTGACGGAGTCGAAGAAGATGACGAGGAAGAGGAAGTGGAGCAGGAGATCGTGGCTGATGAAGATCCGATCCTCCCCAAGAGTTCCGAGGGTCGAAAGACTTCCGGAGCTGGGGATTTTGCAGAGGGTCCCCACTCCGAGCAGCCGCCTTCTCAGGATAAGGAGGTCGGCGGTTCTTAGTTTTTTCTTTTTTATTTTCTTTCCTGTATTTTTGTATTCGGAACCTTTGAATTAAATAGATAGTGTATCTCTTTTTTTGTGTGTAGACTTCGGATTCTCTTGATGTTTCTTTTTTACGCAAACAAATAACTCTTCTTTCTCGAGATCTGTCTGAACAACGTTCTTTGACTCGGCTATGGATGGATAAATGTCACCGAGCTGAGGCGCTTTTCGATTCAAAGTGTGCTCTTCTAAAGTTGAAAGAATCTGAGCTTGAGGATTGGCAGAGAAAGTTTGGCGCATTCTGCGAGGTGGCTGAGGCGAAGCAGCTTGCTGGTCAGGAGAATGCTGATGAGCTTCAGGCCAAGCTTCTTCAGACGGAGGAAGCTTTGGAAGTTGCCCGGGGTCGAGCTGAGCGTGTTCTCAAGGATCACGAGAAGATTGTCGAGAAACATGCTGAATATGAAGACATCATCCATCGCAAGGGTGGTATCACCATATCCGAGGCGGAATTGCAGACTAAGGAACTGCTGGAGTAGTATCTCTGTATAAAAGAAGCATGCGGTCCTGAGTCTTGAGAGCTTCAGGGGGCTTATGAGAGGCTCGAAGAGTGTGCGAAAATGTATAAGTCCGTGCTGTCCCACCGTCCGAAGCTACGCGCGTTTCTGGCCAGGAGCGTAGGTGAGGCTGCTCCGTCTACTTCTCGGGGACATCAGTTGCAGGTCGGCTCGAGCCGAGGTGGTAGGGCTGTGGGGCGGAGGCCGGCTGTATTGCGAGGTCGCAGTTCTTCCTCTGGGAGAGGACAGAGTCGTGGTCGGGGACGGGGCTGGATTTCCATTGATGACATCATGGGACCTACTCCTTTCGTAGAGAAATGGCTCAGCTTTAGTATGTCAGACCCTCCTCCGTAAATTAGCTCGGTTTTCCTGTAATTATTATGTATGCAATGATCTATTAGTGAGAAATAAAGAAATATATTGTGTTTTTGAATTTCCTGTTCTTTGGGAAGGATGCTTCATTGGTTTATCCGGACTCGGACCTTTTTGTGTTGACAAGGGAACCATGGTTCAGACCTCGCAGTGTGATTCTCTCGGGGGAACTTGGTTCCGACCCCAGTTGAAAAATATTTTTTATCCCTTGATGAGAGAGTTTGACTCGGACCTCGTGGGATCTTCCTTTTGGAGGGAGACGAGCTCGGACCTCGAAAAGGGTTTCCTTTGCGCAGTTTTTAGGATAGACCTACCCCATGTCGGGTCGTTATTGACCACGGAAGGGAACCTTAGTTCGTCCTTATGGGGGTATTTTGGTTTCGTGGATACTTCGTATAAGCGAATCAAGAGACACAAAAGTATGCAAGGCAAAAAGAAAAAACTTTATTAACGAAAGAAAGACCAAAACAAGAAAAACAAAAGGTTTTGACGAGCTCGATAAAAACAAAATATTAAAAAAAACGAGGACAAACTAAAATGAAAACCAGAAAAGCTTAAGACTCTATATGCAAGACTTTGCTGCTTATACGAAGAATCTCTTTAGGTAGGTGATGTGCCACGTTCTAGGTATCAGGCCGCTCGAAAGGTAGGCGATCTTGTAGGCTCCTTTGCCGAGAACTTCGTGCACTTTGTAGGGCCCTTCCCATGTGGCTTCAAGTTTGCCGAGCTTCTCCGCCTGACTTACTTCGTTGTTTCTAAGCACAAGATCGCCGACCTGGAACTGCTGGGGTTTGACCCTTCGGTTGTAATACCGGGCCATCTGCTGCTTATACCGAGCTTCTTTTATGCTAGCTAGCTCCTACTTTTCCTCCAGTAAGTCCAGGTCGGCTCGGCATTGTTCTTCATTGACTTCAGCTGAGAAATTGATGGTGTGGGGGCTCGGTGCTCCGATCTCAACGGGTATGACCGCTTCTGACCCGTATACTAAACTGTACGGGGTTTCTCCCGTTGAAGTTCTGGGTGTAGTCCGATATGACCACATGACGTTGTGGAGGTTGTCGACCCATTCCGTTTTTTGCTTCTCTAGGCGGGCCTTGAGTCCGTTCACTATTGTCCTGTTGGTGACTTCGGTCTGGCCGTTAGCTCGAGGTCGGTGGACCGAGGTGAAGTTTTGTTGGATATTAAGTCCTTCACACCATTCTCGGAATACTCCGCTCGTAAATTGCGTCCCATTGTCCGAGACGAGGATCCGTGGTACTCCGAATCGACACACGATGTTCTTCCAGACGAACTCGAGGGCTTTCTCGCTCGTGACTTTTGTGGAAGGTTCGGCTTCAACCCACTTGGTAAAGTAGTCAATTGCAACTATTAGAAATCGTTTTTGTTTAGGGGCCGGGTAGAAGGGTCCTACGATGTCAATGCCCCACTGCATAAATGACCACGGACTCTGCATAGTGGAGATGTCGGTCTGGGGTAATCTCATCACCTTGGCGTGTAGCTGGCATTTTAGGCATTTTTTCACGAATTCTTCCGCATCTTTTGCCATTGTTGGCCAATAGTATCCCCATCGCATGATCTTCTGAGCTAGCATCCGAGCTCCAATGTGGCTTCCGCACGATCCCGTGTGTACTTCATTTAATACGTAGTCTGCTTCCTTTGGTCCAATACATTTTAGGAGAGGCTGTAAATATGACTTTCGATAGAGAACTCCTCCTTCGAGGATGTACTGCGTGGATCTGGCTACAATTTTTCTAGCCTCCGCCTTGTCCTCGGGCGTTTTCCCGCTCTCCAGACATCTTCTGAGGGGGGTCATCCAGTTCGGATCGTCATCTACAATTACATTGATTTCTGCCTCTTCTATACTCCGGTACCGGACTTCTTCTACTAGTGTCGAGTTAGTTGGGGAGTTTGCCAGTTTACTTAGCTCGTCAGCTCGGGTATTCTGGCTTCAGGGAATGCGAATTATTATGAAGAACGGGAAGGATTGTTCTAGGAGCTTGACTTTCTCCAGGTATTTCTTCAACTTCTCACTTTTCGCTTCGTACTTTCCCAGGACGTGGTTGACCACGACTTGGGAATCACAGTGGGCTTGGATAGTTCGTACCTGAAGGCTTTGGGCGAGACGCAGGTCCGGCAATAAGGGCTTCATATTCCACTTCGTTGTTCGTAGTTGGAAACTTGAATCGCAGTGAGTATTTCAATTCCCTTTTCTCCGGGCTGATGAGGAGTATGCCAGCTCCGCTTCCTTTCTTTCCCGAGGCCCCATCTACGTACATCTCCCAACAGTCTGGGGGTGCCTTCTCAGGGATTTCTTGGAGTTCGGCTTTGGCTTTGAGCTTTTTTGGCTCGTCGATGTTCTTATATTGAGCTTCTACGAGGAAGTCTGCCAGAGCTTGCCCTTTTATGGCTCGGCGGGGGCCGAACGATATGGAGTGCTCTCTTAGCTCGATTGCCCGTTTCGCGATTCTTCCTGAGGCTTCCGGCTTAGTGAGAACTTGCCGGAGTGGTAGGTCAGTTAAGACTTGTATCGAATGGGCTTGGAAGTAAGGTTTCAGGCGCCGGGCTGCATTTACCAGGGCTAGGGCGACCTTCTCCAGAGGCTGGTACCTTGTCTCCGGGTCTTTTAGAACCCTGCTGACGAAGTACACAAGTAACTGTCGGTCTTCTTCGTCTCGGACCAACACTGCACTTATTGCTTCATCCGATGCTGCGAGGTACAGGGAAAGGGTTTCTTCCTTTTTGGGGACTGACAAAGTTGGTAGGTCATCGAGGTAGCACTTGAGCTCCTCAAAGGCTAGTTCGTGCTCTGGTCCCCACCCAAATACCGGTGCCTTTTTGAGAATCTTGAAGAGCTGTTTCTCGGCAGCCTTGTAGAGGAAACGACTTAGTGCGGTTATGCAGCCTGTCAACCTATGCACGTCGCGAATAGTTCGAGGTACCTTCATTTCCTGCACGGTTCTGACTTTCAGCGGGTTGGCTTTGAGACCTTCCGGCGAGATCCAGCACCCTAAGAATTTTCCGGATCGCACGTTAAAAGTGCACTTCTTTGGGTTCAACTTGAGGTTTGCTTGCCTGAGTACGTCAAGTGTCGTTCGTAGGTCGCCAACTGCTGAAGCCTTTTCCTTACTTTTGACGACAATGTCGTCTACGTATACTTCAACAATCTTGCCGATGTGATTTCGGAAGAGGAAGTCGACCATTCGTTGGTACGTCGCTCCGGCATACTTTAACCCAAAGGACATGTATTTGAATGCGAAGACTCCGAAGCTTGTGGCGAAAGCTGTCATGATCGCATCTCCTTCATCCATTAGAACTTGATAGTACCCTTTGTAGAGATCAAGAAAGCAGAAGACCTCGTATCCCACTAAGGATTCAATCTTCTCGTCAATGTTGGGGAGTGGATAGCAGTCCTTCGGGCAAGCTTTATTGAGGTCAGTGTAATCCACACACATCCTCCATTCCCCTCCTTCTTCTTTCTTCACTACTACTGGATTAGATAGCCAAACTAGGTATTTGACCTCGAACAGGAGTCCTGCTTTCAACCATTGCTGCTCTCATTAGATGACTTGGTTCCGTTCGGCGCAAATGTTCTCCTTTTCTGCTTGACCGGGGTGGAGTCTGGGCTGATGTTGAGTTTGTGCGTAATGATATCTGATGATACCCCTGTCATGTCTGCGGGCGACCATGCGAAGACGTCCTGATATTCCCTAAGGAGCTGGATTACCTGCAGGCGGGTTTGGGGTCCCCCTGCAAAACCGACCTTGACGATTTTTGCAGGGTCTGTTTCGGATAAGGGAACCTGTTCCGCCGAGGTGTCTGAGATAGACGTCGTTTCTTCCAACTCCCTGGGATACTTTGATTGCTATGCTTGCGGTTGGCCTCGGAGAGCAATCTGCATGCATTCCTTAGCCTTTTTCTGGTCGCCTCGGATAGTCAGGATCCCACCCGAGGTTGGGATCTTCAGTAACAAGTGATAGGGCGAGATAATGGCTCTGACAACGTTCAGTCAATCCCGACCTAGTATGATGTTGTAGGGGGAGTCAACTTTGACCACGTAGAACTGGATTAGCTTGTTGATGCTGGTTGACGAGCTGCCAATGGCAACAGCAAGCGCAATGATCCCTTCGGGTCGTGTTTCATGCTGCGTAAAGCTCTTGAGAGGCAGGGGCGTGGTGTTAACCCGAGCTGGGTCGAGTCCCATCCTATCCAGGCAATGTTGGAAGATGATACTTACGCCGGCCCCATCATCGATAAATACGCGGTGGACCATATTATTGGCCACTCCGATTTCTATCACCAGAGCATCGTTATGGGGCGTAGCTGTAGGTACGAGATCATCCTCGGAGAATGTGACGGTTTCACTTTTCTTGAACCTCTTTTTTATTTGTTCCTCAGCTGGCGGAACTGGCGGTCTGCGGGCTTCTGTCCTCAACCTAGTTCTCGTCATGCCTGGGGGCAGTTCGGAGATGGTTGAAACCACCCCGTCGTATTGCGGTGCGCCGTACTGAGGATCGTCATCCTCCTCGTCATGATTGCCCTTAGCTCGCTTATTGTCTGGAGCACAGCGACCCTGTCCTCCTTTCCACTTCCCTTTCCTGCTTTTCTTTCCTCCGGCTTCGTATTTCTTTAGGGCGCCCTCCTAGGCCAACTTCTCTATCTCTTCGGCGAGGTCGCGGCTGTCTTCCGTGTGGTGCCCATGGTCGTCATGGAAGGAGCAGTGCTTGTTTTTATCTCGAGGTTTAGACCCCGACATAGGACGTGGTTTGGTGAACCAGTCCGCATGAAGCGCGAAGATCTCAACATTCGTTTTTACAAAAGGAGGATGCTGAGATCGCTCCGGTCCTATCCGAGGTCCGAGCCGGGATTGGATGGGTCCTCGCTGAAGACGCTCGTGAGCACTTCTCCGATCACGATCATTCCGACCTCGATCAACTTCAGTCCTCTTCTTCTCGGTCTCTTCAGGCCCGAAGAGGTCTCGCTTCAACCGGTCCGCATCTTGGCCATCCGCGAACTGGTATACAATCCTCCACATTTCCTGAGCTGTCTCAGGTTTCTGTTTAGCGAGCTCCTGGTTCAGGGACCCAGCGGCGACCCCATTTCGGAAAGCCGAGATGAGGAAAACGTCGTCGATTTTATCGACTTTTAGGCTTTCTTGCATGAATCTGGAGGCATACTCCCTTATAGGCTCTTTATCCTTTTGTTTTACCGATAGGAGATAGGCTGTGTCTCGGCGAGCCTGGACCTTTATATGGAATCTTTGTTTAAAGATTTCTTCAAGGTAGGCCCAGGACCCTACGCTGCCAGTTGGTAGGCTGTCAAACCAAGCTCGGGCGTAATCGACCAGCATCTCGGGGAACAGTTTGCACATGTGTTCCTCTTTAAGGCCCTGGTTGTGCATGTTGTACTTGAAACGCGTCAAAAAATTGAGGGGGTCCTCCAACCCATTGTAGGGTGGTATGTTCGGCAACTTATATACCGTAGGAAGCTTGGCGTCAAGCAATTCGTTAGTGAATGGGCTGACAAGTCAGGTTGGTCTTCTTTCATGTCGGTGTCGATCTTCCTGGGGACTGTGACTCCTGCAATAACTTGAACTTCGGCACCTACTGGGGCTCTGATGTCGCCTTGGGAGGTGGTGTCGCCTGGGACTCTGTCGGGGACTAGGACTCCGGCGTCGAACTGGACTCCGTCGGGTGTCGTGCTTTCCTCTCGGCTTTGACTCCTGCATCTTGGTGTAGTGAGGAGTTTTAGATAGGGATTTCCGCGTGGAACTCTCCTTGGCCTCGAGTATTGGGGACATCCGAGCTGTCGTGAGGAAGCGTTTGAAACCCTCCTTGTTTGCTCTAGCGAATACAGCTGCGGCATAGGCGGTAGCGAGGTCAAAGTCACTGAGGAAATCCTCTCCCTTCTTCGACTCGGGTTTCTTTTGTTCGGATTCGTCATTTACTTCCTCGACAAACCCTTCTGGAGTCTCGTTCGTGTTGAAGGATCGTCCGTTATGTGTCCTCCGACGCCGGTTTTTTGGTGGATCTTTCTTGGGGATGACTTCTAGCTCGGGCATCCCGTCGTATGGATCCGAGCCGCCTTTCTGGCGATTATCCTTGTTTGAGGGGTGACTTTCCCCTTCGTCGGGGTTCCCGTATCGGCTTTGGGCCTCCCACTCTCTTGCCACCGCGCTTTGTGATCGCGTATACATCGTTAATCAGCTACAAAAGAAACCGTCGATTTGAACACAAGTTCCCACAGACGGCGCCAATGATAAATCTAGGGTTTGCAAGAATAGCTAAAAATAATAGTACACGATGACACATGTATTTACGTGGTTTGATCAATGAGATATACGTCCACGAGAGAAAGTATCTAGCTTTTATTATACGTGAGAGTACAATGAGTATTTGATCGTCCTTTCTTCCTCTAATCTATCAACTATATATAGGCCTTGAATTGAGCCCTAATCCTCCTAAGATTCCTTATACATATCTTGTTTCTTTGTACATATCCGAATCTCCTTCATAATTGGATCTCTTGTTCTCCAAGGTAGGGCTTCATTACTTGGTCTTCAAGACAGATAGTAGTTTCGTTTGGGCCGAGCTCTGTGGGCCGAGCTTAATATATAGGCTCAATTAGATTGGGCCTTAGGTCAGGCCCAAGATGAGGCCGGTCCTATCACATCCCCCCCACCTCCCCCCCAAAAGAGAGGAAAGAAGACATGTGGATGTAGACGGTAAGGTCGAATTTCCGAGGTGAGTAATCGTGCAAATCACCTTAGTCACGGGCTGAATTAGCGAGCTCATCCTCCGAGCTCAATTTGGAAGTAGGTAAAAATCGAGACAAGTAATCAGCTGCCTGGTTCTGTTATTCAGATCGCCAAGTAGCTAGGGCCCCTATCCATCTGAATTCGAAAGGAGGGAAAATTAGTGGATTAAGCTAAGGAAAATTTGTTCACATATCTCCTCAAATCACCGCCGTCACCACCACCACGACGCTCTCATCCTCAATCCCGTTGCGCCGCCGACTCACGCAGCCTGCGTGCGCCACCGCCATCTTACAGTTCCAAATGAGATCGATGAGAGATGGAGCATGGGTTGAATGGTTTGTTGATGAGGAGAGAGAGGGGGGCTAGAGATGCAGCTATACAATTTTGAAGGTGAGGATTTTGCCGAGATAAGTTTTTGTTGGGAAATTTATTAGTAAGAGTTTTGATGAATTCCAAAACCGACTGACCCCAACCAAGTAGATGTTGCCAGAACCTAATGTTAGAATTTAGGCTCGCTGTTTGAGCAAAGTTAAGATTTTATCTTTACAGGTCTCCAGCTGAAGATGGCAACAAGGCATCACTCAGACAGAACATCAGTTATGATAAAAGACAACTGAGAGTTCATTTGTTCAGATGGAATGAGGGGGAACTCTTCAGAACATCAGTTGTAAAGACCAACTGAGGATTCGTCAGATGAGAAACAGTAGAGAGGAAGAGAACATCAGATGAAAAGGAAGTCATCTGAAGTTTCCAACTCAACTGACTAAATACAAGGAAGACAACTGAGGGTTCAGTTTCAGAACCTCAGTTGTAGAACTCAAACAAGAAGATCAACAGCATGAAGTTCAAAGTCAGCTTAGAGTTCAACGGTTCAGTCAGAACATCAGCTGAAGACCACTCAGATAAAGATCAAGATTTTCAACCAACTAATCGAGATTGATTATCAGAAAGGTTTAAGATTTGAATTTCAAAAGGAAGTCACATGAGGGTTTGACCGTTCAGTCATTACCCCATCTGGCCCAACACAAGGCTGTCTCAGAAGAAAAGCAGAAGAGCACAGATGCCATATCGGGAAAGTCTGCAGAGATGAGAGACAAGCCATCGCTTTCAACGATCAGAGATCAACAGCTCCTCCAACGGCTAGTTGATTCTCTCCGCCTATAAATAGAGGCATTCTCTCATTCGAGAGATATATGAGACAAGAGATAGAGAAGTGCAATCACAAGAAAATCAAGCGCAAGAAAAATCTGCAAAAATCATATTCTAAGAGCATCAGCAGCTGAGAGTTCAAGAGTGATAGAACATTAGTAGCTGAGGGTTCATAGAGTTATAATCTGTCTTAGATCTTAGTCTGAGTGTTTATTCATTCAAGCCATAGATCCAGCTCTCATTCGTGATCGAGCTGTAGTTGGAAAATCCACCCACATACACACCTTAAAAAGTGTCTGTTAGAATTATACTCTTCCTGTAATTGAGTAGCTAGGTCGTCAAGTACCCGCAAACTTGACATAGGTTGTTAAGTACCCGCAAACTTAACTGTAAAGGTTGATAAGTACCCGTAAACTTATTGCAACGGTTGCACAGCCCGGGTAAGCTGTGTGGAACTGTCCAGAAGAACTTGGACTGAGGTGTGAGGATTCACATCTCCCCGTGGACGTAGGAGGGTTATCTCCGAACCACGTTAAATCCCGTGTGTCTGTGTTTATTTTTATTCAGTTGCTTATTGCATTCTTATCTGATCAAACTAACCAGCATACAAACTGCATCTTTGCATATTCAACTGTTTTGGTTTTTGACCAACCCTGCTCTAAAAAGCGTGAGTTGCTATAACGAGTTTTAATTCCCACCACATTCCGCACAGCCTCACTCTTCCAGCTGAGGTTGCTTACTCAGCTGTGAGATTCCAACTGAGTCCGTTTTACTCGGTTGAAGTAATTTTTAAGGGTTAAGTTTTAAAATCCTAACTGGTGTATTCCCCCCCCCCCATACACCAGTAACTCGTTTCGGGACCATCAAGTGGTATCAGAGCAGTGGTTCAAAAGACTACTGACTCTGTTTCACAAGGTGTGAATTCGAGAAATTTTCTTCAGTGGTCAACTGAACAGATCTTTTCACACTAGTGCATATTTGATCGCATTTTTGTCCTGTTGTTTTTTTGTGCAGATGGACATCAAGGACAAGATCGTCGTCATGTTCTCAGTAGTCAATTATACATCATGGAGAACTCGAATGAAGAAGATCCTTCTGTCAAAGCATCACAGGATGCAACAAGTTCTCTCTTCCGGACCAATAGTCATTAAAGAAAGAATAGCTCGCACTCCCACAAATCCTAACGATGGAGATACAGTGGTGGAGTATGTGGAGAAACAGCCAGAAGACTACTCTCCAGAGGAGGCCAAGGTGAGCCAGTTGGATATCTGGGCTCAGAGCACAATAATGTCCACAGTTGGACAAGATTATCTGCCTTGGATAGAGGAGTGTGAGACTGCAAAAGAGATGTGGGACATCCTGGCATCGCTAAGTGAAGGAAGCGACGAGACGAAGGAAACAAGTTCTTACATGCATGTCAAGATTTCGACAACTTCAGTCTGCGACCTGATGAGACTATCGATCAGCTAGAGCTCCGGTTTATGGACATCATCAGAAGAATCCAGTCCATCCGGAAAGGAAAATACACACTAAGAGAAATTAACCTCAAAGTGTTGCAAGCTCTACCGGCTGAGTGAGATACTTTCACCAATATCCACGAGAGCCGAGCTGACCTTGGTGAAATGGGACTGAAAGATTGTTCTCAATCTTGAAAGGAAAAAGTATAAGGTCAACAGGAGGAGATCGCAGCCCTCAGGTCAGACAAGTAGAATTGAGGATGTTGGCTCAGCCTCAAAGTCAGTTGCTCTCCGAGCTGATTACTCAAAATCGAGATCATCAAGGCCAACCAGATCAGCTGACACGACTGCAAAGGAGCCAAGCAGAGAGGAACTGCAATAGAACATTGCAGCTTTGTCAAAGAAGTTAGCCGACATGGACACTCGATTCGGCAAATATAAACGTTTCTATAAATCAAACCGAACTCGAGACAGTTCTAAGCCAGTCATCAATGGTTGCTTCGAATGCGAAAAGGAAGGTCATTTCAAGGCTGACTGCCCAGATCTATCGAAGAAATAGAGAGATGCTCTAAGGGCCAAACAAGCTGGAAAGAATAAGGCCATGGTTGCAGAAGAAGCAGCTGACGATATGGATATCAGTCAGGATCAATGCCTCATGGCACTTGGAACCAACCAAGATGATATTGAGGTACAATCTAATCCTGCTCAGTTAAACTCTTCCAATACTTCTAACATGCAGGAATCTCTGAACGATGAGTTGGAACCCTCCTGGAGTGATTTTCAAGAACTCAGTGAGGAGCTGCATCACCAATCGGTTGAGTTTAAGAGTCTTCAAGCTCAGTTCGCCAAACTTGAAGATTCCTTAACCGAAAAGGACGATCTGATCAAAAGCCAAACCGTGGAGATTGAGAATCTCAAGAGTCAACTGAACGAGGCTAAGGCTCCAGCTGATGAGGAGTTGACAAAGCAGAACAAGGAACAGCAAGATCAGTTGAAAAATCAAGATGCTCAGATCGAACAGCTGATAAAGAAGTCAGATGGACAAACCGAGCAGATAGCTGTACTCGTCAAAGAGTTGCAAACTGAGAAGGACAATCTAATTAAGCTGTATCAGTCATCCAAGATCATAGAGAATCTTATCAGTTATAGTAGACAGATGGATGACGTGTCAGGTCTCGGCTATGATGTTGTCAAGGATACTGGGATTCCACCAGCAACCTTCATCAAAGTTGTAGAAGTCACAGCTGTCGAGCCAGACACAGCTGAGTCTCCTGAAGCTAATTCAACTTTTACCTCTCAACAAGTTCAAACGACCAATAGGATTACAACTGAGAAGGGAAAAGGAGTAGCTGATGTAGGACAGAATGTTCCATCGGTTGAGATATCAACCGAGAGGGAATGTTCCAAAAGTCAGAAGAGGAATCAGAGGCGTCGAAGGCACAACCGCAACCGATCTCAGAATCAGAACCGACCTCTGCATCAACCTCAAAGTCAACGTCAGAAGGAATGGAACCGACCTCAGAACAGACATGGGTTCAATCGTCTGAATCAACAGCGATTCCAACATCAGTCCAACCAAAGGTTCCAACCGAGTCAACCAATGAGGAACTGGTCAAACAACTGGAGATATTCATGCCATAATATGAATCATCATCAGGGCATGAATAGGTACAGACAACCCTCATGAAGTTGGAATCATAATCAGCCACAAAGATTCCAACATGGCGTCCGACCTCACAGACAAACTCAACAGGATAAGAATCGCCATCAAAACAGGGAGAAAGCCTCACCTCCCAAAGCTCAACATGGAAGAAATTCAACTCTTCCCAAGAAACAGAACATCACTACTAACAACAAGCCTAAGGATAACCGAGGTGTTGTTATAGTTGATGATGAAGGAAAAGTAATCTGGAATGATAAATCCATCCGAGTTTACAGGGAAAAGCGACGCACAGTTCCAGCGGGAACTGGTTCTAACCCTCCAGGACCCAACTGAAATTGGGGACCTAAGCGAGTTTCTCTTTGCAGGTGCAGGAGAAACAGCTGAGGAAGAAGAAGACGTCTGCTACAATGTGGGTGATGGATAGTGGATACTCGAAACACATGACGAATCTGAAGGATTTGCTTGGAAGTTTCGTGGAGAAAGAAGGTCCATCAGTTACTTTTGGTGATAACTCAAAAGGTTATACCAGAGGTTACGGTACCCTTGAAACCAATCATGTTTCAATTTCTAATGTCTCTTACGTTGATGGATTGAAGCATAACCTGCTCTCCATCAGCCAATTCTGTGATAATGGTTTCTCTGTCAAGTTTGATGCACAGGGTTGCAGAGTTAAAGATGTCGGATCAAAACAGGTGATATTGTTGGGAAATCGATCACCAACAGGGAATGTCTATTACGCTGACTGGAACAGCAGCCTCCCTGACACCTGCCTGTTATCAAAGAGCAGTTCAGATGTGAGCTGGCTGTGGCACAAAAGGCTCAACCATCTGAACTTCAAGACGATGAACCGACTCGCCAGATAAGAACATGCAAGAGGCATACCTAACCGAGTGTTTTCAACAACACACATCTGCAGTGCATGCCAGCTGGGAAAGCTCGCTAGATCCTCCTTCCGGTTGAAGTCAACTCCTTCAACCGACCGAGTGTTACAGCTGATCCATATGGATCTCTTCGGGCCAGTTACACCAAAAAGCATAAATGGCAACGAATATATATTGGTTGTAACTGATGATTACTCGAGGTACACGTGGACCATTTTCATGCGTCACAAGAGTGAAACCCGAGATGAGCTGCCCAAGCTGATGGATCGGATAATAACCAACAAGAGATGAAGATCATTTCTATCCGATCAGATCGTGGAACTGAGTTTCTAAATGAAACCATCATCGAGTATTGCGAGAAGAATGGAATAACTCATCAGACATCAGCCGCGCGTACTCCGCAACAGAATGGCGTAGCTGAGCGAAGAAACAGAACGCTGAAGGATGCTGCCACTTCCATGTTAGCAAGCTCAGCTCTGCCAAAGAGATTTTGGGCTGAAGCGATCAACACAGCATGCTACACTCAAAATCGATCTCTTCTCACCAAGCGGTTGGGAAAGACGCCCTACGAGCTGTGGAGACGCAGAAAGCCAGATATTTCTTATTTTCGCGTTTTTGGGTCTAAGTGTTATATTCACAACCATGGGAAGACTCAGTTGAAAACTTTTGATGCCAAAGCTTCGAAGGGCATATTTCTTGGATATGCAGCTCGGATCAAGGCATATAGAGTTTTCAACAACAACTCTCGTGTTGTGGAAATAACACCTCATGTTAGTTTTGATGAATCTACCTTTGAGTGCAGGGAACAGGTTAAAGGACAACAAGCAGATCCAACTGTCCCACCAGTTCTCACCAGATCGCAAGCTCTAAGGGAAAAGAACCTAGCTGAACCACTGGTTTAGGCAACTGAGGATGAGGATCCATACTCCTCTGAAGATGAATGCGAAGACCCCAGCACATCCCAAGGGGGAACTTCAACTGATGTTCCTCCAACTGCTTCAGCATCCGAAGCCCAACCGAGTCCGGTTCAACCTAATACCAATGTTGAGGATCCAGACTCAACAGCTGATCAATCACCAGCTCTAAAGACTCCAACTCAGATTTCAGAACAGCCACAGTTGGAAGAAGAAAGAAGACGCAACCGAAGATGGTATGAAGTTCATTCCACTGACAACATCATCGGCGATCCAACCGAGGGTGTGTGTACAAGGAGCCGAGTTGCAAATCCAGAATCAACTGAAGGAAACTCCAACACTTACGCCCAGTATGCTGAGGAGTTGGCAGTTCTAGAGGAGTTCGAGCAAGCTGGAGATGTTGCCATGATTTCTTGCTTTGTAGCTGATGTACCAGAACCGAAGAATGTTGGGGAAGCTCTCAACTGTGTTCACTGGAAAACAGCCATGCAAGAAGAACTGAATGAGTTTCTACGCAACTGTGTATGGGAGTTGGTAGAAAGACCAAATGGTGTCAAGGTGATTAGATTGAAGTGGATTTTCAAAAACAAGAGAGACGCCATTGGATTCATAGTAAGGAATAAGGCAAGGTTGGTAGCTCAAGGATACTGCCAACAAGAAGGAATCGACTTTGAAGATTCCTTCGCACCAGTTGCAAGGCTGGAAGCCATCCGAATCTTTCTAGCTTATGCCGTACATCACAAGTTCAAAGTGTATCAGATGGATGTGAAGTGTGCATTCCTCAATGGAGATATCAAAGAAGATGTATATGTTGAACAGCCTCCTGGTTTTGAAACTGAAGATGGTAGAGTGTACAAGCTGAAGAAAGCTATCTATGGTCTAAAGCAAGCGCCAAGGGCCTGGTATGACACTCTTTGTGGATTCCTTCTGATCTCGGGGTTCAAACGAGGTTCAGTTGATAAAACTCTGTTCACCATCAAAGTTGGAAAAGATATACTTGTTGTGCAAATTTACGTCGATGACATCATTTTCGGCTCCAAGTCGGAGGAGCTGTGCAAGAAATTCTCATATCTCATGAAGGAGAAGTTCGAGATGTCAATGATGGGTGAGATGAATTATTTCCTTGGATTACAGGTGAAGCAATCACCTGAAGGGATTTTCATCAACCAGTCCAAGTATACAAAGGAGCTCATCACCAAGTTCGGATTGCAAACAAGTAAGACCACGAGGATCCCAATGAATACTAACTGGAAGATTGAACCCGGAGCTGAAAGAAAGCTCGTAGATGCCAGCCAGTTTAGAGGGATCATCGGTTCGCTGTTATATCTAACTGCCAGCCGACCAGACATATCATACGCAGTTGGAGTGTGTGCTCGATTCCAAGTTCAGCCAAGAGAAGCACACATGTTGGCAGCAAAGAACATCATCAAGTATCTGAAGGGAACTATTAATGTTGGATTGTGGTATCCAACTGACGACAATATCCAGCTGACTGGATACTCAGATGCGGACCTAGCAGGAGATCGGTTGGACAGGAAGTCTACCTCTGGACACTGTCAATTCATGGGCAGCAAGCTGGTTTCATGGTTCTCCAAGAAACAAGCATGTGTTGCAACCTCTACAACCGAGTCAGAGTATATGGCTGCCGGAAGCTGTTGCATGCAAGTGTTGTGGCTGAAGCAACAACTGAGAGATTATGAAGTTGCAACTGGACAGGTTTCCATTCATTGTGATAGCTCGAGTGCCATAGCTATCTCTCTTAATCCTGTTCACCACTCTCGAACAAAGCATATCGACATTCGTCATCATTTCATCCGAGATCATATTGAGAAGAAGGATGTGTCCATGGAGAAGATCCCAACTGAGATTCAGAGAGCTGACATCTTCACCAAACCTCTTCCTGAAGCTCGGTTCAAAATGTTGTGTGATCTTCTTGGACTATTGGATCCATCGGATGAAGAGTCATCCGAGCTGGAGAAAATCCATCCGAGCAAAAGAATCATCCGAGCTGCAGAGGATCCATCCGAGATAAAGAGTCAGACATCCATCTGAGGGGGAAGCTCAGATGAAGGGGGAATCTCAGATACGAATTGCCAACTGAAGACATCAAACATCAACTGAACAGACGAACTCGAGTCAGCTGATGGTATGCAGCAACTGAGGAACTCAACTGAGGTATACAGCTGATCTCGACATTGGCTGACAGGTATCATTTATGACTGAAGGTGTTATGATATTAAGTGAGAATGTTTGAAATAAATTCAAACATTCCTGAACATGTCAGCTAGACTAAACAAGCCATCATGTCACATTTAATGTAAAGTCTGGCTAAACTTCTATAGCCTTACTTTATAGTGCGACTGGGCTGACACCTTAAACTATTCACCTTCTCACTCGCGCGCGTGGAGCATCAGTCAAAATTACTCAACAGTCGCGCAATCCCAGCCGTTGAAAAAATACGCGCCATTTAACCCCAGCCGTTGATATTATCCGAGTCAAAGATTATATAATACGGCAAATCAGGAAGTGATCCTTACCTTCTCTTTTCGTGCATATCTTTACTAACTATTCATCATCCTCTCCACATTTGTTTCACCATTTTCAGTAAAGATTTTCCTTCTTCTTTGCATATATATCCCTTTGAGATGGCGCCTAAATCTAAAGCTTCCAAGAAGATGGTTTCCGCAGAGCCTGCTACATTCCAGGAATCTTTCGACATGGTGATGTCGAAGATTCATTTCGAACAGATTCTTTCCAGGGATGCCCTGACCTCGCCGGAACTCGCACCAGTCGCCGCCATTCTTTCCGACCACAGTCTGCTCGACTGGGCAACCCTCTCTCCTTCCAAGTTGCTCAGGAAGCAAGTTGTACACTTCTACAGGAATCTGCAGCGAGTTGCAGAATACGGGCTTGTCACTATCATCCCGTGCAAGCAAAGAAACACAACTTCACGGACGATAGAAGACACCGCCGTGGAAATAAAAGTATCCAAGGAACTGGAGAAGATCATCCCCAGAAATCGCGAAGCCACAGATGTGCTAGGGAACTTCACCGATAAGGAAGCTGATGCCATCCTTCAAACAATCCTTCTTGTTCCCGAACCATTGAAGGAGAGCATGCAAAGGACAAAACTGAAGCCGGCGCACCGACTTCTTTTCGACGTGATCTCTAAATGCACCTTCGCGTATGGAGGAGCGTTCGGTGACATTAGCCGACCGAAGCTCAAGCAACAGAAGGCCCTGAAGGAACAGCACCAGGTCGATTGGCTGGGCTATCTTGAAATCCAACTGTTGATGGAGAAGCAGAAAATCTCAGAGACGTCAGCTGAGTTCGGAGAGCAGCTGTTGAGTGTCAAGGGGACACTCAACTTCGGCACAAAAATCTCTGCCCTTATCCTCCAAGCCACAAAGGGACAACAGCTGACCTGGGAAGGGAGTGAGGACCCGCCGCTCAACAAGCTGATGTTGTTCCCCACAGCCAAAAAGGCCAGGGACGTTGTGGAGGCCGTTTACACTCCCAAGGGTACCCCCAAGCTAGCTGTGGAGTCAGTCTCAGCAGCTCGACGCCCTTCTCGGTCCAAGCCTGCTAAGCGCCAGCTGGAGGAGGTGGCTGAGGAAGAGGAAGATGATGAAGAAGAAGAAGAGGAGGAACCCCTCCAGAAGAGGCCCAGGATTCGCATCATCCAGCCAGCGGCTCAACCATCTACAACAAGTCCAGTGGTGGTAAAGCCAGCTGAGGAGAAGGAATCAACCGAATCAAGCCAGTCGGTTGACCTAGCTGGGTTCGTTCTTCAACCTCGTCAGGAGGAAGTGGCTGAAGGAGTGGAGATACACGTGGAGGAATCCAGCTCCTCCTCAGATGAGTCTTCTTCATCTGAGGAGTCCCACGACAGTCCGACTGGAGCTGATGCCAGCCAGGTAATCCCACCTGTGTCTGAGGAAACACATGAGCCAGCCGACTCACCACCCTAAGAGGATCCAGTTCTCTCAACTGGTCCTCAGTCAGATATTCCGAGCCTCTCGCTCGATGCCAACGTTGTGACCATTCCTTTGGCCAACGTTGATGAAACCATCGAACCCCTTACCTTCGATATTGACCCCCCTCCAATTGATGAAGAAGCCAACCGCCAGGCGATCTTGGCTGAATATGAAGGAAGGCTGAGCTACTGCTTCCGCAAGCTGATTGGTATGTTCCCCGAGGCAGCCTCGATGCCCATATTTGCCGTACTCGGGACGGAACTGCTCTATCAGTTCAGCGTCATATTCAGCTATTGGTACGTCAAGGAGGAAACCCTCAGGATCCATGGTTGGGACAGGTTGAAGGTCGAAGAATCCAACCTGAGGGTATACTTCGACTATCAGAACCGGGAGGTGGCCTACAACCAGAAGGTGGTTGTGCTACGTCGTCGTCTGGACAAGAGCATCCAAGAAGGGACAGACACCAGGGAGCTGTGCAACAATCCTAGAGCTGTTCAGTTTCTTGAAGATATGCTGGCCAAGAATGCCAACTGCATGGAGGATGTCGACGCAACTGAAGAGGCGGCCAAGAGGGAAGAAGAAAAGCTCAAGGCCTACCTCGCCAGCCGATCTGCCCTGGTTGTCATGGAGCCATCTGCCCAGTCACAACCACAACACCTGCCTGGACCCTCAGATCAGCCAGCACTCTCAACCGATGCCATCTGTGAGCTGATCTCCGAGAGGGTCAACCAGCTGAGGCAGGAAATGTTGTCCAAGATCCAGCTCAGCAAGGAGGAAGATGCTGACAGGATACATCAGTTGATGGCAGAGAATACCAGCTTGAAGAATCAGCTGGAACACCTTTCCTCTTCCCTGCAGCAGAAGTTCGAAGATCTCTCCACTTCGTCCAGCTTGGAGGTCACGGCTCTAAGGAAGGCAGTTCAGGGCCTCAGCTCGGACTTCAACGTTTTCAAGACCGTTGCTGAATCTGATCTGGCAAAGTCCCAGCAGACTCAAGACCAGGAGTGGATGTCTCAGTTTGCAAATTTCCGAGCTGAGTTCGTCACCCTCCACAAAGAGGTCTCTGCGACCTTTGCAGCCTTGCAGCGAGCTGAGCAGGAGCGCCAAGACCTGGAGTTGGCCAAGAAGGTGGCAGAGAAGGATGCTGTCGAAGAACTCTTTTCCTGCGTTCAACAGGCTGAGGCCAAGCTGACCTCCCTGGATGGCACTGTTGCCACCCTTTTGGATGATGCCAAAAAGGGGGAAGACAAGGAGCCAGTAGTTGTTGCTGGACAAGGGAAAGCTGTTCTTCAGCAAGGGGAAGGAGTGCCAGCTGAAGCTGAAGGAGCAGCTGAAGGATCACAGCAAGAACTGGAAATCTCCCACGACCTCGTAGCCGAGCTTACGGCTGAGCTCGATGCCGAACTTGACGGGATATCTGTTGAAGACTGCATCGAAGCTGCCAAAGCTATGGGGGAGTCCAAAGAGAAGTACTTGAATCCCTCTTGGATCAAGAAGTTCGCTGCCAATCAGGCCAAGAAGGTGGCCAAGTTCGAGAAGGAGCTGACCAAGGTGGAGAAGAATGTCGACAGAAATAAAGCCAGCCGGAGCGTGCGAAGAATCAACAAGCACCAGATGAAGGCTGAGGCTAGGAAGTCGACCCAACAGCTGCAGAAGAACGTCCCGCTCCCGTCTCGGTTCCCACATGTTGACAAGTGGATGAATGCTGAGTGGAACGATGACTGGGAGCAGTTCAAGCATGAATTCATCAATGACTTCTATTACAGGAAGGTCTACTCGACTGAAGACCCAAGGTACGCCTTCAAGGAAGCCCTGTGGGAACTCAGATCTGGAGACCCTGGAATGTTTAGTCAGTTCAAGCGAGCTATGCTGAAGGCTCAGCTCGATCCCAACACCGTTCCAGTTCCGCAGATGTGCAGGTACCGCCCTCAGATGATTAAAGGCACGAGCACGCCAAACAGAAATGCGATCATGGCTGAGGCGAGACAAGTCTGCAAGGAACATGGTGTCAATACTGGGATTGAGTCGGATGCGAAGAAGGAGATCTTTGACCGTATCTTCAGCAAGTACGGTCAATAGTATTTTTGAGCTGTCAAAGTTTTTGAGCTGATGAAGTTTTTTTTGGATGTTGTAGTTTTTGAAGCAACTGTTGTATCTTTATCTGTTCTGTGCTTAACCCTGTAACCTTCAGTTGTAACAAAAACTTCAAAGTATATATACGATTCAACTTGACGCACAATATTTCATTGTCCAAGCTATGAATCGCAGTCTTTTAAATACCATGTTATAACTGTGCTAACCCTTTGATGTTTTATCTTATAGACTGTCTAGAATTTCAGCTGAGATTTTAGGTCAGTTAGTGAGGCTTAGATCAATAGTGGTTTAAAGTTGTAAGTGGTTTTGGCATCATCAAAAAGGGGGAAATTGTTGGGAAATTTATTAGTAAGAGTTTTGATGAATTCCAAAACCGACTGACCCCAACCAAGTAGATGTTGCCAGAACCTAATGTTAGAATTTAGGCTCGTTGTTTGAGCAAAGTTAAGATTTTATCTTTACAGGTCTCCAGCTGAATATGGCAACAAGGCATCACTCAGACAGAACATCAGTTATGATGAAAGACAACTGAGAGTTCATTTGTTCAGATGGAATGAGGGGGAAGTCTTCAGAACATCAGTTGTAAAGACCAACTGAGGATTCGTCAGATGAGAAACAGTAGAGAGGAAGAGAACATCAGATGAAAAGGAAGTCATCTGAAGTTTCCAACTCAACTGACTAAATACAAGGAAGACAACTGAAGGTTCAGTTTCAGAACCTCAGTTGTAGAACTCAAACAAGAAGATCAACAGCATGAAGTTCAAAGTCAGCTGAGAGTTCAACGGTTCAGTCAGAACATCAGCTGAGACCACTCAGATAAAGATCAAGATTTTCAACCAACTAATCGAGGTTGATTGTCAGAAAGGTTTAAGATTTGAATTTCAAAAGGAAGTCACATGAGGGTTTGACCGTTCAGTCATTACCCCATCTGGCCCAACATAAGGCTGTCTCAGAAGAAAAGCAGAAGAGCACAGATGTCATATCGGGAAAGTCTGCAGAGATGAGAGACAAGCCATCGCTTTCAACGATCAGAGATCAACAGCTCCTCCAACGGCTAGTTGATTCTCTCCGCCTATAAATAGAGGCATTCTCTCATTCGAGAGATATATGAGACAAGAGATAGAGAAGTGCAATCACAAGAAAATCAAGCGCAAGAAAAATCTGCAAAAATCATATTCTAAGAGCATCAGCAGCTGAGAGTTCAAGAGTGATAGAACATTAGTAGCTGAGGGTTCATAGAGTTATAATCTGTCTTAGATCTTAGTCTGAGTGTTTATTCATTCAAGCCATAGATCCAGCTCTCATTCGTGATCGAGCTGTAGTTGGAAAATCCACCCACATACACACCTTAAAAAGTGTCTGTTAGAATTATACTCTTCCTGTAATTGAGTAGCTAGGTCGTCAAGTACCCGCAAACTTGACATAGGTTGTTAAGTACCCGCAAACTTAACTGTAAAGGTTGATAAGTACCCGTAAACTTATTGCAACGGTTGCACAGCCCGGGTAAGCTGTGTGGAACTGTCCAGAAGAACTTGGACTGAGGTGTGAGGATTCACATCTCCCCGTGGACGTAGGAGGGTTATCTCCGAACCACGTTAAATCCCGTGTGTCTGTGTTTATTTTTATTCAGTTGCTTATTGCATTCTTATCTGATCAAACTAACCAGCATACAAACTGCATCTTTGCATATTCAACTGTTTTGGTTTTTGACCAACCCTGCTCTAAAAAGCGTGAGTTGCTATAACGAGTTTTAATTCCCACCACATTCCGCACAGCCTCACTCTTCCAGCTGAGGTTGCTTACTCAGCTGTGAGATTCCAACTGAGTCCGTTTTACTCGGTTGAAGTAATTTTTAAGGGTTAAGTTTTAAAATCCTAACTGGTGTATTCTCCCCCCCCCCCATACACCAGTAACTCGTTTCGGGACCATCAGTTTTGTCGTAGGGGTAACCCTCCGACTCATAGTCATAGCCCAGACTAAAGACCAGATTTTACTTTATCATAGGATTAAGTCACGGGCTTTTATCTCATCAACCGAATAGATGATAAAGTCAAATCTTGTCTTTAGTCTGGGCTATGACTATGAGTCGGAGGGTTACACCTACGACTTTATCATAGGATTAAGTCACGGGTTTTTATCTCATCAACCGAACAGATGATAAAGTCAAATCTGGTCTTTAGTCTGGGCTTATCTCACCAACAGAACGAAGAATCTTGATAAATCATAGATTGTATACAAAGATTAAATATCCATATTAATTTTTAATTTGCAATTTTCATTTGTGTACTCTCCCAATAAATATATATTTAACACGATACTTAAATGGAAGAGAAACAGAAGATGAAGAAGAAAAAAGAAGGTGATATGCATGTGATCTAACAGCCTTTTTGTTCCCCTCTTACGAATGTTAGCCAATTTTCTTTTGTTAATCTCTTGGCATTTTATGACAAATCCATTCTCTTTTTCTTTTCCCTTCTTTTCAACCTTTAATAATTATTTCGTTAACAATAAATTTATATAGCCCATTATGACCGACCATAAATTGATCTAAATAATGAAAAAACTCGTTTTATTTAAAATTTTCGTTTCTATAGTTTATATTTGATAGAATCACACAAATTTATTATAATATATTTCAATTTGGATGCAACATTAATCTCGATAAATATAATAGATAAGATAAAAAAAAAATTGTCGATAAATTGAGAGAAAAGTATATTTATACTAATTATTACATAATTTAAATGAAGAATATAATAGTATACATAAAATACATACTTAAACTCTTTAGATTAATCAAAATATTTAATAATTAGGTCTATTTCACATTATGATCAAATAATATCACTCATTAACAATAAATTACTAATCTTGTAGTATATCGATAGAGTAATTTACCCTTGAAAAGAACTATCAACTTGTATAGTCATGCTCGAATATTTTGACATTTGAATACTTGTGTTGCTCCAATAATTTTATTCTTAAATCGAACTTTAATTCTTAATATATTTCTAAACATCTCTCTAATTAACTTGATCTAAGTATATATATAGGGATGTATTTGACTACACATTACAATTTTATAATCCCTAGCTTAATGAAGATACAAAGGGAAATGAATTAGGAAGAAACGTGATGAAGTAAATAATTACGTTCGTTTACTTCTCCTCTTTTAATGCAACCTAGCTAGCTAAAAGAATGTTGAAATTAGCCATGCATGTAAAACTCCTTTTTGAATCTCTCGATCCTCTCTCTCTCTCTCTCTCTCTCTCTCTCTCTCTCTGTTTTTTAACTTATGTCCTTGAGAAACTGCTTTTTTAAAGTATTTTTTTTTATTGTAAAGGAACTTTTGGCTGGATACTACTATTCCAAATTAAAATTATTCCAAGAAGTAGTTGTTTTGGAGCCATATTATTCTTCATGCTTTTTTGTATTGTTTTTCTTATTTTAGTTATTTATTGGATCAATCATAAAATCGAAAATAAATTTACGATTTGGTACTACCGTCAAATTAATTAATTAATTAATTGATAAGGTTTTATTTGAGTGTGTAATAGCAATAATAATTAACACGGATACTCAAATGTTGATTAAACGTAAAAAAATATTATTTTCCTTATTCTCTCAATTTTTTTTTTCCTTTTATCGGATTAATTTTATATGGCTACATGCCCGGTTACACCTACTTTTTCAATAAATGTACCAATAAATAAACTGAGGCTTCAGATAGTTTTTGATTTCCACTTAGTTAGGTTGGTGTACGAAATTTTAAATTTTCAAACGTGAAAATGGAGAGACTGAGAATAATTGATATATCAAATCAGAGATCGATCATTAATGGAATTCAGTCTACGAAAAATAAATAAAACATCGACACGACAAATCCATAATGCACTCAAATCTCACCCAATTAAAGACAAAAGTACGGCCACCTATATATGCATAATTCTGTCATAGCATTTCAAAAAAGTAAGTATATATTTTATCTTTTTCACTATTTATTTTATGGACTTTTATATATATATAGATGGTATCTAATGAAAATAGCCTTTAAAATGAGAAATATGAATAAATTTGGAGGGGCGGGCGCGTGTCTACACGCGCCATTTTTTTTTTTTGTGATTTTTTCTTAAAACACGGTACATCTAGATACAATGTATGGTGCATCTGGTTACACATTGTGGTGCATGTCCGATTTTTTTTTCAGTTTTTTGTTTTTCATTTTTTTTTTCATTTTTTTTAAAACATTTTTTTTCTCGACTCCGACTTTACGGCTCCGAGTTCGCTCCGATTACTAATATAAGGATAATCGTTGGGCAACAATTTGGATTTTTCGGCTCGTTCCGCGGCCTTCGGCTCCCCTCGCTCGAATCTTGACCAAAGAAAAAGCGGCAAACCAAAAGATATTTTCGTAAAGCATAGTGCATTTCCTTACACTTAGTGGTGCATCTGATTACATTGTCTCGTGCATATCAGTACATGTAGTGGTGCATCTCATGAACCACAATGTGGTAGATGCACCACACTTTACAATGAGATGCATCATAACGTGAAACTAAATGCACCATACGTTGACATGAGATGCATCTAGCTTTATGGAAAAATCAAACCTTAAAAAGAATATTAAAAAAAATGAAAAATTTTCGTCCGGATGCACTGCCCTTCTTAGCGAAATGCACCTGATAAGTGGTTGAAATTGATTCTCATTTCTTAGGATAAGGGTCATTCTTTTATGATCCTAATCCTATATATATATATACTCATTCACAAAGGTTGATTTTCGTACAATTTTTTTTCTCGTAAGTTAACCTAGAAATCTGATTAAACTAGTCCTCGTGAGTGAACTTAGAAAGCTGATATAGTAAGTTAGAATTAAAAAAAAGAAAAATTATATTTTGACAAAAAAAAGAGCAATAAAATCATATTAAACTTTTACTATTGTGTTTAAAAGTTATTGAAACAAATGGTAGTAGTATTAAAATGTAATGCTCCTGCAGACAGGGTCCATTACATTGGACAAAATAGAGTTGAACAAGAGACAAACTCTGTCTACAATACTATGTTCCTTTTTTTTATATATCTTTTTATTTTTGTTTTTGTTTTGCCTTTCATTTTTATTTTTCGTATAATTGTTCATTCAATACACGTAGAAAAAAAAAAGTCACGGTTTGGATTTAAATTCATAGTACAATTAGATCGCCTAGGGTAAATTCCAGTTTAGTTATTCTACATTATTAATTATTAATTTAAACAAAAATACTCATGTACTATTTCAATTATATACACAAACTTTCACAAAATGAGATTAATGTTCCAACACCTAAAATCTTGGACGGTTCGCCGGATGCTTACGTGGAGTTTTGATAATTTTCTAATTAAAAATAATAATGTTTAATTAAACATATACAATGGAGAAAGTGAATTAATTGTGCATGGAATTGATTATTTTTGTACTTTTTATTTTCTCAATCATGTGAATTAAAACCGCGTCATTTTGATATTTTATTTGAAAAGTGGAGCGTGCAGCCCATATTCGTGTGCTCACTTTTTCTTCTGCAATGGCGAGCTCTAAATGTGGAGCTCTCTTTCTTCTTTCTTCCTCATCCCCTTCGTTCTCCCTTCTCTCCCTTCGCCCAATTAACTGTTGTCACATCATCTTCTATATATTGCGAGCTCACCTCCAAGAAGCTCGCAAGTTCGAGCTTGAGCTCACGAGCTCCGCGCTGGCCAACGGAGAGAGAGCGTCGATCTCGAGCTCGATAAGGCAGAAGGGGCGCTCGCGCGCGCCGCTGCTGATAGTCTAAGATCATTAGCAACGATGCTATTTTGGGGATGACACTCGCTAAGCACCTTGATTTCCATTGGCGTTGTCACCACCGCTGTGCAGAATGGCTCATTTGTGCCATTTTGGAGAGCTTTGACGGAGGGAGAAGGTGATGGTTTGGTAGATGATATTGAGTGAAGAAATGAATAGATTAATATTAAAAAGGAGAGTCATTCTTCCAAGAATGACACTGTTGTGGGACTTTTAAAGTGTTATCCGAGTCCACCAAAAATGAGTTTGTACCCACCATTGTGGATGCTCTAAGCGCCATGCGATTCATCTGTGAGTGAATGTTCTGAATATATTTGTTATGTTAGTTATACTTTCAAATGTCGCTAACTTTCATAACCAGCATAATAGTTAATAAACATTTATATGATTAGTGATATGTTATAATGACGACTGTCAATTGTAGCTAGCTAGTTTGATTTGTGTTTAATTGTGGTTCGAGGTCTTCCACCTGTGCGTGGGGAGAGAAAGAGAGAGAGTTCTCTAGATTTAAGAGCAAATTTTGATCAGTATTGGGTCTGAGTTCTAGGTTCTCTCCTAGAAATTCTCATTATGTGGCATTATATATAAAACATAACAATAATAATTTGATTATTAGACTATCTGCATCGCGGTCTCGAGCCGCTGTCTCCAAGCCGGCTCGAGACCGCCCCTACTGGAGACCAACACATTGCAAGGAGGCACGGCTCGAGACCGGCTCGAGCAGTGCGTGCGCTACACGCGTTTCACAGGAAAAAAAAATTGAATGGCACGTGCTGTGCACGCACCTAACGGGAAAAAATTCGAATTCCTCAACGGGTCGAAACGGCTAATTTCATATTTTTTTTTATTTTCTTTATTCTATTTTTTTGGCTATAAATACATGTTTTTTCCCCCACTTTTCACACCTCATTTCTTCATCTCTTCATCTACAAATTCTTCAACTCTTTCTTTTCATCTACAACTTTTTCATCTAAAAAAATGGATCCCAACAACCCCTTATCGTCGGTGTGATTTCCCGACATGTCCGACGACATATATGCTTACACAGGGACGGGGCTTGATTCAATCAACCTCAACACTCCGGCCTCCGCCGAGTCCTACCCGTCTTTCTCCCCCAACACCGATAGCCAAGCTACAAACATCGATGATCGCCTTATTATGCCGCCGCCGCCGTCACAACCCCCTGCCAAAGAAAAAAAGGGCAAGGGCAAAGCTATCGCCACCTCCGTCGCCGCTGCCGATGAAGATGACGAAGCCGGCAAGGGCTGCAAGCGTCACAGCTACACCGACGAACAAGCCACCTACTTGGCGCAGATTTGGGTGGAGGAGACCTGCAACTCCATCGTCGGATGCGACATGGCTGCCGAGAAATACTGGGGAACGATCACCGATCGTTTCAACACGAGGTTTAGGTTGGCCCTCAACAAGAAGCAGGTCAAGAGCTACTTCGGTTGCATCTAGAAAGCGGTTAAGGCTTGGATTGTCATTTTTCGCAAAGCGACCGCTCGCCCGATGATCGGATGGTGATCGATGATGCCCAAGAAATCTACAAGGTATCAACGAGCAGCCCAGCTTTCCACTATTTCAAGGCTTGCGAGATTCTGAAAGACTATCCCAAGTTCCTCCTGCATGCTTTTCCAGACATCCCCTCCATGAAGAAGACGAAGACTACGATACAGGGCAACTACACATCTTCTGTGTCGGCGCCGTCAGCGGAGGAGGCCACCTCCACAGAAGGAGAAAGCGTGCCTCCCCGACCGGAGGGTCGAGATGCGGCAAGGGCGGCGGCAAGGGCCAAAGGAAAGAAGCCGGCAAGTGAGTCGTCCCAGCTCGACTCCCATTTGGATCGATATAGCTCCCGACTAGGCCACTACGCTGAGGCCAAGCATGACATCGCAACGGCAATGCGCGAATCAGCTGAAGCGAAGCTCGAATCTGCTCGGGCGCGACAATATGCCACTGAATTGGAAGTTATCTCCAAGGATACGAGGTACATGGCGCCGGAGCAGCTCCACATTCACATGCAGATAGTGGAGGAGGTGAAGCAACGCCGGGGATGGACGTAATTTTTTTCGTAATTTTTAGTTTTTTGTAATTTTTTATTTTTAATTAATTAGTATTTTTTTTTATTGTGAAGGCATGTAATTTTCTAATTTTTAAAAATTAATGGAAAATTCGAATTATTATTAATTAGTGTTTTTTTAATCTTTTTTTCTAATATGAATTAATTTGATGAAAATGGAGAATTGTTTAATATTAAAGATAGAGACAGCTTGAAGACAGTTGGCTTGCAGGTCTAGGTGTATCTAAGTTGTCTCTAATAAAAAAGAGGGTGCTAGAGACACCTTGAAGACCACTAGTAATCTACAAGGATGGAGTTGGTTTTTCTATTGTTCGTCTTAGATATTAATAATATAGTTAGAATAGAATCTTCTTGCGTCTTCATCTACATTTACTACACTGGTGTGGATCACTAGGTTTCTTAATATTCAATTTAATTTACAATAATTCAATTATTACATGCATAAAAGTTATTTTGTTACATCCATGAAAGGATTATATTCGCGATCATAGCTTTGATTTGCTTTGCTTTGTTTAGATTCAAATATAATCTTCCTAGTTACTCAATATTGTATCCATAGATATCATTTTAAGACAAATTGAAGTTTTCTATCGAGAAAAAATGAGTTTTGTTGTAAATATCTAAGTTGAGTGACACTCAAGTAAGTGTTGCTTGGTGGTCAAGTGTTGCTTGGTGGCCAAGTAATTAGTTACTTGATTGTCAAGACTTGAGTTGCTTGATGTGCAAGTAATTATTTCTAAACATGCTCCATGTACCACTATAAATAGAGGCTTTAGTCCTCAAATGGAATACACACAAGTCTTACTCTCTGCTCTCTCATATCTCTCATATCTCTCTCTCTCTAGTTTATAACACGTTATCAACCACTTGGTTCCAAAGATTCTGTGCCCAGAAAAAGAAAAGGGCAAGATGGAAACCAAATAATGACGAAAATGATTGATCAATCAAATCAAAGTAATGTAATTCCTGAAGAATTACAAGTGACTAATCAATCACATGAAAGTGATGTAATTTCTGAAGAATTACAAGTATCTAAAAATCATAAGATCTTAATAAATTATTCATCCTCTAATCAGATACTAGAGAGAGAAAATATCATCGTGGATAATATATTCGCTTTTCATATAGCTCATCAAATTTTAAATGAGGATCTGGATCCTGAACCACAATCTGTTACTGAATGTAAACTCAGAAATGATCGGCCAATGTGGAAAAGAGCTATAGAAAGGGAATTGAATTCATGTGCTTATCGGAAAGTATTTGGACCTATAATCCTAACTTCGGCATCTGAAATACCTGTTGAATACAGATGGGTCTTTGTTAGAAAGAGAAACGAGAAAAATGAAGTTACGAGATATAGGGCAAGGCTCGTAGCATAAGGTTTCTCTCAAAGACCAAGATTTGATTATGAGGAAACATACTCTTCAGTAATGGATGCAATTACTTTTAGATTTTTGATTAGTCTGACTGTGTCACAAAGGCTTGATATGCGCCTTATAGATGTAGTAACTGCATATCTATATGAGTCATTAGATAATGACATATACATGAAAATCTCTGAAGGATTTAAAATGCCTGAAGCATTAGTCAAGACCCAAAAGCATGTTTTCGATTAAACTGCAAAAATCACTGTATGGGTTGATACAGTCGGCGTATGTGGTATAATAGACTGAGCGAGTATCTTTTCAAAAAAAGGATACAAGAATGATGATACATGCCCTTATGTTTTCATTAAGAAAACAGAAAATGGATTTGCAATCATAACAACTTATGTTGACAATATGAATTTAATTGGGACTCCTGAAGAGCTTAATAAATCTGCTGAATATTTGAAGAAAAAATTTGAGATGAAAGATTTGGGAAAGACAAGATTTTGTCTTGAATTGCAAATTGAACGTGTCCGAGGAGGAACGCTTATTCATCAATAAATATATACAGAAAAAGTGTTAAAGCGCTTTTACATGGATAGTGCACATCCATTAATATCACCAATAGTCGTTAGATCTTTTGATATAAAGAAAGATCTATTTCGACCTATTGAAGATGATGAAATGATACTTGGTCCTGAAGTACCGTATCTAATCATTATTGGAGCATTGACTTATCTGGCTAATTATACTAGACCAGATATAGTTTTTTCTACAATTCTTCTCGCAAGATATAGCTCTGCACCCACTTTGAGACATTGGAATGGTGCTAAGCACATTCTACGGTATTTGAAGGGTACCATTGACTTTGGATTATTTTATTCCGAAAATTTTGATCAGTCTCTTGTAGGGTATTCAAATGCAGGTTATCAAACTGGCTACATTTTCACAAGTGGTGGAACTGCTATATCATGGAAGTCTGTGAAGCAAACCTTGACTGCAACATCCTCAAATCATTCTGAGATTATTGCAATCCATGAAGCAAGTCGAGAGTGTGTATGGTTAAGAAATATGACAAGCCATATCCAAAAGTCGTGCGGGTTAGCTTCCTTAAAGGCCAACCCAACTATTTTATATGAAGACAATGCTGCTTGCATCGCACAACTCACGGAAGGTTACATCAAAGGCAATAGGACGAAGCACATTTCTTCCATGTTTTTCTACACACACGATCTTCAAAAGAGTAGTGATATCAACGTTCAACAAATTCATTCAAGTGATAATTTGGCTAACGTATTCACGAAGGCATTACCAACAGCAACATTCAGAAAGTTGATGCACAAGATCGGCATGCGTCGTCTTAAAGATCTACAGTGATCTCAAGATCAGGGGGAGCAGTTGTACTCTTTTCCTTCAAACTAGGTTTTATCCCACTGAATTTTACTAGCAAGGTTTTAATGAGACAACATCTGTTTAGGGATCTGTCACTCAAGGGGAAGTGTTATAAATATCTAAGTTGAGTGACACCCAAACAAGTGGGTAATTTGATGACCAAGTAATTAGTTACTTGATGGCCAAGACTCGAATTGATTGATGTGCAAGTAACTATTCCTAAACATGCTCCACGTACCACTATAAATAGAGGCTTTAGTCCTCAAATGGGATACTCACAAGTCTTATTCTCTGATCTCGTATCTCTCTTATCTCTCTAGTTTTTAAAAAGTTTTAAATTTTTTATTTATTCCTTGAATTTAGAAAATTAATTGATTATGTTTGGCGAAGTTTTCAAATCGAATATAGTACAAATTTGACTGAGTAGTGGTGAGTCCAATCAAAAGCCTATTAATCTGTAGTATGATTGACAGAGTTGTATTTGTGCCCTCCAGTAGAGACAATTTAAATTGGAACGTATTTTGAATATTTTCTTTCTTGGTTTGATTTATAGATATATAGAAAATGCACAAATTTACTCATGATATAAAAGGTTAAATGATATGTAAATTACCAAACTCTTTCTGTTGTCGCATTTTGCAGTATTTGCACTCCAAAATAAATCTAGTTCACTATTTTTGATGTGGACATACTTAATTAAAAAAATATAAAAAATGGCCAATAAATTTTAAAACTCTTTAAGTTGTCGCGTTTTGCTCCTCAGAAATAAAATACGTCACACAATTTTCAAACTTTTTGTTTCGTCCAATTTTGCCACCCGACTCGATTTTTGGCGAAGTTCGAGCTGACATGGCAGAATTTAATGATGAAAGTTACGGGTTTGATTAAACAACGACTTGCATTCTTGCTCTTTTAAATTGAGTCTATCATATGGGGATCCGTCGTAGCAATGGGTGAAGGAGCAATCCGGCTACCACTTATCACGACATCGTTTCTTGTTTACAATAATCCATGAGGATACATTGGAAGTCGTTTCAGATATTCTTCTGGGTTGCCCCGACAAAGGTGAAGAGGTTGGATATTTCCTGCATCAGACCTTGCCATTGGCGGATATTGCTATATCAGACTCGGATCTTGGGTGGAACGTTGTCGGGTATGGGATGTTGACCTCGAGCTGGTCCCACTAATCCCTCTCGACGGTGAGGTAGAACACGTTCTTCATCAGAGGCTTGTATGCGAGGCTCGTGTCCCAATCACCTTCGTTGTCGATAAGCAGCTAAAAATCCCACGTCAGCCACCCGAGTTTGAGGAAGTGATCCAACCCATTCGAGTGGCGCCACGATGGTTGGTTTGACCCAGTCAATCGTGGCAGTGGCGTGGAGGTCCTGATCCTTGGCGGTGTGGTTATAGAGGAATTTAAATTCTGCCATGTCAACTCGGACTTCGCCGAAAAATGAGTAGGGTGACAAAATTAGACGGAACTAAAAGTTTGAAAATTGTGAGATAGATTTTTTTTAGATGTTCAAAAAATGACAGCTCAAAGAATTTTGAAATTTATATGTCCACGTCAGATTCACGACTGCCATATTAGCTCAGACTTCGCCGGAAATCGAGTCATATGGCAAAATCAGACGAAACTAAAAGCTTGAAAATTGTGAGACATATATATATTTTTTTTCTGGTGCAAAACGCGACAACTAATATAAGTTGCTTTACGTATAAAAATGGGCGATGTAAACATCGCATTCTCATAATGAATTGCAAGTTATATAGGGATGGGTTAGTATAAAAACATTTCCTCGTGTGAAAACGTGAGAACGTGCTTAATTTAATATGTAGTCATGCTTAAATTTATAGATTGTCATGCTTAATAAGATTCATGCTTTTTATATAAACATTAGTGGTTATATAAGATCATGCTTGAATCGATATATATTCATACTTCGAATAATCACAATCATAGATCATACAAATATAATATTTATATAAAAAGATATGAACATAATTAAGCATGATAATATATTAATTTAAGCATGATTACAAAATAATTTAAGCTTATTCTCACGTTCTCATACTATAATTGACTTTTATATGAACTAATCCCTATATATATATATATAGGAGTGGTTCATGTGAAAACCTTTCTCCATGTGTTAACTAGTAACTACATCCTAGCCATTGATTCAATTAAATTGTGTGGCGGGTTATTGAATATTTTGTCCTCCATAAGGGCAAAACGGATAATAGTATAACATTTTGTTTACGCATACCCGAATTTCTCGTCCACTTTTCAAGGGTTAGTTATCAAAACATTAAAGAATTACTTTCCGCTTCCAAATATATTTTCTATAGTAATTGCTTTTATTTTTACGCTGAGCATCATCTTTATAACAATTAACAATTAATAACATTAAATTATTAATGCTTTAAATACACAGATGTTCTCTATTTTTTATAATTTAAAGTTGGTTCATATGAATATCATGCTGACATGTGTAAACTATGTTGTTTTTATATCACAGTTTTGATGCTTATGTTATGAAACATGCATTAACAAAGTTGTCAATGAATTAATTAAACACCATTAGCATAAATAAGCAATGTGTATATTTAAATTAAGCATTGTTTATGTTTAAATTAAGCAATGATTCTCATCTCAAATAAATATGTATCTTGTACGCAATATGGATATAGTAAATAAACAATATGTATATAGTAAATAAGCAATATTTATAACCTATTTATGCAATAATTTTACCGTAAATAAGCAATAATTATAAAGTATTTGTGCATTATTACTAAGTTACATCCCAAATACGAATATAGATAGTACGTTTTTGCATAAATATGCATGATGCTTATATAATACTTTATTATTGCTTAAATGATTATGAATGTTTGCATAATATTATACAAATTCAAAAATTAATAAAAATATATATTAGTTCAGATTATTTTACTGAATGTAATTCGTCTTTAAAATTTGTAATGAGAAAAGGTAGATCACATCCGTTAAAAACTTATTAATGAGATAAATTTAAACAATCAGGTTAATTGTCCCACAAAAAATGGAAGAGAGATATTAGAAATTATAAGCAATATACTAAAATAACCCCACACATGCTATAAAAATGGGAAAGAGCCGTTCATATCAGCGCAACTAATCTCCACCGTCAATTAAATAAAATGAAGGATCAAGATTGAGTTACTAGTTAACTCATGAGAGAGAGTTTTTATTTGAACCTTCCCATATATATATATATATATATATATATATATATATATATATATATATATATATATTTTTGATCATTTAGAAAATAATATGTGTGACATGCATGAGGAAATCCAACGAAATATCACATGTATGCATAAATATTTGACTTAAGAGTAGATGAAAATAAAGTATAGATTATAATCTTTAATATATCCATAAAGAGAAACATTAGACTATCTGCAATGCGGCTCGAGCAAGGGTGTTCGAGCCAGGATCGAGCACGGTGGAGCTCGAGGAGGCTGCGTGTCGGGGCGGAAGTGCTCGAGCACAACTCGAACCTTCGAGCATGGCTCGAGCGAAGGTGGGGCTGGGGGGGTGGGTGGGGGGAAGCCGAGGTGAGAGAGAAGGAGGGGAGGAAGGAAGGAGGGGAGGTGGCGGCGACGGCGACGAGTGGCAGAGGTAGGGGAGGAGGGGAGGAGGGGAGTGGCAGTGTGGCGGTGGTGGGGGAGGAGGGGAGAGGAAGAAGAAGAAGCTGTGCTGCTGGGTGTGTGTGTGTTTTGTTTTTTTTTTTAATTTAATAGTTTTTTTTTTAATTTAATAGTTTTTTTAATGTAATAGATTTGATTAAAGGGATTGAATAAATATGAGATATGTAAATATTTGTAAATATTTGATTTTTTTTATTTGTAAATGGGGAATTTTTTAATATTAAAGATAGAGCACCCTTGCGTTGCAGGTGTAGGGTGCTCTAAGGGGTGTTCTAGTGCTAGAGCACCCTTAGAGCACCCTAAGGGTGCTCTAAGGGTTGTGGATAGCCTTAGTGTAATATAAATATGCACTACTTTAAAGATGAATTGTTGTATTCCCTCCAACCCATTGATAATGTCTCTTATTTTTTGGGCACAGTTATTAAGGAGTAAGAATAAAAGAAGAAAAAATGGTAGGCTCCATCCATTTTGAAGGGTTTAAAATATTTTCACTTATGATAAGGAAACATTATCATAGGGACAGTCGAAAAAGGAAAAAGAGAAATTATCAATGGGTCGGAGAGAGTATCATAAAAGATAGATGCATGATTCTTATGTTCTTACATATAATTCCTAGTTATAATTAGTATGAGTTAGCATAATCCACCGAATCGAACCGAACCAAATTGGCGGTTCAATTCGGTTTATACGTATCGGTGTGTTTGATTTGAAAGTTAGAAATTGTTTCGGTTTTGGTTTGGTTTTGGGTTTCGCTTACAATTCAGACCGTTTTCCCTTTGTACCGTAATTAAGATAAACAAACTAAAAGTCAATGAAATCAGAATTGAAGAAATTCCGTCGCCTTGAGGATGGCCTAGTGGTAAAAGTGAGCGTCTGAGACTGAAAGGTCTCAGGTTCGAACCTCATGACACGCCTCTATAGGTCGAGTCTGTCACACTTGTACTAGAAAAATGTGGTTTACCTGTCCTGTGTGGTTTGCAGGCTACTACACAGGGGACGGAATTTACCCAGTGCGCACCGAAGATAGCGGCTGCGGGTTCCCACGACATTAAAAATAAAAAATTGAAGAAATTCAATTCAAACTGTTTGGTCGAGTAGCAATTTTTTTTAATTAATACTCCCATAGTTCCGCTTATTTTATTTACTTTGTGTTTGTCACAAAAATTAAAGATACGAGTAAAAAGATATAAATTGAATAGGTATCACCATTTTTAAATTAATTAACTCTTTTCTTATCTGAAAATAGAGAAATTTAATGGAACATTCATTTATGAAAGTACAGACAAATTGAGCAGAATGAAAGATGTATATTTAAGAGACGAGAATTTATTCAATACGCACTGAAAGTAGCAGCTGCGGATTCACACGATATTTAAAAAAAAAGATGTATGTTCAAGTGTTATGCAATAGTATTTTCTTTCCCACTGTGTATAGTGGAGCTGTTGCAAAATAAATTGATTTTTAGGGGGGAAAAAAGGAACTAATAGTCTTTAACTGATGGATTTGTAGTTTTGAAATATGGGCCCCTCCACAAATTATCTTCAGCATAATCATTCATTTCATTCAATATTGAAGATCCACATATATCCATTTTTACTTGCAAAAAGTAGCATAATAATTTGCCTAGATACTCATCACATCAAATAATTCAAAGGACAGAAAAGTGTGTGGAACTAAAATTATACTATTAAATTCTATTCATATATTTTAAGGTTTTACTTGTGATTGGGGTAATGAACATCTCAATGATCATATGAGGGAGTTTCATAATAGTATATTTTATCAGCCGTTGATTTGGGTTTGTAAAGTTCTTGTATGGATTCTCGAGTTTTTTTTTTTTTTTTAATAATCTGTTTAAGCGCATCACATTTAGCTATTTTACTAATATTGTATAAGTTTAATTGTCTCCTATATTTAAATCGAACTCGTAGAATCTTAGTCATGAAAACATATAAAAATAATATATATACACGTTAATATCTCAAATTTTTGAACTCCAAAATGCAATTCAAACTTAATACCATATAAGATTAATTTCAACACACACACATATAATAATTAGATGTTGGTCTTATTGTAATGAAACCCTATTTACAGAAAAGTAATTAAAATTAATGTCATCTTAAGTAGTTCGACAATTACTACACAACAAAGGCACAAATTATGGCTTTAGTCCTTCAAATCACCGAATGTGGACATCGATGATTAATTTCATTTGATTTTTGTAACAAATTGACGCTCCAAATTAAAATCTGATTTGAAAGGGCACGTAAATCGAGCGTTCAACATTATTCAGATACATGTTAACACATTTGCATGCTTTTTATAATTCTGATGATTAATTCATCCCAAACTCATCATGATTAACCGGTACTTGTCTTACTATCTAATTCCATCTTTATCTCTGTTTGATACTTCTTCCGTACACGAAATATTTATCACATTATGAAAGACACGAGTTTTAAAAAAATGATAGGTAGTATTGGATAATAATGAGCCCTATTACTATAAGTAAGTTGAAGTAAGGGTCCCACAAATGTGAATGAAGTAGTGGGAAATATAAAGTTAAATAGTACAATATATTATGTGGGCCCTTACTACTATAAATAGAAGTGACAAATATTTCGTGGACGGACTTAAATGGCAAAAGTAACAACCGTTTCATAAACAGAGGGAGTACTATTCGAGACCCATGCTAATAGAATTCGGTAAAGATGGGTATCTGATCCATTATCATCCCTAATTACATTGTACTATAATTTAGCAAAAATAAAATTGATGGTCCCGGTAGCGAGTAACTAGTTTATTGGGAGAGGGGGGGAGGGGGGAAGAATACCCAAGTAGCAATTTTCGTTTTGCTTAACGTCTTTTCACTGAGATATACTGCTCAAGTCAATTTACTCACAACTGGAAGAGACAGTTGGAGTATGTCTAAAACTGAGTTGCCCAGCTGGAGCCAATCACACAGTCAATAGCTCAGCTGACTCATATGCCTGAAGATCAGCTGCTTGCACCAACTGAGGTTTTAAACAGTTATGCAATGTGGAAGATGGTGAGAGATAAGCTCGTTACATAAACTGAAACCTTAGTGAAAAGGGGAGGGTTAAACTCTCAAGTTAGTGCAGAGCATATGAAATGTTAGCAGGTTAGGTACAGAAATTAAAATACTGAATACAAGATACAAAAAGTAAAGCACAAAGTATTTTAACGTGGTTCGGTGATCGACCTCCTACATCCGCGACTTCCTTTTCGGGGAAGCAATCCACTAGGTAAGGTTATGCGTGTTTCACCAAACGCCCACTTGAATTTCGGGTTCCAAGCAAACCTAACCAGTTCTATTTTGGGTTCGAACAAGACCCTTAACACTTTTCCGGGCAAGTATTCAGTCTGATATTGAATTACTGGTTCCAAGGAACCACTGCTTGGGTTACGGGTTCCAAGCGACCTAGTATTGGATTACTGGTTCCACGGAACCACTGCTTGGGTTATGGGTTCCAAGCAACCTGAGTTTGGATTTTGGGGGGAGAATCCAACAAAGAAGCTTACTACACTTTAGAACATCTTTAATGGGGGTTCACTGAAAGAGGGTTCACAATCACTTTTTCGTGGGGCCCATCAGCATGAACCCCTTCTTCAAAAATTTCTACAATGCAAAATTCATAAGTTTGGGGTTCACATATTTTAATTTTCATATTTTTTAAAACACACATTATATAAATTATAATAAAAATATTGAAAATTCAAAAATTCATTAATAATACGACAATTTAAAGTTTTTCGTCGTCGCTTGATGAAGATTATTCCAATAATCGTCCTCCGACATACTTGAAAATTAAATGGAAAGATTTGAGAAAATAAAATGGAGAGAAATTGAGAAAATAAAAAGAATTCCAAGGGAATGAGGATGTAAAATATGTGTAAGAATGATTGATATTTATAGATAGAGAGAATAAAGAAAAAAAAATTAAAAAACACACACACGCGCCATAGCCTTTCCACACATTCAGATTTTTTTTTTTGTTTTTTAACGAATCTAGCCGTAAAATGGCTACAAGAAAAAGTAAACAAAAAAGAAATAAAAAAAAAAATGAAGAAGTAGCAGCGAACCAGGTTCGCTATTATGAACCCCTCCACTAAACTTTCCATGCCACAGCTCTGCAGTTCGTCGGTGCACCAGGTTCGCGGGCAGTGAAAGTGAACCCTTGCCCGTGAACCCCTATTGGGGATGCTTTTAGGGGAGTGGAGGCTTCAACCCAAAACTAAAAACTCAATCTCGTTGAGACAGAGTCCTGAGAGAATACAAAACAAGCAAAGACTTGGTCGCTAGCCTCAATCAGGAAGGAAACCTTCTGAGGCTAGGAGAAGAGGAGAGAAATCACTTTACTCCTTCTTCGCCAGTCAACTTGATTGGAGAGAGAGAGAGGTGAAAAGCTGTTTGCACTGTTTCACTCTTTGTGTTATCTCTCGGCACTCTTGAGTGTTTTTTCTCTGCTTGTATCCAAAATCCTCATTCTAGCCTTGTTGTGGAGACCTCTATTTATAGAGGAAAAGTCAAAGGCAGTTGTTGGAAAGAGTCGTTTGACCTCTGCCAAAAGTATGGCACTCCACGTGCTTTACTGGTAACTTTTCAGAAACAGTGCCTACGACCATGTTTTTTGCAAGTCGCTGTTGTTGGCCCATTTATGGAAAGTTTTTCAGTTGACTTGTGCTCCCGAGTAGATTTACGAATTGGACCGCAGCTCCTCCGTCGTCACAACTTCTCTTCCACCAACTGTATGCCTTCAGTTGTGTGGTTCAGTTGTGAGTCAACTGAGCTGCTGTCCAACTGAGTCCGTGCTTCAGTTGGGGTTGATGTCTCAACTGACCTTGAGTCTCAACTGAATGTGATCCCTCAGTTGAGTCTGGACCTCAACTGAGTTTGAGCCTCAACTGAGTTCTTCACGAATTTCCTTCTCTAGTCCGGCTGATTTCTTCTGCTTGATTCTTGTAAAGATAAAATCCCTACGCTCAAACAATGAGCTCTAGCTAAACAGATTAAATACAATCATTTACTCGGTCAAGTCAGTTGGGTTTTAGGCAATTGTCGAAACCTTTATAATTTTCCCAACAAAAATGACTTAGATGGAAACTATTGGATGGTTTAAAATTAGCAACTTGACCTATAAGTCCTTTTGGTTTGTTGGATTATTCGGTTCGTGTCGATTATGTTGAATTTCTTTGGTATTAAATTTTTTACTCTAGCTATTATTACTCCCTCCAACCCACTTATATTGTCATCTTTCATATAAGGAAAGTTTTAACCCTACAAATCTTTCAAAAGTGATAGGATTTACCCAATCTCTATTATTTTACTATTATTTTTATTCTCTTTGTCGAATAGCAACATATCAATATCAATGGGTCGGAGGAATTTTTTTTTTCAAATAGAAAATTACGGTTTTAGAATTCTCCTTGTTATATTTTATTCAAACTAAGATGTTAGTTTCTTTGTCAATTAAAAAAATAAAATAAATAAAAAAGATGTCAGTTTTCGAATTCTAGTGATAAAAAAATGAAAGGTAACGTCTATTCGTGTTGATGCGATTGGCCATATAAGATTGTGTGATCAACACATACACCAAAGTGGAAGTTTAGAAGGATATGCACGTACTTAGAGTATTCTCGATCGCTCGCACCATGCGTCGAGCCCATTGCCGCACCTAAACAAAAAGTTTTAGACGGTGAAAGCATTGACATGAGAGAAATCGGCGGTGGCGAAAATAATCATGGCTCCTTGATTTGTTTCTTGCATTAGTTTATTCACTTTCCTTTAAATTTTACACCCTCCGTTCCCACTTAGTATGATGTTGGACCGTACATAAATTTTAAGTAAAAATAGATAAATAGTTGGTACAAATATTTTAAGTGGAGCAATGGACTTATTTAGATGTATTATTAATTTTTTAGTGGATAAAGAAATTTTATAGGAGTAAATATATTTAACTTTTAAAGGTAAAAACGTAAAAGACATCTCGTAAAATGAAATATCATACTAAATTGAAACGGCTAAAAAAGAAAAGTGATCATACTAACCTGGAACAGAGAAAGTAGTATTTTACATAATATTTTGTACTTCTTCTTGTATCTTGTATATATTGAATAAATTCTCACTCACATCATAGAAAGGTGAGATTACACCCACCTAAATTCTAACTTTTTCGATCCCCGATCGGTTTTTTTTTTTCTCTTCAGGAAATCCGCCCATAATGTTTTGCTTAGATGTATTTATTAATTTATATTGTTGTTTACATTATTTTTGGACGTGTAAAAGGTAGTGTATTTAACTGAATGAAAACTTTATTTCATAGCGGAAAATAGACACTTTTCTTAACACCCTTTATTTCCACTAATTGTTTTGGAAAATAACTTTTGTTTTTAATCTGAGTAAATTAATATATAACGTCACAATTAATTTCCTGAGAAAAAATCAGGATTTGTCTGTAGTTTGAATCCAATTATTTCTTACTGGATTGGTCATAAACTAGTTCGATCCAAACAATAATATACCAAGTTGGGCCTACCTTTTCAAAATGTAAAAGCTCCTTTAAACATTATGGGTGTTCGTTTGGTCAGTCTCTCAATCGTAATTATAATCAGATTTCCATTTTTATTCGTCTACGAAAATTATATATTTTTTATTTAAAATAATGGCCTACATATTCTTTACTTTTCTTATCTCATTCTTTTTCAATATTTATTTATTTTATTGCTTTACTTAAAACATCGATTTACTTTTCAATACAAAAGATGAGGGATATAATAGTCACTCTGCACATCTACCTACCTTAAAACCCGCACCACAGTCTAAAAACTATAATTATCATGGACGGATAAAGTAAGTAACTAAAATCATTATGTGCATGGAGGTTGCATGTATATATATGGTGCCACCATTTTTTTTTCCGAAGCATATATGATTCCACAATTACTGAAAAAATACTTTAAATTTCTCAAAAGAATAAATAAAAATGATGAAGAGGCTAGACATGATTTAAATATCAAAAGAATTTGTTGAATTAGAGTTTTTTTTTTTTAAATTATTAACAAATATAAGTCACTACGCTGCATAACAGCGGGACACTATACCACACATAAAATGAGGTTACGATACCACCAAATAAGATGGTATACATTACTGCACGTAGGTGCAATTGAATCCAAACCTTTAACTAAAAAAAGAATTGTAATGCCCTCATCTAGCCCCATGATGTAGTAAAACTAAAGTTCAAGAGACGAAAGATGTACTAATAAGAGTAATTGTTTATAGTTTTGAATAGAAAGTAGTAACAATTTACGACAGTTTAATTCAATCATACAACAACAATAATAATAATGGTAATAATAGTAATAATAATAATAATAATAATAATAATAATAAATGACACTAATTTCTCTCTCTTAAAAATACAACTATAATCTTAAAATCCATTTTAAAAATAAATAGTAAACATATTATTTTCACAATAATGATTAATTTCTAGATGTCGATTTAAAACGGTTTTATTTGGAGGGAAAGATTAATTACGATAGGCATGCATGAGAGTTGTCAATTCTCAACCTTCTAAATTTAACTATTTTTCACCAACTTTTTTTTTGGCAATTGCTTCAAAGATATTCTGATTCTCAGTCATTTGTCGAAGATAAATCCGATATGTATCTGTAAACCGACGCTAGTTTACTAATGAAATCATATACTTATTTTAAAGTACAATATTGTTGATTAGAGCTGGAAAACAATAAATCAGAAATCGATGTTGTAATTGCAGCTCTATCAAAGTCATGTGAAGATTATAAATTTGAGTAAATGTTGTGTTATCTGTGATAATTAATCCTTTTTCGAACACAATAATCCAATATGAAACGACCAAATTATCCTCTATAAACATTGCAAGCATGTTATTTATAAGTATATTTAATGGATGTGTCATCCGCCAGTAAAATAAAAACTTAATTAGATACGTCACTTATGAAGTGTTTTTATAATCTTCATTATGATTCTTATAGGCCAGTTGGATATCAAAAAAATGTTTGCATACTTTGATCATTCCAGTTCGTATTTATAAGCTATTAATTTGGTCATAATTGTAGTGATTACTAATATATATAAATGTGGTCAAAATAAAGTGATATATTAAGTGTTTTTTTATAGTTGGTGATATATATATATATATATATATATATATATATATATATATATATATAGAGAGAGAGAGAGAGAGAGAGAGAGAGAGAGAGAGAGGGGATCATATATGAACTCATCCTTAGGTAGAAACTAGAAACTAATCTGGACCGTTGGATTTTTTTAATCTATGCTCCAAATTAATTGATGCATTAGATTGTTGTTGTTTGTGCATTAAAAGTGTGCTAAATAATTTGTGCACTAACAAACTATATTTTGTGCATCACATAAGTGATATTTATGCTAGTTCCTATGGACTCATATAAAGATGAGTTGCTACCAAATCCACACTATCTTAGCTCAGAAATGAGAATAAACTGGACCCTTTATCTTTCTTAATCAATGGCTCAAATTTAATGATGCATTAAGTTACTGTAATTTGTGCATTATGATGTTTATGCATTAGAATATATATATGCATTACATTTCTGCAATATATGCATTTCCAATGTGAAAAAAAAATGCATTAGAATGTATCATTCTCACGTTCTCATATAAAATTTATTCTCATCCGATCTCTACCCTATATATATAGTAGAGAGATCATATAAGAATGATCCTTATCCTAAATCTCCACACCACTCATTTTGTGCATCTAGCTATGAAGTGTGGTGCATCTGGTGCATCTCGTTGTGCACTGTAGTGCATGTAAAACATTTTTTCAGTTTTTTTTTTTAATTTCGATTTTTTTTTCCATTTTTTTTAAAGGTCTGATTTTTTCATAAAGCAGAGTGCATCTCATTTCAACGTATGGTGCATCTAGTTTCACGTTGTGGTGCATCTCATTGTACAGTGTGGTGCATCTACTACATTGTGGCTCATTAGATGCACCACCACGTGGACGGATATGCACGACACAATGTAATGAGATGCACCATTAAGAGTAATAAAGTGCACTATATATGCTTTAAGAAAAAATCAAACCTTAAACAACAACAAGAAAACTGAAAAAAAATTGAAAAAAAATTGTACATGCACCACAATGTGTAACGAGATGCACCACACAGTGTAACGAAATACACCATATAGTATAATGAAATCCACCATGTTTTATGGAAAAAACAAAAAAAATCGATCGAAAATGTAACTCTAAACCGTTCGATTTTCCCTCAAACCGGTGGACACCTCGCTACCCGGTGTCCAAAAATCACTACCCATTTAATTACACTCCCTTTAAAGTCGATATTTTTTCTTTCTAAAAAGGCCTTCAATTACAAACATAGATATATTCGATCCGAACGAACATGACACATAAAATGAATGTTAGTATGTTATTGAATAAGAGCCATTCTCGCGCGCGCGTGGCACGTGCGTGCATAGTACGTTATTGAATAAGAGTCATTCTCCTGTGCGACGCGCGCGTGGAGCTTTTGCACTGCACGCATGCGCCTCCCACACGCAACGCGTGTTATGTACGAATTCGATTTTTTTTAATTTTTTTTACGGTCAGATTATATGCACCACAACATGTTTTTATATGCACTGCACTATATAATAAGATCCACAACTAAGTATATTGAGATGCACCGGTTTTTAATTTCCATTTTTTTTTATAATGTGTGGTGCATCTTGTTTAACGTTGTGGTGCATCTTAGTACACGTGGAGATTTTTTTTCTTCATATTTCAGATTTTTTTGTTAATTTCCGTTTTTATGATTCCGCCTTTGGCTCCAATTTTAATCTATAGATAATCGTAGTGGAAACAATTTGGATCGTTCGGCTCTCCTAGCTAGATCTCAAAGAAGAAGAGATAAAAAAAAAAAGAAGAGACAAAAAAATATATGGAAATATTAAATAAATAAATAAATAAAACACAATGTGGTGCACATAGTTGTGCATCTCATTATACATAGTGGTGCATATGAATACACTATGTGGTGCATCTCAAAAAAATAGGGGAAAAAATATTAATAAATTAAAAACTAATGCATCTCAATGCACTTAGGGCCTATTTGGCTGGAAAGAATTTCTAAATACCAAATGTAGATATCAGATATCAATTTCATACACATAGCTGATATTTGATTACCACTTGACCACGCTTGGCTGGAAAGAATTTCTAAATCCATCAATCGACCACGATGCAGACTACGTCAATCCAGATCCGACCACTCCTTTAAAGTCGTCGAGAAGCAGAACTCCAGCTCCGACTCCATCCCTACAATGTCTGGTTTCGTTGATCAAGCCTTAACCATATCCCCAAATTCTCTGCAACTCTAATTGGCAGGATTCAAACCCCAAATTCTCCCCATCTCCCCCATCCACGCAGCATTAGTTGAAGAATTCGCCGTTTTCGATCGATGTTCACACAGCCAAACATACTGTTGAAGTTCCGGTCAATTTCACCGGAATGAACATGAAGAACTCGAGAAGAAGCTATGGCAAAGTGGATGAGGAGAAAAAATTGAGCGGATTTTTGAAAGAGTACAAATATGAGCGATACCGCTCTAAAATTCAATATATGAGATTATTGAAAATAGATATATTAAGATATCAATTTGATATCCATATACTTATATATCAAACACAAGACATGGATATGAGTCATATCCATTCCCATACCTGATATATATATATATATATATATATATATATATATATATATATATATATGGATACCAAATGAGCCCTTAGTAATGCATCTTATTATGCAGGTAGTGCATTTAAGTACACTTTGTATATGAATATCAAAGGTTTGACCGGATCGACCCAGTATTGTGAGACCCCATCTCACACAAGAATTTGCCATATTTACTATATGCCCACTTCAGGGCCAAATTCTATTTGGGGTATAAGTGTAGAGAGAGAGAGAGAGCTTCTGGCGTGCAAAGATGCAACGGAAAAAGATCGAAGGATCTTATTATACAGGTAGTGCATATAAGTACACTTTGTGGTGCGATCTCACCCTGAAAAAAGTCAACAGGTTTGACCGGATCGACCCGGTATTGTGAGACCCCATCTCACACAAGAATTTGCCATATCTACTATATGCCCACTTCAGGGCCAAATTCTATTTGGGCTATAAGTGTAGAGAGAGAGAGCTTCTGGCGTGCAAAGATGCAACGGAAAAAGATCGAAGGATCAATGCAGAGACAAGATGTAGTTGAGACTGGGGTATTCTTTATTATGAATATGCAAAGCAGATACAGAGATGTGTTTGTACATTTCTACTAATCATTCGAAATATTAGTAATATAGAGTAACAAACTGTTCTTAACAACTTTAGTCCACTTGCGTTGTCGTATCACAGTGTGTGTCCTAATATTTGATCAATCCCAAGCTCTTTAACCAGGGTACCATCTCTTGGAGACCTTCTCTCAAACTTCTAGGGTTGTAATCCAGCTCCTTCTTCGCCTTCTCACAGTTGTACGCCCACTGATGCCGTAGAACATCTACAGTCTGTTCGACAAAGATCATGTGTAGACTGTGAATCACAACATAATTCGGAACCGAGCCTAAGAATCAGAACTAGTCAAAGGCGACAACAACTATACAAATCATACTCTCAAAGTTAAAACCACCCTAATGCTTTATTAGCCAAGGATCACAAGTTAAAGTTCAGTTTTGATATGAAATATCAGCAAGTAATGCGGTGACTATTGCTTAGTAGCAACGGCAACAATGAAGCCAGTCACCCTAGAAAAGCATCCAGCAGAGTCGAAAGTCAGATCACAGACGAACAAATGACATTCTACGAACAGAATAACTGATTAAATAAGATAACAGTTTGCAAAGTTCAAATGGATTAGTTCCTCACCGGGGGGCTGATTAGGGGAAGCTTCCCTGTTATTCTTGAGAGGAGAATGCATACCCATCCATATGCGTCAACTAGAAAAAGTGGGATCCGAAACCAAGGCTTCGATGTCTTACTGATCTCTGCTGCTATATCAAAAACATCTTTGAAGGATGCATTTTCTCCTGTAAGAAGATACCTTTCACCTTTCTGACCTTTAGCCATTGCTGCAATATGCCCCTGCACTACATCGTCGACATGGCAGAAAGAGAACCCTTGTTCTTTCCCAACATACCCCGGCATCCAGCCATTAAAGCGCAGAACAAGCTGGACACAACACATACAAACACTTTTAAGCCGCAAACTCAGCTGCATAAGTGGAAGTCAAGGATGCACATATGACATATGTGACTCTAAGATAATGAGAGTGAAAAAGCATCTAGAGTCTAGAGATCAACATATACGACTGCAAAATGGAGTCCCGAACATCAAGCAAACAACCAAAAAATAAGAAACATGTTCAATTCCAGAGGAAGAAATCCCTAATTTTCTAGTCCAGGCTTCACAAGTAATCAGACAAGTTATACCTTAAATCCTTCCTTAATCACCCACATTTTAAAGTTAACTAAGCACCATTATTTTCTCTAGCATGAAGCACGAAGATATCATCAGAATCAACTACCTAAATTCATTCCGAAATGAACAACTACTAGAACAAGCACACAAGCTATTTACCAATTGAGCCACCGAATTTCCATTTGTGACTTTTCCTGGACCATATATAACTCCGGGATACACTGGCACTATCGGCACCCCCTCCGCAGCAGCATCCAACGCTATCTTATCCGATATGGCCTTCGACTTCTCATACTCGGTACAGAAATGCTTAGCAGGATGCACCTACAACACAACATTTCTAGTAAAAATTATTAACAGAAACAAGCAACTATATTTCTCCTTCAAAAATCATGAAAATTAATTTGAGCAGAATAGAGTTTAAGTACTTGAGTCTCATCAGCAATGTACCCGTCCGTCGATCCTAACGCGAAAAACGACGACGTATAGATGATCTTCTCGATCGTCTCCGTCTCCTTATACGCCTTCAACACATTCCTCAATCCTCCAACATTAACCTAATAAACTTTCAGTCAATACAGAATCAACGTCTATTTACCTCAAAATCCATAACTGAAAAGAGCTATCAATCTATCCTTATAGCATCAAATCAAAAATTATAACATCACAAAAGCTACTAATTCATCAAGTATAAATTCATTCAGATTCTGCAGTTTATTTTTTTCAATCGATGAATCAATGTGTGTAGCTGAGCTTACCGAAGTGAATCTGGCGGGATCAGGAACCCAGGGTTCGACAAGAGCGGCGGAGTGGAAGACGACATGGCAACCGGAGAAAGCTTCGAGGAGCGAAGGATAGTCGATGACGTCGCCGTAGACAAGCTGGAGAGATCCGCCGCCGCCGCCATCGCCATCTCCGTCGTATGTTGGCGGCGGCAAGGAGGAGACGTCGCTGGTTTTGCGGACGAAGGCCTTAACGGAGTAGCCTTGGTTGAGAAGCGCGTGGCAAAGCCTCCCGCCGAGGTAACCGGAAGCGCCGGTAACCAGTACTACTTTCTTCATTTTACTAAAATCAACTCAATCTGTTACGGTATTTATCCTTTTAATTTTTTTTAATTATGCTTTGATCCCCAATCTATTCGATTTTCTATTTGCGTCCCAATTTTGTATTCCCTCCTTTAGCAATGGAAAATAACCATAGGAAATTGATTAAATCGATGATTAACCATTAACTGTTGTAAATAGTTAATCATTAACCGTATAAAATGGTTAATATATAATTAATATTGGATATTTTAGTGTAATTGAATTGACTTGTTTGATCAGTATCGTCATAATAATACATCATATAAGTTTGGTGATGCGGAGTGTACGCTTATATGAATTTATTATGATTTTAGGGGCGAAGCCCCTAAAGGACGGGGATTCGGAGGCAGCGCCCCTGATAGCGGGGTCCAAGGGGCGGCAGCCCCTGGCGGGGTCCAAGGGACAGAGCCCCTAGTTGGGGTCTTTTATTTCCGATTAAATCGCTGTGTAGAAAATTCATAGGAAATTTAATTTTTGGAATTTTGAGGGACTATTTTGCAATTTTTTGAAAAGTTGCAAAACTGCATAAAAAACTGATCCGAATCAGTTTCTGTGTGCTGATCAATTTTCGTTTGTTTTGGTTCTGCATTCTCAAACAATCCCATACTAAAGTTTGACATACTCTGAATTGTATTTGATTGAATAATTCGATAGAACCGTCGAATTAATTCGATCTGAAAGTGTTCTCACGCCTTTCAGAGAATCCGGTTTTTTGTTCGTTTCGTTCATATTTTCCCCTACAGTTAATAGTTAGCGACTCTAAAAAATTGACGATTATTGGTTAATCGAATAACCATCTCGATTAATCAAAATAACCGACTAAAATTAAAATAATAATATAAAATTTATATTAAATAAAATATAATATAGAAAATAGAAAATAAGTTAACAAGTAAGGAATAAAAATTTCTATCTAAGCTTGAGGTATTCCAGCTATGAAGTTAAGAGTGGTTGGAGAATATTATATAGTCGAGGAATAAAAATTCAAGCATTCAGTACTCTTGTTCACATTAATTTGTCAAGGAATTCTAAGTGATTGTGCAAATTGAATAGTATGATATTTTTTAATTTTTGGGGGATTAGTCACTATAACGAAAATGGCATGTGTTATTGTGTATACATTGTGTGCATTGCTTAGTGTTTACTAAATATTGTTTACTGTCCATGAGTCCATGGCTTCTAATTTGAAATTTATTGTTGACATGTTATAGGTGATAAATGAGGTAAAAAAAAATAGAAATATATATATATATATATATATATATATATATATATTAATTTCGGTTAATCGAAACAATAATCGATATGGTTATTAGTTAACCGAAAACCGACCTTGGTTAGATTATGGTTAATGATTTTAGTATTTTTTAGGTTAGGTTAATCGAAATTTCAGTTAAGGTTAATCGTGGTTAAACGAATTCCCAACCCTACCCTCCTTCACCTTCGAAGAATAAAGAATGAAAGTGATGGTTTAGAGCGAGAATGTGATTTTTGTTTGTTAATTGCAAATGAAAGCACAAACTTTTCATCTATTTACAATAATAACATCACTTTTTATTAAGGTACGACCTTCAAATTTCATTGAAGTCGTATTATGCCTTCATTTTTGGTGACTGGAAAACTGAAGTGAAGACGTGGCATTTGACTAAAATTGAAGGCACATAAAAAAAATCCACACCAATTTTTTAGTCACCAGTTTTCGAAGGCATGATTCAAATTACAATAAAAATTAAAGATCGTGTCTTGATATGTCAATAATTAAAAGTGTTGCTATCGCAAATAAGTGAAAAGATCATACCTTCATTTGCAATTAACTCATTCTTTTTTAGATCGTGCCATTTCGAATGAGAAAGTTCAATAAGAATACATCCTACTTCGAATAAGACGGAGTTATTATTTTTTCTACTTTTTGGATGTTTGTGAGTATTTGTAGCCATATCTTAGGTGAATATTGAGTAAATTTTCGTCCTTGTCTAATCCAATTTCGTAATCTTATCTCATTTGTGATTAGTACTATATTGAAATTGTCAGAGGGGTACGATTTAGCACAATGGGCGAAACGTAGTTACATTTATCATTGCAATAATTTATTGACAAAAGAAAATGGTTCAATTTTTGGCACAAGTCAATGTAGGCATATTTAATAGGACAAGATAGGGTGGCGCGTATTACTTCTTAAATTATGTCCCACGTTGGTTGGAAATAGTGACATGAGTCACTTTATATGGTAAGATAATCATCTTCCTTACAAGGCCTTTAAGAAAGAAATTGGCTCAAGATTCCATTTATAATATGGTATCAGAGTCAATCTAATCCAATGATGAGCGCCACCCAATATCATTGTCAAGAGATGACGTTGGTTGTCCACGTTGCGCGTGAGGGGGCGTGTTAAATTGTGTCCCACATTAGTTGAAGATAGTGGCATGAGCCACTTTATATGGTGAGATAACCTCCAATGATGGGCGTCACCCAATATCGTTGTCAATCCAATAATGAGCGCCACCCAGTATCGTTATCAAGATACTGGCATGAGCCATTTTATATGGTGAGGTAACCTCCAATGATGGGCGTCACCCATTATCATTGTCAAGAAATGACGTTGGTTGTTCACACGCATCCAATGATGGGCGCCACCCAATATCGTTGTCTAGATTCCATTTTCAATACTACTCACTTTACAGATTTGACACTATTCTGATAACACTAATAATTTATGGATCATGTCCATTATCTCCCCATGATTTATTTTTCAATGAAATAGTTTACCAACTATTGAATGTAATTGAATTTTTTTACAATATACTTCGAATTTTTGTAAACTTTTTCCTTTTTTTCTTTTTAAGGGCTTTTCTAATTTTACTATATACATGTTGAAGTTATTTGGACAACGGTTATTTTTTTGCTTTTTTTCAATTGAGAAAGTTGCTTATATTAGAGTAGAGTGTTAACTATTGTGACGATCGGGGTGGACGTAGTGATCGTCGGTGCAGAGTGGTACGGACAAAGAGCTGCTTCGATTAGACTTCCAAGCGGAGGGGGCAGAAATGAACCGGGACACACCCGAACGAGAGAGATTCCGAGAATATGTAGGAATGAGACGACATATATTGAAGGAGAGCTTAAAAAATTGATAGGTGCTACTCATACCAACAACATACATCTTTTTTTCTTGTGCCTATAGTAGAAAACTTCAAGGTTAAGCGTGTTTGACTTGGAGCAATACTAGGATAGGTGACCTCCTGGGAAGTTTTCTCAGGATGCGTGCGAATAAGGACAAAACACTCTAGAGAGGACTTGTGATAGTTTGTGGGTCAGCCGTCAATCCGGAAGCTTACAACTATTCTCTCCATCCTGTTATTGATGACTTAAAATATTTTGGGCAAAAGAATTAAGGAAAAGGGTAAATTTAAAGGATAAAGTGATAAAAGTTGTGAAGCCTACACATTTTTGTGAGAGCTAGTTTAAAAAAAAGATAACAATCCATCAATAGCGAGACACCCTAAAAAAGAAAACAGACCATCAATAGCAGTACAGAGGGAGTATTAATTTTGTCATGGGAGTTGCCTATGTGCCGACACCCGATCAATTACTTTGTCGTCCAGTGTTCGATTTACAATTTTGATTGTAACGTTGGAAAGTCATGATAGAATTGTTCGATTTTGAATAAACTAACATTTAAATGTAAAGACCGCGTCGCGGTAGACTCGAACCCGAGACTTTTGGCCTCGGGTATTAATCACTCTACTATTAGGCCAACTCGCACACAGAGACATGCTGGTTTTTATTTTTTATTTTAAAGGGAAAACCGAACTTTTATTAATTAACCAAATCGGGAGAGAGTTATTAGAGAAAGTTATACCTATATAATTGATGCATACTGAAAATATCAAAAGTACTCCATATTTTATTGATTCAAAAAGTTCAAAACTTGCAGCAAATCTAATCCAAAGACCTATGTTTGAGATTTAATAACCCGTTTTATAATATAAATATTTTATTGATTCAAAAAGTTCAAAACTTGCAGCAAATCTAATCCAAAGACCTATGTTTGAGATTTAATAACCCGTTTTATAATATAATCAATTTAAAAAAAAAATTATTTACTCCCTCCGTCCCGTTCTACTTGTCCTATTTGAAATCGGCACGGAGACTAAGAAAAAAAAATTATTTACTCCCTCCGTCCCGTTCTAATTGTTGATAAAATGAGTTGAATGAGAAATCAATGTTCAATAAAGTGGGTTGAGTGAGCTTACTTATTAGGTTAGTGAGCTCAATTATTTCCAAAATAGGAAATGGAACAAGTACAGTGAAACACTCAAAATGACAAAATAGGACAGGTTGAACAGAACGAGTACTAAATAAGATGCATAGAACGACAAAAAGGGTTTATATATAACCTCCACGGCCGCATGACCAGCCCAAATTTCTTTCGGGTCTCTTAAAGCATAGACCAACCCGAGCATGTCGGGTCGGGCCATCTTTTACACCTCTACCTATGATCTCCAAGAAGAGGACACACAGATGATTCAAGAATTTAACTCATAATAATTTCCCTCCAAAACAGTATACAAAGTTTAATTTCAAAGTTACACAACGACATTGCTGTACATCAGGTGTCAATGGAAGAAAGGCCACTTACAGTCCAAGTATTTCGGATGGAGAACGATAACATAGCATCATCTTCTTGCCCGATAACGCAATCTTGAACGTATAATAATGCTATCTTTGCGTCCCAAGATGTGTGCATGGAAAAAACTAGCCGATCCATCATAATCTAGAGCGAAGAATGCACTTTATAGGATTGAAAGGGGAACGCCTCCGCCCAGAAGCAACTGCTGCACTTCTCATGGAGGGCGAAAACCTCATATCCCAGTCCTCAACATTCTTTGGAACACAAACGTCGAAGAGGAACTGACCTAAAACACCTTGGGGGCTAATCTTTGGTGGGCTCGACAGAGGTATGTAACGTCCATTGGATTCATCCTGCACAGACCCGACATGCCTGTCCTCGTGATACTCTACAGAGCTTGGCACGTGAAAATAATCATTCAAGTCAAGGTCAATTCTGTGGAGGCTGTCTCTTGACATTGCGGCTGCTTTCCTTAGGCCGATAAATGGATCAGAAATTTCATTGTGTGCACCTTCCATGCCCAGCTTCTCACCTTCAAGCTGTCGTATTCGTTGGGAATAAGTTATAGCAGCTTTTCTTAGTAGCTCAGTCACGGCTGCCCTGTATTCTTCTGGATGATGTCGAAAATGACCTATGACAATACAAGAAGGAAACCTCATGATACATAATATTTGAAGTTTACATGCCCAAACAGTTTTTCAATTCGTGATGGTACTGTTTGCCAGGGGACAATATTTATAGAATCTACAATTCTACATATATCATTCAGTTTTGTCAGCATGACTACGAGATAAATCAGAAGCCCGCTGTAGTTTCAGACTTAAGACGGATCAATATAGGGATGCAGTTATTTTCTCTATATTTAACATCGGGATTGTTATAATAAACCATAAGAACTAACTCTAGGTAAGGCCCAAGGATAACGAAGAGAAAAAGAGACAAGTTTGATAACTTACCAACATGTGATGATTTATTCCATTTGACCATGTTAACATCAGCTCCAAGGTTTTTCAGCCTACTGGCAAAATTGCAGATTATTTGAAATGGAGCAAGCTCGTCATCCTCGGAGCACAATATGAGATACGGAGCCCGAAAACTCTGGTAGCATTACAGTAACAACTGTACATAATGAGCCAAAGGCTAAAAGCCTAAACATGCAATTTCAACTTAAATTCTGCAGATGCTTACAACGGTGGAGTACAGAGTCTGCCAATATTCAGCACGCTGTGATTCAAATCTGCTAAGAAAGAGTGCATCGAGAGTGGAGGAAATGCCACTTGTTATCCATGACGCCACGAGCGGAGGACTGGAAATTTTAAGACCAGTTTGATGGAGAACAAATCGATTGCCTAAGTCACTTACAAAATCCACTGGACAAGAATCGAATATGTAGCCAGAAACAGAGTCTCTAACAAGCCGATGTTCATCCTTCATGGGAAAAGTGACCACAAAATGAGCAAATCTTTTTAACAAAGTTTAGTGCCTAAGGTTATTGTACAATGAGAAAAGTAAGAAAATTTCTATTTAACCTATTTGGTTTCTTAGTCGTCTATAACTTTTTTTTCAAAACATACATCAAAAGAAGGCAAAAGATTGCTATGACATTACAAAGAAACAGAAACTCTGCAGGATGTTGCTTTTTAATGTTAACTATCCACATATCTAATATAAGGAAAGCAAACATGACGTTATATATAAAGCATAATATTGACAGGGCATTCGATGAAGTATACCAGATTGATTTGCTCTTCACACTTTCCTTCAATTATCTGCAACCGAATGAAGAGAATCATTATTTTATTATTATTTCATCAAGCTTAACCAAAAAATTGTTGTCCTCAGTTTCTTTGATAAAATAAGCAACCACAGATCACCAAGAATAGAATTTACCTGAAGAGCCTTGTACATACAAGCTTTTGGACCACCAGAAAAGGATGCAAATATGATGGGACATGGCCTTATTTTTAATTCCTGCAGGTGAAATTGAATGTAAACTAAAATCAAGCACTTTTACATACAAAGTTCTAAATTGGCAAACACATCAAATTCATATGACTATTTCTATAGCTGTTCATCTGTTATCCTTTGAGGGGAGAAGGGTATGGTAATCATGCCTTTTTTTTAGTGGAAAACTCAAGTAATCGAACAAAATAATTAAGGTACAGGATTATTAATGATTGTCAGAAATTGACAGACTATAAACATTAACTTTTATTCTTATTTTCTTTCAAGGCTACTTATCATACTTTAGAAAGGTCTGCAAAAGCAAGTTAAACTGTGATAAGGAACTAAACTACAACAATTAATTTTTTTTTTAATCTTATTTATAAACTTTCTACATTCAAGATTCATTCCTATAGAGTTTCCCAACATGGAGCCATCCTCATGAACTTTAGAACGGTTTGCATGAGAAAGAGTGATCAGAATATAGGCATCCGAAGTTTTTATAGAAAAATACTTACAGCCACTGAATTTCATAGAACTGACCTGAATGAGCTCATTAACGATTTCCCGAGCCAGTGATGCAGCCTTATCGGGGAAAAATCTGCTAACGAAGAGAATATCAGCATCATCCTTACAAGTTACAGCTTATAATTAACAAGAAATGCGCATAAACCAGTCCTTATTATAAGAAAGTCTAAAGGACTTAAGCTCAAAACGATATCTTTAATATCAGTTATGCAAGGAATTATTCTAAATTTCTAATAACAAACAGATTAACCTAGCTCAACTTAATATCACACAATCACCCCAACTTCCATCCACCATACAATAGTGACAACAAACTTGGTAAGTATTCCGATATCAGATGACATAAAGCTCGAATTGCACCCCATTGCTCACAAGATGAAACTTTGTTCAGTTTATCTTAGAAGTGGATTTAGATAATAGCTTAATTTCCTAGAGCCTTGCTGCCTTCAATAGAATATTCTCTGGGTAACACAAGAATACCACCACATGATCAATCTCAACCAAAATTCTGTGAAAACAAAACCTTGTAAAAGGAATTATGCCTAATCTAAACAGCCTTTCCAATCGAGGCACGATATTTCTTCGTCTAACTATGTTCGTCGACCACCAATACGAAACCCTAGGTGATAAACCTTTCCTGTAATTTACATTAGCTTAATCAAATTCATGCAGGCCATTAGATCCCAAACCAAATTATCTTATCCAGACTAAAAACACAAAACCTGGTAATCTGGAAACAGATAAAATTCAATAGAATTTCAGTATTAGAAGTTTCTCCAAATTCAACCAACTAACAAAAATCATAAACATTCACATACCCAGCTAAAACACCAATTAAACATCAACAAAACCCCTAAAAAGATTAAATTCCAACTCAAGATCTTTCAATCAAGCATCAACAAAGAAATTCAGTAACATGATCAAAAATCCAAACTGCAAAAATGTCCCAAAAGGGGCAGAAACAGAACATACAAATTGAGGAATTGGGCTCGGCAAATAATGGAATTCCAACCAAGAGAAGAGTATAAATCAACATAATTCTTCAAATGCTTCTCCTGACTCGACATCCATGCAAACACCACAACTATTCCTTCCACTTTTCCCCTGTCCTTTCTCACCCAATAATAATTTCCGCCCAATCCCCACATCCTCCAAACTGTTCCTAGAGAGTTAGAATCAAAGTTTCCTGGAAAATTGAAAGCAGAAAATACTGCAAAATTGAAGAGGTTTTGGCTGTGCTCGAGATAATTTGATGGGGTTGAAGGAGCAAGATTTTGCAGTCAAATTGTGATTATTTTTGTGTGTTTCAATTTTTTATTTGGAGCTAAATATAGATTGCGGAGATGATGATTCTGTTGGGAGACTGATTATTTCATCAAATTATTATTGAATTATTATAAGATTATTAGATTGAGATGTGTAACGCTCGTCGCTCGTGGCAGAGCAGTCAACTTTCTCTTTCATCAGATTATTAATTACTACTCCCTCCAGTTTATTTGTATCCATTTCGGTGTTATTATGAATTTTAGGAAAGTTGAAAAATTAGTAATTGATGGAATAAAGGTATATTTAAGAGTGAAATTAGTATAATTATATTAATTTATATATTTAATTTGTTAATTTGTGATTAACAAAAAGTACTTTTAGTGGGTGAATTAAATGTATTATCTTACGTATTTTTTCATTTTTAATTGACGGAATAAACTTACATTCACGTTACTCATTTTTCCTCCTTCACGCATTTTTTCGATTTTTCAATTTTTTCATTCTTCATTTTTTCATTTTTCGCTTTTTTGCATTCTTAGTGTTTGAGTTTTTTCGATTTTTTCATTTATAGTGTTAATAATTTTTCGAGATTTTCATTGTCACTCATTTTTTTCGATTTTGTCATTGTTAGTGTCACTCATTTTTTCAATGTTGCATTTTTTCCTGTTGCATTTTATTGAAACAGAAATTAAAAGAAGGCAAAAAAAAAAAAAGAGAACAGTTGCAACAGCAATAAAAAAATAAGAGTATCTGAAACAGTAACATTTGGAGGCAAATATTGGAGACAAAACACTGAAATTTGGAGCCAAATCTGCATTACTTTTCAATAAACAATTCACCAATACACATTGATGTGATCAAAACACAAAGGAAGGAAAATTCAAACTAATATACCCCACTAAAACAACTATAAATACTGCCAAACATGCAGATTTTCACATCAGTTCAACACTTAAAAATCAGAAAAAGCCAAGCTCAAAATGGGAGCGAAAAAGGATCTCACATCACATGAGCAAAACACCATTGCTCAATGGCTACTCGCACGCAGCAGCCATGGCCAATTAAACTACGGAGCAAAGGCAACAACTGCAGAGAATTTTCAGGTCAGTTTGAAGACAATTTGGAACATTTGGAGTTGGGCCAAATCTCAGCAGGTTGAAAGAATTCATGTATCCAAAGCAGAAAAATTGGGTCAGTCCACAAGAAAACAAAGCTATTCGATGAAGAAAAGGTCAGAAACCTCTCAGTTATACAGAGGACATCACTGAGGCAAATGTCAGAAAATTTGGGAGTGAGCAAGAGTTTAGTACATACGTGGTACAAAGAGAAGAAGCTCAAGGCACATACTAATGCTATAAAACCTTTCCTTACCCCCCAAAATCAGTTGTGTAGATTGAATTGAAGCCTTAGTCAGCTTGGAAGCATCATTGAGGGTGTGGAGATAAAATTTCAGTAGATGAGAAATGGTTTTACCTTACCAAAACAAAGGATAGGTACTACCTTGGTACAGGTGAGATAGAGCCACATAGGTCATGTAAGTCAAATAGGTTCATCAGCAAAATAATGTTCAATTGTGTTGTTGCAAGGCCTATCATTGAAAAAGATGGAACTGAACTCTTTGATGATAAATTTAGGATATTTCTATTCATCACAGAGGAGCCAGCAATTAGGAATTCAAAGAACAGACAAAAGGGCACCATGAAAACCAAAGCAATGCATACATTTGCATCAGCAAGGACATTTGCATCATTTGTGTATGCATAAGAACAAGCATAGCTTCTGAATGTAGCAAGAACATGAGTAGCAAGAACAGTTGCATCATCAACATTAGCAAGGCATCAAAAGTAGTATCTGACTTATCACAATACACTATCATGCACATGGTGCCAGCAATTAAAGCCAAGTGGCCAGTTCATATTCTAGGCAAACACATCTACATCCAACAAGATAATGCCAAACCCCACATTGTGGATAGTGATCCAGAATTTCAAGCAATTGCAAGAGCAGATGGATTCCATATCCAATTGATCAACCAACCTGCCAACGATTCAGACACAAATGTGAATGACCTTGGATTCTTTAGAAGCATACAATCACTCAAAGATCAGAAACCAGCTAATAATGTTGATGAGTTGCTGCATAATGTCCAAGACGCATACAAGAATTATCCATCACAGAAGTTAAACAACATTTTCCTAACACTACAAAGTTGTTTTGAAGAGATCATGAAGGTGAAAGGAGGCAACAACTACAAGATACCTCATATGAGAAAGGACAGTATGCAAAGGCAAGGGGTCTTGCCAGATTGCATTGAGGTTGATGAAAAACTTGTTAGAGAAAGCTTAGAGTACTTTAATATGCATGGAAATGTAGAAGACATATTAAAAAAAAAAAAAGACATATTCTACAATCTGGATAACATAACAAATGCATTGGAAGAAGTGGTTTTAGAAAAGTGAAGTTAGGAAGTTTACAGGGACAAACAACATCATACTATCATAATTTTTGGTATTGAGTTGTTTGGAATGTAAATTTATCATTTTGATGTAGTATCTGACTTATGGTTTATTTTTGCACCATCTGCAAGGCACATTATCAAGAGTAGTATCTGACTTATCACACAATTTCCATATCCAATCACACAAAAAGCATCAGCAATAATATTTGCATCATCTGCAAGGCACAAGATCAAGAGTAGTATCTGACTTATCATACAATTTTCATATCCAATCACTCAAAAAGCATCAGCAATAACAAAGGCATCATTTCCCGCAGTTTAAAAACAACAAAAGCATCATTTCCCTCAGGTTAGAGGAATCAACAACAATATTTAAATCATTTTCCCTATCATCAGACATAAGGCATCATAGGCATCATTTTCAGACATTTCAGGCATCATAGACATTATTTTTAGACATTTCAGGCATCATAAGTATCATTTTCAGACATTTCGAGTAAAAATCATAACATCATGAGCAAAAATCAGAATCATAAGCCATCAGTAAATGATTTTCAGACATAGATCGCATGTAGAATCTCACTTATCACTTATCATTTGCATAAGGAAATCATGAGCAACAATCACAAGCAGAAGACATCACCAAATGAATTTCAGAGATTCATTTATCAAAAATCACAAGCAGAAGCCATCGCCAAATGAATTTCAGAGATTCATTTATCAAAAATCACAAAAAGAAGGCATCAACAACCATCCCCCACGCATAAAAAAAATAAGAACACAGCAGATAAGACATCACCAGCATCCCCCCAACATTAGAAAAACAACCTAATATGGAAGATTTGGATCTATGGTTTCGGATTCAGATTCAGACTCAGGGGACAAATCCGATTCAGATTGAGAATCGATTTCACCCTGTTGGGAAATTTATTAGTATAAGTTTTGATGAATTCCAAAACGGACTGACCCCAACCGAGTAGATGTTGTCAGAACCTAATGTTAGAATTTAGGCTCGCTGTTTGAGCAAAGTTAAGATTTTATCTTTACAGGTCTCCAGCTGAAGATGGCAACAAGGCATTACTCAGACAGAACATCGGTTATGTTAAAATATAACTGAGAGTTCATATGATCAGATGGAAACAAGGGGAAGTCTTCAGAACATCAGTTGTGAAGGAAACCAACCGAGCGTTCATCAGATGAGAAACAGTTGAAAGGTAGAGAACATAAGATGAAAAGGAAGTCATCTGAGGGTTCAAACCCAACTGAGTAAATACAAGGAAGACAACTGAGTGTTCAGTTTCAGAACCTCAGTTGTAGAATCCAACCAAGAAGATCAACTGCTTGAAGTTCAAAGTCAGCTGAGAGTTCAAAAGTTCAGAACATCAGCTGAAGACCACTCAGATGAAGATCAAGACTTTCAACCGACTAACCGAGGTTGACTGTCAGAAAGGTTTGAAGTTGAATTTCAAAAGGAAGTCACATGAGGGTTTGACCGTTCAGTCATTACCCCATTTGACCCAACACAAGGCTGTCTCAGATGGAAAGCAGAAGAGCACAGATGCCATATCGGGAAAGTCTGCAGAGATGAGAGACAAGCCATCGCTATTAAAGAACAGAGATCAACAGCTCCTCCAACGGCTAGTTGATTCTCTCCGCCTATAAATAGAGGCTTCCATTCATTGGAGACGGGCGCAGAAGACACACAAGAGAAGACACACGAGACGAGACAGAGCGAAAGAAAGAACTATATTCCTTACTCGAGCTGAATTAGATTTAGCCTCTAAGAACATCACTTGTTGAGAGTTCTAGAGCATTAGATTGTGTCTGAGTGTCTTTGGATCTAACCTCGAGAACATCACTTTGTGAGAGTTCGTAGAGTGTTAGATCCCAGCTCACTTCCAGTTCGAGCTGTTAGTTGGAGCATTATCTTTCATACCTGAAAAGGTTTTAGGACCCTACTCTTCCTGTAATTGAGTAGTTAGGTTGTCAAGTACCCGCAAACTTAACATAGGTTGTTAAGTACCCGTAAACTTAACTGTAAAGGTTGATAAGTACCTGTAAACTTATTGCAACGGTTGCACAGCCCGGGTAAGCTGTGTGGTTTGTCCAGATGAACTTGGACTGAGTTGTGTGGACTCACAACTCCCCGTGGATGTAGGAGGGTTATCTCCGAACCACGTTAAATCCTGTGTGTCTGTGTTTATTTTCTTTCAGTTGCTTATTGCATTCCTAACTGACCACACTAACCGGCATACAAATCTGTATCTTTGCATATTCAACTGTTTTGGTTGTTGACCAACCCTGCACTAAAAGCGTGAGTTGATTTTAACGAGTTTAATTTTCCACCACATTCCGCACAGCCGCACTCTTCCCGCTGAGGTTGCTTACTCAGCTGTGAGATTCCAAGTGAGTCCGTTTTACTCGGTTGAAGTATCTTTTAAGGGTTAAGTTTTTTAAAATCCTAACTGGTGTATTCCCCCCCCCCTCCCCATACACCAGTAACTCGTTTCGGGACCATCAAGTGGTATCAGAGCAGTGGTTCAAAAGACTGCTGACTCTGTTTCACAAGGTGTGAATTCGAGGAATTTTATTCAGTGGTCAACTGAACAGATCTCTTTATCACGCTAGTGCATATCTGCTTGCACCCTTCTTTTGTTGTTGTGTGCAGATGGACGTCAAAGACGATGAGGTACAATCTAATCCTGCTATTTTGAATTCTTCAAATATTTCTAACATGCAGGAAACCCTAGATGAAGAGTTGGAACTCTCATGGGACGACTTCTTAGCACTCAATGAGGAAGTGCAACAGCAGTCGGTTGAGTTTAAGAGTCTTCAAGTACAATTCACCAAGCTTGAGGAATCCTTAACCGACAAGGACGATCTGATCAAGAGCCAAAAGGAAGAGATTGACAATCTCAATAATCAGCTAAATGCTGCCAGCCAACCTAAGGCTTCAACTGATGAGGAGTTACAGAAACAGATCAAGAAACAGGAAGATCAGTTGAACAAGCAAGAGGCGCAGATCGGCCAGCTGGTGAAAAAGTCAGACGAACAGTCCCAGTATATAGCTGTTCTTCTCAAAGAATTGCAAACTGAGAAGGACAACTGATCAAGCTATATCAGTCATCCAAGATCATAGAGAATTTAATCAGTTACAGCCGACAGACGGATGACTTGTCAGGACTCGGTTACGATGTGGTTAAAGATAGTGGAATTCCTCCAGCAACCTTCGTCAAAGCTGTTGAGGTCAAGGTTGTTGAACCTAACACAGTTGAATCTGAACCTCCCCAAAGTAATGCAACTTTCACTTCTCAGCAAGCTCAACCGACCAATGAAATTACGACTGAGAAGGGAAAAGGAGTAGCTGATGTAGGACAGAATATTCCATCGGTTGAGGTATCAACCGAGGGGGAATGTTCCAAGAGTCAGAAGAGGAATCAGAGGCGTCGGAAGCACAACCGCAACCGATCTCAGAACCAGAACCGACCTCTGCATCAACCTCAAAGTCAACGTCAGAAGGAATGGAACCGACCTCAGAACAAGCAAGGGTTCAATCATCTGAATCAGCAGCGGTTCCAACATCAGTTCGACCAAAGGTTCCAACATAGTCAATCAATGAGGAACTGGTCAAACAACTGGAGATATTCATGCCACAAGTTGAATCAACATCCGAGCATGACCAGTTGTCGTCAGTCAGAAAGATGGAATCAGTATTAGCTACGAAGATTCCAACATGGCGTCCGATCATTCAGACAAATCAGACAGGATAAAAACCGCCATCAAAATAGGGGGAAAGCCTCACCTCCTAAAGCTCAACATAGGAGAAATCCAACTCCTCCCAAGAAACAGAACATCACTACTAACAACAAGCCTAAGGATAACCGAGGTGTTGTTATAGTTGATGATGAAGGAAAAGTAATTTGGAATGATAAATCCATCCGAGTATACAGGGAAAAGCGACGCACAGTTCCAGCGGGAACTGGTTCTAACCCTCCAGGACCCAACTGAAATTGGGGACCTAAGCGAGTTTCTCTTTGCAGGTACAGGAGAAACAGCTGAGGAAGAAGAAGGCGTCTACAACAATGTGGGTGATGGATAGTGGATGCTCGAAACGCATGACAAATCTGAAGGATTTGCTTGGAAGTTTCGTGGAGAAAGAAGGTCCATCAGTTACTTTTGGTGATAACTCAAAAGTTTGATGCACAGGGTTGCAGAGTTAAAGATGTCGGATAAAAGCAGGTGATATTGTTGGGAAATTGATCTCCAACAGGGAATGTTTACTACGCTGACTGGAACAGCAGCCTCTCTGACACTTGCCTGTTATCAAAGAGCAGTTCGGATGTGAGCTGGCAGTGGCACAAAAGGCTCAACCATCTGAACTTCAAGACAATGAACCGACTCGCCAGACAAGAACATGCAAGAGGCATACCCAACTGAGTGTTTTCAACAACACATATCTGCAGTGCATACCAGTTGTGAAAGCTCGCTAGATCCTCCTTCCGGTTGAAGTCAACTCTCTCAACCGACCGAGTGTTACAGATGATCCATATGGATCTCTTCGGGCCAATTACACCAAAGAGCATAAATGGCAACGAATATACACTGGTTGTAACTAATGATTACTCGAGGTACACGTGGACCATCTTCATGCGTCACAAAAGTGAAACCCGAGATGAGCTGCCCAAGCTGATGGATCGGATATCGAACCAACAAGAGATGAAGATCATATCTATCCGATCAGATCATGGAACTGAGTTTCTAGATCACAGTTGAGAAGAAAGACGTTTCCATGGAGAAGATCCCAACTGAGATTCAGAGAGCTGACATCTTCACCAAACCTCTTCCTGAAGCCCGGTTCAAGATGTTGTGTGATCTTCTAGGACTCTTGGATCCGAGCTGAAGACTCATCCGAGCTGAAGAGTCATCCGAGCTAAAGAGTCATCCGAGCAGAAGAGTCATCCGAGCTAATGAAGAGTCATCCGAGCAGATGAGAATCCATCCGAGCTGAAGAGTCGGATATCTATCTGAGGGGGAAGCTCAGATGGAGGGAGAAGCTCAGCTGAAGGGGGAATCTCAGATACTGATTGCCAACTGAAGACGTCAAACGTCAGCTGAACAGACGAACTCGAGTCAGTTGATGGTATGCGGCAACTGAGGAACTCGACTAATGAACAGTGCTGATTCAGACATCAGCTGGCAGGTATCATTTATGACTGAAGGTATTATGTTCTTAAATGAGAATGTTTGAAATAAATTCAAACATTCCTGAGCTAGTCAATTACATTAAAAATAGCCATCATGTCGCATTAAATGTAAAGTACGGCTGAGCATCCATAGCCTACTTTATAGTGCGACTGGGCTGACATGAAACTGTACACCTTCTCACGCGCTGGTTGGAACTCGGATCAAAACGTCGAGTCAAAGATAGTCAACAGTCGCGTAATCCCAGCCGTTGATGCATTCGCACCATTTAACCCCAGCCGCTGATCTCATCCGAGTCAAAGACCTATATAAGGCGAAAAATCAGGAAGATATCTCCTACTTTCCTCATTCGTGCTTATCAATTATAACTATTCATCGTCTTCCAGTTTTTCTGCCTAACCCGTTTCTGCAAATAGATTCCTTTCCTCTCCTATATATATATTACCTTTGCAGTGATTTAATGGCACCCAAAAGCAAGAGAATGGCATCATCCGGACCTTCCCCCGTGCCTACCACGTATGAAGAGTCATTCGATATGTTAGTATCGAAGATTCACTTCGAGCAGATCCTCTCCGACGAGGATCTAGAGTCGCCGGTCCTAGCCCCTTTCGCCAACACTCTCCGTGAGAACGGACTTCTGGAATGGGCCAAGCTCTGCCCCTCTCACTTGCTCAGGCGTCAAGTCGGAGATTTCTACGTCAATCTTGTTCGCCCTCTTGACGGTTCAAAGGGAGTTTCTACGAAGGTGTCCTGCCGACAAAGAGATGTTCCGGCAAGGACGATACGTCATGTCTCCTTCTCCATCGACGTGTCCGATGTCCTCCGGTACATCATACCAATCAACCACACCGCCACCGAGTTCCTGGAGAATATTACCGATGAACAAGCTGATGAATTTCTTCAGGATGCTCTGATCGAGCCAGAGCGGTTGAGAAGCAACATGCAAAGGACTAAGCTGAAGCCGGAACATCGCCTGCTGTTCGACGCCGTGTCGAAGGTCGTGTTCGGATACAGTGGCGCGTTCGACGACATCAGCCGACCCAAGCTGAAGCAGCTGGTGGCCTTGGAGCACCAACACCAAATCAACTGGTTCCAATATTTTCTGAACCAGTTGATGGTGGAAAAGTCGAAGATCTCTGAGACTACAACCGAGTCTGGAGAGAAGCTGCTGAGTGTGAAGGGCATGCTCAATTTCGGCTGCAAAATCTCCGTCCTCATCCTCCTCGCAACAAAGGACCGCAACATGGTCTGGGCTGACTGCGAGGAGACGCCACTAAAGAAGCTGTTGCTGTTCCCAACGGCCAAGAAAGCACAGGAGGTGCTGAGGAGTGTCTACACTCCTAAGGACAAAAGGGAGTCGGGAAAGCCAGCTGAGTCAGCAGCTGAGGGGGAACAAGCTGCTGCTCGCCCCACAAAATCCAAAGCCTCACGTCGCCGAGCTGACGCTGAGAAGGAGTCGACTGACGAACCTGCCCAGACAAAGTTAAGGGTAAGGTTCAAGAAGACAATCAAGAAGGCAGCTGAGGTGCCAGCTGATGAGCCAACTGATGTTCCAGCTGATGAGTTAGTTGATGAGCCAGTTGAGGTTCCAGCTGAGGAACAAGCTCCAGACAGGGAGGGAGCGCAGGTCGAGTCCACACCTGCTGAGGAACGCTCCGAATCCAGCCGCTCAGCTGAGGCCGCATCGCTCGAGATTGTCCCTCGAGCCCCCGGAGCTGATGAGGCTGAGGGCATGGAGACGTCGGTTGCATCCTCCTCATCTGAGGACCTCGAAGATGTTACCACCTCCCTCACAGCTGGAGTGAATGTTGTTCTGCCCCCAGAGCCTCTTGCTCTCTCTACCCAAATCGAGCCAGAAATTCCGAGCTCTCAGCTCGATGCCAACATCGTGACCGCTCCTTCGGCCGATGTTGAGGAAACCATTCCACCCTCTTCCCCAACTGAATCCCAAATTCCGAGCTCTCAGCTCGATGCCGATGTTGTGACCGAATCTTTGGCCAACATCGATGAACCTCTAAAACCCGAACCATACAATGTCACCCCCTCCCCGATCAACGAAGCGGAGGACCTGTAGGCTATTGCTGACGAGCACGAAGGCAGGGTGGCCTACTGCTTTCAAAAGTTGTTGGGTCTGTTCCCTGCGGCTCGCGACATGCCCATCTTCGCCACACTGGGAACCGAGCTACTGTACCAGTTCCACCTGATCTTTAGCCAGTGGTATGTCAAGGAGGACACGATCAGAGTACTGAGCTGGGACAGGCTGAAATCTGATGAGTCCCGCATCCGAGCCTACTTCAACTATTCCAACTTGGAGGTGGCATACAACAACCGGATCGCGCTGCTCACTAGACGGATGGACCAGAGTCTAGCTGAAGGGAAGGACATAAGGGAGGCAGCTAGAAAGGAGTGTGTCGACTTCCTTGACAGCATGTTGGTGAAATCAGCTGACTTCCTTGAAGATGTCGATGCAGCAGCTGCCGCCGCAAAGGAAGAAGAGGAAAACCTGAAGCTGTACCTGGCAAACCGTCAAGCCATGGTCACAGCTGAGCCTCTAGCTCAGTCTGCTCAAGCCTTTCTAGCTGCTCAGCTCGCTCCTTCAACAGAACAAATCTGAGAGCTAGTGGCTAAGAGGGTCAACCAGTTGAGGACCGAGCTGCTCGCCAATCTCCAGCACCAACAAGATGACCAGCTGAGGGAGTTGGCAGCTCAAGAAGTGAAGTACCAACAACTGGTGGAGGAGAATGTCAAGCTGAAAATGAAGCTGAATGATCTCTCCTCCTCCACCAGTCAGGACGTGTCGGAGCTGAAATCCACTCTGTTGGGCTTGAAGTCGGAAGTGAATGTCTTCAAGTCCTTGGCTGACTCAAATCTGGCCAAGTCCCAACAGACGCAGGATGCTGAATGGGAGTCCCGGTTCGAGTCGCGTTGGGCTGAGTTCGTTGCCTTTCAGACAGAGGTCAACGACAACCTCTCTGTCTTGAAGAAGGCAGAACAAGAGCGCCAGGACTCCGAACTGGCAAAGAAGATCGAGCTGGAGTGTGCGGTCGATGAACTCTTCAACCGTGTTCAATCCACCGAGGCCAAACTCAACTCTCTGGACGGTTCAGTAGCAAGCCTTGTTGCTGATGCCAAAAAGGGGGAAGAGAAGGAGACAGAGGGTGAAGCACAGGAAGAAGAAGAGACCCAAGAAGAAGGAGTGCCAGCTGCTCAACCATCCAAATCTCAGCTGAGGAGGAGGAAGTCTGCTGCTGCCAAGACAACCGAAGTCGGTGGAGCCGAAATGACTAAGGACTTGGAGCAGGCAAAGAAGATTGGAGTTTCCTACAGCTCCATAGCCGAGATCACAGCCGAGCTGGATTCTGAACTCGACGGGATAACAACCGAAGAGTGCATTGCAGCGGCCAAGGCTATGGATGTAGAGGAGAAGGACTACATGAACCCGAGCTGGATCAGAAAGTTTGCCGCCAGCCAGGCGAGGAGGGTAAACCAGTTCGAGGTTGAGCTGAAGAAGGTTTCTCAGAACCTGGACCGTAATGTTGCCTTCCGCAGCCGACGCCGCATCAACAGAATCCAATCAAAGGCGGAAGCTCGGTTGAAGCAACAAAGGTTGCCTCTAAAGTCCAAGGTTGAGAGTCGGTTCAGGCATACCGACAAGTGGATGCCGACCGAGTGGAATGAGGAGTGGGAGCTGTTCAAGCAGGAGTTCGTGAACGACTTCTATTACAGGAAGGTTTACGCAACTGACGATCCAAGGAGAGCGTTCAAGGAGGCGCTGACTGAGTTGCACTAAGGTGACCTGAGCATGTTCAGTCGATTCAGGAGGGCCATGATTGACGCCAACCTGGACTTGAACACTGTTCCAGTTTCCAAGAGGGTTACTTATCGGCCACCTCTTCTCTCGGATTCCAGCAACCCGAACCGCACGAAGATTGCATCTGAGGTGAGGCAGGTCTGCAAGGAGCATGGAGTGGACATCTCCAAGGAGTCACATGCTAAGAGGGAAATTTTTGTAAGGATTTTTGGCAAGTATGGGCTACAATACTAGCTCAGTTAGTTTTCTAGCAACTGTTGTAATTTTTGGTTTTTGAGCCTATCTTTTGTAACAATCAGTTGTAATGAAAACTATTCAGTTATAAGATTCACCTTGATGAACAATCCCTCATTGTCCAAGCTCTGAATCACAAAGTCTTTTAAATACCATGTTATAACTGTGCTAACCCTTTGATGTTTTATCTTATAGACTGTCTAGAATTTCAGCTGAGATTTGAGATAAGTTAGTGAGGTTTAGATCAGTAGTGGTTTCAAGTTGTAAGTGGTTTTGGCATCATCAAAAAGGGGAAAATTGTTGGGAAATTTATTAGTATAAGTTTTGATGAATTCCAAAACCGACTGACCCCAACCGAGTATATATTGCCAGAACCTAATGTTAGAATTTAGGCTCGCTGTTTGAGCAAAGTTAAGATTTTATCTTTACAGGTCTCCAGCTGAAGATGGCAACAAGGCATTACTCAGACAGAACATCGGTTATGTTAAAAGATAACTGAGAGTTCATATGATCAGATGGAAACAAAGGGAAGTCTTCAGAACATCAGTTGTGAAGGAAATCGAACGTTCATCAGATGAGAAACAGTTGAAAGGTAGAGAACATCAGATGAAAAGGAAGTCATCTGAGGGTTCAAACCCAACTGAGTAAATACAAGGAAGACAACTGAGTGTTCAGTTTCAGAACCTCAGTTGTAGAATCCAACCAAGAAGATCAACTGCTTGAAGTTCAAAGTTAGCTAAGAGTTCAACAGTTCAGAACATCAGCTGAAGACCACTCAGATGAAGATCAAGACTTTCAACCGACTAACCGAGGTTGACTGTCAGAAAGGTTTGAAGTTGAATTTCAAAAGGAAGTCACAGGGTTTGACCGTTCAGTCATTACCCCATTTGACCCAACACAAGGCTGTCTCAGATGGAAAGCAGAAGAGCACAGATGCCATATCGGGAAAGTCTGCAGAGATGAGAGACAAGCCATCGCTATTAAAGAACAGAGATCAACAGCTCCTCCAACGGCTAGTTGATTCTCTCCGCCTATAAATAGAGGCTTCCATTCATTGGAGAAGGGCGCGGAAGACACACAAGAGAAGACACACGAGACGAGACAGAGCGAAAGAAAGAACTATATTCCTTACTCGAGCTGAATTAGATTTAGCCTCTAAGAACATCACTTGTTGAGAGTTCTAGAGCATTAGATTGTGTCTGAGTGTCTTTGTATCTAACCTTGAGAACATCACTTTGTGAGAGTTCGTAGAGTATTAGATCCCAGCTCACTTCTAGTTCGAGCTGTTAGTTGGAACATTATCTTTCATACCTGAAAAGGTTTTAGGACCCTACTCTTCCTGTAATTGAGTAGTTAGGTTGTCAAGTACCCGCAAACTTGACATAGGTTGTTAAGTACCCGTAAACTTAACTGTAAAGGTTAATAAGTACCCGTAAACTTATTGCAACGGTTGCACAGCCCGGGTAAGCTGTGTGGTTTGTCCAGATGAACTTGGACTGAGTTGTGTGGACTCACAACTCCCCGTGGATGTAGGAGGGTTATCTCCGAACCACGTTAAATCCTGTGTGTCTGTGTTTATTTTCTTTCAGTTGCTTATTGCATTCCTAACTGACCACACTAACCGGCATACAAATCTGCATCTTTGCATATTCAACTGTTTTGGTTGTTGACCAACCCTGCACTAAAAGCGTGAGTTGATTTTAACGAGTTTAATTTTCCACCACATTCCGCACAGCCGCACTCTTCCCGCTGAGGTTGCTTACTCAGCTGTGAGATTCCAACTGAGTCCGTTTTACTCGGTTGAAGTATCTTTTAAGGGTTAAGTTTTTTAAAATTCTAACTGGTGTATTCCCCCCCCCCCCATACACCAGTAACTCGTTTCGGGACCATCACACCCTTCATCTTGGTGGCGCAGTAGATTTGGTATGGATCTAGGGTTTCCACCATCGCTCGTCCAGATTCATCGGAGAATTCAGTTTCCGGCACGACGTCATCCGTAGCATGCTCTGAATCGGTGGATTCTGGAGAAGATTAGTAACCTTCCAACCGTGGTAAGTCCTCCAAGAATTCAGGGGTACCGTGGTCGGCATCGGAGCCCATGAATGTGGCATGAAAGTTAGGGGAATCTGGAAGGTGCCACTTCATGGTGGTCTGAAATTATGTGGGAATCGCGGTGGGGGAGAAGAGGGAAAGATAGATGAGATAATTACGGCGGGGAGAAAAGGAAGAAAGCAGGAGATTTAGGGTTTACAGATTTAGGGGAGAAGACAATCGAGAGAGAGATGTGCAGACAAATTAATGAGAGAAGAGAGAGTGGGTCTCGATAATGGGGTGGATGGGTGTTTTGGGTATGGTTAATTAGGTGGGTTAATTAGCAGATTTAATTAACATGTTAATTGGGTGGGTTATTTGTTAAGAGTGGGCCCATAGTGACATGATAGAAAATAGGGTGAAGGAATGAGAGTATATGTATAAATGTGTTAGAGTAGGTATATATAAATTGGACAAAAAAAGGGGTAAGTGGGTACAAATAAACAGGACGGGGGGAGTACTATTAATTACTACTCCCTCCCTCCGTACGTGAAGTCTTGCCCCGATGACGGCTCAACGCGAAGTCTAAGAAAGTTGGTAAAGTTATTTTGAATGAGGTAAAAGTTAGATAGTAAGTGTATTGTTAATAACATAGGTTTAGTTTGTTAATTGCAAATTAAAGAGAATGAGTGGTTGTGGTTGTGTAGGTCCAAATTAAAGAGAATGAGTAATTGTGCTTATGTGGATCCAAATGATAATTGAATGTAAATATGATAGATTCTTTAAGGGTAGAAATGTACATAAAGTGAAACAGAACATTACTTTACATACAAAAAAGGGGTAAATAGGGCAAGACTTCACGTACGGAGGGAGTAATAAATTTTACAGGAGTATGGTACAGTAAAACCTCTATAATTTAATACTCTATAAATTAATAAATTTTCAAATATAATAAATTTCATCGGTTCGACTCGGATCCTTGTAAAATTCATCAATTTCGATAAAATAATAATATAATATATTTTTTAGAGATTCCCTTTATTAGTATATAGGTATCATTAATATCGTAAATTAATACTTCTTTATCATAATTTGTTAAATATGAATTTATTGTTATTTATTTTCTTGAAATTTAAATTTAAGTGAATTTTATCTACTCTATCTTTTCTAATTACATCCAAAATAATGGGCGTTTAGTTCTCCATTGAAATTTAAACATAATTAGATTACATCGCTAACTTTTTTAATTGTATCTGAAAATTTCGATATCGAGTTCTTCAACTAAAATAAAAGGTTAAGCATGATCGCCACTTTTTGTGCTTTGTTCACGTTAAAAATCAATCGATGCAATGATTATATTCAATTAAAAATACATATTTATTTATTTATTTTAAATACATTTGAATAATTATGTACAATTTACTTCTATTCATGATCTTTAAATAAAGTATATTTATTGAAATTGAAAAATCACTCTATTAGTTAATAAGTTATTAATTTATCGATATATTAATATCTCTCTAAATTAATAAAATTTCATGGTTCCAAGGTTATTAATTTATAGAAGTTTTACTATACTTGGATATGTCTATTTTATCAAATTTATCCCAAATTTTTGATGCATTTTGATCACACTAGTTAAAAAAAATAATATAGGTTTTAAAAAATAAAATATATCTTCATTGAAAAATCTAAATTGTAAGGGGAAATGTGATTAAATCTATTTTTATAATTAACTTTTTTTTTTATGCGCCCAACCACAATATGTTCGGATAGCATTATTGTCTTAATAGATAGATTACTCTGATTTTTTAACAAATTATCATTTATATCATTGGAGCTAATTCTAATGGCCGAAAAGTGATATGGTAATGTCAGATTATTTCAAATCTGAAAATGATACAAGTATTAGAGTTAATAAGTCAAATTAATCTACTCGGATGTGTCATGTATTTCCGGCAGTCGGGCTAACTACTTTTTAAAGTTCGTTATATGAAGAGTATAAGGTGAGAATACTATTTTAAGTAAGAAATTAGAATGAATATGGACTTATGATTTTTCTTAATCAATGACTCAGATTTAACGATATATGAAGTTACTATAATTTATGCATCATGATGTTAATGCATTAAATTATTGTAGTATATGCATTAGAAAATGTATGAATTATATTTATGCAATATATGCATTTCCGATGTGATAAAAATACATTAAAATGTATCATTCTCATGTTGTCATATAAAATTTATTCTTACCAACTATATATATATATGAGGAAACTAACAAAAAAATACCAAAATATAAAAAACACTTCTTTTATAGCCTATCTTTAAAACACACTCTTTTGTATACCAAAATCCTGTAAAAGTACTAAAATACTCTTAGTTTTCAAAGTCAACCGTGTCATACTTTTGACTGCGCACGTGGTCACGATGGAATGTCACGATGGGTTGTTCACGATGGAAATCCCATCGTGAGGTCACGGTGCAGTCCCATCGTGTGGTCACGATGGCACTTCCATCGTGACCACGACTGATGCATGCGAAACTCATTAATGTATCTGCACATTCGATTTGGTGAATATTTTCGGGTGTACTAGGTAATAAATGAAGCCACTGAGGTTGGTGGTGGTAGTAATGGGGAAGAATAATCCTCATTCAAACTCATAACCTCACATTCAAAACACAATCAACAAACATACACCCAAAAAACAAAAAAAAACCAAGCATCCAAGATCTCGCCCAAGAAGAACGAAAGCATCAACGGGGGCTCCGTGGCGTTCCTTACTTCATACAAAGGTAAGCATAATATGTATAATGTTTGTTCATTTGATATAAGTTGCTGCTGAAATTAGGGTTATTGTTAGGGTGAAATTAGGGTTTTTGAAAGTATAATACAAGATATGTTTCATCTTATGTCATGAATATGTTATTTTGTTCATATAATGGTGTCTTAAATTAAAAACTTCATGGTATCGTGGGGTTAAAAGAAGTTGAAATACCTAGTTCTAAGCTAAGCACACGAATTCTGCTATGGTCACGATGGACAAGTTCACCGTGTTCACGATGGTGATCACCATCGTGAGGTCACGATTCGTGAGGTCACAGTGACAACTGCCATCGTGAGATCACGATCGTGAGGTCACGTTGACAATTGCCACCGTGAGCTCACGAATCGTGACCTCACGATGGTGATCACCATCGTGACCAACACAGATGTGTGCTAAACAAGTATTTTCATTGATTGTTTACACTTCATTTTTGTATATTTTCTTAATTTCAGATGTCTTTACGCCGTATTATTATATATCACGGCGGTCATTGGGAGCGATCGACATATATGGACGGGGATTTATTTGTTGTCTACATCGACCCCGGCACGATTAATCGTGCTAACCTTGTGAAACTCATTAGAGAGGGTTTGAATGGTGGGAAGGAGACCGAATATGTGTTATGGTACCTCACAACCATTAACGGCATGAAAGCAAAAGTGCTATTGCGGGGCGATTTAGAATTACTTCGATGGTTAGCGGACCCTAAAGAAGATCCTGAAGTTTATGTGATTGAAAACCGCGGGAACTCTGCCCCCGAAGTTAATGTGAGAGGTAGCACCTCGGGTGCACAAGATGATAGTGACGATGGTGATGATGATGAATATGATGAAGATTATGAGGAGGATGAAGAGGTGTCTACATCCGAAGATGAAGAGGAAGATCGTCGTAAAGATTTGCTTGAATCATTGAAAGAAGAGTTTTATGCTTGGATTGGACAGCCGGCACAAATGGATAGGCTCATGGGGCAGCGACACTTTTCATCGGACCATCAATCAGAAAATGAAGTTGAGCATGAGCGTACACAGCGCAATTGGATCATTCCACATCCTGACATTGAAAGCGCAATACCGTTGGCGTGGGTTGAGCGGCCTATCGTCATCAATGGTAGTCTCGAGGTAGGATCGATATTTCGATCAGTGCAAGAGTTGAGGATAGCTGTAGGAATGTATCATTTGGAGCACTTTGTGGAGTGTAAGACCGATCGCTCCGCTTCGAACCGTGCAGTGTACCTATGTAGGAGTGGTAGAAAGAATTGCACGTTTAGGTTGTGTGCTACGGAATGTGCAACTCTTTTTCGGATTACTAAGTTGACATTGGAGCACAGTTGCCGATCAGATTTGAACCGTGATGCACGTGCAAGGTCGGTGAGTAGCGAGGTGGCCGCATTTTATTTTTCTAAGAAATTGATAGATGAGAAGGTCGTTCTGAGGCCTAAGGAGATGATGGCAGAGATGCGCATGCGATACGGCGTTCAAATATTATACAACTTTGCCGTCCGAACAAGGCAACTAGCGATAGAGAGAATGTACGGTGACTTCCCCTCGTCATATCAGAAGATTCCGTCGTATTTGTATTTGTTGAAACAACGTAATCCTGGGACTGTATACGACTTGCAGACGACTAGTGAAGGAATGTTTTGTCACATGTTCCTTGCCCTTGGACAGTGTATTAGAGCATTTGAGCAGTGTCTTCGCCCTGTGCTCATAGTAGACGGGACTCATCTTAAGGGTAGAAACAAATGAACCTTATTTGTTGCCTGCACGAAGGATGGGAACGAGCAAGTGTTTCCGCTTGCAATTGGCCTTGGTCCGATAGAGAACGATAAGTCGTGGACTTATTTTCTCTATAACCTACGCAAATGCTTCAATCCACCCGAAGATTTGTTGATAGTGAGCGACCAACATAAGAGCATTAGGAATGCAGTTCGAACCGTCTATCCAAATGCGTTCCACGGATTGTGCTATCACCATCTGCAGAAAAATTTGACCCCATACGGCAAAACTGTGGCCACACTCTTTTATGAAGCAGCATTTAGTTATCGCCACGAAGTGTTTGAAAACTTTTTTGAATTGTTGTACACTGTAAGTCCTAATGGTGCTCACAGAAGACTTTCTCAAATTGGACCAGAGAGGTGGGCTAGGCCAAAGTGTCCTGTGCGGCGTTATGGATTACTGACATCCAATGCTGTCAAATCCGTGAACAGTGTTTTGTGGTGGGGAAGGCTTTTACCAGTGTGCTCATTACTTGAAACATTTCGCCACACATTGGAGGATTGGTTTGACGAGCGGCGTACTGATGCTGAATCGAGAGATCATGTGTTGACTTTCACTACATTCAACAAGCTTTCTCTATCTGTGCAAGTGAGTCTCCATCTTCCTGTTCGAGCAATCACCGACCATGTTTATAAAGTAGACGAAGATAATCAACAATATGAAGTGGATCTTCAAAATTGGACGTGTGATTGTCGTGTCTTCGATGAGGATAGGATTCCATGTAAGCATGCTGCTGCCGCTATAAGGTAAAATCTATATTATTTGTAATAATTTTCTAGTATTTTTATATTCATTTTGTATGTAAGTAATTCTATTTTTCCTATTTTAACAGGCGGGCCGGCATTGGTTTGAACGTGTACGATTTCGTACATAGATATTTCAAACAAGACGGCCTAAGACAGACTTATGCTGAGCATATCAATCAAATACCACACCCCGATGAGTAGAATGTGCCGCCGGAGATCAAATCAATTAGGGTTTATCCTCCAGAAGATGTACGTCAGGCCGGTCGTCCAAGAACGAGTCGTGCTCGGTCAGCAGTTGAAGGCACGAGAGCACGCCGTCCTCAAGTTTGCTCAAGGTGTGGTGGATCTGGGCACAATAGAAAAAAATGCACGACATCTATTCCCCCTGGTGGAGTCGATTTGAATATCCCTCTCCAACAAACAGAGGATGAACAAAATTTTCATGATTTTGGGGGTGTAGAATCAAGTCAACGACGCCGGAGGAAAAAAAGATGTAGCAATTGTCATCGTGAGGGTCATGATATTAGAGCATGTCCTAACCCAATTGAAGATGAAATATAGGAGTAACAGAACTTGTTGAGTTTATAGCATTGTATTGACCTTTTTAAACCTTTAATATCTGTTATTATGTTCAGAATTTTTGAGACAGGTATTATTTGCATACATGGATGATTTTTGGTGTGTCTCTGTCTTGATCACGATGACAAAACCATCGTGACCTCACGATGGTATCTGCAACGTGAGGTCACGACGAGCCATCGTGAAGTCACGATGAAGGAACAGCCGTGACCTCACGATGGTCACTCCTATCGTGACCTCACGATGGTGATCCCATCGTGATGAATCCAGATTTCCTTATAAAGTACTACAGAATCTCAAACTTTTTATTTCAACCATACGTACATTACCTTCTTTTTCACCAATATCCAACATATATCATTATTATCTCATTCCTATCTCCCTCTTCCCTCTTTTCAATACCTCCGCTTCTCTTGTCCACCGCCGCCGCCGCCGCCCCCACCGCTCGTTTCCGATTAGAGGTACGTTTCTTCGAAGTTATGAAATTATCTTTTGTTTTATGTCCGATAAATGTTGTTTTTTAATTCGGTTTGCTATGTTGAATTTCGAAGATGTTGTTTTATGTGTCAATTGTTGAAGTTGGTTGGAGATGTTGATGTTGATAATGGTGTTCGATTTATGTAAAATGTGGCAAATTATTGAATTTAATTGGTTGATGTTGATGTTGATGTTTGTCTTCACTTTATGTTTTGTCGCATTTGGATGGTTGTAGATGTCGACCAACCCATCCGATTCAAACTTGAACAGCCTATCAGGAGACAAGCCCTTTTTTGATGTTATCTTAGCCAAGTCACATGTTTCGGCCCCTTGGCATTTGGTAAGAATTTGTACCACTAAACAAACAATTAATTTGTTTGGTATGACTTTTAATCAATGCTTTGTGTGCAATATAGCATATACCAGCACATATTGTCGGTAAACTTCCTCCTGCGGATGTGCCACTGGTTGCCAATCATAATGGAACCGAATGTCAGTTGATGTACCTTGAATCTTTGAAGAAACCGAAGTTTGAGTATGCAGGGTGGAAACAATTCACACGCACTTTCGACCTCAAAGTAGATGATGCCGTGATTTTTGAGGTGATGGAGTCGACACGGGAAATTATTAGATGCCGAGTGCTGATCCTAAGGGACACTGCTTGGTTGCCGCCAGAACTTGAGGCCCGAAATAAAGTAGCGGACGATGGTGCGTCACCCTCCACGGCTCTAGATGTCGACTAGCGTGTTGGTTATAGTTTAGATTTGTTTTAAAGTTATGTTTGAACTACTAGACCTATTTGGTGACTTTATTTGGTGATTTGGTTCTGTATGAATTTGTACTAAAATTTGTGTTGAATTTGATGTTTCGTTGCGATGGTAACTTGAATTTGAATGTTAATTGTTTTCGAGTTTCTGGACAGGTCACGATGACCACGCCAAAGTGACCACACGATGGCATTATCATCGTGACCTCACGATGGCATTATCATCGTGAGCTCACGATGACGATTCCATCGTGAGGTCACGATGTTAATGCCATCGTGTGGTCACGTTGATGAGTACATCGTGATCACGATGACATTCTCACGACCAGGTTCACGATGATATTTTTATCTTGTCGTGAACTAATAAACAGGAACAATTACGTCTAAAATAATGATTAATTAGTGTTGTAATGTTTATATTATGTCTTAACAAACATTTGCACATCATATTTTGCGGTTTTATATCAAAGAAACACTAAATGGGTTATTGTTAGAGGTGTATTGTTTATCAAATGCAAGAGTCATTGTATATGTAACATATAGTAATGTATTCATTATTGTGTCACACACCTCACCAACACTATAAGTGTGTGTTTAAATGTGAAATTTTTCATTTGTTGATGTATTTCAATGTTAAGTAGAACATATTTAACACGTACCAAAATAATATAACAGGTTAAAACACAATAATTAGTCAAAAATACTAACATCACGACGGGGTTTAGCGTCCTCATCGTGAGCTCACGGTTGTATTAATCGTGACCTCACGACTGCCCTGGCATCGTGAGGTCACGATGGCATTATCATCGTGACCAGACCCGAGAGTTTAGGGGTTTACCTGCTCAAAACTACTGTTTCATTCATGTAGTCAATAAACTAGGAACTACCATAAAAATAAGATCCAAATACATGTTTCAAACATCATAAACTCAATAAACTAATAAAACTAGACGTTGTCAAGTACAGCAAGCCAATAAATCCTAGTCACTACGAGCCACCGATATCTTTGAATGTAGCGTTCGGTGATGTTCCCCCAGTGTCTCGGCTTACTACTAATCAAACGATCCAAATACATGCATGCAAAGGGGCCGCAACTGTGACTGTCTGTCTGGGCAAACTGGTCTTTGATCGGCATCTTCAAAAGCTTCATTTCACTATCTCATTTCGTCATTGTTGCATTGTTAGTCCAATAGCCTGAGAGAGCTAGTAGACGAGGAACGAGACGAGTAATGGGCTTGAGCTCATAATCACTAGGCGCGACCCTTTCCTGATCATATTCGTGTGACATTGAGTCGTACAACTCAACCGTCCAATCAGCAATACTTATCCGAATCGTGACCCAATGATTCTTAAAGACATTACACACAGCGCAGATCTGTTTCAATACAAAAATAGAATAATTTAAATCAATAATGAATGGTTAGAAACTTGAAATATATATCACCATAAACACTTACATGTTTGCAATTCGACCATGGAACGGCATTTGGATAGTCTAACCCGTGCACAATGTCATGTAATCCCGGATGCATCTCCCAACCCTTATATGTGGGCTTCCCCTTAATATGCTTGAATTCTGTATCCTTCGGATGTAGGAGTTGCAGCTCGGCACGCAAAACTTGCTATCAAATTGACAACATACAAGATTAATATCATTTTTAAATATTTATAGTAGAATATAAAGAATATATATTAAAAACTTACAAGTAACTGAGTGCCGATAATGATCGTGTTAGTTAGCCCAATATTTGGAGCAGTCCGGTTATGCACTCGGATCCTCGTGCGAACCGAAAGCACGTAGAGGTCCATTACATCTTGATGGAAGTCCTCCTTCGGATTCTCCACCCGATCAAAGAATTGGTTTGTTAGACGATAACCCGTCTCAAGCACAGGCACATAACACTCATATCCCTGCCGCCTAAAGTCACTATACATCATCCTCAACCTTTCCATTCTACTTTGTCTTGCACCCTGAAAAGGGGTGCGGAGAGCAGCAGACGGTCTACGTTCCCGAGGACCCAATGCAACATCACTTACCACCTCACCACCACCCTCCTGATCCGGCTCCTCATATTGAGCATCATCCTCATTAACCGGATCATCTACAACGCACTGCTGGGGAGTATGTGAGCTGGAACCTTGATGCTCACTCGGACCATAGGTCAACTGCAAAGGTGTATGGTAAGGGAGCAGCTGCGTTGTCTGGTGAATAGGCTGCTGCGGTGTCTCTAGAATGGGCTGGTGCACTGTCTCGTAAGGGGTCGACATCGGCATCGGGCGAAAGAGCTGGGCAAACAAGTCCTGACCAATCTGCTGTGAGGACTGCGCCTCCTGATCGGCTTGGAACGGCCCAAACTGCTGAAACGGCTCATCACGGACTGTAACACCGATTTGAGGTTGCCGAGAAGGAGCCGTAAAGTCGTGAAGAGGGACCGGCGCAGAGTGGTCGAAAGTCTGCCGGCGAGAGTAACGGGAAGGCACCGGCTCAGAGTGTTGGGAAGTCTGCCGGTGAGAGTACTGGAAAGGCACCGGCTCAGAGCGGCGGGAAGTCTGCCTCTCGTCGTGGTGGGACCCAACTGCAGAATGGTGTGACCGCATTGGAAAGTGCTGGGGCTGAACTGGAGGTTGCTGGGGCCGAACTGGAGAGGTCTGCATGTGACCAAAACCTGCAGCACTAGAGTGACGGGCCGGATCCCAGTCCTGGTCGATCCTACCAGTCCGCATCTGAGCGTCAAATGCCGAGGTAGAGTGACGGGTCGCGTCCAATGCCGTCCTACGACTCCTATTGGACTGTTGTGGAGGACTGTCTGGGCGCCTCATAACAAAAAACTGACTCATTTTCCGAGTCAGTTTAGCAAGGAAGCCGTTGTCAGATTCGTCGTCCAGAACACTCCTCAACCGGCGCTCAATCTCGTACCCCCTGCTGCTCGTGCCCTCATCATGGAGGGGGCATGGTCGTCCGTGCAAACAACAAACCCTGTCTGGCTCTCCCGAGGGCCCCCACTGTGAAGTAGGAGGTGGTGAACTGCGAGGTGGTGAACTAGGAGGTGGTGAACTAGGAGGTGGTGGTGAACTGCGAGGTGGTGGGGTACCCTCCCGACGACGCTTCGACATCTGTCGTGCCGGGTCACCACGGACCACCCGTGCTGCTAACTGCTTCAACTTTCCCATAGTCTTCTGTTTGGCATTCTTTGTAGTCGGGTTATTTCTGGAAGCAATTTGTTTGGGAGGTATATATCAAACATCAAAAGGGTCTCCATTTTCGAAGCTCAGCATGTAATACTCATAACGCTCTGCTTCCGTAGCTTCAAAATTTTCCAATACCTGAAGCTGCAAAGGTAATGAAAAGGTAATATTAGAATTTTAGAAACTAATATAGAGTACATCATTGAATGAATGAAAAACATTATAAGATTATAAATGTACCCGTATATTATCGAAGAATTGACTGAAATCAACTTTCATCACTCTTGTGGCCCACATCAAGCACCGGGGCACTCTCTCGATGTGATCTTTGATTCCACATCGACCTCCCAACACCGGAATCATCTCATAAGTCCAAATCTGTAGAGCCCAAACCGGACCATAGAGGTGGTAGTCCTTGGGGACTGTCTGGGCATTGTACACATAGTGACATAGTGCTCCCCAGGTGTACGAGCCCCATGGGAAGGCATCCCAAGCCTCGAAGTCTTCAACTAAAGTCCATGTCCAATCCTCTATGGTGGGTTTATCCCGACATAGGAGGAAATAATAGTAAATAAGCAAGTTGGCCGCCTTCAAATAGTCATCGATGTCTCTCCCAAGTTGTTTTCTGTTGAAGGCGTCGCGCAACTCATTTGTCTTTATCTCTCGGCCGTTGAAAAATCTGTAGTGAATGCCAGTTCTAGGAGGTACATGAACTGCATAAGGATTAAATGTAGAGTTTCCAAAGTGAAGGCCGGTGATGAGAGCATATTCCACTGCCGTCATACGAAGGGTCGTATGACCAAGATAAAACCAAAGCTCATTCTCTGGTACCCGATTAGCACCAACCCCTTGCAACTGTCGGGCTATTGTTAGATTTAGCGCATTACTTGCACTCTGATTTCTTCTAGCATCAATCAACCGCCCAACAACACCGGTTCTTAGAAAATTCTCGGCTTGATAATCACCGGATATTTCAAATAGAACTCGTCTAATCTCATCAAACACGTCTACCCTCATGTAAAGATTTACTTTAGGAGACGAGTACAACATGGCGGGTCTAATAAATTCATAATGTTCCTACAAAATCAATAAAACCAAGTATAAGTGCATGGTAACGTGTTATAATTCAACAAACCAACATAAACACAAGAAGATGAAGGATAAGGGAAAGAGCTCTCGGGTGACCTCACGATGGCCTTCCCATCGTGAGCTCACGATGGCCTTCCCATCGTGAGGTCACGCTGAGGTTTCCATCGTGAGCTCACGATAGAGTGTCATCGTGATCGGGCGATGGAAACCTCAACGTGGCCTCACGATGGGAAGCCCATCGTGAGCACGCCAGAGCTCTTTCGCCGTCGTCTTCCCCACCTCCATCGACCCCGTAAGAACACCAAAACCAACACAGCAAATGTCGAACTACCCAACACGAACAAATTTAAAAATCTCCAACTCTATTACACCAAAAACATTGTCGAAAACTAACTCTAACATATAACAATTTCTAACATGTAAAAACTAAAATACATGCATTCTCAATCGAAGACTTAAGCATGAATTTCGAAAAAAGAAAGGGCACTAACCGGTGGAATTGGGACTCGAAAATTCGAATTTTCCTCCTCTTCGCCGGAGGACGTCGACGGCGACTCATTGCGGCGGCGGTTTTGGCGGCGGTTGCTCATGTTCTTCCGTTCACGACGAAGATGTCACGATGTCACGACGAGGAGGATGAGGAGATGTCACGATGAAGATGGAGAGAGAGAGAGGTCGGCGGTGGGGGGACCGATTTGGGAGAGAGAGAGGGAGATTGTTGGGTGGGGGGACCGATTTGGGGGAGAGAGAGGGATGGGGACGGCGGGTGGGTGGGGGTAGGGTTTATTTTGTTTTTTTGTTGTTTTTTTATTTAACTTTTATTTTATTATTTTGTAAGTTTGAGGGTATATTAGTCTTTTAAAGATTTTTGGTATGTAAAAGAGTGTGAATTATAAATAGGCTATAGAAGATTACTCTTTTATGTTTTGGCATTTAAAAAGTTGGACATATATATATATATATATATATATAAAATCTTGCAGTAGACGACATGAAGATTATATAGGATAAAATTAGAATGCTCTAAATCTTTGCCTTTAAAAATCCACCCAACCTTATAAATTCTAGCCATATAGACTAAGTTAGGACCTAAGCCTAATTAACAACTAGATTGTCTCTCCTAAAAAAAAATAATAAATAAATAAATTGTCAAGTGGCTAAGTAAAAATGATAGGAAATCATTAAATTTTGTCGAAGGGTGGTTGGATGGGGTGATTTAAATTCATGAAAATGTTTAGCAAAGTTTTGAGATTTCATTTCTTTTACAATTAATGAAAGTGCATATGTTTTACTAAAACTATAGTCTAGTTTGGGGTTATGTAATCTGTCATTTTAAATAAATTTAATTAGATAATGTTGATAAATGCATCATGCATTTAAAAAAACTTACAAGTATTTGAGGTTTTCGGCTATAATGACTTTAACAACGTTCAAATAAGTGTTCTTTAATTAACTTGTGTGATGAGAGTTTTTTGATTAATGCTTAGTCCAAAAATGTGTATAAAATTATTGATTGGATTTGGGTACATGAGGAAATTGTGTTGGGGCACGCAAAAGATACAGCCTTTTTTTTATGAATAAAAGGGATAAGGGTATCAATACGAATGGGATCCACTCACCCATTTGTTTATTTTCCAAATTCGAATTTTTTCTTTTTTCTTTTTACCTATTACTTCCTCTGTTTTCCGTTCATAATATAATATTTTTTTTGGCAAAATTTTTAAAATCGAATTGGAAAGCAAATCGGTCACTTGATCGGGCCACTAGATTATCGGTTCAATCGATTGAACCGTTCTGAAAGAACCGTGCGATCCGATATTTAGTTATTATTTTATATATTTCATATACATATATATATATATATATATATATTAGATTTTAGTAAAACTTTATAAGTATATTCCAAATTTTCAACATTATGCATAAAGATAGGGGAAAATTGCAGATTAAAAATAAGTTTCAAACAAGTCACGTGTGATTATCAATTCATTCTACTAGTAACAAATAAGCAAGAACATAAATAGAATACTTGATGTTACTTGTAAGGCTTGTCAACGTATTTTCGCGAAGACGGACCGTAGCAAAGATTGATGAAATTTAGTTGTTAATGATTCTTTTGTTCATTAATCTAAAATAAAAACTCTAGTTGAAGAGCTCTATTGTATACTCTTATCGAAAATTTCAAAAGACGCAACGCCAAATTTATTTATTTTTAGTTGGTTGGGTTGTTGGGTTTTTACAAGTCATTGGGTCGTTGGGTCATTGGTTTTTAGCTGTTTTTACCGGTTCGCTTCGAGTTGGTTTAATTTTGAAATTACAGCAGAACCAGACCAGCCACATGACCGGGTCATCGATTTTCTAGTCTGACCGGCCGGGTCGGTCCGATTTTAAAAACACTGCTTTTTGGGTTGTCTCATTCATAATGTAACATTTTCTTTTATGGAAATCATTAGAAAATCACTTTAATATTACTTTATGCAATTTAAAACTACTTTATGCCAAATCGAAAATACTTTATATCATTTATTCACATTAAAAATATTTTATATTACTTTATTCACTACACTAAATACCATATTTACTTCTAATACTCGTATAAAAAAAAATGTTACATTATTAACAGGACGGAGGGAGTATCTATCACAAACACAATTAAAAATGTATTTCATTATTCAAATTTGTCGACTAATATTATTCATAAATGACAGTACTTTTTGTAAAGGTAAAAAAAGACAGTATATTGAATATGCAATAAATTGTAAATAGATACACCCTCGATTCATGAAAATTATGAGGAATTTTTTTGGGGTACGAGTTTTAATAAAAGTGAGGTAAATTTTAAGTGAGTGGAGAAAAGACTCAGTATTGTGATTAGAAAAACAGATAAAAAGTACTCCCTGCATCCCGTTGAACTTGTCCTATTTGAAATTGGTACGGAGATTAAGGACAAGAGTATGATAAAAAGTGTGTTTAGTGTAGTGAATAAATTGATATAAAATATTTTTTTTAATTGATAAAGTGATATAAAGTCTTGAAGTGACATAAAGTGATATAAAGTAGTTCTGAAGTGATATAAAGTGAATAAAGTGATTTCTTAATTATTTTTTTAAAAGGAAATGAGACAAGTTGAACGGGACACCTAAAATGGCAAAATGGGACAAGCTGAACGGGACGGAGGGAGTAAGATATTAGTCGGTGGGTCATGTTCTAAAGTGGGAAAAAAGAAAATTAGCTTATACAATTTTTATAGAAGGATGCAAAAGGAAAAATAGTTACAATATTCGTAAAAGGTAGGGATGACAATAATACCCGTATACCCGATTATCTGCGGGTACCGGCCCCTAATAGGTCGGGTATGGAGGTGAGATTTCGGAGGTGGGATCGGAGACGGGTACGGAGTAATATACCCGAGTCAGGTTCGGGTAGGGCCTGAAGTTATATATACGCGCCCCAATTATACCTCATACAATTAAATAAATATTTTACTATTATATTTATTAACTTTTCAAATAGAATTTTGTGTTGCTGTTGTGATGTTCATGTTGAAACTTCGGGGGTGTATTGGATTGCCAATGATGTGGATTTTAATGTAGTTGAACTCCATGGAATTAAACTCCATGGAGTTTAATTCAATAGGATTTTGGTGTAATTCAGGGGAGTTGAGGGTGAATATTGGGAGAGTTTGGGGTGGATTTTGAAGAAGTTCGGGCGAGTTCAAATCCACACACACGCGATCGCGTGTCTTCGTTGGTCGTGGATGACATCCCGCTATCGCAGCTCATACATAGTTGCTGGGGGGCGAAGGGGTGGTCGGGGCTGCACGTGGCGGCGGCGTTTGATCGGGCGGAGAAAGTTGATGAGCCGGTGAAGGAGAAGGATTTAGGGGCGGAGTGCAGGGATAAGGAGGAGTAGACACTGCTGCTTCTGGCGGCGGGGAACCTTTACCAAAACAGCCAAAAAGCTAGTTTTCAACATTATACAACTCATGGGAATGGCAAAAGGTTGCTGAAGTTGCTGATAGAAAATCATGCATATATAACCACCTGTCAAGCTTAGCATTTATATCAATAGCAAAGTTTTTAGATGTTGTCGTCATGGCATCACTTGCAGTTTATATTGGATTGGACCAGCGACCGTGGCTTCGAAGAATAATACAGACTAGCATGCAAAAAGTAGCTTCAGGACCAGCGACCATGGCTTCAAACGGCAGGACATGCACGGTCGCTGATTGATCTCAAAACCAATGACCATGGTATTTTCTCGATCGCTGGAATTTCTCAAAGTTAGCGATCGCGTGTGTCAGCGCTCGTAGTTATGAATTACGTCGAACTCCCATGTCCAGAGGTCGGAGTTCACTCTCTATATTTTTCATTGTGAATTACTTCCAAATCCATGGCAAAGTGAAATCACTCGAAATCCATATGATGTTAAATACCGCATGAGTTTGAGGGAATTAAAAAACAACGCATCCAATACCCCAGGATTTGCAGGGATTTTAAATTACGTAAAACTCTTTTAATCCAATACCCCAGGATTTTTAAAGAGTTTGAAATCCATCAATCCAATAACCCTGGATTTCAAACTCCTTAAATTACCTCAAACTCAACCATCCAATACACCCCCCTTCATAGAGTTTTTGTTAGAAGATAAATTTGAGTTTTAATTATGAAATTTATGGATAAAATAATCGTTGTATAAGAAAATATTGCAAAATAAATAAATTGGTGGGTATCTGATAGATACCCGTCCCCCACCAAATAATCCCCGCCCCTGAAACCGTCCCAATATAAATAGGGATGAAGACAGGTATGGGGATGAAGTTTTGAGGTGGGTATAAGGATGAGAAAACAATTCTCGCCCCGTAACCGTCCTGTTGCCATCTCTAGTATTAGGAAAATTTCATTAACGGCGTGCGTTAGTTAGCACACGGTCGGCACATTAGACTCTCGCCCTTGACATCCGCGCACATTAGACACATACTTGGTAATCAAGATTAAGGTACATAATACGTACGTCTTGTCTTAACGCATAACAAACAAAATGTAAATTCTTACAATTATGTGTATATTGTCTATGATCTATCAAACCATGACATCATTTTCTAAATACTAACGAAAAAATATTAGGAAAAATTGCTAACTTATTTTGCAATTTTAAACTTACTTTTAAATATTTGCAAAATAGCCACTCTTTCAATTTTTCTTCGATTAAAATTTGCTCAAACCTTTTTATGATGAAAGCTTTCAAGTTCACATTGTTCAGAAGAATCAAAACTTCAAATAGCTGATTTAAGAAATCAAATGTTGGATCAAAGGAGAAATATTATGGTATACGGGTCAACATTTAATACCTGTTGACTTCGACACGTTATTTAGAACTAGATGTTAGAAATTATATAAACAATATTGATTGTCATCCATTAAGAACTGAACAACGACTTATATGTCGTAATGTTTTTCTTCTTAAGTCGTCGAAATCCAACATTTCAGTTTTCAAATCTATTGTTCGTACGATGAGAATTTAAAATTTAGATCGAAAAAATCACAGACAAATTTTTAATTATAATAATTTGAAAAGAGTAGGTAACTTTTTTGTACATTTTTTTTGTTCTTGATTGAAAAGAGTAGGTATTTTGATTGTAAAATTTTGAACCTAGTTTTCCAATATAATAATATTATAAGCTCAAGATTTGGCTTATTATTCTCTAATAATATATGCCAATTTTTTTAAAGCCCAACCATTTCATAAGACTATCCACGGGTGTCTTGATGGGGGCTCAAGACACCTTGCCCTTAAGACACCCCGCTGCAAGTTTCGTTAGCTCGAGTCTATCCCTATTTTTCGAGACAGTCTCGATGAGTTAAAAAAAATGCGCGATATTTTTTAGAATTAGGCCTTGGCCAAACAGTTCAGGCGTTAGCCTTTTAAAGAGGGTGCAAGGGTTTGATCCTCAAAGGGAGCATAGCTCATCATTTTTATTTTTTATTTTTTTCATTTTTTCGCTCTTTTATACATTTTCAGTTATTTTCTTCATTTTTTTAGTTATCCATTTTTGTTCATTTTACATTTTTAATGTGTCCTAATTAAAAAAAAAAGAAAAATTAGAATGATAGCAAAATTGCACAAACAAACATTTGTTAAAAAATATTATTTCTTCACAACAATCCATCTTAACTTGCAAGTTGCCGGCGAGTTCTACTCCTTTTTCAAATTAATGTAATTTTTGAATTTTATTTGCATTAAAGTAATTTTCGAATTTTAAATAAAATTAATAAAAATTCAAATTTCATAAATTAATTGTATTGAAAGAGCTTAAACAACTCGATTGTAGGTGATCAATCTGGATTCAGAAACCAAAATTATCAATCCACTGTGAATAGTATAATATACAAAGCGAAATTGTACAAAAAACATTCCCTTTTAAACTCACCCTTTACATGTATATAAATATAAATAAAATTAGCGGAAGTAGCATATGTACATGTTAGGAAGATGGCGAGAGGAGAGTGGGGGATGAGGTGTTCTTACAAGAAGGCCACTCTCACTGTGTGTTGCATCAACGTTGTAGTTGCTGTCTATGTGCTTCGCTCTCTTTATTCCTCTCTCTACATTTACCCTCTCGGTGACATTCACACCAGTAAGAACTATCTTCAAGTTTTGATTTTTATGAGTTTTCTAACTTGCCCTTGAAGAACAGTTGCGGAACTTGTTTGATTTTAGGGTATAGTTGGTTTTTCTGTAAATAAATACTGAATCTTGATTTTTTTAGTGATACTGTTACTTTCGACTTTGTGGATTATTGGTTCAAACTTATGCAAGTTTTCTTGTTTAGACCCTTCAATTTTCAATTTTAATCGTAATGCTATGCTTTGATCTGTGGGTACATATGACTCATATGTAACCTCATATGATATGAGGTTTTCATTTTTCTGTTTTTGGGGTTATGTTAAAGATAAGTTGGGGATGAACATGTGTTGAGTTCTTGCAGCGTTGAGGTACACCTTAGATCAGATTAGGAAAATGGAAGAGTCGAATCAAATACGAAAAGCAGCAGAGCCTAAAGAGCTTATTGAGCTGGTTAGAGGGATTGTCCTATATTGTAGTTGAGAATATTTTGGTTGGTTGTTATGAATTTTGATAGTGTTTGTGACTGGGGATATGTATTTTGATGTTTGAAGGTGGTGGAGTTCAAGAAGAAAGTTATGAGGGAAGAGAGAGTGGAGCTGCCGAAGCATCTGAGGCAAAGGCTAATAAATGAGATCCGTGATAGGTTAAGAAGCTCGACTGCTGCTGCTAATACAACAGAGCAATATGGTGCGTTCACAAGTGATTTTGATATAGTGTTTGAATTCATTTTCTTATATGTTCTTGACATTAGCTGTTGATTTGTGTGTTAAAAAGTCGTATACATGTACCTTTTTATTCGTGTTCTTATGCTTGGCCTCACCATTGAGAGATCGATATTCCCCTAAACTTTTATGCTAACACTGATCTGAAGAAATATGCAATTGTTATATTGCGGATGGAATAGGCTGTAATTTGCTTCGTTTCGTGTTTTTTTTTGTTGGAGACAAAAATAAGAAAATGGGAGGGAAGGAGGGAAGAAAAGGCCATTCTTCTATTCTTGATTCCTCTTGCTTGTACTTCGGAGAAGTGAGAGAAACCCTCACCTATTTCATGGTATTCGATGCTTTTTTTATTTAAATCTCTAACTTAGGTATGGGATTTCATTCCGTCAAACATGCTCTAAATGCTTGCAGAATTTTAAAGTTGCAGCGGATATGAATATGAGCTCCACACGAGTAATTAGTAAGCAAAAATTCAAGCGTTGTGGAGCCGGAGAGCACATATTAGTATGATTTTCTTGTTAACAGTCTCGTTGATTGTATCATACAGACCCTTATGCCCACACGCCAATCGCCCTCTTTATAGTTATGCATGTTATATATAAAAAAAATAAAAATCATTCAGTTTTGTGGTTTGAAGAAGCTATAGGAAAGTAGAACTTGGCAATCAGCCCGCTTCTGCTTCTGCTCATAGCCACGTTGAACACGCTTGTTAAGAGAATTTGAATATAAACTAATTGGAAGGCGGCAATATATATATCTAGACACAAGATAACAAATAGATATAGAATGTAGTTGAATTTATTTCGTAGTTAAAACATCCCAGCTTATGCTGATTTATCTTGTATATGTAAGTTTCTAATCAGCTGTAGCGGTATCATTGGGAATTTGTCACTGTTCGACCATCATACGTATATGTCACCATTCGACTATCATCAGGATTAATTTAAGTCAATAATAGTTTCACTTTTATGTAACTAAACATTTAATTCATCTTAGTTTAGTTTATGATTTGAGTCTACATTCTTTGGCCTCATTTTCTTGATCAGATTTAGTTGGAACCTGGCATCGAGAAAAGCTCGAAGAAGCTAGGAGAATTAGTCGTGGGGAAACATTAAATTCAACAATCTTTCCAGAAGAAGCTGGTACGATCACTCCTCCGTCGAGCATACTCTTAATTTCAATGCCATTGTCATTGATATATATCCTTTCTAGCAGGTATTCTTGAAAGAGTCTTGAATTCTGATTGGCTCGAGTTTGCAGAAGAGATCGGTCTCTGGATCCCGATTCCAGTAATCAACACGGAGCACGACGACAAACCGGACGGGGAAGAGGAATTCGGTAACGAGTTGGAACTCTTTCCTTTCAATAGTAAGATTGTGTTCTTTTGCTCCTAGATATTAGAAAACATTATTTCTCGTCTCCGATTTTCAGACAAAGAGATCTTACCAGGAAGACAGCCACCTCCCGAATGCCATGCCGAACTTCATACCAATTATGGTGGCGCTGCCGTCAGATGGGGGCTCAGCCACCACAAAGAATCCGCCTACGACTGTTGTATGGCGTGTTTGGATCATGCGAAACGAGCCAAGCCCAGTCAGAGGAAATGCAACATTTGGGTTTACTGTCCATCGGAGACCGGATGCTACTCGCCTGATGTTTATAAGCATAAATATCAAGAATGCTGGCTAAAATTTGTAAGTTTGTTCATCAAATTTATTCATATCTTGCAATTGAAAACAGAGAGAGAGAAAAAAAAAAGAAAAAAAAAAAAAAAAGAGAAAAAAAAAAATGCACCTTTCATCTTAACCTTGTTGCTTGCATCATTTTCCTGCAGTCGGAAACACCGCGTTTGAACTTCAAGGACCGGTATTCTGAAGCTTATCGAGATGCACATCCACGAGCACCGGTGGTTGTACCGTGGGTATCGGGAGTAGTAAGCGCGTAGAATTCATCATCGCCTATGAATATCAAATATGAAGTTGAGGCTGCTGTCTTTGTTCGTTGTTTCTCCTTTTCGACGTCTGTTTGTGAAGGATTAGACGATCAAACGGCTCTCAGTTGCTCTGTGTAGGAGTGTTAAGGTAGTCATTGGTGATTGTAATTGAGGCCAGAAGTTTACACTAATCAAACGTTGTATATAATGAAGATTCAGTATAAACAACTGCGAGTTCCACGGTATAAAACTGAAGACTTTGTGTTGATAATTAGGGGTTGGAAGAATGGAATTTTATATTAACGGGTTAAGATTCATCAATTTTAGACGTTCAATTTACTACTACTTGCTCTGTATCTTTTCATTAAGATTATTTAGTCCGGTACGTGTGTTAAAGTTGAAGAGATAAAGTAAATTTTTGGATGGTATTTTTGTCGCATCAACTTGGAGAGAGAATGAAGTTAGTAGCTTTTTAATGACATATATGGTAATTTATGAGATATATTGAAATATTTACTATATGGTGCATTTTCATTTTGGCAAATACTCAAGTGAGGCGGGTCTCAGACCGGGTTGACCCGGTCAACCGTTGACCTTTTTTTTCAAATTTTTTTGGCAATAAGTTCATATGCACATCACCATATATTCGTGTGCACTGAATTTTATGTTGATATGTATCAACTTTTTCCAGTTTTTTTATGATCATGTCATATGCACTTCAAAGTATATCCACATGCACAACCATGTTCACCGATATGCACCACACTGTATTTACATGTGCACAACCAATTTTTTTATTTTTGTTTTTAAAATTTTCAAATTTATTTTGCACTCCTTTTTTTTGTTTGTCTCTCGTTGTTTTGTTTGCCGCTTCTTCTTTGGTCAAGATTCGAGCAAGGGAAGCCGAAAGCTTCAGAGCGTGCCGAAAAATCCAAATTGTTGTCTGACTATTATCCTTATATTAGTAATCAGAGTGAAGGCGGAGCTGAAGGCTCCGTCGTAAAAAAAAAAAAGAAAAAAAAACTGTAAATAAGAAAAAAGGAAAAATAAAAACTCGAAAAAGTTGGTACAATGTGCATATCAACATAAAGCGCAATGCATATGAATATATGGTGAAGTGCATATGGGCTTATTGCCAAAAAAAAAAAAAAAAAAAACGCGTGCAGTGCACGAGCCACGCGTGGTCTCACTTAGTGAGACGCGTCTCACCAGAGTCTAACTCTTTCATTAGAGAATGTGCTTAATAAAATGATACGTCCAAATAAGATAAAATCGACTTAATGAAAAGACAGGGAGGGAGTATTATACATCCGCAATTTACGATAACAAAATACTCCCTCCGTCCACGAAATGGTTACCACTTTTGCTACTTAAGTTTATTCACAAAATGATTATCACTTTTGCTACTCCACTCGCATTGACCCACCCATATTCCACTCACAACAATACTCACTATAATTCACTACTACCTATCATTTTCTTAAAACCCGTGTCGTTCACAATGTGACAACCATTTCGTGGACAGAAGGATTATATTTTATGCAATTTTCTTCATGAAAAATATGGTTTTCACGAGTGGAGTCAAGATGAGAAATATTACATAATATGAAGAATTTTGCTTTATTTCGCTATAAAATTGTCATAAGTTTCGCAAATTTGCATGAAAGAGAAATTTGGAAGAATGTAATTCAGGTATGAAACGACATTGTACAAAACTTTTAAAAATAATCTCGTTAATTTGCTAGACATAAGAGATCGACATATGTTCGCCATATAAGCACTGATTAGTAAGATTCAATTTAGGCGGGGTTAAAATTAGAGAAAAATCGAACAAAATTGAAAGCAAGTGTTATAATGGAAGAAATTCAAATGTCATGTGCAAAATGAAAGGTAGAGCAAATTTCAAGTATTTTTATGCATTTCTCCCTTATTAGTTTTTGAAAAGAAAATAAATAAATAATAATAATAATAATAATAATAATAATAATTATTATTATTATTATTATTATTATTATTATTATTATTATATTATTCATCAGCACAAAAAAATATCCACTTAAACGTAAACCCCCAACAAACAGAGTCTCAGTGTCACACACACACACACACCCCAAAACCCCCGGGGCCCACTCGAAGGTTGCCGGCGGCCGCAAATTCCAGTGGTTCACCGATAAGCTTCTTCTCTCTGCCGATCGCCGGTATTTTGTGTGCATTAATAATTTCAGGTTAGCCATACCTACCTCAAATGTCTGAAATTAGAGATGAACTTATGATATTAGGGCTTAGGTTTTGAAGCACTTTTTTGTTTTTCTCGTCACCTGTATTAAATTGCTCTTGAAGATTTTGTTGTTTGTTGTAATTTTGATATTAGGGCTGACATTTTAATGTTCAATTTTTCTGCACAATTTGCGTCGCCGCTGGAGATTTCGTTTTTCTCTGTGGTAAAAATTTCCACTCTTTGAAAGGAAAACTTTTTTGATAATTATATAGAATATCTAATGCTACAAGTTTATTCAGATGAAGTTTTGATGTGTTTTCTGTATTCAAAAGTAATTTAGGAGCTTCAAGGTGTAATTAAAAACAAGAAAGCAACAAAATTGTTCATCCTAGAAAATGAAGGTCCCTGAAACAACTTTTTTTTTTTTTAAGAAACTAATATTTATGATCAAACAATTCTATAAGAGACGAAACTGTGTTGTAAAATCTGGAGTAATGTTCTTGTTAAATTGTATATCCATCCACTTATCCTACTTATTTATTTTAATGTCATTAATTAAAGATGAAACTGTGCAGTAAATTATTAATCTTGTGGAAATGTATAAATTGTCAAATTATGCTCTTTATTGATTTTAATGCCATTGTTGGTGAAAATATGCTGTAAAATTTGGATTAATGTTTGTGTAGCAATGTATATTCCTCTTCATCAACTTTAATGTCATTCGAGATGAAACTGTGCTGTAAAATGTATGAATGTTGTTGAGTTTTGCTCTTTATTGATTTTGATGTTGATTGTTGTCAATGAATATTCATGGTTATTGATACGCGACAGATCATGATTCGGAGCCACAACTTGGGCTGCAGAACCCTTTACGAGACCATCGGTGTGAAGGAAGATGCAAGCCAAGAAGAAATCCGTAGAACTTATCGATCTGCCATTCTCACTTTTCATCCAGATAAACTTCTGGATTCACCTGAATCCTCCAACCTCGGGAGTGAGTTTCTTGAGGTGCAGAAGGCGTGGGAAGTGCTCGGTGATCCAGCATCACGGGCCCTGTACGACCTCGAATTGAGAACGTTGCAACAAGAAGACGTAGCTTCAGAAGATGTGAGCGTAGGAGATATGATGGTTGTCGAAGAAGGTGAAGACAGCTTCGAACTATCCTATGATTGCAGGTGTGGTGATTTCTACTCCATTAGTTCTTGTGAGTTGGATGAAATGGGATATCAGTTTTCAAGAATTCAAGGTGAAATTTTGTTGCAGTCACCCTCGTCTTTACCAGCATCGATCGTTCTTCCATGTGGATCTTGCTCTCTTAGTATCCGTTTAGTCATTGATGCCGATGTTAATTTGAACTCTTGATTGAGTTGGATGATTGGTTTTGCTTTGAATTTCCATTCATTAATGCATAATTTTGAGTTGAGTAGATATTTTCTTGCTCTATTTTACACTAGTATTGGCTTTATATTATTTTTGTATGTTAATTTGTTGTGTTGATGCAGAGATCAAACATATTGATATGTGAATTGAAAGAGGGGTTTTATTTTTTTGAATTGAAAGAGGGGTTTTATTCCTTACTCCTTCCTCATACTATTTTATTACTTAGTACTTTTTAGGAAGGAGTTCAATTTAATTAAAGTATGCTATTAATATTCTTATGTGTCTCCCACCATAAATAAGTTTTGGATAAGTTCCATAATTGCGCAAAAACTCACATGCTACCAGTTGCATGCCATGCGACCGCGCATGGTGCGTGGCATGCACGTGCAGGGTTGACCGGATTGACCCGCATTGATCGGATCGGGTCAACTCGGATCCGGATGCGAGTATGCGACCGCACGTGACATGCACGTGCAAGATTGATTGGATTGACCCGCGTTGATCGGGTCGGGTCAATTCGGATCCAGCCTCTTCGCATGAGACCGGTTGCATGGGAGATCACCTCTAATAATTGGATGTGGAATGAACATAATTGAAGTTTAAATGAATTATCCAGTATTTATAATTGGTCGGGTAACATAATTGAAGATTAATGAATTATTTCCAAGACAGATTTTAAATAATGAAACTTTTATTATTATTTTACATAGTTAATTTGTCACATTCTCATGTTCCAACAATAAATTCCTCATCAATTTATATATATTAAGGAATTTATTTGAATAATCCACGAGTGGTTGGGGTAGGCTGAAGCTTCCTCCTCATCATCATTATTATCACTATTATTATTATTATTATTATTATTATTATTATTATTATTATTATTATTATTATTATTATTATTATTTGCTATATGGCGAATTGGTCGAAAAAATCAAAGAGAGTTGACGTACACACAATACTCAATAATTTTTTCTTGATAAGGGTAAATAACTAAATATACTTCACCAAAATATTACTTTTTGATCCTTAAAAACATCAAAATAAAAAGAGTTAATTGCAACCGAAGTACACCTTTTCACTTATTTGTGATAATAACACTACTTTTATTATCGGCCTATCAAGGCACAACATTCCAATTTCATTACAATTCGGATTACACTTTCAATTTTCTGATGACTAGAAAACACATTTGAAATTTTTCGTAACGTAGAATTTGACTATTTTTGAAAGTTGAAACTGAAGACTCGCCACAAAAAAATTTCACATAAATTTTCCGATTACACTTTCAATTTTCTGATGACTAGAAAACACACTTGAAATTTTTCCTAACGTAGAATTTGACTATTTTTGAAAGTTAAAACTGAAGACTCGCCACAAAAAAATTTCACATAAATTTTCCGATTACACTTTCAATTTCCTGATGACTAGAAAACACACTTGAAATTTTTCGTAACGTAGAATTTGACTATTTTTAAAAGTTAAAACCGAAGACTCGTCACAAAAAAAAATTCACATAAATTTTTCGATCACTGAAAATAATTTATTATTTTGGAATCGACAAAAGTGTATATTAATATCATTACTTTCAACGTCTCATAATTAGTGTTTCTTCCAGTGAAAAATCGTGTACTAGACAAATTTTCAAATCTCCTTTTTTCTATAGAATTTTAGTTTCAAATACCAATTCGAGAATGAAGGGATGTAGTAGTATCATAGACTAATGAAATAAACCTTTGTAATTCTCTCAAAAAAGAGTTTTCATTTATAATGATGAAATGACGAGCTTCTGCAAATTTTCTCTCTCCAAATGATTATGAATTATTGTCAACTGTTAATGAAAGCTTCCACCTTCACGGGCAAGTAAATATATAAACTACTCCATCTGTCCCGCTCATTTTGTCTCCCTTTCCTTAAATGGACGTCTCACTCATTTTGTCTACATCCAAATATAGACATAATGAGTGGTTGTAAGAGTTTCTCTTTCATTCCTTTCCAATCTCATCCACTAGTTTATTAAACAAACAACTTTTCTTAATCTTCGTGCCCAATAGTAAGGAGACAAAATAAGCGGGACGGAGGGAGTATTACATTAAATTATTTTGGCTGAAAGCAAAGACGCATCCAACATGAAAATACTCCACATATAAAATTATAAACACAAAAACTTGTTTAAGACCTGCTGCAACCTATGCAATCGCGAATGGGGCACGTGGGGTGCGTGCGTCATTCCACGCACAGTGCGTGGGGTCCATGCACCCTTTATTTTTTATTTTCTATTTTTTTCGATTTTTTTTAAATTTTCTATTTTTTCCCTTTTTTTATTTGTATCTTTGTTTTTTTTTTATTTGCTTATTATTCTTTGGTTAAGTGATCGAGCGAAGGGAGCTGAAGGTCTCGAAACGTCGAACAGTCAAAATTATTACCGTTAAAATTATTTTTATTTTAGTAATTAGAGTGGAGACGAAGTCGAAAAAGCAAATTAAAATTAAATTAAAAAAAAATAATTTTGACCGGATTAACCGCGTTGCCAGGATCCGGTCTCATGGGAAGAGACGGTCGCATGCAAGCAAATATAAATAAATATGTAAATTGACGAAAACAAACACACACACACGGCACACATCTCGATATCTAGTCCTTCAAGCTTCCGCTCAAGGGCCTTCTCAATTTTAATGCCGCAACTCGGAAGCCTGAAATCAGATAAGATAAAACCAAACTCTAGAGAGAGAGAGAGAGAGAGAGAGAGAAAGTAAGAATTGATTCTGCGATGATATTTTCTTGAAAGGTTCTTCTTTTTTCTACTCTTTCAGTTGCTATATTTGCTGTAGTTTTGTATGGCCTATGATAGTATTTTGCTATTTCTTGCATTTTTAGTTCGAACCCATTTCTGTTATTCTTCTGAACCTGTTCTTGATTTTTATTTTAATTATTATATAGGAATACTATCGTTGAATTATTTAGTTGCAATCATTCCGTCTCTGTTTGTTTGCTGAGGTTTATGAATTTGGTGGTTAAATGCCCTTTTCATTCATAATGTGGAAAATTATGCATTGATGAAATTGATAGCAGTCATCTTGTTTTAGTAGTAATATTTTGTGGTTAAGCTATTTTCTTGATTATTAGCTGCCTAGTTGTCTATTTCTTTGGCATTGATTCACATAGTTTCTGTTCTTGATTTTCATCTCTAGCAAGCTCAAATTCCATATTGATAGGAATTTCATGGAAAATAACTTATATATCCATATTCAATCTGATTTTATAAAAATTGATGCATTTTCTATATATCCAAGAATGTAAGGAGGGTTTGTGATTGAAGAGGCAGAGGGCTTCTTGTATGTGTTTTTCTCGTTGATTTCGTCCTAAAATTCTAAAGGAATGCCAGTGTCCTCATTATGCTCTTTGGAATGTAGTTTATTCGTACATAACCGAGCTATTTGAAGATCAAGATAGCTATTCGTTCAGATAAATTATGTTCGTTGGTAGATATTTTTGGTTGCTCTTATTTGAAACATTGTTGGTGTAACTTCATTATCATTACATGTTGCACAATGTATAGATGTTAGCGAAAAACTACAACTGTTGCCCTCTGTAATGCTCCGACCTGAACTGTTAAATCTGCAGGTGAGAAGTAACCGAGTTATAAGATGAGTTGTCGAGAAAAGAAGCATCCATGGAGCGTGTTTGATGGTTTTAAGCCCAAATCCAGTTCTCCCGAGCCACTAATGGCTGAGATCAATTCTGCCATTGCTGCTCTGGAGTATGCTCGTGCTGCGATCTTATCACAATCTTCAGATACTGCTCCAAAGACCAAAAACACTATCGATGCTCAAATAGCTAGTGAAGCTTACAAAGCCGGATTGGCATCCATGTCCGCTGGGAGGGCCGACGAGGCTGTCATCTCGTTAAACGTTGCTCTCTCCAAATGCCCACCTGAAAAGACTTCTGCCGTTGCTAAGATCCAGTCTCTGATTTCTCATGTGTCCCAACAGCCGCAGAAGTCTTCTAATTGATTCGATTTGAAAAGTTGTTCAGTAATGCTATCCTTCCATACTCCCACATGTACCATGTTTCTCACATTCATCAAAAAAAGTTGTTATCTCATGACTCGTGTCGAGCATCTGGTTAACCTAATAATGAGGGAAAAAAGCAAATGGATGAGGCAACTCACTAAATCTATATCTATACGTTAGTTGAAGCTCACAGATTCAAATGCTGCATCTTGATAGAGTAATGGAGATTTTCTGCTTGCTTGCCTCTTGAAGTGGAGCTTGGCTTGGATTCTGACAGAAAGGGTATGTCCTCTTCCTCTGCAATTGCTGTTGTGAGAATGATTATTCGATGTCGATATAGCTATCTAGGAGACGTGCAAAAACTTGTGTCGGACGACCATCTGACGGATCAGATCCAAACCCATATTTGGTGGCATATTTGTAATATTGCCACTGCTTGGTCGTGTTCGGATTCGAATCTTGACCCGTCCAACGGATTTTGGCTCGTTAGATGGTCTGACACAAGATTCGCCCTGAGAAGATGATCTTATTGCAGAACTTGATTCAAGTCAATGATATAGTTAATTCTTGAGGAGATCCATATAATGACCTTGAATACTTTCTTTTTACCTCTGCATATAATGCTTAGATATAGGCAGCATCTTTACAATTGATTTTGAAAGTAGTTCGGAGGTTTAAGAATACGTAGATACCATTTGCATGCAACTTTCGTGTAAAGGGTTCTTCGTCATAGAAAAGAAACTAATGTATTCTTTCTCAGTTATCATGCCATGCGTGAATCGATGTTATCAAACATGTGCCATGCAAAACTCGAGAAAGACTCGGATTAAGTGCTGATAAACCAATATTTTCTTATTATTAGACCCTGAAAAGTGTTTTGGTAAAATATTGTGCATCAAATATCTGGTAAACTTTTTCTATCTGCTTTTTAACTTTGGCTTCACCCCAAAGATTCAAGTGTGAAGAAAATGGAATAGAGTGAGGGGCCACTATCATTGAAAAGACTCATCATCAGACATGAATACCATAAAATACATATATGTGTGTGTGTGTGTGTGTGTGTGTAAATCTTCATCTACAAACAATCAACACATCCATATTTCTTTCCATCATGACTATGTGTTATCAGAATCCTTCCATCAGATGCAAATCTCTTTCTTCTGCCTTGAAAGATAGGTTTTCAAAATGCTCTCTTTTTGCAGGGAAACTCTCGGTTGCAAGCTTGGAAGCTGAAGATGCAGCCTTCGATTTTGATGAAGAAGAAGAAGTAACTTACATCGCTTTCATTGTCTATATTTCCATTTTCTTGATACTCTACTTAAGCTTGGAATTCTTGAAAAACTTGATGCAGGTACTCGTTTCAGAAGTCGTGAACAAATACATGGAGTCCAAATGCAAACGCAGGTCCTCCACCGGGATAGATAATACCTTGAGGTGGGCTCTCTCTCCGCAACACTTCTTGCTCGCTCAGAGAGAAACGCGAAAACCGAGCAGCTTTGGAGGAAGTAAAGAGGAGTTTTCATCTGCAGCAGGTATTCAGCTTTCCAGATGTTCAAGTGCTACAAGCTATGATGCTTTTTTCTCTGTAAAGTCGCGATTTTCACGATCCGCAAGCTTGAACAAGCTTGATTTTCAAGAATTTAGCAAGCAATCCGTTATTATTCTAGAGCTTTTCCGGTATCAAGGGTGGCCGTTTGGCCTCTGCAAGAAGGCCTTTTTGCTGCCTCCTCTGCCGAAGTCACCGTCGGATTCGTGGTCGTGGAGTAAGACCGGCGGAATGGCTAAAATTCATGGATGAAGTTTTGTTTTTTTCAAGACGATTTCAATCTTGTATTTTATTTCATCAGTATTGTAGAACTGTATGTTTGGAGAAATAATGCCTTTTTGTGTACTAATGTGATCAAATTACTGCACCATTAATTAGTGTAACAATTAGTGGCTACGTACAGTATGACCTCTTTAAGTTAATGCTCGACAAATAATAACCTCTCCAAATTAATAGCTTTTTCTGATTCCGCCGTGATGATTTTCTTTAAATTTAATTCGATAAATTAATAACTTATGTAAAATAATAATTTTTTCCGATCCCGTCCCCATTATTTTATAGAGGTTATACTTTACATGGCTATCAAAATATCCAGTAAAGGGAACTTAAGTAAACTACAAAATACTTATCCTCCAATAGTTGTAAACTGTGGACCAAAACATCATATTCCAAAAACACCTATCAACACCTGCATAAAATCTGTGGAGGAAACACAACGAACTCCACTCTGTCTATATTTGTCTCTCTTTCACACACACACACACACACACACACACACACACACACACACACACACAAAAATGGCTGCAGCAGAGAACGAGCTCGAGTACGAGTTTCTCCCGTACATCAAAGTCTACAAAAACGGCCATGTCGAGAGGCTGAAAGGAACGGACACCATTCCGGCAGGCACCGATCCTGACACGGGCGTTTCGTCGAAAGATGTCACAGACATTATCCCAGGGACAGAGGTCTACGTAAGAATCTATCTCCCTAAAATCACCACCAACAATCAGAAACTACCTCTGGTAGTATACTACCATGGTGGTGCATTCCTATTAAACACCCCCTCTACTCCAGTCTACCACAATTACCTAAACGCCCTCGTAGCCGAATCCCAAGTAATTGCGGTCTCCGTCAACTACAGAAGGGCGCCGGAGCATCCTCTTCCAGTTGCATACGAGGATTCGTGGGCTGCACTACACTGGGTGGCTTCTCACGGCAATGGCAATGGCCCCGAGGCCATACTCAACAACCATATCGACTTTCGTCGCATTTTCCTGGCCGGCGACAGTGCTGGCGGGAACATAGTTCATAACCTGGCTATGGCTGCAGGTAATCCTGATGGAGGGCTAAATGTGGGAATCCTCGGAGTGGTGCTGGTCGACCCATTTTTCTGGGGTACAGATCCTATCGGGGCAGAGAGGTCGCACTTGGAAAAGAAGGCCGTAATCGACCAGCTGTGGGGGTTGGTTTGGCCATCGGGCCCATTGGACGACCCATGGATCAACCCAGTGGTAGAAGGCAGGACCTTGGCAGGGCTTGGGTGCTGGAGGGTGCTGATTACCACGGCTGAGAAGGATATTTTGAAGGATAGAGGATGGCTTTACTTTCAAGCGTTGGGTCGGAGCAGGTGGTTGGGCACGGTCGAGATCCACGAAACAGAAGGAGAGGATCACTGCTTTCATCTGGATAACTTGGAAGGTGAAAAGGCTAAAGAAAGGATGAGAAAAATGGCTGAATTCTTCAAAATGGATCTGCCCCCTATGGCTTTTCAATAGTAAATTGTACTATGATTATGATTCAGACTGTGCCATGAGCTTTTATACTTCGATGTAATGAAGTGAATAATTCAATAAATGCAGATACAAGTACCATAATGTAATATTAATATAAATGAGGAAGGTACAACAGAGTAAAACCAGAAACTATCTTAGAGATAATTGCTCTCGTACTGGAAATCGGAGTCTATATCAGGTCGAGGAGAGAGGAAAGACACGCACATTTTCTGTAGAGACAGACGGTTCCATATGCTCTCAGCTCCAAAAGCTAGAAAACAACCGTGTCCAGCATAGTCCCCAAAGTTTGAACAATGTTTGAAGACATCAAGTTTGAGATGTGCTCCTCAAGATGCTTCTTCGCGTCTTGCTTTCCCACATTAGCAATTGCTAGTTTCTCGGGCGACAGCTCATCCTCATCTTGAACAGCTTTATTGTACTTGATAGCTAAACCTAGCATCTCCTGTTTATGGACGAGGACAAAAAAATGGAAATGCACGAAACTTTAGATATTGATGAAAGGCAGTAAATAAACCCTAGTATAACAGTTTCCAAATCCAGCAATCTGCTTTAGCCCCCACACAAATTTTAGTTTTCTATAGCAGACAATTGGCATTTGCAGAATGTAAGTCATTTGCTCGACCCCTTGCTACTGTCTATAAGGAAACCAACGGCAATGATTAAAAATAAAGGGGAAACCCAAGGTACCTGGACTGTCTGTTCATTTGTTTTGGAGTGGGCGTCAAAACGCTGGAGGGTCAATCCATCAGTCCATTTCTTTTTGTGAAGATTGAGGAGCATCTTCTCCTCAAGTTCGTTCTTTCGGTAATTTATGGCTATGGAGTAATAATGCCTATTCAACCCATGAATCAAAGCCTGGAATCGGATTTCCAATATTAAAAGCTGATTGTAAGAAAACTCTAATGGAAGTCACTGACCTTCAAAATTCAATCAATACCTGGATAGATGGTTTGTTAAGGTGCCCCACATTGGAAGTAGTTTGTCGCGGTTCTTGACCCAGCATCATGGTTTGAGGGTTAATGAGACGGAAGGCGTCAATTACCACCTTTCCTTTAACACTCTGAATTGGATCTACCACCACAGCTACTGCCCTCTGATTTAAAGCTTCGAAACTCTGCATGATAATCGTTAAAGATTCAGCTCGCAAACTCGAGCTTATAGTTAAAAATTTCAACTAAATGAGTCACGGGGTGCAAAAATTAAATAACATTCATAATACACAAGAAGTAGGATACAGGGTTTTTTTGCTAACAGCACCATCTCACCATACAGTAATGTGTACTAAAAGTTAAAAGGTAGAGATCCACTTTCCAGAAATAGAAAGCATTAAGGGTTGAAAAGTGAGTGAGCTTGAGCAATAAGACTAAATAAATTTCATGGAACATTACATTCTTCAAGAGGGCAAAGAATAAAGATCACAAACACACCAATTTATACATCATAAGCATCTTTCAAGATATTGCATATTTAAAACTAATCAACAATATTCTCCACCATAAAATCAACAGCTGAGTGTTTTTTTTTTTTTGCTCACAAGTAATAGCACCATCTCCACCATACAACCACATGGACTAAAAGTTAAAGGTAGAGATCCCATTTCCAGAAATAGAACATAAGGTTGAAAACTGAGTGAGCTTAAGAAGACAAATGATTTTCATGGAATATTTACTTCAAAAGGCAATGAACAAAGATCATCAGCACGCCAATACATGATAAGCATCTTCTAAGATATTGCATATTTGAAATTAATCAACAATTTTTTTGAGCAACAGAAGAGTAGAATATGGAAAAGTAATGACCTGCTGAGTGTTTATGTCAACACCAGAAAGCCAACATCCAAAACCAGGATGTGAGTGATACCAACCAACCACCATCTCAGGTCTGCAACATAAAAAAGAACACACACTTCAATATTGAGGGAAGAAAATGACATTAAGATACCCTATGAACCAAAAGGAGATCTCTTTTAAAATTGTGAAAAGCATACTTCAATACCAATGGAACCAACATAAAACAAAATACATTATCCAATTAATGATGATTGATGCATTCCGACAAACTAATAATAGCCACACTACATGAAGAATATTCTAAAGATCAAGAGTGATTGGTACAGATGGCCCGACAATTCAACAGAGAGCAGTCACAATATTCTTAGGAGCCAATTAAAAAGATACCTTCTTTTTCCTACAAATCGACTACAGAAGATTTCAATGCAATTGATTGCTCTAATATTTGAAAACCTATTATTATACCACACACATAATAAGTATAAAACATTCATCAGTCTCAACCACAACCTAAAAGTATCTTGCAATTTCTACAGCACAAAATCCTAAAAGCTGTAAATTTGAACTTAATCACTCAGAAACATAGTAAATTTTAGCATACTACTCGAAACGAAAAGCAACACTATAGTTCAAGAATGCCGAGAAAAAAATGGAGCTACAGATCATATGAAAGCTGATTACAATTACAATTATTTTTCAACATTCAATCTAGATCACATATTTTTACCTGCCGGTCTGCTTGAGCATATCAAGCATATTAGTCTGAAAAACATGATCGACGGCCTCGACACTGACGCCGGTTCCACTCTGCGGCATCGCGAAGACGTCTACCACACGCACCGTGTACTCGTCCACAAATTCCCCCAGCATCAGCCCCATCACCTCCATCGGCACCCCAGCTCTACCTGCCAAAATCGACGACAAACACAAAAAACCCAGTTGCATCAGCTAACGAAGAGAAAACACAGAAGAATTGAATTAATCGGCGATCGCAACAGAAACCCTAGATTTACCGTGCTTGAGCATTTTGAGGAGGGCGAGAGAGGAAATGTAGACTTGTTCGGAGGAGTCGAGCGTCGGAGAGTCCGGCGGCGGGTGGCCGAGGGCGCCGCCCGCGCCGGCGAACATCCGGTGAAGTCTCTCCATGCCTGCCATTTTTCTATTCAAAAAACTTTCTTTGCTTTTGCGTTGCAAAGCTTTTTTGCTGAAACAAAGTTTTGAAGTAAAAACTACGTTTCTTTGGAAGCAAGATAGCAGAGTTTGCAATTATGCCCTTATATTTTTATCTAATTCTGATTTCAGGCCAATAATTTTTTTTCTTTTCTTACTTGACCAATTATATTTTATTTTTTGATAATTAACAAGTATTTATTTCTATACGAGTTTTATACAAATTGGGTAATCACACGATTATGAGTTTGAGAGCTTATACAAATTGGATAATCAACGAACATTATTATACAGGCTAAATATGTAACAAATTTAATTTTTTAATTGGATATGAATGGGTACGTATATATATATTTGGATGTGATTAATTAACAGTTATTTACTCTTATACAGATTTTAGATCTAATTTTTTTATGAATATTATATAAAATATGAGAAATCCGATCGATGTTCGACGGACAAACAAGATATACCTACTCGTGACAATGACGGTAAGACGCATCACATAACAACTAACGCGGTTTATGGTGAAATGTTCGACTGATTGTTAGGTAATTACAAAATTAATCATTTTAAAAATAGATTATTTTTATTTTATTCATGTGTTTACTTTGATTACTTTTGGTTTCCTTGCAACTGAAACAAGTTGGTGATGGAGTGGATTTGCCCTCTCTTTTCACCTGAATTCTTTTTATTTCTATGTAATTGACAATTCTTTTAGTGATTCGTAGTTGTACTATAACTTTAAACAAATTATTTTATTATGTTTTAAAATAAAATACCATAAATGAATTTCGACGGGTTACACACTAGTATAGATGATAATAAGAATAATAATAATTGGGATTATACAATGCTCTACAATGTGTTTCATACCCAACTAAATCAAGTTACATTTTCACCCATTTGTAATAGGGTAATGATATTCGGTCATACAGTGACCAGCCACACGCGTAAAAAGAAAGGAAAATTAACTGTGAAAATAGAAATAATCACATTTCCTCCCTAGCGTTTATGCTTCCCAATTAGGGTATACTTCCATTTTCAAAACCTATATTACCATTTTTAGCTTGTGTGGCTGGTCACAGTGTGACCATATAGCACTACCCTTTCTTTTAATCTTTCACGTAGGAGCTAATGTAAGTAGTAAAAGTAACGAGGGAGAAAAGGATTTTGAATTTTCGATAAATATTATTGATGACCGGTACATAATCAAAGAATATTCAAAATTGAAAAAAATAGATATGAGGAAATACTTTCTAAAATTTGAGCTAAATAAAATTATAACTTCGCATTCATTAAATTCTTCTCCACTCATCAATCATGGGTAATATGCTCGTCACTAATTGAGTGAAAGACCCATATAGCAAAAACCCCCCTTAAATATTAATAGTTGTCAAGGAACATAATATGGTAAAAATATAGTCAAAAATGTGATTTTGGGACAATTATACCCTTACTACATTGTACAAGTTATTTTCAATTTTCAAATAAAGAAACCGTGTCATCCCCCATTTCATTTCCCATCTCACTTTTTCTCTCTCTAAAAAAACTCTCCCACACCAGAAAACCAGAAAACCCAAGTTTTCTACCTCAAAACTTCCGTCACCTCCATTCTCCACGATTCTCCTTCCCCGTCTTGTCTCCTCCGCCTCATCTTCTCCTTCCCAACCTTCCGTCGTCCGCTGCTCCACCGTCCGCCGCCCGCCGCTGCCTCTTCGCCGGTAAGTTTTCTCTCTGCTGCTGCTCTCTCTCTCCCCCCCCCCCACTCTCCTCTTCTTCTTCTCTACCTCTCTCTCACTTTTTTCTTTTCTTCTCCTTCCCAGCCTTTTCCCGTCCGCTGCTCCGTCGTCCGCCGTCCACCGTGCTCCGCCGCTCCGTCGTCTGCAGTCCGCCGTGCTCCACCGCTCTATCGTTTTTCTTCAGATCTGGTTTTTTTTCAGACATGTAGATCTGCGTCTTTTTCTTCTTCTGAAAGTATATCTGCTTTTTTTTTCTCATACCTGTTTTCTCAGACATGTTGCGAAATTCACAATTCGTAACACAATTCGTATAATAGTGTAGCGAATGGTAAAATTCGTAACTTCCTGTGCATTTTTATTCGTTTATTTGAGTTACGAAATTACAATTTCGCAACATGTCTGAGGCTTTTTGAAGGTTTCGAATCTGAAATTTTTAGGTGTATAATGTTGCGAAATTCACAATTCGTAACACAATTCGTATATTAGTGTAGCGAATTGTGAAATTCGTAACTTACTGTGCATTTTCATTCGTTTATTTGACGTTACGAAATTACAATTTTGCAATAGATTGGAGTCTTTTTAAATGTTGTGAAATTCATAATTCGTAACACAATTCGTATAATAGTATAGTGAATTGTGAAATTCGTAACTAATTGTGCATATTCATTAGTTTATTTGACGTTGCGAAATTACAATTTCACAACATGTTGGAGTCTTTTTGAATGTTTCGAATTTGAAATTTTTAGGTGTATAATGTTGCAAAATTCACAATTCGTAACACAATTCGTATAATAGTGTTACGAATTGTGAAATTCGTAACTAACTGTGCATTTTGGTTCGTTAATTTGAAGTTCCGAAATTACAATTTCGCAACATGTTTGAGGCTTTTTGAATGTTTCGAATCTGAAATTTTTAGGTATATAATGTTACGAATTTCACAATTCGTAACACAATTCGTATATAGTATTGCGAATTGTGAAATTCGTAACTACGTGTGCATTTTCATTCGTTTATTTGACGTTACGAAATTAGGATTTCGCAACACGTTTGGGACTATTTGAAGGTTCCGAAACTAAAATTTTTGAGCATATAATGTTGCGAATTTCACAATTCCCAACCAAATATACAAATTTCGTATTGAATAATATGTTGCTAATTCATATTTTCGTAACACGTTTTTGGAATTTTGGTCATAAAATGTTGCGAAATTACAATTTCGCAACATGTTTGAGGATTTTTGAAGGTTTCGAATCTGAAATTTTTAGGTATATAATGTTGCGAATTTTGAAATTCGTAACTAACTTTGCATTTTCATATGTTTATTTGAAGTTACGAAATTATAATTTCGTAACATGTGTTACATGTTCTGAAATACTGAATTGGTTTAATTGTTTGTTTATTACAGATAGAATGGATATTCAAGCGGAAGAATCTTGCCGCCAAGCACCACCGGATCATGTTATGTTACGAAATTAGCATTTGTATTGAATATTCTGTTATGATTTTGTCATTTCGTATCACTATGCCTTGACTTTCTGTTAAGATTTTATCATTTCGTATCAGTTCCATGTTACGAATTTTACATTTTGTATCTTGTTTCTCTGTTACGAATTTTACATTTCGTATCAATATGCTTTGTTTCTCTGTTACGAATTTATGATTTCGTATCACTTTGTCATAATTCCATGTTACGATATTATGAATTCGTATTAGTTTGTCATGATTCCATGTTACGAATTCAATATTTCAAATCAAATGTGTCTTGTTTCTCTATTACCAATTTATGATTTCGTAACACCACGCTACATGATAAAGCAATTACGAAAACAAACAAGTCGTAACACCAAAACAAAATCGTAACAAATCGTATCGTTACGAAATCAACAAATAGTAATAAATCAGTTACGAAAATAACAAATCGTAACACAAAAACAATCTTTAATTTGTGTTATGAATTTCATACATTCGTAACATAAGACATTACGAATTCATACAATTCGTAACAATAATATCATCAATCGTTGATTTTGTATTACGAAATTAATAAATTCGTAACATAACAGATTACGATTTTGGCATTTCGTATCATTATGCCTTGACTTAGTGTTAAGATTTTGGCATTTCGTTTCTGTATACCTTGATTCCATGTTACGATTTTGTCATTTCGTATCACTATGCCTTGACTTTCTGTTAAAATTTTATCATTTCGTATCAGTTCCATGTTACGAAATTCGTATATTATGTTGCGAATTTCAAAATTCGCAACATCAAATGCTTAACAATTTCAGTTTTGAAACCTTCAAATAGCCACAAACATGTTACGAAATTGTAATTTCGTAACATGTTATAACCGAAATTCCAAAAACGTTATATGAAAATATGAATTAGCAACAGATTATTCAATACGAATGCTAATTTAGTAACATAAAATGCTTCATTTCGAAAAGTTCCAATTGTCACAAACATGTTACGAAATTATACTTTCGTAACTTCAAGTAAACGAATCAAAATGCACAGTTTGTTACGAATTTCACAATTCGTAACACTATATACGAAATTCGTATATTATGTTGCGAATTTCAAAATTCGCAACAACATACACTTAAAAATTTCAGTTTCGAAACCAGATCTGCAGATCTTCTTCTTCTTCCTTTTGCTTCCTTTTTCTCTTTTCTTCCATCTTCTTCTTCTCTTTTGTAGTCGCCGGAATCGGAGGAGACGAGGCGGGAAGAGAAAGTCGTAGAGTGGAGGTGGTGGCGCGACGACGGAGGAAATTTGTGGAAGAAATGGAGGAAGCGGTGGCGCGACGGCGGAAGTGGGTGGCGCAACGGCAAGGCGACGGGATGGCGACAGATCGATAGCGGCGACTGCTGGGCGGCGACTGCAGAGAGGCGGCGGAGGTAAAGAGACGAACAACGAGAGAGAGAGAGTGGCAACTCAATAGCGGCGCCAGTGGGCGGCGGTAGACAGACGGAAAGCAAGAGAGAGAGGGCTGCTCGATAGCGGCGGCGGCTGGGACGGGAGGCGCGACGGCGGCGATGGGACGGACGAGAGGAAGCTCGACGGCGGCGGAGAGAGGATGTGTTAAGATCTAGGGCTTTTTGACGGGAAGAAGAGAATGAAAAATGAAGAAGAAAGAAGAAACAAGAAACAAGAAAGAAGAAAGAAGAAAGCAGGAGAAAACAAAAACGAGATGGAGGAGCAGAAAGAAAAGAGGAAAAAGAGAAAAAGTGAGAAAAAGGAGTATTTTTGTCCCAAAAACACATTTTTGACTACAATTTAACAATATTAAGTTCTTTGATAACTATTATAGTCAACCTAGTCAAACTGGCTATATGGATGGATTACCTCCCACTAATTTAGCAATATCACTTGTGATAAGTCAAATTCCTTTTGGCTAAATTATCTTATAAAAATCGCATGTTTAATTTTTAATAATAATCATAATTGCAAATTATAGTTCATTATTATATTAGTGCGGTTCATATGATTAGATTCATTTTTCATGAGAGTGTAGTAATTTTTAGTTTCTAGATTTTAGTCAGTTTTTTCGAATCATGGTTAATCTCTGTATTATAAATGCTCATGATTATTTTAGTTATTCATGTAGTTCATAATATCAAAAGAATAGACATTAATTACAAGATTTTCCTAGGAGACGAATTTACAATTTTACATAATTCTTTTTTTTTCATGAAAAGATTACCACTTTTATTACGAATATACAGATGCCAAACGAAGAAGACCCTCCACATAGGTTTCTTCCTTGTGAATAGTAAAAAAAGTAGGAGCTGAAAGAGCAACAATACCATCAATAAGAGGCCTAGTAGTCGTAGCAGGGGAAAATATCATAGGTAAATAAGAGTCATGAGGAGCAAGAGTGACCGGTACGTGGCACCAATCCTTGGAATGTAGTCATCGACTGAGGAGTAGCACCGAGTTAGCTCGGCATTGAAGCACTTGCTGAGGAATGACGAAGGTTTTCATAGGCGGAATATGCCTCAACTGGAGAAGCAGAGTAAACTATCATCAACTGACTAGCTTGGAGATTATCATCTCCTATGATCAAAAGCGGAATTATCATCAAAGGAGTAATTTCCAATATATCTCCCATCCTTCGATATCACAACTAGCTACTAGCTACTTTGCTCTATAATAAATCACAACTTCTTCTTTTTTATTTATTTTTCTTAAGAGAGAGTAATAATCAAAAGTTTTACTCTTCTCTTTTGAAGAAATATAATAAACCATTGCCGTCACAACTTAGGCATGCGTGACATGCGACATGTAATGCTTTGAATATAGATAAATCACGAATTAGTGGTATTTTGGTAGTAATTTTTACTTGACTTTAAACTTTATGAATTAATGTATGAACTTTATAGTAGGACCTTCTCAATTTTTATGGAGGCCGGAAATTGGCGTTGGCGTCAACATGGAGAAGAATAAGAAACGACGTTATTCCGTGCTTAAGACTACCTGCAGTGGTAGTATTTCTAAGAGGTGTCTTTAAGGGTTTTTTGGAGATAGAGACAGTGAGCTGCAGTGGGACTGTCTCTATGGGTGTCTCTATGTAATTTTTGAATTTGTATTTTGTATTAATTTTAATAATAAAATTTGAAAATTCCATTAATTTAAATAATAACTACAATACATTAATTAATGTAAATTAATTACATTAATGTAGTAGCCAAATTGTACAACTGAGTTTTTGTTTCAATTCTCTCAAGCCATTTCACAAACACCTTTGGTGTGCCACCTACTTCTTCAATTTCAATTCTATCTCAAGCAATTTCATAAACACTTGGTGCGCCACAGCCCACAACCCTCCCCTCGCCACAGCCCACAGCAATTTCACAAACCCCTCCGCCCACAGCCCTTCCCTCGCCTTCCGCCTCCGCCACCTGCTTCTTCATCTCCATCCTTCTCCTCTATTCAATCTACACTTCCAAATTCATCCTCAACACCAAACACCTCCTGCCGCCCCTCAACACCTCCGCCGGAGCATCTCGACGAACGGAGGTGCTCGCCCCTCCTCTGCCGCCCCTCAACACCTCCTGCCATCACGAGCCTCAACAAACCGCCGCCGTCTCCGACCCGTTTTCTGTTTTTTTTTTTTTCGCATCGAGCGCGTGTCCCGCACACGCCGGATCGAGACAGTCTCGACGCGGCAGGACAATCTCGAGCGCTCCCCTCCTGCAGCGCGGTGTCTCGTCGACGGCGGTGTCTCAAGACCGCCGACGAGACCACCGTTGTGGACAGTCTAATAACATAGATGCATGATTGAAAAAAAAAAAAAAAAAAACGTTGAGGCAAGTTACTACCTCATATAGATGTGCATGCCAAAATTTTCAATGGATGTCCACGCTATCTTTTCAGGCGTCGGAATAATTGAGAATGTTCCAATTGCAAAAAAATTCAAAATTCATGCATTAATTCGCAAAAGACTTAAAAAATGAAGTTAAAATTATAAAAGTACCATAAATCCATTCATTTATTTTGCCAATATCTAAAAATATACTAATACTACTACTAAAGTTATGGTGTCAAGAATTAATTCTTTATAATTTGGAAGGCAATTACTGGGAATCGTTCATTTTCAGAATAATAGTGACTTGACAGTGGGCACAGTGCACCCCACTATTAATTATCTTCGACTAAAATAGGATCGATGGAATAAAATTTATTGGTCGGACTTGGTTTGTTAATCTTTATATCTTCTTTAGTTTATCACTTTTCTTTTCTTTTTCGTGTAAATATAGGAAAAAACGGTACTTTATTTTGCAACCTTTATTATTATTTCTTGTCATGACTTCAACTATAGTTAATCTCTACATTATTAGTTAAAATAGCATTTCAAGGATTATAAAGATATAAAAAAAAAAAGCACTCAAGATAAAATTTCAAAATAATAGCACTTCTTAACTTATTTATCTCTATGCAATCACATATTTTTATTGTGTGTTAGCACTAAATAAAAATGTAAATGCAACTATAAGTTCATAAATTGAGATTTTACGGCTCCGCCTTCGCTCTAATTACTAAAATAAAGATAATCGGCAGGCAATAATTTGGACTTTTTTGGCTCGCTCTGAGGCTTTCAGTTCCCCTCGCTCGAATCTTGACCATAAAAGAAGCGGCAAACAATAAAAAAAAAAAAAAACTGAAAAAAAACTGATCAAAGGGGGGTTGACCCGGGTCAAACGGGTCGGGTCAGATCGGGTCAAATGAGCAGGTATTCTACGGTACAACAGTTGCACCAGAGTTTTTGTCTCATTAATTTCATATATAATCACAAATTTTTATTTGTACTGTCACTAAATAAAAAATGTGAATGTAATTTAAAATAGTTTCATTTTACATGTGATCCACCTATTTTGTTGATATGTGAAATCACTAAATAAAAAATGTGAATTTACTCCCGCAATAAGAAGAAAAAAGGGCGAAAAAGTTCAAAAATACTATTTCATCCATCCTACCGGGCATGGCCTGTTTTATTTGAATACGGAGTTTAAGGAGAAAATAATTAATAGCAAAAGGTATGTTTAATGGAGTCTTTTAAAGTAAAATAAAGTGGGTGGAGAGAGTGAATAGTGAAATAAAGTGGGTAGAGAGAGAATAGTAAATGACACAGAAAATGAGGTGAAAAAGTAGGATGGAAGGTGTAAAGTGGTTGTTTAACAAATATTGGACCTTAATCATCTCCTAATTATTTCCGAAAAAGAAAACAGGACATGAATAACGGGACAACAAAAAAAAAAATATAGGCCAATAATAACAGGACAGAGAAAGTACTCCATCCGTCCCGTTATTCTTGTCCTGTTTTCCTTTTCGGGTTGTCCCGTTATTCTTGTACTGTTTTCTTTTTTGGAAATAATTAGGAGATAATTAATTTGTTAAACAATCCACTTTACACCTTTCATCATACTTTTTCACCTCATTTTCTGTGTCATTCACTATTCTCGTTCTCTATCTACTCACTTTATTTCACTTTATTTCACTATTCACTCACTCTCTACCCACTTTATTTTACTTTACCACTTTATTTCACTATTCACTCTCTCTCTATTCATTTTATTTTACTTTAAAAACTCCACTAAACATATTTTCTATTCTTAATTATTTTCTCCTTAAATCTCATACCCAAAAGAAACAAGACAAGCCTGGTGGGACAGAGGGAGTATTAGTTTAAATTTTATTGAGTGTTATTCCCTCCGTCCATGATATAAATACTCATTTGGGGTTGGACACGAAGATTAGAAAGTTGGTAAAGTTGTTGTGAGTAGAATTAAAGTCCCACTTGTTGAGTGGTAAAAGTGGATTAGAGTTAAAATTATTGTGAATGGAATAAAGATCTCATTTATTGTGAATGAAAAAAGGTGAAATGAAGTTAAAGTTGTTGTAAGTGAAATAAGGAACCCACTTATAATGAGTGAAAAAAATAAAATGAGAGGTTGATTTGATTGTATAAAGTATTGATTTGATTGTAAAATGTAAGTAGGTATTTTTTTTATGAACTTATTTTACAGTAAGTAGGTATTTATATCGTGGACGGATGAAGTATTTTTTATATTTACAATTGTTGGGAAATTTATTAGTATAAGTTTTGATGAATTCCAAAACCAACTGACCCCAACCGAGTAAATGTTGCCAGTTCCTAATGTTAGAGGTTAGGCTCGCTGTTTGAGCAATGTTAAGATTTTATCTTTACAGATCTCCAGCTGAAGACGGTAACATAGCAACACTCGGATACAACCCCGGATGAAAGATCGGATAAGGAACATCATTTACAAGACTCTGCCTGATGAGAGAGCTTTGTAAGGAAATGCTTTTTGACAGCTGAGAGTTCAAACCAACTGTTCAGTTGGAACATCAGCTATAGAATGCCATCCGATAAAGAGAATGTTTCAAGAAGGGGGAAGTTATAAAGAAGTCTCAACATGAAGTTCAAAGTCGGCTGAGAGTTCAACGGTTCAGTCAGAACATCAGCTGAAGACCACTCAGATGAAGATCAAGATTTTCAACCGACTAACTGAGGCTGACTGTCAGAAAGGTTTGAATTTGAATTTCAAAAGGAAGTCACATGAGGGTTTGACCGTTCAGTCATTACCCCATTTGATCCAACACAAGGCTATCTCAGATGGAAAGCAGAAGAGCACAGATGCCATATCGGGAAAGTCTGCAGAGATGAGAGACAAGCCATCGCTTTCAACGATCAGAGATCAACAGCTCCTCCAACGGCTAGTTGATACTCTCTGCTTATAAATAGAGGCCTTTATTCATTCGAGAAGTAGGCAGACACAGAAGACACAGACCAGAGAATACACACACGCAAGAAGAAATCTAAGAGCGAAAGAAAAGAGAAATATTTTTAACGAGCTGAACTGAATCTCTTAGAACATCACTAGTTGAGAGTTCTAGAGTTAGTTGGTTTTTGTGTCTTTAGATCGAACCTTGAGAACATCACTTAGTGAGAGTTCGTAGAGTGTTAGATCATAGCTCACTTCGCGTTCGAGCTTTAAGTTGGAAACCCATTTTCTTTCACCTGAAAAGGTTTAGGATTCTACTCTTCCTGCAATTGAGTAGTTAGGCTGTTTAGTGCCCGGAAACTAAACTGTAAGGTTGATAAGTACCCGCAAACTTATCCTTAACGGTTGCTCAGCCCGCGTAAGCTGAGTGGTTTGTCCAGAAGAACTTGGACAGAGTTGTGTGGACTCACAACTCCCCGTGGACGTAGGAGGGTTATCTCCGAACCACGTTAAATCCTGTGTGTCTGTGTTTATTTCTGTTCAGTTACTTATTGCACTTTCAACTGACCAATCTAACCGACATACAAACTGCATATTTGCATATTCAACTGTTTTGATTCTTGACCAACCCTGCATTAAAGCGTGAGTTATTTTTACGAGTATAATTTCCACCACATTCCGCACAGCACCACTCTCACAGCTGAGTTCTCTTACTCAGTTGTGATTTCAGCTGAGACTTTCTTTACTCAGTTGAAGTTTTTGGGGGTTAAGCTTTCAAAGTTGAAAAATCCTAACTGGTGTATTCCCCCCCCCCCCATACACCAGTAACTCGTATCGGGACCATCAAGTGGTGTCAGAGCAGTGGTTCAAAAGACTGCTGACTCTGTTTCACAAGGTGTGAATTCGAGAAAGTTTCTTCAGTGGTCAACTGAACAGATCTTTTCACGCTAGTGCATATTTGCTTGCATATTTGTTTTGATTGTTGTGTGCAGTTGGATGTCAAGGACAAGATCGTCGTCATGTTCTCTGTAGTCAATTATACATCATGGAGAACACGGATGAAGAAGATCCTACTGTCAAAGCATCATAGGATGCAACAAGTTCTCTCATCCGGACCAATTATCATCAAAGAGAGAATCACTCGCACTCCTACAAATCCCAACGATGGGGATACAGTTGTGGAGCTTGTGGAGAAACAGCCAGAAGACTACACTCCAGAGGAAGCCAAGGTGAGCCAGTTGGATATCTGGGCTCAGAGCACAATAATGTCCACAGTTGGACAAGATTATCTGCCTTGGATAGAGGAGTGTGAGACTGCCAAAGAAATGTGGAATATCTTGGCATCGCTGAGTGAAGGAAGCGATGAGACGAAGGAGAACAAATTCTCACATGCATGTCAAGATTTTGACAACTTCAGTCTGAGACCTGATGAGACCATCGATCAGCTAGAGCTCCGGTTCATGGACATCATCAGAAGAATCCAGTCCATCCGAAGAGGAAAATACACACTAAGAGAAATCAATCTCAAAGTGTTGCAAGCTCTACCGGCTGAGTGGGATACTTTCACCAATATCCACGAAAGTCGAGCTGACCTTGGTGAAATGGGAACTGAAAGATTGTTCTCAATCTTAAAAGGAAATGAGTATAAGGTGAACAGAAGGAGATCTCAGTCCTCAGTTCAGACGAGTCGAATTGAGGATGTTGGTTCAGCATTAAAGTCAGTCGCCCTTCGAGCTGACTACTCCAAATCGAGATTGTCAAGGCCAACCAGATCGGCTGACGCAACTGCAAAGGAGCCAAGCAGAGAGGAACTGCAACAAAACATTGCAGCTCTGTCAAAGAAGCTAGCCGACATGGACACTCGGTTCGGCAAATACAAACGATTCTACAAATCTAACCGAACTCGAGACAATTCAAAGCCAGTCACCAATGGTTGCTTTGAATGCGGCAAGGAAGGACACTTCAAAGCTGACTATCCATACCTCTCAAAGAAAGAAAGAGAAGCGTTGAGGGCCAAGCAAACTGCAAAGAACAAGGCTATGGTAGCAAAAGAAGCAGCTGACGATATGGATATCTTCACTGATACTGAAGATGAAGATGAGCTGACTTCTCCCAAGAACGCCATCAGTCAGGATCAATGCCTCATGGCACTTGGAACCGACCAAGATGATATTGAGGTACAATCTAATCCTGCTCAGTTAAATTCTTCCAATACTTCAAACATGCAGGAATCTCTGGACAAAGAGTTGGAACCCTCCTGGAGTGACTTTCAAGAGCTCAGTGAGGAACTGCATCACCAATCAGTTGAGTTTAAGAGTCTTCAAGCTCAGTTCGCCAAACTTGAAGACTCCTTAATCGAAAAGGACGATCTGATCAAGAGCCAAACCAAGGAGATTGAAAATCTCAAGAGTCAACTGAATGAGGCTAAGACTCCAACAGATGAAGAGTTGACTAAACAGATCAAGGAGCAGCAAGATCAGTTGAAAAATCAAGAGACTCAGATCGACCAGCTGATAAAGAAGTCAGATTGAAAAACCGAGCAGATAACCGTCCTCCACAAACAGTTGCAAACTGAGAAGGACAATCTAATCAAGTTGTATCAGTCATTCAAGATCATCGAAAACCTTATAAGTTACAGTAGACAGATGGATGACGTGTCAGGACTCAGCTATGATGTTGTCAAGGATACTGAAATTCCACCAGCAACCTTCATCAAAGCTATAGAAGTCACAGCTGTCGAGCCAAACACAGCTGAGTCTACAGAAGTTAATCCAACCTCCACTTCTTAGCAAGTTCAACCGACCAATAGAATTACAACTGAGAAGGGAAAATGAGTAGTGGATGTAGGACAGAATGTTCCATCGGTTGGAATATCAACCGAGGGGGAATGTTCCAAAAGTCAGAAGAGGAATCAGAGGTGTCGAAGGCATGATCACAACCGAACTCAGAATCAGAACCGACCTCTGCATCAACCTCAAAGTCGACCTCGGAAGGAATGGAACCGACCGCAGAACAGACAAGGGTTCAATCATCCGAATCAACAGCGGTTCCAACATCAATTCGACCAAAGGTTCAAACCGAGTCAACCAATGAGGAATAGGTCGAACAACTGGAGATATTCATGCCATAATGTGAATCATCAACTGGGCATGAACAGCTACAGACAACCCTCAGGGAGTTGGAATCAGAATCCGCCACAAAGATTCCAACACGACGTCCGATCATTCAGACAAATCAAACAGGATAAAAATCGCCATCAAAATAGGGGGAAAACCTCACCTCCTAAAGTTCAACATGGGAGAAATCCAACTCCTCCCAAGAAACAGAACATCACTACTAACAACAAGCCTAAGGATAACTGAGGTGTTGTTATAGTTGATGATCAAGGAAAAGTGATCTGGAATGATAAATCCATCCGAGTATACAGGGAAAAGCGACGCACAGTTCCAGGAGAAACTGGTTCTAACCCTCCAGGACCCAACTGAAATTGGGGACCTAAGCGAGTTTTTCTTTGCATGTACAAGAGAAACAGCTGAGGAAGAAGAAGGCGTCTGCAACAATATGGTAATGGACAGTGGATGCTTGAAACACATGACAAATCTGAAGGATTTGCTTGGAAGTTTCGTGGAGAAAGAAGGTCCATCAGTTACTTTTAGTGATAACTCAAAAGGTTACACCAGAGGTTACGGTACCCTTGAAACCAATCATGTTTCAATTTCTAATGTCTCTTATATTGATGGATTAAAGCATAACTTGCTCTCCATCAGCCAATTCTGTGATAATGGTTTCTCTGTCAAGTTTGATGCACAGGGATGCAGGGTTAAAGATGTCGGATCAAAGCAGGTGATATTGTTGGGAAATCGATCACCAACAGGGAATGTCTACTACACTGACTGGAACAGTAGCCTCCCTGACACCTGCCTGTTATCAAAGAGCAGTTCGGATATGAGCTGGCTGTGGCACAAAAGGCTCAACCATCTGAACTTCAAGACGATGAACCGACTCGCCAGACAAGAACATGCAAGAGGCATACCAAACCGAGTGTTTTCAACAACACACATCTACAGTGCATGCCAGCTGGGAAAGCTCGCTAGATCCTCCTTCCGGTTGAAGTCAACTCCCTCAACCGACCGAGTGTTACAGCTGATCCATATGGATCTCTTCGGGCCAGTTACACCAAAGAGCATGAACGGGAATGAGTATACCCTGGTTGTAACTGATGACTACTCAAGATATACGTGGACCATCTTCATGCGCCACAAGAGTGAAACCCGAGATGAGCTGCCCAAGCTGATGGATCGGATATCGAACCAACAAGAGATGAAGATCATGTCTATCCGATCAGATCGTGGAACGGAGTTTCTAAATGAAACCATCATCGAGTATTGCGAGAAGAATGGAATTACTCATCAGACATCAGCCGCGCGTACTCCGCAACAGAATGGAGTAGCTGAGCGAAGGAACAGAACGCTGAAGGATGCAGCCACATCCATGTTAGCCAGCTCAGCTCTGCCAAAGAGATTTTGGGCTGAGGCAATCAACACTGCCTGCTACACTCAGAACCGGTCTCTTCTAACCAAGCGGTTGGGAAAGACACCATATGAGCTATGGAGACGCAGGAAGCCAGATATTTCCTATTTTCGCGTTTTTGGTTCTAAGTGTTATATTCACAACAATGGGAAGACTCAGTTGAAAAATTTTGATGCCAAAGCTTCAAAGGGCATATTTCTTGGATATGCTGCTCGGATCAAGGCATATAGAGTTTTCAACAACAGCTTTCGTGTTGTGGAAATAACACCTCATGTTAGTTTTGATGAATCTACCTTTGAGTGCAGGGAACAGGCTAAAGGACAACAAGCAGATCCAACTGTACCACCAGTTCTCACCAGATCACAAGCTTTAAGGGAAAAGAACCTAGTTGAACCACTGGTTTGGGCAACTGAGGATGAGGATCCATACTCCTCTGAAGATGAATGCGAAGACCCCAGCTCATCCCAAGGGGGAACTTCAGCTGATGCTCCTCCAACTGCATCAGCATCCGAAGCCCAACCGAGTCCGGTTCAAACTAATGTCAATGTTGAGGATCCAGACTCAACAGCTGATCAATCACCAGCTCTGAAGACTCCAACTCAGATTTCAGAACAGCCACAGTTGGAAGAAGAAGGAAGACGCAACCGAAGATGGTATGAAGTTCATTCTACTGACGACATCATCGGAGATCCAACCGAGGGTGTGCGCACAAGGAGCCGAGTTGCAATCCAGAATCAACTGAAGAAGATTCCAACACTTATGCCCAATATGCTGAGGAGTTGGCAGTTCTAGAGGAGTTCGAGCAAGCTGGAGACGTTGCTATGATTTCTTGATTTGTAGCTGATGTGCCAGAACCGAAGAATGTTGGGGAAGCTCTCAACTGTGTCCACTGGACAACAGCCATGCAAGAAGAACTGAATGAATTTCTACGCAACTGTGTATGAGAGTTGGTAGAAAGACCAAATGGTGTCAAGGTGATTGGATTGAAGTGGATTTTCAAAAACAAGAGAGACGCCATTGGATTCATTGTGAGGAATAAAGCTAGGTTGGTAGCTCAAGGATACTGCCAACAAGAATGAATCGACTTTGAAGACTCTTTCGCACCAGTTGCAAGGCTGAAAGCCATCCGAATCTTTCTAGCTTATGCCGCACATCACAAGTTCAAAGTGTATCAGATGGATGTGAAGTGTGCATTCCTCAACGGTAATATCAAGGAAGATGTTTATGTTGAACAACCACCCAGTTTTGAGACTGGAGATGGAAGAGTGTACAAGTTGAAGAAAGCTATCTACGGACTAAAGCAAGCACCAAGGGCGTGGTATGACACTCTTTGTGATTTTCTACTGGACTCGGGATTCAAACGAGGATCAGTTGACAAAACCCTGTTCACCATCAAAGTTGGAGATGATATACTTGTGGTGCAAATCTACGTGGATGACATCATATTCGGTTCCAAGTCATAGGAGCTGTGCAAAAACTTTTCAGATCTCATGAAGGAGAAGTTCGAGATGTCAATGATGGGCGAGATGAATTATTTCCTTGGGTTACAAGTGAAGCAGTCACCAAAAGAGATTTTCATCAATCAGTCCAAGTATACAAAGGAGCTCATCACCAAGTTCGGATTGCAGACAAGTAAAACCTCAAGGATCCCAATGAATACTAACTGAAAGATCGAACCCGGAGCTGAGGGAAAGCTCGTGGATGCCAGCAAGTATAGAGGGATCATCGGTTCTTTGCTATACCTAACTGCCAGCCGGCCAGACATATCATACGCAGTTGGAGTGTGTGCTCGATTTCAAGTCCAACCAAGGGAAGCTCACATGTTGGCAGCAAAGAAGATCATCAAGTATCTGAAGGGTACTGTCAATGTTGGGTTGTGGTATCTAACTGACGACAATATCCAGCTGACCGGATACTCAGATGCGGACCTAGCCGGAGATCGGTTGGACAGGAAATCTACCTCTGGACATTGTCAGTTCATGGGAAGCAAGCTAGTTTCATGGTTCTCCAAGAAACAAGCATGTGTTGCTACTTCTACAACCGAGTCAGAGTATATGGCTGCCGGAAGTTGTTGCATGCAAGTGTTATGGCTCAAGCAACAACTGAGAGATTATGAAGTTGCAACTGGACAGGTTCCCATTCATTGTGATAGCTCGAGTGCCATAGCTATCTCTCTGAATCCTGTTCACCACTCTCGGACAAAGCATATCGACATTCGTCATCATTTCATCCGAGATCATATTGAGAAGAAGGATGTGTCCATGGAGAAGATTCCAACTGAGATTCAGAGAGCTGATATCTTCACCAAACCTCTACCTGAAGCTCGGTTCAAGATGTTATGTGATCTTCTTGGACTGTTGGATCCATCAGATGAGGAGTCAGCCGAGCTGAAAAGTCAGATATCCATCTGAGGGGGAAGCTCAGATAAAGGGGGAATCTCAGATGCGGAGCGCCAACTGAAGACATCAAACGTCAGCTGAACAGATGAACTCGATTCAGCTGATGGTATGCTGCAACAATGGATCAGACGTCAGCTGAACAGACGAACTCGAGTCAGCTGATGGTAAGCCGCAACTGCTGAACACAGCTGATTCAGACATCAGCTGGCAGGTATCATTTATGACTGAAGGTGTTATGTTCTTAAATGAGAATGTTTGAAATAAATTCAAACATTCCTGAGCTAGTCAGTTACATTAAAATAGCCATCAGGTCGCATCAAATGTAAAGTACGGCTGAGCATCCATAGCCTACTTTATAGTGCGACTGGACTGACATGAAACTGTACACCTCCTCACGCGCTGATTGGAACTCAGATCAAAACGTCGAGTCAAAGATGGTCAACAGTCGCGTAATCTTAGTCGTTGATAGATTCGCGCCATTTAACCCCAGCCGTCGATCTCATCCGAGTCAAAGACCTATTTAAAGCGGAAAATCAGGAAGTGATTCTTACCTTCTCTATTCGTGCATATCTTTATTAACTGTTCATCATCCCCTCCGAAATTGTCTCACCATTCTCAGTAATATATTTCTTCCTTCTTTGCATATATATACTCCGCTGAGATGACACCTAAATCAAAAACTTCAAAGAAGATGGTATCTGCAGAACCAGCTACATTTCAGGAATCCTTCGACATGATGATGTCAAAGATTCATTTTGAACAGATTCTATCCAGGGAAGCCCTGACCTCGCCGGAACTCACTCCCGTCGCCACCATTCTTTCCGACCACGGTCTGCTTATCTGGGCAACCCTTTCTCCTTCCAAGCTGCTCAGGAAGCAGGTCGCCCATTTCTACAGGAATCTGCAACGCGATGCAGAACTCGGCCTTGTCACGACCATCCCGTACAAGCAACGAAACAGCACTTCCCGTTCGATGGAAGACACCGCCGTCGAAATCAAAGTGTCCAAAGAACTGTAGAAGATCATCCCCAGAAATCGGGAGGCCATAGACGTCATGGGGAACTTCCCAGACAAGGATGCAGATGCATTTCTGCAAACTATCCTCCTTGTCCCCGAACCTTTGAAGGGGAGTATGCAGAGGACCAAACTGAAGCCGGAGCACCGACTTCTGTTTGATGTGATTTCAAAATGCACCTTCGCGTATGGAGGAGCTTTCGGTGATATCAGCAGACCGAAGCTCAAACAACAGAAAGCTTTGGAAGAACACCACAAGATTGACTGGCTGGGCTACCTTGAAAGCCAGCTGTGGGCAGAGAAGCTGAAGATCTCCAACACGGCAGCTGAGTCCGGAGAGCAGCTGTTGAGTGTCAAGGGGACACTCAACTTCGGCACCAAAATTTCAACCCTGATCCTCCAAACTACCAAGGGTCAGATGCTGACGTGGGAAGGGAGTGAGGACCCTCCGTTCAGCAAGCTGATGTTGTTCCCAACAGCCAAAAAGGCTAGGGATGTTGTGGAAGCAGTGTACACACCGAAGAGAGCATCCAAGCCAGCTGTGGAGACGGACCCAGCTGCCCGCCGCCCTACAAGGACCAAGCCTGCCAAACGCCAGCTGGAGGAGGTGGCTGAAGAAGAAGAAGAAGAAGAAGAAGAAGAAGAAGAAGAAGAAGAAGAAGAAGAGGTGGAACCCCTCCAGAAACGGCCCAGAATCAGAATCATCCAGCCAGCAGCTCAACCAGCTGCAACGGGTCTTGTGGTGGAGACACCAGCTGAGAAATCAACCGAATCTAGCCAGTTGGTTGATGCAGCTGCGTTCGTGATTCAACCCCGCCAAGAAGAAGAGATAGCTGAAGGGGTAGAGATCCACGTGGAGGAATCCAGCTCCTCCTCAGATGACTCTTCTTCATCTGAGGAGTCCCACGACAATCCAACTGGAGCTGATGCCAGCCAGAAAAACCCACCTGTGTCTGAGGAAACAATTGAGCCAGCCCAGTCTCTACCCAAAGAGGATCCAGTTCTCTCAACTGGTCCTCAGTCAGATATCCCGAGCCTCATGCTCGATGCCAACGTTGAGACCGTTCTTTTAGCCAACGTTGATGAAACCGTTGAACTCATTGCCTTCGATATAGACCCCCCACCAATTGATGAAGAAGCCAACCGCCAGGCGATCTTGGCTGAGTATGAAGGCCGGCTGGACTACTGCTTCCGCAAACTGATCGGCATGTTCCCCGAGGCAAGCTCAATGCCCATCTTTGCCATGTTCGGGACGGAACTGCTCTATCAGTTTAGCGTGATATACAGCTACTGGTACGTCAAGGAGGAAACCCTCAGGATCCACGGTTGGGACAGGTTAAAGGTTGAAGAATCCAACCTGAGGATGTGCTTCGACTATCAGAACCTGGAGGTGGCCTACAACCAGAAGGTGGCTGTGCTCCGTCGTCGCATGGACCTGAGTCAACAGTAAAGGACAGATACCAGAGAGCTGTGCAGCAATCCTAGAGCTGTACAATTTCTGGATCATATGTTGGCCAAGAATGCCGACCATCTGGAGGATGTCGATGAAGCTGACGAGGCTGCCAAGAGAGAAGAAGCGAAGCTCAAGAATTACATGGCCAACCGAACAACCCTGGTTGTCGTGGACCCAACAGCACAGCCACAACAGCAACATCTGCCTGGACCCTCTGATCAGCCAGCTCACTCCACCGATGTTATCTGTGAGCTGATCACTGAGAGGGTCAACCAGCTGAGGCAGGAGCTGTTGTCCAAAATCAACCACAACAAGGAAAAGGAAGCTGACAAGATAAATCAGCTGATGGAAGAAAATGCGTCCTTGAAGACTCAGCTGGGTCAACTCTCCTCCTCCCTACAGCAAAAGCTTGAAGGCCTCTCCACTTCTACCAGCTCGGAGGTCAAGGATCTGAAGAAGGCGGTTCAGGGACTCAGCTCGAACTTCAACGTCTTCAAGTCCGTTGCTGAATCTGATCTGGCAAAGTCCCAGCAGACACAAGACCAGGAGTGGATGTCTCAGTTCGCAAATTTTCGAGCTGAGTTCGTCACCCTTCACAAAGATGTCTCTGCAACCTTTGCAGCTTTGAAGAAAGCCGAGCAGGAACGCCAGGACCTGGAGCTGGCCAAGAAGGTGGAAGAGAAGGATGTTGTGGACGAACTCTTCTCCCGAGTTCAACAAGCTGAGGCCAAGCTGACCTCTCTGGATGGCTCGGTTGCCACCCTTTTGGATGATGCCAAAAAGGGGGAAGGAAAGGAGCCAGCAACTGTTGCTGGACAGGGAAAAGGTGTTCACCAACAGCAGGGGGAAGAAGGAGTGCCAGTGCCAGCTGAATCGCAGGAGGAAAGAGCTGAAGGATCGCAGCTGAAGGAGTCTGAGCAGGAACTGGAAGTCTCCCACGGCCTCGTAGCCGAGCTTACAACCGAGCTCGATGCCGATCTTGACGGGATCTCTGTTGAAGATTGCATCGAAGCTGCCAAAGCTATGGGGGAGTCCAAGGAGAAATACTTGAATCCCTCTTGGATCAAGAAGTTCGCTGCGGATCAAGCCAAGAATGTGGCCAAGTTCGAGAGGGAACTGGCCAAAATTGAGAAGAATGTTGACAGGAATAAAGCCAGCCGAAGCGTGCGAAGAATAAACAAACATCAGATGAAGGTTGAGGCTAGGAAGAAGACGCAGCAGCTGCAAAAGAATGCCCCGCTCCCGTCACGGTTCCCACACATTGACAAGTGGATGAACGTTGAGTGGAACGATGACTAGAAGCAGTTCAAGCATGAATTTATCAATGACTTTTATTACAGGAAGGTCTACTCAACTGAAGACCCAAGGCAAGCCTTCAAGGAAGCCTTGTGGGAGCTCAGATCTGGAGATCCTGGAATGTTTAGTCAGTTTAAAAGGGCCATGCTGAAAGCTCAGCTCGATCCCAACACCGTTCCAGTTCCGCAGAAGCTCAGATATCGCCCTCAGATGATCAAAGGCACAAGTACTTCGAACAGAAATGCGATCATGGCTGAGGCGAGACAAATCTGCAAGGAACATGGTGTCAACTCTGGGATCGAGTCAGCTGCGAAGAGAGAGATCTTTGACCGTATCTTCAGCAAGTACAGTCAAGAGTATTTTTGAGCTGATGAAGTTTTTGGAGCTGATAGTTTTTGGAGCAACTGATGTATCTTTAACTGTTTTTGTACTTAACCGTGTAATCATCAGTTGTAATGAAAACTTCAAAGTATATATACGATTCAACTTGACGCACAATATCTCATTGTCCAAGCTATGAATCGCAGTCTTTTAAATACCATGTTATAACTGTGCTAATCCTTTGATGTTTTATCTTATAGACTGTCTAGAATTTCAGCTGAGATTTTAGATAAGTTAGTGAGGTTTAGATCAATAGTGGTTTAAAGTTGTAAGTTGTTTTGGCATCATCAAAAAGGGGGAAATTGTTGGGAAATTTATTAGTATGAGTTTTGATGAATTCCAAAACCAACTGACCCCAACCGAGTAAATGTTGCCAGTTCCTAATGTTAGAGGTTAGGCTCGCTGTTTGAGCAATGTTAAGATTTTATCTTTACAGATCTCCAGCTGAAGACGGCAACATAGCAACACTCGGATACAACCCCGGATGAAAGATCGGATAAGGAACATCAGTTACAAGACTCTGCCTGATGAGAGAGCTTTGTAAGGAAATGCTTTTTGATAGCTGAGAGTTCAAACCAACTGTTCAGTTGGAACATCAGCTATAGAATGCCATCCGATAAAGAGAATGTTTCAAGAAGGGGGAAGTTATAAAGAAGTCTCAACATGAAGTTCAAAGTCGGCTGAGAGTTCAACGGTTCAGTCAGAACATCAGCTGAAGACCACTCAGATGAAGATCAAGATTTTCAACCGACTAACTGAGGCTGACTGTCAGAAAGGTTTGAATTTGAATTTCAAAAGGAAGTCACATGAGGGTTTGACCGTTCAGTCATTACCCCATTTGACCCAACACAAGGCTGTCTCAGATGGAAAGCAGAAGAGCACAGATGCCATATCGGGAAAGTCTGCAGAGATGAGAGACAAGCCATCGCTTTCAACGATCAGAGATCAACAGCTCCTCCAACGGCTAGTTGATACTCTCCGCTTATAAATAGAGGCCTTCATTCATTCGAGAAGTAGGCAGACACAGAAGACACAGACCAGAGAATACACACACGCAAGAAGAAATCTAAGAGCGAAAGAAAAGAGAAATATTTTTAACGAGCTGAACTGAATCTCTTAGAACATCACTAGTTGAGAGTTCTAGAGTTAGTTGGTTTTTGTGTCTTTAGATCGAACCTTGAGAATATCACTTAGTGAGAGTTCGTAGAGTGTTAGATCATAGCTCACTTCACGTTCGAGCTTTTAGTTGGAAACCCATTTTCTTTCACCTGAAAAGGTTTAGGATTCTACTCTTCCTGCAATTGAGTAGTTAGGCTGTTTAGTGCCCGGAAACTAAACTGTAAGGTTGATAAGTACCCGCAAACTTATCCTTAACGGTTGCTCAGCCCGCGTAAGCTGAGTGGTTTGTCCAGAATAACTTGGACAGAGTTGTTTGGACTCACAGCTCCCCGTGGACGTAGAAGGGTTATCTCCGAACCACGTTAAATCCTGTGTGTCTGTGTTTATTTCTGTTCAGTTACTTATTGCACTTTCAACTGACCAATCTAACCGACATACAAACTGCATATTTGCATATTCAACTGTTTTGGTTCTTGACCAACCCTGCATTAAAGCGTGAGTTATTTTTACGAGTATAATTTCCACCACATTCCGCACAGCACCACTCTCACAGCTGAGTTCTCTTACTCAGTTGTGATTTCAGCTGAGACTTTCTTTACTCAGTTTGAAGTTTTTGGTGGTTAAGCTTTCAAAGTTGAAAAATCCTAACTGGTGTATTCCCCCCTCCCCATACACCAGTAACTCGTATCGGGACCATCAACAATATCACAAGTCCTATTTTTTAAAATAACATTGTTAACAATTGTAAGTTGTGGTAAAAGAAACTGTTTAAATATCGGAGGGAGTACTTTTTAAATTTACAATATCACAAGTCCTATTTTTTAAAATAACTCTGTTAACAATTGTAAGTTGTGGTAAAAGCAACTGTTTAAATATCGAAATAACAAAACAAACATAGCACTAAGACTATTCGCAGTAGTAGTGTCTCTATGGGGGATTTTTATGGGTTTTATGGAGATAGAAACAGTGAGCTGCAGTGAAACTGTCTCTATGGAGTGTCTATATCTAATTTCTGAATTTGTATTTTGTATTAATTTTAATAAGAAATTTTGAAAATTTCATTAATTTAAATAAATAACTAGTACAATACATTAATTGAAATAAAAAATTACATTAATTGAAATTTTTAAACTAAAATACATCATACTCGACAACATATCCAAATCGGCTCCAAACATGCTCGATCAAATCATTGGTGAGCCGATGGTGCGTCCTTGTATCTCTCAACATGGCATCCTATTTGAGATAATCTTTTCAGGACAGCGGATTGGGGACCGGTTTACAGCACTGGTCGTCGTTATTTTTGTGTCCTCCCTCCAGTTCACAACGTCCTCCCTCTTGTCTTCAATTATCATGTTGTGCAAAATGATGTAGGTAAACATAATGTTGCGGATGTGCTTTCTGTTCCAGTTCCGCGCTGGGTTCTGGATAATTTCCCATCGGGATTGAAGAACACTGAACGCCCGTTCGATATCTTTCCTCGCTTCCTGCATTTTCTTGAATCGCGCTGACTTCGGGTCCATTGCAAGCTGGAGAGCCTTGATCAGAGCCGGCCAAGATGGATAGATCCCATCGGTTAAGTAGTAACCGTCGTCGTAGTGCTTTCCGTTCACCACGAATTTGCACGGTAGAGCCCTATCTTCAAGCACGTCCTCGAATAAGGGTGACTGATTGAGGAAGTTGATATCGTTGTTGGAGTCGGCTACTGCAAAAAAAACATGTCACACCTATAAATCTTGAGACGCCATGGCCTCAAGAATCAAGGAAGACATGCCCACATCTTCTCGCGTGTAGGCAGCCGTCCACGCCTTCGGGCAATTCCTCCACGCCCAGTGCATGCAGTCCAGGCTACCGAGCATCTCCGAAAAGTGGTGCCTCTCCTCATGCATCCGCAACAGCCGAGCGGTGTCTTGAGCATTTGGCTTCCTCAAGTACACGTCACCGAAGAGCTCGATGACAGCTTTGCAGAGCTTCCGAAGGCAAAGACGACCTGTGCTATCTCCGATCTTCAAGTATTCATCGAATATATTTGGCGCTCATTTGCCGGTTGCATCTCGTTTATGCTTGAAGTAGCACACATTCTGCTCCAACGTCTCGCAAATCTTCAAGAACAGATGCATATCTGGAAAAGTCGACGGAAAAATGTAGGGTCATACGTCGGGTTAGCGTTGAAGTAGTCGGACATCAATTGTTGTAATGCCGCCTCCCGATCGCGGTGTACCACCGTCCTCTTCCCCTTCTTTTTTTTCTTAGCGGCGAAGATTCGAGCTACAGCAGTCTGGAGGTTCATGACCATCGACAAAATCTCGTCGTCAGTGCCATGAGAAAAGTAGCCAATTGACGATTCGGACGAGGAAAACATTTTTTTACGAAAAATAGAGAGCAAAAATAGAGAAAAAACTAGGTAAAGAAGATGAATTTGGTGTGGAGAAAATGGTGAGAAGAAATGGAGAATTTACAGGTGAAATTATAAAAAAAAAAACAAATTTTTTGGCTAATTTCAGTCGTTGCCGAACGGCTATTTTTTTTTTAATAAGAGCGCGTGTCCTACACACGCCGAATTGAGACCGTCTCGATGCGTCGGGACCGGCTCAAGCCCCCTGGTGCTACATCGGCCCGTCTCGTCGACGCGGCTATCTCGAGCCTGCCGACGAGACAGCCGATGTGGCTAGTCTAATGTACAAACCAACATTATCTATAAGTTACAAATATAACATACATTGTTCAATAAAACAAAAACTCTCTCTCTCTCTCTCTCTCTCTCCAAACTCTGAAGAAGTTGGAAATCTTGAACCCAAACGACAAACTAAACCAGCCTCTTGTAGTTGTACCATCATTCAAAGAAACCGATGCTTACATCCCTAAAAATTGCCTTCCCGCAGCGGTGTGTGCTGAGTAGAAGAAGCTGTGGCACATATTCAGCCCCACTATCGTCTCCTGCCTCTCCTCCGCCACCATGAACATTATCATGCAGGCCTATGCCAGCCACCTCGGTGATCTTGAGCTAGTTTCCATTTCTATCGCCAACAACATCATCATCGGCTTCAACTGGGGCCTTCTGGTAATACCTCAAGATTCCCACCAATGTCTTTATAAGTCGAGTCTGTTTGCCTCTACTCATAACACTCTTTTAATTTATTACACAATCTCTTTTTTGCGTACTACAGTTCAAATTCCACAAACATCTTCATATCGAGCCCTTTAATTTGTCTATTTGTCAGTCAACATTTAATTTCTAAGTAGTGACTGCAAGTTACTTCTTGTCTTTTAACCATGTTAATTATTACACAATCTCTTTTTGTCAGCATAGCTCAAATCCCATCAACGTTTTCCAGTTCAAAAATTTCAAGTAGCGGTCGCGAATTTCTCCCACATCAATCTCTTATTTTCATCAACATTTCTAAATTCCACCAACATCTTTTAAATCGAGCCCGTCTGTTTACTGGCGGACCTACATGTAGCTCAGGGGAGCCCTAGCCCCCTCAATTTTTTTTCCCTCTTGTACACTTATAATATACAATCATGTTTTGTATGTATAATTGTACCTTCGATTGCCGTTGTGATTAGGATATCGAGAAATATCTTCAGGAAAACAACTCGGTTTCTCAAAGAAAATATATTAAAATTGAGTTCGATGCAATGCGTCTATATAAAAAAAAATGTAGTCCCATCATCATACAATAATGAGGCACCCGAAAAAAAAAGTTGGGTCCACCCCTGCGTCTCAGTCTGTCTAGCGGCTGCAAGTTACCCCTCGTCATGTCATTGTAATTAGGCATGGCGAGCGCGTTGGAGACGTTATGCGGGCAAGCCTTCGGCGCGAAGAAATATAGCATGCTAGGCATATACATGCAGAGATCATGGATTGTCCTCTTCCTCTGCTGCTTCCTGGTCGTGCCGCTCTACGCCTTCACGACGCCGCTGCTGAAGATGATCGGGGAGCTGGATGACGTGGCTGAGCAAGCGAGGACGGAAGCGGTGTGGTTGATCCCGCTGCACTTCAGCTTCGCATTCCAGGGCCCGGAGCAGAGGTTCCTGCAGAGCCAGCTAAAGATGGGGCCATTGATATGGGCCCAACTGGTGGATCAAAACAAAAGTAACAAAATCTACGATGAATCGAGACAAAACAAATATCAAAACAAAGTACTACTTAGTAACAAAATCTACGATGAATCAATCAACATATTTCTCCATCGTATGTAAAATACTAAATTTTTCAGTTGAACGAGATCCTAAAATAAATAAATAAATGATTAAATAGACAATATCTCATACAGTGTTTGAATAAATTATTAAAAAATTAATATTTATACTAATATTTATAATTCTACTATAAATTACACACACACACAAACACACACATACATATATATATATATATATAAATGGGTTTGGGTAGCGGATAACCGGATGTAATTGTTCAAATCCGTCCCAAAGCCATTTAATATTTCTTAAACCCGCCCCATCAGAGTTTGAGAGGTGCAAGTACCCACAAAAACCCGACTCATTGTCATCCCTAGTCCTATTTTATGATTTTATGGAAGAATCAATTTTCTAAATTTATTTAGTCATCGTTACAAATTATTAAGTTTTCTTGATTTTTCATACAATGAGAATAGTGATGAAAATTAAACATACTAACTATCCTTATGTACGAATATTTTAAATTGCAATTACTTATTCGAGGACGAAAGACAGTAAATACTGAAGACTATATTTTAATTTTTTAGTGTTTCTTAAATATTTGCACTAGTTACTCATAATTTCACATGCCCAAATCCAAAAATAAATACCATAAATTTATGTCCAAATGCGTTGCAGCTGAAAGTGAAGAAGGCGAGCAACACTCTCGACTGCAAAGTCGAGCAACACTCCCCACGGTGAAGTCGACTATTCGAACAGAGGCAAATGGCAAGCTCAAGTGGTTCTTCGGCAACTTCCGATGAAATGTTCCCTAATATGGTGAGTCCGTCGTGCTATCTCTGTCGCCCTCCTCGATCTTGCGAGCATGGTATGGCTATCGTACAGACCTCGCGTATGCCTGACAATCCCGGTAGAAGATTCTTGTGTTGCAGGGCTAGCGGAGTGAGATTTCTTTCCTGATTATTGGAATTTCTTTGGTTAATTTAATTTTTATTTTTGTTGAATTGATAATGGAATATTATTTGCATTGTCAATTCACAGAAAGCTGGAGGTTGCGATGATTGAGACTGGGTTGATGAACCCATCACGAACCACTATAAAGGTTACATAAATAACCTCAAGAATGAGCGTGATATGGCACGGGAGCAGCTCCGTCATGCCTTGCTCAGGGAGAGTATGAATGATGATCGGTTGCAGCCACTAATGAATGAGTGCAATGAAGCCAAGACCAAAATTGTTGACTTACAGCGCAACATCGAAGATCTGGATTGCTGCATTGCTGATCTTCAATCTGACATTGACAAAAAAGAAGTCACTATTGAATCGCAAGCTAAATTAATTAGGGTTTTGAAGATTGCTTTTGGCTTGATGCTAATCATCATGGCATGTATGTTGTGTACTAAATAGTACTAGTAGTTCAATCTGGATTTGTTGTATTTTGTGTACTAAGTAATCCGGCCAAGTAATTCATGTTGTTATTTTGGTAATGCAATCAGCATGTATAATAATCTTGACATTAGCATTGTAATTTTGCAATGTAATATTGCATTTTCAACTTTTGATTGGGATTGTAAATTTGTTTTCATTAAGCAGTTAGTACATAAAATGATACCAAAACATAACAATACAAATTTCAATTCATTCAAAAGATGCATCCATGCATTGCACAATAATTGTTAAACATGGATTTTCTCATCTTTATAAGCTTAATTGATGTCAATTTGTATTGGGAAATCATGTTTGGAATGAATTTTGTGCTTAAATATTGTTAATTTATGAAATATGATGCTTGTTCGTTGTTTGTTTGATTTTGCAGAAATTTGGAGTTAATCTTATGCAAATTGAACATGATAGAATGAAAGTACAGTTCGATAGGAGTTTGTAGGCGAAAACGGATCAAAAATCGGAGTTATAACGAAGGAGAACGGGCCAAGACAAAAATGTTGCGCGCTGGCCCAGCACACACGCGGACAGCACACGAATTTTCTAGATTTGTGCTATTTTTGGTTATTTTCTCCTATTTTGGTTATTTCCTACTCCTACTAGGATACAACTTTGTACTCCCCACACCTATATATATGTCCTCCAAAACACATCTAGACTCATCTCTCATATATTATTCTTAGTTTTAATTTTCTTTAAGCTTTGTCTTGGAGTTTTGAAGACTTGTTCAAGAGTTCAAGACGAGATTTGTTTCGACTACGGTTTTTCTTATTTAATGTTTATGATTTCTTTTTCTTTTGATTGTGTGTTTTCTTTAATTATGAGTAGCTAATTTTCTTATATCCTAGGGTTAGAGAGTAGATGGATAATTAATCTTTGACTCTTAGTCAATTAATCAATTACGACCTTCTCTTCTTTCTTATGTTCTTGATTTGTCTTGCATGCTTGATTGATTGGCCACCAATTTTGCATATTAGTTGTGTTAATTCAATAGTCGGGAGATAAGGATTAATACATGAACTGGAACATAGGACACGCATTGCAAAATAATCGGGAGGGGACGAGCCTTGTGTGAGATCATTAATCTTAGGATCTTTTTGGAGTTGCATGCATATGATGTTTGTCGGGAACGAAAACCCTTGCATGTGATCAACGGTTTATTCGCTACGGGAGTAGATTTACGCTATCTTTGTGATTGTTCTAAGAAGAGCCGAGTCCCAGTGTTAATTGATTGATTGATTGAGATTTGAATTTTAATTGTCCATTGAAATCGAAGCCTTAGGATACCTTTTTCTTATTTGCATCTTTACAGAGTTTTGTCTGCTTTTTATTTGCGATTCGTTTTCTTAATTAGTTTCAGTAAAAATTCAAAAATTAAAGTTTGTAGTCTAAATAGAGGATAATAGTTGAAAGTAGTATTTGCTAAGTTGAATCAGTCTCTGTCGAATACGACCTTGCTTCCATATACACAATAGCACCCGTACACTTGCGGCGTGTTAAAGAAAAATGCGAACAATAATGTAGCAGTCTAAAGTGTACATCATCACCTTACAATCCATTATAAGCAAATGTGTTCTCAAAAACCACAAAAATATCAAACATCAAACAACATTGTATTTGTACTTGTACATCTAAAAAACCGACTACAAATAAACAATCTATATCTACGGTTCAGCAAACCCTCTTGCACTCCTACTCTCTTGTGTTATGGGGGTATTCTCCACTGCACTTTGCTGGGAAGATGGTTGCATGCTTGAAGATAATCCTTCTCCAACAAGTCTTAACCTTTTGTAATTGTTCATGTTGGCACAACTCTTACTTGTCATAGAAGGCTGACACATTTAAGAAGCATTTCCAGTCTTCTCGTTGATGTATACACCACTTCCTTTCATTGCAATTGCTCTATCATTGAAGAAAGCTGATTTTCCTTGCCTTGTTGATTTGCCTTTTTTGGAAGCTGTTTGTGCTTGCTTGTCCTTTCTCCCCACTTGAGCAGCAGGCTTGGCAGGTCTTCCTACTTTTCTCTAGTGTTCAAACAAAAGAAAATAATAAGCATAAAAAAATGATTTGCAGTTATATCACAAATGTGTTATTATACCTTCTCAATAGGTTCCTCCACCATAGTTGGATTCTTACAAGATGCTTTATTGTGGCCTTCTTGTTTGCAGTTGCCACATCTGATTTTAATTTCATGCTTTGTCATTCTCCCATTCTTCTCCTCAGGAGCTCAAATTCTTTTCTTCTTTGGCCTTCCTGGCATTTTCAATTTTTCAGGTGGTTTGACCACATCACCTTCAACTTCAGGCCACATTTTCTCCCCCACAGTTGCTGGAATCCCCCACTCAAAAGCACTTAAGTATCTCTCCACAGTATAGTAATCTGAAACATAGTCAACTAGGTCCCTCTCTAGAAATCTCATGGCAGATATCGCATGCTTACATGGAATTCCAGTTAAATTTCATGCCCTACATGAACATGTATTGATGTCAGTGCTAGATGTTTTCACATGACACAAAAAAATTTCTCCCTCACAATGAACCTCGAATGTACCATACATGCCAGGCACTACATGACAGTTTGCACTCAACTGTTTCTCATCCTTCAAAAGTTGTTTAACATTAGGAGTTAACTTACCTGTCACCTTACACATGTAATTGTATTTCTCCACCTACCTAGCCATCAAAGAACTCCTAATTTCTTCCAACATATGGATCATATGCTTATCCCTAGCCTTAAGTATATAACCATTGAAAGTCTCACTAATGTTATTGTCTACACAATCACTTTTTGGAACAGCTGAGATGAAGGCCTTACAGAAGTTGCTGGTGTCCCTTGCCATGAAATCTTCATAAGCAGCCACACTCTCTTCCCTCAGCGCTTGAACATATTCCTTGAATTTCCCTTCATATGTGGCATAGGCAGCAGCAAAGAAGCATTTCTTTAAAGTGGAGCCTTTGTAATGCTTCTTCCAGTTCACGTAGATGTGTCTTGAACAATTCCTATGCTCTGCCTGTGGTGTCAAATTTGCAACTGCATTTATAAGTCCCTGTCATGAATCACAACGTAAAGGAAATTAGTGTAAAGGAAATTAGTTTAATCACAAATAACTTATTAAAATGTTACCTTTGGTTGGTCACTTATTATAGTCCATCCCCTTCCATCTCCCAACCTTAAATCATCCACCAGATGCTGCAGAAATCATCTCCAACAGACTTCATTCTCACATTCCACTACTGCCCAAGCAATAGGAAACATGTTATTATTTTCACATTTACCAGTTGCACACAACAAAAACCCTCCCAAATAAGTTTTCAGAAAGCATCCATCTATGCTAATCACATGCCTACAGCTAGCCAGAAACCCTTTTCTTAATGCAGTCATCCCCATGTAAAATTCTTTGAAAATATTTCCATCTGTCAACACTAGATCATATCTGCCCTCATGGTCAACTCTCCTCAACTCAGCCAGATATCTTCTAATCACTTTATAATGACCATCTACTGAACCTCTGACCATCTCATGTGCAATTGTCCTTGCCTTGTACAGCATGTTCTTAGGTACTCTAGTCTTGAATCTCTCACAAATATCTGTAGCCCAATCCACTATATTTATGTTGTGTTTCAATCTGAAAGAATTCAAGTACCTCTTAGCTAGCTATTTGGAGCTCAGCAACTTGTTGCTCATTGTCATCATGCAGTCATGGTCACCAGCATAAGACTTTAGCATGAAAGTTCCATTTGCCTTCACAGAACTAGCATAGATCTTCCATGGACAAGGTGGAGTGCATTTTGCCAACATTTTGTGTTTAGAGACAGCTGTAAACCGAATATATCTTTGATGCTCAATGGCCCAGCTAGTTAATGCTTCCCTGCACTGAAAACCATCCTCAAAATACATCTCAAGCACAAGCTCTAAACTTTTATGATCACATCTCGGATCATAAACTATCTTCTTTTTCCTCATCCTCTCATCACATTCCTCATCAGATTCAGAAGTATCAAACTCTCTCTCATCATTTTCATACTCAGATACTTTGTCTTCTTCAAAGTCATTCTCAAAACCATCATGTTCATTAATAACAACAAATACATTCACCACATCTTTCAGTTTTCTTCTAAGCTTGATGTTTTCCTCATTAGAGATATACTCAAGGTCAGCTAGACTAACATCAGATAAATCAGAATCACTAGGGATGTAGTCACCAGAATCACTATACTCACCATCACTCTTACCCACACCAATGTTATCACCATCATCAATCTCTGTCTCAACATCACCATGCCACCCCCAATCTCCTGTGTATTTATTACCATCTTGCCAACCTACATGTGTATCATAAAGACCCTCACCATTCTCATCTGTTTTCTTATTTTGATCTACACCACTACCATTTTCCTCAACATCTGTCTCACCATTTCCCTCAGCATCACCCTCACCATTCCCCTCAACATCTGCCACCTTGTTCCCACCATTTCCCTCACCACTTGCCACCTCCTTCTCAGCTATATCTACCAGAGTCTTACCACCTTCCACAAATACACTTAGCAATCTAAATTTCCCCACATAAGACAACAATTTCATCACATCTTTATCATCCACTATCTCCTTATATGCATGAGCCCTAGGGATTCTATACCACAACTTGTTCCATGCATGAAACCCTAATTCTTTAATCAAGTCAACCAAGTCAAAATAACCAAACCTATCACGGTCTAGCCCAAATTTACCAACAAAATTACCTCCTATGTACTTAGAATGAAGTCTTTCAGACGAATGTTACCACCATAATAAATATTCAGTCTAAAATATTGACTGCAAAAGGAACAAAAAAAAAAAAGGAAATAATAAGCAACGAAAAACCCTAACACATCCAAAATCGACAGAAAGCTACTCCCAAATAACAAATAATAAAGAAATAACAGAAAGTGACCAAACAATATAAACAACATAAATATAGAAATAGCAGATGAACCTACATTTTTGCCATTATACCGGCAGAAAGCAACTCCAAAGCGAGTAAGCGGTGGATTTGAGCTCTGGTACCATGAAAATTACTGAGATAAGAAACTTGGAGAATAATTTTCATTACTATTCACGTGAAGAAGAATACAGCAGAAATCCTATTTATAGCTAGCAAACTAATGCTGACTCATCAATTCTAATAGAAGCTAATACGACTGTTACAATGGAAAAGAATAAAAGCAGAGACTGCATGAGAATCCTTCATGCTATTCACAATATATATCTTTGCTTCCTTGAATATTTAGTTTTTCAAAATCAGAAATAACTTGGATTGCTCTATTCTGATAAAATATGTGTCAATTCATTTACCGACAGACTTTGATAGATTTCACCGACAAAAATTTCCGTTCCTAATGCGCTCCTTTATTATAGTGCTACTAGCTAGTTAATTTGTTGTACCTCAAAAAAATCCCCTCTTCTCTCTGAAGAAATATAATAAATCAATTGCACTAACAATTTTATTTATTTATTTATTTATTTATTTATTTTGTTTTGAGGGAAAGTGTAGTCACAATTTATACATAAGTCATCTCGACATTAATTATATCCCTCTTACATCAATGCGTGGCTTATAAAATGGTTCAATGTGTGGACCTTTTTTCTCCACATCAAACTTTGCAAATTAAAGTATAAATGTTGTAATGACGTTCTTAAATTTTCTCTAGAGGCAGAAAAAATGATATGAATGTCCATATGGATTAAAACTTTGTGCTTAGTAGAAGGACACAATCGCAAAGTATTTAAGATCGGTTCCCCTTCAAGGATATTCTAACAAGGACGATCTTCTCTTTAAATAGAGAAAGATCTAAAATAGTACAAGGAGTGTGCACTAAAGGTAACGGTTGAAAGTTTTTACGAATAAAAAAAAATCTAAAACAGTAGGAAAAATAGTCTTGAAGGTTGAAGTCTTGATGTATATTTTTTATATATATATTTTTTCTTTTTATGTTTCTAAATGCGATCATATTATATTAATTGAGTAAAAATAACATACGTATTCTAATCAATATATACTATTTTTCTGAATTTCCCAATAAATATTCCTATATATCTTTCTCTATATAATATATAAGGTTTTTTTAGGGGATGTTATATTTCAGGGTTATTTGCAAATCAAATCACAACATTTTACACTTATTTGCAATTTCAACGTGTCTTTTAAAGTGTTGCAAATCAAATCACAATTTTTTCAATTTTTACAATTAAGATCACGTCCAATATTTTTCCGAGAGCCAGAGAAATGTGGCGTAGACTATTTCTCATCCAAATTTTGTGCCACATTTTTTATTATTTTATTCAAATTTTGTGCCACATTTTTTAATTATTTTATTCAAATTTTGTGCCACATTTTTTAATTATCAAATTTTGTGCCACATTTTTAAAATATTGGTATTTAAATAACTTTCTAATGGGTAATTATAGTAGATTATTTTTATGTAAAAGACTATTGTGAAGTCCGTTTAGCCCATCATGGATAGTTGACAAAGTCTGCATTGGGGCCTTTGCCAGGAACGTAATAAAGGACCTAATTGCGGGTCATTAAGTTTGCGAGAGAAAAATAAATTTGAAGAAAAAATTACACCAAAAATTCTGATCTTTTTTTAATTTTTAATTTTAAATTAAATTTTTCAAATTCGTAAATTAATGTATAATTTTCAATTTGATGTAATTACCTTTCGTGCTCGATTTTTCTCCAATTTGCTGCTAACATAGAAGCTGGAATTTTCTATGTAGTAAACTCTTCGCTCGACAAACGACGTCGTACTAGGCAAATATAAAACGAGGGAAAAATGCACCAAAATCCTGACGTTTTTTTAATTTCCGGTTTTAAACCAAACCTTTTTAAAATTCGCAAATTAATGTACGACCTTCCAATTTGATGCAATTACCTTCCACATCCTGTCTCCGGCAGAAATCGACTGCCTACGTGGTAAATTATTTCCTTACGTGGTATTAATTATGCATATCTGATATTAATTGGTGAATGGGCACAAAACGACATCGTTTTACTCCTGTCCTAAACGACGTCATTCCTTTAATCATATATGAGGTGAAAAAGCAGACCCAAAATAACACAACACTCTAAATCAATAACCCTAATTTCCTAATACTCTATTACAGACAGAATCGAATCTACTTTGCTCTGTTTTTGTTTGATGATTTGGCTTAAGTTATTGCTCGAATCTACTGATAGAGTATAGGTTATTGTTCATCTTTTGTCTTGGTGCACTTTATCATTGCTCAACTGGTGGAGCTGTGGTCCCGATAGCGATGAAGCAGAATCAATGGAGGGCAAGTAGCCGCTGCTGAGCTTCGGGATTATTCCAAGATCCAGATGTACCAATGAAGAACCCATGGAGATGAGGAAGCCGATGGAAAAGAATTATGGAGATGAAGTCTGTTGAAAAAAATTCTGGCTTCCATGTCAGCAGCAAATTGGGGGAAAATTGGGCACGAGATGTAATTGCATCAAATTGGAAGGTTGTACATTAATTTACGAATTTTAAAAGGTTTGGTTTAAAACCGAAAATTGAAAAAAGGTTAGGATTTTTGGTGCAATTTTCCCCGTGTAACACCTAAGCAAATTAATACCACGTAGAAAATCGATTTCCGCCGGAGACAGGCCATGAGAGGTAATTGCATCAAATTGAAAGATCGTACATTAATTTGCGAATTTTAAAAGGTTTAGTTTAAAATCGAAAATTGCAAAAAGGTCATAATGTTTTGTGCAATTTTTCCGATTCATAAATTCTTATATGGCTAACTACCCTCACAAATAAATATTTTAATATTTTAAATTATATTATTAAAATATTCATTTGTAACGGGAGTTTACCACATGTACGCCCAAGTAAGGCTATCTGCACTGCGGCTCGAAGCCGGGGTGCTCGACGGGTGCTCGAGCAGGGGATGGCTTGAGGCAGCTGCGTGGCGGAGCGGCGCGTCTCGAGCAGGGCTCAAGTGCTCGAGCATGGCTCGAGAAGCGCGTGTAATACACGCGCGGGAGCGAAAATAAAAAAATAAAAAATGGCGGGCGCGTGTTGGCCACGCGCCAACGGTGTGAAATTTAAATCCGACAACACGCGAAAAAACGGCTATAATTTAATTTTTTTTTTCTTTATTCATTTTTTACACCCATAAATACATCATTTCTTCTTCCATTTTTTTCATCCTTTTCACTTCCAACACCTCTTCATCTCATTCATCTCTTCCATTTTATTCATTTCTCCAACAAATTCATCCCAAAAAAAAATTATGGATCCCAACAACCCATTTTCATCGGCGTGGTTTCCCGACATGTCCGACGACATGTATGGTTTCATGGGGGCGGGGCTTGATCAAATCAACGTCAACACTCCGGCCTTCGCCGAATCGTACCCGTCGTTCTCCCTCGACACCGACAGTCCAGTGACAAACACCGAGAATCGCCTCATTTTGGCACCGGCCCCGTCCCAACCCGCTGCCAGAGGAAGAAAAGAGAAGGGCAAGGGCAAAGCCATCGCCACCTCCGCCGCTACTGCCGAGGAAGATAATGAGGTACTCGTCAAGGGCGTCAAGCGGCACAACTACACCGACGAACAAGCCACCTACTTGGCACAGATTTTGGTGGAGGAGACCTGCAACTCCATCGTCGGTTGCGACCAGTCCGGCAAGAGATATTGGGACGCTGTCTAAGAGCGTCTCAACAACAAGTTCAACTTGGATCTTAACAAGAAGATGGTGAGGAGCTTCTTCTGCCGCATTCAAACCGCCGTTAAAGCCTCGATTATCGCTTTCCAGAAAGTCCAAGCTCGCCGACAAAGCGGCGCCGATGACGGGATGGTGATATCCGAGGCCCAAGCCATCTACAAGCAAAATACCCAAAGCCCTTCTTTCCACTATTTCACAGTTTGGGACATTCTCAAAGACAATCCTAAGTTCCTCCTCGCCAATTTCCCAAACGTACCCTCAATGAAGAGGACGAAGACTACGACGGAGGGCAACTATACATCTTCTGCGTCCCAGCCCTCCGCGAAGGAAGCCCAGTCCACCGAAGGAGAAAGCGCGCCTCCCCGGCCGGAGGGTCGAGATGCGGCAAGGGCTAAGGCAAGGTCCAAAGGAAAGAAACCGGTCGAGGGGTCGTCCCAATTCGAATCCGTCATGGATCAATATACCTCCCGACTTACCCAGTTCGCCGAGGCCAAGCATGAGATCGCGTTAGCGTTGCGGGAATCAGCTCAAGCGAAACTGGAAAATGCAAGGGCGAGGAGCGAAGCTGCTCGGCAGAGACAATATGCCACCGACTTGGAAGTTGTGTCTAGGGATACGAGATTTATGACGCCGGAGCAGCTCCATGTTCACAAGATGATGGTGGAGGAGGTGAAGCAACGTCGGGGATGGGCGTAGTTTTTTTTCCGTAATTTTTAGTTTTATGTAATTTCTTTTTTAATTATGTAGTGTTTTTTTTATTGTGTGCGGCATGTAATTTTTCAATTTTCAAATATTAATGAAAAATTCCTATTATTTATTAATTAGTGTATTTAAATTTATTTACAAATACATGAATTAATTTAATAAATAGAATTAAAAAATTATTTAATATTATGTTAGAGCATTCTTAAAAATGGTTGGAATATAGAAGTAGGAATCTCTAAAGATGCTCTAGTACTAAAGCACACCTTAGAAAATTACTAATGATCTTCAAGAAATGCGTATAGTCAAAAGTCTGATAAAAACATATTTTGAAGTTGGATGATAGAAAAGGACAACATATCTTGAAGTTGGCGCCGAAATATTTTGTCTGTAAATCAAAATAATCGAAAAGGTAAAATTAAGAAATAGCGAAGGTCCTCCTTTAATCTAATAATATTTCGAAAATGGAAAATAATATAGTTGTAGGATTCTGCCATTAAAAGCAACCTCAGTCAAACCGAAACGAAAAACGTTAAATGTGCATGGACCCCAAAATCACTCATAGATAAAGTTGACGTACCTCCCACACTGCACAAGGTACAACCCGCACTGCACAATCGCCCGTTCCCCAAAAAAACAGCAATCACTAACCCTAATTCCCAAAATTCACAAAAAAGCGCTCTTCCAATCCGGAGCGGAACTCTGTGTTAATTGTACTGCTTTATTCCTTCCCGTTGCGGTGTAAATTTGGGGTATTTAGAGTTGGAGTGAGAAGAATCATTGCGAGACAAAGTTCTAGAGAGAGAGAGTGTGTGTGTGTATGCTGTGAAGATGGATAAAGGATTTGTTGGTGGTGATGATTCAGCTTCTTCCGCATCTCACAGCAACAGCGGCAGCAGCAGCTCCGATGTGTATCTGAAACATGTTAGCAGGAATTCGCACAAGATTTCTAAGCCGATTCGGAAACCCCTCCCTCTTCCACCCGACGCCGCCGCCGCTACGGCGGCGGCGGGGCCGTCGCTGTCATCTGCCGTCTCCGCTATTTCAATCCTCGACCCTAATTTGTCACAGGCTCAGTCCCAATCGCAACAGCCGCCGGTATACAACATTAACAAAAACGACTTCCGCGACGTCGTTCAGAAGCTCACCGGATCGCCGGCGCACGAGCGTTTCACGGCAGCGCCGCCGGCGCCGCCTCAGACCAGACCCCCAAGCTCGCGCCTGCAGAGGATTCGCCCCCCTCCCCTCTCCCAAATCGTGAACCGCCCCCCACAGATTGGCCAGGAAAACAACGGCGGTCCTCAGCCGTTCACGCCTCTACCGCCCTTGCCCTCTGTCCACCCGGCGGCGGAGTCTCCGATTTCCGCCTATATGCGGTTCCTCCAGGCCTCCTCTTCCGCTTCGTCTATGTGGAATGGAGCCGCTCCCCAAAGCGACGCCGCTCAACGGGCGGTGGCGCCGCCGGCGGAGTCGCCGGTTTCTACCTACATGCGTTTCCTGCAGAGCTCCTACTCCTCGTCTACTGCTCCGCCTCAGTGGAACGCCACTGCACCGCCGCAGCAGTCGACGCTTCTACCCCCACTTCAGCAGCAGCCGCCCCCTTTTGCGACGTCGTTTCCGTCGCTGCCATTGTCGCCACTGCCTTTTGGGTGCATTCCTTCTCCGAAGTCTCCCTATGGCACGTTGTTTTCGCCGAATGGACAATTGGGGTTGCCGCAGCTTCCATTATCGCCAACTCTGCCCGTCCCAAGCCCGAGGTGGAAGGGAATGTGAGAGATTGTAAGAAAAAGGTAAGTGATTTAGGGCTTCTACAGTTTCTCCTTGTTTAGATTTTGATGGTAGTAATACTGTATATGTACATGGTTTTTGGGTATTATAGCAAGAAATTGTCTTTGTATTTACAGTGGAAAAAGTGATTTTTGTTTGTTCTTTTACATGAACGATGAAGGCAAAAGAAGTTAGATGTCTTTGTCTCTGCTAGTTTACATGTTTGTAGAATCTTTTGAACAATGTGGAAATTCAGTTTCAAATTTCATTTCATTTCTTAGTGGCTTGTTTTCTTGATTTATATAGTAATAGTTTCATAATTTATGAATCTTTATAGTTTATATATGCAACTCATGATATCTGTTTAAAGATGACTGAAGTATGTTAGATAGAGGATCTTGACAGAAATCTTGACCTCATGTTCGTGTCGGACTGTGGATATAGTGCCATACTTCCATAACATAAAACTTTATTAACATCAATACATGAGGACCTTCGTTTTTAGTTCATAAGGATGGGATGATTTCATTTCTTCATATCTTTGGAATCAATCTATAATAATGTATCTAGATTTTAATGACCTTGTAAATTTAGGAAATTTATTGACTTCGGTGATCCACATGTCCTAAGTTAGTTGCTTTTCGTTGTAATGCTTGATGAAGCTTCCATTTTCCAAGTTTAAGTGATGTAAAACAGACTGGTTAATGCAGTACAAAGGTTTCCGCATATTTATGGTGTGCGTGAGAAAGATGAGGAAATTGTTTGTGATATTTATTGTTAAATATTTCTTGGCAAGTTACCTTATAGTACTTTGATAAAGTTTTATCGAGATTTCCTTTGTTGCATTTAGGTTGGAAGGAATTCAGGTTGTATGTGAAATCCACAGTAGCACGGTGATTGTTCGAATTTGGTTTTGAAATCTAACGAACTAGTTCTAAGTAATTTTTCATTGTACTCAGGATTATCTCTAAGAATAGCTGGATTCATTTGCATTGATTTCAAATCCCTCAATTTTGATGCAGCCTTAGACTTTTTCTTACTTAAATTAGGAACCATATGGAAGTTAGTACGACCAATAATCTGCAGCGGATTTAGCAAATTATGATGAGATCCTTTTGCTTCTGAAGCAGGAAGTATTTTTAATATCGACCATGTAGGAGTATTAAAGTTTCTATTTATTAGAAATTGCCTGATGCTTTAACAGCCGTGCCATCGAATCTAGAGCTACTGCTAAGTGTTGTGGTCATTTGAAAGAATAGTGTGGAGGTCTACTCTACATTCAGGCAAGATAAATGGTCGAATTATGCTTCAATATCTAAGTATTGAGTATTGACTTGTAGATGAGATTAACTTGCTGGAGTGTAGAATTAATCCACAAAAACAAGATGTTCGTTTTAATCTTAAAATCGTTTGACGTGTACACCACTTGGTTTAATATGATGCAACTCACCATCTATTTTCTTGGCTGATTCAACCATCACTGGATACGTAACAATCTATTTTGGTTAGTTACATACTTCAGTTTATCGCATGTTTGATGTGATCTAAAAATGAAGGGTTGGAGATCAGTTCTCGAATTTTATTGCTGTTCAATAGAATGCTTCGTCATTTTCTATTCTGCTTGTAACAATGCTTGTTGTAAATCCAATTGTTAGAACTTAGTTTGGCATAACTCTAATGATGTGATGTTGAACAGAATTATAAGCTAATCAAAGGACCATGTATAGGTGATGATCTTGATGGATATTAGTCTCCAACATTAGAAGCCATAGATTTAATTATTTCTGGCTAGTTATACTTGTGCGACATTTGTTGTTGGGATGTGTTTACATCAATTGGTGTACCTTCTCAAAGTAGAGATTGGCAATGTTTATTTGGTCGTGGAGTTCGAGAATGGACTAGGTGGTCGGGTAAAGGCGCAGTGGAGTGGGTGAGTGATGCAAATGTAATATCCCGATTTTTTAAAGTCTTAATTAATTGTCTTAATTATGCTTAAATGTGTCTAACTGCTTATTAAATGTGTTTTTGTGCAAATCTCTGTGATAAAAATTTTCGAGAAATAAATTTTCTCGTGAAATTATCAAAATTCCCCTGAAGGACAAAAACGTATTTTTTCTCGTTTCGGTTATTCGAAACGAAGATGTGAAGTGTTATATTAGCTTAAGAATGAGAAATGAAATATGAGTACGAATTTCGGAAAATTCCGAGAAAGTTGATTTTTCGATGAATAGTAATTTCCGCCGAAAATTCACTATTCATCGATTATTTCTGAATTTCGTCAAATTAGTGTCATTTGAATTTAGAATTTATTCTAAGACCATTTATGTAGGTTTGAGAATTTTCTGAGATCATTAGAGACGAGTCTGAATTTTATTTTTGATAGAAACTAATATGAATAGTAATTTTTTACGTTTTCTTCATTATTCGGAATTTGATCCAAAAATTGAATTTTTCAAATTTATAATTTATTTCGTGAGTAATGAAATGAGTTAGAGTGAAATCGGATGTCTAGAAAGTGCCGAGGGGAGAATTATAAGTTTGAGAGTATTAATAATTAAAGAGGGATGTTTTGATCTATTTAATTCCCTCAACTTTGCCCACTGTCACCTCACCATACGCACTACACTCTCCATCTCTCTCTACGCGCGCGCTCTCTCTCTCCCTCAACTCTCTCGCTACTTTGGTCACTCTCTCTCTCTCTCTTCTCACTCCATGGCAGCAGAGCTTCATCTTCCTCCATAGCCACTATATTTTCTTTAATAAAGCTCAAGGAAGGAGCTAAGAGTTGCGTGGATTCAAGATTTGATCATTATTTCATCTGAATTTCAAGTAAGATCAAGAATTCTTTTCCTCCTTCATTTCTATTATGATCGATCAAACCTGTATGTGTGAGAAGAAAGTGTGATCTTGATGTCTTGAGCTTGAATCCATGAACGTGCATGTTTTTCATGCATTAAAACCCAAAAAAGAAATCCATGATTCCTTAGTTTTTGTAATTGCCGAAAATTTCTAAAGAAATTTGGGGTTTTTTAGTCTTGATCTTGATCATGAATTTTCTTGAAGATTTGCGTCTTATAAATTAATTTAAGCATGTGTAAATGATCAATTTGAGAAATTGAATTTCTATGCTTATTTTTATGAATATTTCGATGACCTTGAGTATGGAATTAGGGATTTTTATTTTGATGATCTTGAATGATTTGATGATATACTTGGTTAATTTGAGTGGTTGGATTCTTGATAAAAGAATAAGTGAAGAGTATGAGTTTATCTCCCTAATTTCCAAAAAATTCGAAATACACGTGTATGAAGAAATTGTGACTTTGGTGATTTTGAATGTTGATTGTTAAATTGATGAAGTAATTATGCAATTGAGTATATATTGAGCAAGTATATAGGAAGAATTGAAGAAATAAGTTGTATTGCTCTTAAAGCCCTAGAAGTCGAAGAAAATAAGAATTTGGATGTATAAATTTTAGTTCTTGAGTTCGAATTGATAAATTGATTATGGAATATTGAAATTGAAGCATTATAGAATATCGAATCGTTGAATTCAGATTCCTATGCAAAAAGCCCTAAAATTTTCTAAAGTTTATGCTTTAGAATTAGGATTTTTGATAATTAACCTTGTTTGTCGAAATTGGTTGAGAAATCGATCAATTGGAATTTTTCTAAGTATATTAGAACCTCGAATTTTTGAATTTGGACGAGTTATACCCAACATTCAAAATTTTCGAAACTCAGTAAGATTTTGAATTGGGAATTTTTGATTTTGACCTTGTTTGGACCAATTGATGTTAAATCTATGAAATTAGATTTTTTTTAAGAATATTAGGACTTTGAATTTTCGAAATCGAGCATGTATAGCTATATATATATATATATATAATTTTTGACAGTTCTATGAACTTTTGTTCTTGATGCTATTTGATTCAACTGAAATAATAGATGATCAATTGAATTATTTCTAACTGCTTGTTTGGTTCAAGTTAAGGAATGGAAAGAGAATGAAATAAAATAAAGTAGTGGATTGGTAACCATAACCATTACTTATATTTAGTGTTTAATTCAACAATGGAAAGGTTCATTAGAAAACGACTTTAAGTAAAATGGATGCAGGCCAATGCCAAGCTCTACAGGAGCACTCAGTAGCCGTGCTCAATAGTCCATTTTTATCCGTTTCAAATCTGAGCAACTCTTGTTCTTTCTGGTTCCTCTTGGAAGATTGAGCCTTTCTCAATCAATCTGTCAAGGTGGTATCAGAGCTTCAAACCAGACCTTACTAATCCTGCAATAAAACCAGTTCGATTCCGAGTCGTTTGATGTGTGAAATCTAGAAATTCCAACTTTATGGAATTAATAGTGAATTTTCGGTTTTTGATTAGTTGGTAAGATTTTCAAATTAAATGATATTCTCAAACTGTTGAGTTGATTGAACGAGTTTAAGAAAGTTTGTCGGTATAGTACTTGAGTAGAGTTAAGAGTCGAGAAATTTTGATTAGCTAATGCCGAGAAAAGTTAGAAAAACCCGAGTTTAATAGAAATCCGAATAACCGAGTTTAGAACTCGTTCTTCTCCGAAAAGTAGATTTCGTCCTTATAAGAGCTTATTCTTGAAGGAACGAGTAAAGTCCAGCATTAAGGAACGTGTAAAGTCCAGCAATGAAGAGCGAGAAGGAAAGAGTTTTTTCGAGCGAGCCACTGTATGACAAGTGGGCTTTCTATCGAAACAAATCGATGAATGCGATATTATGAGATATTATGCTTATCATATTATGTGATGTTTTCAAATAATTGACTTGCCAGTGCTTGAGCTTTTATGCATGTTGTCATCTACTTGAGGAAGACGAATTCAGTCATGTGTGAGATGGGATTTCTGTGTACACTGTTAGTGATTGTGTGCTTTCCTTTGGGAGAGCCGGTCACAGTATTTGAGAAAGAGACCTACTTCTCGACACTCATATTTGATTGTAGAACTGATACATTATATATATATATATATATATATATATATGTTTGAGAAAGAGACCTACTTCTCGACACTCATATTTGATTGTAGAACTGATACATTATATATATGTTTGAGAAAGAGACCTACTTCTAGACACTCATATTTGATTGTAGAACTGATACATTTTATGTATATATATATTACAGCCTGCCCAGGCATTTGAAAAAGTGAAATGATTTTCTAGCATGCACAAGTTAAATGTTTTTATAACTCTAACACTTGTGATGCAGCAAGAAAGGCAAGTCAATTTATAGCTTTAACAAGCATGATTTCAGGTTATTTTGGCATGTGTTCACTCAGTACGAATGCATGTTGTTTTCTAAACGTGCAGCTTAGCTCGGATGATGATGGTGCAGTGTGTTTGGTGGCGTTCATTGTTTTCGAGTCGAGTTTATTTAAGCTTGGGTTATATGTCTTCATACATATAACTTTGGGACTTGATATAATTCTCCGCTGCAACACCGATATTTAATCATGCTTTAAATTCTTTAAACTCTGATGTTTAATTAATGAATTTCGTGCTCGACACTTTATTTTGATTTCCTCTCGACTTTTACTTAATAAACTTATTTCATTGAGCTTTTGAAATTAGTGATTGAAAGCAAGTTGATCAATTGTTTTCTCTTTCAATAGATATTCCCTTGTATCCGAGCATGTCCCCTTGTTTATTTTCCATTATTTCACCCTCAGTGTCCAATGATTTCTAGTTGTTTCATACATTATAAATTGGGCTGTGACAGCAAACCTCAATTTTGGGCAGCAATGGTGAGTCGTTTGGGCGTATGCTATTTGCTTAAAAACTCAAGTAAGCCAGCCAGAAATGACCTACTTGCTAGAATCTTTACTTAAGATGATTAATAGAACAATGTATGGAAGTCTAGATGATTTTTGATGGTTGGGTTCAGAAATATGTTTGTTATAGTAAGAGTTTGAAAACTCATTTAGATTTTGTGCAAGTATTTTTCATTTGGATAACTTATTAAAGGTGTGATAACTTAATAAAGGTTGATTTTGTGCAAGTATCTTTCAAACCTACACGACTACAAAAATGCGATGCTCGCTAAGTTTCAAGTAAATATTGCCAAAAGGCTCTCTTCAACCCATGAAAATGTGAACATATTGAATATGTTTTAGGATCTCATGTCCTATTTCACTTGTGCAAATGAAACATCACAAGATTAAAAACATTATTTTGCAAGAAAGAACCCAAATTGATTATTTGGATGCAGCCTACTGTGGAAGATAATGACTGAGAAATATAGGTAAAAAAAAAAGTTGAAAGAAAGAAACTCAGCATAGTTAGTTAGAGGGCTGCATGACAGGGCGTTCCAACGGCACAATTAAGTTGCAACAACGTCAAGACCTAAACGAAACCCGAAAAATAATAGGCCAGGAAGAAATGAAGAAGCTTAAAAGAGATGAAAAGAAAGACTACTCCAGCTGAGTAGCCTCACTGTTGAGGTGCTTCTTCAGGTTTGGGAGCTTCTTTGATATCATCCGCTCCGTCGTCCTGTATCAAAGTCGATTATGAGTATATGTACAACTCTTGCGGAAAATAAGCAATTTCATCAACAGTTTTTGTTAATGATAACCAGAAAAGTTTGGCATTCTTCTTCGACGGAAATACTGAATCAAAATAGTGTAGATGAGAAGATAGACGAATTTAGAGGAAACAATACCTGCATGTCGGAGGTCCACAAGGTGAGGTTGTCGCGAAGAAGTTGCATGATCAAAGTGCTATCTTTGTAGGACTCTTCACCAAGGGTATCCAACTCAGCAATGGCCTCATCGAAGGCCTGGACAAGGCAGCCAATCATACAACTGGATATGAGTATAATGTATACATATATGCATGTATGTCGGCAGATGCTCATCGCAGAATATAATTACATATCAAGGGTGAGTTCACGATGATATATGTTCAAATGTCTACCTGTTTGGCAAGGTTACATGCACGGTCAGGAGAGTTCAAGATCTCGTAGTAGAAAACAGAGAAGTTGAGGGCCAATCCTAGTCGAATTGGATGAGTAGGGGCGAGTTCTGTGTTAGCAATGTCCTGCATGACGTAAAGCATATCATAAGAAGAAAATCATAATTATTTTGTGTGACAGAATTTTCAATATTAATTATCACATCTCACTGCTAAATGAACGCTATGAAAACAACTAATGGATCTCTCATGAAAAGGAAAGAAATATATAATTGACATACTGTAGATGACATTATCATCCAAATCTACTGTTAGACTAATAACAGTCGATCCAATTGAAGTGAATGCATTAACTGTGTCAAGAAAAGCTTTGACAACAATAACTAAAAGACATAAAGAATACCTGTTTAAAAAACAAAGTTCTTTAATGAAAAGAAAAGAAGAGAATGAAGCAGCATAGTGTATTATGTAAAAACATTGTAGATAAGTCATTAATGTGGTCCTGCTTAGACTAGTATGGTATTCGTAACTCATTGAAAATTTCATAAACTAAGGTGCTGTTTTCCTAGCTACCAGAAAGTTTATGATCCTGCCACGTCCAAAGGTGCTGTTTTCCAAGGGCTATTTTAATGTCAATGAAATGTTCTCTTAAAGAATACTATGATATTTCATTATTGATAAAGACATATAATCAGGAGAACTGATGTAACTTCATATTTGGATAGTTTGAGCCAACTCTAATCAATAATTCTTCGCCAAGTTCTCGTCAGAAGTCTGTTTTGCTTTTGGTATTTGACCATGGCTCAAGACATGCGAATATAGGTTGTAAGTGATGAGTAAGTGATCATTACGAACAAATAAAGCTCCCTGCACGGATAGAGTGTTGTTATTGGTTCCTAAAAGGCTAAAAATGAATCCTATCTCAGTAACAGTGCCATGTTTTTTAGAAAGCATATTTCTAGCATGCACATTGAGTTACTTACCAAAAAGTAAGTTGTGATGTCCAAACAGAAGTACAAAGAAAAGAGCATCATAGCCAGCATTGTAATTTACAATCAGCCGAATGAATGATTTTAGTGTACTCTCCTCGACCTGCCATGATAGTGGAATTAAGAATTTAGATGTGCTATCTAACGCTCATCACACCATGTGAACTTGATATCACTAATTTCTGATGCCCCTGTAAGGCTGTAAGGTAAGTTGTTTGGCATTAGTTCTTCACTTCATCACTACATATTCACCTAGGTACTATCATCTCAACAAGGAGCTAAGATCCTGGAAGCTCTAATTTCACCTACAACAGAAAACTGCTTTACTTCCAACTTAATCGAAACTATACTTCACATTTTTGTCCTGTCCAAGGGTATTGCAGAGATGAGCCCTCGATCGCTTCACTTAGAGGTCTATGTGCTATGATGCTAACAGCTCTCTAACTCTCCTATGCCCATTCATTCCTCATTAACAAATAAGATGTTACAGATTCCAATCAGAATACAAGTTTTGGCCAAAAGCATACATCTCCTGCAGCGGTTATGTTCTTCCTATAGAAAGAATGCTCTAAATTACTTCATCGAAACAGTAACAATTATCGACTAGTATACTCCTTGTTTTCTTCTTTCATCGTTCTCATTTATTGCATTGGAGACTAAGCCACAGTTCACACAAGAAGACGAAATAAAGTCAACGATATGCGGAAATATAGAAATCAGTAAAAAACACATACAGTAGCGATTCTGCATCGGATCTAGGCAATAAAGCATTCACAAATGTGATAAGGAAACAAGCAATGGCGAGAACCAAACCTGAGCAGCCTTGTAGGCATTGAGAGTGCTCTCCGCAGCCTCTTTCCTCTCGGAAGCAGTCTTAAACTCGGCCAGATACCTATGGTAATCGCCTTTCATCTTCAAGTAGAAAACCTTGGAATCGCCGGTGCCGGCGGACGGAATGAGGCGATCGTCGAGCAACTTGAGGATTCCCTCGCAGATTTTGGTGAGCTCGTTCTCGATCTTAGATCTGTACTCCTTGATGGTGGTGACGTGGTCCTCGTTCCCCCTGGACTCTTCCTTCTGCTCGATCGAGGAGATGATCCGCCATGACGCACGGCGCGCGCCGATGACGTTCTTGTAGGCGACGGACAGCAGGTTGCGCTCCTCCACCGTGAGCTCCTCCTTGTCCTCGAGCGAGGCGGAGACTTTCTCCATGTACTCCACCATTTCCTCGTAGCGCTCGGCCTGCTCGGCCAGCTTGGCCATGTACACGTTCTCCTCTCGCGGCGCCATGGATGGATTTGGAGTTGTTCTTCCGATCTGGATCGCGTGTAGTTAGTTGTGTGTGGGGGAGAGAGAATGTTTAGAGAGAGAGAGAGAGTGTGTGTGGATTTTTGAGAGGAACGAATAAATGGAAAAGAGGGGGAAGTGGTTTTGAAATGAGAGGAAGAGAGGGGATTTAGGATATTTGTGAGCTGGAGTTTGGAAACTCTTGCTGGCGACGCGGTGCTTCCAAAGACGTGCTGTGGGCCACTCTTTGCTCTCTCTCTCTCTCTCTCTCTCTCTCTTACACACACAGACGCACAGCTTTAATTAATTACTAGTAGTAATTTTTATTGGAAAGTTTAATTCATAAAACGCGTTAACCTGGATAGACTTGATATATAGGCTTATTAATTGAATTCGGGATCTACACAAACCCGCTCAAAATTAATACTATGATTAGTAATTATACCACTTGTGACATGACCAAATTGACACTAGTGCACAACTAGACTGGAGTGTGGAGTAATGTCAAGCACGTACTACTCAGGTCCCCAAATTTTCTCCAATCTTTTTTTTTTTTTGAGATGATTCTTAAGTTTCTTCCTAGTTATTTTTAGACACTATTTCATATTCTCTTCGTATTAGTTATAAAGTCCCAATTTAAATAGGCACGAATATTAAGAAAATTGATAAAGTATTTTTTAGTGGGGTAAAAGTTAGAAAGTAGGGATAATGGTATTGACAAAAAGGTAGTGATATTGATAAAAGGTGGTGATAAAGTTGTTAGAAGGTGGGTTCATCAATGACAAATGAGTGTAAATAAGAGAGATTCTTGAGGTTGTATGAGTCCATAAAGTGAAATAGAACTTTTTAAAAAATACATGTGAAATATGTGAATGAGACTTTATATGTAATACGGAGGGAGTAATAAATTATTATCTTTTATCCTTAATTATCAACTTATTTACCTATAATATCACATATGGTCCACCACTATTTCAATTAATTAATATACTAATCTACATGCGAGACCCTTTCTCCATTCACAAATCACCATTTTTTGTACTCACAATTAACTCAACAACTTTTTATTTAATGCCCATATCACTTCCTCCTATGAAGAGGCATGGATACTAGAGAGGTAATATTATATTGATATAAGTACGTATGTGACATAAGTTAGATTTAATGAACCCGAATTCGGCAACTTTAAATACTAGTCCATTTTGATCCTATTCTAAGCCACCACTACAATATGTCGAAACTCACTCATATTATACTTAATTGAGATTTATATTTGAAAATGAAATGAAAAAGAGCTTTCCACCATATATTATTGAGTGTCCACATCATAACGGTTAACAAACAAAAAGTGTCTATGAAGAGAAGTTTATCTAGAAAAAATATTTGCAATTAGGAGAAGTGGTGATTTTTTACAACATTTCTCAATATTTAAACTAGAAAAGTAAAATTATATTCAAACAACCTTGTAATAGTATAGTATGTACTAGGTCGGAAACAAGTAAATCATACCACAAAATAAACTTTAAATAAATTGAAGCAAACTAAAGGTTCTGGGGGATTTTTTTTATTAATTCCCACACATTAAGAGTAAATTTTTATATAGTTTGAAGAAAGAAAAAAAAAATCTGTAATTTTTTCGATAGTAAATTTTTAAAAGAGGAAACATTGAAGAGCACATATTAATCAATACTAAATCTTCTCTTTATAAACAAAGCAAACCGAAATAATTTGCTCCATTACGAACAAATAAAATGAATAAATGAATTTTCTTTTACATTTTTCGTCTATGTAAATATAAAGCTATGTCCTAAAATTAAACCAAAGTCGAACATTTAGACGTAGCAGGATCATAAATTGCCGGAAGCACATATTTCCGACCGTTGGCACCATGCGCATTGTAGCTAGCACCACTAGTTTTGTCCACCAGCAAATCTCCGGCATAACCGGGGTACGCTCCCTTAGCGAACACCCCCGGGCAGGCCGACGCGGCCTCCAAGGGCGCGTCGGCTGGGCCTTGGTAAAACCCCTTTCCGAAGGGGTTGGTGGCGGTTCCCGCCAAAAGCCCAGAAAGATTGATGATCATTCCGTCGAGGCCCACGTCGTTGTTGGGAGCAACCAACGGTGGGCTTTGTGGGCCGTAAATGGGCTGGTGGAACGGCCACGCACAGTAACCCGGGCACTGAGTTTCCGAGTTACCCACCCAAATGTAGGCGAATTTGTGATTCTTCTTCCCCTTGACGGCGGCGCTGGACTTGGAGCCGTGAGTGCCGCAGCGGTTCTGGCAGAAACCGGCTACGGCGACGTCGGAAGCCGTGAGCACGACGTTGACGGCGTTCATCTGCTCGCCCTTGGAGGCCAGCTCGACGAGTTGGTCCTGAGTCAGCGATTTTCCGAGCGAGTACGACTCGTCGATGATTTGCTTGTTGAGGTAGAGAGAGAGGGAGGGGGTTTTGGTTTTGGAGGTGGCGAGATTGTAGTACTTCTCCGTCGTCTTCCACCACGCCGCCACGGAGGGCTGGGCTTGCGACGGCGATGACGGAGATAGAGAGGTGATGAAGTCGGCGACGATGGCGCGTTGAGAAGGGGAGAATTTGCCGTACCAGATTAGATTGACGGAGATTTTGCCTTGGAGAAGGGCGCCTTTGTGATACTTCAGCAGCTGGGTTTGGGTGCCGTCGACGAGAGAGGTGGGCGTTGTTCTTGAAGCATTGATGCAGACATTCAAGAGAGAGAAAATAGCTAGGAATTTGAAAATTGTGGAAGAAGCCATTTCTATTTCACTGGTTAATTATGTTGAGAGTGGAGTGAGAGAATGTTAGAGAGAGAGAGAGAGATGTTGATGTTGGGATGAAGAGTGAAGAAAGGTGGAGAAGGGTATTTATACAAATGCAAATGAGTTGTGGCGGATTGAAAATTTGTCAAATAGAGAGAGAGAGAGAGAGGGCGGAAGCAGGAAGGAAGGAAGGATTAGTTATGTAGGCAAAAGTCAAAACCGAAAAAACGCGGTATAATGAGTAGGCGCGGTATCATGCATGCATTGAAGTTGGATAGCCGTTGCTTTATGGTAATGCTGGTTATCTAGAAAAAACCAAAATGCATTACAGGCTACAGCTTTCTTCCACCCATTATTGCACCTTATAATATTAGGATAGGAGGGAACGTGGTAATATAGCCCTTTTTCTAATTAAAATGGTTGAAATGTCACCAACAAAATTAAAGTGGTGAAATAACGCTTTAATTTGTTAATGACATAAATACTCTTAACATTAATCTTTTATTTGAATTTTGTTATTTATTTATTTTCCTCTCTTACATTTATCCCTCAATTTCTTTTTCTACTTTTCTTCATTTTCATTTCTCTTTTGCAAAAAAAAATTGATGTGGGTGTTTGGAGTTTTCCGGCAGCGGCTGAGCGATTTCTGGCACGACGGTGACCTTTCCAGCGACCTCAAGCATACATGAACAATTTCATGCACGAATTTCTGCCTAACCACACCGTGCATACACGAAGAAATCAAGCATACATGAACAATTTCATGCACGAAATTCTCACTAGCAACACCATGCACACACGAAGAAGTCAAGCATACATGAATAAAATGCATACAGGAAGAGTAACATACAAAAAGATTTAAATACAGAAAGAGTCTCCCATGGTGCGAAACTAATCTTGTATGTCACCCTTCTTGTATGTTCGCTTCATGTATGCAACGGTCCATGTATGTTACTTTTCCTGTATGTTGTGCTTTCTGTATTTAAATCTTCTTGTGTGCTACTCTTCATGTATGTGACTCTTTATGTTTGTGAATCTACTTGTATGGTGTGAATCTTCATGTATGGTGTGTGACTCCACCTGTATTTTATACAAGAAACAAAACGAAAACGCATGCGCCGACGCCAGAAAAATGTTACCTCATCGACCTATGGTGCGGCAACGGCAGTGGGGTGTCCATCTCCACAGATCTGCGGCGGCGGCATAACTTGTTGGTTGCAGTGATGTACAACGTCAAGAGGTAAGACGGCGTTGAAGATGGTTGAAGAGGACGACGGCGGAGATGGAGCGGCGAGGGAAAATGACGACCGCCACCGCTAGAGAAGACGACCGTCGGAGGAGATGTAGTGGCAGATGGGAAGCGACCGACTGAGGTGATATTTTGGGAGGAGGGAGAAGATGGGTAAATTAGGGTAAATAAGGGGTATAAAAGTCACAAAAATAAAACAAAAAGCTATTTAAATACCTTTTTTTTTCAAAATAACATTATTCATCTTTTTGTTTTCAAAAGGGTTATTTCAACTTATTGCTCTAATATTAATGTAATCAAACATTTGTTTAAATTTTGTAAAAAGTATTGTTTCCTGCGTTTACGAAATGGTTGCCATATTATGAACGGTACCTGTTTTAATTAAATGATAGTTAGTAGTGAATAATAGTGAGTATTATTGTGAGTGGAGTAAAGAGCACACAATAAATATGAGTGAAGTAGTGAGAAATATAAGGTTAAATAAGACGTATTATGTGGGTCCTACTACTATAAATGGAAGTGACAATCATTTCGTGGATAGGGGGAGTACAACTTTGATCCATACACATGTATATACTACTAGTGGTATTTTTTTTATATGAAAGTATATTGTAGTACTCCCTCCGTACTTGAAATAATCCACCATTTACTGTTCGGTGCGGAGTTTAAGAAAGCTGGTAAAGTTGTATAAGGTGGTGTAAAAAGATTTGAGGGGTAGTGTTAAACTTGAATTTTTAATTACAATTAGCACTTGGTGCTTTAAACCACCCACCACCCATTTTAAATTCTACACGTCATTTTTTAAATTCTTGCACGTCATTTTTTTATTTTAATGGTTTTTATACTTCAATTTTAATTAAGATCATTTATTTATTGAGAGTTGTAATTTCATCAAATAAATACTGGGCAATATTAAAATAAAGTAACAAAGCCAAAATGAAAAGTGAAAGCAGATCATTCATTGATGGAACAACAACTTGAAAATTACAGTGCATTAATTGCTGAAAATATTTGGTGCCAAAATGAAAATTTACATCTCAATTCAAATTTCTCACTAATAGTACAATTAGGAGGGAATTGAAGTACATCTACTACTATCTAACAACCATAAATACAACATTCAAGGCTCCAAAAATTCAGATTCTACACTTGAAGAAAAACTAAAATTCTGCATCAATGCTTATAGGGCAAAAAAAGACAAATATAACTGTTGGAAAAATTAGTAAAAGGTTTCGAAAGATACCAAAACTCCAACTGACCTCAACCGAATAGATGAATGCCTTTTAGTCTGATCTTAGTTAGATATCACTGTTTGAGCGTATGGATTTTATCTATACAAGTTTCAAGTAGAAGAAGTCAACCGAACTGAAAAAGAAAGTTCATGAAGAACTCAGCTGAGGTCCACACTCTGTTGAGACTCAAACTCAGTTGAGACATCAACCTCAACAGGAGCACATACTCAGTTGGACATCAGCTCAGTTGACTCTTCAACTGATCCCCGCAGCTGAAGGCATACAGTTCAAGCGTGAAGAGGAGTTGTGTAGAAGTCAGACGTCGCGAAGCGGAGAAGAGAAGACGCTGAAGACGGAAGAGTTGCAGTCCAGAAATCAAGTCTACTCGAAAGCACAAGTGAGCTGGAGAACTTACCATAAATGGGCCGACAAAAGTGACGTGCAAAAAGCAACGCTCGCAGTTTCCATTTTAGGAAAGTTTTCAGAAAAGCATATGGAGTGCTATACTTTTGGCAGAGGTCAAATAACTCTTTCCAACGGCTAGGTTGATCTCCCTCTACAAATAGAGGTCTTCACACCCAAGCTCAATGACGCAAATCATCTCAAATAGAAGAGTTGAGAGAAAAGAAAAAGGTGAAGTCGCAGCAGCAACAGATCACATCTCTCCTCAGCAAGAAGACCTCCGGTGAAGTTCAGTCGAAGTAGAGTGTTCATACATTCTCTTGTTCTTCCCTCTAGCCTCTTAAAAAGCCCCTTCTTTGATTGAATCTAGAGTTTAGGTTCTTGCGTGATTTGTGTCCCAACAGACTCTCTCCAAAAAAATCGAGTCTGTAGCCTTAGGTTGAAGCCCCCACTTCCCTCAGTGTTGAAGGCTTCCCTGTTGGAAATCCCCAAACTTCAAACCTTAGGTCTGACTTTGAACAGGAAATCAAAGTCACCAGGTCCCTTGGAACCCGTAATCTAATACCATGTCCTTTGGAACCCGAAATTCAAAAATAGGTCCCTTAGAACCCGGAATCTAAGATCAGGTTGTGCACTTGCCCAAAAAACTGTTGTAAGGTCTTGTTCGAACCCGTAATCGAACTGGTTAGGTTTGCTTGGAACTCGTAATCCAAGTGAGGCATTTGGTAAGCACACTTAAGCTTATCTAGTGGATTACTTCCCTAAAAAGGAAGTCGTGGACGTAGGAGGTCAATCTCTGAACTACGTTAAAATACTCTACTTTACATTCTGCATTTATATTCAGTATTTTACATTCAGCTTACCTAACCAACTGACCCAGCATATTGCATACAAACAAGCTGCATTAATTTGGGAACTTAACCTTCCCCATTTTCACAGAGGTTTCAGTTTTTGTAACGAGTCTAATTTCCATCATCTTCTGCAACGCAAAAACCTCAGTCAGTACATACAGCTGACCTTCAGACATAGGAGCCAGTTGTGTTGTCACCTGTGTGAACAGCTCCAACTGAGCAACTCAGTTGTAGAGCAGCTCAAACTGACTTTTTCAGTTGTCGAGCCAACTGACCTAAATAGTATAACTCAGCGAAAAGATTTTTAGCAAAACAAAAATTGCTACTGGTGTATTACCCCGCTCTCCTTTCCCATACACCAGATACTCGTTACCGGAACCATCACTAAATGAGGAAGAGCGCAATACCTTGGCTCAATGACTTCTCCAACGCAGCAGAGACTCTGAATTGCATCATGGAGCCAAAAAGGAAGTTGTTGCACTCTTCAACATTGATCCCAGCACTGTATGGCGCATCTGGAAGAAAACAACAGTTCAACAGGCCTTGGGCAGGCCTATACACATTGTAAGCATGAAGATAGAAAACACATTGATGTAGAAAAAGTGAAGAGTTTATCAATTTTTGAGAGATCATCAATCAAAAAGATGACACTAAGCATGGGCGTCAATAAAGGTCAGGTACAAGTTTTGAAACATAAAGAGTTAAGGCCTCATACTAGTGTTATTAAATCATTCCTCAATCCTATAAACATGCTGAATAGAATAAAATTCAATCTCAATCAACTCATTTGCATTAGTAAAGAGGGGAAGATACATTTTCAGGCTATGTATAATGTAATTCATATAGATGAAAAACTGTTCAATTTAAGTAGAACAAAAGGAAGGTATTACCTGCTGCAAGGCGAAGATGAGCCACATAGAACATGTAAATCAAAATCATTTATTGAGAAAATCATGTTTGAGTATATGGTTTCTAGACCAATCATTGATAGCACAAGTAAACTGATATTTGATGGCAAGTTTGGAATCATTCCATTCACTTATGAGGAGCCAACTAGAAAACATAGCAATACGGAGAGAAAGGCACCATGGTAACATAGCCAATTCATACCATCTCTAGAGCAATAATGAAGCAAGTCTTTCTGCAACAGGTAAGGTTCTTTCCATGTCAATTTTACACTATCAGAATCAACGTCATTCATCATTTAGCAGCTATACATGTTACAACCTTAACTGCACCAGATGCTACCAATCACTAAAGCAAATGGCCTGAAGGGATAAGCAAACACATAATCATACAACAAGACAATGCAAGACCACACATAGATAATGATCCAGATTTCAGAGCAGCTGCATCATCTGATGGATTCAACATACAACTTGTTTGCCAACCACCAAATTCACTTGATACTAACATCAATGATCTTGGCTTTTTTAGAGCCATACAGTCACTCAAGGATGAGAAACAAGCAAAGACAGTGGATGACTTGATCAGAAATGTCAATGGAGCATTTGAAGAGTTTCCAACATGGAAATTAAACAATGTATTTCTAACTTTGCAGGGCTGCCATCAGGAAATCATAAAATGCAAGGACAGTAACAACTATAAGATCCCACATGTGGGCAAGGAGAGATTGATGAGGCTTGGCTTACTGCCAGAATGCATCACAGTGGATGAACAACTTGTAAGAGAATGTTGAGAATATTTGAAGATGCATGGATTTGATGGATAATCAATATATAAGAATGAAGACATAATTGCTGGAGTAGAACAAATGCTTTTAAGAGACTAGGGTTCAGGGTTCAGGGTTTACAGGGACAAACATTTTGCATCTAGTTGTTATGTTTGGAATGTCAATTGTCTTTTGATCATGAATGTAGTCTCAGCTTTAAAAAAAATGTGTTTTTGCATCATTGACTCAAATGCAGCCCTATTTATACCTCCAAAACTATAACAGAGAAATGTCCTAGTGGTGGCATTGATAGGATGCAACAAACAAGTGTGCAATATCTGTTGATTATCAAATTCAGTATCAGTTTATTATCAAATACTTAATCTGTTCATTATATGTTCATTATAAGAAATTGCAAGGAAATTTCACACATAAGGCATCACCAGCCACTATACACATGATCAAATGCAGTATTTGTTCATTATCAGAAACTGAAAAAAGTATAGCATCACTTCAATTTCAGAATTACAAGGAAATTGCACACACAAGGCATCACGAGCCACCATCCAAAAAATCAAATGCAGTATTTGTTCTTTATCAGAAACTGGGAAAAGCATAACATCACTTCAATTTCAGAAATTGCAAGTGATGCGTCTTTGACCAGTAATTGCTAGTGATGCGTCTTCGAGTTTTGGGCCATTTGGCCCTACTTTTTATGTCTTTTGTGTCTATAATGTTTGTATAGGGAAGAAAACAACCATTCGTAGGAAGAAAGCTCAGTCTCGTAGAAAGATGGTCAGAATGGGCAAAACTGAAACAATTCAAGCCTACTACATGAAGTTGATCACCTTAGGAGAAGATAATGCAACAAAAGACTGCTCAGAACATCTTTGAGCGTGGCCATCTGAGAAAAAGTACCCTGATGTGAGGCCAACCGAAGCATACAGCCAGTACGACCAAGTCCAGCAGCAGCAGTCAGCCATCGAAGCCAAATATGGCAATATGCATGGAGGAGATTTGCAGAAGATTCTGGCGATTCCCAGCAGCAGAATGATCTGGAATGAGGTGGAGTCGACCCAATCAATCAATCGATAATTGTCAATCATCAATCCGATCAATCAAGGATCAATCAAGGATCGTGCTAAACATGGAAAGCTATCAATCAGTGGATGTGGTCTGCTGGAAGAAGGGGATTTACTACCATAACATCGACTATAAAAGACCAGCAAATGTGGCTGGCAAAACATTGGTTACCCCTAGTATTCGATACTTTTCCGCTCAAGATATAATTTACATTTCAGTTCTTTTACATTTCCGCACAAACAATTTACTGCTTTTAGTATTTTCATTCCTGCAGTTTAACAAATCCAAGGCGGTTTGCCTTAGGTACTTTTCAATTCCAAGTATTTCGTATTTTCTTTCATTAATGAGCTTATTTATATGTGTTAATGCTATTCAATATGTGTGAGTAATCCCCTTGGTGAGATTTGGGTGGGAGAAATGCTTAATTGTTGATATGTGAAATAATCGTGAGGCAATTTGTGTATTCTGTTGAGTCCAGTGGTTCCAGAGAGATCTAAGCAAAATTCATGGGCAGTCCAAACCTAGCGGGTGATCTCCGCTCGGTAAGGGTTGTACCATCCCAAGCAAATGCCAGTGCATGACATACAACAATGTTTTGTATGCCTATGACTGAGTAGCTGAGCAGTGCCTTCGATGGTGTTGTAGATCTGGAAGGCGAGGAACGGGCTAGGGGATATTGCGCTCTTTCTCGGTCATGGACTTCTCTCATGGCTATCCATCAATTGTGACGAGGCATAAAGCCATGGTTATTGACCAAATTGCTCACCTTACGCATCATAGACTCATCGAAAACTGGTTGGACGTGTTACCGGAAATGGATACCCCACGAGTTATGTCTACTTTGTAGGTGCGGAACCGAGAAACTTGGAAGAGAAGGTTGGTGAGGGTTATACTTAGAGAGATCGTGTATGACTACTATCTAAGAAGGAGTGGAGCACGGCCTTGTGATCGGAGTGAAGCGTGACCTTCAGACCAAGTGCCCACATGGGGCTCAACCATCCCATGTTTGGAGTATAAACTCTTGAAAACGCCCCAATGTCTTTGGGCTATGCCTTGAGTTTGTGTGAAGCATAGACGGATCTTTAGTATGTCTTTAACCGAATACGAGTATCAACAATAATCATGACCTATCCCAAATCTTACCCCTTTTATATTTGATTGTCTTTACATTTATTTGTGTAGATAACAGGAATGGACCGTGACAACCAAACTTGTGCACTGAAGAGTAAAATAGTTCCACACTTTCGTGGGATCGACCCTAGCTTATCGCTAAGAATAAGCAGTCCTGTTGTGGGCATAAGAGCGTGTATTGTCCGTTTGGAACATATACAAGTATTTTGATCGTACCATACGATGAGTGCGTATTAGCAAGGAAATTGCACACATAAGACATCACGAGCCACCGCTCAAAAGATCAAATGCAGTATTTGTTCTTTATCAGAAACTGAGAAAATCATAGCATCACTTCAATTTCAGAAATTGCAAGGAAGTTGCACACATAAGGCATTACCATCCACCACCCACTTAGAAAAATGTTGTATCATAAATTAGAACGAAGTCACCTGATTCGAGAAGTCGCAAAACACTAAGGCTGAAAAGCCGTAATTTTTTTTTTAATTCCATTCCATCTTTGGCGGCCTTGAGTTTCTCTCACTAGAAAATTTTCTCCTCCTTCTCTCTAGAAAATTCTCTAGTGGCAGCTGAAAACCTCACTTCCCCTCCACTTTTCTCATCGTTCCACCCTCTCTTACTTTGCATTCTGATCTGATACAAACGTTTAATCCATCAAAATCAACCTTGTTGATCTAAGGAGCTTGAATACATATTCGAGGAACACCTTCTCCAGCATATTTGGTGGGTTTCCCACCGGGCAGCCCAAGGGTTTTCTCTCCAAAGGCTGCTCATCCGAGCATCATCCCGGGGATCTTATCTTCCGATCATCTTTCCCACCTATTTCTGAACAAAACTTTCCAGCTATTTGGAGTTTTCACCATCTTCTGCAGCCATCATTCGTGTTCTCAAGAGTTTCACGCCGGCTCCTACTAGTTCTCCGGTGTTCTTCTCCAAAACGTTGCACCATCTGAATCTCTGTCACTTTGGGAACTGATCTGCTATTCTAGCTCTCGTGGATCCACAATCCAGCAATTTTTCGGCCAACCCTTCAACTTGGGCACGAGTTTGAAGGATTTTTCTTGGCATCCATCCGTTTCTCCATCACGTTTTCTTAATAACAAGGTACGAAACTTCAACTCTTCCTTGTTTTTTCTGACCCCCGGGGTGCCGGATTCTGTTTCTTCGGTGACTGCAAATCCCTTGTCGTCGTCGGAGCTGCCCCACTTACACATACCCCAGCCGTCTGCCCTAGGGTTTCTGTGACCTTCCAAGTGCTGCATTAATTCGCATTTACTGCTGAATTAATTGCACTTGGGAGTTTCCAAGGGACGCATTAACTTCTCTGGTGACTCCCCAAAATATCTCAGCACTTCCCAAGCCATTCCATAACAGCACTTGGCAACTTTCAAGTGACTCATTAATATATCGTTCCCTCCCAATACAAGCATTAACTACACTTGGGTATTTCCAAGAGACGCCAGCCATAATCGTGCAGTAATTACTGCATTAACTTCCCTTGATGGCTTCCAAGGCCGACCATCAGGCTCCCAATCACTCCAATAGTCGGGCTAGACTACCAGCTATTGATGCTGGAGCATTCCAATCCAAAGAAGCCAACTACCAAGATGCTCTATGCAACAACGATGATCCGAGCGGAGGTGCTGTGAATGTTATTTCCTACGATGATCCATCCCACAACAAATCTGATGATGTGGATATGATCTCGGAGGATTCTTTCCTAGCCACCGTACCTCCAGAATTCCGGCCTTGGCTGCGCAACGTTGGAAATTTTAGCAAAAGAATGGACATCTTTAAGGTTGATCTCATTATGAAAAAGAGTGAGGTCTGCCTTGTCAACAAAGTACTCGAACTAGATGAAAGCGACTACGTCCCCGTCCACAAAGGTTGGGGATACGCACTCCTGGGCTTCTTTGCCGACAAATTTCCAGGCCGTCAAGCAATCGTCGACTACACGGACCAACTCGTAAGTTACACCGCAAAAGTGATCTTTTACCCTCGCGGATGGCTGGTTTTCCTCTTCCGGCGGAGCACGAAATGTACAATTTCCTACAAAACGGCACATCGCACAAAATTGGTAGCGCTCAGCTCGTCATGACATTGTTGCCGAAGAACTCAGGTTTGATTCTCCAAATTTTGAGTTCAAGGTATGAGCTTCACTTTCGGACCTCCCCCTCGAACTTTGGACCCCCACGGCTATCGGCAAGATAGCTTCATTACTTGGGATGCCCGTTGAACTGGATCCTGACACCATTGCTAAGCGTGGTATCAAGGGTCCCCGGTTCCAAGTACTCGTGGATGGTTCAAATCCCCCTCTTGATGCAATTAATATTAAACTGCATAATGGACTAACATTTTCCCAAGCCGTTGTGTTTGAGGGACTCCCAAAAATCTGCTCATCATGTAAAAGATTAGGTCACCTTGTTGCCGAGTGCCGCTCCTCCAGGAATACCTTTGGAGACGGGAAATCAACTCTTAAAGGTAAATATGTAACGGATGAACAAGGCTGTGGACGAAACGCTCCCCCTAACAACCGGGATCGCAATAATAAATCCAGAAAATGGTCTATGCTCCGAGCCCGAAGCAAAAGTGCTGCAAATCCCATGAGACGTAACCGCAATACCAACGGACATTTTAATCAACGGGGCAGAAGCTCAACGGCTCGATCTTCTCGTCCTCCACCGCCACCACCTAATCTTTCAAATGGCATCCTCGATACCCATCCAAGTGGTGGTGCACCAACTCCACAGCCGGCTCAAGTAATTTCCACGCCGGCTCAAACAATTTCCACACCAATAGAGGTGGCCACGAATCCCAACACTAGCAATATGTTACCAAATGAGAATGAGTCTCGGGTTGCTACTCCCAAAACTAGCACTTATACTCATTTCAATACACCGGCAACCATTGAAGCTGCCTTAAACCTGGAGGGGACCATTCCTCCAAAAAATCCTACTTTTGAGGACGGTGGTACTGCCTCGGAGGATGAATCTGATGATGAATCGGAGACTTCTCTGTCCGGAGATACTATTGACAATGCTCCCAAGCTTACACCGTTGGCCAACAAGCTCAGATATACCTCACAACCGGCTGCCATTCACCAGAAAATCACACAAGCAGTTGTCGCCCCGGCAAAGAATCCACAAGCTAACGACGACCAAACAAAACACCAATTGGGGTAAGGCCAATGACCAAAAGAAGAAGAAGAGATCCCCTAGTAAGACCAGGGGGAGGAAAGACAAAACCCAACCATGATCATTACAACTTGGAACGTAAGGGGCATGGCCAAGCTCAAACCGCAAGGCCCTGTTAACGACTTCCTCTTCAATAATAAACCGGACATATTCGGACTTCTCGAGACTAAGCTTTCTAACTCTAGTCTCTCTAAATTTTTAATATCCAAATGCGCCCATTTAGTCTATGATCATAACTTTGATCTTGCGCCGAATGGGCGCATTTTGCTCCTTCGGGATCCCTCAAAAGTTGAGCTAACCGCCTTAAATAAACACAAGCAAGTTATCCATTGTATGGTAACCTGCCGAGTTACCAACTGTACATTTCACTTATCAGTTGTGTACGGATTCTGGAAACCCAACGACAGGCAATCACTTTGGACTTCACTCGTGGAGCACGTGTCTTCCGATATCCCAGCTATTGTGGCCAGTGATTTCAATTGCATTTTGTCCCCCAATGAACGCGTTGGTGGCAACATCCCATCAACAAGGAATATACCGAATTTGGCAACCTCGTTGCTAGGCTCAATCTCTTAGACTGCCCATCAACTGGCTACCACTTCACATGGACAGATTATAAGAGGTACTCTAAAATTGATAGGGTTATGACTAACTCTGCTTGGAACGAGTCCTCTTGGTTTTGCAGGACTGAATTCATGGGTCGTAGTGGCACAAAGGATCACTCTCCTGCCCATACAACTCTTTTTGAACCCGCCAAAAAGTTCAAAAGGAATTTCAGATTTAACAAATCTTGGCTCAAGCACCCGACTTTCAAACCATGTCTCGAGCAATCTTGGAACTTGCCAGCCAACGGTCCCCCCCAACAAAATCTTGCCTTCAAACTAGGCAGACTTTTGGAGGAACTCAAAAAGCTCAATTTTAGAGAATACAACGACCTTGCCGAACGCGCTAAAGCTGCCCGGGAGGATTTTTACTCTGCTTAACTAACCTTTGATGGCGATCCCCTCAATCCTGCCCTCACCCTCCGTATAATCGATGCTCGTGAATAATCCAAAATCCTCGACCAAAGGGAGTTTGATTTTATGAGCCAAAAAGCAAGATGCAAGCATCTCGCCTTTTCAGATAAAAATACTAAATATTTTTACTCCCTCATTAAAGGCAAATGTGCTTGTAATGCCGTTCAATTCCTTTGCAGGGCCGATGGCACCACCACTTTCAATGCTGATGTAATTATTGATGACTTCGTCAAATTCTATGACAACTTGCTTGGCCGTCATCCCCAATGCAACCCCCAGACCCAACAATATGGGACCATGGCCCTCGACTCTCGGCTTCGCAGAAGGAGGACATGGTCAGTCCCATCACCCCTACTGAAATCAAGTCAACTCTTTTCAGCATTGATGGGGATAAGGCTCCGGGACCCGACAGATATACGGCAGCATTTTTTAAAGAAAACTGGGCATTGCTTAAGGATGACGTAACCGAGGCCGTCTCAGAATTTTTCACAGCTGGGCTGTTCCTTAGAAAGCTCAACCACACCAACTTGACCCTCCTTCCAAAGAAGGCTCATGAACCGAAAGTCACTGATTACCGTCTGATTGCCTTTACAAATTCAATATACAAATGTATCACCAAACTCATCACGAACCGAATCACCCCTCATCTGTCAGAAATCATCTCACCAGCCCAAGCTGCATTTATTAAGGGGCGTAACATCACATAAATTATTTTCTTGGCCCAAGAACTCATCCGAAAATACGGAGCACTCAACAAATCTCACCACGAGCCATGATGAAGGTGGATCTACAGAAAGCATTTGACTCCATCTCTTGGAGTTTCCTCCATAATGCTCTCGCAGGGATCAACTTTCACCAGAAAATCATCTACTGGATCATAGCGTGTGTGACTTGTCCGACATACTCCATTTCTCTTAATGGGGGCATACACAGATTCATTCATGGCAAACGGGGACTGAGACAAGAGGATCTGATGTCTCCTACACTCTTCATCATTTGCATGGAATATCTCTCACGACTCTTAGCGGCTCGAACCAAGGATCCAACCAGTGACTACAGATTCCACCCTATATGCGAGTCTAACGCAATTACACTTGCCTCGACCCAGCTTGAGGCTGTTCACTATGCACCGCTTTTCGAAGCCATCGACGGCCACATCAAAAAATGGTCAAACAAAAATTTATCTCTTGCTGGCCGTATCGAATTGATCAAATCTGTTTTGCAGGGCATAGAGTGCTATTGGCTGCAGATTTTTCCCTTGCCAGCCAAAGTGATCAACCACATCAACTCCATCGTCAAAAAATTCATGTGGGGCTCCAAAAGTTGTCCGGATTCCTTCAACCAGGTATGCAAACCCAAAACTGAAGGCGGACTCGGACTTAGGGACCTTGCCGAATGGAACAAAACTCTTCTTGCAAAAAATCTTTGGAATATCCATTCGAGAAAGGATACTCTCTGGATATTTAGCAGCACAAGGTACATCCCCGCGACTCCCCGCTACTAAAAAAATGTACTAACCATCAAGGACAAATTACTTGCTGATTGCGATGGCGACATTCCCAAGGCAATCACGCTTTTATCAAAGTGGTTCGAAGGCAAGGGAATAGCGGACGCCTATGAATATCTCCAATCCAAGGGACAACCAAAGTACTGGCACAAAGCAATTTGGAAAGATTTTATCCCTCCAAAATTCTCCACCACACTTTGGCTAGCTCTTCAAGGCTGACTAAAGACAGTGGACAGACTTAAGAACCTTAATGTTTGCCGAAGTCGCATTCTTTGTAATGCCGCACCAGAGTCGCATGAACATCTCTTTTTCTCATGTGGGGCATCACGTGCAGTTTGGCAACAAATAAAAGACTGGCTCCAACTTCAGCCAGCCCTCATAACCATTAACAGTGCCCTCAGCCACTTTAAAAGAACCCGAGCCGGCTTAAGTATCTTGCACAAAACCAAAATTATTGCGCTTGCTTCGACGGTCAATCATATATGGTACTCTCGCAACAAACTCATCTTTGAAGATCGTCCCTTCCTCGTCTCCAAAACAGTGAAAGACATCTAAGAGAGTGTGTATGCCATGCTCTATGCCAAATTCCCAATGAGTATGGTCCTCTCTCACATGCAGCTTGGCACAAACGAATTTGACAAACTCAAAGATCTGATTCGTTCCGGACCGGCAGCAAATTAGACTAGATTTAATCGTTTGTTGTTGTCATCTGGTCTTGTTTTGCCCCCACTCACCGGCCGAATTTGTCTCGGCTCCCACTTGTACTTGGATGCAAATTAGTGAATTTGGGTACGTGTGTTTGGGGTTGATCGAGTTCAATGACTTGATCAAGCACCCATTGCGACAAACTTCTCACGACGACCACACACTGCACCACAAGGCACAAACTCACACAATTGCACACAAAACGCGCTTCTCTTCCCAACCTAATCTGCGCTAGTTTTAGGTGTACTCTTTTCTCCTACGACCGTGGTTTTCCACAAGGGTAGTTTACACGGCTAGGTTTTAATGAGGCCAACCGTCCCAAAATCGACGCACAATTCGGGCCGGCGGGACTTAGTGGCAGAGGCTAGCGCCGTGAACTAGCCCACCGTAATTGCTTTAATATGCTTTACACCGTCACACACTTGAAACTCTCATTGTTCGGTCAGTTCACTTAGCTTTTTTAAGCTCACTTCGCACACACCCGCCTCCGAGCCCACTTAGGATTTTTTTATTGGTCGGCAACAGCCTTTTTTCTCACCCCCGCCCCGCTTAGCCTTGGCTTGCGTGGGCTGTACTCCCTCGGGCATGTCCGTGTAAATCCCTTGTATCTATTTTTCTTTTTAATATGCTGCACTTTTCGAGTAAAAAAAAGCCATAATTTTTAGACTGTAAATTCTCACTGTACAGCCTCCAACGAACTCGTTGTTGAATTTCAACGACTTTCCATTCTTCAAGATCAGACCAACTTCAGCATCGCAACCTATCCGAGAGGATTCAAAAGGATACGAGGTGGCTAGCAGCGACAGGTAAGTTTCCGATAAAATGGTGTTAGAGATGAGCGGACAACCATCAGATTCATCACCGAGTGGCACAAATTCATTCTCCTGCACCATGCTCTCAGATTCGAGCCCCTTTTTTTCTTCTGATTTCACAAGATTGAAGCCCAGATTTGCCACCATGCACCTCGAATTATGTTTCCGGCACAATGGTATGAGATTTGAGTGGAGAATCTTGAGAGTCATCATCGAGCGGCGCCGTTTCACTCTCCGACACGAACTCAGTCTCCAGCACAGATTCAAATTCTTCATAGATCGGAGATTTCTCTGGCATATTGGAGGGAACGATTAGCCTAAAGAATCGATCCATCAGAGATGCAAATAGATTTAGTGAATAAGGAGGGGGGCGATGCATATAGATTTAGGTTTTCAAATATGCGACTGGAACAATGGTGGATAGATTTAGGGATTGAGATAATACAGCAGATAGATAGTGAATGGGGAGGGGGTGATGGTAGATAGATTTAGGGTTTGTTGTTCTTGGGTTGGGGGGTGGTGGTGGGTTGGGGTATGCAGATAGAGTTGGGTAGGATTTGTTTAATTTGGGTTGGGTTTCATTAATTTGGGTAGGATGTGTTTAATTTAGGTTGGATTTTTTAAATTTTGGGTTGAGTTTTGTTAATATTATGTTGTATTTTTTTTAATTAGGTAATTAATATTGATTAGGGGATTAATTAGGTTGTGTTAATTAAGTAGTGATTGATAAATTTAAAGTAATGGCAAAGGGTGTAAATAAGTGAGATTGAAAGGGTATAGAAATCTATAAAGTGAAGTAGTGCATTATTTGGTGTACAGTTGAAATGTGATAAGTAGTGCATTATTTCAAGTACGGAAGAATTAGTAATTTGATATCTATATATATTCAATTTGTTATTTATTTATTTTGATAGTAACTTAATAACCGTTTTTTATTCGTAAAAGTTGTCTTCTTTTATAGAGGCACAAGATTGTCTGTTTGCTATACATACAATATTATACTCCCTCCGTCCTAAGAGCATCCACATCACGAATGAGTCTCTGCTCACATTGGTCGGGCTCATCCGTATGTTAAATTACATTGAATGAAATTAAATTATATTAAACATAAATACTACAAATTACATTAAGCATAAGATAATAAACGACTTCAAAGTTGTGCGATGAAGTCAGCATCATCTCGATGATCCTCCACACACCATCATTAGTGAATGGTATTTCGTAGACGGCTTGGAATTCCATTTTTGCATGTGTTATGATCTATGATGTGGTTTTCGTCGCTAGAACAGCTTGGATGGATTGTCGGCGCAATATATTCGAATCGGCCGCACAAATTCTCGATGCGGTTCTAGTAACTATTCGCTATTGTATTAACACTGCAAGTGCACAGTTAAATTGTAGTAAACAAGGTCGAATCCAAAGAGATTGAACTTAAGATTCACGGAAGGTCTCACCATCAAGCTAACGGAATTGCACTATTTCCATCTTCAACTTCAGAATAAGGCCCGGAGGGTGGAACTTCAACAAAAATTTCTGCGCAATGTCATCCCAAGTTGTGTCAGCCCCGAGCTTCAAATATTGATACCACATCTTCGCTTTATCCTTCAATGAGAAAGGAAATAGATGAATTCTAATAGCCTCATCAGGGACTTGATTGATCTTAGTAGTGTTGCACATTTCCAGAAATTGAGCCAGATGCTCATTAGGATCCTCCGTCACATGCCCTCCATATTGGTTCGCCTGAACCATCTGAATCAAACCCGTCTTCAACTCAAAATTATTGAGCCCTGGTCCAGGTATGACTCTTGCATTCAAAGTAGGATGGAAGGTCTTCTGAATAGATGTCGGACGACATATACACTCTTCTTCTCTTGCCATAAGCTTATCAATAGTCCTCCTGAGAGCTGCTACTTTCTCAGTTGTGGCCATGTTCTTCTTTCTTTTCTTAACGTTGTTACGTCGAGCAATAGTTTCAATTTCAAGATCAAACGGTACTAGTTCTTCTCCACTAGCACGCGTGAGCATAAACTTCCTACATCAAGAACAAAGAGAATACGAAAATTAAACTCAAAATAAACAAACTGAAAATAAATGTCTATGATGGTCCCGATACGAGTTCTGGTGTATGGGGGGGGGGGAATACACCAGATAGGAAATTTTAAAAACAACTCTTGAAAATTCCACAACCAAGTAAGAAGACTCAGTTGGATTCACAACTGAGTAAGCAAACTCAGTTGGAAGAGTGGTGTTGTGCGGAATGTGGTGGATAAAAATAACTCGTATAAAACTCACGCTTATGCAAGGTCGGTCAATAACCAAGTCAGTTGATATGCAAAGATGCAGTTTGTGTGCTGGTTAGTTGGTCAGTTGAATATGCAAGAAATAACTGAATAATAAACACAAACACACAAGAATTTACGTAGTTCGGAGAGATCTCCTACGTCCACGGGGAGTTGTGAGTCCATACAACTCAGTCCAAGTTCTTCTGGACAAAAACCACAAAGCTTACACGGGCTTTGCAACCGTTAGGATAAGTTTACGGGTACTTATCAACCTTACAGATAAGTTTACAGGTACTTATCAACCTATCTACTCAATTCCGGGAAGAGTAAGGTCCTAACAACCTCTTTAGGGGTGTGTGTGGGTGGATTTTTCCAACTACTAGCTCGAACAAGAAGTGAGCTAGGATCTAACACTCTACGAACTCTCAACTAGTGATGTTCTCAAGGTTGGATCGAAAAATACCAAGAAAGAATCTAACGCTCTAGAACGCTCAACTAGTGATGTTCTTAGAGGATAAATGCAGTTTAGCTTGTGTAGAATAAAGTCGTTCTTTCGCTCGTTTATCTCTTGTCTGTCTTCTGTCTCATCATATTGGTGAATGAATGAATGCCTCTATTTATAGGCGGAGAGAATCAACTAGCCGTTGGAAGAGCCGTTGATCTCTGTTCTTGTGAAAGCGATTGCTTGTCTCTCATCTCTGCAGACTTTTCGGATTTGGCAACTGTGAGCTTCTGCTTTCCAACTGAGACAACCTTGTGTTGGGCCAAATGAGGTAATGACAGAGAGTCAAACCTTCACGTGACTTCCTTATTTGAATTTCAAATCTCAACTTTAGTGTTTTAGCATTGCTTGGTCGGTTGAGTCGTTTGATCTTCGGTTGAGTCGTTTGATCTTCATCTGATTGGTCTTCAGCTGATGTTCTAACTGATTGCTATCTTCATCTGACAATCTGTCTAAGAAGGAACAGTTGAACCCTCAGCTGCCTTGAGCTTCATGTTGATCTATCTGATTTAGTCTTGTAACTGATGTTCCATCTGAACGCTCAGTTGACTTTCTGATGTTCTGAATCTTGAACTCTCAGTTGTCTTTCTGATGTTCTGAATCTGATCAGTTGGCTCGAATGCTCAGATGACTTTCTTCCATCTGATATTCTCTTACAACTTCCCCCTTATTAATTCTCATCTGATGAACGCTCAGTTGTCTTTCTAACAACTGATGTTCTATCCGAGTGAAGCCTTGTTGCCTTCTTCAGCTGGAGTCCTGTAAAGATAAAATCTTAACATTGCTCAAACAGCGAGCCTAAAAGCTAACAATAGGAAATGACAACATCTACTCGGTTGGGGTCAGTTGGTTTTGGAATCAATCAAAACTTTACTTAAATTTCCCAACAGTCTAAACTAATCTCAATTGATTTAATCACAATATCACAAATCTTAATATCAATCCCCGGCAACGGCGCCAAAAACTTATTCGCTATTGTATTAACACTGCAAGTGCACAGTTAAACTGTAGTAGTAAACAATGTCGAATCTACAGAGATTGAACTTAATATTCACAAGTACAATTTTCAATCGACATTCACTATTTAGACTCTTGAATAAAGATTTTTAGTTTTAACTACTAAGATTAATAAAAATAAATTTAATCTAACAACACAAAAAGTAAATTTGGAATCAAACAGAGAAAGAATTGTCTTATGGTTTCGATTTGAATGAATAATTGAACTCAAACTCATTTCAATTAATCAATCACATAAATGACTCAATTCTCCCTAAGACGATCACAAAATTAGTTTAAATCCGCTTTCGTGACAAATAAACAGTGGATTATGAATTAGTAACTATTGTGTCCAATCAATTACTAACTTATAACTTATAATTGTTCCTAAGATTCTTTATCTTTACCCTAGTCTCAAGATCTTCCGACTTTATTGAAGAGGATGTTCCCTATTCTCAGTTCAAGTATTAATCATCTTCTTTCAATATCAAATTAATACAACTAGAATGCACAATTGGTGATCAAGCAATCAAGCATGAAAGAGCACAAGAATATGGAAAAAGAGAAAAGGTCGTGATTAATCAATTAAAATAAAAGTTCGGATTAAATATCCATCTACTTTCTAACCACAAGATAACGAGAAGTTTAGCCACACATATTCATGGCAAAACAACACAAGAATTCAAATCTGAACATAAAGATAGAAAAACCTTAGTGAAATTCTAGGAATTGAATCTATTGTCTTCTCCAAAATCTCCAAATCTCCAAGAAAGTGCAAAAGATATGTAACGTACGTAAAAGTCTGTCAAAAGTGTATATTCTAAACTCAAACTAATGTATTTATACTTAAAGGACAAATATTACTCGAGTAGGAAGAGAAATCGGACAGGAAAAAGGAAATCCGCGTATTTGGGCTTACAATTCCAGCCATGCAGTCGTATGACGGACTGCATACCCTTGCTACACCTGAAATCGGTGCCACATGCAGTTGAGTATGCAATCACATACCTTAGCATGTCTCTGAAATTCTCAGCTTTCTCTCTACATTGCATGCAGTTTAGACATGCAGTCGCATGCTACACCGCATGCCTCTTTCAACTCGTTTTTCTTCACTTCTACTCTATTTCTCAAGTCGTTTCTTCACATAAGCTCGTAACATATTGACTTCACTTTCCACGCTTGATTCTCTTCTTTTTATCATCCAAATTCTAGAAAAGTACTTAAATACAAGCAAGTATCAAATTCTTTCAAAACAACAAAACGTAAGCTCAAACTTACTTGCAAACACGATTTTCCTCTATAAAATATTAACAGTTAAACTTCAAAATAAGGTGAAAATCCATGTTTAACAGTAACCCTGCAACATCTCTGCATACCTCAGCCGCCTACCGGCAGGTCAATTGACGTTGTAGGTTTCAGCTATTTGGTTCCAAAAGTAACCGGGCGATTGGATGCCTTAACGGCGACCCAAACGGCGCCAAAGCTTCCGACTCCGCCTTTGTGTATGGTTGCAGATTGTTGGTGGCCATTGTTGTCGAAAATGAGAGAGATTTGTGTAGAGTAAAAGAAGAAATGGATAAAGTAGAAGAAATGATATAGAGAAAATAGAGAGGAAATGAGAAAAGAGTTGAGAAATGGTGTATAAAAAAGGAGTAAGTGGGGTGTATTTATAGGGTAGGAGGCAGAGGAAAAAAAAGAAAAAAAAAATTTAATCGTTGTCGTCGCCAGCGACGGAGTCCGACGAGACATAGCCGTTGACAGTTCACAATTCGATTTATTATTATTATTTTTTTAAGGCGAGCGCGTGCATGGCACGCATCATACATCAGTCTTTCGAGTCGGCTCATTCTCCCTCGGCTCGACATCAGGCGGCTCATCCGTCTATGCGGCTCGAGCCCGCCGATAAGCCACCCGATGCGGGTGCCCTAACATGTATTGACATGTTTTCCTTTTTCAGTTGTCCCATTTTAAATGAGTTATTTCGTAACAAGAAAATCATCTATCTCGCTAAAAATTATGTGTGTCGTATAAGAGACATGTTATTCATGTTGGAACGAAAGGACTATAAAATCATGGGCAATGACGATCACTATAAGACGATCACTACCATTATTTTAATATTTTTCGTGGCCCTATAGTGATCTCACTTTTTGCTCACAATGAAGATCTCTAGTGATCTCTATTATGTTGGCGAATGGAAGCGCGTCATGTGGCCACGTCACCCCTTCGAAAAAATCACAAATGAGCAATTACTATTTTGTGAACGCAAAAATATGTTTAGCTTATGGTGATCGCCATCATAGATGGTTTTACTATTATAACTTTGTCTTTTACGTAACATTTCGCAAGTAAATATACTCCCTCCGTTCGAGTTTTAAAGTCCAATTTCACCCATTTTACCCCTTTCAAATGTTCGAGATTAAAAGTCCTACTCTAGTTTTTATACCATTATACCCTTCTTATTTTTGAGAATTACTACCATTTGCCATTTAGGACCTCACATCAACTTTATTTCTATTTTTTTATCATCCCAACAACTTTATTCTTACCTTTTGGTAAGTACCACCTCTTTTGTGTCATTACCACTATTTTTTGTCATTATTCACTACCCCTACTTTCTAACTTTTACCTTACTCAAAAAATACTTTATCAATTTTCTTAATCTCCGTGCCCATTTAAAATGGGACTTTAAAATCCGAACGGAGGGAGTACGAAACATAATTTATTACATTTATATACCAAACGCTTCTTTTTTTGAAGTTCTCATATTCTTTATGTCCCGTGAATTTAATCGTCTCAATTTTCTTTTGTCTTAATAAATAATTTTTTTATCCAGAAGATAAATATTACTCTCTCCGTTCCGTTCATTTTGTCTCACTTCCCTTAAATGGATGTTCTACTCAACTTGTCACATGTCAAATAAGGAAATAAATTAACCTTTAAAATCCTTCAAAAGTAGTGGGACTTACCCACTTTCTATCATTTTAGCCTTATTCTTAATTTTCTTATCGAATAGTAAGGAGACAAAATGAGCGGGACAGAGGGAATAATATATTATCAATGTAACTCTTAATTACACAATATATCTTCTAAAAAATACATACTCATGTAATGTAAAAATGTCTTTTTCTCTTTGACATAGTTATTCTTCACAATAATTATTACACATATCTAATTTGTGAACATTTGTGTCAGGTCATCCATGAAACTAAGATCAAGAAATTGATCATTTAACTGTCTCGAAATATAAGTACAAGGAACCTCGTAAATATATTTACGTACGTATCAGTATCAAGATTCCAGCTTATAATATATTGGTACAATTTTCTACAAATTATTCTATGAACTTATATCGGTCTACCTCAGTAGCTATACCAAATTGATTGTCACAACTATATATGTTGAATTACAATAATTATAAGTTTGACTTTTACCAAATCAAATAAGTGTACAAAAAGTAGCTCATTTGTTTGTTCTGGACACCCTACAGTCTATATTAACATCCCAAAATGGCCGTGTAATTAAGCTTTACTTAAGTTTCTTCGAAAAAAAAAGGGTTTTATTTAAGTTTGTACGAACTAGGGAACACGTATATTTTTTATTTATTTTTTTGCTAAATCTTACTTAACTTTGTGTGGAAGTAAAATATCCCGACTTAATTTATCAAGCATCCAATTGCAAAACTAGGATCGTATCATTAAAGCTGCAAGGTATGCTTGAAACTAATTAGTTTCAAGTTGTTCATATATATAATGGAATTTATATTAATTTAGCTACTCAATTATCAATTTAATTATATTAATTTAAGCCCTCACTCAGCTAATTTACTTTAATTTAATTCTCAATTCAACTCAAGTGAATTTTTTTTTCCCACCTACTCCACATACAAATAATTTAATACTAGTATTTAATAGGTGGGATCGTCTTTCATCGCCACAACATCTTCGAACTTAATATTATACTAGTAGAGTAAGGAATTGCTGTCGATTTTGTATCTAAGATGATGTTGTTTTGGTGATCATCAAACTAATTTTGGTGCTAAATAATTCACGCGCATAGCTTTTCTAGATTAATTTGATATTGTAAAATTAATGTTGTTAAATGTATTGCTCATTTTTTAACAATATTTTATAAAAAAAAAAATTAAATAACACGAGTATTGCTCATTTTTGTAGTAGTCCTTCCGATCCATTCATATTGTCATCATTTTCTTATTTAGCTATATCACTCATATTGTCATCTTTCAAATAAAGAAAGTTTTTACCCTTCAATGTCTTTCAGGACCTACTCAATTTCTATATTTTTACATTTATTCTTAATTTTCGTCGGAGGGAGTACTATCTTTCATTTGGTCTTAGAAATTTTTGCTCGTTTTTCTGCCCACCAGCTAAGTTTTCAACTAGTCGTGTTTTTTACTTTCACTTTTAAGGAATACAAAAACGAAAAACAACAAATTCAATAAGAAAGAAAAAGTAAAATTTTGTCAAACGATAAGCGAATCTTGAATCCTCTTCAGATTTATGTAATGTGTACAGTTTATTTTCTTATTGTCTAATTTAAGGAGTATATTATTTTTGAATTTTTAAGATGAGAAACATACTTTAGATAACCTACGTAACTGATAAGCTCATGCATCTTATTTTGTTTGTGAAATTATGCAGAGAAACTATATATATGGAGCTCATTTTAACAAATGGATTATTTTTTACTTTTTTTTTTATATATATAAAGCAAATCGCAAAAATTTGCTTGGTAATACAAAAAATGAATAAATGAATTTTCTATTACATTTTTCTACTTATAGAAAACACTAAACCCTAATATTAAACCAAAGTCGAACATTTCGACGTGGCCGGATCATAAATCGCCGGAAGCACATATTTCCGGCCGTTGGCACCATGCGCATTATAGCTGGCGCCACTAGTTTTATCCACCAGCAAATCTCCGGCATAACCGGGGTACGCTCCCTTGGCGTACACCCCTGGGCAGGCCGACGCAGCCTCCAAAGGCGCGTCGGCCGGGCCTTGGTAAAACCCATTTCCGAAGGGGTTGGTGGCGGTTCCCGCCAAAAGCCCAGAAAGATTGATGATCATTCCGTCGAGGCCCACGTCGTTGTTGGGAGCAACCAACGGTGGGCTTTGTGGGCCGTAAATGGGCTGGTGGAACGGCCACGCGCAGTAACCCGGGCACTGAGTTTCCGAGTTACCCACCCAAATGTAGGCGAATTTGTGATTCTTCTTCCCCTTGACGGCGGCGCTGGATTTGGCGCCGTGAGTGCCGCAGCGGTTCTGGCAGAAGCCGGCGACGGCGACGTCGGAAGCCGTGAGCACGACGTTGACGGCGTTCATCTGCTCGCCCTTGGAGGCCAGCTCGACGAGTTGGTCCTGAGTCAGCGATTTTCCGAGCGAGTACGACTCGTCGATGATTTGCTTGTTGAGGTAGAGAGAGAGGGAGGGGGTTTTGGTTTTGGAGGTGGCGAGATTGTAGTACTTCTCCGTCGTCTTCCACCACGCCGCCACGGAGGGCTGGGCTTGCGACGGCGATGACGGAGATAGAGAGGTGATGAAGTCGGCGACGATGGCGCGTTGAGAAGGGGAGAATTTGCCGTACCAGATTAGATTGACGGAGATTTTGCCTTGGAGAAGGGCGCCTTTGTGATACTTCAGCAGCTGGGTTTGGGTGTCGTCGACGAGAGAGGTGGGCGTTGTTCTTGAAGCGATGCAGACATTCAAGAGAGAGAAAATAGCTAGGAATTTGAGAATGGTGGAAGAAGCCATTTCTATTTTACTTGCCTGGGACTGAGTGAGAGACAGTTTTAGAGAGAGAGAGAGAATTGGATGTTTGGATGAGGATTTGTGAAAGGTTGGGGAAGGTATTTATACTAAGGTGAGGTGGGGGAATTGAAAATGGATTTACCTGTAAGAGAGAGAGAGAGAGAGAGAGAGAGAGAGAGAGATTGCTTAGTCAAAAACTAAAAAACGCGGTTTAATTAGTAGTAGCAGTGTAAGTGGGTAGGCGTTGCTATTTGGTTATTTAGAAGAAAAAAAGAAGTAGAGAAAGAAACAAAAACATTACAGCTTTGATCCAATCCATTATTACAGCTTGCTTATCGCATCTCGATGCGTTGGCCCATAAAATACCACTACTCTATTTACTGAATTGCCCATCCAATTTTCCTTCAAAACAAATTAAGAGCATGAGTAGCGGGAGGTTTAATCCCGTAGACATTGTTGGATTTGAGGTGTTTGCTGTTCAAGAGGTGATATTGTTCAAATATGTTGGTAAAGTTTATGTAGTTAAAAGTACATCTGAAGTATCAAGCCATTTTGAGATCAAACTTGTTGAAGTGTTCTTCAGTTTGTGCCAAAGAAACTTGAAACAGTCTGATAAATATTTTCCTTATCTGTGCAGATTTTGCGGAATATTTTCTATGTTCATCCTAGATGCTATAAAATGCTTTCTTTTGTATAATCATCTATGAATCTATGATGCACGAAGTCTTTTAAATATGTAGTTGTATCGTATTCTTATTAGGATGTGATATTGTCGGATTCTAGTGCGATTCATATTCGATTCACCATGTGGCGTATTCTTCCAAATAGAAAAAAATAATGGAATTCGTGAATCTCATGTGGAAAAGTTGCAAATCTCATAGATGAAGGGGTTGGATGAGTTAATTCTTTTTGAAATTTTACTTGATTTATGACTTATATATTGAGTTAATGATATTTGAATTGTTATTATATAACTCAATTAAATTGCCTATTTGAAATTCTTATATTTTGAGTAAATAAAAATGTGAATTACATATATTTAATTTATAAAAAAAAATTAAATTTCTATATATTTTATTAGTGTCATAGATAATTAAATAATAATTAGTTAAACGTAGCCTTGTCGAATGGCACTCTAAATTTTTTAATTTCGTATCTTCCATACCCATATCGTACCACCCTGCACCCGCTCCCAGCCTCCCACGCACCCATGCAACTTAGCTACGAACTCACTTCAAACTTGTACTACTATATATTCTCCCCGTCCTGTTTAACTTGTCCTAATTTGCCATTTTTGATGTCCCGTTCAATTTATCCCATTTTCTTTTAAGGAAATAATTAATAAATCACTTTATTCATTTTATATCACTTCAAAATTACTTTATATCATTTTATGTCATTTCATAAACACATTATATCACTTTATTAATTAAAAAATACTTTATATCACTTTAATCGCTAGAGTAAATACACTCTTTATCATCTAATGCTTTTGTTCTTAATTTCCATGCCGATCTCAAATGGTACAAGTTCAATGGGACGGAGGGAGTACGAAGAAAAGATTGAATTTTTTTTTGGGAAAAAGAAAAGAGAGATAGGGAGGGGTAGTTTTGGAAAAAAGTGGGGAGGTTAGTGCCAGGCTGGAGAGGGGCGCGGGGCATGGGGAAGCGAGTTGTGTCCGAGCTGGCAGTCCGAGTTGAGAGAGTGTGACTCGGCTGAAGCTGGAATCCTATGTGATTATTTAATTTGGTCATGAGATATATTAAAGCGCGCAGCTAGCAAAGTTCCTCGTGACTCGTATTCACTCACTCCTTCCAGCTGGATCAAGCTTTAGCCTTACAACTCTCTCTCTCTCTCTCTCTCTCTCTCTCTCTCTCTCTCTCTCTCTCACACACACACACCCGACTTTCTCTCTCTAACCTTTTTGCTTTTATTGCTTTTGGCCAGACTTTTGGTTTAAATGTTTTCGAACACGGATATATTTCTACTACTCTCAAATTTGGATTTAGCTTAATTTTAAAATTATTTAAGATAACGTTTTTTTTTTTAATAAAATCGTTTTAGTTTTTTTTAGCAAAGATGAGGCGTATGAATATGTGTTGGGAAAATTCGGGAATTTGTTTTGTAATTAAATAGATTAAATTAAGAATAATTGATAATGCTCGTTAATATTTTGTAAAGAAGATTGGTCCCAAGCAAGGCTGGTCCATAGCTAACAAATTTAGTTCAATCTTAATTTTTACTATTGACTTGAATGGGGTGGTGTGGAATAATTTTGGTTGGCTTTCAACTAGTAATTGTTTCGAAATATTCCAGCTAATTAAACTAATTATAGTATATTTTAAATCTATACCTAGGTGTTAGGGCATACTTCCTTTGTCAATTCCATTAATTTTTTCAATGTCACGCATTTACAAGTTCTACTAGACTACAACTATAGAGCACGTAATTGTGGCATGATAATTGTTAGGGGTATACTCAAATCGAGCCGAATACTATCGTGCTCAAGCTCGGCTCGTTTAATCGAGTAGAATCTCGAGTTTTGTTTATCGAATATTTTGAGGCTCGCGAGCTTAACCGAGCTCAAACGAACTTTCTAAATTTAGCTTTATATTTTAGATATCATTACTTTTATGCAAACTTAATCATTTTATTCACAATAACATAATATATTTAACTAAATTTAATTTATTTTTTCTTATAACAAATAAAGTTAGTTAAATATAAATACAATTATTACTGATTAGAGTATAAAATAATAAGGCACGATTAGATAATAATTATATTTTCAATCTTTACCACTAAACAAGCTTGTTCACGAGCTTACGAGCTGAATATTGTCATGCTGCTCGGCTCGTTTAGCAAACGAGCTTCTCTATACGAACTCGAACGAACTTTTATCGAGTCGAGTTCCGAATAGCTCACGAACAGTTTGGCTCGTTGACAGCCCTAATAATTGTCAAACAACAAACATTGGAAATTAACTATCTCGACATCCAAGTGGTGCAACTTTAGTATGTACGCAGTGAGGTCTCGGGTTCGAATCCGACTGTTCCCCTTTCTCATGTAAAAAAAAAAAAAAAAATAGAAATAACCATTTTTAATTTGTTTTAAACCCATTTTTTTAGGTGTGTCCAAGTAAGTTGTCTCTTTCATTTCTACCATCTTTTGTTTCAAGCAGTGGTTTAAAAATCAGATTCAAATGGTTGAACTAAGAATTTAAACTGACTTCGATCTGACATAATCGGCGTGAATGATCTAGTTCGGACTGGTTTTGATCTAATTGATCCGCTTAAACCAAGAATACGATAGTTTTCCAATTCAACCTTCAGTTCGATTTAAAGAACCATATATATATCGTAGAATCTCTATAAAATAATACTCTATATAAAAAAAATAAACTCTTTTATCATAAAATTTCGTGGTCTCAATTTGAGACCAGTTATAAATAGGAACAAACTCCATATTTTTCATAATTCATTTACTTTTTTAGGTCCCACCATAATAAAATACATCTCCATTTATGATTAAATCACAATAAATATAATATACATATATCGTTAAAGTAAATTTATATTGATTTAAAATATTTGTCTACGGTTATTTGTGACAGTGACTTTATCTTTATTTGTTGTAACCCTATCTTTTAACTTGTGTATCTTCAATAACTCGTCCGTATGACAACCTTCTTATTGAACCCAATATGTTTACAACTTATCGAGCATACTTAAAGCTCCTCCACATAAAACTTTTGGGACTTCTATACTATCATCCACCGTATTATTTCTCTCATCTTCTTATCTAATTTCTTCAATGATTTCTTTTAAGCATACACAATTTGTTGCTTACTTGGATGATTAAGTAAGACATCCATGTTCAATTGATTGTATTAGTCAAGTTTTTTTATCTAACCTTTCAACTCTTCAATTAACTTTTGATTCTCTTCATCCATTTCTTTTGTAATTATACAGCCCACTTATCTAGTAATTATAATATTTATGTATTTTTCATACATATTAAAATTAGAAAAAAAATCTTAATAAATTTTTTTCTTATACCTCTATTTAGGAATAACCTCAATTTTATCATATTTTTTGACTGTCCCAAAATATTCCTTTATATAGATTTTATTGTATTTATCATTTCTTAACATAATCGATTACTACCATCAATCTAATAACGTAAATATTTTATACTACTCGAAACTAACATTTTTTTTTTATATCGATCATGTAGATAAATTATAATAATGGAAAGATTCGAATAATAAAGAAATTAGTGACGGTTTTGTGGCCAGCTACAATGGGCTGAAACTCCGATAGATGTGACGAATATTATTCAGCACTTCAGCGTGTCTCACGGCTGCTTCATTGTTTCACTCTCTCCCAACATTGCTTACCTAATCCATTTTTGTGTGCTTCCAATTTTTATAATTTATTTTATAATTTTTCCGATCTGCTTATATTGTCATCCTTTTTTTATTTAATTGTTCCGTTCATATTATTATCTTTTAAAATTTTAACTCTTCAAAATCTCCAAAAGTAATGGACCTACACACTTTCCATCATTTTACTCTTATTTTTAATCTCCGTGTGGAACAGTAACATGATAATTTCAGTGGATCGGAGGGAGTACCAATCACTACAATTATACTACTAATTTAATTTATTAATAATTCGAGTTTGCTTGAATGTTTATTTGTCAGAAGTTTTAATGGAATATTATTAGTTGTCAATTAATAAAAAAATTAGTTAATTTCTAGTTTAAATACTAATTCTAAATTATTTTGATTAAAAACTTCATATTTCCATTTGACGCGGGTACGAATTCTTCAAAATTTGAAGCACTGAAACAACGTCGTTACATGATCGAGTTCATCTGAGAATAATTGAAGGTGTTGAAACTGCTAAAAATCCAAAGATGAAGTCAACTACTGAAATATTTCAAAAGTAGTTTTAAACTCTCAACTTAATTACTACTACTTTAATTTTTGAAAATAGTCTAATAGTAATTGATATAATATAGAACTCCTTTGTATTTAAAATTATGATAAGTACAATTTATATATATAACTTAAAAGAAAATTCATAATTTTTACCTACCATGTGTATATAGTACTACTTAAGCTAGTAGAAGCAACGAATGGAAATGGAAATTCACAACTCCACCTTATTTTCATTATAATTAAACTCAATAACCATAAAATTAAACATTGTTTTATAAAATATATTCTCAAAAAATTGAACACCTATATTATCAAATAATTTGACATTGTTTGAGATGAACGTTAGCAGCTTGATTTTATTTAAGCCTTCTTTAATTTGTATACTAATATAATAATATAATTTTCTGATTTAATAATTTTACCATTATATTAATTAATTTATTTTTGAAGCGCTAGAGAACGTTCTGACATATGCTTTCTACTGTCATCAAAATGTTATTTTAAAAACAAACTAACTGCTATACTAGATTCTTAGTAAAGTAATTAATTGTCTGCATCGACTAAAAAAATGTTACATGGAAAGGACAATATTACTCTGTATTAATATACTTTAAATCACATTATTATAAAAGTTCAGATGAAGAAAAATGTAGCTCATAAATATATGCTTTGGCTATATATTGGGGATCGAATTTTTGGCAACGACTCTCTATTGTCAATAAGTGCCGCTAAAAATTATTATGTGTTTTTTTGCTGTCATTATTTTCGTAATTAATAAAGGTTTATCTTGATCGAGCTTCAGTGTTTGTTTGGTTCAAATAGAAGAATGTAAAGAGAGTGGAATCAAGTAAGAGAAGTATATGGTACAATATACATTATTAATTTTTACAATAATTCTATTCGGACATACTATATCTAGACATACATGCTTGAAACATGAAAAACATTATCCGATTTCCTTCAAAATTTCTTTCCTACTCAGACTCCCTTCTGAAATATCGATCTCACGCACACCCGCTCCTAAAATTTACTCTCATCCACACACAAGTCCTAAACTTGTGAATTTAAATTGGGATGAAATTTTATAATTATAATTTAAAAGGTCTACGTTTATTAGTAACCAAACTATCGAAACTATGAAATTAAATTATTAGTTAAAAAATTCTGTCAAATTCGTATTTTTACCATCATATGTCTGGATATAGCACGTCCAAATAGCACTAACCTTCAAAAAACTAGACGAGTGACCACTCACATCTAGCGCAAAAGTTGTACTCTTCCTGATCAATCCCCGATTTTCCCAGCTCAAAACAAATAAAATTAACGACCTTGATAGAATATTAAAAAAATAAAAATGATATTATTACATGCAATAAATGACAAATACTTTCCTAATTTTATATTAAACATTTATCACAAAATTATTACGGACAATAAATAAATTCCGTGTCCAAAGGGTGTTTTGTGATATTCTTTGCTACAACACTTAATTAGCTGTCTTGTTTCCTCTTTCACAATCACACTCTATCTATGGGATAAACATACGTAGGTGCACGAGTGATTTCCTAATTTTTAAAATTATAAAATTAAGCCAATTATTACATACAATTAATGATCGACAAATACATTTTTATAATCAGCTATGACTTCATCAAGAATGCAAATAGGATATGTTATAATAATTTGCACATATACAACAAAATTTTGTGATAAGATTTGAAGTATCCACTGCCAAGCATTCATTCCAGCATGAATTGATAAAATCATGATGAAAAAATTGATATATTTTCCTCTCTTTCTCATCCATTCATTCATTTGAAATATTTTTGGTTTTACAAGGATATGTTTTTGGGTTAAATCGTTTACAATCTTGGTTCTTGAGAGACTATAGATGAACTTTATTTAATTAATATACTTCTTTAATTTATTTCTTGAATTTATTCGAACCCGAGACAGCAAAGTTATTAATTGTTGCTTCTAAAGTAGGACTGCTACAAGCCTACAAATAAGAAATATTTATGGGCTCGAATATAATTGTCACGTGATAATGATATTTAAAATTCTTACCCATGAAAATAGTGCCAAAAAGAAAAGATAGAAATAAAAGGCCCAAATTCATTGAATTGATTTCTGCACCTAATAAAGTGGTGTACCTAGGAAGTAACCTCCACCTAAAATAAATTTTAAAGTAATTGCTCAAAATTTAAATGAATACAGGTATTCTTTAACATATTCCATTCCATTTTTTCTTCAAAACCATCAACTATATATAATTATTATATAAATATAATACTCTTGGAACTCCGTTCCAGAGAATTCAGTTACAAATAATTGATGAGTTATTTACTGTATAATATAATTAGGAATATAAAATAATTATTTTTCATGACATAATGTGCAATTTAAAAATTACATTAATAGTGTTTTTATTTTATTTTATAGGAACCCGCAACCGCTACTAATTCGGTGCTCACTAGGTAAACCCTATGTCCTTATACAGTAGCTTGTAAATCACATTTTTCAAGTACAAAGTGTCATGCTTGACCTAAAGAGACGTTAGTGAGGATTGAACACCTCTCAATCCCGAAAAACTCGCTCTACTACTAAGTCATTCCCACAGAAACGTTAATATTGTTTATTGTGTATACATTACGGTGTATTAGTTTGAGAATTAGATTGCCCAATGATTTCACATGGAATATAAGTCATGAGAGAGGAAGGAGTAGAATCTTCAAAATCACGATGAATTGCGAATGGGGAAGTAAAAATATCTATAAACAGAATAAGTAATGATATTCGGATACACTGTGGCTAGCCACACATGCTAATAATAATAATAATATAGGTTTTTGAAAATAGAAATATACTCTAATTAGGAAGCATAAACCCTAGGGAGAAATGTGATTATTTTTATTTTTACAGTCAACTTTTTTTTACACCCGTGTGGCTGGCCACAGTATGTCCGAATATCATTAATCAAACAAAATAAAATAAAATGTTAAGTACACATATATTACTATATGTCAGCCATACTCACCTGAAAATAATGTCCCACACCTTCAATAAAGAATTTAGTCTTACAAACTAAAAAGTTAAAATCCTAACTTCGCACATAATAATAATAATAATAATAATAATAATAATAATAATAATAATAATAATAATAATTTACTACAAATTCTTGTTGTTGAAAACAACTACAGTTTGTATTGTACAATTGTGTTGGGATTATATAACTAATGATGTCATGCTTAGTAACGTGAATACCTTTGATATTCGATATGAGTGTTCTAATTCAAACAAAATGCACTCCACGTAACAATAATCATATAAAAATTGCTAGGAATTAGTGCCTAATATTATTTGATGGGGTGGATTACAGGGGGTAGTGGTGTTTGAGAATCGAGATAACTGGAAATGGCCGAATCGGCTCGTAACCGTAACTACGATCAATGGTTTTTGATTCGCAGCAGTGGTTATTGGGCCAATTCTAACTCGAAATATTAGTATATGATGGGCCGGTTCCATTTTAATATTACGAGTTATATTAATTTTTTTTAAATATTTTTTATATTATATCTTTCCATGTGTACGCAAAACCTTGAATTCTTGTAATAGGTAGGAAGAGAGTATTTATAGGTGAAAGTGAAAAAAATGGAAGGAATCGATCAAAATCATAATCCTAGCATTGGATGTCATGATGCCGCGATGCAATCCTAGCCGCTCAATTTGAACTTCAATTTTTTTCAACTTCACATAGTCCCGAACCAGAATCGCTATTTCAACTTTCAAGCCTATTTGTTTGACATTTTTTCAATTATCATTGTTAGGATTTTAGATCCCCATATTCTTAGATCACAACACCACGTCCAATCGAAGAAATAATGGAACGAAAATGAAATCAAAATGAGAGACAATATTTAACGTGGTTCGGTCTTGCGACCTACATCCACGGGAGGAGATCTCTGGATCTTTTCACTATCACAAGATCAAGATTACAAATACAATCGAGAGCTTTGAGCTCACAACAATGACTACGCTAACCGCTTTCGGATCTCTCTCTTAATCTATAGCTACGAGATTATTCGCCTAATGAATCTGCACACAAACATTCTTATATACAAGTGATAGAACTAATGAATCCTTGAACTTTTGATGTTTGCAGACATACATTCTACAATCATTGTAACTGTACCTTTTGCTTCCTAAAGAATCAACACAAATTCATTTTGAAACTAACAAAAAAAATGTCAAATTGCCGGTTCATTGTTTCATATTGTTAGAATCGGCCCGTCCTACCTCACAATTTCATATCGTAACTAGCCCACTGGCAATTGTTTATATGATACTTTGGCATTTCTCTCTTTATTTATTTTATTATTTAATTTCTAATAACTTTGATAAATCTAGCAGACCTCGAATTAATACTCCTAGTAGTAGCTACCATATTTGTAAGTATTAAACAATTCCCCTAAAAAAATGTAAACAAAAAGGCAACGTGGAGGTTAAAGTCTGGTCTTTATATTAACAACGAATAAGGGAAATACAAAGAAAACGGCCAAAGATCCTAAGAACTATGACAGAAAGTATTAAATGTAATTTTACAATAGATAATGTGCTAACATTCTTCATGTATCAGTATATGAGAGTATTTAACTCTGATTTATTTGGTAGTGTAATGATCCGTCTGTGTGTGGTATAGTGGTTCATTTTCGTATGGTATAGAAGTCTTACTTATATGACAGTGTAACAAATTATTTGATAATATAAATACATATACCTCGTATAATTTCCTAAAAGAACTCACGTAATATACAAGAGTTGTAGAAGTGGCAAAACACTTGATTTTAGAAGAGGTGTAGGGTGCGTTTACTTTGATTGTATATTTATCATTCAAAAATAATTATTATATGATCCCCCAAACATGCCTTTTGTCTTATTGAAAAATATATTCACACCACTATCCCAACCCGATAACATTATCCAACACTAGAGTAAAAATGAATGAAAAAGGGTTGCTCGAGAAAATATTCCACCGTACCCAGAAAACAATTTGTATTATTCTTTTTTATCAAAGTAAGCGCACTCACGATAACATAGAATATCCATATGTTCAACACGGAAAAACAGCCATTAATTCAACTCCTAATTAAACAAATGCATTAAACTGGGAGACTCAAATACTATGTTCTTCCACTCCTATGCTAAGGCAAGAAGGAACAGTCAAGCAATTAAATTATTGCTTAAAGCATATGGAACAAGATGTACAAATCAACAACAAGTGAATGAGGAAGTGAGGGCTTTCTATGTCGATCTAATAGGAAGTGTTGTAGAGACTTTGCATATGATTGATAAAATGTTGTTGAGAGGGGCCCTATTCTATCATTAGCTCACCAAAACAAACTGCTTGCATCTGTTTCAGCAAATGAAATCAAGCATGCTCTGTTAAACATAGATTCTAATAAGGTACCTGCTATGGATAGGTACAATGTGTTCTTTTTCAAGCACAACTGTAACATATTGGGAGCTGAAATGGTGAATGCAGTCAAGAGCTTCTTTGATACCGGATATTTGCCAAACACCATCATCTCCACTCTTATCACTCTCGTGCCTAAAGTGTCTCATCCTAGCAAAGTAAAACACTACATGCCCATTGTTTGTTGCAGTGTAATTTACTAAGTCATATCCAAAGTCCTTACAAATAGAATGCAGCTTGCACTTGGAGATATTATCAGCACCAGTCAGTCTGCATTTGTCAAAGGGAGACAAATATTTGACAACATCTTGGTGAGCCATGAACTAATAAAAGGCTAAAACAGAAAGAACATCTCACCTAGATGCATGGTAAAGATAGACCTTTAGAAAGCATATGATTCAGTGGAATGACCCTTTCTTTATCATCTTCTCCTGAAGTTGAAATTTCCTTACAAGTTTGTACACCTTCTCATGGCCTGCTTTGATACAGTTTCCTATACTATCAATGTAAATGGAGAGTTGACAAATCTATTCCATGCTAAAAAAGGACTGAGACAAGGTGACCTTATCTTACCTTATCTCTTTGTTATTTGTATGGAATGCTGCACATGTGTTTGATAGAATTGCAATCTGATGGCAACTTTTTTAACTTTCATCCTAAGTGTAGAAAATTTGGGTTAGTTCATATCTGTTTTGCTGAAGATTTCTTAATGTTTACAAGAGGTGATGTAGTTTCTGTTCAGAGACTTATGTATGCTTTCCAGAAATTTTCTAGAGTATCCGGTTTACACGTCAACCCCTCAAAAAGTTGTATATATTTTGGTGGAGTTAGTCACGATATTCAAGATACTATTCTTACTGAGTTTGGCATGGTTAAAGGTGAGCTGCCATTTAAATATTTGGGGGTACCTCTTTCCTATAAGAAGTTATATATCCTACCGTGTAAACCACTCATTCAAAAGATCTTAGTCAAGATTGATTGTTGGTCTTCAAAGTTGTTTTCCTATGCTGGGAGGATACAACTTATTAAATTTGTCCTTAGCAGCATTCAGTCCTATTGGTGCAGAAGTTTTCTAATCCCTCAGAAAGTGGTGAAAATTATACAAGTAGCTTGTAGATCTTTGATCAGGAACTACGGGAATCACTAAAAGAGCTTTAGTTGCTTAGGAGTTTCTTTGTATGCCAAAAGTTACAAAAGGTTGGAATCTAACTCTAATGAGCAACTGGAATAAGGCTGCCATTTGCAAACTGTTACGAAGTTTAGCCCAAAAACAAGATAAAATCTGGATCAAATGGATCCATGAGTTCTTTGTGAAGGGGCAAAATCTCACTACAATGGTTGTGCCTCAATAGGCAAGCTGGGTAGTGAGTAAGATCATAGAAGCAAGAGATTATTTGAGAAGCATTCCTGATGGCCTAAGATTACTATAGCAGAAGGGTTTCTTAATTAGGAGAATGTATAATGAATGCTATGCGTAGAGAGGTGCAAAAAGTCCCTTGGTTGAAGATGATTTGTAATGATCCAGCCCTTCCCAAGGGCAAGTTCATAGTTTGGTTAGCAAGTGCTTGGAAAATTGGTCATCTGTTTTTTGATTGTGTCTTCTTAGTTGAGGTTTGGACCACAGTCACTGATTGGTGGAAGATCCAACGACCAGCTTCTCAAGGATGGATTCAGAAATTACAGTACCTTATCGCTCAATGCAGAACTAACTCTGGGAGACAGGCCCTCTATCGAGTTATTGTGTCTATTTCTTGTGGCAGGAAAGACATCTCAGGAAATTTCAAAACAAGCATAGATCAGTTGAAAAGGTAGTTAAAATTTGTCTAGTTCATATCGCTATTGTTTGTAGGAATGACAAGAAGTTGGTTAGATATGTGGATCAACTAGCTTAATAGCAGTTTGCAGTAGATGTTAGTAGTTTTGGGTGTTGTAGGGATTTTGTATTTGTATTTCCCTCGCATTTTGGTTTAATAAAATATCTATTTTACCAAAAAATAAAAAAAACAAATGCATTGATCTTATCCACTTCATTAATTCTTCTAATTCTCGTGAACCTTCACCTCCATGCTTCATCATCGTCATGCACACATACACTACACACACTTCCGCATAATTCACCTATATAAACACATACTATTTGAGCTAATTTCCAATTTCAATTTTCTCTCCAATTAACTCTCAATACCAATCATGAAAACTAGTAACACAACATCATCTTCACTACTTCTCTCACTCGTCATTCTTAGCTTTCTCGGTGCTGCAAGTGCAAGAAAGCTTTTCTCTCTCTACCAGTCGTCGTCGCTTTATCTCACCTATCAGAATGGCGCCTTGCTCGAAAGAGACCTCCGCGTCAACATTCTCTGGTACGACAAATTCACTTCACCCCAGAAAATCCATCGTTGTAGATTTCCTCCAGCCCCTCAACGGCAACGCGGCGACGCGTGGGCTCAAATCCCCCACCATCTCCCAGTGGTGGCAAATCGTCCAGCTCTACCTCCACAAAGCTGGAAAGAAGCAAACCCATTTGGTTTCGTTTAATCAACTCAGTGATGACAACTACTCAATCGGGAAAACTCTCAAGAAATCGCAAGTATCCGAGCTGGCTTAGCGGGCCAACTCGGTCCACTCGGAGGCAAGAGGTTTGACTCTTGTCCTTACGGTGATGGACGTGGCTCACTGGTCGGGTCAGTGCGTGTGACGCTCGGGGATGAAGTACAGAGTGATTGTCGTGCAAAGACACGAACATGGAACGGCTCCGATAAGTACGAAGTGATCGCCTGTGCGCATGGCACGAACAACGAGCGGCTTCGATATGACTTCCGAGCAGAGGGGACAAGGATGAATCGGAACACACCCGAACGAGATGGATTCCAAGACTGTCGAAACTAGACGACATATTCAAATAGAGCTTAAAGGAATTGATAGGTGCTACTTATACCATCAAGATGTATATTGTGGTGCCTATCGTGAAAGAACACTAAGGTTAAGCGTGCTTGACCTGGAGCAATACTCGGATGAGTGAGTGACCTCCTAGAAAGTTTTCTTAAGAAGTGTGCGAGTGAGGATAAAGCACGCTAGAAAGGACTTGTGATGGTTTGTGGGGTCAACCGTCAATTTTCGAAGCTGGGCTATTACAGTGCGCGTGGTCGTTGATTTTTTTTTTTTTTAATTTCAGTTTTTTTTTTCGACTCCGCCTTCGACTTTGATTTTGCTGCTCCGCCTTTGCTCCGATTACTAATATAAAGATAATCTTAGCGGAAATAATTTAGATTCTTCGACTCGCTCTGAGGCCTTCAGCTCCCCTCACTCGAATCTTGACCAAAGAAGAAGCGGCAAACAAAAAAACAAAGAGGCAAACAAAAAAAATGAGGGGAAAGGGGGAGGGGAATTTAAATTTAAAAAAAAATCTAAAAAAAATGCGCTTGCATCCCACGTGTTACGTCTGGAGCTGGCACGTACACCCCACACGCCTCAGTCCCACCCATGATCACATGGGCTGCAGTAGGCTGCATACAAATTTTTGCGTTATTTCTTGGTTTTCATTCATAACTTTGATGTATATGAATAAATATATATTTAGAGGTTTGATGGGTTTTATTATATTATTTATTTTAATATGAAGCACTGAGATTAATGAAGCTCCATGCATTTCCTAATTCCTTTAAAAGAGGTTGCATTCCATAATTCAAAGAGGAACACTTGCATGCAACCGGTTTCTTCCCAAGAGACCGGATTCGGGTCAGGTTTGACCCGGTGAACTCGGATCTGACTCATTGATCCGGTCATTTTTTTTTTTAATTTTAGTTTTTTTTTTCGGCTCCGCCTTCGACTCTGATTCAGCTCGTTGCGAGGCCTTCGGCTCCCTTCGCTCGAATCTTGACCAAATAAGAAACGATAAACAAAAAAACAAAGAGGCAAACAAATAAAAGGTGGAAAAAAGTAGAATTTAAAAAAAATATTGAAATAAAAGCAAAAAATTAAAAAAAAATCAGAAAACAATTTGGAAAGAAAACAGAAATTAATAAAAAATCGGAAAAAATATTTTGGCAAGTGTTATACACTCACAGCGCGTGAGCAGCTGACGCGTGTATTTCATACACCACGCGCCGATCACATGCCATGCGGCCGCTCGCATATAAGTATTTGCGTAAATATCGTGATAATAGAAACATCAATCTTAAATCCCAAATTTTAATTGTGTTATCATCAATAAGACAATTTACTTTTCTTAAATTGGAGAAATTGTCTTATATATCTCGCGAGCAAATTATGAAATTTGCCAGCCAACTCTAATTTTTTTTCTACCATTGGAATATTTTCATTAGAAAATGATGGATAATAAAAAATGAAAAAATGATGGATAATATAAATGAAAAAATAATAATATTAATATTACTATTCCCTCCGTTCATGATTTAAGTTCCCATTTGTCCACTTTTTTGGTCCACAATTTAAGTCCATGTTTCACTTTTTGTACATTTATACCCTTCCATTTTACCTACAATTACTACCCTTTCCATTATTACACCCTTAATCTTAAATTTGCAGAACCGACTAATTACAACTAATTACCCACTTAACCCACCCCACTCCAAAAACCTAATTTCCACTCTATCTGCGCCGCTCCACTCTCTTCCCCTCTCATTCCAGAAATTTCTTCCTCTCTCTTTCTCTCCCACTCGATCTGCAATCCCTAATTTCTCACCTTTGCAATCCCCTCTCTCTGTGCTCGATACGATCTGCAATTAGATGGTTCTCCACCCCTTCCCTATTTTTATGTCTTTTATCCATTAGAAAATATTATCACACCCCTCCCCCATGTTAATATTTTTCATGATTGATGAGAAATGGATGGAAAAGGGGCTGCCCGAAAAGGTTATCCATCCTCTCCGAGGAAAATTAACCAACATAGTAAACATGTGAAATTGATGGAAAAAAGATAGAAAATATTCATTTTTCACCCTTTACCGTCAAAACTATAATGATTAATGTTTAAAACTAAAGATCTCAAGTTCTAGTCCGATACGAACTTAAATTTACTGCTATATGAATATTTCAATTTCAGCCCTCATTAGGAATAACCTTTTTTTGAATTTTAGTCATTTCAAAAGAAAAAACGCAATAAAGGATTATAATTGTTTGGGTATATATGATAATCTCTCTTTCTCTCTCTTTTATGCAGGCCCAGCCGTGTTGGATGAGACCAATTTAAAGTAAACTACACAGTTTCGGGCTTAGTCTACGGGCCCAATGCTTAACCATCTACAATCGGGCCCAATACCGTATTCTTAATTTATTGCATTGCCATTTTTTTATTTTCCGACGATAATTTTGTTCTAAACATTTCACAACTCTATGTAGACATTTGGAAGTATTAAAATTAAATAAAATTATTCAGTTTTGAAGCACTTCAAGTTTTGTAAGCCTTTTCTTTTGTGGGTATGGTTCTTAGGATTGTATACCAATTTCTTTTATATTTTTTTTAAGTTTTAACGTAAATCGAATTTTTGAAGACATCTAAATGATAACAAATTTTGTAAGTGATGCAAACTTCAATTTTGACGCTCTCTTTTCTCCAAGTAATGACGTACAATGAATGTGGTTGTATTATTTGTATTAAATATTAAATTTCAAATAAAGCCTTTGATTTATTAACCGTTGCATTAACTATCTCCATTTTTACATCTTATCGATAACCTTATACATCCATTTATCTTTTGACATAAGAAAATCAAAATATTAAACAGACACACCCTTTCACGAAAAGTCATCATTAAAACTTTTCTATTCATTCCGAAAAGATGTGTCCCTTTATTTTGAGTCTCCTACTTCTATATAAACACACCACTTATATTCTCAAATCACATTTACAAAGTTTTCACAAACGTCATTATAAAATTTCATAGATTCATCTCGATATATTTAATTTTCACACACTTCACACAATGGCAAGAAATGGGTCGATTGCTGCCATGCTCGTGGCAGCGATGATTGTGGCTGCGGTGGTGACGTCGGTAGATGCCGGTGAAAGAAATGTGAACACACACTGCATGGAAGAATGTTACAACGAATGCATGCAAACTCGCTTGTGCTAAGCATGCTATTAAGAAGGCGATGAGAGAGGAGGAGGATTATGCTAAATTCTTCCCTTCTTGGATTTAGATTTATTTTGGATAAATCTTTATATGTGTTGCGTCTAGATATATATAGAATGATATGATTATGTCTAGTATAGGAATTATGCAGATTTGATTATCTTACTTTTCTTTTCGAAATATTGTGTGTACCTATAATATATTTTCCTTTATTACTTAGAAATTGTGTACCCTTGTTTATCTAGTATCTATAAATATATACTTTTATTTGTTATAGTCACTTTGAAATTTTGCTCCTCTTTTTTCCGTCATCTTAGTAAATCTTAATTGTGTTTTTATTTTATTGTTCCCATCCTCTTTAGCTTGTAATGTTAGTTTGAATTGTTTATATACGGCGAGACGCAAAAAAATTAAAATAAAGATTTGAATTAAATTTGCAAATGATAATAACAACCACGTCCAGTTAGAGAATTTGCAATCAATTATATCCGAAAATTTGAAATTTAAAATCCAGTTCATCACCGTTTATTTTTCTGTGCTTATTTATCCTTTTTTCGCAAATTTTTAACTGCACTAAAAAATATGGAGTTTTATAAGGGAAGGGTAAAAAAAGAAAGAAACCATAAACTCGATGATATATTCCTCAAATTTACACAATTTTTCGATCTTCAATTCCTCTTCCCCAACTCACTCACACACGAAACACAAAGCATAATTTCACAACAAAATTGGGCAGTCGAAAGATGAGAAACCCGCAAATCTACCTTTCTTTTCGCTTATTTTCCAAAAGGTAATGATATTCGACCACACTGTGGCCGACCACACAAATAGCCGGCTCCTTCTAGTAAAAGTTGCTTCTTGGCATACCTTCGATTCCCATCCATGATAAATGCAATGTGTCTTGGAAGACGACCAACAGAAAGAATCGAACATATACATCTGATCAAGAAACTGAACAAGCCTTCGATTAATTCATTTGCAATGCTACAACTCTGTTTCTCCATAAACACTTCAAGTAGACGCAGCGTAAGCTGAAACTAGAATAACTTGACAACAACGGAGACGATAGCAACTGCCCAAGGCCGATTAATTGAGTTGCAATGTTGCTACTGTGTTTCTTCATAAACAATTCATGTAGACGGAACTAGATAACCTGACAACAGCCAAGACGACAGAAATGAGTGAGGAGCTCTTTACATATACATCCGAGCAAGAAACTGCCCAATCCTTCGAGAAATTGAGTATTACTCTGTTTCTCCATAAACAAACGGAACTAGATTAACCTTAAAACAACCAAGGCGACAAAAATAAGTGAGGAACTCTCTACGAGTACATCTGAGCAAGAAACTGCCCAACTCCAAGCCTTAGGGGCGTTTACTAAATAGGATAGGATTGTCTATTTTTATTCCATGATTCCTTTAATCCCACATGTGTAGTTCCAAATATGAATAATGATCATGTGTGATGAGATATTCTTGAAGTTAATCCTTAAAATTAAATGCTTGATTAACCTATATTATTTTCATCTATCCGGCTTATCCCGCTTAGTAAACGCCCCCTTAGAGTAATTGAATTTCTGGGAATGCTACTCTATTTCTCCATCAACAACTCAAATAGACGCAGCAGAAGCTCAATAATAATCTGATCACAACCAAGACGATAATTATGAATAAAGAACTCTGTCGTTAAGAGACCTAAGCAGACTTAAGCATGTGAAACGACTAGTACTGTCGAAAACGGGCTAATGAAGCAAGATGTATTCATGCAGGCCGAATGTCGAGATATCCTCATAACTCAATCTCCACCAACAATCTCTCTCATACAATTTCAATTTCAAGAATTAAATGTGGGATAGCAAACTCCAAAATTAGTCATTACTCTAGCTTGGAATGCAAATTTAGCAGAAAAAGGCACAAGTGCAGAGATAATAAAGCAAAATGTAGTCTTAGTCGATGTATCTATACAGGAAATTAGAAGCAGCAACATTCAAAGCAAAGCATTATATGAATTATGAAATATGAAAATCTATTTTGCAATATAAAAATGATCACCATTTTCCTACTCATTTCAGAAAGCTGAAAACACAGAAACAATAACATTATAGCACAAGAAGCTAACTCATACAGTGAAAATCTCTAACATCGTCACTTCAGAGAGAGAGAGTTACAGTTACAAAGGCAGCATGGAATCGCGAGAGTCGAGACTAGGGAAACAACCGAAACAAGATGTACAAGAACGGAAGGAAGCTGTAGATTGGGATGATGACGGCGGCGGCGGCGGCGGAGGAGCGGTAATTAGATTAGGGATTTAAAATTTTGGGAATTGGGGGTGAATGAATGGCGAAAGCAAGCAAAAAGGTTCAACTTTGCCTTTTACAATTTTCTTCTCGGTTATTTTTCTAATTAAATATTACTTCATGTGATTTCAAAATAATTTTTAGACTATGGCAGCAGCGCGCGAATGCGTCTGCTGTCTTTGTGAGCTCTCCCTTACCGCTTGCCTCTTGCACATTGTTGATGAGCTCGGCACACGAGCGAACGTGCTTGCTGGAGCGATCAATGAAGTCTGTGTGTGCTGCTACACCTGTATTGTCTGATGTGGACACGTGGCGATCGTTCAGCGGTTGACGGACAACTATTGGCAATCACAATGGTTAAAATTTAAAATTTAATATTTTTTTTTTTTGTATTTTTTCCATCTATAAACTCCCTCTCAATTCATTCACACTTCTCTCTTTCAACTCTCTCTCTCTTCCGGCCGATCTATCTGTTTTTCGCGGCGATCTCTATGGCTCTTCGCCCCTATTCCGAAGCCGAGACAACGGAATTAGCACGTGCTTGGCTCTTCGTCAACAATGGCGGCGTCAACAAGGCTTTTTGGAGGTGGGTGGCGACTCGCTACAACGAGAATCAGCCCCAGTACTCGTCGGAGCGCAATGAGACGCAGTTGCATTACCACTGGTCCGGAGTAAATAGCTCATCCGACCTCTTTCACGCTATGTGGGAGCGTACAAGAAACCAAGCTCCGACGGGCACTAATGCGGAGATGATTTTGAACTCGACCCATTACCAATGGGTGTCGCTAAAGCATTTGGCGACTTGAAAGTTTGTCAAGGATGTGCCCCGCTTTTATAGCTGGGGTTTAATTTATTTTTTTTTAAGTTCTTTAGTTGTATTTTTCTAATTAATTTATTAATGAAATTAATTTTAATTATTTACTTAAATTTAATTAATCATTTTAATTAAAGAATTGCTCGCGCCTGCGACCGAAAGCGAACCGCACGCGGGCGCTGACGTGGAGAGGCAGCGAGGGCGAGCGTCGAGCCCTCCGTTGTGGATAGTCTTAGGATTAACTAACTATAATATTTCTAAATAAAACTATGAAGTCAAAATCATAAGAATTTAGAAATGTTATGTACATGATGTTTGCGGTCCGATTAGAAACGGTTTAATAAAGTAATATCAAAACTAAATTGAAAACGTAAAACATAAATTATTAATATTTTGAAATCAAATCAAACTACAATACTCTATCGAACCGAATCAAAATATATTTAGAAAAATATGCTTGTATTGATCGTTTTATGGTGTCAAAGACTCAAAGGTCACATATTTCGATTCATTTTAATTTTCATTTTCGTATTTTAACCTTTTCATTGGTTTTTTAAGATGATGTCAAAGTCATGAATGAGAGTATATAGTTTAAGAAAAATTAAAATAGACACTTAAGATTACATCAAATGAAACAATGTAAACCCTCCAATTATGTCTCCGATCTCTATAAATGCAGACATAATTTCTCTATATAATCGTTTATTTATTTGGTTGATAAACGTGGAACCGCAATCATTACTTTCGGTCCTTGTAACTAAGATCGGAAAACAAATTGCACTTTTCACCAATGTATCAGTATCTCTTCAATAATTTCACGAGTTTTGCACGCCCGAATCCCGATCTAACATGTGATAGAAAATTCCATGCTCAAATCGGATCTAACATGCCACATGAACTTTTTCAGCAACACAATTTGATCCTCAAAAAACATCATTTTCATGTAAATAAACAGGGATTCAAGAAAAGTAAGAAAAGAGCAAGAGATCATAAAACCCGCCAAATAATATTAATAATAATAATGCTTGAAATGGCGATTCAATAATTTCAGAACTTTGCATCAACGGCTAAAACTAAAAGATTTTTCCTATTCATATTTTCTAATCACCGGAGAAGGATAATTTCATATACATTAGATAATATAATACGACTGAACATCTTCACTTCAAACTTTAATTCAATCATCCTCTACATCTTCCTCCTACACAAAAAATGCAAGTAAAATTTCTTCAAATTAAAAAAAAATTGCCAAAATTCTTAATCAAATCTAAAAAAATGGTTGAGCTTCACTTACGCTAACCTCCCCGTTTCCTTCCTCGTCTTCCTCATCATTAACCTCCGATTTGGACTTGTCCGACTCCTCATCTTCCTCACCAGCCTATTACCATGAACAAAAGCAACTCCTTACGACAAAATAATAGCAATAAATACAATGTAAAATGGTTATCAACAACAAATTAATAATAGTATGATTATTTACCAGTTTCTTGTTGTATGCCTTCATTTGGCGTTCGTATTCTTCTTTTCGCTCCTCAGCGATTGCAACGAAGGGGGCCTTGTACTGTTTCATTATGAGCAAGACGAGAGAATTAGATGAATACTATACAACTTCTAAAGTAACACAATAAGCAACTCATTCCTCAATCTGGATTAAAATTTGAAATTACCTCCTTACTCATCGATTTCCACTCATCACCACCAGCTTTACCAACCTAGATCATCGTATGTCAGAGGCATTCAACAATCTGTATAGTAGTAGCAAATCGAGAAAAAAGAAACTTACAACAGCAACGGATTTGTTGTTGGGGTGTTTTTCCTTGTACTGCTTCCTAAACTCTTCCCTGCATAACACAAATTCTGTCTCAATAAGAAACGACACTCTAACAACTCGTGATAAATGAATAACAAAATCAAGAAACAACATTTGAATACGAAATCGACATACATGAAAACAAAGAAAGCACTAGCAGCCCGCTTCGGCTTGTTGGGGTCCTTTGCGGCTTGCTTCTCCTTCTTCGTCTGCTTTTTCACCGCAAGCCTAACATCGTCATCAAAACAACTAAAATCATAAATCAGATATATCTTGCAAAAGTTCCATATACCAAAAACAAGAAATTTCGAACTATGCAACATAAAAAATCAGAATTTAAGTGTAGCAGAGTTATGAATAAACCTTGGACCAAATCTTATCACACTAATTTCATATTCTTCATTTAACATTTGCTCATTATTTTGGGAAAGTTTACATAAAGACGATTCATTAACTAAAAATTCATCAAGGGGAAAAAAGACCGATAGAGTAGAAAAAAATAAGAAGCATATCCTAGAACAAATTAAAAAAATAATAAAAATGAAATTCAAAATAAAACCAGAAAAGAGGAACTTAATTCAAATTCAAAAAGCATAAACACGTACAATCTACTTAAAAATCACTAAAAACTGTAACTGTAATTAAACAAAATCAATCAAAAATACAAAAATCTGGCAACAAATTCAATAAAATTATTCTAAATTCTAAACTCAAACCAAAAAAGAGGAACTTAATTTGAATTCAAAAAGCAAAAACACGCACAATCTACTTAAATATCACAAAAAATTGTTACCTATAATCAAACAAAATCAATCCAAAATACAAAAACCTGGCAACAAATTCAATAAAAATATCCTAAATTTTGGACATTGACGATTTTTTTCAAAAAAAAAATAGAAAAAAAATCAAAAACCTGTCGTCGCCCTTTCTGGAATGCTTTGACTTTGCTCCTTTCATCTGAGAAGAAAAACAGCAAAAATGTAAATAAAATCAAAAGTAATAAACAAAAAAAGGATTAATAATCAATAAAACTCACCTTAGGAAGAAATTAGGGTTTGGCAGGGTAAATGTGTTGACTGTGTTCAGCGATAAGTGAGAGGTTAAAAAAGGATAAAATTTGAAAAATCAGAAAAATAAATAAAATGAATCAAATTCAATGAATATAACGCGCAGGTTTGGATTTTAGGCGGGATCCGGAAAATATCTTACTGCCACATCAGCAGGTCAGCTCGTGTGGATATTTTTGTACTTTTGCTGTCGGGTCGTTATGCTTGAACTTAGAGCATTTACTACCAATGTCGAGTGGTGGTGTCCATAGGCAAAGCTTTCGACACACCCCCACTCGACACACCCTACGTCGAGCCCATAGTGGGCGATCGACACACTCATATGTCGATAGGAGAGGCGATGTCGGTGTTGAGATTTCAACCTAGCCTTCGACTTCACACGGCCGAATTATAGGGACATGTGGCGTGTTTCCATTGGTCCTCTCCTCTTTTTTTTTTCATTTTCTGACTAAAAAATAAAGTAATTTCATAATTTTGAGTTTACTCAATAGGAAAAAAAAAAGTGAAAAAAATAATTTTGTGTTTAATTTGTGAATATTCGATGAGAATTTGATCGAGTTCAATTTCACATGGTGATATGTAGATGAATGTGAGAAGAAAAATCAAAGCATTAAGTTTGACTCGTAAATTAATGCTCTTCGAACACATAAACAAATTAAGATGATCAGTATCATTTCAAATAATTTTGACGGGTTATTTGTTCCATTTGGTTAGTTATTAAATTTTGGTCATAATTGGAGTATGACCGATCAAAGTGTGTGATGAAGTGATTACATCTCTTTTATTTTTAAAAATTGATATAAAGTATCAAAAAATATATAATTACTTTTTTTCATTTACAACGAGGTATATATATTATATACTATCAAATAATTCACAATACCGCCGCAAAAGTGAAACCTCTACATCAATTAAATGTGGAATCACAGTCGCTTATTAATTTGAAAAGGATAAATGATATATTCACTTGTGATCATAACGAGACATCATGATGAGATGTAATACACACCATCACTAGATCTATGATCATGACTCGCAATGTCAATCATAAGACGACCATTCTATGTTATGGATGACACACAAATCAAAAATCTTGTACTATCACGTGATCCACGACTCAAAATGATGATCGATAAATATGATTAGATGACCCGACAAGTGATCATGTCTGTCCATGGACAATATGAATTAATGCTTTAATCAAACTAACTAAAGATTTTTTTCACCTGAGAAGATTTGATAGCAGTTTGTATATCTTGTCGCGTGTTGTTATATTAAAGTATGATCGTGTAGTCCTTGATCAACCACCACGTCATGATTATAATTAATATCATGTACTATATGATTTTATTATTAAATGAATAACGAGGAGATTTTAATTAATCTTGAAATATTAAATTTATATCGGGATAATTTCTTTAAATTAAGATACCTATTAGGGAATGGTTGGAGTATTAATTTATTTAATGGCAACTTATTTGTATACTACTCCCTCCGTATTTTAAAGAATGTAAGGTTTACTGTTTGCGCGGAGATTAAGAAAAGTTGACTTTTTGGTATAAAGTGGTGTAAAATGACCAAAAGGGTAGTGGAGTTGAGGGTTGTTAATTACAATTAGCATTTGTAGATTAAATAACATAACCAACTCATGTTTGTCGATTTTTTGCTCGATAATTTTTACGTGCTCGATTTTTTTCATTCTCGTGATTTTTTACGCATTTTTTTTTCTGCGTTTTTTTTCCCTGTTTTTTTCCTGCTTTTTTTTCCTCTTCTCTTTTTTTTCTCATGCATTTTTTTTCCTGCTCTTTTATTTGGGCAGTCTTTCTTTTTTTTTTTCAGCTCTCGTTTTTTTTTTCCCTGGTTTTTTCCTGCTTTATTTTCCTCTTCTCTTTTTTTCCTCGTGCCTTTTTTCTTCCTGCTCTTTTATTTGGGCAGTCTTTTTTTTTCAGCTCTTGTTTTTTTTTCCTGCTTTTTTTTCATCGTTTTTTTTCCTGCTTTTTTTTCATTTCTGATCATTTTCTTTTTCCTGTTTGTTTATTTCCATTCCACTGCACATAAATTAATTTAAGTTCACAAATATTCCTAAAACATGAATAATAAAGGAGGGAAGATCAGTAAACTCAATTAAAAATTCATTAAGGAGGGAAAAACTGCATTTCTGTTTGGAATTACAATGAAGAAGATATTTACAGCATTGAGAGGGACAAATACATTCTAAATTCAAATTTCCCCCTAAAATGTTGGGAGGGAATACAGGGAATACAGACAGCCTCTTTACAGCTATAAATACACAGCATTTACTGCCAAAAATCACATTACAACTACTGCATTAAATCCTGAAATTCCACAGCAATGAAGACAGGGCAAAAAATGAATAATCTGACTGATGATGAAAGAACTGCCATGGTGCAGTGGCTGCTCCAACAGACCACAACTTCAGGCCTCAAGCATGGTGCCAAAAAGGAGGCTGCAACAATGTTCAATGTGGACTACATCACTGTGTATCGCATATGGAAGGAAGCTGCTGCTCAACAAGCATTGGGCAGACCTATACAAGTTATAAGCAAGAAGAAAGGTTGTCATCACAATGACAAGAAGCAGTTAGATGCTGAAAAACTGAAATCTCTCTCAGTTTTGCAGAGGACTTCAATCAGAAAAACTGCATATGCTATGGGAGTCAGCCCTTATCAGGTACAATGCTCGCTTAAAACTGAAGAAATAAGGCCTCACACTAGTGCTATTAAAACCTACTTAACTCCTAAGAACATGCTCACTAGAATGGAGTTTAGCCTCAACCAACTTTCATGCATTAGTGAGGAAGGAAAGCTGGTTTTTCAGAACAACTACAATGTGATCCATATAGATGAGAAATGGTTCAATTTAACAAGAAAAACAGCAAAGGTATTACCTCTTAAAAGATGAAATAGTACCACATAGACAGTTGCAATCCAAGAACAACATTAACAAAATCATGTTTGAGTGCATGGTTTCAAGGCCAATCTTAGACAGCAATGGTGGCATAATATTTGATGGTAAGTTTGGAATTATACCATTCACTTACCAAGAACCAGCACAAAGGAATTCAAAACATAGAGAGAAAGGCACCATGATCACTAAACCAATCACAAAAATTTCAAGAAAGGTGATGAGGGATACTTTTCTGCAGGAGGTAAGAGGTTCTCATGCCAATTTCACTATCAGAATCAATCTGATTCATCATTTAGTGTAGTTTACATGATTGCCACTTACCTAATGCAGATGATACCCCTCATCAAAAGAAAGTGGCCAGAAGGATTGAGCAAAAACATCATAATCCAGCAAGATAATGCAAGACCACACATAGACAACAATGATCCAGATTTCAGAGCTGTTGCATCAAGTGATGGATTCAACATACAGCTTGTACAGCAACCACCAAACTCACCAGACACAAACATCAATGATCTTGGGTTTTTTAGAGCTCTACAGACACTAAAGGATGAGAAGGATGCAAGAAATGTGGATGACATGATCAGAAATGTGAAGCAAGCATTTGAGGAATTTCCACCATGGAAACTAACCAATGTGTTTCTGACTTTACAGGGTTGTCATGAAGAAATAATCAAGTGCAGGGGAAATAACACTTACAAAATTCCACATAGGTATAAGGAGAGAATGGCAAGGGAGGGACCACTGCCTGATTCTATATTAGTGGATGAAAGTGTTGTGAAAGAAGGATGGGAGTATCTGAATGAGAATGGAGTTGATGGAGGGATAATAGTGCAGAGTGAAAACATCACAAAAGCAGTGGAAGACATGCATTTAGAAGACTGAAAAGTTCTGTGCAGATCAAGTTGTTGGACAGGGTACAGTTTTTTGGAAATTAATCAGTTTACAGGGACAAACAGGAAAAGTATCTGTTTTTTTTGTTTGGAATGTAAATTCACCTCTTGGATCAGTTGTTTAGTAAATGCATGTAGTCTCAGCCTTACTTAAATGAAATAGTTTTTGCATCATTGACTCACTTTGCATCCTATTTATGCCTCCAAACATATAACACAATTTATTATATGGGTGGCAGTAATAAGATTCATCAAACAACTCCCAAGAAGACAACACTTCACATTCAATTCAGTTTGGTTTAGACACAAGTGTAGTATCAATTCAATATCAGTTTCACAACACAGGGACACAAGTGTAGTATCAATTCAATATCAGTTTCACAACACAGGGACACAAGTGTAGTATCAATTCAATATCAGTCTCACAACAGTAGAGACAGGTGTAGCATCAATTGAATAGAACTGAATTGATTATCAATTCAATAGAACTGAATTGATTATCAATTCAGTATCAATTCATTAGAACTGAAATGATTATCAAGTCAATACACACAGTTTACAGTGACAAACAAGAGCATAAACTGCACAAATAAGGCATCACCAGCCTTCCCCCACAAATGAAAACGCGAATACAGAAATACACACATGATCATAAACTGCAGAAATAAGGCATCACCAGCCTTCCCCCACAAATGAAAGCGCAAATACAGAAATGCAGAGTCATAAATTAGAACAGAAGCACCTATTTTCTGAAGCGAAATTCCACAAGCATTCCCTTAACAATGTATTTCTGCACCCACTCCTCGTAGGTGAGATGAAGGTCAGCTTCATCCTCCCACTGCATCGCCGGCACCGAGGGTGTCCGCCACCATGCCGGCCCTCAGATTTTGTGCAGAATGACAAGTGATGGTTGGGAATTCAGACTCCGGCACGACGGTTTCGTCACAGAGCGGCGGCGAAGGAAGACTGAGCGGCGCCGGCAAAGAATCTGCCTGAGATCCGTCGGGCAAGAGCGCCGACGACGGAGATTGACGAATATAATCGTGAAATCTCGGCGGAGAGGGAGATTGAGTCTCAGACTCGGCATACAACGCCGGAGAATGAGATTGCCTCTGAGAATCGTCATAGACCGGCCGGGAAGGCATATCAGAGCAGTGAAAGGGCAGCCAAGAAGGCGATTGAGCACCACACTCGTCACACAGTGACGGCGAAGGAGATTGCGGTTGAGATTCGTCAAAGACCGTCGGCGAAGGATTCTCAAAATCGTCACAGAGCGGCGGCGAAGGTGGCTTCGCCACCAGGCTCTCAGTTTTGGGAGTCCACATATTGCTCGGCGCAACAAAAGTGAAGGAACACAAGGAGTACAGAGATGAGAGTGGAGAGGGGGAGAGTGAGAGGAGAAACCCTAGATCAGTGAAGAACACGAGAGAGGGAAGCTGCGCCGATTTAGGGTTTGGGGTGGGAGAGAGTCGATCAATGTATTTGGGGGAATTGGGCTGCAGAAATGGAAATGGGTTTGGGGATTTTGGATTGGGTTTTAATTTTAATTGGAATGGGTTGTTTTAATTAAGTTAATTAGATTAGGTTAGTTTAATTAGGTTTTGTTAATTAAGGGGAAAGTAATGGCATATTGATGTAAATATAGAGGAAGATTTGGGGTATAAAAGTCCAAAAAATGAAACATTACATTTTTTCAATTACGGTGTTTTTGGGCAAACATTACATTTTTTAAAATACGGAGGGAGTACAAAAAAGACTTGGGCTATGAAGCAATTGCACAAAACTCGTATATGATTGGCCAATGTGCACTATCATAACACATGAGGATAAATCAAAGACCTACTATTTTGTATGGGCTTGGCCCATCTACACAAAAATGGGATAAAATAATGTCTCTGCTGATTAGAAACACACTAGTCCACTTTATACAATCAAAATAACGTGACTATAACTTTTTATTTATTTATTTATTTATTTATTTATTATTATTATTATTTTTTTTTTTTTTGAGTTTACGCTCTCATATATGACTCGACCAACCGACTTTTTAGTTGGAAGGGAAGCGTCTTATCACTTGAGTTGCATTTCGTTGTCATGCGACTATAACTACTTATTAGAGTTAATTACGTATTGTAGCCCAAACTTTAACGCTTCATACCAGAAAGATGTTTTGGCATGTCAAAGTCTATTATTTGTTTCATATTGTTTGAACTCAAGCTAATAATATGGCTCACACTATAGCTCGTGCTACTACAGATTTCTACTTCTCACATGAGAAAAACGAATCACCATAATTTGTGTGCGAGCCAAATGGAGCCAAAGACTAGGGGCTCGGACTCGGCTTGACATGCAATAATCAAGCTCGAGCTCGGCTCGTTAAATATTCATTTTGATCGAGCTCGGCTCGAAAAAATAAAAAGTATGCAAAACAAATAGAAAGAGCCAATTGCCAAAGAAAATATGCATACTTTCTCATAAGTAGACACATGGCATTACAAAGATGGAATGCTAGTTAACACAAAATAATTGTCGAAAAAGTTATATATTTCACTCCAAATTATAATTATCACGTAGATATTAGTATTGCATTTGATTCACATTTTCTACTTCTTAATATAATCATATTTTTTTACTCTAAACCTAGAGATGTCAAGTGGGTCGAACTGGTCCAGTTCAACCCAATTCAAAAGTGCGGGCATGGGCTGAGCCTCCACTTTTAAATGAGCCCCAATTAATCCTATTTTGAATCTCAAATTACTCTAATTTAATCCTAAATGAGCTTGTTTTTGTGCAAAAGCTCGACATACTCTATTCGTTGGCTCTTTTAACTAGACTCTATGTTGTTTTGACTATAAAAGTCAACAGTTATTCGATGTTCGATCTCGATCTGACTCTTTATTAAGTTTAGTATGAGTACGAATAGTCATTGAAGTTAGGCAAAAGATTAAGGGCATTCATAACAGTGGGCTTTGAAGCCCTAGGGCCATGGGCAGAGACAGAACTATAGTTCCTATGGAGGGGGCACGTGCCCCCACATTTTTTTATTTTATTTTTACTAATATATAGTATATATATATTTTATATGTAATTAATTTGTGTAGCATGTATATTCTATATAATTTAAACATTTCTTTAATTTTTTTTTCAATGAAAATACTTGTTTAGTTTTTTTTGTTGTCACTACTATAGTTGAAAGGGTGTTTTTTGCAACAAAAATCATGTAAAATCATTTACGCAATCGAAAAGGCGATTAATGAATAAATGTATTTGTGGCGACCCGCGACTCGGCCTATGCGGATCCGTCCGAGCCGCCACGCAGTGGGTGGGGTGAAACCATATAATCATGATTCATAAATGATAACAAATAGTTATTTATTGAAAAATTGAAATGACAAGTGTTTGAGATAATAAAGGAAAGGTGGGTAATTGTTCAAAATTGATGCCCTAGCATAACATAACTTGGGTCGATATATGAGGACACCGGCCCCGCACTGCGGAAGCGTTTCAAAAGATAACCATCTACAAGTAGATGATTAGAACATAAGAGGTAACATGAGTTTGGTGGCATAAGCCTTATTGAAGACACAACAATAGTCGTAATGACCGACACGACAAGTACTTGAAAACGAACAAACGGACAATAGCGACATCGACATCCCCTTCCTTCGCCTTCACATTGATCAACCTGCATTAGGGAAAACAATGCAGGGGGCTGAGTACAAAAGCACTCTGTGGATTCCGTGCCCCATTTTGATAACAATTTTTCAAAAGATATAGCATGCTTCATTCTTATGGAAGGGGGTTACTTTGGTAAAAATATCCTTCACATAAGTTTTTTTTTTTTTAAACAGTTAACGGTTCGAACCATAGAGCATCTCACATTCTTGGGTTACCACCCGGTTCAATTAGAGGGGAGCCACTCCCTCCAACCGAATCGTCATAACTTCATGTGTACACTACCTTGGCTTGTACGGAGCACAAGGCCGATCGTATTATAAAACTTTCAACATAGGTAAACCACAAGCAATTGAGCATAAAACATTTAGCATGCATATCACACTTTGAAAGCATTGTGTTTAATAATCCTAAAGTTACCTCAGTGGGATTTTGTAATCCCACAGTTTGAAAATAGAAACCCACCTTGGTTCAAGTTCGTTTGACTAGTCCTCGAATTAGGGATTGCTCGGTCCTACAAGAGTTATCTTAAACACTTAGGTTCACAAGTATAAAAGTGTCTAAAGTCTTAACATCCTAATTTAAGCTTATTCCCGAGTTATAACATGTATGTCATGCATGTTATGTAACGTGAGTCACATAGATGTCTTATGCATACTATATACTTTACATCACATCATATTAATTCATGTACACTTGATTAATCGCTTATCTCATGTCATATGATCACACTTTAAAACATGTAAGATATTCATTTGACTATTGAATACATAACAATTATTCAATTGACTTAGATCATTTTAATCGATTAATTAAGAATTAATTAATTATTAAAGGCATATAATTAATTAATAATCAATTATTAAAGACATATAAATTAATTAATAAAGAATTCATTAATTAATAAAGGGATATAATTGATTAATCAATAATTAATTATTAAAGACATATAATTAATTAATTAATTATTAATTATTAAATACATATAATTAATTAATAATTAATTAATTAAGGCATACAATTAAAATATCAATTAACAAATTATTATAGAATTAATTATTAATAATAATAATAAACAATTAATCATGCATAAATAATAATAAACATTAATCATATAATATACAACTTCACATTTAATTACATATAGATATGGACTAAGGGTTCATATCACACATAACAAATCATATTGGACTATCATAATTACATTAACTATATAAGACTAAGCCCATTTCATATTTCGTTTTATTAACTTAGGATAGTCCAATCCAACAATATTATAACAACATATGTCCAATTTAGTGTTACTAGGCTCCTTCAATTTTAAAGAATATAGCCCATTTTTAAAATAAATCTGGGCCCAACCGAAATCAATTCAAAAGCCCAGAATATTTTAATTCGAGCCCGAACCACATAGCCCACACACACAATTTATTAAGTTGGCCCAAGTACATACAAATCTGAAAACTTTGGCCCATTGGTCAAAGTCCAATTCATTATATAACACATTGGGTCACTATAATAAGTTGGGCTTAACATATTGTCTAGGCCCAACCGAATCTTTTTCTTAACTCATTCATAAAGTGATACTTGGGCCAATATCTCTAGAGTTCTCATAAAAATAATAAGTCCAACAACATTAGCCCGATTTTAATAATTTGATGGTCCCGAAACGAGTTACTGGTGTATGGGGGGGGGGGGGGAATACACCAGTTAGGATTTAAAAACTTAAACCTGAAAAATCACTTCAACTGAGTAAAAGATGACTCAGTTGGAATTTCACAGCTGAGTAAGCGACCTCAGCTGGAAGAGTGAGGCTGTGCGGAAAGTGGTGGAAAAATAAGCAACTCACGCAAAATAGCTCGGTTGGTCAAGAACCAAAACAGCTCGGTTGAAAATGTGCAAATGCGGTTTGTATGTCGGTTAGATTGATCAGATAAATATGCAAAAGCAACTGAATAAAAACAAACACAGACACACAGGATTTAACGTGGTTCGGAGATAATCCTCCTACGTCCACGGGGAGATGTGAATCCACACACCTCAGTCCAAGTTCTTCTGGACAGAACCACTCAGCTTACGCGGGCTGAGCAACCGTTAAGGATAAGTTTGCGGGTACTTATCGACCTTACAGTTTAGTTTCCGGGCACTAAACAGCCTATGTCAAGTTTGCGGGTACTTGACGACCTGACTACTCAATTACAGAAAGAGTAAGGTCCTAGCACACTTTTTAGGGTGTGAGAAAGGATGGGGTTTCCAACTACAGCTCGATCACGAATGAGAGCTGGATCTAAGGCTTGAATGAATAAAACTCAAACAAAGATCAAAGACAGATTTTCACTCTGTGAACCCTCAGCTACTAATGTTCTATCACTCGTGAACTCTCAGCTGCTGATGTTCTTAGAATAGGATTTTAGTTGCACTTTTCTCTCTTGCTTCAGTCTGTCTCGTGTGTCTTGTATATCTTTCTCTCGAATGAGAGAATGCCTCTATTTATAGGCGGAGAGAATCAACTAGCCGTTGGAGGAGCAGTTGATCTCCGATCGGTTGATAGCGATGGCTTGTCTCTCATCTCTGCAGACTTTCCCGATATGGCATCTGTGCTCTTCTGCTTTCCATGTGAGACAGCCTTGTGTTGGGCCAGATGGGGTAATGACTGAACGGTCAAACCCTCATGTGACTTCCTTTTGAAATTCAAATCTTAACCTTTCTGACAGTCAACCTCGGTTCGTCGATTGAAAGTCTTGATCTTCATCTGAGTGGTCTTCAGCTGATGTTCTGAACTGTTGGACTCTCAGCTGATTATGAACTTCAAGCAGTTGATCTTCTTGTTCGAGTTCTACAACTGAGGTTCTGAAATTGAACACTCAGTTGTCTTCCTTGTATATACTAAGTTAGGTTTGAACCCTCAGATGACTTTCCTTTTCATCTGATGTTCTCTTCCTTTCTACTGTTTCTCATCTGATGAACGCTCAGTTGGTTTCCTTCACAACTGATGTTCTGAATACTTCCCCCTTTTTCCATCTGATCATATGAACTCTCAGTTGTCCTTCTTCACAACTGATGTTCTGTCTGAGTGACGCCCTGTTGCCATCTTCAGCTGGAGACCTGTAAAGATAAAATCTTAACTTTGCTCAAACAGCGAGCCTAAATTCTAACATTAGGTTCTGGCAACATCTACTCGGTTGGGGTCAGTCGGTTTTGGAATTCATCAAAACTTATACTAATAAATTTCCAACATAATTAATCACTTAGCACACAATATAACTTCTTATATTCATCAATTAATTCATAAATTTCACTTTAACTTATAAAAATGTTATAACATGTCTTGATATGAAATTTGGTCATATTTTTACCCAGAAACCGAAATTAACATAAAATAACACATAATTCATTTTCTGCAGATTTTTCTTCAAGACGATCATCACCGTAAATTCCGATTAAAATAGTAAACGAGCTCAAAATATTTTGAAATTTTTATAGGATGCTCCTAACACATAAGAAAATTTTCAGAAGTCACTATACTTCAAAAATATAAAGTTTTACTTGCCCAAACGGGGCCTCGTTTGCAGATCAGTGAATCCGCCAAACGTTGAAGTTCTACTGCACAACAGTCTACTTGAAAATTCAATATAAAATCGTTCATTTGGCAACAAGGGATGAGAAATATCAACTTAAAATCCTTAGGATGTCTAGTTTCAATTTCCAAAAGGCTAAGCCTTCAAAAGTTACGAATCAAAGGAGAAAAATACTTATACATTTTTCTGCGCAGATTATATTTTCAAACAAGAGCAGTAGAGTATTAAATCCACCAAAATTACATGATTCAACGAAAAATTCTGAAAAATTTACATAACCATCTTAACATGCTTATCTACAACATATAAAAATTTGAGATTCAAATTCACCTATCATATTGAAACGAACAAATCAGAGCAGTGCAGTTTCATACGTTGCACACGATTCATTCCAAGCTTCGTTTATTCAAACTCAAAACACCAACACAACAACAATATACTCGGTTTCTAGCCTTAAACACACTCACATATCATCTATAGCAACCATATGATTATGAAGAACACACATTCCTAAGTCATGCTCTTCCTAGAATGCATATAATCGAGTATAACTTCACAACAAGCATCAAGACCACACAAAATCATATTTGCCATCACTACACTATGAAATCACATAAACATCATCTTCTTCACACCAAGACCAAAGGTTCCACCATTTTCTTTCCCTAAACATGCTTCTAAGATATTGAAAAGAAGAAAGAAATAAGAGAAACGAGGGTTTAGACTTTATACCTAGCCTTCTTCTCCTCCTTTCTCTCTTACTCTCGGTTCTCTTTCCTTCTCCTTCCTCCCTCACGGCTGCCCGTTTCTCCGACTTTACTGGATGGTGGTGGTGGTGGTTCCGATGGTGATAAATGGTGGTAGATGGTGGTAGAGGAAGAAGGGGTTAGGGCTTGAGGAGAAGGTGATTTGCAGAGATGGTGAAAAGTTTCATCTGCAACCTTTTTTTTTTAACGTGCATGAAGGGGAGGAGAATCTGTAGGCAAGTAGGGATATTATTACTCCTAATATAATTTGATTGGGAATTACGGAAGGTGATATGGGAGAATGAAAAAGGGATAATGATTATGTTAGGGATAAAAATCTAAGCAAAATCTATTTTCTTTCTTTCTCCCCACATCCGTTTCTTTCCTTTTTCTTTTTTTTATTATTATTTTTAATCTGGTGCTAGTTACTAATCAATTAAAGAAATAAAAAAGACTCTAATTAAACACACGCACACACACCTGCACGGCACACACACGCATCCTTACATATATAATATACATTATTATATTATATAATTTTTTTTTATATAGTATTTCAATTTTTGTTCCGTAATATGATATTTATTAGTCGGATCACAGTTTTGATCGAGCATACGAATAGAATTAATCATTTCGGTCTTAACGAGACCAATATCCATATTATTCTATAAATTAATTCTTTTACAAAATTAAATAAACAAACGCTTCATATTTATATTATATATATATATATAATTTATCTTTTTGATTAATTATTTCTAATTAATCACATTATTGCATAGGCGATAATAAAATCAACATATTTCACTGGAATAATAAAATATGAATGCTCGTGCTATGCAATGCATATAACGTCTAAATTTTTATGATTTAGATGTATAAAATTTATCGGGAATAAGTGATCGTTCTATTATCTGATTAACTCTAATTAAATTTTTATATACTTACAACGAAATTTTTAGGCTCGAATTTTCGGGGTTCTACAGTATTGAACAAGAGGTTTCTAGTAGTGTCGATAATGAGTCAATCATACAAATATTTAAATCAATGAAAACTCGTAGGTTTCAATTATTATAAATTTCAATTATAATGTAGTAAAACCTGTTAACGAATTTTATCTTTATAATTATTTTGATTTGTGCCCCCCCTAATAAGAAAATTCTGGATCCGTCACTGGCCATGGGTATTTTAGTGGGGTCCCAATGATTGATAGCCCTAGGGTGAAATTTTCACTATGGTTAAGCCCTACCCCTAAGGTTATCCAATGATTGATTTTGTATTTAATTTTGCTTTTTAATTTAGTTTTTATTTTTGCAATATATAACAAATTAATTATCTAAATATATAAAATAAAAAATCGAACAATTTTATTGAATTTTAAAAACAGATACGAAAAATACAATAATATTGAAAACAAAGATAGAGCTAGTTGAGCGGATTGAAACACGTCCAAATTTCTTCAATCAAATCATCCGCTAGACATTCGTGGGTCGTTGCATTTTGAACGCGAGCTCGTCTCTCAATATATTTTCTGAATTTACGCGTTCCATCCATGATTACTGGTGTCGTATTAACCTCCTTGTCGACCCTTACACTCGTTTTCGGAACAAATTGACTTGCTCGGTGTCCCTCATCTTCGATGATCATGTTATGCAATATGATGCAAGCGTACATGATGTCGCTTAAGTGTTCTCGAAAATACAACCGAGCAGGGCCCTTTACAATTGCCCAACGAGCTTGAAGGACACCGAAAGCCCTTTCAACATCCTTTAGTGCAACTTTTTGCATCTGAGCAAATCGACATCTCTTTGGATCAGTTGGAGCTCGCACTGTCTTCACGAATGTAGCCCACTTCGGATAGATGTCGTTGGTGAGATAGTAGCCCATTGAATGATCGTGGCCATTTGCGACGAAGGTGACTGGTGGGGCTCTCCCATGGAGAATGTCGGCAAAGACGTCGGATTGATTGAGCACATTGACGTCGTTGTTGTTGTCGGCGACACTGAAAAAGGCATGCCAAATCTACAAATCTTGTGAGGCGACCGCTTCAAAAATGATAGTAGGATAACCCTTTCATCCGGTTCTGTACGAACCTTGCCATTTTGTTGGGCAATTCTTCCATGCTCAGTGCATGCAGTCGATGCTTCTGAGCATACCAGGAAAGCCATGACTTACCTTGTGCATTGCTACGAGTGTGACGACGCCAGCGCTGTTTGGCCTCCTCAGATATACGTCACCGAACGCATCTCTGATTGGCTTGCAAAAATTCTTGAGGCATAGTGTGTCCGTTGTGTGTCCAACGTACAGATATTCGTCATACTGATCGGCCGCTCCACCGTTGGCGAGTTGCCTCAAAGCAACAGTGCATTTGATCCATGGGTGAAGCCCCTGTCTTCCAGTTGCATTTGGACGTTGTTCAAAAAAGGTTCATGAGCAACCAAAGTGGCGGCTATCTGCACGAACAACTTCCTGCTCATGCGAAATCGGCAGCGAAATACATTTTCGCCCCAAATTGAATTCTCGACAAAATAATAGCGAATAAGGCGTTGTTCGGCCTCTTCACGATTCCTGTGAATGTACGTTCTGGTCGATGACTCTGCTTCGCTGTCATCTTCAAAGTGCTCGCGGTAGAGATCAATGGTTTGCTGACCCAGCTTGAGTACCCTCTCTCGTATCTTCTCATCTTCTTTGAGATCGAAGAATTCTCCGTTCTAAGACATGTTTGTTCTTGAATATTGTTTGAAAGAATTCAAGAATGTTTTTTTGAGAATTTTTGTGGGAATGAAGAAATAGAGAAGGTGTGAATGTTGAGGGATGAATGAGATGTATTTATAGGGAAAAAAATATTACCGTTTCCTACCGTTGAGGTTAATTGAATTTTTTTTTTAAATTTCAGAATTAAAAAAAAAAAATTGGACAAAGGGAGGAGGCGACCCGTGTTCCTCCTCCTCTCAAAACTTCTGCCTCGCCCCCGGGCTTCATTTTCCATGCCCGCCCACCGCTTCTCCAATGGTGGCGCCCTCGTCGCGAGCGGACTTTCTCTTCTTTCGCCCGCGAAATCCCGGGCTACATAGCACCGTTGGAGGTGCTCTAAGAGGTCAATCATTTATTTATTTTAATTACAATTTCAGGTGTGAAAATTATACTTTACTCAAAATGTATACCCAACACAATAGGCCCAACAATCCTTTATTGGGCCAAGTGAAATAATAAGGGCCCACTAAGATAAACTTAAAAATCCAAACACTCACTCCATAAAACCCTAACCAGCAAAACCTGCTCCCACTCGATTTCCCCTCTCCTCCCATCGCCGCCGCATCCGCCGCCGCTCTCCCCAGTCTCCACCATGGCCGCCGCCGGAAAGAAGACCGTAAGCCTTTTATTGTTATCTATGTTGAATTGCTATGTGGATTTGTGCATTTTGCCGGTTAAGTTTGATTCGATTTTGGAAAATGGAATCAAAATCTGCAGAAGAAGACCCATGAGAGCATCAACAACAGGCTGCAGCTTGTGATGAAGAGTGGGAAGTTCACTCTTGGATACAAGACTGTGCTCAAGACTCTGAGAAATTCCAAAGGTTTCATTTTTGTTTGTTTTTGGTCACAATTATTGTTTATTGTTGTTGTTGTTTGGTAATGAATTAGGGCTAAATTAATGACAGGTAAATTGATATTGATATCTAACAACTGCCCACCATTGAGGAAGTCTGAGATTGAATACTATGCAATGCTTGCTAAAGTTGGTGTTCATCATTACAGTGGGAGTAAGTTTCTTTCTCTTTTTCTCCCATTATTTTGATTATTTCTAGTTTGGTTATTTATTTTTATTTATTAAGTAATGTTATGTTGAATTCAAATGGATGCTAATTGTCTCCATAATGAGATTTTCTTGGTTGCATTTTACTGAAATATTTCAGTCATTTGCTAGTAAATCATTTAGTTATTTGTATCTGCATAGCTTTTCTTGATTGTGATTTGTTAAATTATTCCAATCCGTTGCTGGTTAATCATTAGATTATTTAAGCCGTTTGTGCAGGATGTTGGTTTTTCCTATTGGTTAAACCCATTTCTTCCTGTGATTAGGTTCTTCCTGTGATTAGGATCTAGCAAAGCTATATCTTGAGGCAATATGTACACCACATTGCTGAGATTTTGTCTTTGTCTTATTACCAAACGACTCTATGTGTAATGTGTGAAGTTTTACATGATTGAGTTTGATCCCATATATTTCTGGGTCCCAAGAAAACTCTACAAATGTATTCCCGATTCACACGGTTAATGATAATTTTGATTCACAATTAGTCGAAAATTAGTATATGTTGTATCTGTCTATTTGCCGAACGACTCAATGTGTAATGTGCGAAGTTTTATGTGATTGAGTTCGATCCCATCTGTATTTGATACCCAAGAACACTCTATATATGTATTTCCCAATTCACACAGTTAATGATAATTTTTAATTTTTAATCCACCATTAGTCAAAAATTAGTCTATATGTTCTTCATTTCTATTTTTGAGATATATGCTTTAATTGATTGCTAAGATGTTTGTTTGCTGGCTGCTCAATTCTTAGCTGCCTTGTGTTGTTTCCTTTTCTATTGCTTGCAGACGTGCGCCAGTATAGTGCATTCTTTCTACATCTGTTGTAGTTCATTTTTTTCCTTGACTAATCTGTTTTTTTTTATGTTTGACTGTTTCTACATAGACAATGTTGATCTTGGGACAGCATGTGGAAAGTATTTCCGCGTCTCATGCCTCAGCATAGTCGACCCAGGTATAAAACCCATCCTATATATGCAACTTTTCATTGAGCTTTTAGAAGAATCGGAATCTTAATTTGAAAAATGCAACTCATGACGTGTCTTTGGCTTTATGTTATCAGGTGACTCTGACATCATCAAAAGTTTGCCGGGAGATCATTGAAGCTGAGCATATCCGTGGAACATTGGAACTGTGTCCACTCTTTGTTAGGATGTTTTGATGTTTGAAGTTTTGCACTTGCTAGAAAATCGTGGTAGTTGAACCTAGTTTCTTATTCGACTTTTGATATCTTGGCTGGATGACCAATACAAGAATTTCCCTCTGAATTTGATTATGATGATCATCATGTTGCTGAATGTGAACTGTTTTCCTATATATTCATCTAAATTCTTGATATGTGTATTTTTTGTGAAATTTCGTTCATGTGCAATAGCCTCGTGTTCCATACTAGTAATGGAGAATGTTTGCTCATACATTTGGCTGTGAGGAAGCAGAAATTTACTCTCGTTTTTCTAAATTTCAATCGGATAGGAAAATATAGGTGCATGTTCGATAAATTATACCATTAATTATGAGAAATATGTGAATTAAATATACCATTAGCAGAGTGAAATGATCATATTTTGGGATGCAAGTGAGCTTTAACTATTATGCACCTTAGCTTGCTTCCACCAAATGACAACTACTTAGTCCTAGTCCTAGTGCATTAACTAACTACTTAAGATTCATCTCAATTTTGGGATGTGAACATCACTAAGATGGTCTACAAAAGAGCTAACAAATCTCTTGAAAAACTCAGAATATGGTAAATGGCCTAGTGTTTGAAGAGTGGGCAAATTTTCAAACACAAATCAAGAAAATGTTGAATACTAGTAACATATTATGAAGTCCAACAAAAGATTCAGAGTTCAATGGCAAGCAAATATTCAATCAAATTAGCCATTAAAATGCTTCACAACGGTCACAATAACATTAGGCAGACATGATAAAACGAAATATATCAAAGTATGAAAAACCCTTCATCACATAAAGCTTACAACTTGAGCTCGAATGCCTCAGCTCGCGATGACTTGGATGTGCTCCATAGATACACCACAGCTGTTCAAGAATGCTTAAACTTTCACTTCCTTCATTTCAACCTCACTGACTTCATTTAAATACGGGCGAACAAATCTCTCGGAAAACTTAGCATCAGAGATACTTGAAATCACATGAAGATGAGGCCAATTTTCAATAAGGTTCCTACTTTAAAGATTTTTCAGAAATCTTATACGCGGCTCATAACTTTTCTCAAAGCTTTGCGTCAATGACATTGGGTAATGGATAGCAAACTTCCCGGTGGCAACCAAGCCCTCCGTTATCTTCTTCATCTTTTCAATCGATACCATAAAAACTTGAGGTACCTTCCTAAACATACTCAATATGTCAGTGTGTGAGAATCCCATATCCCGGAAAGCTTGCAACTTGATCTCCCAGGCCTCATTCTCATCGAAGCAATAGTTGGAATAGCATAAACAAAAGCTTTGTAAGCTGGATTTAACCCCATTTCTTTAACTCCATTTCTTTAAACTGAAGGAAGCTGGATAACCAACGAGGATGATACGAGCTCGATCCATCGAAACCCCAATGCTCTTCAAAAAATCCACACTAGCCACCACAGTTCTTTCCATATTCGAGGTCAGTAACTTAGGATACTTCCTCACAACTGTGATAAGTGCAGAATTGGATCCCAACAAGCCCTTGAGCAGAGATAATGAAGGAATGATGTTGTTATTCAAACTCAACTGCAGAATTCTCGGGCTAGTTCAGATTATCTTTGAAAATGTCAAGGGAAGAAAAGCCCTCTTCTTGCAAACCCTTGATTTTGGGTTTAATGTTGTCTTCGAGACTAAAACAGAGAAAACTAGGCCTATAATTCAGAATTTTTAGCAATTGTGCATTGGAAAATCCACTTGATTTGAAGAATGTGAGCATCGAATCTACTTTTTCTGGGTTCTTGACGCGACTCAATTCGGAGGCAACCCGCGAAGCAAATCCAAAAGGGAAACCGTGTTTTTGCACCAAAACGTCATAAACAGAAGGATTGATATTGAAATTGAGATGGGTCGGCGTCTGAGAAGAGTAGAAATGGTGCGAAATAGAGAGAGAAACGGGGCAGAAACGAGCATTCTTGTTCGAAGCGTGCTTGAAAATAGAAAAGATCGGATTTTTGCGAATGGATGCAGCCATTTCTATTGAAGAAAAAGTGCAATTAAAGAAATGAATAAGATGGGTTTAAGAAAGTAACTGACTTTCCTTCAAAATCGTAGCCGACGCCATAGCTGCACGAGAAGTGAAGCTTCAGCTCTGTTATGCAAAGAAAATAGCTAAATGTGATAAAATAATAAGTCAGCCCACAGGAAAATTGTAACGCGATAAATCTGATGAATATTAGTAATTTCTATATATTAATTTCTTTTTTTTTGCTTTAATATGTATTTTTTTTTATTTTTTTTTAACTTAGACAACTAATGAATTACTCGGACCTTCAACCTTAAGATTAGAAAGAACGAATCTTTCCGCTAAACTCGCTTTTGAATCTTAAACTGTAGTCTATTACTATAACATCACTTCATAAAATAAAAATGTCGAAAATAAAGCATAATACACCATTAAATGATAGATATACATCTAATTAAAGCAATGAACCAGATTAATTCCTAATTTTCAGATACTGACCAACTACAATTATGAAAAATCATTAAATATCCGGTGAATAGGTCATTTTTTAGAAATAAAGTAATTCCAATTTCCAACCAAATATCAAAAGGTTGCATTTTGTAAGTAGCCAAGAATAGAGATGGCAACGGGTCGGGTTTTCGTGGGTACCCGCACTTCCCAAATCCTGATAGGACGGGTTTGGAAAATATTAAATGGTTTTGGGACGGGGTTGGGTCGAAACATGCAAACTCTTCAGGAGTTTGGGTCGGGTTTGGATAATTACCTCCGAATACCCGCTACCCAAACCCATTTATATATATAAGATAAAATATATTATTATTATATGTATAATTTATTATATAATTATAAATATTAGTATAAATATTAGTAGATTTAGGGTTTTATCTGATTTTCTTAATACGCACACATTCCTTAAGAGTCAAGTCTTTTAATGTTTATCCTCTACTTTTGTAAATCTATTTTCAAAATATGACGACACAACGACAACGTAACATCAATAATTCATACTTCTAGTTATGTTTTAAGATTTTGTAAGTTCGTATACTTTGCTTTGAGATTAATTTTAGTGAAATTTTCTGCCGATGTTTATGTTTTAATCATATTATAATATTTTGTTATTTGATATTTACTTTTTAGTATTCGGGGTTTTAGACGGTAATAAATGGGTATTACCCAACGGGTTTGGGTTCGGGTCGGGTATGGGTTTTATAATTTTTTTTAATCGAGTTTGGGACGAGTTTGAGTGTTGAAAATTTTCATGGGTTTGGGTTTGAGTTTGAGAAATACTTAATGGGTGAGTACCCGACCCATTGTCATCCCTAGCCAAGAAAAGATAAAATATTGCAAGTTTCTTGTATTTGGTTAATTGCTTTAAAATTGTCAACTTAGACGGCGTTTGGCTGAACTTTAAACTCCTTAAAAGAGCTTATTAATTGTTGATTATTAAAGATTTATGAGCTTATAAGTTTTATTAAGAAGCTTTTAAGCTCAACCAAATACCCTCTTAATGCGTACTTCTTTTAATCATTGAGTAAATTTTGTTGTCATTTATTCTTTTGTAGATCTACTTTGGTGTTTACATTAATTTAATTTTATGCTGTTAGCTCAATTGATATGAGTGTATGACTAAATAATATCCTTGCATTCAAAAAATTTAGTCTCAAATGCCTCCAAATGAGTGTTAAGATCTGTTTTATACTACTATATAATAACACTCGACTACAAATAATTTTTTGGTAGGTATTTTTATCAAATGCCAATTTGAGGAAAAATTTGTAGCTTTTCCACAAAAGGTATATTTCGTTAATTTAAATTACTTTTTGTTTGTGTTTAAAAAATGGAATGGAAAGGCTTTACCTTGTATGCCGATGGTCAAATTCTACAAGATCAAACCTATGAGACTTTAAGAAATGATAAATGATACTTTCTCCGTCAATGGTATAAATACATATTTACCACAAAATATTTATCGACAAAAAAAAAAAACTACTTTACCTTTTACAATCAAATTAAGTGAGACCTTTCTCTATTCACAATTACTTCCATTCCCATTTTACTTTTTCCACTCATTATATTTAGTCTCTTTATTTCAGTTACAACAACTTTAACTTTATTTCACTTTTTTTTCATTCACAATATATGAGACCTTTATTCTACTCAAAAAAATTTTAACTTTCATTTCATTTTATCTATTCTAATAAGTGAGACTCTTATTCCACTCATAACAACTCCACTAAATTTCTTAATCTCTGTGTCCAATCTCAAATGGGTATTTATATCATGGCCGAAGTAAGTAGGAGTATAAAAGAAAAGAGAGAGGAAAAAAAAAATTAATATTATTTAAAATTATAAAAATGTAGATAATTGGGCCTTGCCAAATATATACATAAGGAGTAAGGGCTGATAGTGGGCTCGTTAATTGGGCCTTGGTATTACAATCTCCAAATTGACTGTCAAATTGGTTGAAACTAAATTTTACGTAGTATAACATGCATATGACATTTTCAAGCAACAATTGCTTTGCAAATTTTACAATCATAATACAAAATTTGAATTCTTCCATAAGTCTAGATGAGTGCAAAATGAACGTCACTCCACCTAAATTGATCTAATAACTTAAAATTCATGTAAATAAATGCAAAGATACATATAGTTGCTTTCAATAGAGCTTCAAAATTTTACACACCCTTCATCCTCTTGGTGCATTCCCAGCATATCTTATCGACATCGTCTCTTCGGTCGGCACGACCTCCCGAATCATATGTCAATTGAAGAATGATCAATCTGGTTTTCCCAAATTAAAACATCAATAATACCTATGAATTTCATATCATATATTTGTGTCACTCGTAACTAGAGGTATTCACAGGATCGGTTCCGACCCGGAACCGGCCCGGAACAGCCGGTTCAATTCGGGGATGTTGAAACCTAAACCGGCCCGCCATAGTCACAGTTCCGGTTCGGAACCGGCCCGTGTAGTCACGGTTCCGATTCCAGTTCCGATTCCGGTTCCAACCCGCCGGTTCCGGGCCCGAATTATCTAAATTTTTTATTTATTTTTATTTTTTATCATGAAAAATATAAATTATATTGTATTTCAAACTCATAATCTTCAATATAATGTATATAATCGATATAAAACAAAATATATCTTCATTTATACAATGTGTGATCAATTAAAAACCTTATATTTTCACACGGTTCCACAGTTCCGAACCGGAACCGCCGGTTCATATGTTTGAACCTTATATAAATAATTATTATTTTTTTGGTCTTTTTCATTTATTTATCATTATAATTGTCATTTTTGCTTCCTAAACCATACAATTAACATGAATTAGTACAAAACATATTTTAAAACTAAAAAAAGAAACAAAAAAAAATCGTTGGAACCGCCGGTTCACGGTTCATAGCCATTTGAACCAGAACCGGCCCGTCCTACATACGGTTCCGATTCGGAACTGGCCCGTTGACCACGGTTCCGGTTCCGATTCGAACCCGTGGTTGTTCTACCCATAACTACCGAGTACCGACGAAAGAAAACATCGTCAATGTTTTTATATACAAGCCGCTACATGTAATATTTGAAAGCAACCAATTTGTTTAATTTTGACAATCTAAGCGTATTAGTTCCTTAAAAGTTAAAAAAATGTCCTCATTCGAGATTTTTTTGTTTGGAAAGTTTTTCATTTAGCTAACACGCAATTCCACAGGGGACTTTTGGTACATTTTTCAAATATTTTATTGCTCTCTCTTTTCTCTCATTTCTTTTCTTCCATGCTTTCAGATTTTGAAACCATAGTAGAATATACAAGACAACCCTTTTCTTTTATCGGAACCTATATTCTATATTTTTCAGTATTTTGAGACTTTACATTTTATTTTTTATTTTTTCAGATTTTGAGACTTTGTTCTTTATTCTATTTGTTTAATACAGAAATTCCTTTATTCACATTTGCTCTCTTCAATATTTTTCGGATTTTCAATTTTTATAATAATAGAACACAAAACATATTTGTCAATTCTATGATTTCAAGCAAATTTTATGTTGCATGTAACTTAGGAATCAAAGGCAATCATAAAATTATTTATGTTTTCCAGAACATTTAAGCAACCCCCCTATGTAAAAGTAAAACCAGTGGAAAATGGCAAATAAAGAGAAAGAGTGAGAGATAAAAATAAAAATAAAAATAAAAATAAATCACTCAAAAATTAGAAAATTACTTTATTCACTTTTAAACCATTTTATATCACATAAAAAACACTTTATATCACTTTATTCATTTTAAAAATACTTTTATATTACTTTTATTCACCTTAAAAACACTTTATACTATTTTATTTACTATATTAAATATTACTTTTATTCTTAATACTTTTCTTCTTAATACCCGTGCCGAAAAAAATATTACAAAACTAGCGGAACGGAAGAATAAGAGATACTAGTCGAAAAAGTGGAGTGGGAAGAGTGAGAGAGGTAAATGGGTGGGAGAGAATGAAGATTTACACAAAATAAAGAAAAAGAGAGGAAGACCAATACTTTTATAAGAATAAGAATAAGCTACACTAAACGCCGTCGTTTGTGGGCGCTGCTGGTAGGAAGGGATACCTTCACATAAACATCACCGCAGTAATAGAAAAGTCTCCACACACACACACACACACACACACAGCTTTCAAGTTGGGCGCCTCTAATTTATTTCTTTCGCCCAAAATTTCTCGTTAATTAACTCTTTTATTTATAAAAACCCTCGAAAAATCATTTTTTTCGAATTTTAATATAATTATTTTCACCGGATATATATATATTTACCCCAGCGAGATCGATACATACAGTTGTCGTATACGTATTTATTCCGGATCTGAGCCTCGTCGGAACCCGCCGGCGCTTAAACCCCAACTTTTTCGCTCTCCGCCTCTGAAAACCCTAGGCCGTTCCGGCCACTTTTTTCTTTTCCATTTAGGCTTTCTAGATCCTTCTAGTGCGTGCGCGCGCAGCTGTTCTCATTTCTGTTGCTGAGGGGCGGTGGTTTGTCATTTTCCCGTAATTTGTGGCAATTCGAGTGTGAAAAGGGCGTTTCTGGGTAAGTTATTTTGTTGTAGTTTGCGGCCGTTAATTTTTGGTGTTTTGAAGTTTTTGTGTGTTTTTTTACGGTGATATGGTGTTTGTGAGTTGCGTAGAGTAGGTATTGTCGTGTTGAGAAAAGGAAATGTCTGCATGCATTGTTGAAGCTATGGTTTTTGGGTGGAGTTTTGGGTTTAACTTAGCTGGGATGAGTATCTAGCTATATTTTAGGTGTGTTTCTGTTGAGCTGAAGTGGTTTATGCTTGGCTACTTCATTTTGCTCGTGGACTGGGTCGTGTATATTTTGTTATCTTAGTTTGATGATAAGCTCAACGTCTGTTTGTCTGCGTAGGAGATAATTACTTTTAGTTCATCACAATTTCTTGAGGTGTTGATTGTTGCTATTCATTTTACTATTCTGTTGACTAACTTTTCTATGATAGTACTGCATACTGCATAGTGTTTTTTGTGTGTGGATGTGCGCATGGACCGACGAAATAAGTGAATCTACTTATGCTTTTGTGTTTTAAGATAGGTGAGATTAGCTTGCACTGGTTTTCTGGTAGAAAAATTTATCTTTGATGCAGAATGCCGTGATGTATGGAAAACCACCGGTTGTGATATTATGACATAGGTAGAGAACTCAAGTATATGTATAGCTAGAATCATGAGGCAGAAGAAGAGACTGTAATGAGAGATGATTATCCCTTATTGTTGAAAGAGTTAAATCATCGTCAAAACTTACGTAGAAAAAGAAGTGTGTAAGAGAAATTAATAATTATGAAGTGCGTCGTACCTTCAATGAGAGGAGTAGTGAAAGAGTTTTCCTTTAGTGGTCAAAGAGTTTTCCTTTAGTAGTCAAAGAGTTTTCCTTTAGTTCATAATCTCCTGTACGCTATCACATATGATGATCTGCTTGGTATGACATTTCGTTTGGCTGCTATACAAAAAAAGTTTAATTTGCCCCTCTGCTCTTCTTATTTGCTATATCTGCACATATTGTCTTGGGAGCTTATGAATGATTTCCAAGTATTTGAACTATATGAGGCCTATTGTTGCTTATAAGCATTGAACTAACTTCTATTTGAAACAATGTTCTGTTTTGTAGTATTAACTATGAGATAGGCATACTAATAGTCATGGCCTCGAAGGGTCCAAGGTCTAAACTTGACCATGAATCGCGGGCTAAGCGGCAGAAGGTAAGAATTTTAAGTTATGCTGTGAGAATTTACATTCATATTTGCCATTTTTGTCTGTAATCGGCTCTGAAAACATTTAACATATAACTCATCTGCTGTGCACATACTGAATTTATAGCGTAACGTAGAAAATACACTTAATCTCAAAATTTATTGTTAAAATTCCTAATTTATATGCCTGGAGGACCTCAATTGCTTGGAGGTTTGATATCCTGAGATTTTATTTGGAGATATGACCCATATCCCGGAAGTTGGCCACCAACTACTCTAGGATCTGTTTGTTTTGCATTTATGCAGTGCACACTTTCTTAGCTGTAGCCTTCAATGGAGGGAAGCTCTATGCATGAATCCAATGATACAGAACCCTGCTTTATTAGTTACTTGGTGTTCGTTTATTCATCTAATTCAAGTCGTGTTTGCTTTTTTTGGGATTTGTTATTTGAGATATATGTATCTAAACTTCCTAATTAGTAGCTCGAGTGATAAGAAAAGCTGGAACATATAGCAATACAATGCCTGATATTAGATTTAAGCTTTGAATGACTGAGTTTCTGCTTGTGTAGTTTAACTAATTGTACTGGCACTTTTATTCTTGAAACCTAGGCCCTTGAAGCTCCAAAAGAACCTCGCCGTCCTAAAACACATTGGGATCATGTATTGGAAGAGATGGCCTGGCTGTCAAAGGTAACCAAGTACATCTTCTTACATACTATACTTGATTGACTGGCTCAGTTTTCAACTATCTAAGCTTTTCTATCTGCTGTTTGTATTATTTTTAGGACTTTGAGTCAGAGAGGAAATGGAAGCTGGCTCAGGCAAAGAAAGTTGCTATAAGAGCTAGCAAGGGCATGCTTGATCAGGCCACAAGAGGGGAGAAGAGAGTAAAGGTGCTCAATTTTTGCATGTAGTTGAAGGACCTTTGAAGAAATGACATTATTTTTTGAAAAAGAAATTGGCTTGTTTTATTGCTATTCTTTACTTAAGTGCACTGCTAATTTGGTAATTCTGGACACAATTGATCAGGAAGAGGAGCAAAAGTTGAGAAAAGTTGCCCTCAATATTTCCAAGGATGTTAAGAAGTTCTGGACAAAAATAGAGAAGCTGGCAAGTCAGATCTGAAACTAGCTTTATAATGAGTTGTCTTTACTCGTTGATTTGATTAAATTTCTTGTTATCATGGTAGTGCAGGTGTTATACAAGCATCAGTTAGAGCTTGATGTGAAAAAGAAGAAAGCTCTTGATAAACAGCTCGAGTTCCTTCTTGGACAAACTGAAAGGTATCATATAATTTGGGAACTTTTTGCCTATCTGTGGATTTGATGATGAAGAATCCCCAAGGACCATTAAATCGGCAGATTCATAGAGCTTAGTCTGTTATCATAATATGGAAGTACTGATGTTCCTCGCTGTTCTTTTAGGTACTCCTCGATGCTGGCTGAGAATCTTGTCAATCCTCCGAGTATTTGCAAACCATCTTACTCGTGCAATACTGAAGCAAATCCTAGTATTTCTGGGAAAAGAGGTGGTGAATCAGATAATGGTATGGGATAAAAATTTGAAATTGGTAACTTCTACTATTTTTGTTGCTTGTTTGAGTTTTGATCCTTTGATGATGCTAGGGGCCCAGTCAGATATCCATGCTGCAGATGAAGATTATGATTTGCAGTCCAGCGATGAATCTGTAAGTTTCAACTCCCATGAGTGTGTTGTCTTTCTTGGAGATTTTAAATAATCTCTTCAAGTTTTGTTGGAAGTATACTGCATTAAACATTCTGCACCTTCCATGAATCTTATTTTCTAGTATTTATCTTTATGTCTATTTCTTTTTACTGTTCGGCCAAGTTGACATTGACCTGGGTTGTTACTCTTTTCATTCCAAATCTCATGTTACTCAGGAATTCATTGACACGGTAGCCACGCTTTCACACACACGATATACTGGGCCTTTTTCCATTGATATTAATATGGTCTATTGTTTACGATTTTCTTGGAGAATAACTACCGATTGTCTGAAGACTATAAGTGCAATGGTGCACTTTGTGTCGATTAAATTATATTTCTATGGAATCCAAAGAGAGTTTGTCTTCATTCATGGGGTATCTTATTCATCCAGTCTGTGAGCTTGTAGAAAGTTGACTTTGTTCCAGTCCTTGTGTGCAAAAATTAATGTGCATCTTCTGTTTTATGTTCTCAATTTTGTGGTAGTGAAATACTGTGTTCTTATTTAGATCCATTATTTTAGAGTGTCTCCTTCTCTTGCCTTTAGGAAGACGATGAGCGTACTGTCGATGCGGATGAGGCTCTCATAACTAAAGAAGAGCGAGAAGAGGAATTGGCAGCATTACAAAGTGAAATTGATTTACCTCTGGAGGAGATACTGAAACGCTATGCTTCCCATGAAGGTACCTCATTATTTATATCATTTTGCCTATAAGTGTTCATCTTTTAAGGGTCCCCTAAATCTTAGAACACTGCCAATTTGAGAAGCTATATGAACTTGATATTGGCTATGGATGGGGGTGCTGCCTCTTGGGCACAAGTGTAATTAATTGTATATAACTTCGGTAGCATCTTCACCGTAGTTCTCTAAGACTAGGTTTTGTGTCTTTTCCTTCTGATACTTCAATTCCGTTACTCATTAGGCTGAGAATGTATTTTAAAGGAAAAAAAAACAGTTCTTTCACTCTTCAGTAGACTGAGAATGTATTTCATTGCTTCAATTATATGTTTGTGTTCTAAGGTTATTATATCAGACTACTGTTGATTAATATGATTTTTGCTCAGTCAGCGAAGGAAAAAGTCCTGACAAAGATGATGATTTACCTGGGACAACTGTTCCTAATGAACATAATGGTTAGGTCTTTATCATTTTGCTACGTATTTTGTTGTCACTCATTTCCTTCCAATAACGTTCAATCTTATTCAGGAAAAGAAGATGGTACGGAAGATACCCCTGTGGTAGAAAAAGGCAGCTCACCTGTGAAACCTGGTCGTCGTTGTGTAAGTTGTATGTGTTTATATATACTGTCACAAATTGTAAAGAACGTCTCATACTCAACATAATATTCCTTGTTGATATATGCAGGTTGAAAGTAATGGTGTTTTATCTGCATCGGAAAACCATTGTCCTGAGACTGAAAATATCAAAAAGAAAATTTCTTTGAAGAAACTTCTCGAGTCAGAGAAGAAGCAGATTTTGCATGAGTTTAACGATGAACAAGTAAGAGTGTTCATATGATAATAGATATCTGAATAGAAGTAGCTAGTTGGTGTATAACTCCGTCAATGTTGTGCACATGCTACATGTCAAGTTTATGGCAAAAAAAAAAAAAAAACATTTTCTAGATCTTAGCTGCTTTTCTGAAATTTAAATTTTTCTTATGTCTTATCATGACATTTGCTACTGAATTTCTCAAATATTAGCTTAAGTTATCCAACCTTTTCTTGGTAATGCCTTTTTTCTTTGTGTGATGCATTATGTAAAAATCAGATAATAATGAACTCTTATTTGCTTCAATTTTTGTAGGAAGACGATGATTTTGTACTCTCAGCCAAGGAAGAAAATGAAGATGCTTTGGTAAGCACGTGATAATTGATTGATGGCTAATCTGTGTTGCATAGCACTTTCTTCATTTGTAAGGACATTTGCAATCTTATCAGTATTATGCACATTCAATTAACCTGGGAAGCACATTTACTGATTATCAGCCCCTCACATATGTGCCTCTTAAGTATTATTCTTAGTGTTATTTTTTCAATGTTGCCCTGCGTTGTTTACATGAAAGAGTTGGGCACATTTACTGATTATCAGCCCCTCACATATGTGCCGTGTTATTCTTAGTGTTATTTTTTCACGTTTCCCTGCATTGTTTACTTGAAAGAGTTCGGTACATTGTGTTTTTATTATTTCACATGTTAATGTTAATTCTATCCGTCAATATATTTTTGAGTCTTATGTATTTTACATATGTGGTCAATATCCAGGATGATGAGACAACCCTTGTGGAGGAAGAAGAATTAGCAAATGCAGAGCCAATTAATAATGCGGATGAGGTAAGTCCCGAATTTGTAAACTCTTAATAGCTTTATTATTGATTTCCACTTTTTACTTAGGCAATTATACTTGAATGTACTTGTGCAACATGATATTGATTTCAATTTAGATGATAACCATAAGCCTTTTCAGATTGCACTTCTCCAAAAGGAAAGTGAAGTTCCTATAGAGGAATTGCTTGCAAGGTATAAGAAGGTATGTCAAGGAGTTTCCTGTTCCCTCGCTCTTGTTTTAATTGGGTGCAATAGTTTTCTGATGGTACTTTTACCAACCAGGATTGTGACAGTGAAGATGTAGATGATGATTCTGAATCATTATCTACTTCCGGTTCTGAGGAGTCATCGGGTTCACCAGAACATGGGAAGTCTGACCTTAAGAACCCTGATGATGAATCTAATGGATTAGAGCTAGATATATGCTCCCATCCATTAAAAGAAGCTGAATGTTCGGCGAAATCTGGAGAAGAGACGCAGAGTGAAGATATAATTGCTGATGCTGCTGCAGCTGCCAGGTCTGCACAACCAACTGGTAATACATTCTCGACTACAAAAGTACGAACAAAGTTCCCTTTTCTTCTTAAGTATCCACTGCGTGAGTATCAGCATATTGGTTTGGATTGGCTTGTGACAATGTACGAGAAGAGACTGAATGGAATCCTTGCTGATGAGATGGGGTTGGGGAAGACAATTATGACCATTGCGCTGCTTGCGCATTTGGCTTGTGAGAAAGGTATCTGGGGTCCACATCTCATTGTTGTTCCAACTAGTGTCATGCTCAATTGGGAAACAGAGTTTCTTAAATGGTGTCCGGCTTTCAAAATATTGACTTACTTTGGAAGTGCCAAAGAGCGGAGAATAAAGAGGCAAGGATGGTTGAAACCTAATTCATTTCATGTTTGCATTACTACTTATAGGCTTGTCATCCAGGATTCTAAAGTTTTCAAGCGGAAGAAGTGGAAGTACCTGATTTTGGATGAAGCTCATTTGATAAAGAATTGGAAGTCACAAAGGTGGCAGACATTACTCAATTTTAACTCTAAGAGGCGTATTTTACTGACTGGTACACCGTTACAGAATGATCTTATGGAACTTTGGTCTCTGATGCATTTCTTGATGCCACATATTTTTCAATCTCACCAAGAATTTAAGGATTGGTTCAGTAATCCTATATCAGTCATGGTAGAGGGACAAGAGAAAGTAAACAAGGAAGTAGTTGACCGACTACATAATGTACTCCGTCCTTTTTTACTTCGCCGGTTAAAAAGGGATGTTGAGAAACAACTTCCTTCAAAGCATGAACACGTTATATGCTGTAGGCTGTCTAGGAGGCAGCGCAATTTATATGAGGACTTCATTGATAGCTCTGAGACTCAGGCTACTCTAGCTAGTTCTAATTTTTTTGGAATGATCAGTGTTATCATGCAACTTCGTAAGGTCTGCAATCATCCTGATCTGTTTGAAGGCCGTCCAATTGTCAGTTCTTTTGATATGCGAGGTATAGACATGCAACTTAGTTCTTTTGTTTGCTCAATGCTTGCCCCTGGGCCATTTGCAGCTGTTGACCTTAATGGCTTAGGATTTGTCTTCTCTCATCTGGATTTCTCCATGACATCTTGGGAGAGTGAGGAAGTCCAAACTATTGCTACGCCTTCAAGCTTGATTCAGCAACGGTTAAACCTGTCTACTTTGGAGGATAATTGGCTCAGATGCAAGAAAAAGGACAACATGCATTCAACAAATATATTTGATGAGATTCAAAAGGCACTATTGGACGAGAGATTGAGAGAAATGAAGGAGCGTGCAGCAACAGTTGCATGGTGGAATTCTATAAGGTGCAGGAGAAAACCCATATATGCCACTGGCCTCAGGGAGCTTGTCAGTGTCAAGCATCCTGTCCACGATATTCATTCTCAGAAACACAATCCTTTGTCTTATCTGTATACATCCAAGCTTGCTGAAATTGTTCTTTCACCGGTTGAAAGATTTGAAAAGATGGCAGATCAGGTTGGAAGTTTCATGTTTGCAATACCTGCTGCCCGCGCACCTCCCCCAGTTTGCTGGTGCAGTAAGAGTGGATCACCTGTGTTTATCAACCAAACATCGAGAGACAGGTGGTCACAAGTATTTTCCCCTCTTCTGACTCCATTTAGGCCTGCTATTGTCCGAAGGCAAGTTTACTTTCCAGATAGAAGACTCATTCAGTTTGACTGTGGTAAGCTGCAGGAGCTTGCAGTTCTGCTCCGGCGACTTAAATCAGAGGGTCACAGGGCTCTGATATTTACCCAAATGACAAAGATGCTTGATGTTCTGGAGGCATTCATAAATCTTTATGGTTACACTTACATGCGACTAGATGGTTCCACTCCACCCGAAGAGAGGCAAACACTCATGCAGAGGTTTAATACAAACCCCAAGATATTTCTTTTCATTCTGTCAACACGGAGTGGAGGTGTAGGCATCAACCTAGTTGGGGCAGACACTGTGATTTTTTACGATAGTGACTGGAATCCTGCCATGGATCAACAGGCACAAGACAGGTGTCACAGGATAGGTCAGACACGTGAAGTTCACATATATAGGTTGATAAGTGAGAGCACCATTGAAGAGAATATTCTGAAAAAAGCCAATCAGAAGCGTGTCCTGGATGATTTGGTCATACAAAGTGGAAGCTATAATACAGATTTCTTTAAGAAACTTGATCCAATAGAATTATTTTCAGGCCATGCAACAGTTTCCTCAAAAGATACACCCCCAAACAAAACATCCAAGAATTCTGGCGAGATGGCACTATCTAGTGTGGATTTGGAAGCTGCCTTAAAGAATGCTGAAGATGAGGCAGACTACATGGCGCTAAAGAAAGTTGAAGAAGAAGAGGCTGTAGATAATCAAGAATTCACTGAGGAAGCAGTTGGAAAGTTGGAGGATGATGAGCTAGCCAATGAAGAGGAAATGAAGCCCGATGGTTCTGCTGAACACACTGCTTTGATTGTAAAATCAGATGAAGGCAATGCCGTGAGTGAAAGTCATCCAGTTGAGGAAGGGGCCCTTGTAATTCAGGATAATGAAGATGATGTTGATATGCTGGCTGACGTCAAACAGATGGCTGCAGCAGCAGCAGCAGCTGGACAGGCGATCTTGTCTTTTGAGAATCAGTTACGCCCAATTGATCGATATGCAGTACGCTTTCTTGAGTTATGGGACCCAATTATTGACAAGACTGCAGTAGAGTCCAATACTCAAATTGAGGAAGCTGAGTGGGAGCTAGAGCGTATTGAGAAGTTAAAGGATGACATGGAGGCAGAGATTGATGACGATGAAGAACCGTTGGTGTATGAAAGTATGTATTCCCTCAGGATTTACTTTATTATGATTTTATTTCCTTGCAATTACTGCATATTTTTCGAGAATATCATGGTACTATGCAGCATCTTTCGTCAGTATCAAAGTGTCTTTTGCATTGCAATTACCATTACTTATATTTATACACACTATGGGTTTTCATCTTGTGTTTTTTTGTAATTGGATTATATTTTGAATGTGCTCCTGTTCTAGATGAATAATCTTGTTTGATTTCGCTAAAGTTTTACTTTGTTGGTTACTACCTTTATATTTTTTTCGTTTTCTTGCTGTCATGTTTGCCTTAACTTCTTTTCTATCATTTTTTACATTTTGTTTGGTATTGTTGAATCTAGCATTTTCATGAGAATTATTGTATTTACTCGATCTCTGGTAAAGGAAATCCACGTTATTCGCTATATTCATAATAAAAAGAGTTATCTTCACATGTTCTGATACCTCATCTATATTGTTATCGTTTAGGTTGGGATGCTGATTTTGCAACTGAAGTATATAAACAGCAAGTTGAAGCACTAGCACAACATCAGGTATGTAGTAACGCTCTCTTTAAAATTACTAAACGATTTGCTGGTGTAATGTTGATTACTATCTTGTTCGATTTTTTACTCTGTTTGTAGATGAAATAATTCACCTTAAATATGCAAATATGGATTTTTCTGCCTAACTAAATACTTGATACTTTTTATCTAATAGTTGATGGAGGATCTTGAACGTGAAGCCCAGGAGAAAGAGGCTCTAGAATGTGGTGATTCAGACTCTCAAAGGTTAGTTTGTCATTTAAACTGTGACTTTCCTCCTAGTGTTTTTGTAATGCTCCATGCTCTGATTGGGAGGGATCAGGTAACATGGCTAGTATTACACCACTTCCTGTTTTGCTCTGGCTCTAGGATATGATGGAACTAGTTATATCCTGAGGGAAGTATTTCTGCAAAGGAGTGTGAAATAATTATCAATTAATCTTCTAGTGAAAGATGGGTAATGTTAGTGCAATCATGTCATTTGTGGAAATGGGATTTGTCTTATAAAATTGGAGTTAAATAGCATATACATATTTTTAATTTAATTGAGATGGATGCATTGATGTGCATTTGGCAGGTGAGGAGTGTCTATATGCTATACTGAGTAGAGTGGTTTATTCAGTAATTGTATTTGTTAGATATTGTTAAAATTTCTATCAGTGTCAGATATTCTGTTATGGACTATATTTAGAACATTATGATGAATGAAAGAATGTATATTTTGTTACTGGAATGATATAGTCTGGCTTGATGGACATCTCATCAGGTCCCTTATTAGTATTCAGAGACAATGCTCCCAAAACTATTTTCCATATGAACTCTAGTGTTTATTAACTGAAGCCAGACCTAACAAAACTAAGTATACATGCTGACCCACCCTATTCTTATACAACACTAATGTCTGTTTCTCTTACAAAGCAAAATGGAAATCAATATTGATGTGTGCTGACTCTGTTATGGGCCTCCATTTCAGTGACTCTGATTATGTTTTCTCAAACAGCTTGTTGATCTAGTTCACTTTGTTTTCTCTCTATGTAGGGATGATGTTACACCAAAACCGAAACCGAAAAAGAAAGGCAAAAAGGCCAAGTTCAAATCTTTAAAGAAAGGAGCTTTAGTTTCGAAATCCGTCACTGTAAAAGAAGAGTCATCAATAGAACCTATGTCTATTGACGATGACTTATTCTATGATGAGACCGTGACATCTTCAGATGCTTTATCGCCCTGCTCAACTCAGGAGAAGAAACGTAGACCTGCTTCAGATGATGAAGAGCCAAAAAGCAGAAAGAAGTCTAAAAAGCTGAAGGCTTCTGAACCTAAAAACATTGTTCTGTATCCCAAATCTTCTGGAAAGTATCAAGATGAACTTAAAGACTTGAAGAATTGTGATAATGGTTTCTATGATAATGAAACAAAGCAAATAAGTAGAAACAAGGCACGTGGAAAGATTTCCATCCCAGTCATGCCTCTGAAACGGGTTTTCACAATAAAACCAGAAAAGTTAAAAAAGAAATGGAACGTTTGGTCTAAGGATTTCCTCCCATCTCCTGATCTTTGGTCGCCAAAGGAAGATGCTGCACTATGCGCAGCTGTCCATGAGTATGGCCCAAATTGGAATTTGATTAGTGAGATCTTGTATGGAATGAGTGATGGTGGATCTTATCGGGGCAGGTTTCGTCATCCTGTTCATTGCTCTGAGAGGCTTAGGGAATTAATTCAAAGATATGTTTTCTCTGTCAGTGATGTAACAAATAATGACAAAACTGTTGGTATAGGTTCTGGGAAGGGTCTGCTTAGAGTAACTGAGGTAAGTTTGCATCTCTCTCAGCTAATTAAATAATGTTCTATAGTGTTATTGTAGCACCAAGCATTGCTTCACTGAAGAGATTGTGTCTGTGTGTTTGTTTTGTGGGCATGCGAAATAAAGTGTTATATTATTAAAAAACGAGTTTTTCCTCAAACCAACAATACAACTGCAATTACTAGCTTGACCTGATAAAAATATAGTTTAAATGAACTTTGTTTCAATACATGCTGGTCCTCGGCCGTTTACATGCTCACAATAAGCCTTCTCTTTTGGGATATAGATTTCACATACACCCATCTTTTGTGTGTTCTGCTTATCAAAGGGATCAGTGTAAATTGGTATGCTCTGTTTGTTGATTATCGTCATTGTATGGCTGGTTTTCAGTCAAATTTTTGTACCTTCCACAGAAAAAAAAAAAGAACTTTTAAAGTATCCTTAGTTCTCCTCCAAGCGACCTCCATCTGTGTCTGTAGAAATTTGGTATATTATAAGATTCAAATAACTTCTGTTTGCCTTGATGTGTTATTAAATGAGATGTGATGCATGTATTATTGATTTTGGTATTGGCTCCAGTTTACCTATCTTTTATATTGTCTTCTGCTATGTTTCATGCATTAGGATAACATCCGGGTGCTGCTTGGCATTACTTCTGAACTACCAGATCACGAACCACTTCTTCAAAAACATTTCTTTGCGGTGCTTTCTGCTGCTTGGAGGAATCTTTCACGCTCCAGAAATAGGGGCAGTTCTAAAATATTTAAGAATGGATTCTATTCGTCCCTGAAGTTGTTAGCTTCTACCAGCAATCAGAGTTCCTTGGGAAAATCACCAGAAAGGCTGGAATTCTCTAATTTGCATCAGTGTGGGAAATTAGTATCTGCAGCTTTGAATAGTGGTTGCAGCCGTCAAACAGGTGACATGTTGCCCACCATCAACCATAGGGAGGATACTCCCGCAGAAAAGGAGACTTTAGATGTAATACTTGAGCTTGAAAGAGATAGGGGTGAAGTTCTACCACTTCCTTCTGTCGTTAATGTCACAATTCTGGGTGCAGACCCATCCACATCTTATAAGATGTATGCTGGAGAGGATCGACATTTTAAATCTTCCAGGGGCGCAGTTGAGAGTCAGTTCAGGTATGATCTATTTTTAAATTTTTAAAAAATTATGGACTCTCTTTCCTGGACAATGATTAGTAAGTTGAAATATATTAATGCCTCTGTGTTTTTGAGGTCTTCACATTTGCTTCATAGTCCTTCAATTTAATTGTTCCTTCAAATGGGAAAATAAATCTTATATTTTTTTCTCTTCGTTAACAGAACTGCATCAGCGGCACATTTTGACAGTTGTTTTAAGGAAGAAACACAAGGATTGACCATGGGTGATAACAGGTCTGGGAATCTACAATTACCAGTTTTGGGAAAACACAAGCTCCCTGTTTCCGAGTCGGTCAAGCCTTCTAAATCAAAGTTGAGAAGAACAAGTAAAGATCACACTGACCCGAATTATCCAACTTCTGTTGAAGTATTCCAGAATTTGCCATTGATGCCAACCGACCCCAGCTTGAGATTTGATGACGTGTCATCCTCCTTTTCTGAAGTTGGAATTCTTGGATTCGACAGTATCAGCATGCTCGACACGGATGAAGGTGCTCACTTGGACATGTCAGGGCTGGTCTCATTCAACTCTGAACCAGATTTAACATCTGGGCTGGATGACTTGTCAGATTTCCTTGAATTTACGGACATAGGGTAATAAGCTGGTAATGCAAAACCAAACGCCACAAAGCTTCAGATGGGAGAGTTGCCACGTTTTTGAAATGGCTAAACCTCACGTTTGAGAAGCTCCCAGTCAACCGAAGTATCTACTGCTCAAGTGGTTGGGGGTATGTAATGAGTGCTGTGCTGTCGGGGAATAAACGATCAGAAAGATAGACCTCTTTAGTGTCGATCAATGACCTGCAAATCAGAGTTCCCGGTGGTTGCAAGTGGCTGTTTTCTGGGAGATTAATGGGGACGTCGTAGGCGATATGGAGTACCATTGTTAGTGTGTAGAAGTCCAACAGCAGATATTTATGGTCATATTTAGGGTGTAGAATAGTATTCTTGCAAGTGGTATTTCTGCTGCTTAATCTTTGTTATTGAGCAATGTGCTTGCAGTTTTGGGGGGTATAATTTTTTGTGGTTTTGTTTACTAATCCATGAATTTCAGGCACATCCTTTGCAGGGAAATTAACAAAATTTGCTCTAGTTCAATGAAAAAAAGGTTCTCTCTCTCTCTCTCTCTCTCTCTCTCTCTCCAGTGATCGACCATTCTTTTAATACATTTGATGAAATAGTTTGATGATCATAATGGATTTTCAGCAGTGGAGTTTCTTGGTAGGATCCAGTGTTTGAAATTTCAGCAAAGTTTGTGTTCTTACTTGTTGGAAATTTGTATCTCTTGTTATAAAAGAAGGTTGATTATGAGCGGAAAAATGTATTAATATTCAAAATTTTATTATTGCCAAATTAACTGGAATTGGTTAAAATTTAAAATTGATTAGATTTTCTTTTTCCGGAAAAAAATTGATTAGATGGTTGTCTCCAAGTTGTGCAAATTTTCTTAAATACTGTGTTGTTAAATATCACATGCTGCAATTAGCTTGTGATGTGATTGCCTTCTCCTGCTCGATTGAAATTGAAATATTGTTAAAACACAAGAAATTTCAACTAACTACATAAAATTTATGTGGCTTAAGATGAAAACAAAAACTATTTGGTGCTGTATATGTTGTGGTAGAGTATGGAGCCTGAATTCAAACTGAATCATTACTACGTCTTTCGCTTGCCGTACAGATTTACTAGGGTTAAGGTTCGATTTTGTTATACTCCTTCCGTTCCGTTCTATTTGTTTCATTTTGCGATTTCAGGTGTCCCTCTCTACTTGTCCCATTTCTTATTGAGTGACACTCCTATGGAGATGTCTCCACCGTGGAACAACACGCCCGACCTGACACAGTCAAACCTGGGTCAACGCCCTTTGATCAGTTTTATTTATTATTATTTTTTCAGAATTACTAATATAAGGATAATCGTCGGACAACAGCTTGGATTTTTTCGGCTAGTTCTGAAGCCGAACTCCTTGCTCAAATTATGACCAAAGAAGAAGCAGCAAACAAAAATTGAAGAGGCAAACAACAAAAAAGAGGAAAAAAATCTGAAAAAAAATAAAATTCTGAAGATAAAAAAAAAAATAAAATATTGTAATGCATGAGATACACGCGTCGGGTCAGGGCGGGTCCAGGTCGGGTGTTGAACATGAATTTTTGTCTTTCCTATTTTGGAAATAATTAACCTCACTAACCCAATAACTAGTCCCACTCAATCCACTTTATGCTTTATTGAATACTGATTTTCATTCGACTCATTTTATCATTAACAATTAAATACTCTTCACAAAATACACTAAACACATTTTTTTACCATCTAATACGCTTATCTTTAGTGTTTGTGCCAAACTCAAATAGGACAAGTAAAATGGGACAGAAGAAGTAAATAATATTCTCTTATTGTAATTTATCTCCGAAAAATATAGTGAAAATCATGGCTTGACATTGCCTAGGTAGATACATATCATATTGAACTGAGTAAACAATTCTCGTGTTCTTTTTGTTTTCATGATTATGAGTGCGTTGTTATTTCCTAACGTGTTGATTGCGTTTAAATGTAAATCAGTGTTTTAATAGAAGTCCTCAAAGCATCGCCTTATGTTAAAGAAGGTCAACTATACAAATTATTTTTGCCAATATCTTTTGAGATATTTTTTTTTCTATCTAACTAATCCTATCTATGCTTAATCCGGTTGCTTAATTTTTAATCGAATTGAGTTTTACTTTAGATACAATTTGAAATGAACCTTAAAGCAGGGATACTTGATTATGACGAGCAATAGCCTCCTCATAATTAACACATAACGTAGAACAATGTATCAAGAGAGGGCAATGTATATAACTAATTAAGATCAAGATGACCTTTTAAGAACTTGTAAACAAGCACACAATTCTTATAGCAAAAACCATTAAATTGAGATAAGTGCTATTTGGATCAGTATACGCCAAGACTCGAATGCCGCCTTGACCTTATAATCGCACATAATCGAATCGAAGACAACGAAAAAACGAACTTGATGATGTTTGAGCTTCACTAGCCGATGAGATGAAGGATGAATTTTCTGCAATCATGATTAAGAGCATGTACAACGGTGAGTGATGGGTAGGGTGGGCGATCGCCCGGGGGCCTCTTAAATCATGATTGCAAAAAATTTATCCATCATCCCATCAGGTGGTGAAGCTCAAACATCATCAAGTTTTTTTTTTTTTTTTTTTTTTTTCGCCTTCAATTCACTTATGTGCGATTATATGGTCAGGTACACCTTATCGAACCACTTCTAGGTTAAGCTCAGAAAAATGTGGAAGATTTGCATTTAAACACTCATATTTTTCAGAATTTGCAGAATGCCCCTAATCATATTATTATCCCTAAATTCGCATATTTTGACATATTAACATAAAATTAAGACACTTGTTTTGGTGCACCGTTTGTATACTATACACCCACCTTTTGTCCTATTATAGCACACCATCTTTGATTTTTCAACTCACTATTCACGCCACTTTTACTGTTCATTGCCACGTGGGGCACTGCTCACGGTACTGTTCACCTTTTTTTTTTCCTTCAAGATTTCTTTTTTCCTGTTTTTTTAATTTCCTATTTTTTTATGTTTTTTTTATTTCCAAATTTCTTTTTTATTTCTGTTTTTTTTTCCTTATTTTCCCTCTTTTTTTTTTAATTTTCCAGATTTTGTTTTTTATTTTTATTTTCCAGATTTTATTTTCTTTTTTTTTTTGTTATTTTCCACATTTTCTTTATTTTATTTCAGCTTCGTTTTTTTCATCATTGTCGTGACGAGATATAATGATTGTGAAACATGACGTTTCTTAGTGAAAAAGTTTACTTTTGCCAACGACAATAATTACTTTAACGTTCGACCAAAAGTAGAACTTGTCGTATTAAAAAGTAGATATTGTCGTGACGAAATGTAATGATTGTTAAACATTACGTTTCTTAGTGAAAAAGATTACTTTTTTCCAACGACAATAATTACTTTAACGTTTAACTAAAAGTATAACTTGTCGTATTAAAAAGTAGATATTGTCGTGACGAAATGTAATGATTATGAAACTTTACGTTTCGTAATGACAATGTTTACTAAATAATTTGGAAATAAAAAAATCTAGAAAAAAAAAACTGAAAAATATAAAAACAATAAAACTGAAAAATATTAAAAAAAATTGAAAAATAAAATATGTAATAAAAAAACCTGCTAAAACAGTAACCTACAAAGGAAGAAAAAAAATCAGAAATTAAAAAAAGAAATCGGATGAACAGTAACCATGTGCGTGAACAATAACCGCGTGTGGCGATGAACAGTAAACTCGCGTGAATAATAGTCAAATATGGTGTGCTATAATGGGACAAAAAGTGATTGTATACTATAGAACCGACTTACTAAAACACACCTCTTAAATTAAAACTAATATGCTTTACCAAAATATTAAGGTGCGATAGAATCGTCGCACCTTATGCCTATGTGTGATTTAAAGGAGTCGTTTGGTATCCATATATGTATATCAAGTATGAGTATAAGATATGACCCATATCCATACCTTATGTTTGGTATATTAATATATAAATATCAAATTGATATCTTTGATATTTTGATATACTTATAATCAACATTTTCATATACCTTTGATAGTATATCACTCATATCTATCATTTTCCTAAAAAAACACTTTACCATCTCTTTTCTCTCATTTTCAATCTCGTACACATATATGATATCTGATATAATAATTAGTTAGTATATAGATACCAATAAGACCCTAACTTTTGTTGCTTAATTATTTGTTTAATTTCCTTATGTAGTGTATTTAAATATACCTATGACCTATGTGCTATAGTGTATTTTGAGGTTATTGTTGGAAGACCAATTTGTTAGAATGTGGGCCGACTCCAAAAGCCCAAATCTTTATTATCTTTTGGTGTACTAACCTATTTAACGTTACACCATAGCTCTTCTCAAAAAAGAGAAAAAAGGTTACACCATAGCTTTTGTATTGGAGGAGAAATAGAATATCAATTGAAAACCGTTGAGGTTTTGGATCAAGAAGATTGTGAGTTTTTGCGCATTTGAAGCATATAATTTCGATGGGTTTCGTGATCGAGACGTATCAATGTGGCTATATTAAGCTACTGCTTTGTAACAATGAAGCGTTTTGCCATATTAGTAATGTCCTTTTTTTTTTTTAATAACTATAAATTATAGAGAGATCAATGAATTTTTAATTTCTATACTAAAATTTGTATCTAAACGAATGTAAAACTAGATATACTCACACAAAGCGCGTAAACATTTAAAACCTAACTAAAACGCTTGGGTACAAATACGAATTACCTATAAATATAATTCATTCAGTGAAGCATCTACACGTTTTCAATCACTCAACAAGCTAAGAATAGCTGTCACTCCCACTCTTTTTCCACCCCCACCCCCACCACCCCATGCAAAAACCTCCATATATAAAAAAACCAATACATCATCTAAATATTAAACAACAAAGTTACCATATTTAAAAAAAAAAAAATCAAATTTCTTTTTATATTGCATTCCTCCATTAACCTCCATGCATAGTGAAGAACTCGGTGATTACCTCGGCGTTGAGAGCTGCACCGACTTCCTACCCGATGTGGCGGAGGCCATCACCTCCCATGGCGGCGGCGCCGGTACTAGCCGGCCCCGTCGTAGCGGGCGGAGCGGAGCGGCGGCGTACCCGTCGCCGATCCCGATGCTGGCCCACACCGAGAATCTGCCGTCGCACGTGCCGTGGGTTATGAAGAAACACCGCACGAGCGACGGCCGGCTGGTGATCACGGAGGAGAGAGCGCCGCGCCACCAGCACTTTCAGGTGAGCCGCTCCAACGGCCGCCTCGTGCTCAATCTGATTCCGGCGGAAGACGACGTGGAGGAGGAGGAGGAGGAGCGCGGCGGAGGAGGAGAGGAGAAGCTTTGTTTACCGAGGAATGTAGCGGCTTCCGGCGGAGAAATCGACCGTGGGAATAAGAGAATTGGTGGTCCGCCGCCGGAAGAGGTTTATATCGGAGTAGAAACTTGCAGCGGATTTGGGGCGGCGATAGCCGGAATGAGGCCGCCGGTTCTTACTTAGAATCATTCTTTTCCAAATAATAATAAAAATTTGTTGTAATATTTTATATCTTTTATATTCTTTTTTCTTTCTCAATATTTATGAGTGTACTTTCAAATTTAAATTATTTTCTTAAATTTTTGTAATTTTTAATTAATTTTGGGTATGCTCTTAGCAGTAGGTTTTGCATTTCAACTATCTCCATGTACTTAATTAATACGAAAATACTACACAATTTTTAATTATGACAATAAAAATGTTATGGTTCTATTGTTTAATTTCTTACCAAATTAGTCCAATTATCCTTCAAAAAATTGCAAATTACTATTTAATGAAGCCGTTTCTTTTGTTGCATTAATGTCTAATTAACTAATTCAAGGTTCAGTTTGATAGGAGAAATTTATTAATTAACACAATGTATAATGTATATTCGAATTTTCAACACAATGCTTAAAATATTTTAATTATTCCACCATCTTTTAAAAAATTTACAATTACAAGTTACTTAATTAACTCATTAATTTTATCCCTCCTATATAATGAGGCCAAAATGTTGGTAGGCAGTTCAACATACATCCAAAATCGAAATAACAAACTTAACTTTTTGTTACAATACAACATATATATGTTTGTATCCGAGTTGAATAAATCACAAGAAAATAACTATGTCGAAAAAGATGGAGAGTGTGCTACGCGCCGTCGTGTAGCGCCGCTGCTGACGGTGGTTCATAGTCATGATTGAGGGATAGTCATAGTCTTAGGTGAAATGACGTAAGCAGATTAGGGTTTGTGCCCTAGCACGTGTGAAAAATTGTAACGAATTTCTTGAATATATCTCTCTTTTCTTTATTATATATTATTGAAAATTAGTTCCTCAATTATAAAGCCCATACAATCCAATTATGAATTACTCCTTAAACTGCAAAAACTAAGTAAATACTCCCTCCATCCTACTCAACAAGTTCCATTTGGGGTATGCATGTAAATTAAGAAAAAGAGAGTTAGAGTGTGATTAAGGTGGTACTTTATTGTTGATGTTAAAGTGTGATGAGTGGAAAAATACTGTACAATAAAGTAAACAACATTGTTCACGTTTGATTGTGACATAAAATGGGTTTTAGTGTGTTAATCTTTGCCAAAAAAGAAAATGAGACTTATTGAATGAGACACCAAAAATAGCAAAATGAGACTTATTGAATGGGACATAGGAAGTATTTAGTTAGAAATGAAATTTTCGTATGTGAAAATAATTGAAACATTTTTACCACTACCATTCTGGAATTAATTCGAATAAATATTACTCCCTCATTACTAACATCTCCTAATTTTTGGGTACTATTATTAAGGAGCAAGGTAAATGAATAGAAAATACGAAACTCATGCAAATTTTAGGTGAATCGTAGTTGTGCCCATGAGCTAAGCAAATATGGCGATATGTAATGTTACGTAGTTCCATTCATTACGAGACACGACTCAGAATTTTCACTTGAAATATATTAATTTTCTTGATAAAGTGAATATCCATCTCTGCTATTTTTATTTTTATTTTTTTGAATTGATCTCATTCATTATTTCTAATAAAGTGAACTCCAAAATATACTTAAAATTAATTTGTTCGGTGATATGCATATATAGATAAATATTGTCTCTCTATCCAAATTGATCTATCTTGTGAATTTTGAGATAAATTGTAATTGATATATATTTTTTCTTAGGTTTTTACGTTGATGTATGAATATTTAATCGAATAAATCCCTACACTACCATATAGGTAAAACTTTTACGTCACATACAAGTGGGACCACTACACCACCATACAGGATGAGACTACTACACCACCAAATAAGGTGAGACATTTACACCACGCTCAGACGGGATTAAACCCAAGACCTCTCACTAAAGAGAGACTTGTGGTGCCTTAGCTAGCACTTAATTAATTGATAGTAGTACTCCCTCCGTACGCGAAAAAATGCCCTACTTGCCACATTTAAAGTGTACATCAAAAAATGTCCCATTTCACTTTATGGACTCATATACCCTAAAGAATCTCATTTATTTACGCTCATTTACCATTGATGGACTCACCTCCTAACAACTTTATCACTACCTTTTGTCAATACCACTACATTTTTGTCAATACCACTACCCCTACTATTTAACTTTTACCCCACTCATAATAACTTTACCAGCTTTCTTAATACCTGTGCCCAGCCGTCAATGGGGCATTTTTTCGCGTACGGAGGGAGTATATCTTATCATGGCACTATGGAATCTTTCACCTCACAATTGATATCTCCACAATTTTTTTATGCAAGAAACATGCGAAATTTCCAATTTAAATTACGAAAATTTGTCGAAATATTGATCTCATACGACTATATGTATTCAATGAATCACACAACTCAACTACAAAACTCGCCTCTTATTAAATTGAAAAAACTAAACAAAAAACACCACAAAACTCACCCATCACATAAAATTAAAATTGTATGACAAAATTATTGTGGACTAATGACACATATTTTAGACTTCCTTTATGTTTACTCGTCATTTTTAGTAGACATCCTGTATATGTGTGTTTCCTACCGTCAAAATTCATATCAATAAATAAATTACTTTTCCCCTCTAACTAAAGAATTTGTATTAGGACAAGGTTAAAATGACATTTTGTTTTGACCCAAATTTTTTATAAAATCCAAAATATGACATGACTTGTTTGAGTATTGAGAGGGTGTGAAATAGAAATTTATAGTTGTACCCAGCTTCGAGGTAACACAACCAGTCTTAAATTGAATTTACAACATGTTTTTGTTACCAAAATTAGCTAGGGGAACCTTTCTTCTCATGACTAAATTTTGAAAACACGAGAATTAAATTAAAAAAAAAAACTTAGAATAAATAGTTGTTAAGAAAGAAGTAGGCTTTTCTACTTTTCTTGGATCCATTTACATAAAGAGATCGATACATAATTACATACTACTACTACTACAATGAGGCCAAAATGTAGATTGACAGTTCGAGATACATCCAAAATCGAATAGCTAGCATGCAAGTTTAAATCTCTCTCTCTCTCTCTCTCTCTCTCTCTCACGTTTGGATCTGAGTTCTATGATTGGAGTTCTGTCCAAAAAGATTAAAACGCCGCCGTTGATGGTGGTTCGAAATGAGGATAGACATGATGTTGAAGGTTTCAATCGTTAGAAAAAAAATATTTGTTTTTATCTTTTCACCTTTTTATAATTTTTGGTAAAATAAGATCTAAATATTTTTATAAGTTGTGCATATTTTGTGAAATCATACATAAGCAATGGTGATTGAAAAATATTGAAAAAATCTTACATGTAGTTCCGCTGACACAAATGGAAGCTGTGTTTTATAAATTTTTAATAATATATTTTTTTCACATTAATTAGTTTTGGTGATTTGACTTGCACAATAACGATTGGCACAGAATGTTGTTAATTTGAAATCCATCCATATATATATATATATATATATATATATATATATATATATGTGAAATCACATGAGAATAAATTTTATTCTAAGAAATAAGAATAAATCTCCATTATAGATTTATAAGTGATGAATGGTCAGATTGTCAACCCGTTGACTTTTTTCGATTATTTTTTACGGTCAGATCATATACACCACAACGTGTATTTATATGTACTATGAGATGCACTGCAATAGATTGAAAAGATGATGGCACGATTTTATTGGGGACAAAATGATGATGATGCACAAAAGATTCATTGGGTAGGATGGACAAGTCTTATTAAAAGAAAAGATGAATGAGGATTAGATTTTCGAGATCTCTAGTGTTTCAATCTGGCAATGCTAGCGAGGCAAGTATGGAATCTCAGTCACAATTCGGACACTATCATATATAAAAACTTAAGGGCGAATATTACCCAAGGACTGAATTGTGTGAAGCCAGATTAGGCTATCAACCGAGCTATCTGTCTTATAAAGGCAATGGAGCTTATTAATAAAGGGATAGCTTGGGTAGTCGGAAATGGAGAACACATTAGAGCCCGGGTGGATAGATGGATTGGAGGATCATATCATGTGCGAGTAACTTTCACCACAAGACAAAGAGATGAAAAATTGAAGGTGCCAACACTAATTATCCAAAATTCAAAATCGTGGAATGAAGAGTTAGACTATCTGCATCCCTTGGAGACTATTAGTGAGCTTCAAGGGGTGCTCCAGCACTAGAGCACTCTTAGAGATCTCTACTCCTGCATCCCAACTGTCTCTAAGGGGTGCTCCAACACAATATTAAACAATTCCCATTTTCATTTATTAAATTAATTCATCTATTTGTAAATAAATTAAAATACACTACGAATAAATAATACGAATTTTCCATTAATATTTGAAAATTGGAATATTACATGCCGCACACAATAAAAAAAAAAACACTACATAAATAAATAAAAATTACATAAAACTAAAATTTACATAAAACTAAAAATTACGGAAAAAAACTACGCCCATCCCCGACGTTGCTTCACCTCCTCCACCATCATCTTGTGAACATGGAGCTGCTCCGGCGTCATATATCTCGTATTCCTGGAGACAACTTCCAAGTCCGTCGCATATTGTCTCTGCCGAACAGCTTCTTGTCTTGCCCGAGCATTTTCCAGCTTCGCTTGAGCTGATTCCCTCAACGCCAACACGATTTCATGCTTGGCCTCGGCGAATTGGGTAATTCGGGAGGTATATCGATCCATGACGGATTCGAACTAGGACGACCCCTCGACCGGCTTCTTTCCTTTGCCCCTTGCCCTAGCCCTTGCCGCATCTCGACCCTCTGGTCAGTCGGGGAGGCCCGCTTTCTCCTTTGGTGGACTAGGCCTCCTCCGCTGACGGCTGGGACTGAGAAGAAGTGTAGTTGCCCTCCGCCATAGTCTTCGTCCTCTTCATGGAGGGTACGTCTGGAAAATTGGCGAGGAGGAACTTGGGATTGTTTTTGAGAATGTCCTAAGCTGTGAAATAGTGAAAAGAAGGTGTATGGGTATTGCTCTTGTAGATGGCTTGGGCCTGGGCAATCACAAACCCGTCATCGGCGCCGCTTGGCCGGCGAGATTGGGCTTTTTGGAAAGCTCTAATCCAGGCTTTAACGGCGGTCTGGATGCAGCCGAAGAAGCTCCTCACGGCTTCCTTGTTGAGATCCAAGTTGAACTTCTTGTTGAAGCGCTCTTGGATAGCGCCCCAATATCTTTCGCCGGACTCGTCGCAGCCGACGATGGAGTTGCAGGTCTCCTCCACCCAAATCTGTGCCAAGTAGCTGGCTTGCTCGTAGGTGTAGTTGTGCCGCTTGACGCCCTTGACGGGTTCCTAGTCGTCTTCCTCGGCAGCAACGACGGAGGTGGCGATGGCTTTGCTCTTGCCCTTCTTTTTTCTTCCTCCGGCAGCGGGCTGGGACGGCGGCGGTGCCAAAATGAGGCGATCCTCGGTGTTTGTCGTCGGACTGTCGGTGTCGGGGGAGAACGACGGGTAGGATTCGGCGGAGGCCGGAGTGTTGAGGTTGATTTGATCAAGCTCCGCCCCCATGAAACCATACATGTCGTCGGACATGTCGGAAAACCACGTCGACGAAAATAGGTTGTTGGGATCCATAATATTTTTTTTAAGGATGAATTTGTTGATGAAATGAAGGAGATGAAATTTTTTTGAAGGATAAAAGGAATGAGAGGTGTAAAAATGAGGGAGATGAAAATGGGTATTTATAGGTAAAATAAATGAAATAAAAAAAAAAATGCATTCTTACCGTTGCTGCCAAAAATCAAGCCGTTGCACTCAAATTTTTTTTAACGTTGGCGCGTGGCGCCACGCGCCCGCCCTTTTTTTTAGGACCCGCGCGTGTTAAACACGCGCTGCTCGAGACATGCTCGAGTGCTCGAGACCCACCGCTCCGCCACGCACCGTGCTCGAGCTCCCCCTTGCTCGATCGCCGCTCGAGCACCCGACGTCGAGACGGGCTGCAGATAGCCTTAGTGCGTCAAAATTGTGCAGACGATGCTGATATAATTCTTGCTATGCCATTGAGTTACAGATTACCGCAAGATAAGAAGGTATGGGGATTTACAAAGGATGGTAGATTTTCAATGAGACCAACATATCGACTGTCATTATCACTGTATACGCTAGAGGTTACTAACCAAGCCGGCTCAAGTGTCCTTTCGACGGCATGGAAACAACTTTGGCACTTAAAGGTTCCACCAAAAATCATTAATTTTATCTGGCAAACGTGCAAGGATACTCTCCCAACGTGTGATAATTTAGTTAGAAGAGGAGTCAACTTGGAATCCAATTGCAAGTTATGTGGTGAAGCTCGTGCGACACAACATCATCTGTTTCTTAAGTGTTTAGTAACAACACAAGTATGGAAATCCGCTCTTAAATTGCACAATATAAAATTTTTGGAGTTTATTTTGGCTGACTTTGGTGTATAATTTTATTGTATAGTTGTTTGTCTTTCTTGGTATATTTGGTGTAGGTACACGTGTGATGGAGACTTGGTCCAAGAAAGATGAGTCAGTTTTTTAGTTGCTAGAAGAGTGGAACTAGCAGTCAACAAACGTGCATGGAAGCTGTTGGAGCTGTTGGAGTTTGTTGAGAGATTTCAGGAAAGTGGTTCGCGCAGTCATGAGGACTGCAGTTAGAGATCATGGGCTTCAACATGAATCATGCTCATATTGTGGAGTGTAGCCCAATTTTGAGTGCTACTATAAATAGATAACATATCTCATTTGTTAGATACAGCAGAGTACAATACTCGTAGTATAGATTTCACATTTCTATAGTGAATATTTTTCCCAGAGGCACTTCACAAGATTATTAATTGATAATCTTGTGAAAATTTATCGATTGTGTTCATTTCATTAGAAATAAGGTCTGGACACTTGTGCCTCGTCCTATAGGTGTAAATGTCATAGGAACTAAGTGGATTTTCAGAAATAAAATCGATGAATATGAAAATATTGTTAGAAACAAAGCCCGCTTAGTTGCACAAGGTTACACTCAAGTAGAAGGGATTGACTACGATGAAACATTTGCTCCTGTTGCGAGGATAGAATCTATTAGGTTGTTATTTGCCATTGCATGTTATCTAAACATCACTCTACACCTAAAGGATTTGAGGATCCCACTAAACCTAACCATGTTTATAAATTGCATAAGGCCCTTTATGGACTAAAACAAGCTCCAAGAGCTTGGTATAGTCGATTAACTGACTTTCTTCTTGAGCTTGGTTTCTTTAGAGGTCATGCAGATAGAACTCTCTTCATCAAAAAGGAAAAGGTGCGTTTACGATAACTCAAATATATGTCGAGGACATTGTATTTGGTTCAGCGCATGAAGGAGCCTTGAAGGAGTTCGTGGAAGCTATGGCAGTCACTTTTGAAATGAGCATGGTCGGTGAACTTAGCAACTGTCACAGCCCCAAATCCTGAGGGACGGCAAAGTCGGGGTGCGACTAGGGGTTGGATTAAAGAAGCGGGGAAGAAGGGGGATAAATAAATAAACAGACAACGATTAAACGACAACTGATGTCTATGAACATATTTTATTGAAAGAGAAATAGTCGATCTCGAAAGATCACTCGACAAGGTGTTCAAAAAGGAACTAAGTTCATTGTACGGGGCTTAGACCCAAAAGATAGATACATTAACTCAAAAAGATTGGCAGCGGAAAGCGTTAAGCTTGACATACAGTCCTTTATTCTAATTACGACTCTTTACTCAACCTCCGCCGCTATCGTCACTCAACCTGCACATTTTATAAAACATATGCAGGGCTAAGTATAAACATACTTAGTGGGCACATTGCCGAAAATATATCAAAAGTATAGATAAATCAGGCATCTCATTTCTGTAGCACATCGGGGGTTTTCAATAAATACCCGTGTCTACTAAACATTTTCTTTCTCATTTTCACAATATAGCTTGATCAAACATTTTTCTCAGATGTTACGTTCAATCTTGCCTAATAATTTATCACCGTGGCTAGCTACCCCTCAACAGGGTTCCACACACATTGGCTATTGTGTACACTAACTTTGGATAGCAGTCGGCTAACTCAAAGTCCGATCGTTTTAGTTAGCAGGTCGGCTAACTAATAATTCTGGATAGCAGTCGGCTAACTCAGAAGGGTACAAGAGAACTCATATAAAACAAATATTTCATGCTCTGATTATCACTTTGAGAACACAATTATCAAAGTTGTAAATAAAGATTTTCGAGCATCGCTCATTTTATTTCGTATATAGAAAAGCCCACTTTAATGATTATAGAACTATAATACGAGCTTCCGTCCTTGATCTTCCGTCCTATCCTTGGCGCTAACTTCCTCCTTTTATTATAAATAAACAAACTTTAAAACTCGATCGTAACGATAAAAAGAAACAGGAAATCGAAATCGGTTTTAGTCTTTTAGGCCTTTGCACGCTAAACTAGTTTCTTTTGATTAAAAGATACGAGACTCGAACACTTCTCGTTTAGAACTAACTTGGTTCCTTACTCGATACTTAAGTCAGTAGATAAATGGAAGTCGATAGCTTATAACGACTTAAAAGTTCAAAAGGAATCAAGTTGAAAAGAATTCAACTTAAGGAAATAGGTTTTGGAAACTTCTTGCACAAGACAGAAGTTCTGGAGTTCATACAGAACAGAACATTTCAAAACATGGGATATGCCCTTTACCAAAAGAAAGCCACGGATGTCTAGTTTACTCTTCAATTTACGGATCTCGATTTCGTTAAGCGAGCTAAAAGTTATGACAGTTTCCGTGAAAGGTCGCTGTTCAGTCCGCGTGAAACCCTAATGCTCGATAAAACTCGACGCACGATTCCCTAGGTTCGATCAATGCTATACAACCTTTAAACTCACGAAAATTCCATCTCAAGGCAGTCAACATGTACAATCTTTTATGACAAACTCCTTCACATTTCTCGATTAAAAACTCGACGTATAATTACTCGTCTTTTTCAACTAATCATTTACTATACCAAATTCCGATTCAAATCAATTTCATTCAATGACTTCTAGTTCATAAACTATAACTTATATCATCTCGTATCTCGGATGGAAATATCGTCAACTACAATATCGTTCGTTTATCAATGTTAAACACTAATATCCGATTAGTTTCCTTATTCGACTTTTTTTATCGACACTTAGACTCGTTTCTTTGCCTCTTATCAAAATTCCAACTTCTTTAGAATTCATTCAAAATTTCCGATTATGATCATTAACTAACAAGATTAACATATATTCAAATCATAAACCTCAATCATTATCTAATCTCGACTTATCGACGATTCTTCGTCTCTTAATAAAATTTCAACGTTCTCCGATTTTGCTCAAACTTTACAATATCGTTCATCATCTATCAAGGTTCACTAATACGTAAATCACATACTCAAATTATTAACGAGTCTTAACTTATTGACGAATTTTCGTCTCTTACGATTTTTATTTTATTTTTTAGAAAAATTCCAATAAATTATATAGTCATCTACATACTTACTACATACCATTTCTATTATCATATCAACCAAAACATAACATTTACTCATTCAAATCCTCACTTCTTCATCTCTTACATTTTTATTTTTATTTTTAGAAAATTCTAAAACAATTCATGTGATCATCTATCAAAGCATAGAACATGAATCCACCAATCAATCCTCAAAGAAAATCGAACTAACATCAAACCCCTAATTCTTCTATAATTTTCGGTATTCACAATTTAATTAGGAGGATGATTTCCACATGATTTCTATCCATTTAATCCATTCCTAAGCATACTATAACATGTATTAATCATAGAATCATCATCCTACTTCTTCTCCAAATTTTCGAAAAAATCAAGTTGATGGAAAAGGATTTTTGTTCAGTTCAATATGTAAAGGAATTTCTTACCTTGTCGATTATGGAATCGGAACTAAGATCGATCGATAGATGGATGACTTGTGGAGCTTGAGAAAGCTTTGAAGATGAAAAACAATGGAAGAAAGTGAGAGAGAAGAGAGAGGATGAGTGATGGCGGTAAAGGAGGGAGAGAGGGAGAGAGATGATGACTAAGTGTTATAAGATAGAACTTGATAAAGTAGAAAATATCTATGAGGATGACTCACAAGGTATAGGTGGCGATTTAGTTGTGATTTTTTTGTCGTAAATATCTCGTTTGCGGGTCTAATACGACGTTATAAAATCAAAAAATTAAAACCCTAGACGGTTATGCTTTTGGCGAAATCTAGTTCGACCGTTAGATTAGAAATAAATCACATACTCGGAAAGCATATTTTGATTTCCGAAATCCGATGAAAAGTCGGGATAAGACAGTCCAAAATTCGCCCGGAAAAATAATAAAAACTGACTTTCTCCGGTGAACTCGTATCGAAGAAAAAGTGAATGTAAAGTCTGACGGTTTTTCGATCTGAGTTTTCGGACGAAAATTTTATCGAACGCGAAAATCCTAATACAGTAGTCGTTCAACCGACTTCTGGAATTTCTTTTCAGAAATGGATTTCACCGTCAGTCTTAGAATCGAAAATTCTTAACTTAGCGTGCAAAGCCTTAATTTATAATTAAATTTTTATTTTAACGACGGAAGAAATATTCGGGGTATTACAGCAACTTCCTCGGTCTACAAGTAAAGCAAAAGGAGGATGGACTCTTTGATCTCAATCCAAGTATGCCAAGAATCTGGTGAAGAAGTTTGATCTTGAGAGTGCTAAGCATATGAGGACGCCAATGAACATAACTGAAAAACTGTCGAAGGATGCAGTGGGCCCTGAAGTGGACCCCACCTTGTACAGGTCCATAATTGGCAGCCTCCTGTATTTGATAGCCAGCAAGCCAGACATCATGTATAGTGTGTGTGCATGTGCGCGGTTTCGGTCCTGCCCAAGCGAAGAGCATCTCAAGACGGTGAAGAGGATTATTCGATACGTAGCCGGAACATATGAGCTAGGTTTGTGGTTCACAACTGTTGTTATCATTTCTGTTATATCATAAGCAATAATCTATATTGAAGCCTGACAGATTTGAGGATGTAAAAGCCTTACGTTGTAAGGTGAAATCGATGATAGGAGAAGCACGAGTGGGCTAGGTTGATCGATGATAGGAGAAGCACGAGTGGAGGTTGTTGTTACCTTGGGAACAACCTTATCTCTTGGCACAACAAGAAACAAAATTGTATCTCCTTATCAACGGCGGAATCGGAGTATGTTGCTGTCGGGAGTTGTTCGACGCAGTTGGTGTGGTTACAATTAATGCCTTGGTAATATTATGTGACAACACAAGTTCCATCAACCTTGCTAAGAACCATGTCCACCACTCCAAATCAAAACACATCCATTTGATGTACCATTTTATTAGAGATTTGGTTGAGAAGAAAATATTAAAATTAGAGTATATTAGTACAGAAAATCAACTTGCAGACATCTTTACAAAAGCTCTATGTGATGAGAGATTTTCGAAATTAAGGAAGTCTCTTGGTTTGTGTTCTATCTAGTTTGAAGTGGCCACAACTGTTGTTATCATTTCTGTTATATCATAAGTAATAATCTATATTGAAGCCTAACAGATTTGAGGATGTAAAAGCCTTACGTTGTAAGGTGAAATCGAGACTGTTCTTAGAAAGCCATATAACTAGATCAAAGATCTAGATAAGTGGCGATTACAAGATTCTCTTGGTTATTCATCTATTTGCCATGTGTCGTCTTCACTTTATCTATAAATTACTTCTGATGTCTCAGAATTCTTTAACTCTAACTGTAGTGGTCATTGAAGTTTAGACAACTGTTGTGATAGCTGTATACACCATTGGTGGTGGAATTAATAAATTTGTAAATAAAATAAAATGTTTACGATGTCTGTGCATGTTGAGATATATCTGGACAATATCTGCTCAAATTTTTAATTTATGAATCTCAGCTTATCTCAAAATATTCAGATTCCTCAAACTTAGATTTATCCGGTAGATTTGATTTGCATTCACATGATTTTAGAACTACCTAACTGTTCAGATTCCTTCTCTTTCTTCACATATATATATCAGTATCCAAACAGAAGAGGACTCAACAGACTCCTCCGCAACGGTTCTCAAATCGTCTTACCTTCAGGTTTCGAAGAAGTGCACAACCATCCTCTACTTCTTCGGCAAACCCAATTCTTGTCAAATTAGATGGGGATGACGAAGAGGATAAGGAGAGTTCTGAGTCTGATGAGGCTTGTGAAGCTAATGAGAGGGTGGATTCTTATTCAAAGGAAAACTCAGAAGCTGATGAAGAAATTGAGATTGAGTTGCCACCAGTTTCAAAGAGGCGGAAGGAGTAGTCTCAGAAGTCGTTCAAACTGCAGCCACCACCGTCTGCCAAGAAGAGTAAACGAGCTTCTACATCCACACAGCCAGAGTCCAATGTGGAGTGTGAGGACTCCGAAACAGAGATGGAGGTAAGGAAGGCCGTCTCAAATCTTTTCTATACATCTATTGCTCGACAAAACTGGAATCATTTTAAAAATCGTGATATTTGAGATGATAGAAGAATAGACCGTAAGGATTATGATAAGATGCATTTGATTTAGCTTTTTGAGTCAAGACATCTTTTACGTAGTCTTACTTATGCGAGACAGTATGTCCCTTATCTGGTTAAGAATTACTATTGTAATATGGGACCTGAGTTCTATGATTTGCATATATGTGCGTGGGAAGATGTTTTCTGTAAATAGATTCCTGAAATTTCCTGAGGTGGTTGAGACTACAGATGAGTTTACTGAGGATGAGATTCGAAAGATTGAAAATGTCTTGACAGGTGATGATGCGGAACTGTGGGATCACAAGGGAAAGTCTTGTCGACATGTGTCAAATTTGACTTCTCTTTTCTCAGCTCTTCACAGGTTGTCATCTTACAACTGGATTCCAACCTCGAATTCAACTGCCATTCCATGGGACAATGCGGTAATTTTGTTCAAGATTCATGCTGGTATTCCCTTTGATTTAGGAAAAATCATCTTCAACAACATAGTTGAGGTTGGGAAGAGGCCTACATCCAACAAAGCAGGGTGATGTCACAATTCATAGGAACTTTTTTCATCGTCCTTCATCCAAGAAGGATCTTCCTTGGAGGGTGCTCAAGCCCCTCCTCGTGTTTTTCAAACTAACCCTTCTACAGGAAATATTTCAATATCAACTTCACTCTTGGAAGGACAAATCATCGGGTGCAATGACCAGATAGACTCACTAGTTGTATTTCGTGACGGTCTTCAAGCCTTGCTTTCTTCCCAAAAAGGGGGAGACGATGGTAGTGAAGGAAGCGGCCAAGCAAATGCAGAAAGAGCTCATACAGCTGGAGAAACTGATGAGGAGCTGAAGTGATCTGTCTGTTGTAGCAGGAGGTGGTGACCAAAGTGGTGCCCGCGTTGGTGATGATTTTGGTGATGACTTTGCAGTAGTTTATGAATCCAGACAGTTTGTTTTTATTTTTGAACACTTGTTTATGTTTTGGTTCTTGAACACTTGTAGCTTTTTATCTCTAGTTTCTGGATAAGGGTGCTTGCTTTGTTTTGATACTTTGGTTGGATATTTTGTATTGATTTTCATTCTAGTTTAGTTTTGATGGTTTATTTTGGTTTGTTTTAGTTTTGTGATTTGGTTTTTGAGACAGGGGAGAAATTTAGTCAGGGGGAGTTTACTTTGATAGGGGGAGCTATTGGTTTTTCATTATTGAAGTTTCTATGTTTTTCATATGTGTGTTTTAGGGGGCGCAGTTGATTTGTTTGTACAGGTTTTGGGAAGAATGACAAACAAAGGGGGAGATTGTTGGAGTTTATTTTGGCTGACTTTGGTGTATAATTTTATTGTATAGTTGTTTGTCTTTCTTGGTATATTTGGTGTAGGTACACGTGTGATGGAGACTTGGTCCAAGAGAGACGAGTCAATTTTTTAGTTGCTAGAAGAGTGGAACTAGCAGTCAACAAACGTGCATGGAAGCTGTTGGAGCTGTTGGAGTTTGTTGAGAGATTTCAGGAAAGTGGTTCGCGCAGTCATGAGGACTGCAATTAGAGATCATGAGCTTCAATGTGAATCATTCTCATATTGTGGAGTGCAGCCCAAGTTTGATTGCTACAATAAATAGATAACATATCTCATTTGTTAAATACATAATTTGCATAATACAATACTCGTTATAGATTTCATATTGTTTTTGTTTTCTTCGAGTGATAGTTGAGACAACTTCAGTCACCACCTTGTCACACCCCGACTCTCGAGGTGCGACTTACGAATAACAACACAACCTAAACAACTAACAATCAACTCAAATAAGGGGAACATGCTCGGGGAAAACGATAATGAAAAACAAGACAATCGAATTAGGCTTCCAAAAACATAATGAAGTAATATCCGAGCATCTCAAATTCACTTATAACAGGAATATAAATGAGTATTTCATGCTGACAGGGATAGGATTCCAACAAATACGAGAATGCAACATATACCAAGTCAAGAGAATCCGATTCAACAAAGGTTTTAAAGTCAACGAGCCTATAGCTCGGAAGCCCAAGTCAAGAAGTTTAAGAATTCAGCAAGTATTCAAAATCATCGAGCACAACACTCGGAATAAAAAACATGAGTATTAGAGTATAAGTATCAACAGACATCAATTCAAAAGGGTTGCAGCGGAAACTTGCATCAAAACCCAACATCTGCACGTATGAAGACGTACAAATGCCAGTCTAATATTCAACTCGACTCAACCAAAAGAACCACACCACACCACCAAGTATCCATGCCATCGCCATCCAGTCAACCTGCATGTTTAGAAATATACGCAGGGCTGAGTACTTCGTACTCAGTGAACACAAGCCAAAACATTTGAATAAAGATGCTTTTTAAAGCTATAACAATTGAACTTGCCTTGCTGAACATCACAAGTACTTAAGCAGTTAAAAACAGTTTTACTTGTGCATGTTAAAAACATTTCTTAAAACAGACTGCGCAGTAAAATATAACATATAATATAACAGTATGCATCATCTGTCACAACCAATCTTACTGTGCCGAGAAGTAGGCCTCCTTCTCGAACACTGTGACCGGCCTAACCGAAGCAAGGCTCACAGTTACCTCAACATTTAACATACCACACGTGGGTTTCCTGCCTTTCACAGGATAATAACATCTTCACATAAACAGATGATAACACATACCAAACTTTAATCAAAACGGCAAGTCAATCGCATTTAAAATCATATAATAATACTCAATAGTATAAATAACTTTCATCGATAGTTTTGGTTCAGAAAAGCCCACCTGACTTCCGAAGATTCTAGCTAGGCGGTTTAAGGCTATTTGTCCTTGCTTAGTGGTCCGTCCGGCTCGATCCTTCACAGTTCGACATCGATAAAGGAAAAATAAGATACGCAAAAGACGGACACAAAGGCGTTGTACTCAACTGAAGGACTTCTACTTGAGTCGTTTCTCTCTTCGCTTTAACTTTTCTAAAGGATCTCGCGTTCTCGTCTTTAAAACATTAACTCTACTCGATGATTGGTTAATACTACTAATCAACGTCTTAACACTTTCTCACTTTAATTAATAAACGTCGTCCATCTACATTCTATTATTCGATTTTCTTTCTAAAACTTAATTACTTCTTGACTTAATAAATCAATAGTTCCATCATTTTGCATACAAATAATTTAGTAATTCTTCACGTCATAATCAATATCATGCATTTAAACACTTATTCAATCATATAATGAATTCAAATAAATCAAACATACTTCAGGACACATTAACATTTATTCAATTTAAACATTAGAACTTCACTCGATTATGCATTTCTTTTCATAAAGACTCAAACTATTTACTCTATCTTTTCTTATTTTATAGACAACGCTTTGTTCTAAATTCGTTATCTTATGAGGTATTTTATAACTTTTACTCAATTAATATAAATTCTCTTTAATTATTATTAAACTCTTATGAAATTAGAATTTCTTATCCATTTCTAATTCGATTCTCATTTCTTAACTCGGCTATTATTTTTCTAATTATTAACTCGGTAATTTCTCTCGGTTTATTTTTAATTCGCATGGTTTGAAAACAACGTACTCAATTAATTATATTTAATTAGTTTCTTTCAAACCCATTACTCGACATCTTATTCTATTATTATTTTCTTGATTAACTTATACGAGTATTTAACTTAACTCGTCTAGCATCTTTTCTCCATTCGGTTAAAACTTCCTTTTTACTTCTTATCGATTAATTCTTTTAAACTCGGTTTTCTCAATTCTTGCTTATTTATTTAATAATTTCTTCTTCTTTGTTCTTTAACTTTTAAACCACTTTCTTACTTAATACTTTCTTTATTATTCAATAAACATTTTTATAAACTAGTTCATTTTATTAGTTAAGTTACAAAATATCTTTTTGTTGTAGTTTATTAAAAATTCAAATCTTCAAGTTTTAGTATAAGAAAATTTATTAAACATATCTTTTATGCATTTTTCAATTCTCAATACTTTAAAAGCTTTTAGACTTCATTCCTTTTATTACAAAAATTTCTATCCTTTATCCATAATTTAAACTAGTATTTATACACACATTATAACATCTAAACATCCAATCTTCTATATTATCACAATTTAATTTCTTTGAAATCTTAACATGCAATTCCATTTTCTTAACTTAACAATATGTATGATTACATAAACATATCAAACAATCATTTCATGATCAAAACATCACTCAATTCATCAACAAGATCAACAAAATAAATCCTTCTTTTCTTCCCAAAAACACACGGCATTTTCTCTCTTTTTAAGGCATGTTATTTCTCAATTTTTCATGCATATAATCTCATTCACAACATGAATAAAATCATGAATCAAGCATCAAAATAATAATAACTCAAAGAATTCATATTTTCCTATTTTTCCTATAATTTTCGGTATTAATCAAATTTTTAGGGTTTTAATTTCTTTTTCTTCTCTTAATTCACCGATTAAATCCTAATGTTCGATTCTTCTAACGATTTCTTCTCACTCGATCTTCACATACACAACCTAAGTTTGCCTAAACATCAAATAGATATCATGCATGCATGTTTTTCTTTCTTTTAGGACTTAGAGATATACATATATACAATTAATCAAATGAATATCATACTTTAAATTAAATGGATCTCTTCTCCTTGGCTTCTTGGAATCGAAATGGAAGGGAAATTGAGCTTCAAAACTTGAGCTTGAATGAAAGGAAGAACTCTTCTTGAATCCTCAAAGAAAAGAATAACATACTATTAATCATCCATCTCTTTTAGGGCTTAAGAGCCAAAATGAAGAAAATGGAGGATGATTATTGAATTTAAATCAAGAACTTGGATGAGTTTTTACCTTTTTCTTGGAAATATGAATGGAATAGATGGAGGATGATGTTCTTTACTTCATTTTCATGGTTGATAAGCTTGAATTCAAGGTTGCATGGAAGAAAACTAAAATATATGTGTGTGTGTGTGTGTGAATGCCGTGAGTGAGGGGGAGAGTAGAGAGGGTTTTCTTTGTTTTTCTTGCTTGCTTGGGAGAGAGAGTTCGAAAGAGAGAGAGAGGTAGTGTAAGTGAATGAACTTTTCTCTCCTTTGAATAAGTTGCATGAATTTGAATTCCAACATAAGGAACAAGAATGATGACAAGTTAGTGTTGGAACTTGGTGTGATGTGAGTGATAGATGGAGTTGATGTGATAGTATTTGCATGTAATCTTTTGCTAAGATTATGGTGGAGACATAATGATGATTTTGCATGGGAAATTGGAGTGAGAGATGGGAGAGAGATGGTGAGGTGGCGTGAGAGGGAGAGAGGTGACGACACTTGTCCTCGTTGTGTCGTTACGGGTATTAATTACCCGGTCGTAAAGGTTTTCCGGATAAAACGATTCGTATTAATTCATTTATGCTATACACGGGTCTAATCTCTCATCGTCTCATTTCCGACACTAAAACATCTCAATCCTATTTCACGTCTCAATTAAAAGATTAACGGTTTCGATCATTTAGTCTTTTAAATCTCAAAGGAATTTAGTCGGCTTATTAATCCGTTTATTAATCCTTTAAAGATTAATTCCTCATTACTCTTCTCAATTCTCGGATAAGCTCTTACCCTATCTCAGTGACCTTAGAAGCAATTCTAGGTTCAAAGATTCTAATTCAACTCTATTCTAAGTTCATCGGTGTAAATAAATTTCTCGGCGATCAACATTATTCTATCTCAATTAAACAAATTCTTCTGGATTTTTCTGAAAATTAATCTTATACTCATTTTCATATAAACAACTCAACAAGTATATCACATCGTCATCATCTCAAGAAATAGAACAGATAAATTCACACAAAACTCACAAAGCATTCTAAACGTTTTACTCATTTCTCTTCGTTTAGAAAAGAAAATTTTTATTCCTAAATTCTCATCTTTTAACTTACTCGGTTAGTTATACGCTCTCTAAAGATATAAAAGCTCGGGGTATCACACACCTTCTGTGAAGGGAGTGTTGAATTGTCTTTTTTTTAGTGACCTTGTTTACTCGAAGTATTTTCGTTTCACATTTTTGCCCTGAAACACTTCACAAGATTATTAATTGATAATCTTGTGAAAATTTATCCATTGTGTTCATTTTATTTCCGCTGCCTTCTGTCCGAAGTTGTGAGCACTTCAGTCACAACTTTGGTCACCACTCTGGGTGTGAATCTGGTACCTTCAAATATTATGGGATCTCTTAAAAAACTCATTTGGTGCTCATTCATGTGATACCCTAGGGAATATATTGAATTACTGACTATTGTTGCTTGGAATATTTGGCTTGAGTGGAATAAAGTATACTTTCAGAATCAGCGATGGAAATAGGATGATGTGCTCAAAAGGATGCAAATTTGCTTGATGGTGGTGCAGGTACTAAGCCAACAAACAAGCATTAGACAAAGACGCTTGGTTTCTGATCCGATAGCTTGGCTTCCCCCACGTACATGTTTTCTAAAATTAGAGCATGTGATGCATATAGTTGAAGACATTAAACATAACATATTGCTAAGCATTCCTTCTATCCACGATATGGTTGCCACTTTCATTTATAGGTGTAGGACCTACATAATACTCCCTCCATCCCGTTTAACTTATCTCATTTTGCTATTTTGGGTGTTCTATTCAACTTCTCGCATTTTCTTTTAAGGAAATAATTAAGAAATCAATTTATTCACTTTATATCACTCCAAAATCACTTTATATCACTTTATGTCACTTCAAAAACATTTTATGTCACTTTATCAATTAAAAAATACTTTATATCACTTTATTCACTACATTAAACACACCATTTATCATCTAATATTCTTTTTCTTAATCTTCGTGCCGATCCTAAATGGGACAAGTTCAACGGGACAGAGGAAGTACATTATATTTAACCTTATATTTCTCACTACTTTACTCACATTTATTGTGGGACCCTTACTCCACTCACAATAATACTCACTATTATCCACTACTACTCACCATTTTCTTTAAACTCGTGGCGTCCACAATGTGACAACCATTTCGTGGACAGGGTGAGTATATTATAACATTTTAAATATTCAATGAAGTTGTTTATCTAAAAAAAAAATCGAAAATTCATGTATTATTTAACTAAATTGAAAGCTCACGTGAAACTCTTGAATTTAAAAAAAGTTCATGTTTTTTTTTTTTTCCTTCTTCTTTTGCTATTATCCCTAACTTTTGATTATTTATCGAAATATTTCATAATAAGTTTTAATTTGGATGGCGCATGGCTATGTAAGGTTCTAATCAATTTAATCGATTGTTTTTTCTTCTACTAATTAATTGTAATATGTCCGAACACGTTACTATAGTTTCTTAATTGCTTATTTTCATTAAAAATATGAAAAGTTGTCACGCGTCAACTATGCAAGAAATGAGAAATCTAATCAAAGAAGTTGCCTTCTAGATTATTCAGCGCGCTAGTTATTAATTATTCAGTTATTCTTAAAGTTAATTAAAGATGTATTATGCGCTAAACCTTTATTCATAATTTTTTTTATGTTGTGGGAATCTGTAGCTACCTTCGACACGTACTAAGTAAATCTCTGTCCCCTATGCAGTAATCTGCAAATTATACAAGTAAATCACATTTTTCAAGTACAGATATGATATTTATTCATAAATATATATATATATATATATATTTATTCATAAATATTTGTATAGTGATTTCGTGATTTTAGTGATAAGAAAATTGAATTTGTGTTTATTTTTTTTCAATCTAAGATTCGTATATGTACTTATTCAAGATTGAGTTATGTATTTGTATTTTAATTATCCTTAATTAGCTAGGTTGTTGGAAGAGTGAAATGTTCCTTTTTTGAAAATAAAAGATAAAAAATACTCCTCAATAAAGAAAAAATAAAACCTGCTTCAAAATTATGTAAAATGACTAGCATGCTCTTTTCCTTCTTTTCTATTTTATTTTTAATTTTTAATTCTATTTTTTTTGTTCTTCATCTCTCATCTCTGAATTCTAACAATAATTTTCACCATTTTTTCCGGCAGCGGCAGTCAACTCTGGCGATGGTGGTCAACTCCAGCGAGAATTTTTCGATGACTTTTCCGGCAACCTTCCGACGACTTTTTCCGGCAACATACATCAATACCATACATGAAATGTTTTCATGTATGCTACTCATGTATGTTGATCATACATAAATGCCATACATGAGTAGCATACATGAAAATTTTTTATAGGTGCTACTCATGTATGCTGGTCATACATGAGTAGTATACATGATTAACAAATGTCACAAAGTACATGAGTATCGTATATGAATATGAGATATACATGTATACATAAGTGTCATACATGAGTATGAAATATGCATGTATACATGGTCAAACCTTAGTAAATCTTTTCCGGTGATCATTTTTAATGAATATCAAATAAAATTCAAGTAGTTTATAACATGCATGATCGATCCATAAACGACTCATAAGGTCGTGTATAAAATGAAATTACAGTTACAAAATTAACGTAAAAATTTACAAAACTCTTTCAACCTATCTCTAGGCATCCTTCTCATCATCATCCATCGTCTTTGTCATTCTCCACTCTTTGATCTCCGACGCATTTATAAAAATTACATTCTATACAAATGACATCATACATGAAAAATGCATACATGAACAACTGCATTAGAATACATGAAAATACTAAAAATACTATAGAAACATACATGAAAAAATTCCACAATTGAAAATTGCATATTAGTATACATGAAAACACTAAACAATCTATCGAAGAATACATGGTAGTCGAACCGTACATGAAAAATACATACACGAACAACTGCAACAACATCAACATACATGCAACACTAAACAGCCTATGAGAACATACATGGCAGTAAGAAATCATATATGAATTATACATGAATAACTTACAACGATAGCATACATGAGATTAAAGTTGAATTGAGTTACCTCATTCATCACAGGCATACACGAAACACTAAACACCCTATGAAAATATACACGATAGTAGAAAATCATACATGAATTATACATGAATAACTTTCAATGATAGCATACATGAGATTAAAATTCAATCGAAAACACTAAACAATCTATCGAAGAATACATGGTAGTCGAACTGTAATGCCCCGTAAATTCCTTACGGTCTTAAAATTTTAAAAAGTTAATTAAATAAATGGCTTTGCACGCCTAAGTTTATGATTTTGAATTCTAAGACTAACGGTCAAATCCGTTTCCGAAAATAAATTACGGAAGTCAGCTAGACGACTACTGTATTTAGGGTTAGCGCGTACGAAAAGTTTTTAGTTCGTGAACTCAGAACGGAAAACCGTCTGATTTTTACATTCACGAAATCGCGATACGAACTCGCCCGAGAAAGTTCGTTTTTATGATTTTCCGGACGAAACTCGGACTGTGTCGTCCCGAGTTTTTGTCAAAATAAATTTTATAAATTTATTTTCCGATTAAGTTTCATACGTTAGAATTTTCGGTCGAATCGGTTCGCGACGATTTTGTGCCGAGCTATGTTTTTCGTCGTTCGATTTCCGTAACGTCGGATCGCGCCGGAAAAACGCGTATTTTCTTTCTCCCTCCCCATCCAACCGACTTCATCCCTCTCCCATCACTTGATATTTTGATTTTTATTAGTTAAATAAGGGACACCTAATGGTATACTATTCCTACTTTACACCTCTTATACCTTATAACTTATGATTAATACAATTAAATCCATCTCTCTCTCCCTCACACACACAATTTCGGCAGCCTCCCTCTTACCATCTCCCATCTTCATTTCTTCCATCTCCATTGTTGAAGCTTCAAGAACTTGAAGGAGAAACACACAAGTCATCATCCAACCATCCAAACCTAATACTTTCTTCATTAATTATCAAGGTAATCATTTCCTCCATACTCCTATCCAATTGGATTCCCCATCTTTTTATTTTCTTCTTGATCGAAATTTTAGGATGATGAAATAGATGATCCGATCTTGAATTAATGAAATTAGAAGTGTTTGGATGTGAATTCTAGGTTTGAAATTGATTGAAATTTAAGAACCCTAATACCCTATGTATACCGAAATTTTTAGGGCTTTTGTAGGGTTTTTGGATTTCTTCAATTGATGATAGATTCATGCTTAAGAGGTGCTTAATTGGTGATTAGAACAAAGAGGAATCGAAAGCCCCATGTTTTGTGAAAACCGATTTAGGGTTTGAGTATAGAATTAGGGATTTTTGCATGTTAGTTTGTAATTGGATTGCAATTGATTAATTGTTGTTATAATAGGATGATTAATGAATAAATGGTGTTAATTGGAGAAGAAAATCACCGTCTTATCCTTTGTGACATTACCGAAAATTATTGGATAATTAGGGGATTTCGTGTGTTTGATTTAATTGATGAATTGATGATGGAATATAGTTGCAAATGGTGTTAGTTGATAATAGGATTTAATTGAGAATTTTCTAAAAATATTTTATGTAATGTAAGAGACGAAGAACTCATCGTAAGTTGAAATATAGTGTTGGTATGAAATGATTGCATGCATGAAAGTGATTCTCTTTAGTTGTTGTTTAATGTCGTAAAATTAGAACGGAATCCGACATCTTTGAAAATTGCATAAGAGACGAACAACTAGACGTAACTAATAACCGAGAAGTCGAATGAGAATTCTATTTTGATATTATTGTCTATGATGGACTTGAGAACAACTTTGTAGTTGACGTCATGAGCTTTCGAGCTAATATAATATGAGCTATAGTGATAGTCGAGAACTAGAACGCGAATTTCATAACTTGTTGGTTTAGTACTTGTTAGTTGGAAGCCGACGTTTAGAACGTCGTGCTATTGGACGAGTTTAGAGAAGGAGTTCATCACGTACGGGAGTACGTGATGACTGCCTTGAGGGTCCAGTTTCTAAAGAAATCGAATTCGAGAGCTTAGAACGAACCTAAGACGTTATACGTCGAATTTATCGAGCAATTAGGGTTATCGCGGCAGTTTTGCGACCCTCGCCGGAAACTGTAATAACTTTTAGCTCGTTTATCATATTTGTGATCCGTAAATTGGAGCGTAAACTAGACATCCCAAACTTTCCAACGGTACAGAGCTCACCCCCGGTTTCCAAATCCCCTGTTCTGGGCAGTCCCCAGAGTCACTGTATTGCGCAGTGAAATTTCAGTTTCATTTCTTCTAAGTTGTTTCGTTCACAACTTAGTTTTCTTCGATCGTTTAAGCCGTAATAGCTAACGACTATCTTCCTACTGACCCTAGAGTCAAGTATGGAGCTTTGAGTGATAAAACCAGTCGAGATCTCATCTCTTATCCGTTCAAATAAAGAAGTAGTAAGCGAGAATTTTCATAAGTCGTTTAATGAACTAAAATATAATTTTCCTAAGTTGATTCTTTCCAACTTAGTTCCTTATGATCTTTTAAGTCGTATTAAGCTATCGATTACCCTCTCTACTGACCTAAGAGTCGAGTATGAGAACTTTCGAATTCTAAACGGGATTAGTACGAGTCTCGTTCCCGTTTAAGTAAAACGAATCTAGTAAGCGTGCAAATGCCTAAAGAATGAAACGACTAAATCTTATTTCGATTTTCTTTGATCGATTATCTTTTACGAATCGATTTTAAGTATTATTATTTTACGATGAAGGAGGAAGCCAGCTGTAAAGAAAGGACGGAAGATCCGAAGATTGGAAGCTAGTGTTTTTAGTTCTGTATTACAAGGTGGGCTTTTATATACAAAATAAAACGAGCAATGCTCGGAAAATCTTTCTTTATCGCTTTGATATCTGTGTTTTCAAAGTGATATTATGGCATGAACTGTTTTATGTTTTATGTGAGTTCTCTTGTACCTATCTGAGTCAACATTCGTGTTTTCCAGATTTAGAGTTAATCTAACTAGGTTAACTAACGATCGGCTCTGAGTTAGCTGCTAAGTGCTTTCCAGAGTTAGTGCACTTTGTAACCTGTGGTGTATGTGATATCCTGTTGAGGGGTACCAGCCATGGTGAATGAAAATTGGTCAAGATTGAACGTAACATTAGTCAGAAAATGCTCGCGCGAGTGATTTATGAGAAAAGAAAATGTTTAGTAGACACGGGTTCTTTCAATAAAACTCCGATGTGCTACAATTATGAAATGTCATATTTATCTATACTTATGATTATGATTTCGGCATCGTGCCCACTAAGTACGTTTGTACTTAGCCCTGCATTGTTTTCTAAATGTGCAGGTTGAAGCGACGGGAGCGGCAACGGTTGATGTTGAGTTGAAAAGATAGGATGTTTTAGTTAGAACTCTTCCGCTGCAGAACTCTAAGTCTTTTGTATATGTACTTTTGAACAATACACTGTAGTTTAAGTCTGTAAATTTGAACTTAGTTTCTATTGTGTACTTTTGTCGAGTAATCCTTAGCGATTAACTCTTTCATTATTATATTCAAGGCTTGTTCATGGTTTGTTTGATGTCTTTTATGTATGCTTAGTCAGTTAGCCCCCTTCTTCCCTGCTTCTTTAATCCAACCCCAGTCGCACCCCGGCTTCTGCCGTCCCTCGGGATTTGGGGTTGTGACACGAACCATACATGAACAACTGCAACAATATCAACATACATGAAATACTAAACGACCTATGAGAACATACATGGAAGTAGAAAATCATATATGAATTATACATGAATAACTTCCAACGATAGCATACATGAGATTAAAGTTGAATTGAGTTACCTCATTCATCAAAGGCATACATGAAACACTAAACAACCTATGCAAACATACATGGTAATAGAAAATCAAACATGAATTATACATGAATAACTTCCAACGATAGCATACATGAAATTAAAGTTGAATTGACTTACCTCATTCATCAGAGTAGGTGGTGGCGACGACGACAGATAAGGTGGATCTGGAGAATCATATGTCCTCCTATTTTTTTTGTGATAGCTCAAACGGCAAGGTAGCGTGTGGTTAAAATGGCGAGCAAGACGGTGGCATCAACACAGAACTGAGTAATTTCAACAACGACTACACAGATCTGAATTGTGGTGACAACAACGACATAAATCTGGACAATTATGAACGAAAAATATTATAGATCTGAATTGTTGTGTGCACAGGTGCGACGTTGGAGGTTGGATACAACGATGAAAGTTATAATGTGGGGCGCTGGAATATGGCAGACGACAACGAGACCTTCGACAACGAAAATGATGATGAAGATGTTGGCCTGATATTTGTCGCAACAATGAGACGATTAACGATGATGAGACAGTGGTGACGGCGTTGAGGTGGAGAATGGTGGGAAGGAAGAAGATGGTGACGAAAAATGATGAATTGAGAGTGCAAAAGTGGAAGACGTGGGATGCCGGTGACGACGCTGGCGGTGGGAGATGATGGAGGCCGGCGACAACGGTGGCCGTGGAAGACGACGTGATGATAATGATAAGAGAGAGAGAAATAGAGAGAGAGAAGTTTCTTACGGTGAGAGATAAAGGAAATATGGTATTCCTTAATCTTATGTTATAGAGTCTTAATATACCGGTGGGACAATTTGGTAAACTAAGGCAATATTTATCTTTTATAAATTTAGAGGTATATTTAATTTTTAATTTTGAAAAAGGAGTATTTACACCTATAAACTCTTGCTAAAACTCTTTTTTTTTTTTTAAACTATTCCTTTATATACTTTATAATTTATATGACAAATCATTAGTAAAAGACAAGGTGGCGAGTTTATTAAATTTTACTTACACTCACCTTGACATCATTAACCACCAACTTTTTAATTATCGAAAAAGGGGTAAAATTTATAGCAATGTGTATGATTTTACAAGTGCGCTCCACGAATTAGTTAATATAACATGAAATTTTATTAGTGAAAAAATTATTACAAGAATTATAGTATCTTTACAATCTTTGACATGGCATCGAGTATTTGTAACCACGTCCTCTTGTTTATATATTTAACACATATATTTGTATCTCCTAAAAAAAACTTATGTTTGTATATTATAGTTAATTCTTTTCAGGGGCATCCATTATTGCGTTCTATTTTTATTCTAAACCATATTAAAATGTTACAATATTTAAATAGTTATGTGGCCAGCTTCTAAATATTGTATACCTGTTTTAGAGTTAGAAAAAGGCAGTATATGCTGAAAATATTTTAATGTTATAATTGAGTGTTATAAAAAGGTACTAATTATCATACTTTATCAATTCTTTAGGATATTAGTTATCAGTACAAATAAATAATAGGAATAATACTACTAATACTCATAATAGTATGATTCAACTCAATTAAGCTGAACATTATAATTGTAAACAAAGAAATTATTGATGTATACATCTAATTGACCTATACCGTCTTAATATTTGTTTTTGGAAGTGCGGCTACGCTAATTATTTGATACTAGATTTAAATAATTTTAATTAGAATAATTAAATTTTAATCATGAATTTATAATTTCCTAATTATAATATAATAAACTTTAATTATTAAAATCTGATTAAAACTCTATTACCCTCTACACAAGATTACTCCTTTTTTTCCTTTTTTCTAAATCGACAATTTTCCCTTTTCAAACCCTTTTTTTCCTAACCGATAACATCGCTAAAAAAAGATGATGTTTTTTCCTTTCCAAAATAGAAATTGCCCAAAATGATGGGGTCAAGAAGAATTGCCTAAAAAGCAAGGGGCCCATTACAAATTTCTTAGTCAAAATTCTGCAGCTCCATTGTTTCTTTTGTTCCTACCGCAGTAAACATGTCTCAATCAGCATGATTAAATTTTTGCAGATAGATTCAGTCAGGTAAAAGAATCTATATTTGGACCTCTTCTATATCTGCACCACTCTGTAGTAATTTATTTCTTTGTTTATTTCTATATTTCTATATCAACCAAAAGAAGTTTCTCCTCCTTTTATCTAATCAACTGTTGATATCCATAAATCATCAATCCTTTCTGCGAATCTCCAACTCGTGAAAAACCCCTTTTATTTGGAGATTATTAGTTGTACAAGATTCTCAACAAAAGTTGTTGCTTGCCAGCATAAATCTTGCCAGTTTCGATCTGGGTTTTTAGCAAATGTTGTTTTTCAGTTTGAATTTGATGTTGGGTGTTTGTGTTTCTTGATTTCTGATCTGGGATCTTTGTTAATCTTTTTTTTTTTTTTTAATTTTGAGGTTTTTTGTTTTGCTGGGCTATAATAAAGTTGGAAACTTTGGAGGTTTCTTGTGGTTCTGGATTTTGATTTTGAATTTTGATTTTTTGATTTGTCGGTTGTAAGAGTTTGAGGTTGTAATTGTTTTTTAGATTTGTTTGATGGCTGCGGATGAATTGGTAGAACTCAAATTTAGGCTTGCCGATGGTAGTGACATTGGACCAAGCAAGTATAATTGTAGTGCAACTGTCACCTCTCTCAAGGAAAAGATTATTGCTCAATGGCCTAAAGGTTATGATAATCATATTCTATTTCATATGTTGTGATTTTGATGTTCATAACCGCGTAATTATCTTGTGATTTGATTTTCTTTTATTGTGCTTCTGCTTAAATAGTAGCTTCTCTTGTTCATTATTGTAATGTCTTTGATTCATGGATAAGATAATTTTATTGTTTGCAATAGTTTTTGGCATGTTCACTAGAGAAATAGGGGCAGAGAATCGGAGGTTATCACTCTTGTTCGTTATTGTAATTGTATTGATTCTTGGAGACGATAATTTTGTTGTTTGCAATAATTTTTAACATGTTTGCTAGAGAAATAGCGGCAGAGATTAGTACTCTTGTTTGTTATTGTAATGTCTTGATTCATTGATAAGATAATTTATTGTTAGCAATAGTTGTTGACATGTTCACTAGAGATATAGGGGCAGAGATTATCACTCTTGTTCGTTATTAATTGTCTTGATTCGTGGAGATGGAAGTTTTATTGTTTACAATAGTATTTGGTATATTCACTAAAGAAATAGTTACAAGCTTGTAATCGAAACAGCTGTTCTTGTTTCCTTTGATGTTGGGATTATAGATTTTTTGAGATTTACGCGTTGTTGTTTCTTGGTTCTTAGTGTATGCCAAAATCTCAAATGGGATCATTGAGTTTCTTCTCAGAATTGAAGTATTTGAAAAGTGGTGTCGGTTTAGTAATCTAGCTCGGATTCCACATACTAATTAACTGTAGAAATATGAGGAGTGCATCCGATAACTCTTCAGCTGATCATAGATTTGCTCTAATATGACGGGCAGAGTTATGCCGGAACACCTTGAGGACTGTTTCTTGCATAAAAGTTTGCACTTAACTACAGTATATCGGTATTATGTCACTTGTTGTCATAGCCTTTACAAAATGAGGATGGAAAACATAAGTTTTACAGTGACTGCTCTAGGTTTACCTGCAATTCCAACTCTCACGCTCGATTATTTAGAAGCTTAGATAAAGAGAACGTTTGACATCACATTCTAAATACGCGTGGTTTTGTTTTTTAGTATGCATGAATATTAGTAAATTTCACAGATTTACGTTTCATGCTCACAGCCCCAAACTTCTCGTGTAGGTGCTCCTCCGTCTACTTGACTTGTAGTTGGCCGCTTATGGCTGTTGACCAGGTTGGCTGTCTGAATCATAGATTGGAGTTCAAATATCATAAACTGATATGTGGTTCAGACAGTTATCGTTTGCTCGTACTTTTTTGGTTCCGTTGCCTGAAATAGAAGCATATCAATCATTAAAATTTATCTTAATTTTCCGTGGAATTTATTGTATATAGGAACTACTAATACGTTAGAGAATCTTAGGACTGATAATTCTTGCCTTTCATTATGATTTCTTGAGGGTTTTCGAGTTTTAGTTAAGTTTGATTGTATTCTTCGTTATTCTTTTACCTAGAAAATATAATGTGGCATAGAAACTGGGAATGAGTTGCTCTGTTGCATCAGAATTCAACATTAGAGGTCGTTATTTGTTATTCCTCATTTGAAGATGATTGTCCGTTGCTTGAATTCTCTATTTCTTGTATCCTCATGAAACACCTCTATTCTGCAGACAAAGAAAACGGGCCTAAATCCGTCAATGATATAAAGCTCATTAACGCGGGAAGGATTCTTGAAAATAACCGAACACTTGCTGAATCACGGCTTCCTCTCAGTGAAGTTCCCGGAGGCGTCATCACAATGCATGTCGTTGTGAGGCCCCCCCTCCCCGACAAAAATAGTGGTAAATATGATTGTACTTCAATATGGTCATTTTAATTAGGCTGATATTGCAGTAATTTTAATAAATTAATTCTGATTCTTGAAACGAGCTTTCGCTGCTGGTGTGCATATAAACAGTAGTTGCTTCTTGCCCTAAACAGCATTTATTAATTTTAATAAATTAATTCTGCTCGTTTGTTCTCCTTGCCAACACTTTCAGTGTTTATTTGTTGGATCTACATTCTTGAAGTTTGATTATATTTTTTTTCATAATTGCTAGAAACAATGGAATTGATAGATGCTGTTTTCTTCGTTGAAAGTTTTTTCGTTGTATGCATAATGAGCTTACAGGCTCGTTGCCTATTTCTACAGATAAATTGCAGGAAAATTCCCAGAAGAAAGGAGGGTGCCTCTGCGCCATATTGTAACGGGATCGAGCTGCTTAAGAGCGCCTTGTCTTGTATGTTTGTGTTACAAGTTCTTGATTGCATTTACAACATTACACATGTTAATAGAGTCAAAAATATCATCACATCATGGGATTGCTATGATAGTTATTGTTGGTCTTGGTTCTTTATTCTTGTGTTCGATAAAAGGAAGAAAGATCGAAGAGAGACAATGCAGGAGAGCGTAGTCGAGTCTCCAAGAAGTGCTCTGATAATCTGAGTTGAGAGAGGAGCAAAGAATGTATAATTGAACACACTGCAAAGAAAGTCTTGTTTGTGGTTGAATTGCACTGTGAATCTATAAATTGTATTGTGTATGTATAATGAAATTTGTTTTACTTCGTCTACATTACATCTAATAAATTGTTTTTTTTATTATTTTTTTAGTTTTGAGTTGGAATTTGGAAATATAATCTAGTTTTATATGTTTATCAAACCAAAAAAAAGAATTAGACGTAATTTTTGGTAATCAACCTAGTCAAGTAGGTATTTCAAAGTAGGTTGATTCTATTTTATACTGTATGGATGAACATTGGATTATAAAGAAATGTAGTAGAGTGCACATCATCTCATACTATAACTACTAAGTACTAACTAGTATTGTTTTCAGCTAAAGAAATTAAACCACATAAACCATGTGATGATACACAAGCTTCACTAAATTTTGAAAAAGGAGCTAAGCTGAATCCTGATTCTTTAGTCATGAAAACTCAAAGTATCTTCATTACCACATAAAAAATACTGTAATTATTATTGTTATTATTATTATTATTTATTATCCTTGTGATCATATTTATTATATTTTTATTTGATTTGTTGTAATAAATATTTCATAGGAATGAACTCTATTAATTATGCATAATTTTTATTTTATTTCAAACACATAGTTAAATGATATCAATCACACACCCTCTCTATTTATACATAAGACTACATAAAACATTAATATCTTTGGGACACATATTTGATCCAATAAAAATAATTAACTAACCATAAAATTCAATAATCATATATATGTATTTTATTTTAATATTCTAGATATATATGGGGAATCTAAATTTAGTTTCTAAAATATTATTATTTTTTTCTTTGGTAACTTGGTCTACTCTTACCATGATTGGATGACATTAATACTGCACAACTAAATTTTACAAAATATTTTTTTTCTAATGAATTTGTATACTGCTTATAACTATAAGATTCTATACTAAATATGGCTCTTAAATTAAGTACATAATATGGATATATTAGGCAATATAAATTTTATAAAACAATACCCTTTTTGAATAAGATATAGATGTTATGACCTTCCAAACATGTAAAAGAAATGTTTGATCTTCAATATTTTTTCAAAAATAGTCATTCTCCTGTGCAACTCGTGCGTGGCGCGAGCACGCCACCCGCACACCTCTCACGCGTGGCGCGTATTGTGTACATATTCAATTTTTTTTTACGATCAGATCATATGGAGCACAACATGTTTTTATATGCACTACACTATATAATAAGATGCATCACTAAGTGTTTTGAGATGCACCAGTATCTAATTTTGGTTTTTTTTGTTAATTGTGGTGCATCTTGTTTAACGTTGTGGTACACAGTGTGGTGCAACTCAATTCACATAGAGATTTTTTTTTTATTTCAGATTTTTTAATTTCAGTTTTTTTCGGCTTTGCATTCAGCTCCGATTTTAATGTAGATAATCGTAGTGGCAACAATTTGGATCATTCAGCTCATTCTGAGGCCTTCGGTTCCCCTCACTCGATCTCTTAACAAAAGAAAAAAAGAAACAAAAAAAGAGACAAAAAAATATGAAGATTTTTAAAAAACAAAACAAAATACAGCATGGTGCATCTCGATTCACATGGTTGTGCATCTCATTATACATGGTGGTGAATATGGATACATTATGTGGTGCATTTAAAAAAATAAGGGAAAAATATTAATAAAAATTAAAAATTGGTGCATCTCAATACACTTATTAATGGTGCATCTCATTATACAGTATAGTACATATAAGTATATTTTGTGGTGCATATGATTTTACCCTAAAAAATATATAAAAAAACTAAAAACTGAAAAGAAAAAAAATAAAATAGAAAAAGTCAATAGGTTTGACCGGATCAACCCGAGTCCGACCCTGATCCGGATCGGGTGGGCCCGGTCTCACATTCTGAGACCCACCTCACACAAGAATTTGCCTCAAAAATTTCAGTGGATCAAAATTTATTCATTAAATTACCAATTTGGCTCACCGGATACACATTAAATGTATGAAGATTATTGAAAAATAATGGAAAGTCAAGATTTTTTTTTTCACATTTCAAAGTTCATGATATTTTTATAAGACGTCCAATTATGAATATTGCAAAAATACAAAAGTAAATTACAATTCGAAAAGGTTTATAATTTACAATTCACGATTTAATTTACAACTTTCCTTTTTTAAACTTCCAAGGTCATGGCATTTTTACGAAGGGTGTCAAAATTTATGCCATATAAGTTCATAATAACATTAGAATTATGATTTATACAAGAGCACTCTCAGCACATCTTTCAAGTTTCAACAATTTTTAACTCTAACTTTAGGTTAAAATAACAAAAAATTAGATAAAAAGTGTGCAGTAAATCTCCCAAATTAGGTGGACCCCGTAAAAATATTTACGTCTCCTTGAATGTTTAACCAAGGTTACACCTTACTAAATTATTTTTCTATAAATAATTAATGTAAAATAGAAGAACTATATTATGCATTTGTAAAATAAAAGTTAAAAATAAGCTCTAGAATCAAATTTAAGAGCAAACTTTTGAGAATTTTGTTGGGAGTGCTCTTAAGGTTAAAAAAAATAAAAAATTACGATTTGAAAATGTTAAATATAAATTAATCATTTCTATACATAGTTAATTACAACAACAAAAGAAGAAATTTTAAAAATAAAAATAAAAATAAAAATGAAAGTATCACCATATAAATTATGACAACCTACAAAAGTTCTATGCAAAGAGTCATTTTTGCCAGTTGAAAATATGGCCACTGCAATAACACTATTTACACGGCGCACTTTGCAGCATCGACGCATCAACTTCATACAGCTTCATACGCACTGACAGCACGACCGATGCAACGAAAAAAACGGAGCGAAAATCGAAGCAAAACTCGCTCTCCTACAATGGATGATGGTCCATCACGTTGTCCGATGATGACCGGTTCAACGGTACTAACCTCTTGGACGACCGGACGTTCTTCAGCGTCATCTTGAGCTTCTGTCGCTCGCCTTCAACCTCCGCGAACTGGAGGCTCAGTCGAGAGTAGCGATCGTGCATCTCCCGTAGTTCGGCCTCGACTCCAGCATGTCTTCCCTTGAGCTCCAACATCTCTTTGATCAGTTCATTGATGTCCCTGAAGCTCTTGAAAACCGCTTCCTCGTCGCCGCCATGTTGTTTCAAGAAAGAGCTGAGGCAGAAATATAGTGTAAAATATCAAATACTAACATATAGCTGAAATGAGCGTAATCGAACCGACACCAAAAAATCGAATCGAATCGAACCGACACCAAACCTCGGACTCGAATTAGGTTTTGGTTCAGTCGAATTTTACCAAAAATCCGTTTGGTTCATCGGTTTGATTTTCGACAGAACCGACCGCATGCTCGTCCCTTGCCACCACAAGGTGAGCAAACAAGTTTCATAGGGAGTATGAAGGCCTACCTCTGGAATAGGGTGTTCGATTTATTCTTTGTCTTTAAGGCTTCGGCGAGCTCGATTTCCAACGCAAGAACCCTATCTAATGCATTCCCACCACTTGAAATCTCATCATACAGAGGAAACATGCTTCTGAGCTCTTCATTTGCCTTTCAAAGGATAAAAAAGGTAACAGATGTAAGATACTTATTTCCAATACATACTGCAATCGTAATGAAACACTAAGTTTAAGCTCACTTTTTGCAGTTGCATGATTTCTCTCTGCGTAACTTGAAAATCGGGATCTGCATCATGTTCCGTGTTGAATATTGCGTTTTCATTCTTCATCTTCTCCAGCTGCACAGAGAACGGCGAGAGATATTAACTCACTGGCAATATATAAAACCTCGATCTTTTCAAGAAAACAAGTTACCTCTTCGTGCAAATGCTCGAGGCTAGACCTCAATCTCTGTGCTCCCAAATGTTCGTTGCTACCATCGGAAGTCTTTCCATTGGTTTGCACGTATGGAGCAGCATCCTACATAATTGCAATACCACTTCAGGTCAATTATTTTACAAAGAGAATGAAATGACTTGAAATGCATCCTGCACGATTGATTTTACGACACATCTTGAACTACTGTTTCCAAGAAAATGACCGTTTTATAGATCAGTTGATTCGACAGGCTAAACAAACTTTTCATAACTGTATAAATCAGAGATAAAACTGTAACCAAATTTATACCTGAAGCATTAGCGACTGAAGGGGCTCGGCTGAATCTGCACTTTCACTGTCAGGGGTCGAGATGGGTTCGGTTAGAACTGCATCTTCCCTATCAAGAACCGATACAAAGTTTTCTTTCTGAATACCACATGCCGACTTATTCTGCTTCATGGAAACAGGGGAAGCATCTCCAGTCGACCCATTTTGTGCAAGCTCTACTTCCGTCTCAGAACTGTATTCACCCTTCTCTAAATTCGTCGAACATCTCAAATCCTTGAGTTGTCTCTTCATCAAGGTAATCTCATCAGCCAGATGTGAATTTTGAGCCTCAAATTCTAGCAAAGAAGCTCCAAGCTTTTCCTTTTCCTCCTTGCAGCATTCGAGGCTTAGTAGTGCACATTCCAGTTCAGCCTTTATTCTGTCGTAAGCATTGCTTTTTTCGCGCTTTTCTGAAATCATCGACAGCAGCTCTGCTTCCAATGCTGAGAGCCTAGTCGAGAGCTCTTCGTTCTTCTTCAAGCTCACAGCCTCGGACTTCTTCCGGTTTTCGATTTCATCAATTGCATCTTGAAGCCTAATAAGCATCTCTTCCCCATGCTTTTTGGACATAGAAAGCTGTTGCTTCAATTCTTGGTTTTTAGTTTCATACTGTTCTTTAATGAATGCAACTCTCAAGGAGTCTTGCATTGTAATTGATGGAACTTCGTTTTCTCTTTTTTCACGAGCTGCAACACATTCGGATTCAGCCTTGTCTTTGAGCTCCTTCAAATGGATGGATAAGTTCTTAAATTCTTCCGTCTTAACAACCTGTTCGGCTAGCTTATGTGAAAGTTCGTTGAACTGGGAGCGAAGTATCTCCAGTTCGTCTTTGTAGCCCTCCAGCAACGATATATGAGCAGTCTGTTCATCAACTTTGCCTTTGAGCATGATAACCAAAAATTCCAATTCCTCTTTCGAAAGAATCAGATTACTCGTTTCCTCCTCCATGTTAGTAATCATGTTTTGCAATCGTAGTACCTCAGAAGCTTCCCGGCTGTTATCCAAGGAAATACGCTTTTCCATCATGGCCAGTTCTCTATTGCACTCCTCGAGTTGGTCTCTTGTCTCGTTGTTTGATTCGTTAAGAAGCTTATTTTGAGCTTCAGAGACTTCTAAATCAGATCGTAAGCTTTCAAGACTTGCCAACAAGTTCTCTTTCTCTCGTCTCCAGTTAGCTTCACCTGCAAGACTCTGATTCAACAAAGACTCGGTTTCGTGATACCTTTTCTGAAGATCCCTCAAATGTACCTCCGAGGATGCAAGTTTCTGCAGTTCCTCCAGTCGGGTTTCGTATTGGTTTGAAATATAAATAAGTTTAACATCTGCGGCAAGTGAGTAATAATGCATATCCGACAACTGACTTTCTTGATATGATTTTTTCTTCTTAAGTTCTTCCACTAGTTCATCTTGCTGATGCAAAAGACGAGCAAGTCTCGATTTCTCTAATTCAAGATGTGATGCTAGCTCCCTAATGTGCACAAGTTCGACTCTCTGCTGCTCGAACTCTAGCAAGTTTTCCTTATCCTTGCTCGAATAAAGAGTAAGATCTTGAACTTTTCGTTCCAGTTCCCCCGTGTGCTGCTCCAATAATAGCCATTCTTCCTTATCCTTGCTCAAACAAAGAGTAAGATCTTGAACCTTTCGCTCCAGTTCAGCTTTCTCATGCTCTAACTCTAGCTGTTTTTCGTTATCTTTGCTCAAACAAAGAGTAAGTTCTTGAACTTTTCGTTCCAGTTTAGCTTTCTGCTGTTCAAACTCGAGCAGTTTTTCCTGACCATTGTTTGAACAAAGAGTAAGATCTTGAACTTTTCGTTCGAGTTCAGCTTTCTCCTGCTCAAACTCTAGCCGTTCTTCCTTATCTTTGCTCAAACAAAGAGTAAGTTCTTGAACTTTTCGTTCGAGTTCTGCTTTCTCCTGCTCAAACTCCAGCAGTTTTTCCTTATCTTTGCTCAAACAAAGAGTAAGATCTTGAACTTCTCGTTCCAGCTCAGCTTTTTGGTGCTCGAACTCCAGCAGTTTTTCCTGATCCTTGCTCGAACAAAGAGCAAGATCTTTAACTTTTCGTTCGAGTTCAGCTTTATGGTGCTCAAACTCTAAGAGTTCTTCCTGACCCTTGCTCGAACAGAGGGTAAGATCTTGAACCTTACGTTCGAGTTCAGATTTCTGCTGCTCGAACTCCACCCGTTCCTTGCTCAAACAAAGAGTAAGATCTTGAACTTTTCGTTCCAGTTCATCTTTCTCCTGCTCACACTCTAGCCGTTCTTCCTGATCCTTGCTCAAACAACGAGTAAGATCTTGAACTTTTCGTTCCATTTCGTCTGTTGAGGCTTTTCTATCAAGCAACTCATCATGTAAAGTTTTCAGATTCTCTTTCAGAGAATTAACCTCACATAAAAGCTTCATAGATTCCTCAGATTTGTCCATTAAACGCACAGCAAGTTCTTGCTTATCACGCATCAGCTCGTTAATCTCAAGCCTAGTCCTCCCGAGTTCTTCTGCCAGAGAGTCCAAGTTTGAAATCTCTCGAGCAAGGTGACCATTTCCACATGCCAGTTTTTGCATCTGGTCTTCGAAAAGAGCAAGGTCTGCTAAAAGCACTTCGTTCTGCTCGACATATTTCTCTTCGATTTCAGAACTTGAGTGAAGCTTGTTAGCCACCGATTCAATCCCATCTTCAAGCCTGTCTACGAGAGCATTGGACAAATCTAGTTTCGTCGCCATTTCTCGTATGCCACTTTTGAACTTCTGCTTCATCGACTGAATTTCTGATCTCACAGAGCTCAATGAAACATCAGCCGAGGCTTTCTCGCTTTTCAGATTATCGTTCTCCTCCATCAACCGGGCATTTTTCATAACTGCGCTATGCTGGAGTTCTTCAAGCTGCACCACAGCATCTTTTATATCCCCACATTCCAAATCAAGACTCCGAGAGCCAGCCAAGATACCGAACTGCTTATTGTACGAGAACAACAGATTGGCCAACTTATCTTCCACGAATTTGATACTTTCCTCAAGATTTCTTTTAGAAGAAACCAATTCATCTGATTCGGATCTAAGCATCTTCGATTCTTCCTTCAAACGAGACGTCTCATTCATGAGTTTCTCATTTTCAAATGCTTCTTGTTTTAATTGAAGCGACAGCTCTGCATTCGCAGCCAAACAAGCTGCATATTTGCTCTGACAACTTCTGAGCTCTGACAACGTGCTTTCCCAGTCGATCAGCTTCTCAGCAAGAAGACGATTTTCCTTTGAAACAGTCACCAATTTATCTTCTAAAAGCCGATTTTGCAGAGCCATTTCACTACACTGGGAAATGCTACTAGATTTGAACTCATCAAGTGCATGTATTTCATCAGTAGCCTTCTGCAACTGTAAGATCAAATGATTTTGAGAAGCAGTCGAGCTTTTCAACTCCTCTACCAGTTTGCTCGTTTTCTCATTCATGATTTTGAAATCGGCATTGGCTTCACACAAGGATTGTTCCAATGCTTTCGAGTATATATCCAAGTTCAAGTTTATCGAATACATTTCGACAAGTTCTTCTTCAACCTTCCGATAAAGATCTTCCTGCATGCAGACGGATCTCTTCAAGTCTTCTAACAAAACATCCCCACCACCCGATCTTTTCTTCAAACCCGAATTCTGATTCTGAAGTTGAGTTAATTTTGTAGCATCGTCGTCGTCTGGATTCTGCACTAATTTTAGGCCAATTTGTGGATCTGGTTGGGAAGGTAAAGCCTGCTTTATAAGGCTTTCATTAGCCTCAAACATGGACGTAACCTGCGAAGAAAGCAGCTCGAGATCCTTTTGCAATTTGTCCACTGCGATTGAGTAGTTTAAGCGGGCTCTTCTAAGTGCAGCTTCTGAAGTTGTCGCTCTTCTCTCGAGCTCCTCGTTAATGACTACCAAATCGCGCCTCTCGTCCACAAACCGCAGCATCTGCTCGTTCGCCTCTTCACGAAGTGATTCCACTTCAGTCTTGCTGACAGTCAACGCGTACAAGCATGTAGAGTGCTCGTTTCTCAGTAGTTGCATCTCTCCCAGCAAGCGCTTCTGGTTTACCTCGAGCTCGTGAATAAGGGCTTCGTAATATAATTCCATTTGATCCATTTTTCGGGAAACAGAATCCTTCTCCACTTTCGCCTCATCCAACTCCCTTACGAGATCAAAGATTTGAGCTTTCATTGCTTCACTAGGGCCAAGAGGGTTAACAACATCAGACACCGGAGGGATCGAACTGAAATGCTGAAGAACAGTTTCAGGCGGACACAAATCTAAACCAAACCCATCTGCTCTTTCTGATAAAAGGGCATTCGATAATGCCGTCACTTCACCATTTCCGAGCTTGAAATCCAGCAGAAAATTGAGCAATGCCTCCAGTTCTAGGTGAATGAATTTAGTGTCTCCATCGTTGGGGGCGGCATATGTCTTCTTCTGAAGTTCTCTTATCTTGCCTTCGACTACAGAAATCCCATTCAAAAACTGAAGCTGCATGTTCCGAACCACGTGATCCACCCGATGGTCCCTAGCTGGAATCTGAGGGCTTAATTTCAAATCTTTGAGCTTGATGATATCATCCTTGAGCTTGAGGCATTCTGATCTCATGAAAGAGACCTCTTTCGCCAATTCTTCAGACGACGATATCTCAGCAGTGAGTTCGTGTGAAAGCTTTTGTGTTTCAGCACTCAACTCATCGGCTACGCCTTGCAACGAGCTGACTTCCAGCTTAAGATTGAACAGAGATGATTCAGCCAATTCCAAGCTTCCTCTAAGTTGATTGTTCTCCTGACAGGCTGTCGCCAACTCGTTATCGACGGAATTGTTTGAACTCCACCCATGAGCTGAACCGGTACTCCCTTGGGCGATGTTTTGATGATCGGACAGATCTTCTTTCGCTGAATGTGGACTTTGAGTATGAGGAAGCTCATACATACCACCAGATATAGTGCATTTGACACTATCGAACTCATTAATGCAAGACGTCTCATGCTTTTCTGCATACAAACTTCCAGAGGTATTTGATGAGCCATCAATCGCATCTTCGTCAAGTGAAGAGAGCTCACTAGCATCTGCTTTAAATTTTATCCTTGCACTAACCTGCAGAAAATGAGAAACAGATAAGTTTGTTATCAAATATAGGAACAAAACAATAAGATAGAAATGGTATACTGCCCAAATAGCTTATATTTCATCCAGACTAATATAGAAACGAGTAAATAATAAAACCTTATCAATCTGATCACTGGTGACTCCTTCCGAAGATGGTATTCTGCCAGAGGCACTATCACCCTGGTTATCGACTCCCGATTGGAGTCCTTTTTCTCTGAGTTCCCTCTGCTGCTCAAATTCCCTGGATGCGACATGATTGTGATTTAGATGATTGCACGAGAAACGAAGGTCAGAATTCAACATAATGGTTCATACCTAAATCCAGTCTTCGAGGTCAGGAGCTGGACAGTAATCTGAAAGATACAGATGCGGTTCATCAAGATACTTTTAAAGAAGGAAAGATGTGAAGCACATTATAGAATAACCATAAACGCCACGGCTTATATGAGATACGAGAACAATAAATATTATTGCTAAAGGCCATCAGAAAACAATGGCTGCTGTATTTGTTAAACCAAAAGTTAATCGTTCGTTTTTTCGATTGATTACCCAATTAATGATTCTGCAATATCCATCCACAACCACACTCTCATGCCGTAATAAGACCTTTCTGTTTCACTTTTCTACATTGCACTATGCTGATGGGTGCATGGAGGGTTGTCTATCGTATTATTTGTAGTGAAACCAGAATATAAGAACAGGAACCTTCTTTGCTCGTCAACCAACTACTCGATAAATGCTTTAAAAGGAAATAGTAGAAACTAGAATTCAAGAAGGCGCAAGTAGCGTTCATCAGTTTGCAGCATATTATGCTAAGAGAAGTGTGTATGTTCTTACATGCAATACAGTCCCAAAGTTGCAGCCGAGAAGCGGACATGCTGCAATGATAGGCTTTGATGCATCAACGTAATCGGCAAGGTTGATCGTAGCCTCACCAAGTACGCTAGACCGTGAGGATCCCTGTAAATGCATTTTGACACGGACGGAATGAGAATCGGGTGAATTTATTATAAATGACAGATAAATCCATAAATCATCATAAATTAATACAATGACGTGAACAACTTGCAGAGATTCTTTGACAAACCAAAAAAAAAAAAGACCACCTATAATTTTTTGACAAATGAAAAGCTTATTTCTCGACTAGAACTGACAATGCCTAAGTAAAAAAGTTGAGATATCAATGATACAAGTAGAAGACATTGCAAAGGTTAAATATAACTATCAGAATAAAGATAGAAACAGTACCATTGAAACAACGAGCTTGTAGAGCTTTTCATCGTATTGTTTGCTTTTAGAATCTTGAAGAAGCCTTGTGGTTTCATAAATAGGATCGCCCCATTTACAACTTCCATTTCTTACATTTGCTTTGGTTGTCTTAGCTGTTGGCTTTCCTGTATCGGCAGGGATTAATGATATGAACAACTTTTCCCACCCAGTCTGTGGAATCTGCAACATCAAGAATGAAGCATCTGTTAGTGCACTTAAATGATTTTATACTTCAGAGTACTGGGACGTACTCCAAAATTGCTTCAGAGAGAGAGAGAAATTTCCATAGCAAAAGATAATTTGACCAACATTCAGTTAGTTTGAAACACCTAAATTTTGTGATTGCTACTTAGAGGAGTACTCTACAAGTTAAAACTTCCCCCCAAATAAGAAAATGAGGTCCGGGTTTGTTAGGGGACAATTTTAGCAGCTCAAAGTCCAGAAGTACAGTTTTTTGGCTCTTGGAACAAACAAATGAATTGCAGATAGTGCACTTGATGAACATAAATGGAACCACTCGAGGCATATCTAATTAATAATTATTGGTGAGACTAAGAAATAAGTGTTAGAAAAAATACAAGTTTCAGCTTTGTATTTATATCTTGCTTGATAGATGCAGAAACAATATTGAAAATGAAAATGACGAACGATACATCAAATTCTGAAGTATATGCAAGCAAACTTGTGTTTGGGACTACTAGGATATTACAATTGAGATACCAAACTGAAACCTCTAAACTTAGCCTCAATTGATATAGGAAGAAAAATGTAAGGGGGCATATAATTTAATTATAAATACACCGAAATAAAGAACATGAATACAGATGCAGAGCACATATCACAAGACAGTTGTATTATAAAAAGAACGACTAACAATATTTTGGTATACTACATGACACAGTGATAATCCTCTAGGAAATTCTCAAAAGCACTGAATTTGCAATATTCTAAAGTAGAAAAGCAAATTGGCGGATAACTGCAAGCTGAAATTGGCGTGTATTACTTGAAGAGATCAAACAATTATTGTTTTTTTTTTTTTTTTGAAAAACTTGTATGCTACAGCTAACTGTGTATGTTACTTTTCAGGGTAGAATCAATCGGGCTACACTTAATTGGATTGCATAAAGCTATCTATTAATTCCTAGAGATATATGGGGCATATTAAAGCATTATATACAAAATTCTGGAGGAAAGACGGCAAAATGAATAATCGCATTTATGACCTATTTCCTCTGTTTTGGGCAAAACTACAAGGCAAGACATTTCTTGCAACAAAATGAAGAGCTCGATTTCAATCCGTAGTACACCGTAATTCTAGCGAAAGGGAAATAACTCTTGGGTCACTACTCATTATACGACACATAGCCAACATAAAGGATCAACCACTAACATCAATATGTCGTGGAAAAACTATTAATCAGCAACCAGTTCATGGACTCTTTGCAAAATCTAATGATAGGTGTAAAAGCAGAAGTTCACATAAACAAAGAAAAAGTCCTTGAAAAATGGAGTCGTACGTCAAAAATTGAACTGACTTAGAAGAAAACATACGTGTGTGGCATGAAATTGGAGGCGAAAGACAACTTTCACTTTAGTCTTCTCCAGCTTCCACTTTGATATCCTCGACATTATTCCACGCCTGGACTAAACATCACCTGCCAACACTGACACAACCACATATTTCAACATAACACCAAAACTGCAAACAAGACATTCCATGCAATGCAAACAGTGAAAACCCCGTAACAGAAACTAACTGCTAATGTTTTAACCAGATCAATGGATCAAATAAGAAAATCAAAGACCATTCAGTTAGAGAATGTATTAAGTCGAGAACAAGCAATAACTTCGTCATTCTAACTCAAGAACCAATCTTAATCTGGAGAATTCAAATTCGAATTCCGATTGAGAAAATATTAGTCTCACTGTGGAGAACCTGCTAGCTCATTGACATCAATCAGGCAATCCATCAATTTTATTCATCAGCATTAAATGCAAACTGCAAGAAAAACAATCACCAATAAAGGGAAACACAGATCTTTTGAAAATGAGACAGAGAAATCCAAATCATAATAAAAGAACAACATTTAAGCATAAATTTAGCTAAAAGTAGAAAAACGCCTTTGGTGGAAACATAATGGTCTTCTTAATCACTTCTAAATCCATTCATTAACAATAAAGAAGCAAACTTTAAACAAAGTCGCCTAAAAATTAACTAAATCCGAACCCCACAAAAACTCCAAAATATTCTTGCCCGCAACACACAGATTCAATCAAAAATCCAAGAAGAAACTTACTCGAAACCTAAAGGCAGAATCTTGAAAATGCTTAATAAATTCAGCTCAAGAAACTTTAATTGCTCCCGAAAAGTTCAGCAAGAAGAGAAAAATCTAGTAAACCAATAAACAAAAAAGAGAATAAACAGTAGCAATAATGCCATTTCCCCATTTCTTGCCACAAAATAATAGAAATCTCTACATACAAACAGTATGTAATTAAAAATTTATTACAATTAAAAATGTCACTTACTTCTCATGCAATACGAAAATGTCAGTAACATTTCACACTTGAAAGAGCTAGCAAATCATTTTCTCCATCATTTATACTCATAAGAACGATAGATTAAAACTTAACACTCCTTAATATGATGTTGGATTATCTACCTAATCATGGATCTGAGGTGGGGCAGCTTCAAATGCAAGTAAAAGAGGGAACCCCAAAAATAAAATTTGAAAGGAAGAAATCAAAAATGGAATCTTTGTGGAGAAGTGAAGTGAGTGGCGGTGGGCTGAAAAATTGAATCTTGAAAATTGAAATATTATGCATTCGAAATGCAGGAAAATGAAATTCTTGCGAGTAAAAATTTCATCTTTATTAGTATTAAAAATTCATTTGCAAATCTCAGATTAATTTGAGGTGAAAAGTAGAGATTATGAAAAGGAGGGAAAAAATCCTGCCAAAAGCAAATGACGAAGTAATTAATTTTGGGATTTTTCTAACATTTTTGGTGGTTTACAGCTTTCCAGTTTTTTATACATTTGGTTGAATTATTACGATGTTACGAAAAAGCCCCTTGAATAGTCACGGATGTCCGTCGAAGAAGAAATCACTCAGGAGGATATTTTAGTAAATTATGCACGGTCCTGGTTGACTTCATGTGTTATATATAGATCTACCAATACTAACTTTTTCCCTTTTTTTCTTTTTCATTTTATTACAGCGAAGATATTGTGGAAAATTTAGGACATGCTAACAAAAAAGGATTAATTATTTAAATTGCAGTAGTTTTTTCTTTTTAATTATTTATAATTTTTTTACAAAATATACGTGTCCAATTATTTAAAAAAGGACTTTTGCCTTAGGATTAAATTTGTGGATGACACTCTCCAGTTTAAGCAATTAAAGGTAATATATTTAATTTTATAAAAATTTAAAAGATTTCATATTTGATTACCAAAAAAAAAGATTCCATATTTGATTTTTTTTTTTTTTTTGAGGTAAGATTTCATATTTCACTAAAACAGTAAGGGTGTGTTCATTTGGAGTGAAAACGAGGAAAAATGAAGTATAATATTATTTTACTTCCTTATATCTTGTTTGGTTTCGATTTAAGAAAAATCCGGACATGAGGCATAAAATTTCGGGCAGCCACTTTTCCCTTGCCAAGAGTATAAATTTATACCTCCAAAATGAAGGTATAATATTATATCTCCCATGTGTTTCATATATTTCCTCCTTTATCCATCAATTTCATCTCAAGTAAATAAGATATAAATATTGTGGTCTCCGTTTGAGAGTATAAATAAGTATATTATCCCTCCAACCAAATAGAATATAAAACTTGTAGTCTCCATAATGAAATATAAATTTATATTTCATAATATTATCCCTCCATTTAAGAGTATAAATTTATACTCTCAAGTGAATACATCCTAAAATTAACATATACTGTAGTAATATTTTTTTACAGTGAACTCGATAAATAATTCATGTGAGAGCATCACGTTTGTATTAAGTATGGTCAAAAAGTGAACAACAAACCTTACTAACCACCAATATATTATATTGTCTTCACTAAATTAATAAAACAATATTATTTTTCAGATATGTAAAATTAACTTGTAAATGTCTTATATCAATAATTATGAGATGCAGTGATCAGCATTCAAACGTGCATACACTATTTAAATATGTAACAACTTTTTTTTCATATGACTTATCTTTATGTTGGATGTTTAATTATTGTAGTATTTAATATAAGGGTAGTGTTATTTGGTCACCCTGTGACCGACCACACAATCTAAAAATAATAATATAGGTTTTGAAAATGGAAATATACCCTAATTGGGAAACATAAACCCTAAGGGGGAATGTGATTATTTCTATTTTTACAATCAACTTTTCTTTTTTTACGCGTGTGGCTGACCATCGTGTGACCAAATATCATTACCCTTAATATAATTGTTGTTTAAATCATATACCCCATTATGCAATACTTTCTTGGCAATTTAGAGATAACAACACGATACATACCAAAATAGGTGACAACCAGCTACATCTCAACCTCAAAAATCAAAGCTTTATAAGTCTAGTTTATCACATTTGATTTCTGATCGGTTAGCACGCATTAAAGTGAGAATTTACTTAATGCACATCAAATAAGTATCAGTTGCAAGCTCACACAATATACAAAAAATATGATGGACATGGAATTGTGTTGTAACACAATTGAATTTAATAATTTTGTATGAAAAATATTTTCTAACTTATACACGAATATATATTTGTAATTTTGGGTAAAAAAAGTCAAATAAGAAAGATTTGTCAGTACAAGTTCTAAAATTTATACTATATTTTTAATTTGATAGTTGTTAAAATTGTTATAATGTTCAGTTATTCATATTTTCATGCAATAATTAAAGATAAAAAGCATACCTATTTTTTAATAGAGTGCCACACGCGCTAAAAATGATAATATAGGTTTTGAAAATGGAAATATACCCTAATTGAGAAGCATAAACCCTAGGGGGAAATGTGATTATTTTTACTTTTACAGTTAACTTTCTTTTTTTTCACGCGTGTGATTGGCCATAGTGTTTCCGAATATCGTTGCTCTTTTTAATATACTTATAATTTTTAACGATTTATGACACTTACTCAGAAACCGAACAAATACATAACAAAATAATGATCGAAGTGGTCTAAATAGTTGCCCCCTTAAGCACGTGCATATGACAGGAAATGATCAACAAAACATTGAAAATTCTTATGCAATCATCTTATTTTTGGTCCACACCACTAGAGAGATCCATCGCTATTTGTCCTTTTTTTTTTTTTTTTGCTTTTTACATAATATGAGAGATATGAAAACAAACACAAATCATTGATGTAAAATACGTAAATGATATGATGTATAGGATAATATATTTTCAAGTTCAATTGAAATTATACTTGTTTCTTTACATGTATTAATTAAATGAAATAAAATGAATAATATGAAAGCATGCATGAAAGATCATGTCACCCCATTAATTGTATCAAATGTTTGGACGGTATTCTAATTAAATGATAGTATTAGATAGAAAGAGATAATTTCTATGATTTAATTATTACAGTTTTGTTAGTGTATCATTTAACTAATACTAAAAAATGTTAATTGATAGTACAATAAATTCGATTGAATTAAATGCACTACGGATGGTCGATAAAAAAGCCATCATAATGTTGGAAAGGTTGAATGTAAAATCATTTCGTATAGGGTAGATAATTGCAAATAATTGTTACTGTTTAATTAGCAACACCACCAATTACAAAAATAATAATTCTGTTTTGTCATATTGACATTCGTAAAAAATAAAGTTATTAAGCTGCCTGCATCGCGGCTCGAACCCGGCGTCTCGAAGGGGTTTCAAGACCGCAGCAGCTCGAGACACACGTGTTGGAGAGAGGCGCGGCTCGAGACCGACTCGAGCAGCGCGTGTAGCGCACGCGAGCAATCGAAACAAAATAATATAAATGACTGGCGCGTGCATTGCACGCGGCTAACGTTAAAAAATTTTAATGCAACGGGAGAATTTCAACGGCCGAAAAACGGCTAAAATGCTCGAGCGAGGAGCGAAGCTGCTCGGGCCAAACAATATGCCAACGACTTGGAAGTTGTCTCCAGGGATACAAGATTCATGACGCCGAAGTAGCTCCATGTTGACATGATGATGGAGGAGGAGGTGAAGCAACGTCGGGGATGAGCGTAGTTTTTTTTCGTAATTTTTAGTTTTATGTAATTTTTTATTTTTAATTAAGTAGTGTTTTTTTTATGTGTGCGACATGTAATTTTCCAATTTTCAAATATTAATAGAAAATTCTATTCAAATTTTGCAAAAATATATGCTTTATGGAATATTTCTTGTGTGCGATTTAGGCAGAAATAAATTTGTACACGGATTAATTTTGGAAATTCGTTTTGGCTCTTTTATTGATATGGACTTATTTGTGGAAAAATTATGATGACAAAATACTTCACGTCAAGAAAGAAATTCGGGTACATATACCGTATATATATATAATCAATATAATTAGTCTTGGAATTATGACTGTTTATTTGATGTGACTTTGGCCTACTATATTTCTTGATTTTTTTTTCAACTTTCAATCATGAACACACTACATGTCAATAATGTTCTCTTTAAGTGTGCTCACAAATTGAATACTTTCTCAAATTACACATATTAAATAATTGGAGAAATTTATCTATATAAAACCTCATTAATTAATATTATAAATAAATACATATATATAATTAATTATCAAATTACAAAAAACATTAAAGAAAGATAAAAATATACTCCCTCCGTCCTACCGAATACGACATGTTTTCCATTTTGGGACATCTCACTATACTTGGCATGTTTTCTTTAAAGAAAATAATTAGTTTATATATATGACCCACCATCCCATCTAAACTCTACTAACCTACTCCCACTACACACTCAACTATCTCATCTATAACTTTATTAGCATTATAAAATATTGCATTCACACTACACTATACACTTTCTTTATATCCAATATCATTTTTCTTAGTCTCCGTGCCCATATGAATTAGGCCGTATTCAGCGGGACGAAGGGAGTAGTTGTTTTACTACTTTCTATAAAATAGGACACTTATTAAAAATTAAGAATAAAATCATAATGAGACACTTAGAAAAAAAGGAGGGAGTATCATTTTTTTTAGCATGTGTGATCAACATAAATATCACGAATTAGAAAGTGGGAGTAGAATTATTATTTTTTAGATTAAAAATAGTTTCATTAATCAACTAGAATCATTAAGAACAACATTCTAAAGTCAGGAAGGCCAACTATCATAAAAACAAAATAGTGGAAACTATATCTCTAGCAAAACGAGAAAGTTCATGAGCCATTTTATTTGTTTCTCGACGGACATGACTCACCGACAATACATTAAGCTCTTAATTAACTATAGCAAAAAGAATCAAACATTTTTTTTTAAAATAGAGATGTATCATGCCACGTGGCAACCAGACAAATATGTTTGGCTGGCATTATTTTTCTTATCTCTTTTGTTTTAAAATTATGGGGAAATTCATAAACGTGGTCCTCAAGCACTTGAGGGGACCAGATTGTTTTCGCCTTTAGTTTATCTTACTTCATTTTTTGTAAATTTTGGGAAATAATAATTTCAACAAATTTTGCAGCTGGCTTTTTTTTTTGGGGTCCAACTTTTTAAATGCCAAAACATAAAAGAGTAATTTTTTATAGCCTATTTATAATTCACACTCTTTTACATACCAAAAATCTTTAAAAGATTAATATACCCTCAAACTTACAAAATAATAAAATAAAAGTTAAATAAAAAAACAACAAAAAAACAAAATAAACCCTACCCCCACCCACCCGCCGTCCCCATCCCTCTCTCTCCCCCAAATCGGTCCCCCCACCCAACAATCTCCCCCTCTCTCTCCCAAATCGGTCCCCCCACCGCCGACCTCTCTCTCTCTCTCCATCTTCATCGTGACATCTCCTCATCCTCCTCCTCGTGACATCGTGACATCTTCGTCGTGAACGGAAGAACATGAGCAACCGCCGCCGCAATGAGTCACCGTCGACGTCCTCCGGCAAAGAGGAGGAAAATTCGAATTTTCGAGTCCCAATTCCACCGGTTAGTGCCCTTTCTTTTTTCGAAATTCATGCTTAAGTCTTCGATTGAGAATGCATGTATTTTAGTTTTTACATGTTAGAAATTGTTATATGTTAGAGTTAGTTTTCGACAATGTTTTTGGTGTAATAGAGTTGGAGATTTTTGAATTTGTTCGTGTTGGGTAGTTCGACATTTGCTGTGTTGGTTTTGGTGTTCTTACGGGTTCGATGGAGGTGGGGAAGACGACGGCGAAAGAGCTCTGGCGTGCTCACGATGGGCTTCCCATCGTGAGGTCACGTTGAGGTTTCCATCGCCCAATCACGATGACACTCTATCGTGAGCTCACGATGGAAACCTCAGCGTGACCTCACGATGGGAAGGCCATCGTGAGGTCACCGAGAGCTCTTTCCCTTATCCTTCATCTTCTTGTGTTTATGTTGGTTTGTTGAATTATAACACGTTACCATGCACTTATACTTGGTTTTATTGATTTTGTAGGAACATTATGAATTTATTAGACCCGCCATGTTGTACTCGTCTCCTAAAGTAAATCTTTACATGAGGGTAGACGTGTTTGATGAGATTAGACGAGTTCTATTTGAAATATCCGGTGATCATCAAACCGAGAATTTTCTAAGAACCGGTGTTGTTGGGCGGTTGATTGATGCTAGAAGAAATCAGAGTGCAAGTAATGCGCTAAATCTAACAATAGCCCGACAGTTGCAAGGGGTTGGTGCTAATCGGGTACCAGAGAATGAGCTTTGGTTTTATCTTGGTCATACGACCCTTCGTATGACAGCAGTGGAATATGCTCTCATCACCGACCTTCACTTTGGAAACTCTACATTTAATCCTTATGCAGTTCATGTACCTCCTAGAACTGGCATTCACTACAGATTTTTCAACGGCCGAGAGATAAAGACAAATGAGTTGCGCGACGCCTTCAACAGAAAACAACTTGGGAGAGACATCGATGACTATTTGAAGGCAGCCAACTTGCTTATTTACTATTATTTCCTCCTATGTCGGGATAAACCCACCATAGAGGATTGTGCATGGACTTTAGTTGAAGACTTCGAGGCTTGGGATGCCTTCCCATGGGGCTCGTACACCTGGGGAGCACTATGTCACTATGTGTACAACGCCCAGACAGTCCCCAAGGACTACCACCTCTATGGTCCGGTTTGGGCTCTACAGATTTGGACTTATGAGATGATTCCGGTGTTGGGAGGTCGATGTGGAATCAAAGATCACATCGAGAGAGTGCCCCGGTGCTTGATGTGGGCCACAAGAGTGATGAAAGTTGATTTCAGTCAATTCTTCGATAATATACGGGTACATTTATAATCTTATAATGTTTTTCATTCATTCAATGATGCACTCTATATTAGTTTCTAAAATTCTAATATTACCTTTTCATTACCTTTGCAGCTTCAGGTATTGGAAAATTTTGAAGCTACGGAAGCAGAGCGTTATGAGTATTACATGCTGAGCTTCGAAAATGGAGACCCTTTTGATGTTCGATATATACCTCCCAAACAAATTGCTTCCAGAAATAACCCGACTACAAAGAATGACAAACAGAAGACTATGGGAAAGTTGAAGCAGTTAGCAGCACGGGTGGTCCGTGGTGACCCGGCACGACAGGTGTCGAAGCGTCGTCGGGAGGGTACCCCACCACCTCGCCGTTCACCACCACCTCCTAGTTCACCACCTCGCAGTTCACCACCTCCTACTTCACAGTGGGGGCCCTCGGGAGAGCCAGACAGGGTTTGTTGTTTGCACGGACGACCATGCCCCCTCCATGATGAGGGCACGAGCAGCAGGTGGGACGAGATTGAGCGCCGGTTGAGGAGTGTTCTGGACGACGAATCTGACAACGGCTTCCTTACTAAACTGACTCGGAAAATGAGTCAGTTTTTTGTTATGAGGCGCCCAGACAGTCCTCCACAACAGTCCAATAGGAGTCGTAGGACGGCATTGGACGCGGCCCGTCACTCTACCTCGGCATTTGACGCTCAGATGCGGACTGGTAGGATCGACAGGACTGGGATCCGGCCCGTCACTCTAGTGCTGCAGGTTTTGGTCACATGCAGACCTCTCCAGTTCGGCCCCAACAACCTCCAGTTCAGCCCCAGCACTCTCCAATGCGGTCACACCATTCTGCAGTTGGGTCCCACCATGACGAGAGGCAGACTTCCCGCCGCTCTGAGCCGGTGCCTTTCCAGTACTCTCACCGGCAGACTTCCCAACACTCTGAGCCGGTGCCTTCTCGTTACTCTCGCCGGCAGACTTTCGACCACTCTGCGCCGGTCCCTCTTCACGACTTTACGGCTCCTTCTCGGCAACCTCAAATCGGTGTTACAGTCCGTGATGAGCCGTTTCAGCAGTTTGGGCCGTTCCAAGCCGATCAGGAGGCGCAGTCCTCACAGTAGATTGGTCAGGACTTGTTTGCCCAGCTCTTTCGCCCGATGCCGATGTCGACCCCTTACGAGACAGTGCAGCAGCCCATTCTAGAGACACCGCAGCAGCCTATTCACCAGACGACGCAGCTGCTCCCTTACCATACACCTTTGCAGTTGACCTATGGTCCGAGTGAGCATCAAGGTTCCAGCTCACACACTCCCCAGCAGTGCATTGTAGATGATCCGGTTAATGAGGATGATGCTCAATATGAGGAGCCGGATCAGGAGGGTGGTGGTGAGGTGGTAGGTGATGTTGCATTGGGTCCTCGGGAACGTAGACCGCCTGCTGCTCTCCGCACCCCTTTTCAGGGTGCAAGACAAAGTAGAATGGAGAGGTTGAGGATGATGTATAGTGACTTTAGGCGGCATGGATATGAGTGTTATGTGCCTGTGTTTGAGACGGGTTATCGTCTAACAAACCAATTCTTTGATCGGGTGGAGGATCCGAAGGAGGACTTCCATCAAGATGTAATGGACCTCTACGTGCTTTCGGTTCGCACGAGGATCCGAGTGCATAACCGGACTGCTCCAAATATTGGGCCAACTAACACGATCATTATCGGCACTCAGTTACTTGTAAGTTTTTAATATATATTCTTTATATTCTACTATAAATATTTAAAAATGATATTAATCTTGTATGTTGTCAATTTGATAGCAAGTTTTGCGTGCCGAGCTGCAACTCCTACATCCGAAGGATACAGAATTCAAGCATATTAAGGGGAAGCCCACATATAAGGGTTGGGAGATGCATCCGGGATTACATGACATTGTGCACGGGTTAGACTATCCAAATGTCGTTCCATGGTCGAATTGCAAACATGTAAGTGTTTATGGTGATATATATTTCAAGTTTCTAACCATTCATTATTGATTTAAATTATTCTATTTTTGTATTGAAACAGATCTGCGCTGTGTGTAATGTCTTTAAGAATCATTGGGTCATGATTCGGATAAGTATTGCTGATTGGATGGTTGAGTTGTACGACTCAATGTCACACGAATATGATCAGGAAAGGGTCGCGCCTATTGATTATGAGCTCAAGCCCATTACTCGTCTCGTTCCTTGTCTACTAGCTCTCTCAGGCTATTGGACTAACAATGCAACAATGACGAAACGAGATAGTGAAATGAAGCTTTTGAAGATGCCGATCAAAGACCAGTTTGCCCAGACAGACAGTCACAGTTGCGGCCCCTTTGCATGCATATATTTGGATCGTTTGATTAGTAGTAAGCCGAGACACTGGGGGAACATCACCGAACGCTACATTCAAAAATATCGGTGGCTCGTAGCGACTAGGATTTATTGGCTTGCTGTACTTGACAACGTCTAGTTTTATTAGTTTATTGAGTTTATGATGTTTGAAACATGTATTTGGATCTTATTTTTATGGTAGTTCCTAGTTTATTGACTACATGAATGAAACAGTAGTTTTGAGCAGGTAAACCCCTAAACTCTCGGGTCTGGTCACGATGATAATGCCATCGTGACCTCACGATGACAACACCATCGTGAGCTCACGATGGTGTTGTCATCGTGAGGTCACGATGCCAGGGCAGTCCTGAGGTCACGATTAATACAACCGTGAGCTCACAATGAGGACGCTAAACCCCGTCGTGATGTTAGGATTTTTGACTAATTATTGTGTTTTAACCCGTTATATTATTTGGTACGTGTTAAATATGTTCTACTTAACATTGAAATACATCAACAAATGAAAAATTTCACATTTAAACACACACTTATAGTGTTAGCGAGGTGTGTGACACAATAATGAATACATTACTATATGTTACATATACAATGACTCTTGCATTTGATAAACAATACACCTCTAACAATAACCCATTTAGTGTTTCTTTGATATAAAACCGCAAAATATGATGTGCAAATGTTTGTTAAGACATAATATAAACATTACAACACTAATTAATCATTATTTTAGACGTAATTGTTCCTGTTTATTAGTTCACGACAAGATAAAAATATCATCGTGAACCTGGTCGTGAGAATGTCATCGTGATCACGATGTACTCATCAACGTGACCACACGATGGCATTAACATCGTGACCTCACGATGAAATCGTCATCGTGAGCTCACGATGATAATGCCATCGTGAGGTCACGATGATAATGCCATCGTGTGGTCACTTTGGCGTGGTCATCGTGACCTGTCCAGAAACTCGAAAACAATTAACATTCAAATTCAAGTTACCATCGCATAAAACGAAACATCAAATTCAACACAAATTTTAGTACAAATTCATACAGAACCAAATCACCAAATAAAGTCACCAAATAGAGCCGTGGAGGGTGACGCACCATCGTCCGCTACTTTATTTCGGGCCTCAAGTTCTGGCGGCAACCAAGCAGTGTCCCTTAGGATCAGCACTCGACATCTAATAATTTCCCGTGTCGACTCCATCACCTCAAAGATCACGGCATCATCTATTTTGAGGTCGAAAGTGCGTGTGAATTGTTTCCACCCTGCATACTCAAACTTCGGTTTCTTCAAAGATCCAAGGTACATCAACTGACATTCGGTTCCATTATGATTGGCAACCAGTGGCACATCCGCAGGAGGAAGTTTACCGACAATATGTGCTGGTATATGCTATACTGCACACAAAACATTGATTAAAAGTCATACCAAACAAATTAATTATTTGTTTAGTGGTACAAATTCTTACCAAATGCCAAGGGGCCGAAACATGTGACTTGGCTAGGATAACATCAAAAAAGGGCTTGTCTCCTGATAGGAAGTTCAAGTTTGAATCGGATGGGTTGGTCGACATCTACAACCATCCAAATGCGACAAAACATAAAGTGAAGACAAACATCAACATCAACATCAACCAATTAAATTCAATAATTTGCCACATTTTACATAAATCGAACATCATTATCAACATCAACATCTCCAACCAACTTCAACAATTGACACATAAAACAACATCTTCGAAATTCAACATAGCAAACCGAATTAAAAAACAACATATATCGGACATAAAACAAAAGATAATTTCATAACTTCGAAGAAACGTACCTCTAATCGGAAACGAGCGGTGGGGGCGGCGGCGGTGGCGGTGGACAAGAGAAGCGGAGGTATTGAAAAGAGGGAAGAGGGAGATAGGAATGAGATAATAATGATATATGTTGGATATTGGTGGAAAAGAAGGTAATGTACGTATGGTTGAAATAAAAAGTTTGAGATTCTGTAGTACTTTATAAGGAAATCTGGATTCATCACGATGAGATCACCATCGTGAGGTCACGATAGGAGTGACCATCGTGAGGTCACGGCTGTTCCTTCATCGTGACTTCACGATGGCTCGTCGTGACCTCACGTTGCAGATACCATCGTGAGGTCACGATGGTTTTGTCATCGTGATCAAGACAGAGACACACCAAAAATCATCCATGTATGCAAATAATACCTGTCTCAAAAATTCTGAACATAATAACAGATATTAAAGGTTTAAAAAGGTCAATACAATGCCATAAACTCAACAAGTTATGTTACTCCTATATTTCATCTTCAATTGGGTTAGGACATGCTCTAATATCATGACCCTCACGACGACAATTGCTACATCTTTTTTCCTCCGGCGTCGTTGACTTGATTCTACACCCCCAAAATCATGAAAATTTTGTTCATCCTCTGTTTGTTGGAGAGGGATATTCAAATCGACTCCACCAGAGGAATAGATGTCGAGCATTTTTTTCTGTTGTGCCCAGATCCACCACACCTTGAGCAAACTTGAGGACGGCGTGCTCTCGTGCCTTCAACTGCTGACCGAGCACGACTCGTTCTTGGACGACCGGCCTGACGTACATCTTCTGGAGGATAAACCCTAATTGATTTGATCTCCGGCGGCACATTCCACTCATCGGGGTGTGGTATTTGATTGATATGCTCAGCATAAGTCTGTCTTAGGCCGTCTTGTTTGAAATATCTATGTACGAAATCGTACACGTTCAAACCAATGCCGGCTCGCCTGTTAAAATAGGAAAAATAGAATTAATTACATACAAAATGAATATAAAAATACTAGAAAATTATAACAAATAATATAGATTTTACCTTATAGCGTCAGCAGCATGCTTACATGGAATCCTATCCTCATCGAAGACACGACAATCACACGTTCAATTTTGAAGATCCACTTCATATTGTTGATTATCTTCGTCTACTTTATAAACATGGTCGGTGATTGCTCGAATAGGAAGATGGAGACTCGCTTGCACAGATAGAGAAAGCTTGTTGAATGTAGTGAAAGTCAACACATGATCTCTCGATTCAGCATCAGTACGCCGCTCGTCAAACCAATCCCCCAATGTGTGGCGAAATGTTTCAAGTAATGAGCACACTGGTAAACGCCTTCCCCACCACAAAACACTGTTCACGGATTCGACAGCATTGGATGTCAGTAATCCATAGCGCCGCACAGGACATTTTGGCCTAGCCCACCTCTCTGGTCCAATTTGAGAAAGTCTTCTGTGAGCACCATTAGGACTTACAGTGTACAACAATTCAAAAAAGTTTTCAAACACTTCGTGGCGATAACTAAATGCTGCTTCATAAAAGAGTGTGGCCACAGTTTTGCCGTATGGGGTCAAATTTTTCTGCAGATGGTGATAGCACAATCCGTGGAACGCATTTGGATAGACGGTTCGAACTGCATTCCTAATGCTCTTATGTTGGTCGCTCACTATCAACAAATCTTCGGGTGGATTGAAGCATTTGCGTAGGTTATAGAGAAAATAAGTCCACGACTCATCGTTCTCTATCGGACCAATGCCAATTGCAAGCGGAAACACTTGCTCGTTCCCATCCTTCGTGCATGCAACAAATAAGGTTCCTTTGTTTCTACCCTTAAGATGAGTCCCGTCTACTATGAGCACAGGGCGAAGACACTGCTCAAATGCTCTAATACACTGTCCAAGGGCAAGGAACATGTGACAAAACATTCCTTCACTAGTCGTCTGCAAGTTGTATACAGTCCCAGGATTACGTTGTTTCAACAAATACAAATACGACGGAATCTTCTGATATGATGAGGGGAAGTCACCGTACATTCTCTCTATCGCTAGTTGCCTTGTTCGGACGGCAAAGTTGTATAACATTTGAACGCCGTATCGCATGCGCATCTCTGTCATCATCTCCTTAGGCCTCAGAACGACCTTCTCATCTATCAATTTCTTAGAAAAATAAAATGCGGCCACCTCGCTACTCACCGACCTTGCACGTGCATCACGGTTCAAATCTGATCGGCAACTATGCTCCAATGTCAACTTAGTAATCCGAAAAAAAGTTGCACATTCCGTAGCACACAACCTAAACGTGCAATTCTTTCTACCACTCCTACATAGGTACACTGCACGGTTCGAAGCGGAGCGATCGGTCTTACACTCCACAAAGTGCTCCAAATGATACATTCCTACAGCTATCCTTAACTCTTGCACTGATCGAAATATCGATCCTACCTCGAGACTACCATTGATGACGATAGGCCGCTCAACCCACGCCAACGGTATTGCGCTTTCAATGTCAGGATGTGGAATGATCCAATTGTGCTGTGTACGCTCATGCTCAACCTCATTTTCTGATTGATGGTCCGATGAAAAGTGTCGCTGCCCCATGAGCCTATCCATTTGTGCCGGCTGTCCAATCCAAGCATAAAACTCTTCTTTCAATGATTCAAGCAAATCTTTACGACGATCTTCCTCATCATCTTCGGATGTAGACACCGCTTCATCCTCCTCATAATCTTTATCATATTCATCATCATCACCATCGTCACTATCATCTTGTGCACCCGAGGTGCTACCTCTCACATTAACTTCGGGGGCGGAGTTCCCGCGGTTTTCAATCACATAAACTTCATGATCTTCTTTAGGGTCCGCTAACCATCGAAGTAATTCTAAATCGCCCTGCAATAGCACTTTTGCTTTCATGCCGTTAATGGTTGTGAGGTACCATAACACATATTCGGTCTCCTTCCCACCATTCAAACCCTCTCTAATGAGTTCCACAAGGTTAGCATGATTAATCGTGCCGGGGTCGATGTAGATAACAAATAAATCCCCGTCCATATATGTCGATCGCTCCCAATGACCGCCGTGATATATAATAATACGGCGTAAAGACATTTGAAATTAAGAAAATATACAAAAATGAAGTGTAAACAATCAATGAAAATACTTGTTTATCACACATCTGTGCTGGTCATGAGGTCACGATGGCAGTTGTCACTGTGACCTCACGAATCGTGACCTCACGATGGTGATCACCATCGTGAACACGGTGAACTTGTCCATCATGACCATAGCAGAATTCGTGTGCTTAGCTTAGAACTAGGTATTTCAACTTCTTTTAACCCCACGATACCATGAAGTTTTTAATTTAAGACACCATTATATGAACAAAATAACATATTTCATGACATAAGATGAAACATATCTTGTATTATACTTTCAAAAACCCTAATTTCACCCTAACAATAATCCTAATTTCAGCAGCAACTTATATCAAATGAACAAACATTATACATATTATGCTTACCTTTGTATGAAGTAAGGAACGCCACGGAGCCCCCGTTGATGCTTTCGTTCTTCTTGGGCGAGATCTTGGATGCTTGGTTTTTTTTTTGTTTTTTGGGTGTATGTTTGTTGATTGTGTTTTGAATGTGAGGTTATGAGTTTGAATGAGGATTATTCTTCCCCATTACTACCACCACCAACCTCAGTGGCTTCATTTATTACCTAGTACACCCGAAAATATTCACCAAATCGAATGTGCAGATACATTAATGAGTTTCGCATGCATCAGTCGTGGTCACGATGGAAGTGCCATCGTGACCACACGATGGGACTGCACCGTGACCTCACGATGGGATTTCCATCCTGAACAACCCATCGTGACATTCCCATCGTGACCACGTGCGCAGTCAAAAGTATGACACGGTTGACTTTGAAAACTAAGGGTATTTTAGTACTTTTACAGGATTTTAGTATACAAAAGAGTGTGTTTTAAAGATAGGCTATAAAATAAGTGTTTTTTTATATTTTGGTATTTTTTTGTTAGTTTCCTCTTTTTTTTTATCGTATGCCATCACTATTTTGACTTTAAAAATAAGTATTTTTTCTCGGACCACCCTTATATGTTCATCTTTGTAATATCTAACCTAGTTAGGTTTTTTGCCGATTTCTTCTTTGAAATTAAATCTTAAATGTCGGATTTTTGGATTCAAGTTGATGAACTCTCTTACGTTATTGATATATCGTGAAATTTAATTTAGATGTGTGACATGATATATGTCGTTAAGAGGTGCATTACACCGTGTATTTTTTTGAAGAACAATAATCATACCGATCGAATTACAAAAACAACGACTCCTATAATGTTTTAGTATAATTTAATTAGTAAGTCAATTAATGACCGAAATTGAAAACTGACCCTAGTATTATACTCTAATACACTTTTATTTAATTCTGGTTCATCAACATTAACGAATGATATTTAATTTTGGGAATGTGCTAATAATTTTTTTTTGAAGGAAGAATTAATAATTTAAAAAAATTGTTTTGGAATCATTCAATAACTGAAATTCCAATCCATAAATTATTTTGACTGATTGGGATGTTTGAAGCCGCATGAACTTGGACAGCACTCATAGGGGCCAATTATTATTATTATTATTATTATTATTATTATTATTATTATTATTATTATTATTATTATTATTATTATTATTATTGCACGGCCTCACTGTAATAAGTGAATTTTGGTTGATAGTACAAATTAAACCAAAAACATGATTAATGCATGTGTATTTCGGATAAAATTCATTTTGATGCAGTAACCCACAAATGATAGCATTTAATTAGACGAGTTGATTAAATTATTTCAGTTACTAATCAATCATAAAAATGATTCATGAATTCAAAGCAAAATCTGGCTATTAAGTAGAGGTGTTCACGGGCCCGGTTCCGGGTCGGAACTGGCCCGGAACCGCCGGTTTCGGTTCGGGAATGTTGGAACCTGAACCGGCCCGCCATAGTCACGGTTCCGGTTCGGAACCGGCCCGCGTAGTTACGGTTCCGGTTCCGGTTCCAACCCGCCGGTTCCGGGCCCGAACCGTCTAAAGTTTTTATTTATTTTTTATTTTTTTAATCATTGAAAATATAAATTATATTGTATTTCAAACTCATAATCTTCAATATAATGTATAGAATCGATATAAAACAAAATATATCTTCATTTATACAATGTGTGATAAATTAAAAACCTTATATTTTCACACGGTTCAACGGTTCCGAACCGGAACCGCTGGTTCATATTTGAACCTTATATAAATATTTATTTTCTTTTTGGTCTTTTTCATTCCATTTATCGTTATAATTGTCATTTTTTATTTCTAAAACATACAATTAACATGAATTAATACAAAACATATTTTAAAACTAAAAAAAGAAAGAAAATAATAAAAATTCGTTGGAACCGCCGGTTCACGGTTCCTAGCCATTTGAACCGGAACCGGCCCGTCCTACATACGGTTCCGGTTCGGAACCGGCCCGTTGACTACGGTTCCGGTTCGAAAACCGTTGACCACGGTTCCGGTTCAGGTTCGAACCCGCCGGTTTTGGTTCGGATGAACACCTCTACTATTAAGCTGGCTCGAATATATCATTCGATTAAGTGTTTTTGTTTATATCTTAACATTTATAATTAATCAAATTAATTTGAATGAAATAAATAATGGAACGGGATATTCGCACTTTCACACCTTTCTCTTTACGTGTCTTTAAATTTTAGTTACTTAGTTTTGGCATTGTGAGGTCACTATATATGTCAAACTGAATAAGACATTTCATGCTTACGAACTCACCTTTTAAGATATGATGTTGGGGGTTAGAAGATATAATTAATAAGTTAATAGATCAAATTAAAATAAATCCTTTCTTGAGTTATTAAATAGAAATCGACTTAATTGAGAACATATCGATCCCTATCAAGAATTCAACATGAGGTAGTTATTATCAGTTGGCATTATTTATTTTCAAATTTCACACACACACAATTCAAATTTCCGATCTTTAAATTGAAAGATGAACTTCTTACTAAGTGAATTGTACTACCAAATCATCAATATATATCATGTTCTACAAATGATATATATTGATGATTTGGTAGGCCTACTCGCCTCGGATATATGTAGTATGTGTGTTTCTTTCACGTATAGTATACAAGCTTCTCGAACTAAACATTACTAGATTTTTAGATTTGAAGTGTTGTTTATCAAATGATTTATTCTACAATACAAACGATTTTTATTCTCACACAACGTATTGATCATACCAAGTTAAAATTAGTATTTGGACTTCGATTTTTCCTTAAAATCTCAATATTTTAAAGGGAAAAAAAAGAAAGAAGCATAATTTTACTCAAAAGAAAAGGAGCCAAGCACAAAATGTCCATCATGGAGCCATAATATATATGTCATCTCATAATTAATTAGATACATAAAGACTATGTTTACATAATTAAACAAATTAATACCACCATAAATTGTTACATGGAGTTTCACACCGTGAAATCCGATCTCGAGAATACAAGAAAAGAGAAAACATTCACAAATTAATCTAAAATCAAACAATTAAATTAAAATAAAAAAGGGATAAACTGATAAGCAGAAACCCAAACAAAATCACTTACATATATTCTCACAATTAAGTTATTAATACATATCAAGAATTTGCAGAAGCAGTCTTTGGATGAATTTTCTTGAATTTGAACATGGAAAAGCAGTCACTCCCAGAATCAGAGCTCCCACTTTTCTTATCATCTTTATTAGATTTCAACTCATAATTCGAAGCAGCTTCCATTTCCTTCATCTTCTCTCTGTGAAGCTTCTTCATCACGTAAGCTTCCACCAGCCCAGAATTAGCAGTCGACATTGCAAGAATTAATATTAAATATATCACTAAGAACTTTAAAGAAGGAGAAGAGAGGATGAAGAAATATTGCTTAATTAGCTTACTTTTTCATTTTGTTGGGATGAAGTTTGTATTTATAGATTTATATCGAGGGCGTGGGGAGCAAGCAAAATTTAGTCGTAATGCATGACATTAAAATCTTGAAATATTTTCTCAACTTTTTCTGCGAATTAAAGGAGTTGTGTTTTGACTTGAATTCTTTTGTAATAAGCCAAGAACTGTGTATATATATATTTATAGAATGTTCTTAATTTGGATTTGCTTGTGTTTTGAAGTGGGATTATTCATGAGGTATGACCGTATGAGGTCAACACTGACGTCTAGGTGAGAGAGAGAGAGAGAGAGAGAGAGAGAGAGAGAGAGAGAGAGAGAGAGAGAGAGAGAGAGAGAGAGAGAGAGGGGGCCCATGCATGGTGATGTTCTTGAATATACATTTTTTTTAAATATTCTTGAATATTTTTAATTGTTGAGATTATTTATTCAATTTTAAATTTGATACTATCTCACACTCTCTGATAAGTATCTTCAATTATCAAAACACATCAATGAAGTGAGTAATTTTACCTTTTTTTTAATAAATCATCGTGCCGAAAACTAGAGATTTATTTATATTTGCATGGGATTGTAAACTGATGGTTATTATTTTTTGCATAAAATTCTTAAACGGTGTATTTTAGAAACACGATTTTTTTCTCAAGTCGAAAACACTTATTATAGGGGTTGGAGAGAGTCGCAAAACTCTAGAATTAGGTATATCGAGGGATATAATGGAGAACGCGTGTTTTGTGATTATAAATAAATATATTTCAAATTTTAATTTGATTTTACTTTACAAGATTTAATTTGCAAAGGAAAAGGTAAAATGATAATATATTTACCAAGAACTAATTTACCAAGTAAAGCCGTTATTGATCTCTAAAAAATATAGAAATAATTAAGAATGTACAAAATCATACATACATCACGAAAAGATTGTTATATTGGCAAATGGAATTCAAACATAAATTTCAAATCTATAAAGAAAGGAACAAGAAAAAAGGGCCACCAACTCTGATTAATCAGCATAAATTAGTCCAAATTCAATCTTATAAAGTTGTTGATTTCAAGAGTTTGCACTTTTTCGATGAACTTTCTTGAACTTGATCAACAAAGCTAGAAATTGCTTACATCTATCATTTTCTTGAACTCATGATTAATTGGAAGCTTCCTGTTTCTTTATCTTGTTCTTCTCCTCGTGAAATTTCTTCCATTTTTAGAGGACTCTTTTTATTTGCTAATAATATAGTTGAGGTCAACAATAATGTCGTGGTAATAAAATTCTCTAGAGAGAAAGACTGATTTTTTGTCACATGGATACAAAATTAAAACCAAAGTTTCACCTCCGGCGTGCCACGTCGACATTCTGGAGTCGGAAAGTGGCTTCCGTCGATATTCTAAAACGATAATTCATATGATTCAACTGATCATTTTAAATAGTTGAGGGATTTTTCACATCCGAAACGATATATTATGTGGCTTTGAATCTTGATCTTTGCAAGGTTTAACTCATTTCTCTATTTTTTTTAATGTCGTGAGAACCCGCAACCGCTGCACAATAATTCGTATAGAATAAAAAAAATTAATGATTTTGTAAAATTTGAAAAGAGAAAATAAATTGGTTGGTAGGCTTGAAGCCCAAGGTCTCGGTGGTTCCCTATATGTTCATAGCTATCTCTTTTTAACATAAATATTGTAGAGAGGATCAAAAGAAAACATTTTTAGGTAGGAAATAGAAATAAATACTATGAATTATATCTATGGTTCAAATTTAATGCGCGTATTAAGTTAGCAACAGTTTGTGTATTAAAATATTTATACATTTTTTTCTGAGAGGAAAATATTAAGTAGTGGATTTGTACATTATCGGACGTGATAGAAATGTACATTTCTTATGTTTTTTTCCATTTTATTTCGCATCAAAATATCATGTAATCCTTTTTTTAGACTACTTTTTTTAGAACTTCATACAATATGGTATTTGTAACTTTTCCTACTCAACCATCTTAAAGTATATTTTTGTAACTTTTCATTGTCGATCAAAGATGATGTGAATTTCAAAATTCGAAATCATAACATAATAATAAATCGAAACACTGATTAAGAAATTGTGCGCTCGAGTAAATCTAATAGACATATAGAATAAAAACGTACAAAATCAAACATACACCACGAAAGATTGTTACATGGAGTTCTTCTCACTTCTCACCATGAAATCCCATCTACACAAAAACGAAATTCAAAAATAAATTTCAAATTCTAAAAAAAAAAGTAATTTGTAGATTTTAAGGATCTGCATAAGGAATTTTTTTCTTGAACTTGAACAAGGAAAAGCAGCAACTCTCAGAAGTAGAAGTAGAACTCCCATTACTTTTCTTAATACATCTATCATTTTTACTTTCTTCAACTGATGATTTCAGCTCATGATTGGAATAAGCTTCCATTTCCTTCATTTTTTTCTCGTGAAATTTCTTCATCACATAAACTTCGCCGAGCCCAGAAACTGCCGACATTGCTAGCTAGCTAGAAGAAGAAGTGCTTATATATATTTATTTATCGTTGGGAGGAATTGAAGTTGTGCATTTTTATAGATTTTTGGGGGCGTGAGGAGCAAGCAAATTTCGGTCGTGAGGTGGATTGTTTTGTAAATAAGTCAAGACTGTGTGTGTATTGTTCTCTCTCTCTCTCTCTAAAAGGAGTACGTAGTAGTTATTTATTTTAATCATTTTATTTGCTTGTGTTTTGATGCGGGATATGTGTTACTTTATAACAAAAAGTTGACAAATATTTAGTAGGAGTATTTTTAGTGGATGAAGGAACTCAATAATGCGTTGTTAATTTTAGTATAAGAAATAACTTTATAAAAGGAATATATTGAACTTTAAAGAATAAAAAGGTAAAAAGTATGTCCGGAAAAGAAAACATCATACTAATTCATGACAACTAAAAATATGAAGAGATCATGCTAATTCGGGACAGAAGTAGTAATATTTTAATTAGCCAAAATATTCACGGCCGACAAATAATACATACCACGTCAACATTCTGGAGTCGCAAAGTGGATTCCCAGACATTTTTTTAAGGGTTATTGCCCTGTAAATTACCAAACTTTTTCTAAATTTTCGAATTACAACCGACAGATTAATTTTGTCAAATTAAATACCATACTTTCAATTTCTTTCAATGTGCAACTGAAATAGGGTTCCGGCGATGTCAAATTGAGGATTTTTCCACTGTGGCAAAAAATGACCAGGCTTACGCTTATGTGGCATCCCTCTGGACGAATAAAGTAAAGAGCTATTGGTATGTAAATTACCAAACTTTTTTCAAATTCCCGAATTGCAACCGCCAAATCAATTTTATCCAATTAAATATCATACTTTCAATTTGTTTCAATGTGCAACCGAAATAGGGTTCCGGCGATGTCAAATTAGAGATTTTTCCACCGTGGCAATTCGGAAACGGCGACCAAGCAGTCACAAGCAAACTTTTTTTTTTTTTTAATGTCGTGGGAACTCGCAGCCGCTAACTTCGGTGAGCACTGGGTAAACCCCATCCATATGTTGAAAGAGAGGTATAGTGTAGCTGTGACTGTTTCTTGGTTCCTTTCATTTTTCTTTTTACCTCAAATGAAGATTTATACCGATATACCATATTTTGCAACATAAAATCAATATACACAGTTACTGATTTACAGACACCACCATCAATCATGTATGATCGTTAAGGCTGCAGACAGTTCTCCGACGACACCTTCTCGTCCCAATTGAAATCGCCACAGCAAGTAAGAACAGTCGAGAGGATGTAGTCGTCCACCTCAATGCACTCATCCTGCATTCTATACATGAGCTTCAAAGCCTCCCCACAACGCCCGTTTTTCGCATAAGCTACGATCATTGCCTTCCACGACACCTTGTTCCTCACGGGCATGCTGTCAAAGACTTGAGCTGCCTCGGAGAGATGCCCACATTTCGAATACATATGCACCAAAGCACTCCCTACAAACACGTTGGACAACGAAGGTGTCTTGTTTATGGACGAATGTATGAGCTTCCCTTGCCTTATGCTCTCTAGTTTCGCGCATGCTTTCAGCGCTGATGAATACGTGAAAGGGTTGGGTTCCACACCTTCACCTAGCATTTCCTTTAAGTACTCGAGGGCTTCATGCTCGTGGCCTAGACGAGCGCAGCCAGAAATCATCGCAGTCCAAGAAACTACATCTTTATCGGGCAGCTTTTCGAGAACTTTAGAAGCAGAAGCATAATCCCCACATTTACAATACAGCCAAACAAGAGCACTCCCTATGAAGATATTGCTCGGTTCAAAATTCTTGAAAATTTGCGCGTGAACTTCTTTACCTGTCGATAATGCCCTCAGTAAGCCACAAGCTCTAAGGAGGCTAACCATGGTTGTGTTGTTAGTAGGTACCCTTAGTCTTTTCATCATACGGAAGAGTCCAATCGCCTCGTCACCAAGGTTGTTACGAGCATATCCAGCTACCATAGAATTCCAAGTGATAGCATTTCTCCTTTTCATTCCATCGAAAACTATTCTGGATTCCTCAATCTTCCCACATTTCGCGTACCAATCCACCAAAACAGTCCCCACACAAATATCCCTATCATACGCCTTCTTAACAACGGTAGCATGTAGTTGTTCACCAAATCTTAGCTCTTTCTCGTCACCACAAGCATTCAATACACTACAAACGGTAAACTCATTGAGATCGAGCCCCTCAGATAACATTTGTGACAACAACGCAAAAGCCTCCTGTCCCCGCATGTGCTGTGAGCAAGCTGTGATCATTGTCGTCCAAGCAACCAAATCCCGGTTTTGCATCCGGTCAAAGACTTCAAAAGAACTATCCAAATCACCACACCGAGCATAAAAATGCAAAATAGCACAATCTAAGATGAAATTACTTACTTGATTCTTTACTGCAGAAGCATGCAACTGTCGTCCAAGCTCATAGTTATACGTCTTGCCACACAAATTCAGCACACAAACATACGTCTGCGCGTTCCAACGGATTCCGCAGCTAACAAACTCAAGAAACAACCTGAAAGCTTCATCGCCTAAACCATGTCTTTGGTAACCATTAAGCATTGCAGTCCAAGAAACAACATCTCTATCCAACATACTATCAAATACCCGACGAGCAGCCTCAAGCTCCCCAAATCTAGCATACATACTGATTAAGTTATTACTAACATAAGCTACTGGCTCTTTCATCCTCCTCGTAACAACAGAATGTAGTTTCTTAACCTCGTGAACATTATAACAAGACTGAACCCAATGGCCTATTGTAATCGAGTTTATGTGTCGATTGCTGGGATTAGTCTCATCCAAGATCACATTACTGCTAGCATCTTTATTCGAGAGGTTTAAATCATCAATGTTGGTAATACTACTGCAGCCTTTTGTTTTCCATGAATGCCTTTTCCTATTGGGGATATTCAACGTATGAGCATCAACTACGTAAGTTTTTTGGTTATGATGTAAAAATACACACGGCGTTGTACATGATGAAGAGATCATTGAAATATTTCTATTCGATTTTTCCCAAGTTGATATACACTACTGCAACTTCCTGTACAAAAATTGTGAAACATTCATCAAAATAGTGTAGGTGTAAGGAATTAGAGGCTCAATAACCTCTGCAATATCTCAAAAGCTGAGCTGAAAACTGCTGAATATAGATTATGTTAATCCAAATCAAGGCCTAAAAGAAATTCAAACAAACAAAAAAAAAAATCTAAAATTAATCCTAATTCACACAAATTTAAGTCCAAATACGTTAACCTAATCAGTCTACAAACTTCAAACACATATTTCTGGCTAATTCTGAACGGAAATCCTTATTCTTATCAATTCAATCCTTATCTTTAACAAAACACAAATTCAGCACAAACAATATTTCCATCCCCTTCGCATAGGAGAATCAAGCAATACCTAAATCAATATTTCACAGGTAATTCAAACACAATTTCAGCTCAAATTAAATGAATTTTCAACTAGAACAGTTCGGCACAAACAAATGGAACTTTTTGCAGAGAACACTACAACAGTCAACAAAAGAACTAGAAAAGTAAAGTAATCGAAAAATTGAAACTTATTTCATGAAATTGCAAAGAAAATATGTTAATTAACGTTTCCTCGGTCTGAAGCTTTTCTTCATATTCTGCTACGCAGCATATTTTCACTGAAAAAACACACACGCATGCACCCAAACATACACATACATGATAACTCACCTACGTACAAACTGTAGAGAGAGAACGTGGTGATGCTGTAGAGATTGGGAGAGAGAGAAGAAGAAGCGCAGTGGAAATGGAGGGAGAGGAGGCAGCGGGAGGAGAGAGATACTAATTTTCTCTGAAGATATTTTACTTACTAGTCTTTAATTGGACCGAGGATCTATTAATTTGGGCCCAATTTATATACCGGGCCTTCAATATGAGCTATAACTGCAATTAGATTAGTTTAATATATTGTACTTAGAGGATATTTTTAAGCTCTTTAAAACAGCTTATAAGCTACTGCTAAATTCTAAATAAAGTTCCAAGAACAAATGAATTAGAAATGTGGAATTAGTATTTAATATGTTGGGGATTTGAATTTAGTGGTATTTATACTTCTTATGATACGATTTGATTTTTTCCTTTAATTTGGACTTCACTTTAAATTAAAATGTCTTAAAATATCGGTTGGCTAAGATTGGACTGGCCCTAAATCGTACTCCCTCTGTCTCGTTCAACTCGGTCCCATTTTGCCATTTTGGGTGTCCCGTTCAACTTGTCCCATTTCCTTTTAAGAAAATAATTAAGAAATCACTTTATTCACTTTATATCACTTCAGCACCACTTTATATTATTTTATGTCACTTTAGCACCACTTTATATCACTTTATCAATTAAAAAATATTTTATATCACTTTATTCACTACACTAAACACACCATTTATCATTTAATACTCTTATTCTTAATCTCCGTGCCAATCCCAAATGGGACAAGTTCAACGGGACGGAGGGAGTATGAGATTAAATGACTCAAGATTTATTCTAGATTATGTGTTTTTTGAATTCTTGAAATCGAGTGGATTTTCGAATGATCAATTGCAGAAAATCTTGAATCATGAGACTCGTTATTTTTGTTGTAGTCTTGAAGGCAACATTAAACCTAAAATCAAGGGTTTCCAAGATGAGGGCTTTTCTTCCGCCGACATTGCCAAGATAATCTCAAGTTGCCTGGGAATTCTGGGGTTGAGTTTGAAAAACAACATTATTCGTTCATTATCAGTGCTTAAGGGTTGTTGGGATATGATATTGCAGACTTGTGAGGAAATCGCCGTGCAAAAAAGTAATGTTGTTGCTATGGTAGAATTCTTGAAGAGCATTAGCGTTTCGATGGATCAAATATCATCCTCATTGGTTATCCAGCTTTTTTCAGTCTTAGCTCATTAGAGAAGGCTAATAAATATGGATTTTCTCATCTTTATCAGAGTAATTAATGTCAATTTGTATTGGGAAATCATGTTTGCATTGAGTTTTGTGTTTAAGTATTGTTAATTTGTGAAATACGATGTTTGTTCATACTTTGTTTGATTTTGCAGAAAATTGGAATTAATATTATAAAATTTGAGCATGATAGGATGAAAGTACAATTCGATTGGAGTTCGTAGGCGAAAACGGATCCAAAATCGGAGTTAAAACGAGGGAGAACGAACTGATTGAAAATTGTTGCGCGCAGACACAAAATTGCGACAGAAAATACGAGTTTTCCATGCAGTTGTGCATGCGGTTCCACATGCGGCCGCATGGCCCGACAGATTCCTCTAAGTTATTTCCTTCTCGAAATATACTACTTTCCTTAGCCCAATTTCTTGCACCACTCGAATTGTAATCTTTTCCCACCTACATATTTTTCCTCCAAAACACATCTAGACATCCCATCTTTTAACCCTTTAATCTATCTTTTTTCTTCTATTATGTTAGATTAGGTTAGTTTAGATTTATTTTCTTGGAGGAGTTTTGAAGATTGAGAGAAGAGAAGGAGAGACACTCAAAAACTAAGGATTCGCCTACGATTTTATATTATTCATTGGATATTGTCTATGATGTTTATGAGTAATTAATTTTCTTTTATCTTAGAGCTAGAGAGTAGATGGATAATTAACTTTGATTTTTATTTGATTGATCAATTACGACTCTCGCTTCTTTCTTGTGTTCTTGATTTGATTGTTTGCTTAATTATTTAGCTACCAATTTTGCATGATTTGATGTGTTAACTTGAGATCAGAAGAAGATAGTTAATACTTGATCTAGAATATAGGACATACATTGCAAAATAACCGGAAGGTCCGAAAGGGGACGAGCCTTGTGTGAGAGCATTAATCTAATCAATCTTTTTGGAGTTGCATGCATATGATGTTTGTCGGGAACGAAAATCGTTGCATGTGATCAACGGTTTATTCGCTACGGAAGTAGGTCTAAACTAATTTCGTGATTGTTTAAAAAAGAGTTGAGTTCCAGTGTTAATTGATAAACTGATTGAATATTGAAGTTGATTTTCCATTGAAATCGAAACCTTGGGATATATTCTCTATCTTGAATCTTTAATATTTTTCCTTTGTTTTTGCTTTTGTTTGCTTTAATTAATTAGTCGCATCTTAGTATAATTATCATTAAAGTTCGAAAGTCTAAATAGAGGAAGAATAATTGAAAGTAGTATTTGCTGGAATAATACAATCCCTGTGGAATACGACCTTACTTCCATGTACACAATTACACCCATGCACTTGCGGTGTGAAAGAAATTAGCGAACAAAGGCTAAAGAAATGGGGTTATATGCAGCTTCAAAAGCTTTCGTTCATGCTATTTGATGGTCCCGATACGAGTTACTGGTGTATGGGGGGGGGGGGGGGAGGAATACTCAGTTAGGATTTTTCAACTTTGAAAACTTAACACTCGAAAAACACTTCAACTGAGTAAAGAAAGGCTCAGCTGAAATCACAACTGAGTAAGAGAACTCAGTTGTGAGAGTGGTGCTGTGCGGAATGTGGTGGAAATTATACTCGTAAAAACAACTCACGCTTTTATGCTCGGTTGGTCAAGAACCAAAATAGTTGAATATGCAAATATGCAGTTTGTATGTCGGTTAGTTTGGTCAGTTGAAATTGCAATAAGTAACTGAACAGAAATAAACATAGACACACAGAATTTAACGTGGTTCGGAGATAACCCTCCTACGTCCACGGGGAGTTGTGAGTCCACACAACTCTGTCCAAGTTCTTCTGGACAAACCACTCAGCTTACGCGGGCTGAGCAACCGTTAAGGATAAGTTTGCGAGTACTTATCAACCTTACAGTTTAGTTTACGGGTACTAAACGACCTAACTACTCAGTTGCAGGAAGAGTAGGATCCTAAACCTTTTCAGGTGAAAGAAAAAATGTGTTTCCAACTAAAAGCTCGAACAGAAGGCGAGCTGTGATCTAACTCTCTATGAACTCTCACTAAGTGATGTTCTCAAGGTTAGATCTAAAGACACAAAACTAACTAACTCTGGAACTCTCAACAAGTGATGTTCTAAGAGATTAACTTCAGTTTAGCTCGTGAAGGATATTGTTCTTTCTTTTTGCTCTCGGGTTTCTTTTCGCGTGTGTGTCTTATATCTTGAATGAATGAAGGCCTCTTATTTATAGGCGGAGAGTATCAACTAGCCGTTGAAGGAGCTGTTGATCTCTGATCGTTGAAAGCGATGGCTTGTCTCTCAACTCTACAGACTTTCCCGATATGGCATTTGAGCTCTTCTGCTTTCCATCTGAGACAGCCTTGTGTTGGGCCAAATGGGGTAATGACTGAACGGTCAAACCCTCATGTGACTTCCTTTTGAAATTCAAATTCAAACCTTTCTGACAGTCAACCTCGGTTAGTCGGTTGAAAATCTTGATCTTTATCTTAGTGGTCTTCAGCTGATGTTCTGACTGAACCGTTGAACTCTCAGCTGACTTTGAACTTCATGTTGAGACTTCTTTATAACTTCCCCGTTTCTGAAATATTCTCTTTATCGGATGGCATTCTATAGCTGATGTTCCAACTAAACAGTTGGCTTGAACTCTTAGTTGTCAAAAAGCATTTCCCGTTTTGGCATAGCTCTCTCATCAGGCAGTCTTGTAACTGATGTTCCTCATCCGATCTTTCATCCGGGGTTGTATCCGAGTGTTGCTATGTTGCCGTCTTCAGCTGGAGATGTGTAAAGATAAAATCTTAACATTGCTCAAACAGCGAGCCTAACAGCTAACATTAGGAACTGGCAACATCTACTCAGTTGGGGTCAGTTGGTTTTGGAATTCATCAAAACTCATACTAATAAATTTCCCAACAATTTCCCCCTTTTTGATGATGCCAAAACCACTTACAACTTTTAAACCACTATTGATCTAAACCTCACTAACTTATCTAAAATCTCAGCTGAAATTCTAGACAGTCTATAAGATAAAACATCAAAGGGTTAGCACAGTTATAACATGGTATTTAAAAGACTGCGATTCATGGCTTGGACAATGAGATATTGTGCGTCAAGTTGAATCGTATATATACTTGAAGTTTTCATTACAACTGATGATTACAGTAATAAGTACAAAATATTTAAAGATACATCAGTTGCTCCAAAAACTACATCAGCTCAAAAACTTCATCAGCTCAAAAATACTGTTGACCGTACTTGCTGAAGATACGGTCAAAGATCTCTTTCTTCGCAGCTGACTCGATCCCAGTGTTGACACCATGTTCCTTGCATACTTGTCTCGCCTCAGCCATGATCGCATTTCTGTTTGGAGTACTTGTGCCTTTGATCATCTGAGGGCGATATCTGAGCTTCTGCGGAACTGGAACGGTGTTGGGGTCGAGCTGAGCCTTCACCATGGCTCGCTGGAACTGACTGAACATTTCAGGGTCTCCAGATCTGAGCTCCCACAAGGCTTCCTTGAAGGCTTGCCTTGGGTCTTCAGTTGAGTAGACCTTCCTGTAGTAAAAATCATTGATAAACTCGTGCTTGAACTGCTCCCAGTCATCGTTCCAATCAGTGTTCATCCACTTGTCAGTATGTGGGAACTGAGACGGGAGCGGGGCGTTCCTCTGCAGCTGCTGCGTCTTCTTCCTAGCCTCAGCCTTCATCTGATGTTTGTTTATTCTTCGCACGCTCCGGCTGGCTTTATTTCTGTCTACATTCTTCTCAATTTTGGCCAGTTCCTTCTCGAACTTGGCCACCTTCTTGGCTTGATCCACAGCGAACTTCTTGATCCAAGAGGGATTCAAGTACTTCTCCTTGGACTCCCCCATAGCTTTTGCAGCTTCGATGCAATCTTCAACAGAGATCCAGTCAAGATCGGCATCGAGCTCGGCTGTAAGTTCGGCTACGAGGTCGTGGGAGATTTCAAGTTCCTGCTCTTCCGACTCCTTCGGCTGAGAACCTTCAGCTTCTTCCCTTTGAAGTTCAGTTGGCACTCCTTCTTTCCCCTGCTCGTGAACTCCTTTCCCCTGTCCAGCAACAGCTGCTGGCTCCTTTCCTTCCCCCTTTTTGGCATCATCCAAAAGGGTGGCAACTGAGCCATCCAAGGAGGTCAGCTTGGCCTCAGCTTGTTGAACTCGGGAGAAGAGTTCGTCCACAACATCCTTCTCTTCCATCTTCTTTGCCAGCTCCAGGTCCTGGCGTTCCTGCTCGGTTCTCTTCAAGGCTGCAAAGGTCGCAGAGACATCTTTGTGAAGGGTGACAAATTCAGCTCGAAAATTTGCGAACTGAGACATCCACTCCTGGTCTTGTGTCTGCTGGGACTTTGCCAGATCGGATTCAGCAACGGACTTGAAGACGTTGAAGTCCGAGCTGAGTCCCTAAACCGCCTTCTTCAGATCTTTGACCTCCGAGCTAGTAGAAGTGGAGAGGCCTTCAAGCTTTTGCTGTAGGGTGGAGGAGAGTTGTTCCAGCTGATGCTTCAAGAATGCATTTTCCTCCATCAGCTGATGCATCTTGTCAGCTTCCTCTTCCTTGTTGTGCTCAAGTTTGGACAACAACTCTTGCCTCAGCTGGTTGACCCTCTCAGTGATCAGCTCACAGATGTCATCGGTTGAGTGTGCTGGCTGATCAGAGGGTACATGCAGTTGTTGTTGTTGTGTCTGAGCTGTTGGGTCCACAACAACCAGGGCTGTTCGGCTGGCCAGGTAATCCTTGAGCTTTGCTTCTTCTCTCTTGGCAGCCAAGTCAGCTTCATCGACATCCTCCAAATGGTCGACATTCTTAGCTAACATGCTGTCAAGAAATTTAACAGCTCCAGGATTGTTGCACAGCTCTCTGGTGTCTGTCCCTTCTTGTTGACTCAGGTCCAGGCGACGACGGAGCACATCCACCTTCTGGTTGTAGGCCACCTCCAGGTTCTGGTAGTCGAAGTACACCCTAAGATTGGATTCATCAATCTTCAACCTATCCCATCCATGGATCCTCAGGGTTTCCTCCTTGACCTACCCGTAGCTGAATATGACACTGAACTGATAGAGCAGTTCCGTCCCGAACATGGCAAAAATAGGCATCGAGCTGGCCTCTGGGAACATGCCAATCAGCTTGCGAAAGCAGTAGTCCAGTCTGCCTTCATACTCAGCCAAGATCGCCTGGCGGTTGTCTTCTTCATCGATTGGGGGTGGGTCTATATCGATGGAGATGGGTTCAACGGTCTCATCAAAGTTGGCCAAATGAACGGTCTCAACGTTGGCATCGAGCGAGAGGCTCGGAATATTGGACTGAGGACCAGTTGAGAGAATTGGATCCTCTTTAGGTGGTGATTGGGCAGGCTCAATTGTTTTTTCAGACGCAGGTGGGATTTCCTGGCTGGCATCAGCTCCAGTTGTTGGACTGTCGTGGGACTCCTCAGATGAAGAAGAGTCATCTGAGGACGAGCTGGAATCCTCCACGTTGATCTCCTTTTCTTCAACCAGTTCTTCTTGCTGGCGGGGTTGAATGCATCAACCAACTGGCTAGATTCGGTTGATTTCTCAGCTGGTGTCTCCACCACGGGGCCAGATACAGCCGGTTGAGCTGCTGGCTAGATGATTCTGATTCTGGGCCTTTTCTGGAGGGGTTCCACCTCTTCTTCTTCTTCTTCTTCCTCTTCCTCAGCCACTTCTGCTTCCACAACATCCCTAGCCTTTTTGGCTGTTGGGAACAGCATCAGCTTGCTGAACGGAGGGTCCTCACTCCCTTCCCACGTCAGCTTCTGACCCTTGGTTGCTTGGAGGATCAGGGCTGAGATCTTTGTACCGAAGTTGAGTGTGCCCTTGACACTCAACAGCTGCTCTCCGGACTCAGCAACCGTCTCGGAGATCTTCAACTTCTCCGCCCACAGCTGGCTTTCAAGGTAGCTCAGCCAGTCTATCCTGTATTGTTCTTCCAAAGCCTTCTGTTGTTTGAGCTTTGGTCTGCTAATATCACCGAAGGCTCCTCCGTACGCGAAGGTGCACTTTGATATTACGTCAAATAGAAGTCGGTGCTCCGGCTTAGTTTTGTCCTCTACATACTTCCCTTCAAAGGTTCGGGGACAAGGAGGATAGATTGCAGAAATGCATCTGCATCCTTGTCTGAGAAGTTCCCCATCACGTCTATGGCCTCCCGATTTCTGGGGATGATCTTCTTCAGTTCTTTGGACACTTTGATTCGACGGCGGTGTCTTCCATTGAACGAGAAGTGCTGTTTCGTTGCTTGCACGGGATGGTCGTGACAAGGCTGAGTTCTGCATCTCGTTGCAGATTCCGGTAGAAATGGGCGACCTGCTTTCTCAGCAGCTTGGAAGGAGAGAGGGTTGCCCAGTTGAGCAGACCGTGGTCGGAAAGAATGGTGGCGACGGGAGCGAGTTCCGGCGAGGTCAGAGCTTCTCTGGATAGAATTTGTTCGAAATGAATCTTCGACATCATCATGTCGAAGGATTCCTGAAATGTAGCTGGTTCTGCAGAGACCATCTTCTTTGAAGTTTTTGATTTAGGAGCCATCTCAGAGGAATATATATGCAAAGAAGAAGAAAATTTGTTACTGAAAATGGTGAGATAATTTCGGAGGGGATGATGAACAGTTAATAATGATATGCACGAATAGAGAAGGTAAGGATCACTTCCTGATTTGCCACCTTATATAGGTCTTTGACTCGGATGAGATCAACGGCTGAGGTTAAATGGCGCGAATCCATCAACGACTGAGATTACGCGACTGTTGACCATCTTTGACTCGACGTTTTGATCCGAGTTCCAACCAGCGCGTGAGAAGGTGTACAGTTTCATGTCAGCCCAGTCGCACTATAAAGTAGGCTATGGATGATCAGCCGTACTTTACATTTAATGCGACATGATGGCTATGTTAATGTAACTGACTAGCTCAGGAATGTTTGAATTTATTTCAAACATTCTCATTTAAGAACATAACACCTTCAGACATAAATGATACCTGCCAGCTGATGTCTGAATCAGCTGTGTTCATCAGTTGTGTTCCTCAGCTGCCGCATACCATCAGCTGACTCGAGTTCGTCTGTTCAGCTGACGTCTGATCCACTGTTGCAGCATACCATCAGCTGACTCGAGTTCATCTGTTCAGCTGACGTTTGATGTCTTCAGTTGGCAATCCGCATCTGAAATTCCCCCTTCATCTGAGCTTCCCCCTCAGATGGATATCTGACTCTTCAGCTTGGTTGACTCTTCATCTGGTGGATCCAACAGTCCAAGTAGATCACATAGCATTTTGAACCGCGCTTCGGCTAGAGGTTTTGTGAAGATATCAGCTCTCTGAATCTCAATTGGGATCTTCTCCATGGATACATCCTTCTTCTCAATATGATCTCGGATGAAATGATGACGAATGTCGATATGCTTTGTCCGAGAGTGGTGAACAGGATTCAAAGAAATAGCTATGGCACTCGAGCTATCGCAATGAATGGGAACCTGTCCAGTTGCAACTTCATAATCTCTCAGCTGTTGCTTCAGCCACAACACTTGCATGCAATAGCTTCCAGCAGCCATATACTCTGACTCGGTTGTAGAAGTAGCAACACATGCTTGTTTCTTGGAGAACCATGAAACCAGCTTGCTTCCCATGAACTGACAATGTCCAGATGTAGGCTTCCTGTCCAACCGATCTCCGGCTAGGTCCGTATCTGAGTATCCGGTCAGCTGGATATTGTCGTCAGTTGGATACCACAACCCAACATTGACAGTACCCTTCAGATACTTGATGATGTTCTTTGCTGCCAACATGTGAGCTTCCCTTGGTTGGACTTGAAACCGAGCACACACTCCAACCGCGTAGGATATGTCTGGCCGACTGGCGGTTAGATATAGCAGCGAACCGATGATCCCTCTATACTTGCTGGCATCCACTAGCTTTCCCTCAGCTCCGGGTTCAATCTTTCAGTTAGTATTCATTGGGATCCTTGTTGTCTTACTTGTCTGCAATCCGAACTTGGTGATGAGCTCCTTTGTATACTTGGACTGATTGATGAAAATCCCTTCTGGTGACTGTTTCACTTGTAATCCAAGGAAATAATTCATCTTGCTCATCATTGACATCTCAAAATTCTCCTTCATGAGATCTGAAAACTTTTTGCACAGCTCCTCTGACTTGGAACCGAATATGATGTCATCCATGTAGATTTGCACTACAAGTATATCATCTCCAACTTTGATGGTGAACAGGGTTTTGTCAACTGATCCTTGTTTGAATCCCGAGTTCAGAAGAAAACCACAAAGAGTGTCATACCAGGCCCTTGGTGCTTGTTTCAAGCCATAGATGGCTTTCTTCAACTTGTACACTCTTCCATCTCCAGTTTCAAAACCAGGAGGCTGTTCAACATACACATCTTCCTTGATATCTCCGTTGAGGAATGCACACTTCACATCCATCTGATACACTTTGAACTTGTGATGTGCGGCATAAGCTAGAAAGATTCGGATGGCTTCCAGCCTTGCAACTGGTGTTAAAAGAATCTTCAAAGTCGATTCCTTCTTGTTGGAAGTATCCTTGAGCTACCAACCTTGCTTTATCCCTCACAATGAATCCAATGGCGTCTCTCTTGTTTTTGAAAATCCACTTCTCCAATCACCTTGACACCATTTGGTCTTTCTACTAACTCCCATACACAGTTGCGTAGAAACTCATTCAGTTGTTCTTGCATGGCTGTTGTCCAGTGGACACAGTTGAGAGCTTCCCCAATATTCTTCGATTCTGGTACATCAGCTACAAAGCAAGAAATCATGGCAACATCTCCAGCTTGCTCGAATTCCCCTAGAACTGCCAACTTCTCAGCATATTGGGCATAAGTGTTGGAATCTTCCTCGGTTGATTCTGGATTTGCAACTCGGCTCCTTGTACGCACACCTTCGGTTGGATCTCCGATGATGTCGTCAGTAGAATGAACTCCATACCATCTTCGGTTGCGTCTTCTTTCTTCTTCCAACTGTGGCTGTTCTGAAAACTGAGTTGGAGTCTTCAGAGCTGGTGATTGATCAGCTGTTGAGTCCGGATCCTCAACATTGACATTAGTTTGAACTGGACTCGGTTGGGTTTCGGATGCTGATGCAGTTGGAGGAGCATCAGCTGAAGTTCCCCCTTGGGATGAGCTGGGGTCTTCGCATTCATCTTCAGAGGAGTATGGATCCTCATCCTCAGTTGCCCAAACCAGTGGTTCAGCTAGGTTCTTTTCCCTTAGAGCTTGCGATCTTGTGAGAACAGGTGGAGCAGCTGGATCTGCTTGTTGTCCTTTAGCCTGTTCCCTGAACTCAAAGGTAGATTCATCAAAACTAACATGAGGTGTTATTTCCACAACACGAGAGCTGTTGTTGAAAACTCTATATGTCTTGATCCGAGCAGCATATCCAAGAAATATGCCCTTCGAAGCTTTGGCATCAAAAGTTTTCAACTGAGTTTTCCATTGTTGTGAATATAACACTTAGAACCAAAAATGTGAAAATAAGAAATATCTGGCTTCCTGCGTCTCCATAGCTCATATGGTGTCTTTTCCAACCGCTTGGTTAGAAGAGACCGGTTCTGAGTGTAGCAGGCTGTGTTGATTGCTTCAGCCCAAAATCTCTTTGGCAGAGCTGAGCTGGCTAACATGGATGTGGCTGCATCCTTCAGCGTTCTGTTCCTTCGCTCAGCTACTCCATTTTGTTGCGGAGTACGCGCGGCTGATGTCTGATGGGTAATTCCATTCTTCTCGCAATACTCGATGATGGTTTCATTTAGAAACTCCGTTCCACGATCTGATCGGATAGACATGATCTTCATCTCTTGTTGGTTCGATATCCGATCCATCAGCTTGGGCAGCTCATCTCGGGTTTCACTCTTGTGGCGCAGGAAGATGGTCCACGTATATCTTGAGTAGTCATCAGTTACAACCAGGGTATACTCGTTCCCGTTCATGCTCTTTGGTGTAACTGGCCCGAAGAGATCCATATGGATCAGCTGTAATACTCGGTCGGTTGAGGGAGTTGACTTCAATGGAAGGAGGATCTAGCGAGCTTTCCCAGCTGGCATGCACTGCAGATGTGTGTTGTTAAAAACACTCTGTTTGGTATGCCTCTTGCATGTTCTTGTCTGGCGAGTCGGTTCATCGTCTTAAAGTTCAGATGGTTGAGCCTTCTGTGCCACAGCCAGCTCACATCAGAACTGCTCTTTGATAACAGGCAGGTGTCAGGTAGGCTGCTGTTCCAATCAGCGTAGTAGACATTCCCTGTTGGTGATCGATTTCCCAACAATATCACCTGCTTTGATCCGACATCTTTAACCCTGCAACCCTGTGCATCAAACTTGACAGAGAAACCATTATCACAGAATTGGCTGATGGAGAGCAAGTTATGCTTCAATCCATCAACATAAGAGACATTAGAAATTGAAACATGATTGATTTCAAGGGTACCGTAACCTCTGGTGTAACCTTTTGAGTTATCACCAAAAGTAACTGATGGACCTTCTTTCTCCACGAAACTTCCAAGAAAATCCTTTAGATTCGTCATGTGTTTCGAGCATCCACTGTTCATTACCCATTTTGTTGCAGACGCTTTCTTCTTCCTCAGTTGTTTCTCCTGTACCTGCAAAGAGAAACTTGCTTAGGTCCCCAATTTCAGTTGGGTCCTTGAGGGTTAGAACCAGTTCCCCCTGGAACTGTGCGTCGCTTTTCCCTGTAAACTCGGATGGATTTATCATTCCAGATCACTTTTCCTTCATCATCAACTATAACAACACCTCGGTTATCCTTAGGCTTGTTGTTAATAGAGATGTTCTGTTTCTTGGGAGGAGTTAGATTTCTCCCATTCTGAGCTTTCGGAGGAGAGGCTTTCCCCCTGTTTTGATGGCGATTTTTATCCTGTTGAATTTTTCTGTGAGATCGGACGCCATGTTGGAATCTTTGTGGCTGATTCTGATTCCAAATTCTTGAGTGTTGTTGATAGGTGTTCATGCCCTGTTGATGATTCATGTTGTGGCATGAGTATCTCCAACTGTTCGACCTGTTCCTTATCGGTTGACTTGGTTGGAACCTTTGGTAGAACTGGGGATGGAACCGCTGTTGATTCAGATGATTGAACCCTTGTCTGTTCTGAGGTCGGTTCCATTCTTTCTGTTGTTGACTCTGAGGTTGATGCGGAGGTCGGTTCTGATTTTGAGTTCGGTTGCGGTTATGCCTTCGATGCCTCTGATTCCTCTTCTGACTTTTGGAACATTCCCCCTCGGTTGATGTTCCAACCGATGGAATATTCTGTCCTCCATCTACTGCTCCTTTTCCCTTCTCAGTTGTAATTCTATTGGTCGGTTGAACTTGCTGAGAGGTGGAGGTTGGATTAGCTTCTGAAGACTCAGCTGTGTTTGACTCGACAACTGTGACTTCTACAGCTTTGATGAAGGTTGCTGGTGGAATTCCAGTATCCTTGACAACATCATAGCCGAGTCCTGACACATCATCCATCTGTCTGCAGTAACTGATAAGATTCTCTATGATCTTGGATGACTGATACAGCTTGATTAGATTGTCCTTCTCAGTTTGCAACTCCTTGAGGAGGACAGTTATCTGCTCGGTTTGTCCATCTAACTTCTTTATCAGCTGTTCAATCTGAGCCTCTTGATTTTTCAACTGATCTTGCTGTTCCTTGATCTGCTTTGTCAACTTCTCATCAGTTGGAGCCTTAGCCTCGTTCAGTTGACTCTTTAGATTCTCAATCTCCTTGGTTTGGCTCTTGATCAGATCATCCTTTTCGGTTAAGGAATCTTCAAGTTTGGCGAACTGAGCTTGAAGACTCTTAAACTCAACCGATTGGTGATGCAGTTCCTCACTGAGTTCTTAAAAATCACTCCAGGAGGGTTCCAACTCTTTGTCCAGAGATTCCTGCATGTTAGAAGTATTGGAAGAATTTAACTGAGCAGGATTAGATTGTACCTCAATATCATCTTGGTCGGTTCCAAGTGCCATGAGGCATTGATTCTGACTGATGACGTTGTTGGTAGAAGTCAGCTCATCTTCATCTTCGGTGTCAGTGAAGATATCCATATCGTCAGCTGCTTCTTTTGCAACCATGGCCTTGTTCTTTCCAGCTTGTTTTGCCCTTAATGCATCTCTCTCTTTCTTCGATAGATCTGGGCAGTCAGCCTTGAAATGACCTTCCTTTCCGCATTCAAAGCAGCCATTGGTGACAGGCTTTGAACTGTCTCGAGTTCGGTTTGATTTGTAGAATCGTTTGTATTTGCCGAACCGAGTGTCCATGTCGGCTAGCTTCTTTGACAGAGCTGCAATGTTCTGTTGCAGTTCCTCTCTGTTTGGCTCCTTTGCAGTCGTGTCAGCTGATCTGGTTGGCCTTGATGATCTCGATTTGGAATAGTCAGCTCGAAGAGCAACTGACTTTGATGCTGAACCAACATCCTCAAGTCGACTCAACTGAACTGAGGACTGAGATCTTCTGCGGTTCACTTTATACTCATTTCCCTTTAAGATTGAGAACAATCTTTCAGTTCCCATTTCACCAAGGTCAGCTCGGCTTTCGTGGATATTAGTGAAGGTATCCCACTCAGCCGGTAGAGCTTGCAACACTTTGAGATTGATTTCTCTTAGTGTGTATTTTCCTCTTCGGATGGACTGGATTCTTCTTATGATGTCCATAAACCGGAGCTCTAGCTGATCGATGGTCTCATCAGGTCTCAGACTGAAGTTGTCGAAATCTTGACATGCATGTGAGAATTTGTTTTCCTTCGTCTCGTCGCTTCCTTCACTCAGAGATGCCAGGATGTCCCACATCTCTTTTGCAGTCTCACACTCCTCTATCCAAGGCAGATAATCTTGTCCAACTGTGGACATTATTGTGCTCTGAGCCCAGATGTCTAACTGGCTCACCTTGGCTTCCTCCGGAGTGTAGTCTTCCGACTGCTTCTCCACAAACTCCATAACAGTATCCCCATCATTGGGATTTGTGGGAGTGCGAGCTATTCTTTCCTTGATGACGATCGGTCCGGAAGAGAGAACTTGTTGCATCCTGTGATGCTTTGACAGAAGGATCTTCTTCATCCGTGTTCTCCATGATGTATAATTGACTACTGAGAACATGACTACTATCTTGTCCTTGACGTCCATCTGCACACAACAACAGAGCAAATATGCAAGCGTGAAAAGATCTGTTTAGTTGACCACTGAAGAAACTTTCTCGAATTCACACCTTGTGAAACAGAGTCAGCAGTCTTTTGAACCACTGCTCTGATACCACTTGATGGTCCCGATACGAGTTACTGGTGTATGGGGGGGGGGAGGAAAAACACCAGTTAGGATTTTTCAACTTTGAAAACTTAACACTCGAAAACACTTCAACTGAGTAAAGAAAGGCTCAGCTGAAATCACAACTGAGTAAGAGAACTCAGCTGTGAGAGTGGTGCTGTGCGGAATGTGGTGGAAATTATACTCTTAAAAACAACTCACGCTTTTATGCTCGGTTGGTCAAGAACCAAAACAGTTGAATATGCAAATATGCAGTTTGTATGCCGGTTAGTTTGGTCAGTTGAAATTGCAATAAGTAACTGAACAGAAATAAACACAGACACACAAAATTTAACGTGGTTCGGAGATAACCCTCCTATGTCCACAGGGAGTTGTGAGTCCACACAACTCTGTCCAAGTTCTTCTGGACAAACCACTCAGCTTATGCGGGCTGAGCAACCGTTAAGGATAAGTTTGCGGGTACTTATCAACCTTACAGTTTAGTGTACGGGTACTAAACGACCTAACTACTTAGTTGCAGGAAGAGTAAGATCCTAAACTTTTTCAGGTGAAAGAAAAAATGTGTTTCCAACTAAAAGCTCGAACGGAAGGCGAGCTGTGATCTAACTCTCTATGAACTCTCACTAAGTGATGTTCTCAAGGTTAGATCTAAAGACACAAAACTAACTAACTCTGGAACTCTCAACAAGTGATGTTCTAAGAGATTAACTTCAGTTTAGCTCGTGAAGGATATTGTTCTTTCTTTTTGCTCTCGGGTTTCTTCTCGCGTGTGTGTCTTATATCTCGAATGAATGAAGACCTCTTATTTATAGGCGGAGAGTATCAACTAGCCGTTGGAGGAGCTATTGATCTCTGATCGTTGAAAGCGATGCCTTGTCTCTCAACTCTGCAGACTTTCCCGATATGGCATCTGAGCTCTTCTGCTTTCCATCTGAGACAGCCTTGTGTTGGGCCAAATGGGGTAATGACTGAACGGTCAAACCCTCATGTGACTTCCTTTTGAAATTCAAATTCAAACCTTTCTGACAGTCAACCTCGGTTAGTCGGTTGAAAATCTTGATCTTTATCTTAGTGGTCTTCAGCTGATGTTCTGACTGAACCGTTGAACTCTCAGCTGACTTTGAACTTCATGTTGAGACTTCTTTATAACTTCCTCGTTTCTGAAATATTCTCTTTATCGGATGGCATTCTATAGCTGATGTTCCAACTGAACAGTTGGCTTGAACTCTTAGCTGTCAAAAAGCATTTCCCGTTTTGGCATAGCTCTCTCATCAGGCAGTCTTGTAACTGATGTTCCTCATCCGATCTTTCATCCGGGGTTGTATCCGAGTGTTGCTATGTTGTCGTCTTCAGCTGGAGATCTGCAAAGATAAAATCTTAACATTGCTCAAACAGCGAGCCTAATAGCTAACATTAGGAACTGGCAACATCTACTCAGTTGGGGTCACTTGGTTTTGAAATTCATCAAAACTCATACTAATAAATTTCCCAACACTATTCCAACTATTGCTTCAATGAGCAACGAGGCGTGGGAGCTCAAGTTGCAAGCTCTACAGGATGTGGGATTCTCAGACACTGACATATTTAGCATGTTTCAAAGAGGCCTCAGGTTTTTATTACATCGATTGAGAAGATGAATAAGATAACGGAGGGTTTGGTTGTGACTGGGAAGTTTGATATATCAACCTTTGTCCATAACCCATGTTCATTTACGTACAACTTTGAAAAGAGGTATGAGACGCAGATGAGAATCCTGAGAATTCTTGAAAGTAGGAACCTCATTGAAAATTGGCCTACTTTTCCAACACTTGATAATTTAACTAATGCTGAGTTTTTCAAGATTTTTGTTAGCCTTTATTCAGATCATCTTAGTGATGTTTGCATCCTAAAGTTGAGATGAAATATTATGCCCTTGGTTAATGCAATTGTATTGTATGTACTCATATGTACTCTTACATAGTTGCTGTAAGAGCATCAGCATTGGTTGAGTTGGCTCAATCATGCTCCGGGGCCCACTTATGGACCACCTATTGTATTAGGAAGGCGGGTTTCGAACCCACGACCTTAAGCTTAAAACTTGAAGGTTCTACTACTAAGCCCCAAGTAACACTATGTAATTGCATTTGCTCTTTTTTTCTTGTGTTATTATTATTAGTATTGATATTGCACGGGCCTCATGTTTTCTCCTCTTAAGTCAGGCGCAATATAATGATTCAGGTTCATCCGCCCTTGGCTCATTATCAGATTGGCTCATCCAAAAGCTGGCTCGAGCCTGTGGATGAGCCAACCGATACTCATGCTCATCTAGAGATCTAGCCTACTCTTCTGGCAATTAGCAAATCTCTAGATGATTACTTTTGGTGATAAATAAAGTTTTCATTTTCAAGAACTAATGATATTAGAAATGTGAAATTGGTAATAAATATGTTGGGATTTGAGTTTGGTGACATTATCAGTATTTATACTTAGATTAAAATGTCTTAAATACTTAATTAGTTTTACAGTACGTCTTTACTTTTGAATTTTTATTATAAAGAGAGTAAAAAAAAAGACTTGCTCCACATTTAAACTTGAATATATTAAACAAGAAATAAAAATCACAAAAATTATACCAAAAATTCAAATTCAGACAATACAATAAACTAACATAAAAAAAGTTTTTATTATATAAATATATTCATGTTCTTATATTCTAGTGTCAAAAGAAAACTACATTATTCCTCATAACCAACCCTTTCATGTTTAGATGATCGTGTGATGTTCTCAAGATCGACTGATCGATCAGTTTTCTCGAGAGGGGTGCTATTTACACATTCCTGCTCGACTCTCGATGAGCGAGAACGAGGGATCACTAGTTGTTGAGTCCCCAGTCATAAGTCTGGTAGATCACTTTGAGCTGAGTATTTGAAAGCAAGTCCAGCAAGGCTTGAGAGTCAGCAGCCTCCATGTAGTTTACGGCATGCTTCAGCACCTCCGCCTCGTTCTTTCCAAAATCTACACTATACCTAAAAAAACGAACAAGTTGAACATCATCAATGTGTGTGTGTGTGTGTGTGTGTGTGTGTGTGTGTGTGTTTTCTTTTTTTTAATGGATGAGTTTCAGAATATATAACAGAGAAGCAAAGCAGAGATGTTGAAGGTTTGGACTTTGGATGGAGTGTTTACGCTTGTCCAGAGGCGGCTCGACTAGTTTACATTTGAATGAAAAACAGAAAGAGGGAGATGAAGGGTGTGAGGTTACCATTTTAGTATTTTGGTGGGATATGCAACATTGGTGACCAAATCGACGTATAGTCCTCCATTTCTGAGGAAACTGCACGCAGATTCCATCAACTCTTTGTCGATGTTTCCTGGGGAGTAGCATCGGAGGGCAGGCCCTGATTGGGTGCCAGAAACCAGTGCAAAATGAACAAGAGGCTCCACGTACGGAAGAGCTACCTGAGAGAGAGAGAGATCAATGCTTAAATAGAAGTTAATGATCCAAATGTGAGAGAGAGAGAGAGAGAGAGAGAGAGAGAGAGAGAGAGAGCAATGCTTGAATACTTGTTAATGATACTCAAGAAAAGTTAAATATCAATAAGAATGAAAGGGGTGTATTGCCATATTTAATACACTTTACACTATTTTACAATTTTCACATGATTTTTAAATAGTTGCAATTAAAACATCACTTTTCAACGTTTTGCAATTTCACACCTTCCGGCTAAACTAAACAGGAGTATTAATCTATTTTTATGGCTTAAGATGTATTATGACCTAACTCCTAAGGTTTCAGCAAGGTGGACGTTGTATAGACCTACAACTGTCGGATTCGTCTAGTCCGAAAACTTAAACATACGAAAATTGCATAATATTAAAAAATGGTGTTATCATAGCAACGATTGAAAAGTCATGCAAAAAATTGCAAAAAACGGAGTAAAAATAGTGGTAAATCAGACAATTAACTAAAATTAAAAGCATAATTCGTAAACAAGAAATCAGCTCGAATTAACAAGCAAACAAAAGTAATTAGGAAGAAAATCGGACCTTTAAACGCTTATCTTTGACTCCAAATGGCTTGATGAGATTGTATGGTGGTCTCTGATTACCCCTCAAAACACCGTTGTAAATAGCTGAAAGCGAGTATGCTGATCCACCAATAACGTATTTGAAGTCTCCGAGGAACTTTTTTCTGTCCAGAGCTCCGGAAGGAGGGCCCAGTACGAGTATGGCATGAATGGCCATCATATTGTAAAGATTGATGAAGAAGGCTAGCTTCTCCTCTCGAGGCATTTCGTTCAGTTCCACACGCTGAAGCTCCTCAGCAATCCTCAAGTACCTAGAGCATCATTCTGCAGTCAATTCTCATGAAAATCGACACCACTTACTACAGCTCAGACAACTGAGCTTGTGCGCGTGTCCGAAAACTCACATCAAATTCTTCTTTATGTATCTATTTTAATGGCAATCATATAATCTCTCTCTTTCTCATTTGTAGTCATACGTTCGTTAACGTTATGAACAAACCTGGCAAACTCTTCACTCCCATGGATGCTTGTGTAATCAACGCGCTTTCCATCTTCAGAAGTGTAAGCTTCTAACATTGCAGATAACAAAAACCTAAGCCGGGAGGAAATATCTGTGATGGGTTTTGTTTTCGCTTCAGTGATGCCTCTCGGGATATTTTGGCATCGAGAGATGACAGGATCATCATCCAAGAAACGGTACAAGTGGTTCCCATCTTCGAATATATTATCACTGGGCATTGCAAGAAAAGATACGGTGAGGTGAAAATTAAGCAACCATATAAGCTAAGCTATCCTCACGAAGAAAGAGCGCAGATGCATTGCTCTATGAGAAACTAAGTAGAGGAAATACCAAACAAATAAAAGAAAGGTTAGAGAAACTCACTGAGCTACGTGTTGGAAGAAGAGTTTTTCTGCAAGCTTCTGTCCAAATTCAACAGCCTATTTCAAGCAGTTGAAAACAATCAAAATGAGGTATGAGTTGCTAAAGGGAGAATCAATGCAAACAAGTTGCAGTATTATAGAGAGAGAGAGAGAGAGAGAGAGAGAGAGAGAGAGAGAGAGAAGGAAACTACAAAGTGCTACTTACTTCTTCCCTTTCCAAATACTGATCTTCCGACAAGAAATCCACAGCATCTTTACCTTGGAAACAGTCGGTGTACCTGCGCATTTTATAGAACCGATCCTTTATGGATACGGAGCCTTTCATTTTCCGAACAATAAGAGCTAGCTCATCAACAGCTCCATCACTTGACAGGTCATCTTCACCAGATAGAGGTGGCAAAGGAGCCTCATACGAAGGTTCTTCACTAACAACATACTCAATCTTCTCTATAAGTTTACCAGAATCCTCTAATTTTTTCAGTTCACTCACTCCACCAATTAGGATTTCATTAAAGAAAACTTTAGGAACATCCGAAGATCCAGCGATTTTTTCAAGCTCTAGTTTTCTCGATGGGTAGACATTGATACTGATCTCAACGTATTTGAGCCCTTTCGTGTTCAGGTACCTTCTAGCTTCTGTGCAATCCCGGCATCCTAACTTAGTGTACAAGATAATTCTACCTTTCATGGAGACCGGCTGCATTAAGCCGTCGACAGAATCCTCTTGTTCAGACTTGTTTTCTCTGCTAATAAGACTCAGCGGGTTCCACCCCAATCTATCAGCCGATTTCTGGGAGATTTTTTGGCCTACACTTTCTGGAAACGAATCTTTATCCCCCTTACTAAGATCATCGTTGCCAACTTCTTTATCCCTATCAGCGACATCTAGGCTGTCATCACTTTTCCCAGAGAGACGACGGAGAACAGTAGACATTGCGCCTATACTCTTTTGCTTCACATAGTGCGATAGAGCAACAGCTTTGTTGGGCCAAGCAGAGCCCTGTGCTTCAGAGTCGTTATCTGAGGACCGTTGAGACAAGCTCCGGTTAACTTCCATCCCCGGGACCTCAGTCCCATCAAACACGGGTTCCTCTTCCTCCTCATCTGGAACATCTGTGCTCTTGTTAGGTACTCCGGAATGATCAGCAACGACTCCTTCCTCCAAGTAATCCGATATTTTCTGTCCCACTATTTCACCTCTTATATCCTCACGATTCATACTTAGCAATTCAAATTGCCGTTTTCCCTGAGCAGCAGCAACTGCATCTTCCTCCTCAACAACATGTGTATCATCTAGCTTCTTTTCCTCTTTACAATCCTCGTCCTACACATAATTCCACATCTCGTGAATATCTACCTCAAAAAAGCCAAGACTATAAAACTTCAATCTCAAAAATACTTACTTTACCCAAATCCAGTGCTTGAATATCAGGTGCATCTGAATTCGTCACATTCACCGTTGTATCCTCTTTCTGAGAAATGGGAGGAACGGTGCTTGCCTTCTCGTCAGAGATTTCTTTCTCCATGGTGCAAGAAATACTGCAGAAACAATGTTTTGGAGCAGAATTCAATATCATGAGATGTAAAGGTCCTAACTCCTAACAGCAGTTCCCCAACAAGAATTTTGGCTATGTCGGAAGATAGAAACATATTTCAACTGTTTTGCATGTTTCAATAATACAAGAAAATAAAGTTCTTTGACGTGCATTGCAACAAGTCTCGTCCTATCTAATTTTATACTGACTCATTCCAAACGACCTACTCATCCAGAGTGATAAATGTTAGCACGTATGATACTATGGGATACACCTTCAACACATGAAATAAGCATTAACCCTCGAACCCCGGATCTGTCATCAACAACTAATGTGCATATTCATATATATATACATAGTTCCATTTAGGCAGATCAAACCCAATGAGGTGAAAGAAATGTGCAATAAAACATCGATATGGCAATTCATCACAAGCGAACATATTGTAAATGGAGTCGAGGATTTGAACAAACATGGATAACCCCATCTCCACTGCCACCCGAAAGATGATGATACTACGGTCTATGGTAATAAAACACCCCCACCCCCAACCCCTCACACCCCACACACACACACACACACACTAAACCCAGCCCTAGCAAATGAGTCCATTTCAATAACAATTTCTTCTACAATGTGACCCTAATTTTGTGCACTTTAACAGAAATACTTTGTTTTTTCAATTTCTAATTAAATGAACAAATTTCATATGAAGTAGAACCATCAATAACAAGGCAAAGCTGATGTAGCATGAATCCAATAAATTGCTGCAAATGGTTCTAATTCAATTCTTATCACCACAAAATACTAATACAAGAAAACTTAGAAATCATGAACATTCAGAAATCGACTCGAAAAATAGCACAACACAGCAACAAATTAGAATCTATGCCATGACATAACGAAATGAAATAACATAAAAAAAGTAGTGAAAAAACCCACCAAATTCCACAATCAAACAAGTGTTGCGCAACAATATATCATGAAAAATATTAACAGAAAAAGTGGGCTCTTTTCTTTTGGAAAAAGGAGAGAAGGGAGGACTTACACAGATCTCCCAGATGTAAATTAAACAAGAAATGAAATATCAATCACTGAATCCGGACGTTATGTTGCAAAAGATGAAATCTTGACGGGTAAAAAGTTGATTAAATGAATGAGAATTTATGTGAGTTTGAAGAAAAAAGACGAAGATTTTGAAGTTGAAAGTTGAAACCGTCAGCCGTTTTGACAAGACTTGAGAAAATCAGACCATTCACGAGAGAAGCGGGAAGTTTTCTTCTAGTGAAAGTTTCTTTTGCAAATCAGTCCTCCTAATTAGAGATAATATCAAGATCAACCCTAATTTATTCATTTCTATCTGTGGCGAGATAATTTCCTTTCCATTTTCTTTTAACTCATACTGTAATATTTTTTCTCTGCTAGTTTGAATGCAACAACGGGTGTAGGATGCTTATGGATCAAGCAGAAAGGCGTGAGGAGGATGGAGGTCGCGGCGGATAGTAAAATCGCTTTCGACTCCATGAATACTCGAGTGGAAGATGAGTCCGAGCTAGGAGCTATTGTGACTCATTGTGGCCAGATTTTTGAGTTCTAGTATTTGTGGTGTTAGAGTTAAACAAGTTAGTCGAGATGTCATCTTGTCGGCACATAGACTAGTTAGAGCTTCTAAATATTTTTCTTATGCGCATGTTTGGAAAGAATGTCCAGATATTTGTGAGAATCTCTCTCATGTTCCATGCGATTGTACCTAATTTATCAATATATCTTTCCTTAAAAAAGGAAAAAAAAAACTCGTAATCTTTTTAATCTCGGTTTTGTCTAGAGTAGGTACTTTTTTAGGAGGACATTTTAATTAATCAACGAGCATCTAAAGATGCAATTTTCAAGTACACATTTTTCAAAATATTTTGATATTTAACTTTTGATTTAAAGTAATTTATTTGATTTGTTTCTCGAGATCAACTTATTATTTATTTGATTGCCAATCATATCTTGATATTTAAGTATATATTTCCATTTGAAATAATCATAAACATGGAAAAGTATGACAAAAGTGAAAATGTTATACTAATGTTTGGTAAATATGGATTTGGTTTATTTCTATACGACAAAAGTGAAAAGTGAAAGTCATGGATTATCGGTTTAAATGAAATGAGCAATACTCATTTGACGTCGTTCAATCCACTCGAAACTAATACTACAATTAGCATAGGGAGTTAAAGAATATCAGTGATGACCATTTCAATGGACACATATTTTGAAATAGTCACAATGACTATTAAAATATACTTCCTCCGTCCATGATTTAAGTCCTCATTTGCCCTCTTTTTTTTGTCCACAATTTAAGTCTCTGTTTTACTTTTTGTACATTTATACCCTTCACCTTTACCTACAATTACTACCCTTACCTACAATTACTACCCTTCCCATTATTACACCCTTAATCTTAAATCCTAATTACAACTAATTATCCAATTACCCCACCCCATCCCAAAAACCTAATTTCTACTCTCTGCGCCGCTCCACTCTCTTTCCCCTCTCATTCCTGAAATTTTTTCATCTCCCTTTCCCTTCCACTCGATCTGCAATCCCTAATTCTTACCTCTGCAATCCTCTCTATCTGCTCGATTGAACATTTAATCTCTCTCTCTGCAATCCTCTCTCTCGCATGGTCTTCCTAAAAATCCCTAATTTCTCCACATACTCGATATCTCATGGTCGAGCTGCAATCCCTAATTTCTCCCTTATGCAATCCTCTCTCTGTGCTCGATACTCTCTGCAATCCTCTCGCTCGATCTGCAATCCTCTCTCGCTGACCCACTAAAAATCCCTAATTTGTGGACATACTCGATCTTGTTCTCTCGCTCGATCTGCAATCCTCTCTCTCTGCATATGTATAATTCAAGTGAGGTTGAGTCGATGGTGGCGCCGCTCGACGCGATGGTGGCGCCGCTCGACTCGATGCTGGCGCCGCCCGACTCCGGCGCTCAGTCGGAGAAGGTGGTGGTGCCGTTCTCGCCAGCCGCCGCTCGGTCGGAGAAGGTGCCGAGGACTGACTGCTCCGCTGCCTTGGAGAGTGTGCCTTTGTCTGCCTCTCAATCTCAGTCGGAGATGGTGCCGGAGACCCCCGTTTCTCAGTCCGACTTGGTGCCGGAGACTGACTTGTACGCTTCCTCGCCGAGCGTGCCGATGTCTGACATCTCTTCTCAGTCGACGGTGGTGCCGGAGACTCAGTTGCCGTGGTTCGATGATGAGAATGATGTCTACCTCACCTACAACGATTGGAAGGCCAAATACATTGCTGCCGGTCTGCTGCATCCCTTTAAAAAAGCATCCAAACACTAGGTGAATGTGTTCTAATCTCTATCTTGGTGATGGTGGGGCTGGTGATGCCAATTATATGAAGATTATATCTGATTGCATTGATGTCATTTGTATGTGATATTGGTGGCTTGTGATGCTCTGTTTACATTGGTGGCTTTGTGCTGAGATCAGTGTGATTGATAATGTGTATGATGCGAACTTGCTGCCTATGATGAAACTGATGCATTTTTTGCTACCTACAATGTGAATGCACATGATGAAACTGATGCATTTTTTGCTGCCTCTAACGTGAATGATGCAAACTTGTTGCCATGATAAACTTGCTGCCTATAATGTGAATGATACTAAACTTGATGGCCCCTCAAATCTGCCACCACTAGGTAATTCGTTATCTAGTTTAGGAGGTTGATTTGAGGATGCCAAGTAATTCTGGAAATGCAGATGATGAAATCATATACTGTAATTTCTGATGCAAAATTGCTGCCACCAACTGAAATCTGAAATCAAATACTCTAATGAACTGAAATCTGAAAACAAAATTAAGCTGAGACAAAAGTTGAACTTTACATTATGAAATAAGCCCTGTTTACATTCCAAACAACCACAAAAACCATGACTCGTTGTTTGTTCTTCTGAATTGGCCTTGTGACTGATGTGATAGCATGCATCTCCATGGTGCCTTTGACTCTGTTTTTTGAATTTCGTTGTGCTGGTTCTTCTGTGACAAAAGGAAAGATACCAAACTTTCCATCAAAGATGACAATACCCTCCTTGTCTATAATTGGTCTGGACACAGCACAATTGAACATGATTTTGTGGATATGTGCCTTTGATTTGCATACTCTATGTGGAGGAATCTCCCCTTGCACCAAGTAGTATATGTCCTTTGTTTTGGTGAGGTAGAACCACTTTTCGTCCACATGTACTGTGTTGTACATGGTCTGAAACTGCACTTTGCCATTCTCAATCGTGGAAGCAAGCTGACTAAGGCTCCAATTGAGTCGGGTCAGCTTGTTTTCTGGGGTAAGGAAGGGTTTAATGGCTGATGTATGTGGCACAAGCTGTTTTCTTTTCACCCATACTTGTATGAGGCTTTTACTCACTCCTATGTTCTCTGCCATTACTCTCAATGAGGATCTCTGCTGTACTGAGAGAGATTTTATTTTTTCTTCATCTATAGTCTTCCTATTTGCATATATTGACCCTTTTCTCAATGATTTTACATGGACAGGAATACCTTGTTGTTGTTAAGTTGCTGCAGCCTTCCAAATCTTATATATGGTCTTCAAATCGACTCCAAACTTTTGTGCCGCCTCAGTCTCCGTGGACCAACTTGGAATTAGTGCTTCGTTGAAGCAACCACTATGCGATGACATTTTTCTGGTCATCACGCAGTTTTGGAACCATATTTTCTGTTTTTGTAGTGAATGTTGTTGGGTAGGTGTAGTGATTTTAATGAGGTTGTTTTCCTGTATTTATAGTTGTGATAGAAGTTTTTATATTCCCTTCATTGTACTTTATCACTTTTGCTCCAAAATTTCAATGATAATTCAGTTTTCCCTCTAAAAAATATGTGCAGTGTATGCTTCACTTTCCTGACTGCTTCTTCATTTTTTTGAATTTCTTCATTAGTTATTTCCCTTTACCTCTCAATATTAATGCTTACTGATTAATTAAGATAAGGATTACTGTTTCAGGCCAAGTATTAATGATTAGTGATTAATGAAGATTAATGATTAATGTTACTATTTAAATACATAAAATTAAATGACACATGCAAATACACAAGTTAAATAACACACGCACACACACATTGTTAATTAACTCACACACGCACACATTAAAACCACACACGCACACACACATTTAAATCACACACACAAACATTATGCAATTTAATTAAACTCGTATGACTTGATAAATTAAATGAAAGCAAAAATATAATGAATCCAATAAAATAAAAAGAATCCACTCCCACAATGTAAATAATAAAAAAAGGTACAAAAATTAGTAAAAGTAAGTAAACAATTAACACTACCCGTACATGTCTTTTTACACCTACTCACAACTACTTTTCAGCTTTTCTTAAACTCCGTGCCGCACCCCAAATGGGGACTTAATTTGCGGACGGAGTAAATTTTAGCTCACTTTCTTTAAAAATATAAAATTTGACTATTTTTTTTATTTTGGGACGAAAATACCTTTATGAAATGTGGAGCGGGTCGGGTCTAATTCAGGCGGACGCGGGTCGGTTCGGACCGGGTATGAGGTATCTGGTACATCTGGTACAAATTTAGTCTTATTAGTGTCAATCGTTCCAGATTTGGTACAATTGGGATGAATTGCCGAATTAGTTCCAGATGTTCCAAGTTATGACATGGTACTCTTGGGACGAACATTCCAATTATTCCAAGTTATACTGCTCCGACTTTACGGCTCCGCCTTCGGTTCCGATTGTACGGCTCCGTCTTTGCTCCGATTACTAATATAAGGATAATTGTCGGACAACAATTTAGATTTCTTCGGCTCGCTTCGAGGCCTTCGGCTCCCCTCACTCAAATCTTGACCAAATAAGAAACGACAAATAAAAAAACGAAGGGGCAAACAAAAGTTTGAAAATTAAAAAGAGAGATCTGAAAAATAAAATAAAAAACAGAAAAAAAAAAAAAGAAAAAACTTAGAAAGGAAATTGAGTGTCAATAAAATAGGTCAATGAGTGATGAATCACAAATAAAAGAAGAAAAAGAGTATTTAAATCTTAAGTCAAATTACCATAATTTATATTTCAATACTCATATTAATTATATCACATGATATTCTCTAAAGTAAATAATTGATATTTCGACCTCGACACATGCAACAAAATTTTATGTATATCTATGTATATTATTAGAGTGCGGATTGACGAAACAAGGTTTGACAAAATTAAGCCTTCAGTTGAAATTTTGACTACTTGAAGACTAGATTAAATGGTATAGTAGCAATTTGTGGGCCCAAATTAGTTTGGTTAAAATGCACTAATTTTATCCCATTTTTTTATTCTTCACCCATTATTCTTGTCTCATTATTTTTTTTGACAGAAGTTAAGAATAAGTGAATTAAAGATAAAAAGTATTTTAGTGGATTTTAAATTAAATACTTAATACAAATAATGAAATAAATGTGTTTTATTGTTTATAATCATTAATTTAGCCAAAAGAGAAAACATGACAAGAATAAATTTAAATACAAGACAAGAATAATGAGACGGAGGGATTTAAAGTTATTCGCGATAGATTTATAGAGAACGATCGATGTTGTTGCCTCTCACTGTTTGTAGGATGTTCATGTCAGAAAATCTGACTGTCACGTAAGGTCATGCGCAGCAACGCGCTCGCTGCCCTTGCATTCTTCGAACCCGCGTTCGCTGCCCATTGCCGAGCTCGGCGCGCGTGCGAGCATGATTGCTTATCGATGATATTTGCAAGATCAAATATCACCAAATGTATTTTAATTTGAATTTAGAAGAAAATCATATGTTATGGTACTTTTTCCCCATTAGTTTTCTTGTAATTTGGACATCACAAAAATGCAAGAAAAAAAATACAATACAATAATAATCAACCCAAATTATCCTATTAAACTGTCACATCCCAGAAACTTTTTCTTACAAGTAAGTCAAGTTAAGTGGTGGGGGTGGGCCCATGTATAAATTCTCAATTTCATTTTTAATACTGCCAAATTGCTTCCACATATTTTAAAGTTTCAACAAAGATTATATATATTACTACTATTATACATCACACATGCATGTATAAAAACACACACACACCCAAAAAGAATTCATCATGGGAGCCATAGCAAAATTGGTTTCTATCCCAACAAAATTCTTTCCATATTTTTCCTCAGAATTCTGCCGGAATTGCTCCATCTAGCCATATTATCCGCATGCATTTTCTTCAAACACTATCAGATCTTCGCGGCGCGGCGTGATTACGCGGCGGCGATCAAGAACAGCACCTCCAAATTCTACTACCGGAAGAACTTGGCGGCTGTGGAGGAGGACTCCGGTGACGAGTGCAGCGTCTGCTTATCGGAATACGCAGAGGGGGAGGAGTGTTGCCTGCTGGCGGCGTGCGGCCATGCATTCCACCGGCGCTGCGTGGAGAGGTGGCTGATGAGAGGGTGCGTAGTGCCGACATGCCCGCTGTGCCGGGCCGCGGTGGTGCCCAAGGAGGCGGCGGCGGAGTATCGGCGCCTGCAGACGGAGGATGATGATTGGATTGAGAAGGAGTTTGCTCTCGTCTTTTTTTTTTCTTTTTCTTTTTGATACCGTGAGAACCCGCAACCGCTATCTTCGGTGCGCACTGGGTAAACCCCGTCCCTTGTGCAGTAGCCTGCAAACCATACAAGGCAAGTAAACCACACTTTTCAAGTACAGGTGTGACAGACTCGACCTATAGAGCCGCTTCATGAGGTTCGAACCTGAGACCTCTCAGTTTCAGGCACTCCTTTTACCACTAGGCCATCCCCAAGGAAACCTGCTCTCGTCTTGTTAAATGCATTGGATGGTGGGAGATGTAATAATGGATTTTTTTAGTTTAATTTGTTATTTTTTTGTAGGTATTTTGGTTAGATAATTAATTAATTGGATTAATTTCAAGAAAATTAGTTTGTGCATATATCATGTGAATTGACGACGACGACGAGAACAATAATAATAATAATAATAATAATAATAATAATAATAATAATAATAATAATAATACAAGAGCTTTATACATATTTTTTGGCATTGAAAAATGCCAAAAGCGCATTGTTTAGAGACATATAAGAGTAGTGCTAGAAGAATTACTAAAATTTTGCTCCTAAATTTACCTTTAAGGCTTCTCTCGTATTATTTCTTACTTCTATTTTAAAAATGCATACAATAATTATCTTATTTTCTACGAATTATTTTATAAACACCGTTGACCAAACTTATTTTGTGAGATTTGAGAAGATTTAAGGAACTATAAATTGAGAATAAATATAGAAAAATGTAAATATTTTTGTAGGATCCACTCAATTTAAGAAAAATTAAAAATCAATTTTAAGTAAATTGTTGGAAATGTTCTAAATATAATCAACAAAGAATGGTGCGGTATGAATATGCGCACAACACGCTTTGTTGTATTTTTGGGCCTATAGAGGACCACTTTCCATAATTATCTTCAAATTGCCACGTATCATTAATTGAAAGGATGGAATAGAGAAAATAGCTAGAGAGGACTTTTGTTGGCCAAATAATTGGCAGAAGGATTCTAAAATCAGCGGGTGATTAATTAATTAGTCTAGTGAAGTAATTAGATTGTTATAACGTTTATAATTTTAAAAGATATATTGTTTCATAAATTGTGAAATTATTTTGATAGGTAATTTAAAATTAAATTTATGTATGTGATTGACTCTCTAACTCATGACGTGTCATGCGACGGTGAATAAGGGAACGAAATAAGATTGGTTATAAGAAACAAAACTTATACCTTTGTCGTATATATGCCCCAAAAAGAAGCGGAAAAGAAAAAAAAAATTGGTTTTCAAAAAAAAAAAAAAAAAAAATTGACCCAACTTTGATGTGGACCCTATAAAAGTTGACAAAGTTGAATTACGAACGCTAAAAACTAGGAAATAAAGCAAAAACCATAACTAAAGCAAAAAAAAAAAAAAAGAAAAAGAAAAAGAAAAAGCAAAACCCTAAACCCTAATCCTCTTAAGCCACTGCATGCAGATGGAAATTCGGAACACCAAACTCCGGTGCGGCGGCGATGGCGAGCAATCTGTTTATCTTCCTCAAGAAATCATCGAAGAGATATTCACAAATCTTCCGGTGAAATCGCTCGAGATTTAGGTGCGTTTCGAAATCATGGCGCTCTTTGATCGATACCAAAATATGTATCAACAAACACCTCCACAATCCAAAACTGAGATCAACCATCATCAACGAGTACTGCTCTATTATCGATGGTAGGTTGGGCGGGAGAAATTTCAACGAACCAATCAACGATGATCCTCTCAAGGGAGATTGGATTATCGGTTGCTGTAATGGGGTGCTCTGCATTCTCAACAACAAGCGTTTCTTCTTGTCGAATCCCGCCACTCGAGTCTTCGTACCATTACCCGTGTTTGATTTCATCGCGGAGGCAGTTGTTGGGTGTGGTTGGAAGGAAGTGAGATGTGGGTTTGGTTGGGGTAAGAGAGTGATGCATACAAGGTGTTTGTGATTACTAGTAATGATGAGAATGGTGGGAGTTTAGGTAAAGTTTATAGTTCGAAGATGAATTCGTGGAAGAGATTAGATTGTGGGAGAGTTTGTTACTACGGGGCTCCCGATCATTATAATGTTGGGGTTTTGGTTTCTGGAAAGATTCACTGGGTTCCGGAATGTGAACGTGGAGAGGATTATAATTATGTTGATTCTATTGAATACTTTGACGTGAAGAGTGAGGTGTTTGGAAGGATAAAGCTGCCCTCCGAGCCACAAGGTGGCGACGGGCGGCGGTGGTTGAGAGAGAGAGATGGATATGCGTATTATAATCATAACGATGTTGATAAGGGAGCCAGACGATTGTTAAGAAAAGCTAGAAGATTTTTAAGAGAAATAGAAAGAGACGAATACGCAGAGTTATTTGATGTCAGACTAGAAGAAACCCTGGAAGAAGACGACGAAGAAGAAGAGGAGCTATTTGAAGAGCGGGTTATGGAGGAGTATGAGGTGAAGGAGTATTGGGTGAAAAAGAAGACTAATATCCCTATTCTCAAATCCACTTCGGAATATCAACGCTATGTCTATGTTGAAAGTTTAATCTCGCCAGCTTGTTACTAACGTTGATTTTAGCTAGTTTACATTTTTTTTTTACTTTAGGACATGACCCACCATTTTACTTTTTTTATCCCATTTTTCACTCATAATAGTGGTCATTTTCTCCATTCACGTAACATCCACCACACTTTTATTAAAAATCTGTGCCACAAAAAACTCTCTACAATCATCTTTGTGGATAAGAGTATTAAGTATATATTATGAATTTCAAACATTTGATTGATATGGTATAACTCATCTCCCTTTGTCTTTTTTTTTTGGGGGGGGGGGGTCGTATTTTTCTAATTTCGAGTTTGAGATGTATTTATTTTTAATTTGAAAAAAATTCAGAGTTTTGAGATTTGGGTTTTTTATATTTTTAAGTTTGAGATTTGGAGATGTGTATTTTATATTTCAAGAATCAAAATGCATGTCTTGGTTTAATTTACTGTCCAATAGAAAATGTGGTCCTAGGGATTTACCGTTCTTATTGAAAAATTTAAAATTAAATATCTAATTCTGTCCTAAAAAATACACAAATTCTTTCTTCTACATGTGGCTCAATTGAATCAGGCCCATTAGGTGTATCAATATCATAATCATAACAGATTAAATATAAAATTCAATCACGAAAAAGAGGTGTTTGAATTTCACTTCTTTTTTTTAGCCTCCACTCTACATTGACATGTATTGCATGATTTTAAGTTTATAAATCGATTATGTTGGGTAAAAAGTAAAATAATTATGTTCGGTTGATTTCATCCTATTTAAATAGTATCATAGTATTTAATTTTAAATAATAATTGATTTAAGTTCATCTATTGAAGATTTATCACATTGAAGAATTTGGCCATGTTTAGATTAATAATTTTTCAATTGGTAAACTTAAATTAATTATTTTACAATGACATTTAGAAAATTAGATACTATAATACTATTTAAATGTAATAAAATTAACTGCAAATATTTATTTTATTTTTTATACCAACATAATCAATTTATAATTCATGATAATACAATGCATGTCAAGTAGGGTGAAATTTGCTTGGTTTTTCTAGACATAGTAATCAAGATCTTCGACAACATTTTCCTTCCTTCATCTCGTTTTTGCCACTCCATTATCCTCTTGCTCCTATCATTAGACATTGGTGCTTCTGTTACAAATTTCCCTTTGTATACATGAACACATGGTGTTCGTAAAAATGTCACATAGAAAAAAAAAACCTTGATTTAGGAAGTATGCTGGTGCTGCTGTAATGTAGCTGATCTGAAGGTGTTGGGGGATCATATTTTTTAAATTTGTTACGGCTCTTTTCTCAACGAATATTGGAATAGTCTTCTTACTTCAAAGAAAGCCAGCTTCTCTTTGTCATAAGGAAATCAAAAATCAACTTTTTTTTCTTATATATGTGAATACGAATCTATTTTTGTCTTCCTCTCATTTTAATGGTTATCGAATGAAATGAATGTTATCTAAATTCTCTCTACTGTGTTTTCTTCTTCATTTGGAGTCTGATTTCTCTCCAAGAATTCCACCAATTAATACAAGATATATCCACTCGAAAAATCAGATTTATGAATTATAGTGGGGTTGTAGTTTTTACTTTTAGAAGTGATGCAAACATTGAACACAATCGAGAAAACAACCAAGAAGAAATGAGAACACTCATCATTGATGATAAAAATACCGGCGCAAACTAACATAGATAAATAGGATAGTTCCAAAAAAAAAAAAAAAAAAAAAACTAGATAAATAGCAAATCAGATTTCCACTCTCACTTCGTGTTTCATTCTCTATTCCTTCTATTGGTTGAACAATATGTGACATTGACTAGGGTTTATTCTAGGGGTGAATAAACGGGTACCCATGAATACTCATACCCACATTTGCGGGTACCTATACCCAAATAAGCAAAAAATGAATACCTATACCCTTTCCATTTTAGCCGAATGGGTATCCAATACCCGGCCGGGTATACCCGACTCGGGTACAGGATACCCGGTGTACCCGTTTAGAAAATAAATAAAAAAAGATAAAAATATGGTAATTTTTCACCCGCTCGATTTTCAATAATTTTCAATGACAAATTAATAACCAACTATGTAGCAACAATTAGACGACAACAACAAATCAATACTAAATGTAGTTTAAACATTTAAGTTCAACAAACAAAATATACAAAGTTGAGATGGAGATGGTAACTAGGTGACTGTCAATATTTAAGTTAATGGTGATTAATGATTATACTGCACCATGTTCTAATTAACTATATTAATAATGATCTATTACATCAAACATAAAATCTGTAAAGTGTTCATCAACAAGTTAAAGATTACTAAATTAATTGGACGAATCCACCTTCTACTAATTTTTAAAGCTTCGTAGAGATAACTTGTGGATTCCAACTCCAATCTACATTCTGTTTTCAAAATTTTGCAAACCCTTAAATTAAAAAATTTAAGCACTAAATATTATTCCCTTAATTCAGAATAGAAAACTGGAATGTTAAGAAATAAGGATGTAGATAGAAGTTAGAACAATAGAATTGGTGTAATATGAAGACGGAAGGGTTGTAGAGTTATGTTTAGTTTTAGATTTTAGCTTAAAAATAAATATATATTATTAATATATTTATAATTTATATAAAATTAGTAATTACATATAATAAAATAATTGTATATTGTTGACCGGGTACCTTATACCCTATACCCGTTAGGGTATTTTCTAAAAATCTCATACCCATACTCATCCAATACCCGCAAATTACAGTTTTTGGGTACTCAATACCCGACCGGGTACGGGTAGGATATGGGTAACCCGAAAACCCACTTTCCATACTTTCACCTCTAGTTTATTCCACTCAAATAGGGTATATAATTATATTCAAATTGCCAAATGTCAAGAATCCGTGGAATAGAGGATGAAACACATTAGCCAGTAGAGGATCCAAATTGGATAAATAGGAAAGACAACAAATGAGCAGTAGAATATCCTTCAGAAATAGAGAGCACTGCGACTCCTAGGCTTGTTTGCGCCGATCCAAGCAATCCAAATATACGAAGGCTCGTCGATCCAATCAAGAAATAAGCTTAATGAAATGAAACGTTCAAATAGAAAAACTGACTTATTGGAATGATACGGTGGGAGTATAATAATTAAATTTTAACTAAAAAAGTGAAAATAAATATTTTAAAATAATTATGTATTCTAATTAAGTCAGAACAAAGTCTTAACATATCGCATCAACTCCCGACTCCATTACTCGATTCTGAGATCATATATTTACGTCTCAATCAATTTCGAATTTCGATGTCAGATGTAGTCTAAATCCCAGCGCTCTCGCTAAGAATTGGGTGGGACTAAGTAAAAAGGAATCATAGAGGTTGGATATTAAATTACAAAATGCTTTCAAAGTGAGGTCTAAATCGCAAATCGTGCATAAAAATGAAATAAACGATCTTATATCTATATCCAAGCAAAATTAAAAATTAAGAAAATAAAGCCCCTCTTGGTGCACACGCGAATGATACTTATTAACATAAATTGATCTTTCTACGAAGATGAGATAGATGAAGGTTGTTGGTCGTTGGACACTCTTCTCACACCATTGTCAAGAGTCTCTCAACTTCATCTATAGCCCCAAACTCAACTTTAAGTAGAAGATTGTCGTTCCCATAACTCTCTTGTCTCTTGTTCTGCTACTATTCTCATTGCCGAAACTGCAACACATACTCTACACCCATACGAAAAAAATGCTTCAAAGTGTTGGTATTTCTCCAACATCAAAGGGCATCTCACTCAGTTTAAATGCTCGCGAAATAACCAGAGACTCTAGGATCGACAAATGGGAATTGTTTGCGTTCCAATCAATATTCAAATCATCACATCTAATCATGATCAAGCTTTTCATGTTGGGCTTGTGTTAAAATAAAAGGGATGTATTTTTGTCCCACATCGGTTATATGATCAAAGTGTAGGAGCTTCTTAGGGCTATATAAGAGGCTAGGTATCTTTGATGTAATTGCACCAAGTTTTACACTTTAGTCTTTTGTTTGACTCTAGGTAAATTCCTTGTCTCGGATTGTGAGAAAAGGTGAGAGTTATTTGAAAACTTGTAATAGTGTAGGGGTGTCGAGTTTATATTGCTTGGTGTGGTGGGTCGTGGTTTTTTCTCCGGTTTTGGAGTTTCCACGTTAAATTCTTGTGTTGTTGATTGTTCTTTATTTTTCCGTCTTATTTCTTGTCTATTATCGTTTTCCCCTAGTTAGGACACGGACGTGATTTCCTAACATTTCAGACGGGGGAATTCCAATTCCTCCTTGGCAAGGTCCCATCGGGTCCTCAAATATGTTCTAATACTAAAGATCTAAGACGAGGCAATGATTTCACCATTTTTCCAAATCTTCCCATTCACATTTTTCTAACCACAATTCCTCAAGTGAATTCAAACCGCAACTCATCTATGTCTCACACATTGTGTTGGCACATAAGAGAAGAGAGCAGAGATGTGGTAATTGCATACTAACAACGTGTGGCTGTAGTGATGATGATTCTCTCAGAACTACAATTCGACGCTCCATGGCTCCATGTATGACTTTAGCGGTATCAAGCACACCAAAAAACTTCTCTTGTTCAACTACCTTCAAGCACAATTCTCTTACTGTATCATGAATACAAAAAGATCTAACTTTTCCTTTAATTCCACCTCCTCTCACGAACTAAAATGAGATTCCTCTTATTAAGATCTTTTAAATAGTCTTTTGCTACCATATCCAGACTTAAGTCTTCCTTTCCTCTCACAAATCCTTCAGCAATCCAATATGTGAGGAGTCTAGAGGCATCAATCCATGCATCTTCCTCGAAAATCCCCAAATACAGAAAACATGGCTTAAGACAAGTAGGGAGATGCTCATAACTCAAACTTATTATTTTCAAGCATTGTTCATCCTCCCCTGAACTCTAAATTGGGTTTATATAATTTGCAAACTTCTCCCAATATTTCAATCGCCCTCGAGGATCTTTTGAGATGACCCCAGTCACAATTATTGATAGTGGAAGTCCTCTGCACCGTTTCACTATCTTTTTTCCAATTTTCTCCAATTCAATAGGACATCCTTCCTCTCCAAATGTCATTCCACAAAACAGTTGCCGACTCCGATCATCGTCTAAAAAATCCAGCTCAAAAGGTGAAGAGCTAAGATGATCGGCTGCCAAGCTTGAGAGCCGATCGAGTTGTAACAATAACACAACTTCCATTCTCATTATCTGGGAAAAACCTTTGAATCTCATCCCAAGCTCCCACACTCCACATAACATCTAATACAATTAAATACCTTCGACCCCATAACAGTTGATGCAATTGTATTACTAATTCACTAACACTTGTACTATATACAGAAAGAAGCTCATTAAAGATATTTTCAGCACTTAAATTCTGAGATATTGTAGCCCAAAGATGAAGATCAAAGTGTTGCTGAATATATGAATGCTCAAAAACATGTGTGGCAAGAGTAGTCTTACCCAATCCTCCCATGCTGACGATGGGGATGATTCGTTGAGCAGAAGGTTCTCCGGTGAGCATTTCCAGTAGCCGAACAATGGCTGCATCAAAACGTACCCACCATATTTCTCTCATAGACAGTGGCGTAGCCAGAGAATGAGAAGAGAGGGGGCTACACTTTATAGATGAAAAAATTGCACATGAAGAAAGAAATATGCTAAATAACATTATATTACAATATTAAGATCAAATATATAAATATTTCATACATTGAAACTGTTCCATTACATTAAAAGAGAACTAAATAGGTGGCAACTGGAATTTACGTGTACTCATCGACTGAAAACTTTGCAGGATCTTTTCATTAGCAATTGTCAAAAATATATCCTTCTCGATGTACACAACTAAAGAGTCATTCATCCACTCGTCTCCCATTTTATTTCGCAAATCAGTCTTGATAATCTTCATAGCAGAAAAAGCCCTCTCAACGGAAGTAGTAGCAACGGGTAAAACCAATGTCAACTCAATCATCTGATAAACTAACTGAAAAACTAAATGGTTACCACTTTTAACCATTTCTTGAGCGAGACATCCCAAATTGCTTATCTTAGAGAACGTAGAATCACGCCGCACATTATCAATAAAGTTACAAAGTTGTGACGGAAGGCATAAGCAATCACCTGGTGAGAAGTCCTTAGGATATAAAGTGGTAAGACGCATTAGCTGATCAACGTTGAATTGAGAGAAAGAATTCTTCGGATCAAGACATGCCATACATCTAAGAAGATCAGTGCTTGCTTCAGAAAAACGATTATTAAGCTCTTGAATACATACATCAACAACCTGAAAATTGCAACATTAATGAAATTATTGAAGAATGCAAATTAAAACCTAAGAGAATGTACATAATATTTAGAATTTAGAAATAATACCTCGTAGAAAATCTCCACACGATAGTAGTGATCATTGGCAATTCTCTCTCTTTTATAGCCAGGCCGTGTTACAGTGTCATCCATATGAATTAGAGAAATCTCGTTCGCCTCACAAAATTTATTTGCTTGATCTAAAATTATTTCCCAACCATTCTCTCTGAAGGTTTGTAATTGACATTTCACACTATCAATTAATGAGATGGCTTGAATAATATTTTGATCCTTTTTTTGCAAAGCAAATGACAATTCATTCGTGATTCCTAAGAGATATTTCATCAGATGTAACACAAACACGAATTCAAAATCATTCATTTTTCTAAGCAACCCTCTAGCAGTACTTTTGATATCAGAACAAATGGTGTCATCACGTATATTCTCCAACACTCTCTCAACTGAAGACCACATAGAACATAGGCGGAGCAATGTGAAATAATGTGAGCCCTATCGAGTATCTCCGGCCCTAACCAAATTAGTTTCCTGATTCTGTCCTCGTCCACTAACCCTTTCTTCATCATTGAGTTCTTCAACTATTCTGTCATGCTCTAGCTCTCTAAGTTGATCTTTCCTTTTACAAGATGCTCCAGTCGTATTTACTATCATAGAGACATAGCTAAACAAATCTTTCACAGCCATAATACTCTTAGAAACAACAACTATAACTAACTGGAGTTGATGGGAAAAACAATGAACATACATGGCACAAGGGTTTTCTTCCAAAATCAAAGCTTTTAATCCATTAAACTCACCACGCATGTTTGAAGCTCCATCATATCCCTGACCCCTCAATTTGGACACGGATAAACCATGTTTTGCAAATAATTCAAAGATGACATTCTTTAATGAACTAGAACAAGTATCAGCAACATGCGTAATTCCCATAAACCGCTCAACTACACACCCTTTATCATTCACATATCTTAATACAACTCCCATTTGCTCTTTCTTTGAGACATCTCGAGCCTCATCAACCAAAATAGTAAACACTTTATCCCCAATTTCATTAACAATGGCATTTGTGATCTCTAAAGCACAACAATGTGCTAATTCCTTTTGAATTTGTGGAGAAGTCATTTTACTATTTGCAGGAGCATTATCCAATACCTTAGAAATATTTTCATTCAATTCACAATACCATTGAAGCAACTCAAGAAAATTACCTCGACTTGAAGAAGTAGATGATTCGTCGTGACCACGAAAAGCCAATCCTTGCTTCAAAAGGAAACGAGTGACATTCAATGATGTTGTCAAACGAACACGGTAATCAGCATTTATCTTGCAAGTTTTTATGTTGTACATATTAGCCACATTCTGTCTTTGATCTTGAAAAGCTTCAAATTGTATTCTCGCATTATTATGGCAACCATTTACAACCCCAACGTGTGAATTGAATTTTTCCAAGGCCTTTTTCCAATTGCTACAACCTATCTTTGTAAAAACAACTTCAACATGTCCACCTCCTTTAAAAAGATAACACCAAAAGCAAAATGCAACATCTTTCGATAACTATACTCTAGCCAAATATACTTTTTGTACCAACTATCTTGAAAACTCCGTTCTTGAATGCCATAAGTTTTTTTCGGATACAAATGTCCGATCGGTTGGCAAGGTCCTCGAGTCAAGTATTCTCTCCTAACTTGATCTCGAATAGCAATATCAAACTCCTCAATCGGCTTCCGTAAGCCCGGATCACTAGCAACCTGATTTAAAATTAAATCCAATTCAACTTCTACCTCTACTGGAATTCTATTTTCATTTGGAGTTGTAGAAGAACTACCCAACCTATCTATACATTGTTTTTTGTAATATCGGTTCATCTACATACATAGAGACAATTACATAATTTTAGACAGTCAAACAAGTACCAAATAATCAAAATTCAAACCCCAATAATAAACCCTCAATTCTTTCAAACTAAATTAAGTAATCAAATAGAAATCACACGCAGCCACTGTAACTTTAAACTCTAAATACATAAATAGCAAAATTAAACTAACTTTCTAATCAAAATTCAAACCCCAATGATAAATCCTCAATTCTTTCAAACTAAATTAATTAATCAAATTGAAATCACACTCACACGCAGCCATAAGCCATTGTAACTTTGAAACTCTAAATAAATAGCAAAATTAAACTACTTTTCTATCAAAAAAAACTCACCTTAAAATAGAGTCGGAGACTGGACTAGAAGTTGGGCGAAGAGAGGGCGAAACCCCGAAAGGCAATGGAGGTGAAAAAGTAAATTTTTGAAGTTGGGTAAAAACGAAAAGTGATCCTCTGCTATCTTTAATTCTTTTTTTGTTTGTTTTGATAGAAAGTTAGATTTGTAGAAATGTTAGTGTTACTTTAATAATTAATAGAAGGGAAAAGTTGCTACTTACTTATTTTAAAAGAATTTTTTTTTTTAAAAAGTCAAATCCCACTTTCTATTATTAAATCATCATTTTTTACATATTCATCTTCTTCAATCTTCTTCAAGGCAATTACGTAGCCACCATTTCTGTAAATTTTGTAACTCTTTTTCTTCAACCCCCCCTCCAAAATTCAGCCCCTCTCCGCCTCTTGCCTCCGGCAGATCCCTCCTTCAGCAGCGTCGACGCACCTGGGGCTGAAGTTTGATTTTTCTAATTTTCTCTATTTTGGTAATACTAAAAAAAAAAAAAAAAAAATTCTTGGTGGGGCTTAAGCCCCTCCCCCTTCCTTAGTAGCTCCGCCACTGACTCATAGATCAGAGGCTCTGATGAAGCAGGTGCTGAATATGTCGCTTTCACTCCACCTTTCGCCTTAAACGAGCTCGTCTTTCTCTTATCAAATTCCATGTTGTGAATTGCAGACCGAGAAGGAAAAATGATCTTGATTTTCCATCAAGTGTGGATCCAGCATGGATTTGATTGACAACGTGGGATTCGATAACATCGTGTTGAGCTTCTCTGGTGCATCCATGTGAATCATAGGTGTCCTTGAAATCGATCAATAAAGAGCTGGTCTCTTGTGAGATGTTGACCAGGTCAAACTGGGCAAGCCCATAGATTAATTTTTTTTTTAATTTTTTTTCTCCGCATTTGGCTCAGATTTTACGGCTCCGCCTTCACTCCGATTATTAATATAAGGATAATTGTCTGACAATAATTTGAATTTATTCGGCTCGCTCCAAGGCTTTCGGCTCCCCTCGCTCGAATCTTGACCAAAGAAGAAATAACAAACAAAAAATGAAGAGACAAACAAAAAAAGGAGGGGAAAAAAGTCTGGAATTTATAAAAATAATCTTATAATAATAATAATAATAATCATAATAATAATAATAATAATAATAATAATAATAATAATAATAATAATAATAATAATAATAATAAGTAGCACTTGGGATGCGCGCGACGCGCCGGTCTCTAGCAAGAGACCGGTGTTGGAACCGATTGAAGATCCCATATGCCAGGAACATTAGGATATTAATTTAATTTAATTATTAACCGATTAATTAACATGCAAAGCCACATATTCAATTTATGAGATTGCGGAAACCATAAATCGAATCTAACCTTTGTGATGAATGAATAAATGAATCTGAGTTGAGGATGATCCATGCACTAATCTCTGCACACGAGATTAGCTCTTGTATTAATAGATAATTCGACCTACGAACCTTCTAAGATAAACCCTTCTAAATTTGACTATCGATTGGACGATAATCCGTCAAACCATAGCCACTCAAACTCACGCCCCTAAGCCTAACCAATTTCCTCAATTATTTAATTGATATTTCTTAGGAATCCATGTCATCAATAGGCGTGAGTTTGTGGCCTATTTATAAGATTTAATTAGGTTATCTTAGGGATTCCTAGGAGGATTAGAACTGGGTCTCCATATTTAATTTAATCCAAGTGTTTAAGTCCAAATATTCTTAATTTAAATAAAATATTAATTCACTCCATTAAAGAATTAATATTGAACTATCCGTTCAATCCGATTAACGAATCGGGCTCCTTTCCAATTATTTATTTCCCGTGTTTAAGATAACGCATGTCCATTAATTAATTTAAGTTATTGACAACTTTTTAATTAATCAATGTCTTATCCAAGAGTAGTACAACTCAACCTTATTATATCGGAAATTAATCCACTTGCAAGGTTTAATATAATAATCCTTCTGAGCTCCTCAAGGGGACATCATCAACTCGATAAACCGAGACACGATTTCTAGTTATAATATTAATTATCATATAAATAATATTATTACCCAAAGTATCGAGAATATTGAGTTTCATCAACTAACTCTCACTCATTGATAAATCAAAGCAATAATTACTATAAATACATAATTAAATATTATACAACAGAATTAAGAAATAATAATTAACCGAGATCTTTAATCATCCACTTAGGCCAATATATGATAATTAATCTCACCGTTGATCCAATTCAATGTATACAAAATACACTAACATAAGCTAATAGCCAAGACCAGCTACTTCAAGCTTATATTACAATCTATCAAATAAGTGTCCATTAATTACTTAGATTGTGAACTCACTTATTACTTTATAAGCATTACAATAATATGATCTTCCGTGTGACACTACACACCATATTATTTATAATATAAAGTAATTGGACTATATTTGCATAGTCATAACACGAATAAATATGCAAATCATGTGACAACGGTATTCTCATTAAATAGGAAATAATAGTCAATATACAAAGCACCAATTAAAACATGCTTTTCAGTATATAACTCTAACAACCGGCCGCAGCGGAGAATTCGCCATCAAGAAATTGACAGTTTGGGAAAGGGAAGTGATCTATTTGTTGTCAAAAGGAAAAGAATGGGTGCGATGATTTGGAATGAGCTCCAAATCATTCATAAGAGAAATTAGAGCAGCGTAAGCTGCCATTGATCTCTCCAAATTTCTGTCAATCTTTAATTTCAAGGTCAAAGATTAATGAAAATTGAAAGAGTAGTTAGTTGTTTTCTGTGGGAGAGAACTTAAGCCTCAAGAGTGATTATGTGTATGATGGTAATCTGCAACTAGCTTCAATAATTGAGTTTAAGTCTTGGTCGTCTCTAATCAATTTACTACTAAATATAGTGATTAAATCAGCATCTCGACAACCTAACAATAAGCCTGGTGAATAAAATAATCAATATTCAATAATCAATCACGATTCAATATTCATATTCATATATGCAAAAGCTTTGACTTAATCATGCACACGTAAACTAACCAAACCGACCTGAATTTCGAATTCTCTACACCTCTCCGTGTTCCGTTCATAATGTAACATTTTTTTTCGGTACGAGTATTAAGAAGAATAATATTAAGAGTAAAGTTGGTGATTAATATTGTAATAAAGTGATATAAAATGTTTTTAAAGTAAATAACGTGTTGTTGATATGATATACTGATTTTAAAGTGAATAAAATATTATTGATGTGATATAAAGTGATTTTAAAGTGAATAAAGTGGATAAGGTGATTTTATAATTATTTTCATAAAAAAAAATGTTATAATTTATAACATGAATGAGACATTCCAAAAAAAAATATATTATAAGATGAACGGGTCAAAGAATATAATTTAATTAGTGGGTTTATAAACAATGTGGGCCTTTGAGGCTATGATGTAGGATGATATGATGCTGTAAATCTTGACAAGCCATTCAACTATATTTATAGTAATATAAACTTATCCATTTGTATTGTATTTATCCTTCCTTTTGTGGATTAATTAATGGGTATATTCAAGTATATATATTTTGATGTACTCAAACGGTTAACAAAATTTTCAAATGAGTTTGAGGGTAGTGGCTAGTGGTTGAGAATGTTGAGGAGTGAAACTCTGGTTTTAATCAACTGTCGGAATATGGATTCAGGATCTTCCTCGAATGCTCGAGTCAATCTCGTTTATATGATTCTTTCACAAACTCGTTTCTTCTTGCTGCCATGAATATCCCTTTCTCCTCACATCAAGCAGAAAGAAAGCGACCATACGTAGGGCGCGTGGGGTGTACGCACCGATTTTTTTTTCTTTTTTTAATCCAGATTTTTCCCCTCATTTTCTTGGTTTGACTTTTCGTTTTTTGTTTGACGTTTCTTCTTTGGTCAAGATTCGAGCGAGGGGAGCCGAAAGCCTCGGAGCGAGCCGAAGTGTCCAAATTGCCGCCGCTAAGATTATCTTTATATTAGTAATCGGCGCGAAGGTGGAGCTGAAGGCGAGATGCACTAGATGGACCACACTTCATAGTGAGATGCACAAGATAAGTGGTGGAGATTTATTCTGAATTCTTTGGGTAAGAATCATTCTTCTATGATCTCTATCTCCTATATATATATGGATGAGTTAGTATAAAAATATTTCCTAGTGTGAGAACGTGAGAACATGTTTAAATTAATATGTACCCATGCTTAAATTTATAGATTGTTATGCTTAATAAGATTCATGCTTTGTATATAAACGTTAGTGCTTATATAAGATTATGCTTGAATCGATATATATTCATGCTTCAAATAATCACAATCATAGATCATCCTTATATAATGTTTATATAAATAGGCATGAACATAATTAAGAATGATAATATATTAATTTAAGCATGATTACAAAGTAATTTAAGCTTGTTCTCACATCTCATACTATGATTGGTTTTTATATGAACCAATCTATATATATATATATAGATTTTATGAGCTATCTCCATAATTATTTATATTTTAATTAATAATTATCTTAGGGCATATTTGGTAGGTAGTATTAACTCATATTATATTATTAATATGGGTTAATGTAATGTTTGGTAGGAATTATTATTAATATAGTGAGCCCTTTATTCTATTAAAGCTCGGTATTATAATGTGTTTGTAAGCACATTAATAAACTGACCATACCCCTCGTATTATTTTTTAGAGCTACAACAGTGAATTTTATTATGCTCAGAAAGACTTCATTACCCCCAAAATCATTCCTCTGGCTCATATCTTTTCCACGGCCGACACGTCTCCGGCGCCGGCCACGTTGCTTATCAGCAACGACAGGAATATCCCAACGCCGCCGATTCTGAACCTCACGCCGCCCTCCTTCCGGCACCGTATCCGCCAGTACTGCACCGGCATATTGGAGGCCTTCCAGATGGCGATCTTCTCGAACGCCTCGATGGGGAGAATGAAGTGAGAGAGTTTGGGGGATTGCACTTGCTGCCGCCGTCGGCGTCGAAGCCGAAGTTAGGGGCGCAGAAGTTGGTGGCGGTGGCGACGATGATGGAAGTGCTGGGGATGCACCACCCGAGGTCCTCCACGCAGCGGATTTCGAAGCAGGCGCCGCAGATCTGGCCTTTCTCGAAGAGGACGGTGTTGAGGGCGACGGTCGCCTTGCCGTAGCCATTCTTAACGAGGTCGCCGTAGCCGCAGGCGCTGCCGACGGCGTCGATGGGGTCCACGACGGCGTAGTAGGTGGCGCGGGCAGGCTTCCAGTCGGAGTGCGAGGCCCCGGAGAGAATAACATAACTTAATATCATTTTAACAGATTCTACCAAACAATTAAACTTTGATAAAAAAAAATTGTTATATTTTCTATCAAACACACAAATGCAATAAAGTATCATACTATTGTCATATTATTTGTCTATGTATTATTTATATCAATATTATTAATATACGTACCAAACATGGCCTTAGTATTGTAACTGTATTATCCAGCTAAAACGATTCTATGATACAACTAAATTATTTCTTGTAAGCACTGAATATAAGACTTGTAATTATGTAATACTATGTTGGTAAAAACTTATATTTTAAAAAATTACGGATATAATTTTTATACCTCTTATAATTATCGAATCTTAATTATTTTAACTTTGATATTTTAACCTTTAGTTTTACAAAACATTGTCAGTTTATAACCATTCCAACAAATTATCATCTAGACGACAAGAATGAGTTCAACTGAATCAAGAAAAAGAGCTCGCCAAGGAATCATATATATCTAAGAGTAATACTTGTGCGCGACGCGTCTCACTTTGCGAGACCGCGCGCTCGTGCCCGCCTCTCACGCACGGCGCGTGTTGTGCACGCACCCAATTTTATTTTATTTATTTATTTTCAAAAAAAAATAATAGATTTTTTTTCTGGCGCCGCCTTCGCTCCGATTATTAATACTCTCTCCGTCCACGAAATGGTTACCACATTGTGGAGGGTACGGATTTTAAGAAAATGATAAGTAATGGTGGATAATAGTAGGTATTGTTGTGAGTGGAGTAAGAGTCCCACAATAAATGTGAGTGAAGTAGTGAGAAACATAAGGTTAAATATAATGTATTATATGGGCAGGGGCGGAGCTACGATTTGAAATGTGACTGGACGAGATTATGTTTATGTATTTAGTCGCAAATTTGGGCGTGCGAATCTGCAATTATACATATAAAAGTGAAGAGAAAAATAAAAAATTCAACAAAAATATAATTATAAAAAAATTACCCGGGCGAGTATTAAATCCTCCACGGTATGTGGATTGTATTACTATAAATGGAAGTGACAACCATTTCGTGGACAGACTTAAATGAAAAAAGTGGCAACTATTTCGTGGACAAACTTAAATGAAAAAAGTGACAACCATTTCGTGGACAGAGGGAGTACGTATAAAGATAATCATAGTGGCAACAATTTGGATTCTTTGGCTTCTCTCGCTCGATCTCTTAAACAAAAAAGAAGAGGCAAACAAAAAAAGGGGAACAAAAAATCTGGAAATTTAAAAAAAAAATCGATAATTAAACAAATTGAAAAAAAAAGTCAACGATTTGACCGGATCGATCCAGGTCCGATCCAACCTCACAATGTGAGACTTGTTGCACACAAGTATTTGTCTATATCTAAATATTGCCGGTCTTGCTTATTAAGGAAAGAAGTAGTCGTGTACAATATCCTAGTCTTGGAGGTCTGCATTGTAAATAAGTTTCAACAATACAGTTTAAGTAACTGCATGGGTGTGGGCCTAAGCATGCAGGAGCTAACCTGGGGGACTAATAATTAATCCAAACTGTGCAACACAATTTAGCTGAAAATTCATCATAATCTACATATTAAACTATTTTTTCATAAAAACTCAATTTTGTTTATATTGGGAAAGTTAGGATAAGAATAATACGTGTCTCACTTTATAAATGAATGGAGTAAAATGATTGGAAGACCAAGACTTAAAATTCAATAATTGCAGTTGGAGTCTTCCATCACTCTTTAGCCTTGAGCTTCAACTTCAACTTCAGCTTCATCACACAGAAACAACTAACTACTCTTTCAGTTTCCATTTGTTGATTCTTAAATCGCGATCAAATAATAATCAAACTCTCAAATGAATTGGATCGAAACAACAAAACAGAGAACAAAACGAGACAAGACGATTTACGTGGTTCACTCTTAAAGAGCTACATCCACGGAGAGGAGACGATCAGATTTCTTATTAGATCACCGGAAGATTACAGTTACAACAATGTCGAGAAGAAACGAAAAACGAGAGCTTCTCTTCTCACTTCCTCTCTTCTCACACCTCTAACTAACTCTCGTGTATCCCTTACTCAACGAGGCAAAGGAAATACAACTACTCAGAAGAAAAGAATCTTCCAGCTCCGAAGCAAAACTAACTCAAGTAAACTGCAACCTCAGCCCTTTGATCACGCAAGCGTTCAGCATCCGTTGGATCATATGCCACGTCAACAATCTATGTGATATGAACTTGTAGATCACAAGTGCTTCCCATGCATGCACCACGAGCTGCATTGCCACGTCACTTCAGCAGCTTATGCAAGAGCACCTCACTACAATCTCCACCTTGATCTGCATAAGCTCTCCAATCACCTCCTCTCATCCTTTACTTCTTCACTGAGACTTCACAAGTCCAAGACAATGCCTGAACTTTACTCGAGGCAATGCCTTGGTCAAAACATCCGCTGCATTTTCTTCAGTAGCTACTTTCACCACGTTGATCAGATCTTTCTCCACAAGATCTCGAACAAAATGATACCTAACATCAATGTGCTTTGATCTTTCATGGAAAACCTGATGTTTGACTAGGTGTAAGGCACTCTGATTATCACACATGACCTCCACACTCTTTTGAAAAATCCCAAAATCACCAAGTATCCCCTTAAGCCAAACTCCCTCCTTCACAGCCTCTGTCATGGCCATGAATTCAGCTTCAGTAGTTGATAGAGCAACAACTGATTGCAACATTGACTTCCAACTTATAGCAGTCCCATATAAAGTGAAGATGTAACCTATTTGAGATCTCCGGCAATCAACATTTGCAGCAAAATCTGCATCAACAAATCCCTTCAATGGATTCCCTACATAGTTGACTTGCTTCTCAAACAAAATACCACATTCTGCAGACCCTTTAATGTATCTAAAAACACACTTCAAAGCTTCCCAGTGCTGCTTCCCAGGATTTGACATATATCTGCTCAAAACACTTATTGCATATGCAAGATCAGGCCTAGTACATATCATCATGTACATTATGCTTCCAACTGCGTTTGAATAAGGAACTAAAAACATCTCTTTCTTCTCTATATCTGTTTTTGGACACTGAGATGTTGACAACTTTGTCTGTTGTGATATAGGAACTACCAACGGCTTAGCTTCATGCATGTTAAACCTCCTTATCACTTTCCTGGCATAATCACTCTGTATCAAACACAGCTTTCCCTTGCTTTAATCTCTAATAATATCCATACCAAGAATCCTTCTTGCACATCCTAGCTCTTTCATCTCAAAAACTGACTTCAACTGTTCCTTCAAATTCTGAATCTTTGCCTTACTATTGCTTGCAATTAGCATATCATCAACATACAACAACAGATAAACCAATGCCCTTTTACCATCCTTCTTGAGATACACACAGCTGTCATGCCTTGATCTGTAGTAACCAATACTCATCATAAACTCATGAAACCTAATGTACCATTGCCTTGAGCTCTGCTTCAGTCCATACAAAGATCTCTTCAACAAGCAAACTTTCTTCTCCTGCCTTTCTGGTATGAATCCTTCAGGCTGAACCATGTATATAGTCTCTTCTAAACTGCCATTTAGGAATGCAGTTTTTACATCCAATTGCTCCAAATACATGTCAAACTGATTCACCATGGACAACAATATTCTGATAGAACAATGCTTCACCACAGGAGAAAATATTTCATTGAAATCCACACCTTCTTTCTGTGTGTAACCCTTTGCAACAAGCCTTGCCTTGAACCTTATTACCTCTCTGCCATTTATCATTTCAAACTTCCTTTTGAAAATCCACTTACAACCCACAGGTTTCTGATCCTTGGGTTTATCAACCAGAATCCAAGTCTTGTTCTTCAATAATGATTCCAACTCTTCTTTCATTGCTTGTATCCAGTGATCTCTGTCCTTGCTGCTCATAGTTTCTTTATAAGTACTTGGCTCCTCATACTCTATTTGCTCAGCAACAGTGAAAGCATATGCTATCATATCCGCATGTCCATATCTAGTTGGAGGCCTTATCTCTCTTCTGGCTCTATCCCTTGCCAACATATAGTCACTTAGCTCATCTGCTTCACTTTCTTGTTGCTGTAAATCTTCATTTACTTCATAGTCTTCACTAGGTGAACTATCATTATCATGAAGCTCCACCTTAACTTCTATACTCTTGTCTTTACCCCTTTCTGATACAGACTTCACAGGAACCACAACCTGCTCATCCTTCTTATAGGGCAATGATGGTCCCGAAACGAGTTACTGGTGTATGGTGGGGGGGGGGGAGGTAATACACCAGTTAGGATTTTAAATCTTAACCCTGAAAAAATTACTTCAACCGAGTAAAAAGACTCGGTTGGAATCTCACAGCTGAGTAAGCAACCTCAGCTGGAAGAGTGAGGCAGTGCGGAAAGTGGTGGAAATTAAACTCGTTAAAACAAATCACGCTTTTATGCACGGTTTGTCAATTACCAAAACAGTTGAGAATATGCAAATGAGATTTGTATGCTGGTTAGTCAGACAGTTAAGAATGCAAGAAATAACTGAATAAAGAAAAACACTAGCACACAGAGTTTTAACGTGGTTTGGAGATAACCCTCCTACGTCCACGGGGAGTTGTGAGTCCACACAACTCTGTCCAAGTTCTTCTGGACAAACCACTCAGCTTACGCGGGCTGAGCAACCGTTACGGATAAGTTTGCGGGTACTTATCAACCATACAGTTTAGTTTCCGGGCACTAAACAGCCTAACTACTCAATTGCAGGAAGAGTAGAATCCTAAACCTTTTCAGGTGAAAGAAAATGGGTTTCCAACTAAAAGCTCTAACTTGAAGTGAGCTATGATCTAACTCTCTACGAACTCTCACTAAGTGATGTTCTCAAGGTTCGATCTAAAGACACAAAAACTATCTAACTCTTGAACTCTCAACAAGTGATGTTCTAAGAGATTCAGTTCAGCTCGTGAAGAATGTGACTCTTTTCTTTTCGCTCTTAGATTTCTTCTCGCGTGTAATTCTTCTCTTGTCTGTGTCTTGTATATCTATTCGAATGAATGAAGGCCTCTATTTATAGGCAGAGAGTATCAACTAGCCGTTGGAGGAGCTGTTGATCTCTGATTTTTGAAAGCGAAGGCTTGTCTCTCATCTCTGCAGACTTTCCCGTTATGGCATCTGTGCTCTTCTGCTTTCCATCTGAGACAGCCTTGTGTTGGGCCAAATGGGGTAATGACTTGAACGGTCAAACCCTCATGTGACTTCCTTTTGAAATTCAAATTCAAACCTTTCTGACAGTCAACCTTGGTTAGTCGGTTGAAAATCTTGATCTTCATCTGAGTGGTCTTCAGCTGATGTTCTGACTGAACCGTTGAACTCTCAGCTGACTCTGAACTTCATGTTGAGGCTTCTTTATAACTTCCTCCTTCTTGAAACATTCTCTTTATCGGATGGCATTCTATAGCTGATGTTCCAACTGAACAGTTGGCTTGAACTCTCAGCTGTCAAAAAGCATTCCCCTTTTTGGCATATCTCTCTCATCAGGAAGGGTCTTGTAACTGATGTTCCTTATCCGATCTTTCATCCGGGGTTGTATCCGAGTGTTGCTATGTTGCCGTCTTCAGCTGGAGATCTGTAAAGATAAAATCTTAACATTGCTCAAACAGCGAGCCTAACAACTAACATTAGGAACTGGCAACATCTACTCGGTTGGGGTCAGTTGGTTTTGGAATTCATCAAAACTCATACTTATAAATTTCCCAACAGGCAATATATCTTCTTTGAAAACCACATCTCTGCTGATTATGATCTTCCTCATACCTTCTTCAGTACACCAAAGTCTATAACCCTTCACACCAGGTTGATAACCAAGCATTACACACTTCAATGCTCTAGGTGCAAGCTTATCTTGCTTAATGTGGACATAAGCCTGGCAACCAAAAACCTTCAAGACTGAGTAATCTGGGACATATCCATTCCATAACTCATCTGGAGTTTTAAACTTAATTGCAGATGAGGGGCATTTATTGATCAAATAAGCTGCTGTAGTCATAGCTTCTCCCCAGAACTTTTCAGGCAGACCAGATGTAACCAACATACATCTCATCCTCTCAAGCAGAGTCCTGTTCATTCTTTCAACCACCCCATTCTGTTGTGGGTTTGCAGGTATTGTTCTATGCCTTCTTATCCCTCTCTTCTTGCAGTACAAACTAAACTCTTTTGACAGAAATTCAAGACGATTATCTGTTCTCAAAGTTTTCAGATTAACTCTCTTTTGGTTTTCAACCTCAGCACACCAATCTCTGAAACATGTGAAGGCATCAAACTTATTCTTTAAGAGATATACCCACACCTTCCTGCTGTAATCATCAATTATGGACAAGAAAAACCTGGCTCCACCTAGTGTTGCTGTACCAGATGGACCCCACAAGTCAGCATGTGCATAATCTAAAGGTGCTTTAGATATATGTTTTCCTTTAGGATATGGCAGCTTAGTGCTCTTGCCTAGTATGGAAGACTCACAGTGATCAACCTCAACACCATTAGTTTGTATGATCTTCTGCTTAACCAACTCATTCAAGCCCTTGTAACCAACATGTCCCAACCTTGCATGCCATAGCATAGAATCAGCTGTTGCAGACAGATTACTAACTCCAACAAGTTGCTCACCCTCAAGAATATACAAATTCTTCTGTTTTCTATTTCCCTTCATGAAAACTTTATTGCCTTTCATAACTTCCATAACACCATTCTCAGAACTGAACTTAAATCCTTTAGACTCCAATGTACCAAGAGATATAAGATTTCTTTTCAAAGTTGGTATGTATCTAACATCAGTGAGCAATTTGATGGACATGAACTCGAAATTTGATACTACCAATTCCACGTACTGGACATACCTCATCATTTCCCAGCTGTACTAACCCATAGCTTCCCATCTTGAGCTCATGAAACCAGTCTGCATTAGGGCACATATGATAGGTGCAAGTTGTATCTAGGACCCATTTCTCTTGAACTGATCCCTCCAGAATATTCATTGCTTCTCCATCTTCTATCTCTTGCACATTTTCTGCAACATTAGACCCTTGTTCCTTCAATTCCTTCTGTTTCCTTTTCCATATGTAGCAATTCTTTCTGAGATGGCCTGGCTTTTGACACTCAAAACATTTTCTCTGCTCTTTATCCTCAGACTCCTTAGGCTTTCCTTTCCCCTTTTTCTTTGAGTCATCATGGAACTTCTTATTCTTCTTCTTGAACTTCTTGACATGCAGACTCTCTGAGATATCTTCTTGTCCCCCTATTTTGGACTTCTGCAACTCCTTTGTGCGCAGGGCATTCTGTACTTCTTCAAGAGTCACAGTGGTTTCCCTTCCAAAGGTTATAGCATCTATGATATGCTCATAACTCTTTGGCAACGCATTCAAAAGCATAATTGCCTTGTCCTCTTCACTTATCTGCACATCAATACTTTCTAGATCATCAATGGATTTGCAGAATTCATCCATTTGATCTTCAAGGCTTTTGTCTTCAGAAAATTTCAGAGTATATAGCCTCTTCTTCATGTAGAGCCTGTTCGCCAGAGATTTTGTCATATATAATGACTCCAATTTTAACCAAACTCCAGCAACCGTCTTCTCCTTTGAAACTTCCCGAAGAACCTTATCGCTCAAGAACAAAATTATTGCGCTATGAGCTCTTAGATCCATTTTCTCTGCGCTCATTTTCGAAAAAGAAGATTCCTCCTCCTTTTTCTCCTTGTCTTTTCCCGTCGACTTCTCTTTCAAGATCGCTCCGGCGAGGCCTTGTTGAATCAAGATAGCCTTCATCTTGATTCGCCATAAGGCAAAATCGTTTTTGCCATTGAACTTTTCCATCTCGAACTTGGAGGAGGACTGCATCGCCTTGGATCAATCGGTTTGATCGCCTTGAATCAGAAAAATACAGAATCACCGTGGAAATGCAACCACCGTGGAATCGTTTCCCGCAGACAGCGCCAATTGTTGATTCTTAAATCGCGATCAAACAATAATCAAACTCTCAAATGAATTGGATCGAAACAACAAAACAGAGAACAAAACGAGGCAAGACGATTTACGTGGTTCACTCTTAAAGAGCTACATCCACGGAGAGGAGACGATCAGATTTCTTATTAGATCACCGAAAGATTACAGTTACAACAATGTCGAAGAAGAAATGAAAAACCAAAGCTCAAACACGAGAGCTTCTCTTCTCACTTCCTCTCTTCTCACACCTCTAACTAACTCTCGTGTATCCCTTACTCAACGAGGCAAAGGAAATACAACTACTCAGAAGAAAAGAATCTTCCAGCTCCGCAAGCAAAACTAACTCAAGTAAACTGCAACCTCAACCCTTTGATCACGCAAGCGTTCAGCATCCGTTGGATCATATGCCACGTCAACAATCTATGTGATATGAACTCGTAGATCACAAGTGCTTCCCATGCATGCACCACGAGCTGCATTGCCACGTCACTTCAGCAGCTTATGCAAGAGCACCTCACTACACCATTAATCTTTGAAACTTCCAAATTAGAGATAGTTAGAAATTTAGAGAGATTGATGGCGGCTTACGCAGCTCTAGTTTCTCTTATGAATGATTTGGAGCTCATTCCCATTCATCCCACCCTTTCCTTTTCTTTCGACAACAAACAAATCACTTCCCTTTCCAAACTTGTCGATTTCTTGATAGATTTTATGGACAACTACGATTCTCAAGTTTTGGAGAGCCGAATCGCATCCGCAGCTCATGCTGCTCACGATGTCGTCGAATCCCACGTCATCGATCAAATCCATGCTGGAACCACTCTTGATGGAAAATCAAGATCATTTTTCCTGCTCGATCTGCAGAAAGCAATTGACAACATGGACTTTGTCAAGAGAAAGATGAGCTTGTTTAAGGCGAAAGGTGGATTGAAAGAGGAGACATATTCAGCACCTGCTTCTTCGTCAGAGCCTCTGAGCTCCGGGAAGAAGAATGTTATGGTGAGCTTTGATGCTGTTGCTCTTCGACTTATGGAAATGCTCACCGGATAACCTTCCGCTCAGCGAGTCATCCCGATTGTCGGCATGGGCGGATTGGGTAAGACCACTCTTGCCAGACATGTTTTTGAGCATTCATATATTCAGCAACACTTTGATATTCATCTTTGGGCTACAATATCTCAAAAATATAGTGCTGAAAATATCTTTAATGAACTTCTTTCTATAAATAGTAGAAATGTTAGTGAATTAGGAGAAAAGTTGCATAAGAAGTTATGGAAAAGAAGGTATATAATTGTGTTAGATGATATGTGGAGTGTGGAAGCTTGGGATGAGATACAAAGGTTTTTGCCGGATAATGAGAATGGAAGTTGTGTGATTGTAACAACTCGGCTCTCAAACTTGGCATCTCATCTTAGCTCTTCACCTTTTGAGAGACGATGATCTTTCAATTTTGGATTGCTGAAGGATTTGTGAAAGGAAATAAAGACCTAAGTTTAGAAGAGGTAGTAGAGGATTATTTGAAAGATGTTAGTGAGAGGAATCTCATTTTAGTTCGAAAAAGGAGGTGGAATGGAAAAGTTGAAACTTTTTGTATTCATGATACAATGAGAGAATTGTGCTTGAAGGTAGGTGAGCAAGAGAAGTTTTTTGGTGTGCTTGACAGTGCAAAAGTCATACGCGTTGGCAGTGAGCATCGAATTGTGGTTCCGGGAGAATTATCATCGCTACAGCCACATGGTGTTGGTGCTTTGCATTTACCGCCTCTGCTTCGTTCTCTTCTGTGCCAACAGAAAGTATGGTGCTTAGATGAGTTGTGGTTTGACTCGAGATTACTCAGAGTGTGGGCTAGTGTCTATAATGGGTTCTATGTGACTGAGTATTAATTTTCACCATGTTAACTTACGCTATCTTGCTTTCGAAGTTAGCTCTGGTGGCTTACCCTACCCCTATTCCTACCCCATTCATTCATAAATGTCCCTATTCTGGAATATTCAAACATTGATCATAAATAATAGTAAAACTTCTGTGCCATATGACATTTGGGAGATGACGCAGCTTAGGCATTTGGAGTTTGTTCGTCCTCAACTTCTTCTTGATCCTATTCCTTGTGCCATGAATGATAAATTAGACCAAGAAAAGTGTATTGTTTTAGAAAATCTACGCACACTTAAACGGGTAAGGAATTTAAGATTGACAGAAGAGGTTTGCTATTAGGAATCGGGTACTTGCTCGTGTTGATATCAATGAACAATACTTCTATTTTATTGATGAACTTTGAACAGAAACAGAATTTGTAAGAATTACAATGGAAACTGAAGAACAGAGATTAGAAAACCAGATCGTCCGAAGTTAGACTTCTGCCCGCAAGACGAGAATACACCCCGGTAGTGCTCACGGTAAGGCGGCTCGTCCCCAAAGGTTAAAACGATCTAAACGTCTCGGCTGTAGTAGCACCACAAACAGAACCGAGCTCCGGCGAACTGAACTAGAATGAAGACTGAACTGGTGTATGATATGCTATGAAATGCTATGCTGCTTTGAGAGAAGAGAAGATTGCTTTTCGTTTTTTTGTCCAGAATGCAATGACAATGCCTCCCTTATATAGCAGCTCTCGGACATGTGGAGGGGCTCGTTGCATTAACACAGCCATTCATGGCCGGCGGTTTCTGGACGTGAAGAGGTGGCCAGCTGAAGTGAACAGCCTTGGCTTTTACAGAAGCCAAAGGTCTTTTGGGCCGATGGGCTTCACGGATGGGCTGCTGGATTGGGCTCAACAATTAATCGAATTGGGCTTGTGGGGTTGGTCCAAAAAGATAAGGTCCAAACACCAGCCCAAAGCACCAATTGCCAAGTCCAAGTCCCAGGCCCAGGCCCGGCCCGAGCCCGGCGGCTGCGCGTGTGTGCGCGCGCGTAGGCACCCATACACATCCATACACACCAACCCAACAAGTTATTAAGCCCATACAGACATAGCCTTAAATACTAGTCAAATCATCCACATATAACCGATGTGAGACAACTAACATTTATTATAATTAATAACATGTTAATTACTACTTCAACATCCAACCTTTAGCATACAATATCTCACTCACCAGAAATCGGTTTAGAGATATTAAATATACCACGTTCATCTACTCACGGCGTAGATTAACATCCAATAAATATTTTAATTAAATAATAAATATTTAATCAACAATATTTATCCTCAATAATGGTTAATATTTAAACCATTTCCAACATTTGCAACAGAATGCCCAACATCATGATCATGGAACTATCCTATTCCTATGATGATAAGACTAGTGATTGCGAAGCAACCTCATCATCATATTTCTGCCCTCACAATCTGGGTCATTTGAATAAACTCGAATCACTAAGGTGTAACTTTTATGGTGATGATGACAAGTGGCGTGATGTTGTTCTAAGCTTGGTATTACCGACTTCACTTGAGGAATTGTCTTTAGGGAATTGCCTTTGGGAAGATTTGGAAGATATGATGAAATCCTTGCCCCGTCTTGTATCTTTAGAGTTAGAAAATATTCGAGGATCCGGGTGGGACCTTGCCAAGGAGGAAATGGAATTCCCCAGTCTGGAAATGTTGGTGATTTGGGGATGTGATGATTTGATTAATTGGAATGCAAACAGCTCCCATTTTCCGGTCCTCAAGACTCTGTATGTTGGGGATGCACCCATACTGAATGAGATCCCCTTTGATATCGGACAAATTCCAGCACTTGAATGCATTCAATTGTTTCGGTGTAGCGTGTCTGCAGCGGTTTCAGCAATGAGAATAGTAGTAGAACAAGAGAGTTGTGGGAACGACAATCTTCTACTTCAAGTTAATTTTGAGGAAATGGAAGAAGTAGAGAGATTCCAGGCAATGGTGCGAGAAGAGTGTCTAATGACCAATAGCCTTCATCTATCTCATAATTACACAGAGATCGATTTATTTTGATATTTATTTTCATAAGTACCATTCGCATGCGCCTTTTATGTTTTATTTTGATATAAGATTGTTGTATTAATTCATTTTTATTCTCATTTTGGATTGAGGGAGTTATTTTGTTGTTTGATCCAGAGAGGTTGCTATTTGATTTTAATAATTAACTAGTAAGTAGCCTGTCAAAAATTGACGGCAAATTACTTTATCCTATAATTTATATATATATATATATTAAAAAAAGTAATTAAACAAAATATATTTATAAAAAGTAAACTATACTTTATTTAAAACTACACATATTATTTAGCAACTCGATAATTTTTGGATGATCATGTTTTCTCACTTGAATATTTTAACACTATCAAGTATTCATGATTGTCGAGTATATTGACTAAAAAAATAATTTTAGTTTTCTTACCTTAACTTATAATTAGGAATAACAGTGATATGAGTACCTATTGATGAAGCATTCACCAAACTCAAATTCGTTTAGGATATCAGTACTCGTTTTCATCCCAAATCCGATTAAAAATGACTTTACTATCCTTACCCGTCTCAAACATGTTTAGTAAATAAATATTAATTATAAATAAAAAAAATTGTCTATCCCATTGATGTGTGTTCATTTTAAAAATTAATTTTATATCTAGTTTAGAAGTTGTCATGTTTTTTTTTTTAAATTAATTATAAATTAAATTTAGGAAACTAATCTTATTTCACATATCTGAACATATAAATAAGAACAAAAGTGGATCGGGTACTTGTTCGTTAAGTATTTGTCAACTCTAAATTTGGAATTTTTCTACATGTTCTCATCCTAATCTTGGTGAAAGTAGTGACTTTATTGTACATACTCGTCTCAAACCCGTTGCGTTATACTTGATAAAAATCTAAACACTACAAAGTTAATAAAAATAAATCCTTTTTGTGTCTGTTTGAACCATCTCGTTGGTTTATGCTAAATTGCCTGTTTGTAATACTTACTTATTACGAAACTATTTACCTTAGAAACATAGTCTATTACTCCCTCCGTACTTCAAATAATGTCTCATTTACTGTTCGACACGAGATTTAATAAAGCTGGTAAAGTTGTTGTGAGTAGGGTAAAAGTTAAATAGTAGGGGTAAACTTGTAATTATGAATGAAAATGAATCGGGTACTCGTTCATTAAGTGATTTCCAAAATCTAAATTTGTTTAGAATAATTCTACAAGTTCTCATCCTAATCTCGGTTAAAATAGTGATTTTACTCTATATATCATATTGGTTGAAATAGTGACTTCACTAACACTACAAAGTTAATATTAATTAAAATTAGTAAAATTCTTATTTTTATGTTTATTTGAACCGTATCGTTGGTTTACATTAAATTATTTATGTAAAATAACTATTCATAAATTCTTTTACCCATTCTCATCGTAGCTTCTATTATAAAATTAATAATCTCTATTATTAATATTCGTATAATATATCAAGTGCGACTCAATCATCAGAGTGAAATCCAAATATTATATCTGTAAAATTAATTATATAAATATGAAATGTAATAAAATAAATATCGGAGGGATTCTTTATTAACACGTACATGAAGGTGTGCTTAAGGACAATCAAATTTATCAAATCAATTTGAGAATATGAAACTTAATTTGCAGTAAACCGTGATTATATATATGAAAGTTGAATAATATGGGAATTTATATAGGATAACTATGAATATTAATATTTTATGATAATGAGAATTAAAGCATTTATCATGTGCATGTATTTCGTGAGGATAGATATAATAAGAATATAAATATATATACTTGTGAGGAGTTATTATATGGATATAATAAATAATATATGTGTATTATGAATTAATAATAGAGAAAATACGAGAATAAAAAAAAATCAGAAGAGAGTACTGTGGAGGAGGTACTATTTATTTTCCTATTATTAATAAGATTATTGAATCCCACCATTTCCGTACTAATATATTTTGCTTCTTGACTTCACATTACCGAATCCTTAACCACTACTCCATTTCAGTATTTTGAGCAAAATTCGTGATTAAAATGCAGATTTTGATCGAGAATTTGATGATGAGGATGAATTTGAGCAAAAAAAAATTTTTTTAAAAAGAAATAGCTATTTACTAACCGCAATTAACATCTCCATCACTAGTTTTAGAACGTTGAGGCCATAAATCCAAATGTTAAGGACCATAATTAAATTAAATGAATAAAACCAAAACCTAATATAAATAATTTTAGCGCATAATAAATTCAATTAAAAAAATCATGCAAAATGCATATTAATTTTTGCAGGTATGTTTATTTATACTGGTTTCCGGTTGGAGATGCCCTTAGCTATGCAAGATTCTTGTTTTTGCTAAGAAATGGCGTGTACTGTACAAACTAGCAATTTTTTAAATTTACTAATATCTAAGAAATGAATCTTTATGGTTAATTTCAAGCACATGTGAAGAAATATCAGTTAAATTTTCATTTTCAAAGTGAGATTAGATGCTCATGTATCTCTTCTTTATATAAAATAATCAATTATGCTGGGCGAACTAGGATAATGTGGCCTTGTGCAATTCCATAAAATTGACCCAAAAATTCTTGCTAAATTCACTACGAGAAATTTATCCATACATAACACTACATACAGTTGAGTATTCCATATTTTTCTTTTTGCACTTTTTCTAACATTTCTAGTACCAACTAATTCATTCGGGCGAGACATCTTCTAAACTGCGTTATGTATGAGCACACTTTTCACAAAGATGACGCTTTGTTCAAATATTCGTTACGCATGCTGTGTTACCATGCACATATATAACGGTCTAGAATATTACGTTATGCTTGAGCATTATTTTAATCCTATATATAACGGTGTAAGGGTACTGTTATTATTATTTTTTTCTTTTTCTAATTTTCTAATTCCAACCCATTTTCTTTAATCTTTCCACACCCATGTCTTTTTTTTTAATTCGTGGAAACTCGCAGCCGCTACCTTTGGTACGCACGAAATCAATCATCTGTCTTTCTTCTCCTTATCCGGCGATCTCACCAGTCGTCGACCTCGCCGCCGTCACCTCTACTAACTCTCTCTGTCAGTCAACCTCTGTATACATCAAAACCCTCAATCAAAACCCCTAGATCCCCAATCGAAACCCCTCTCTTCTCTCTGAAATTCGGTGAATCACTGAATTACCGGCGACCTCGTCACCCTCTTTACTTTGCGCCACCACCGCCTCGCCTCTACGGAAGCCAATGATTGGCAGCGGTGTAGGAGACACCACCTCACATCTTTGATTTTTTTGTAAAAATTGCAATTTGTTCAGGTTTTTTACTGTGTTTATTTCTCTGATTGGATTGAAAATTTTGTTTAAACTTCCGTTATATTGGCTGGGATGTTATATTGTGCTGCAGCAATTGAATTACTATGTTTCTGTCATTTCTCTCGGGCAATATTTGAGATATGGAAAATCCTAGGGAATTTAGAAAATGTACTGTTTTATGATGTTAGAAAAATCTAAAATGTGAAATTGTCGTTATTTCTTATATTGGGTGCAACTTGTTCTGTCTTGTGAGAACTGCAAGATCCTGTCCCCTTGGGGATAACCTAGTGGTAAAACGTGAGCACGTTTCAGTCTCAGCTTCGAACCTCATGAAACGCTTCTATAGGTTGAGTCTGTCACACTTGTACTTGAAAAGTGTGGTTTACCTGCCCTGTGTGGTTTGCAGGCTACTGTACAAGGGACGGAAGTTTACCCAGTGCTCACCGAAGGTAGCGGTTGTGGGTCCCACGACATTAAAAAAAAACTGCAGTATCTGATGGTCCCGAAACGAGTTACTGGTGTATGGGGGGGGGAATACACCAGTTAGGATTTAAAGAACTTAAACCAGAAAAATCACTTCAACTGAGTAAAAGAGGACTCAGTTGGGATCTCTCAGCTGAGTAAGCGACCTCAGCTGGCAGAGTGAGGCTGTGCGGAAAGTGGTGGAAAAAATTATACTCGTTAAAAACAACTCACGCAAAACAGCTCGGTTGGTCAAGAACCAAAACAGCTCGGTTAAAACAATGCAAATGAGGTTTGTATGCCGGTTAGATCGATCAGATAAAAATGCAGATGCAACTGAATAAAAACAAACACGGGCACACAGGATTTAACGTGGTTCGGAGATAACCCTCCTACGTCCACGGGGAGATGTGAATCCTCACACCTCAGTCCAAGTTCTTCTGGATAGAACCACTCAGCTTACGCGGGCTGAGCAACCGTTAAGGATAAGTTTGCGGGTACTTATCGACCTTACAGTTAAGATTACGGGTTCTTAACAACCTATGCTAAGTTTACGGGCACTTAACAGCCTATCTACTCAGTTGCAGGAAGAGTAGGATCCTAACTAACACTTTTCAGGGTATGAGTATGGGTGGGTTTTTCCAACTACAGCTCGATCACAAATGAGAGCTGGATCTAAGGCTTGAAAGAATAAACACTCAAACTAAGATCAAAGACAAATTTTCACTCTATGAACCCTCAGCTACTAATGTTCTATCACTCTTGAACTCTCAGCTGCTGATGTTCTTAAAAGAGGAGTTTAGCAGATTTTTCTTTCGCTTGGTTCTCTTGTGATTGCACTTTTCTCTCTTGCTTCAGTCTGTCTCTTATCTCTTCTCTCGAATGAGAGAATGCCTCTATTTATAGGCGGAGAGAATCAACTAGCCGTTGGAGGAGCAGTTGATCTCTGATTGGTTGAAAGCGATGGCTTGTCTCTCATCTCTGCAGACTTTTCCGATATGGCATCTGAGCTCTTCTGCTTTCCATCTGAGACAGCCTTGTGTTGGGCCAGATGGGGTAATGACTGAACGGTCAAACCCTCATGTGACTTCCTTTTGAAATTCAAACCTTAACAGTCAACCTCAGTTCGTCGGTTGAAAGTTTTGACCTTCATCTGAGTGATCTTCAGCTGATGTTCCGATCTGTTGAACTCTCAGCTGACTTTGAACTTCAAACAGTTGAACTTCTTGTTCGGATTCTACAACTGAGGTTTTGAAACTGAACACTCAGTTGTCTTCCATGTCTTTACTCAGTTGGGTTTGAACCCTCAGATGATTTCCTTTTCATCTGATGTTCTCTTCCTCTCTGTTGCTTCTCATCTGATGAACCCTCAGTTGGTTTCCTTCTCAACTGATGTTCTGAAGACTTCCCCTTGTTTGCATCTGAACTCTCAGTTGTCTTTCTTCACAACTAATGTTCTGTCTGAGTGACGCCTTGTTGCCATCTTCAGCTGGAGACCTGTAAAGATAAAATCTTAACTTTGCTCAAACAGCGAGCCTAAATTTTAACATTAGGTTCTGGCAAACATCTACTCGGTTGGGGTCAGTCGGTTTTGGAATTCATCAAAACTTATAATCATAAATTTCCCAACAATTTCCCCTTTTTTGATGATGCCAAAACCACTTACAACTTTAAACCACTATTGATCTAATCCTCTCTAACTGACCTAAAATCTCAGCTGAAATTCTAGACAGTCTATAAGATAAAACATCAAAGGGTTAGAACAGTTATAACATGATATTGAAAGACTTTGTGATTCAGAGCTTGGACAATGAGGGATTGTTCATCAAGGTGAATCTTATATCTGAATAGTTTTCATTACAACTGATTGTTACAAAAGATAGGCTCAAAAACCGAAAATTACTACAGTTGCTAGAAAACTAACTGAGCTAGTATTGTAGCCCATACTTGCCAAATATTCTTACAAAAATTTCCCTCTTAGCAGGTGACTCCTTGGAAATGTCCACTCCATGCTCCTTGCAGACCTGTCTCGCCTCAGATGCAATCTTCGTGCGGTTCGGGTTGCTGGAATCCGGGAGAAGAGGTGGCCGATAAGTAACCCTCTTGGGAACAGGAACAGTGTTCAAGTCCAGGTTGGCGTCAATCATGGCCCTCCTGAATTGACTGAACATGCCCGGGTCACCTGAGTGCAACTCGGTCAGCGCCTCCTTGAACGCTCTCCTTGGGTCGTCAGTTGCGTAAACCTTCCTGTAATAGAAGTCGTTCACGAACTCCTGCTTGAACAGCTTCCAGTCTTCATTCCACTCGGTCGGCATCCACTTGTCGGTATGCCTGAACCGACTCTCAACCTTGGACTTTAGAGGCAACCTTTGTTGCTTCAACCGAGCTTCCGCCTTTGATTGGATTCTGTTGATGCGGCGTCGGCTGCGAGAGGCAACGTTGCGGTCCAGGTTCTGAGAAACCTTCTTCAGCTCAACCTCGAACTGGTTCACCCTCCTCGCCTGGCTGGCGGCAAACTTTCTAATCCAGCTCGGGTTCATGTAGTCCTTCTCCTCTACATCCATAACCTTGGCTGCTGCAATGCACTCTTCGGTTGTTATCCCGTCGAGTTCAGAATCCAGCTCGGCTGCGATCTCGGCTATGGAGCTGTAGGAAACTCCAATCTTCTTTGCCTGCTCCAAGTCCTTAGACATTTCGGCACCACTGACTTCGGTTGACTTGGTGGCAGCAGACTTCCTCCTCCTCAGCTGAGATTTGGATGGTTGAGCAGCTGGCACTCCTTCTTCTTGGGTCTCTTCTTCTTCCTGTGCTTCACCCTCCATCTCCTTCTCTTCCCCCTTTTTGGCATCAGCAACAAGGCTTGCTACTGAACCGTCCAGAGAGTTGAGTTTGGCCTCGGTGGATTGAACACGGTTGAAGAGTTCATCGACCGCACACTCTATCTCGATCTTCTTCGCCAGTTCGGAGTCCTGGCGCTCTTGTTCTGCCTTCTTCAAAACAGAGAGGTTGTCATTGACCTCTGTCTGAAAGGCAACGAACTCAGCCCACCGCGACTCGAACCGGGACTCCCATTCAGCATCCTGCGTCTGTTGGGACTTGGCCAGATTTGAGTCAGCCAAGGACTTGAAGACATTCACTTTCGACTTCAAGCCCAACAAAGTGGATTTCAGCTCCGACACGTCCTGACTGGTGGAGGAGGAGAGATCATTCAGCTTCGTCTTCAGCTTGGCATTCTCCTCCACCAGTTGTTGGTACTTTACTTCTTGTGCTGCCAACTCCCTCAGCTGGTCATCTTGTTGGTGCTGGAGGTTGGCGAGCAGCTCGGTCCTCAATTGGTTGACCCTTTCAGCCACTAGCTCGCAGATTTGTTCTGTTGAAGGAGCGAGCTGAGCAGTTGGAAGAGTTTGAGCAAACTGAGCTAGAGGCTCAGCTGTGACCATGGCTTGACGGTTAGCCAGGTACAGCTTCAGGTTTTCCTCCTCTTCCTTTGCGGCGGCAGCTGCTGCATCGACATCCTCAAGGAAGTCAGCTGATTTCACCAACATGCTGTCAAGGAAGTCGACACACTCCTTTCCAGCTGCCTCCCTTGTGTCCTTCCCTTCAGCCAGACTCTGGTCCATCCGTCTAGTGAGCAGCGCGATCCGATTGTTGTATGCCACCTCCAAGTTGGAATAGTTGAAGTAGGCTCGGATGCGGGACTCGTCAGACTTCAACCTGTCCCAGCTCATTACCCTGATCGTGTCCTCCTTGATATACCATTGGCTAAAGATCAGGTGGAACTGGTACAGGGTTCCCAGTGTGGCGAAGATGGGCATGTCGCGAGCCGCAGGGAACAGACCCAATAGCTTTTGAAAGCAGTAGGCCACCCTGCCTTCGTGCTCGTCAGCAACAGCCTGCAGGTCCTCCGCTTCGTTGATTGGGGAGGGGGTGAGATTGTATGGTTCGGGTTCAAGAGGTTCATCGATGTTGGCCAAGGAGTCGGTCACAACATCGGCATCGAGCTGAGAGCTCGGAATTTGGGATTCAGTTGGGGAAGAGGGTGGAATGGTTTCCTCAACATCGGCCGAAGAAGAGGTCACGATGTTGGCATCGAGCTGAGAGCTCGGAATTTCTGGCTCGGTTTGGGTAGAGAGAGCAAGAGGCTCTGGGGACGGTACATCATTCACTCCAGCTGTCGGGGAGGTGGTAGCATCTTCGAGGTCCTCAGATGAGGAGGATGCATCCGACGTCTCCATGCCCTCAGCCTCATCAGCTCCGGGGCCTCGAGGTGCGATCTCGAATGATGCGGCCTCAGCTGAGCGGCTGGATTCGGAACGCTCCTCAACAGGTGTGGACTCGACCTGCGCTCCCTCCTCGTCTGGAGCTTGTTCCTCAGCTGGCTCCTCAGCTGGAACCTCAACTGGCTCATCAGCTGACTCGTTAGCTGGAACATCAGTTGGCTCATCAGCTGGCACCTCAGCTGCCTTCTTGATCGCCTTCTTGAACCTAACCCTTAACTTTTTCTGGGCAGGTTCATCAGTTGACTCCTTCTCAGCGTCAGCTCGGCGACGTGAGGCTTTGGATTTTGTGGGGCGAGCAGCAGCTTGTTCCCCCTCAGCTGTTGACTCAGCTGGCCTTCCCGACTCCCTCTTGTCCTTGGGAGTGTAGACACTCCTCAGCACCTCCTGTGCTTTCTTGGCTGTCGGGAATAGCAACAGCTTCTTCAGCGGCGTCTCCTCGCAGTCAGCCCAGACCATATTGCGGTCCTTTGTTGCGAGGAGGATGAGGGCGGAGACTTTGCAGCCGAAGTTGAGCGTGCCCTTCACACTCAACAGCTTCTCTCCAGACTCGGTCGTAGTCTCAGAGATCTTCGACTTCTCCACCATCTACTGGTTCAGAAAACATTGGAACCAGTTGATTTGGTGTTGGTGCTCCAGGGCCACCAACTGCTTCAACTTAGGTCGGCTGATGTCGCCGAACGCGCCACTGTATCCGAACACGACCTTCGACACGACGTCGAACAGCAGGCGGTCTTCCGGCTTCAGCTTATTTCTTTGCATGTTGCTCCTCAACCGCTCTGGCTCAATCAGAGCATCCTGAAGAAATTCATCCGCTTGTTCATCGGTAATATTCTCCAGGAACCCGGTGGCAGTGTGGTTGATTGGTATGATGTACCGGAGGACATCGGACACGTCGATGGAGAAGGAGACACGACGTATCGTCCTTGCCGGAACATCTCTTTGTCGGCATGACATCGTCGTAGAAACTCCCTCTGAACTGTCAAGGGGGTGAACAAGATTGACGTTGAATTCTCCGACTTGACGCCTGAGCAAGTGAGAGGGGCAGAGCTTGGCCCATTCCAGTAATCCGTTCTCGCGGAGAGAGTTGGCGAGCGGGGCTAGGACCGGCGACTCTAGATCCTCGTCGGAGAGAATCTGCTCGAAGTGAATCTTTGATACTAGCATATCGAATGACTCTTCATACGTGGTAGGCACGAGGGAAGGTCCGGATGATGCCATTCTCTTGCTTTTGGGTGCCATTAAAAATCACTGCAAAGGTAATATATAGGAAAGGAAAGAAATATTTTTGCAGAAACGGGTTAGGCAGAAAACTGGAAGATGATGAACAGTTATAGATGATAAGCATAAATGAGGAAGGTAGGAGATATCTTCCTGATTTTTTGCCTTATATAGGTCTTTGACTCGGATGAGATCAACGGCTGGGGTTAAATGGCGCGAATCCATCAACGGCTGGGATTACGCGACTGTTGACTATCTTTGACTCGACGTTTTGATCCGAGTTCCAACCAGCGCGTGAGAAGGTGTACAGTTTCATGTCAGCCCAGTCGCACTATAAAGTAGGCTATGGATGCTCAGTCGTACTTTATATTTAATGCGACATGATGGCTATTTTAATGTAACTGACTAGCTTAGGAATGTTTGAATTTATTTCAAACATTCTCATTTAAGAACATAACACCTTCAGTCATAAATGATACCTGCCAGCTGATGTCTGAATCAGCTGTGTTCATCAGTCGAGTTCCTCAGTTGCCGCATACCATCAGCTGACTCGAGTTCGTCTGTTCAGCTGACGTCTGATCTATTGTTGCAGCATACCATCAGCTGACTCGAGTTCGTCTGTTCAGCTGACGTTTGGCGTCTTCAGTTGGTAATCCGTATCTGAGATTCCTCCTTCATCTGAGCTTCCCCCTTAAGTCGATATCCGACTCTTCAGCTCGGATGGTTCCTTATCAGCTCGGATGACTCTTCTGCTCGGATGAGTTTTTAGCTCGGATCTAAGAGTCCTAGAAGATCACACAACATCTTGAACCGGGCTTCAGGAAGAGGTTTGGTGAAGATGTTAGCTCTCTGAATCTCAGTTGGGATCTTCTCCATGGACACATCCTTCTTCTCAATATGATCTCGGATTAAGTGATGACGAATGTCGATATGCTTAGTCCGAGAGTGGTGAACAGGGTTTAGAGAGATAGCTATGGCACTCGAGCTATCACAATGAATGGGAACCTGTCCAGTTGAGACTTCATAATCTCTCAGCTGCTGCTTCAGCCACAATACTTGCATGCAACAGCTTCCGGCAGCCATGTACTCTGACTCGGTTGTCGAAGTAGCAACACACGCTTGTTTCTTGGAGAACCATGAAACCAGTTTGCTTCCCATGAACTGACAGTGTCCAGAAGTAGACTTCCTGTCCAACCGATCTCCTGCTAGGTCGGCATCTGAGTATCCAGTCAGCTGGATATTGTCATCAGTTGGGTACCACAACCCAACATTGACAGTTCCCTTCAGATACTTAATGATGTTCTTTGCTGCCAACATGTGTGCTTCTCTTGGTTGGACTTGAAAGCGAGCACACACTCCAACTGCGTATGAAATGTCTGGTCAGCTGGCAGTTAGGTATAGCAGCGAACCGATGATCCCTCTATACTGGCTGGCATCAACGAGCTTTCCCTCAGCTCCTGGTTCGATCTTCCAGTTCGTGTTCATAGGGATCTTGGTTGTCTTACTTGTCTGCAATCCGAACTTGGTGATGAGCTCCTTTGTATATTTGGACTGGTTGATGAAAATCCCTTCAGGTGACTGCTTCACTTGTAATCCAAGAAAATAATTCATCTCACCCATCATTGACATCTCGAACTTCTCCTTCATAAGATCGGAGAATTTCTTGCACAACTCCTCCGACTTGGAGCCGAAAATGATGTCGTCGACATAAATTTGCACAACAAGTATATCTTCTCCAACTTTGATGGTGAACAGAGTTTTATCAACTGAACCTCGTTTGAACCCCGAGTCCAGAAGAAATCCACAAAGAGTGTCATACCATGCCCTTGGCGCTTGCTTTAGACCATAGATAGCTTTCTTCAGCTTGTACACTCTTCCATCTCCAGTCTCAAAACCAGGAGGCTGATCAACATATACATCTTCTTTGATATCTCCATTGAGGAATGCACACTTCACATCCATCTGATATACTTTGAACTTGTGATGTGCGGCATAAGCTAGAAAGATCCGGATGGCTTCCAGCCTTGCAACTGGTGCAAAGGAATCTTCAAAGTCAATTCCTTCTTGTTGGCAGTATCCTTGAGCCACCAACCTTGCTTTATTCCTCACAATGAATCTAATGGCGTCTCTCTTGTTCTTGAAAATCCACTTCAATCCAATCACCTTGACACCATTTGGTCTTTCTACCAACTCCCATACACAGTTGCATAGAAACTCATTCAATTCTTCTTGCATGGCTGTTGTCCAGTGGACACAGTTGAGAGCTTCCCCAACATTCTTCGGTTCTGGAACATCAGCTACAAAGCAAGAAATCATGGCAACATCTCCAGCTTGCTCGAACTCTTCTAGAACTGCCAATTCCTCAGCATATTGGGCATAAGTGTCGGATTCTTCCTCGGTTGATTCTGGATTTGCAACTCTGCTCCGTGTGCGCACACCCTCGGTTGGATCTCCGATGATGTCGTTGGTGGAATGAACTTCATACCATCTTCGGTTGCGTCTTCCTTCTTCTTCCAACTGTGGCTGTTCAGAAATCTGAGTTGGAGTCTTCAGAGCTGGTGATTGATCAGCTGTTGAGTCTGGATCCTCAACATTTACAATAGTTTGAACTGAGCTCGGTTGGGCATCGGATGCTGATGCAGTTGGAGGAGCATCAGCTGAAGTTCCCCCTTGAGACGAGCAGAGGTCTTCGCATTCATCTTCAGAGGAGTATGGATCCTCATCCTCAGTTGCCCATATCAGAGGTTCAGCTCGGTTCTTTTCCCGAAGTGCTTGCGATCTGGTGAGAACTGGTAGAACAGCTGGACTCGTGTGTTGTTTCTTTACCTGTTCCCTGCACTCAAAGGTAGATTCATCAAAACTAACATGAGGTGTTATTTCCACAACACGAGAGCTGTTATTGGAAACTCTATATGCCTTGATCCGAGCTGCATATCCAAGAAATATGCCCTTCGAAGCTTTGGCATCAAAGGTTTTCAACTGAGTCTTCCCATTGTTGTGAATATAACACTTCGATCCAAAAACACGAAAATAAGAAATATCTGGCTTTCTGCGTCTCCACAGCTCGTAGGGTGTCTTTCCCAACCGCTTGGTGAGAAGAGATCGATTCTGAGTGTAGCATGCTGTGTTGATCGCTTCAGCCCAAAATCTCCTAGGCAGTGCTGAGCTCGCTAACATGGATGTGGCTGCATCCTTCAGAGTTCTATTTCTTCACTCAGCTACGTCATTCTGTTGTGGAGTACGCGCGGCTGATGTCTGATGGGTTATGCCATTCTTTTCGCAATACTCAATGATGGTTTCATTTAGAAACTCCGTTCCACGATCTGATCGGATAGATATTATCTTCATCTCTTGTTGGTTCGATATCCGATCCATCAGCTTGGGCAGCTCATCTCGGGTCTCACTTTTGTGGCGCATGAAGATTGTCCACGTATATCTTGAGTAGTCATCAGTTACCACCAGGGTATACTCGTTCCCATTCAAACTTTTTGGTGTAACTGGCCCGAAGAGATCCATGTGGATCAGCTGTAACACTCGGTCGGTTGAGGGAGTTGACTTCAACCGGAAGGAGGTTTTAGCGAGCTTTCCCAGCTGGCATGCACTGCAGATGTGTGTTGTTGAAAACACTCGGTTAGGTATGCCTCTTGCATGTTCTTGTCTGGCGAGTCGGTTCATCGTCTTGAAGTTCAGATGGTTGAGCCTTTTGTGCCACAGCCAGCTCACATCCGAACTGCTCTTTGATAACAGGCAAGTATCAGGGAGGCTGCTGTTCCAGTCAGCGTAGTAAACATTCCCTGTTTGAGATCGATTTCCCAACAATATCACCTGCTTTGATCCGACATCTTTAACTCTGCAACCCTGTGAATCAAACTTGACAGAGAAACCATTATCACAGAATTGGCTGATGGAGAGCAGATTGTGCTTCAATCCATCAACATAAGAGACATTAGAAATTGAAACATGATTGGTTTCAAGGGTACCGTAACCTCTGGTATAACCTTTTGAGTTATCACCAAAAGTAACTGATGGACCTTCTTTCTCCACGACACTTCCAAGCAAATCCTTCAGATTTGTCATGTGTTTCGAGCATCCACTATCCATCACCCACATTGTTGCAGACGCCTTCTTCTTCCTCAGCTGTTTCTCCTGTACCTGCAAAGAGAAACTCGCTTAGGTCCCCAATTTCAGTTGGGTCCAGGAGGGTTAGAACCAGTTCCCGCTGGAACTGTGCGTCGCTTTTCTCTGTACACTCGAATAGCCTTGTCATTCCAAATGATCTGCCCATTTTCATCAACTATAACAACACCTCGGTTATCCTTAGGCTTGTTGTTAGAAATGATGCTCTGTTTCTTGGGAGGAGTCGAATTTCTCCCATGTTGGGCTTTAGGAGGTGAGGCTTTCCCCCTGTTTTGATGGCGATTTTTATCCTGTCTGATTTGTCTGAATGATTGGACGCCATTCTGGAATCTTCGTGGCTGATTCTGATTCCAACTTCCTGTGGCTTGTCTGTAGCTGTTCACGCCCTGCTGATGATTCATATTATGGCATGAATATCTCTAGTTGTCCGACCTGTTCTTTAACTGTTGACTTGGTTGGAACCTTTGGTCGAGCTGATGTTGGAACCGCTGCTGATTCAGATGATTGAACCCTTGCTTGTTCTGTGGTCGGTTCCATTCTTTTCGATGTTGACTCTAAGGTTGATATAGAGGTCAGTTTGAGTTCTGAGCTCGATTGTGGTTAGCTCGGTTGCAGTTATGTTTTCGACGCCTCTGATTTCTCTTCTGACTTTTGGAATATTCCCCCTCGGTTGATGTCCCAACCGATGGAACATTCTTTCCTACATCAGCTACTCATTTTCCCTTCTCAGTTGAGATTCTGTTGGACGGTTGAACTTGCTGAGAGGTGGAGGTTGAGTTAGCTTCTGGAGACTCAGCTGTGTTAGGCTCGACAGCTGTGACTTCTACTGCTTTGATGAAGGTAGCTGGTGGAATACCAGTATCCTTGACAATATCATAACCGAGTCCTGACACATCATCCATCTGTCTGCTATAACTTAAAAGGTTTTCGATGATCTTGGATGACTGATACAGCTTGATTAGATTGTCCTTTTCAGTTTGCAACTCCTTGACGAGTACAGCTATCTGTTCGGTTTGTTCATCTGACTTCTTTATCAGCTGTTCGATCTGAGCATCTTGATTTTTCAACTGATCTTGCTGTTCTTTGTTTTGCTTTGTCAACTCCTCATCAGCTGGAGCCTTAGCCTCGATCAGTTGACTCTTGAGATTCTCAATCTCCTGAGTTTGGCTCGTAATCAGATCGTCCTTTTCGGTTAAGGAATCTTCAAGCTTGGCGAACTGAGCTTGAAGACTCTTAAACTCAACCGACTGCTGATGCAGTTCCTCACTTAGTTCTTGAAAGTCATTCCAGGAGGGTTCTAACTCATCGCTCAGAGATTCCTGCATGTTAGAAATGTTGGAAGAATTTAAGCGAGCAGGATTAGATTGTACCTCAATATCATCTTGGTCGGTTCCAAGTGCCATGAGATATTGATCCGGACTGATGACTTTGTTGGTAGAGGTCAGTTCATCCTCATCTTCAGTGTCTGTGAAGATGTCCATATCGTCAGCTGCTTCTTCAGCTACCATGGCCTTATTCTTTGCAGTTTGCTTGGCCCTCAGTGCTTCTCTTTCCTTCTTTGAAAGGTCTGGGCAGTCAGCTTTGAAGTGTCCTTCCTTGCCACATTCGAAGCATCCATTGGTGACTGGCTTCGAACTGTCTCGAGTTCGGTTTGATTTATAGAAATGTTTATATTTGCCGAACCGAGTGTCCATGTCGGCTAATTTCTTTGACAGCGCTGCAATGTTCTGTTGCAGTTCCTCTCTGCTCGGCTCCTTTGCAGTCGTGTCAGCCGATCTGGTTGGTCTTGACGATCTGGATTTTGAGTAGTCAGCTCGGAGGGCTACTGACTTTGATGCCGAGCTAACATCCTCAATTCTATTTGTCTGACTTGAAGGTTGCGATCTTCTTCTGTTGACCTTATACTCATTTCCTTTCAAGATTGAGAACAATCTTTCAGTTCCCATTTCACCAAGGTCAGCTCGGCTCTCGTGGATATTTGTGAAAGTATCCCACTCAGCCGGTAGAGCTTGCAACACTTTGAGGTTAATTTCTCTTAGTGTGTATTTTCCTTTCCGGATGGACTGGATTCTTCTGATTATGTCCATAAACCGGAGCTCTAGCTGATCGATGGTCTCATCAGGTCGCAAACTGAAGTCGTCGAAATCTTGACATGCATGCGAGAACTTATTTTCCTTCGTCTCGTCGCTTCCTTCACTTAGCGAAGCCAGGATGTCCCACATCTCTTTTGCAGTCTCACACTCCTCTATCCAGGGCAGATAGTCTTGTCCAACCGTGGACATTATTGTGCTCTGAGCCCAAATATCCAGCTGGCTCACCTTGGCCTCCTCCGGAGTGTAGTCTTCTGGCTGTTTCTCCAATCACTGCATCTCCATCGTTGGGATTTGTGGGAGTGCGAAGTATTCTGTCTCGTATGACGATTGGTCCAGAAGTGAGAACTTGTTGCATCCTATGATGCTTTGACAGAAGGATCTTCTTCATTCGAGTTCTCCATGATGTATAATTGACTACAGAGAACATGACTACGATCTTGTCATTGACGTCCATCTGCACAAACAAAAACAGGACAAAAATGCGAGCAAGTATGCACTGGCGAGAAAAGATCTGTTCAGTTGACCACTGAAGAAAAATTCTCGAATTCACACCTCGTGAAACAGAGTCAGCAGTCTTTTGAACCACTGCTCTGATACCACTTAATGGTCCCGAAACGAGTTACTGGTGTATGGGGGGGGGGGGGGAATACACCGGTTAGGATTTAAAAAACTTAAACCAGAAAAATCACTTCAACTGAGTAAAAGAGGACTCAGTTGGGATCTCTCAGCTGAGTAAGCGACCTCAGCTGGAAGAGTGAGGCTGTGCGGAAAGTGGTGGAAAAAATTATACTCGTTAAAAACAACTCACGCAAAACAGCTCGGTTGGTCAAGAACCAAAACAGCTCGGTTAAAACAATGCAAATGAGGTTTGTATGCCGGTTAGATCGATTAGATAAAAATTCAGATGCAACTGAATAAAAACAAACACGGACACACAGGATTTAACGTGGTTCGGAGATAACCCTCCTACGTCCACGGGGAGATGTGAATCCTCACACCTCAGTCCAAGTTCTTCTAGACAGAACCACTCAGCTTACGCGGGCTGAGCAACCGTTAAGGATAAGTTTGCGGGTACTTATCGACCTTACAGTTAAGATTACGGGTTCTTAACAACCTATGCTAAGTTTACGGGAACTTAACAGCCTATCTACTCAGTTGCAGGAAGAGTAGGATCCTAACTAACACTTTTCAGGGTGTGAGTATGGGTGGGTTTTTCCAACTACAGCTCGATCACAAATGAGAGCTGGATCTAAGGCTTGAACGAATAAACACTCAAACTAAGATCAAAGACAGATTTTCACTCTATGAACCCTCAGCTACTAATGTTCTATCACTCTTGAACTCTCAGCTGCCGATGTTCTTAGAAGAGGAGTTTAGCAGATTTTTCTTTCGCTTGGTTCTCTTGTGATTGCACTTTTCTCTCTTGCTTCAGTCTGTCTCTTATCTCTTCTCTCGAATGAGAGAATGCCTCTATTTATAGGCGGAGAGAATCAACTAGCCGTTGGAGGAGCAGTTGATCTCTGATTGGTTGAAAGCGATGGCTTGTCTCTCATCTCTGCAGACTTTCCCGATATGGCATCTGAGCTCTTCTGCTTTCCATCTGAGACAGCCTTGTGTTGGGCCAGATGGGGTAATGACTGAACGATCAAACCCTCATGTGACTTCCTTTTGAAATTCAAACCTTAACAGTCAACCTCGGTTCGTCGGTTGAAAGTTTTGACCTTCATCTGAGTGATCTTCAGCTGATGTTCCGATCTGTTGAACTCTCAGCTGACTTTGAACTTCAAACAGTTGAACTTCTTGTTCGGATTCTACAACTGAGGTTCTGAAACTGAACACTCAGTTGTCTTCCATGTCTTTACTCAGTTGGGTTTGAACCCTCAGATGATTTCCTTTTCATCTGATGTTCTCTTCCTCTCTGTTGCTTCTCATCTGATGAACCCTCAGTTGGTTTCCTTCTCAACTGATGTTCTGAAGACTTCCCCTTGTTTGCATCTGAACTCTCAGTTGTCTTTCTTCACAACTAATGTTCTGTCTGAGTGACGCCTTGTTGCCATCTTCAGCTGGAGACCTGTAAAGATAAAATCTTAACTTTGCTCAAACAGCGAGCCTAAATTTTAACATTAGGTTCTGGCAAACATCTACTCGGTTGGGGTCAGTCGGTTTTGGAATTCATCAAAACTTATACTCATAAATTTCCCAACAGTATCCTTTTGCTAAAAATTATTTACTAGACTTTTAATCCTTTGATTTGTGACCTTATCATATTTTACATCTTTTATGGCAGAAGGAACAAATATGTTTACTGTGTCTTGAATTAGCTTTAGTTTGTAGGTTTTTATGTATTTAGGTACTTGAAAGAGATGGTTCAGCAGGTAGACTCTATAACTTCAGGGATCAAATCATGGAAAAGAGTTCGAGATTCTTGTTCTGACTTTTTTTCTTCATACGAAGAAACCTCATTCTGGATGATGATCACATAACAACCACTTACTTCCTCGTATACACGGTTGAATGTTTTCTTGGCATTAATGTTAATCCAGCTTTATTCAACCTTTGCAATCTCACATTTTTTGGCTGAATTGTGATGTTTGCTGCAGTTTTCCTGTCCCAGTAATTACCCATGTTTTTTTTATGTATATATGTTAGTATATTGAATTTTTGGTTGATTTTACAGAGGTCCACATAAGCTTTGACAGGATAACGGTAGTCTTCGTTATGTATGAGCACATTATACATAACACCATTATACTTGACGATGTTTTAGTCACATAGTGATGTAGCGCAGCGTACGATTTGTAGGTTAAACAGTTGATTCAATAAGAATACCAGAAAGAACAAACCCTAGTTTTCTTATTCCAAATTCAACTCCCGTAATGTCTAAAGAGAAAACCTATTTAAACAACTCGTAAAAGGGCTGAGCCCAACAATAATGACAATCCAAATAAAAGGGCTTAAATAGTATAAAATAACTACTTATAAGAATGCTTAAAAATTAGTCGCTGATCTCTTCAGGAATTCAACCAGTAAGATTACTTCAGTTTTGACGTGATCACGCCAAAATCCGAGAAGTCTTCTTTCCTTGATAACACCATTCTTCATCTTCGAATTCTTCACCATATCGAGTCGGATAGGATCATATTTTGCCAAGTAATGAAGAGCAGCTTCATTTCCATCACATAAATAACGGGGTTTCTCCGTTAATCAGTATGAGCACTTTTCTAGTAGTGATTGAGAGTTTTTCTTATGTTAGGCTCATCGGCATATGGTATATAACTTTACAAATGATAATTAATAAATTTTAATAAAATAATGAAGATAGTGGGATAAAGAAAAATTCGGGCACTGAATCCCATTGATTCAGAACCAAAAAAAATTGCTCGATCACTAATGAGATTAACAAAATCAAAGACTAAAACTAAAAAATACATAAGAGGACCAAATATGCTACCTTTGAAACAAGAAATTTAGAGAATAATACGTAACACATATTTTTCTCTTACTTCTTCGTGGCCACCCCCTCAAAAAATGGTACAAAATAAAACAACAAAAAATAAATTCCTTTTCAATAATGTGGAAAGGTCACAAAAAGGTAAGAAATTTCTTAAAACAGCAAATGACTAGCTATGCAATTTGTTAATAATAATATGATGGCGTTGTATTGTACTGCATCGTCCGTCCACAAAATGGTTGCCACTTTTGCTACTTAAGTTTGTTCACGAAATGGTTGTCATTTTTGTTACTCCACTCACATTTATTGTGGAACCCTTACTCCACTCACAACAATACTCACTATAATTCATGACTACCTATTATTTTCTTAAAACCCGTATCATTCACAATGTGACAACTATTTCATGGACGGAGGGAGTATTACGTATAAGTTTATTGCCAGCCTTTGTCTCCAAGGTTGGTCCTTTTTTTTCTTCTTTTTTTTTCCTGAGTTAAGATTGATCTATTTTATAAAATATTGCAAGTCAACCATTATAACGATACCTAATCAAAATTAGTGGAATATAAATAAAAGATTAATTTTTTTAATTAGATGAAGAAAATAAAAGACCAAAACTAATGAATTATAAGTAAGATGCATCAAAACAAGTCCGATTCAATCTGATAAATCTTGGGTTGGGCTTTAGTTTAACTAAATGAAATTTCGATCTAGCTCAAATTCTACATTTGACACATGAGTTGGACTCCGGTACATAGGTATGTACCGTGGAACTATCCACATGACCCGACCCGACCCGCCCCGCGCCGCCCCGCCCCGCGCGTGAGGTCCACGCGCCGCGCGTGGGCCCCACGTGCCAGTTTTTTTTTTTTTTTTAATTTCCAGTTTTTTTTTTTAATTTCCAGATTTTTTGTCCCCGAAGGTTCCGATTTTACAGCTCCGCCTTCGCTCCGATTACTAAAATAAGGATAATCGGCGGGCAACATTTTGGATTTTTACGGCTCGCTCCGAGGCCTTCGGCTCCCCTCGCTCGCGTCTTGACCATAGAAGAAGCGGCAAACAAAAATAAATTAAAAAAAAAAAACTGGTCAAAGGGGGTTTGACCGGGTCAAACCCGGGTCAAAGGGGTCGGGTCAAGGAGGGTCGGGTATGGGCGGGTGTTCTACGGTGGAACAGTTGCACCCAAGCTTTTGTCTTTGACACATAGTAGATTGGAAAAAAGTTAAGTCTGGTGTTTGTAATTAAAAATTCAATATCTGTGTGTGTGTGTGTTAGCCAAGTGATAGCATGGTTAACGCCCTAGTTAAAGGTTACGAGTTCAAATCCACCGTCACACGACCTTTAAATTTTTTGTAATATTATTAAAAAAAAATCAATATTTGATCAAATTGAGCTTAGAGGTCTCAAAAAAAAAAAAACAAACAAACTCAATTTGCTAGTAATTTGATAGCGCTACTCAATTGTATGCAATAGACGGCGACTTAGTTTAATTAATCATTCATTTTTCTTTGTAAATACTAAACACTGTGGATGTATTTGGTTTGAGTGACTATAAGTGATTGATAAATAATCATGAATAATATATGTTTGGTTTGCATGATTTGGGCCGTGATGGATAACTAGGTCCGTATTTATATCAATCAAGTGAGTGATAAACTATCATTCCTATTTTGGACTGATTATTAATCACTCATCTAAACCATTTGCAAATTTCCAAATTTGCTTTCAAATTTCCCCCCATTTTCATATTTTATTAATCTTATTTATCATATCCTTCAAATCAAACGTGCTCATGTGTTATACAGATTCAATAAGAAATTATTGATTATAGATTGTCATAACTCATAACTCATAACTCATATTAATTGTGTTTATGTGAGTACATATAAAAATTAGAATCTGCACCTTATGTACATTTATCACTGCACATTAGCCATTTAGATATATATAATCATACTAAAATATGTGCTAATGAAGTAGATTCTAGCCAGCAACGCAAAAATTAACAACAACCAATATCACTTAATATCCTTTAAACGTAAGTACTAATTTAAAATAACATATATCTGAATCACGATAAACAATGTAAATTATAAATCAATCTCGTATTTTATTTTGGTGGTTCAACTTCAAAAGGAGTAGTTGGGCATGCCTCGTTAGGTTTGGACTCGAATCTGCACATGCATTGACAACAATGCCCTTGGTCGCCACCCTCGTCGTCGCCGGCCAAAAATGTTCGGCGAGATAATATAAAGTCCTTGTTGGTACAACCTCCATGCCCTTTGTATTGGTGCTTGCAATCATACCAGCAATCAAAGTCACTAATGCTACACCCCATCTTCAAATTGCATGTCTCTGATGAAACTAATTTTTCACCTGCAAAATTATATTTATATTAAAAATACATTATGTATATTTATTTTTTATGCCAAATTTTTAGAAATTACAATAATTAAATAGATTGTGAAATACCCAAGGTTAGGACGCACAGGACGACAACAATGTAATTGGAGATATGAAGTTTTGCCATTTTCGAGGGCAAATACTTATATGAGACCTGCCGCATCCCATGCGACCGTGCGTGGGGCGCGTGAAGTGCACTCGCCTTTTTTTTTCGATGGTCCATGCAACAGGTCGCATGGCCCATGCAACACGTCGCATGCAAGACCTGCTCATTTTCGAGTAATCGTATATATATGATGAAATAATAATGTGTTGTGAAAATAGAAGAGTTTCAAGTTTGCTTGTTTATATGGAGAAGTTTGATGTTTTGCCCACAAATATTTAGTTTATTAAGTAAAAATATATATTTTATTCATGGCTTCCTCTCAAATCATGCATGCAAAAGATCATTATTATTGCTAATGAAGTGTATTTGCGTGTATTAATTATATTCCTGAATTTTGTATGATAATTACGGCAATTATTTTCCAGATTCTTTTAGGAGTGACTAAAACTAAACTAACATATGTGATGTAAATTTGTGGTAATGTTTAAAAAAATAATGATTAAATTTTGGTGTTGCAACCAGATATATTTGTCTTTATATAATCTTTTTTAATACATATATATATATACCAAAAATAAATTTACTCGGTGTTTGAATTGCATGTTGACAATAAAAAAAAAAAAAAAAAAAAAAAAAAAAAAAAAAAAAAAAAAACAACAACAACAATTCCAAAAAAAGAACAATCAAAATGAATAAAGAGGTCGACTACTAATTAATATATGATGTAATTATCTTAATTCATTAAAATGATGTTTTTGAATAATAATAGACACCCATGATCCATGAAGTTCAAATCTCATCGTTTCATTTCCCCAAGCTAAAAACAAAACCAAAACCACTTTACAAACAAATTAGGTGTGGTCAATCTTACCGTGAGGTTAATTAGATTTCAGAGGATTTTAAGGGTAATTAGAATTTGATTAGTGCTATTTTGACACAAGCTAGCTAAAAAAAGTTATAATATTTTTTTTGAAAAAGAATATATATCATACTTTAAGAATTTAAACCTTACAGAGAACTGTAAATATTTTTATTTTTATAATTAACTTTTCTCTTTTTATGCGTATGACCGACCATACAGTATGATTAAATAGAATTATTATTAAATTTTATGAATTTAATTAGATAGTGTGATTTCTAATTAGAAATCATTCTTTTTATTTTTCCTCAAATTTTATAGTTTAAACCCTGCCCCTGAATAAAACCAGTATATTTTCTCAGTGATTGTGCTCGGATTTTTTTTTTCTCCCCAAACTTCAAAAATGGAGCTGGCTTCTGTTCATCTCAGCTCCGTTTTAGCTTTCCGACCCACCGCCGCCGCTTCCAGAAGCTTCTATCCGTCCCTCCCGATTTTCAGGGCTACAGTTCCAAAGATTTCTTCCTTCTTTTTCGTTTCTAAATCCGAAGGTATTCCGATTGTATTAGTTAATTTATTATAATTCTTTTCTTTTTGAGTGACAATTTTGAGAATTTTTTAACTGTATGTTGGCGCGAGCAAGCTTCTCTATTATGCCAAGCAGTTTTGAGCTAAATGAGATTAGTTGTTTGGTAAAACATGGCAATGGTGTGGAGTTGTATTTGATAAATATGTTTATTGATGTAGAATACGTCGTAATTCGAAAAATATGAGCAGAATTATAAAATTTGATGTTATCTTTTCTGGAAGCAGGAAATTCAGATCATATAGATTAAGTTAGAGGTTAGGAAATTTGGTCCTTCGCAATTTAATATGAGGTTTTGAAGATTGATTTTTAGGGGAAGAAAATCTATCTCGTTTGTTGCTAATTGGATGTTGAAATTGTTTTCGTGGTGGGATAAGTTAGGTCGCGTATGATATGTATGGCCTTATTGAGGCAAGGAATGTTTGTTCGTTCACCACCTAATAGGTTAGATGCTAATTCTTGCAAATGAAGGAGAAAAAGGGTTATTGGTCGTGGCGGTTATGTTGAGTTTAAGTGTAGCATGGTTGGAGGTGGAAGCAAATTTATTGGTGTTCGTCTAAAGTTATCAGCAAGATATGAAATGTGTGATATAATCTAAGGTTTTGAAGATAGATAAAACAGGATGTTGAAATTGTTTTCGTGATGGGGTAAGTTAGGTTGCGTATGATGTATATGATCCGATTGAGGGAATGGATGATCGTTCTTTCACCACCTAGTAGGGATGGGATACTATTCTTGCAAATGAAGGAGAAAAATGGTTATTGGTCTTGGTGGTTATGTTGAGTTTTAAGTGTAGCAGGATGTGGGTAGCATTTTTATTGGTGCTCGTCTAGTTTTATATCCTTATAGAAAGATGCTGATAATGGATTTGCTTACTCATCATGTTCTGCCTCCTAGTGTAGTCTAGCTAAAATATGATCTAGTGTAAAGTTTTGATTAAATTGATTATGTATCGTGTGTAATGAGTTTATGTAGTGGATTCTAATATTTCCTATCGAGAATAGAAGTGTGAAACAAAAATTCATTCTTTAGTTCTTGACGTGCAGGTTTCGTGTTGCCATGTGAGAAATTTAGGTGTTTGTCCCATGCTGCTGGTCTTGATAATGCAACAGCTGCAGTGAACGAATCAGCTCAAGAACATGTGTCATCTGCTATTGCTGAAAATGATCAAAACCACAAAAATAGGGATGTGGATAGTGAACAATTGGATGATAATAAAATGATTCGCATCTGCGACAAGCTGATTGGGGTTTTTATGGTTGATAAGCCCACGCCAACTGATTGGAGAAGATTATTAATTTTTAGCAAGGAATGGGACAGTATTCGACCCCACTTCTATAAGAGATGTCACGACCGAGCAGATAGTGAGAATGATCCTGGAATGAAGCATAAGCTACTCCGGCTTGCAAGGAAGCTGAAAGAGGTACAATCAAATTTTTTGATATTTTTTGTGCCTTTAAATGTTTCATATTTAATTTTATGATGTTTAATTCTTTATTAGAGTGATCTATATACCCATAGAGTTGCCTAGGACCGTCTTAATAGTTGGGTCGAGCATGTTTGTCTTCTACTCTTTGGTACTATAAGGTTTGAGTTATATATCTTTGCATGTTGGAAATTGACCTACATACCTCCATCTAGATTGATGACGATATCCAAAGCCAGAATGAGCTGCTGGATGCAATTAGAGAGTCACCGACTGAGGTTGGTGAACTTGTAGCTAGGCGTCGTAAAGACTTCACAAAAGAATTTTTCGTTCATCTTCATACCGTGGCAGAGTCATATTATGACAATCCAACAGAACAAAATGGTGAGACTTTTTCTTGTTCCATCCATGCGAAGTATTTAACTACCTTAGTTTTATTATTAGTCGACTGGATAAAACTTAAATGATGAGAATAGATTAAATCAGCGTGTAATGTTATTTATCATATTTCCATTGCTCTCTTTTCCGACTACTATTCATTATTTTATTATTATGATCTATAATGTGAACGTCTGAGCTTTTGCAAGATAAACTTGCTGATGATATCTCATATCATCCGATGATTAACATGCTGTCTTTTATAGATTTCACTGTGAATATTGTACTTTTCCTACCTCAAAAAGTAAAAGTGGTGGTCCTTTCCTCCTCAAATAATGTAAAACTCTAGGTTAGAATAGCATTTAAATATCCTGCTGAGATGTTTGTTGTAAGTTATTGTCTAAGAACCAAAATGTTTAATCTGTGATCAATTACTGACTTCATGTCACTCTGCCACAATGGCATGTGCTCTAGAAGTTGATGAAAGTTGATTTAATTTCATGAAAATAAAATCCTGTTAACATATATCTCTCTCTCTCTTTGGATGACTAGCTGTGGCAAAGCTCGGGAATACATGCATAGCTGCCGTACAAGCATATGATACTGCAACCGAAAGTATAGAAGCGCTAAATGCTGCAGAGTTGAAATTTCAAGATATCATTAACTCTCCTTCTGTAGATGCTGCTTGCCGGAAGATTGATAATTTGGCTGAAAAAAATCAACTTGATTCAGCACTCGTCCTCATGATTACAAAAGCTTGGTCTGCTGCCAAAGAGTCAAACATGATGAAAGATGAGGTATCTTGTTCACACTTTTAACTTCTTCACTTTGTTTACTTATTAGTAAACCTACATATTAGGATAGCTAGCATAGAGAGTATTTCTAGCAACATGAGAGAGAGAAGAGTAGTGCAACATTATCACCAATCACCATCTTAAACAGAGATTGGATTGCATATGTAGCTCATCTATTGGTAAAGGCACATTGTAATTTAACATGACGCCAAGGCATTGATCAACTTCAGAAGCATATTTCACCTTTCTATTGCAAACTTTCTCTCTATGGGCAAACCTTCCATTCCAAAAATTCTAAGTACATGCTTCCCCCCAGAACTAAGTAGTTGTAATATGCAACTTTTTATCGGCCTAAAAGTAGATGGTATACAGATGTCAGTTGGAATCTTAATGATTTGTTTGTACACGTAATGTTATTAATTATTTGGTTGGTATCGATCGCTGAGCTTGTTTAGTACGTTCCGACTGCAGCCTGCAGTTTTCATTTTCGCTAACTATTTTTCACTTCCCCTCACAGGTGAAAGATGTGTTATATCATTTATACAAAACATCAAGAGGTAATCTCCAGAGGCTTATGCCGAAAGAAATCAGGATTCTTAAGTATCTACTAACAATTGAAGACCCCGAAGAGCGCATGAGTGCATTAAACGATGCTTTCATGCCAGGAGAAGAACTTCAAGGAATGGATGTCGACTGCCTCTACACGTACACATGCTACTTCCTATCTATTTTTTGTTCGTTTCCCCATTGCACGGACACAACTCGAACAATTTTTGTTCTTTCTTTTCTTCCCCACGCGGGGGTTGAAGGGGCATTACTCCCTTCCTCCTGAACTTATTTCACGTGACAAAAGATTCTTGATTTTGACAGGACGCCGGAGCAGCTGCACACTTGGATCGGTACTATAGTTGATGCATACCATTTCAGCCGAGAGGGCACCCTCGTAAGAGAAGCCAGGGACTTGATGAACCCGAAGGTAATCCAGAAATTGGAAGAGTTAAAGAAGGCCATTCAAGATAATTTCATGTGATGCTTTCCGAGTTTTCTGACTATGTTGCTCAGCATGACATCCCTCGATAGCAAACGGGACGTGCCTCAAGTGGCACAAGAACGAGAACAAGCACGAGCATGAGCACGACGACCCTATGGGTAATGCCATATCCTTCATATGCAAAGCTTGATAGGTATCTACTTGGTATGCGTACAACATCTTAGGCAGAAATGCTAGGGGAAGTGTAGTAGGAGATGATGTGTAAATATAATTGAAAAGGCTGTGAGGATTGATCAAATGTAGACCTAAATATAAAAGTCTTGACGATGTGGATTGAATCGAGATTTTTCCGTCACACGAGGACTAGGTTCATCGTTTGGATGTTTTCGAAAATTATCTAAATTTATTTATTCTCATTTTGCAGGTTGACGGAGTGTATACTCTGGGTGATATGATAGACATGTGCAACAATGTAGGTTAAATTAATCCATGTACGTTTACTTTGTTAGTAGAGAAAATGAAGGGAAGGAAAAGGTAGGAAAAGAAAAAAAGGTAGAAATATATTTTCACAACTCTCTCTATGTTACTCCCTTTGTCCCACTCGAGTTGTTCTAATTTTTCTGGGCACGGGAATTAAGGAGAAAACAATCAAGAGTAGAAATTGTGTTTAGTTGAGTTATTAAAGTGAAATAAAGTACGTAGAGAGAGAGTGAACAGTGAAATAAAGTGGAATAAAGTAGGTAGAGAGAGTGAATAGTGAAATAAAGTGGAATAAGAAACAAGGAAAATAGTGAATGGTATAGAAAATGAAGAGAAAAGTAGATTGAAACGTGTAAAGTTAGTGTAATTAATCAAACTAATTATTTCCAGAAAAGAAAATAGAACAACTGGAATGGGACACCCGAAATGGAAAGTAGGACAACTGAAGTGGGACGGAGGGAGTAATATTTTTCACAATTAGAGTGAAAATGATGGAAAATGAGAAAATTAACAACCCTAAAAACATGTGAAAAGAATGGGAAAAAGTGTGAAAATATTTGTTTTTCATCATTTTCCATCAAAATAAACGCAAACTTTTACCAATAAAATTACAGATAAACTATGAATGATATCTACAATATCTAATTTTCACCTTTACTTTCTTATTCACATGCTACATTTTCTTAATAAATTATACCCCCCTCGACTTAGAATGATGCAGGGGCCACAGAAATTGTAAGAAAAAGTAGTAAATTTTTTATAGCGGTATTTTTAGTGGAGGAAGATACCAATTGTAGCTAAATACCCGAATTTTTTTTTTCAATTCTTGTTTTTAACCTCAATTGAAGATTCTGGGTGACAATACCGTTACTTAAGATTCCTTCTGAAATTGCACCTTAGGGCCCAAAAACCCCTAAACGTTGCTGAGTTGGCAAGCCGGAAATCGTATGTGGCAATTCACTCCGGTCTAGTCTACGACGTCGCATTGAAATACATAAAACGACGTTGTTTTGCGTATACCCACTAACTCATATCAAATTAACATAATTGTAGGCAAAATTCGGGCTTCTTATCATTTTTCAGAAACGACGAAGCTCGATTCCTAAATCAACTGAGGGAAGGCTTCATTCCAAAATCGATCATGGAAGACGAAGGAGTGGCCCCACGAAAGTGTCACCACAATGTTCCCGCTACCATAAAGACCTCAATGACGGAGAAGAATCCAGTGCGTCGCTTTTTCTCTTGCCGTCGAAGGGAGGTAAATCGTTTTCTTTCGCGATTTAGGGTGAGAATGCGAATGAAGTTTGAATTTTTTTTCGTTTCAGATTGATGATTGTGGGTTTTGGCTGTTGATTGATCCTAAGCTTACACCGTACTATAAGCGGGCTTTCTATCGGATGAAGCTTGAACATGATAGGTTTGTTGAGCGGCTGGATGCCCAAATGTTGACTGAAAATTTGCACAATGAAAGACTCAGGATGAACGTGAATGAGTGTGAAGCACTTCAAAGAAAACTAGACAAAGCCTGTGCCTGTATTGAAGAGCTGGAGTTGGAAATCAAGAAAAAAGAGGTTGAGATCAAGAAAAATGATTGGAAAATAAAGGTGATTACTTTTGTTTTTGCAGCTCTCATTCTTGCAAAGATTTGGATGATGTAATCTGTTGAAGGTGGATGGGAGAGGAGATGTAATCTATGTAGAATCTTAAGCATATTAGAATCTTAAGGTGGATGGGTCGGTGATTTCAATTTCAGTTATATAATTTTTGTGTAATGTATAATGCAGATTCCCATCTACTAAACTTCATCTTTTGTAATGTCGATTCCCATCTACTAATCTTTCGTAATGCTCATTCCCATGTACTTAACTCATCTTTTGTAATGCTATGATATTTGGTTGGTTTTGCTATGATATTTTGTTGATTTTACTATTTTATTTTCATGATATATGAAGCAAAATTGTAGCAAATAATATCACTGATTTCATTGAAGCAATAACTTAAGTAATAATATGAAAATTTGGATACAAATAAGCTCTCAAATTCTTGCAACAAAACATATTCAAATCAAAGTTATGAACTTCAAGCACATAGTGCATTGTCAATATTCAAAGTTGGCAAAATACATTAAACAAGCTACATAACATTCAAAGCATAAGCTGCATAGATTACATGACATGAGTTGGCTAATAACATTAGTTTCTTAATGCAGTTCACAAAATAAGACAAAAAAATGCACTAAACAAGTTGCATCATGAGGCTTTTTCATCACTTGGTAGCTGCATCATGGGATTTTTGAATCACTTGGCTTGCACTTGAGCTGCCTTGAGTAGCACTCATACCTCCATCACCAGCAGAAGATGATGACGCACTCGCATGTCTTAGTGATCTAAATCTTGTAAAATGTGTCATTCCTCTATGTGAAGGTGCTTGTGAAATAAACAACATATGAAACAACATTAAATTCCCACATGAATTTACATACTGAAAATTTATAAACAAATGTAAAGAATTGCAAGACTTACATACAAAGTACTACCTCCTGAATTTTCATTTATGGAAATTCCATTTGCCCTACTCATTCTCCCTCTTTCTACTGCTTTTTACCCCTTGGTTGCAGGTTGTTTCCCTTTTGTTGATGGTTGTTTCTTCTTACTTGCAACTTCACCACCTCCATCACATAGTTTTGCAGGTCTTCCCCTCTTTCTCTAAGCATATGAAAATCAAAGAGATGTTACAAAAGAGACAGAATTGCATTTATAAGTGAAAGATCATACCTCCTCTACAACTGGCTTATCCACTTATGGATTTTTGCAGCCATTTTTGTTGTGACCTCATTGGTGACAGTTGCTGCATGTCATGACATTTCCACGCTTGCTTAGTTTTCCTGGAGCCTTCTCCTCAGGTGCTCTGATTCTCTTCTTCTTAGGTCTGTCAGGCTGAGCTCTAATAACAAAAGGTTTTACAGTGAATCCTTCAACTTGTGGCCACATATTCTCACCATTAACAGACTCTAGTCCAAATTTTTATGCCTCCAAACAGTGCTTCACAGTGAAGTATTCATACACATATAATGCAAGATCCTTCTGAATAGTTGCTACTACATGGACACAAGGGACACCAGAAAGCTACTAATTCCTACAAGTGCACGTTCTCTTATCTTTGTCTACAAAGAACTGGTCTCATCCCACATGAACCTCAAACTTTCCATATAAAGCAGCAATTGCATTACAGTGAATGCTATCTTTTTTCCTCTCCTTTAGCTTCTCCCTTATCCTAGAATAGATTCTATCATGAACTTTGCTAAGTTCTTTCACTCTTGTCACTTGCCTAGACATCAATGAAGTTCTAATATCCTCAAGCATTTGAATCAAATGCTTCAATCTTGCCCTTGTAATCCATCCATTGAAACACTCAATAATGTTATTCTCTATCATATCACAACATGTATCGGTAAAGATAAAAGCCTAACAAAACTTAGATGTATCCCTACTAATGAAATCTTGAAAAGCAGCTGGACTCTCAATTTTCAATGCTTCAAGTGCATACCTGTATTCTCCCACATATGTGCTTTTGACAGCTCTCCAAAAGCAATTCTGCAAAGTTTGGCCCTTGAAGTGCTTCTTGAAGTTTCCATATATGTGTCTTGCACAATTTCTGTGTTCAGCATTTGGAGCCAATCTCCTCACTGCATTTTCAAGACCCTACATCACAACAAATAATTTTGGTCAGAAACAAACCAAGATTTAACAGTAGAAAATAAAGAAATTGTAATTAAGCTTCAAACTTACTTTTTGTTGGTCACTCATCAATATCTACCCACTGCCATCTCTTAATCCTAACTCATGAATGATCAAATTCAAAAACCAAGACCAACACTTTTTATTTTCAACCTTCACTACGGCCCAAGCCACAGGAGAGTCTTCAAATGACAACCTTCAAGACCAAGAAATGACCTGCAACCAGCCAGAAAATCCATTCTAAGTGCACTAAACCCAATGTACAACCCCTTAGAAACATGGTCATCTCGTAGCAGCAATTCAAACCTGCCATCTCCATCAACTCTCCTTAATCCAGCTAGACAACTCCTCACTGAGGCATAGTGTGTCTCAACTGTACCCCTCACAGTGTCTTGTGCAATGCTCTTTGCCTTGTAAAGCTTATATTCTAGGAACATAAGTTTGATACCTAGTCAATATATCATCCCTCAAATATGCCACAGACAAGTTGAATCTAGTTATAAAGATATCCAAGTATCTCTTGACAATCCACTTAGATGTCAACAGTTTGATACTCATATCTTTGGGGCAATCATGGTCACCATAGTATCTTTTCAACAATAATTTCCCAGTGGCCTTTGTTTTACTAGCATAAATTCTCGAGTAACAAGGTGGGGCACAGTAAGCTTCACACTTGCTTTTGCTAACTTTTCTAAATCTTATGAATCTGTAATTTGCTATTGCCTAGTTTGTCAAAGCATCTCTACACTGATACCCATCCTGAAAGTGCATTCTAAGCACAATTTCCATATCTTTGGGATCACATTTAGGATCATAATATATCATGTGCTTCCTATGTTTCACAGTACAATCCTCTTCATCTGTTTTAGAAGACTGATATGGGCCATCAGAGTCTTCTAAATCAGATATATTTGGGCCCCCAAAGTCAAGTTGATCAACATCATCAAACTCATCCAGTAAGTCAAACGCACTCTTCATTTGATCATTTTTTAGATTTTTCTTTGCTAATGCATATTCATCATCAGTAATAAAATCAAGATCATCTAGACTTACATAAGATCCATCATTTGAAACCTCAAACTCTGAGTTTAAATCACTGTCATAATTCTCTTCATCATGCCTTCCATTACCACCAACATCTACTTTCTGTTTTCCCCTCCCACCATCATCCACTTTATGTTTTCCATTCTCACCATCATCTATTCCTTTCCCACCATCATGTGCTCCCTTCCTACGAGTCACAGATATATCATGTTCTACAATCTCATCAAACAGTTTCCCTTCCTCAAGATAAACATTCATCATCCTACATTTGTCTGGTATCAATGTTAACATTTCCATAACACCCATTATTCTACATTGGCCTAAAATCCTGCGTTTGGGGAATTCTATACCAGATCCCATCCCAAGAAACAAACCCTAGTTGCTCAAACTCATCCACTAAATCAAAATACCCAATTTATCTCTATCAAACCCCCATTTATTTAGCAGTTGACCCCCAACATAATTAAGAACACCATCAACATTTTGGAAAGTGCCACCAAAATTGAAGTACAGAGTAAACTTATCACTGCAAATTCATGAAAAAAAGGTAAATTTTCTGCAAAATATCTCAAGCAATAAACATTTTAGCCATTAATTAAACCCTAATTCAAATAGGGCTAAAACCCTAAACCATAAACAACTACACTGCAAAACCACTATGACAAAACCAGAATCGACATAAATAAATGGCAAACAAAGGGGACCTACATTTTACCCATAACTCCAACAACAAACGAAGCAAAATAGGACCACAAGGACCACTTTGTCGTGCAAACACCTCTGTCAATGAATAAAAAATCGATTCTCTAAAACAAGGACCACAATAAAGAAATTATTTTTACCCACAATAATCCAAAAACAAGCCGAATCTTACCTCATTAACGATGATGTTTGGCCTCAATTGAAGAAAACAAAGAGAAATGGCGAATAATTTTGTATTGTCGCGAAGGGAAGGGTTTCGAATTTCTGGAATGGAATTGGGATTGTCGCGAAGGGTTTGGAAAATTATATATGTAAACTGAGATTTCATAGAAACAACGTCGTTTTATGTGTTATTTGCCAAAATCACATCCACGTAGTTGCCATGCACGCAAACAATGCCAAGTAAACAGATTGTTTGCCGGATTCCCTCGTCAAAGTAAAATTTCAGACGGAATCTTAAGAAACGGTATTGTCAAAACAAGAATTGAAAAAGAGTTCGGGTATTTAGCGGCAATTAACCCTTTAGAATGTGTTGTTAATCTTTTATTGACGTAATAAACTTTATAGGAGTAAATATATTGAACTTTTAGGGTAAAATGGTAAAAAGTACTTATGTCCCAAAAAGGACATCATACTAACTCGAGACAACTAAAAATAGAAAAAAATCATACTAACTCGAAACAGAGGGAGTATTTTAATTAGAGGAGGGTCTAAAATATTGTAAACTCATTAAGTAGTAAGATAAAGTCAAAGACTCATCAACAAAAGATTTATGATTCAAATCCCACCAAATGTGAATTGTCTAGTTTATATACTTATAATTTATACTCCCTCCGTCTACCAAAAAGACGTCTATTTTAGAATAACAAGAGTTTTAATAAATTGGTTAAATGTTGTGAGTGAAATAAATGTCCTACGTATTATATATTTAAATTGAGTAAGTAGAATAAAGATCCTACTTGAATTAAGTGGAGCATTAATTAAAGTAAATTGGTTGAGTGGATTATTAATTTAATATAAATTGGTTGAGTGGAGGATAAGTTTATTGGTTGACTGGGAGATTGAATTAAAGTAGATTGTGTGAGTTATATTTTTAAAAATAGAACATCTTTTCTTGTGGACAGATGAAAATAAAAAATATATACATTTTTCCATGAACGAAGGGAGTACATAACTTACGCTTCTCATGCAATGTCATGACAATAACATTTAACCAGAATTTAATTTTTAATTTGTATAAATAGTATTGACCTTACTAATGAGGAAGAGATATAATGATTAATACAAAATACCACATTTTAGTGTTAGTACAGTAAAACCTCGTTTATTTATTTTGGTATTTTGTTTAAAATTAAAATAAAATTCATTAATCAGGACGGATCTTACAAAAAACAATATCAAAGAGTCACATTGACCAATGACCATGCTACACAAATGTGAACTCATGCTTTAGCATAACTAGCGAGCTCATGCGTTGCTTTGTAAGTCATGCGTTATGACTAATACAAATAAATATTAAGGGGATGTATTCAACAAGGAATGTGGTGGAAATTTTTTTATAGACGGAATTGAGAATTCTCAAATTCTATAAAGGTATTGTGTGGAATTCAAGTGGAATTCGCGAGAAATTAAAGAATTGAATTCCATTCTTCCAGCGATCGCGGCACTCCAGCAACCGCTGGGATCCATACAGTGAGCACCTGTTTTCTCCACATACAGCGCCCGCTCAACCCTAGCGGGCGCTCAGAACATTCAAGCGGTCGCGATGTCCCAGCGTGCGCTGAGATGTTCACAGAATTGAATTCCGGTGGGGTGGAGGTCGGAATTCATGCTTAACAAAATTGGAGTGATTTCCACCAAATTCCGCCAGAATTCAAATTTCAAAGAATGTTCAATACACTAGGAATTAAATTCTATATTTGAATTCTGTATTGAATACATCTGGAATTAGATTCCATATTTTAATTCTGTGTTGAATACACCAAGAATTCTAAATTCTTTTAAATTCCACCAAATTACATCTTGAATACACCCCCTAAGTTGTTTCACCGTAGCAATGAAATCGAACATATCTTCGCAAAACATGCTCCTTAATTCCATATTTATCTTTATCTTTGGTTTGAGAAAAATAAATATTGTTCATTTATTTATAGATGGTACTAAAAACACAAAAATAATCATAGGTATAAAGCCGATTAAAATTAAAAACCCTTGATTAATTTAAAGGTTAAATAAAAAGGTAAATATTTGGTGAGACTAGATCAAATTCGTTGGACCGATCAACCCATTGATTTTTTATTTTTATTTTCTGATTTTTTTCTAATTGAAAACAAATAAATATCGGACGCGTGTACGGCAGCACACACCACGCGCCTATATCACAATGTGAGACCGGTTGCACAGGAAAGTGACTCAAATAAATATGGCTAAAACCGAATTAAAAGCAAAACGAAGGACCAAAATGAAATTAACAATATATGAGCCGTGACTCGTAAGAGAAGTACATATACAAAACGATTCACATTTTGCACAAAATGACTTTTGCAAAACAATTTGAAACGCATAATTTATCGCTAAATCTAAAACCTTTGCCATAAACACACACAAGCAGTTCTCCATAAACCTAATTTCTGTTCAAATAATCGATTTTAAGCGCGTAAGGAAGAATTCCAACAAAAACGATACAAACAGGTGGAATTCTCTGCAAATTCTCCGTTCGCGGATGATGACAACGGCGACGACGAGAAAAACGAGCTGTTGCGCCATTTGCGAGAGCTCTAATCTCGCCTCAATTTGTCCTGTCTGCGTTAATTACAGGTAACATCTCGTAATTTGAGTTTGAGTGATTGTACCACTGCATTGTTGAAGAAAATTTCGTGATTAAGATATCTAGATATAGCGTTTCCTTTATATGATCAGAAATTGATACGTGTTTCTTATCAGATTGAATGAGTACAATTGTAACTTGAGGTTATTGAAGAGTAGGAGGGATGCGCTGTACTCAAAACTGACTCAAGTTCTGGTTGCGAAGGTATATGTGATGTAGTTTTGGGATTAATTTTGTCATTCTATTGTAATTTAGTTAACAATTGTGTAATTATTTTAAGTTTTTGATGTTATTGCAATTGTAAGTGAGATTTAATGAGGCAAGAGCTGGGACAGTGAGATTTCTTATCATTCTATACGACATTGCTGGCCTATAATGCATTTTCTTTATGCTGTTTGCATTGCTTGTCGTATACTGTGGTATTATTTGTGTGGCTTAAGGGATCAAGAAAAGTTTGGTTGTTCATTCCAATATATGCATTCAAGAGATAGCTGATTACAAATATGCTATATTACTGTCTGTTTTTCTTTGATAGAATTTTTATACTTTTGCTCTTGGTTCATGCAACTGTTTTACTGATCTAAAGAAAGACAAATTGGAGTGGTTGTAAGATGATCATAGTCTACCTACATGTTCTTTTTGTGTGGATTGGTTCTGGGGTGGGGGGTGGGGGGGGGGGGGGGTCTCTTGTGAAACTTGTATTGCTAGAATCATATCGAGGTTCACAGTTTCTCGAGAGACTAAGTTTGCAGATCTTGTGATAGTTATTTAAGATGCTTGTCAAAAAAGTGAATTAAATTCATGGTGGTATCTATTTCATTTACCATAGTGCTATTTCATTGTGGAGTCAATTGCCTAGTTGGAACCATTTGGAAATATTTTGGTACCTATTTCACACCTTTGAACTCATCAAACACCTTTGTCATCTTCCTAGGGTAAGGCTGATGATCAACATAGTTGGAGGGTGCTACAAAATGAGAAATTAGCTAGACTGAGGGATAAGCTCAGACTTCGCAGAGAACAAGCTTCGCAAGGTTTGCTGCTCGAAGTCCTGATGCTTACCATTTTGGTTGCACATGAATTTGAGTTTAGTTATTTTACTTTTGAATAATTGATTCTTTACAGGAAAGGCTAAGATTGAGAAGATCACTCATGATCTAAAAGTCAAACACGAATTGCTTGAGTCAGCAATGAATTTGGTAATAGAGAACTAGAATACTTTATTATGTATTTTAAATGATGGGAAAATACTTACAGCTATAGCTCAATGTCTCTGTTACATTTTCCTAACCTCAAGTCTCTATTTGGTTCCTATGACCAATTAATGAAAATATTTTGTCTGATATGAAACTGCAGTTGGATAAGAATCGTGCTGAACAAATTGAGAAATATTATCCTAATCTTATCTGCACGCAGAGTTTGGGACATGTAAGAAACATTAATTATTTGTTTCTTTATTTGTGGTGTTTTATCTTAAAACCTCTTATTGTAATAACTTCAAGCATCTTTGTATTTCTCAACTCAACTAATGCTTCATAAATCTGATTTCAGATGGCAATAACCTCTGAACGCCTTCATAAACAATCTGTCATAATAAAGCAGATATGCAAGTTATTTCCCCAGCGTCGGGTACTTCCTGAAACCTTCTCATATTCTAATTAAATATCTCACTGGTTATGTATTTGGCAGTTAATTGACACTGTTGGCATTTAATCTACTTCCATTATTTACGTGCCAATTCCTAGTTTTCATAGAAAGGGATGATTTTCCTGACCTTAAACTATGTTGAGATTTATATTTTACTACTTATTATGGTTCCTATATCAATGTGTACAAATGGTTAATGAAAACTTCTTTTCTTAGTAATGTTGGCAGGTTTGTTCAGTCTAAATTTCAATATGATTTCACATTAGTTGGCCTTTAACTTTGTCGATTCTCTCCGTTCACTTTCCGAATAAATTTATTAAGAAGTTTATTTTGGACTACTCACTAAAGCACTACTGTTGTTCATATCTGAATGCTTGTTGATGTGTTCTCTGTGATTTTCTCAAGCAAATTTCTTGGTATAGATGTTGCGTTTCATATTTTTCACAATAATTAATTGCAGGTGAATCTTGATGGGGAGAGAAAAGATGGGCATAGTGGTCCGTACGATACAATTTGCAATTCACGCTTGCCAAGAGGGTTAGATCCCCACTCTGTTCCAACTGATGAACTTTCCGCCTCATTGGGGTATATCCCATCCATATCTGTTTACTAATTTGTCATGGTGAATTATATGATAGGAAAGATCTGATATTATATTTCTTTATTATTAATATTTTTATATACTACTATTACTTTTTGAATTTTGCTATTTTGCATGCTGTGTTTGAATGGCGCACCTTGCACCTTACACACTTAACACTAAAGGCTCCAAGAGCCACTGTATTTTATGCTTACATATTTACACCTCTGAGCTTGACCCCAGAACCACTTCCACGATACTAACCCTGATTCAAAAATTCACTGAAAGTTGCTTTGTAATATTAGTTGGTACTTCTCGGTGTATTATGATTTACATGCAATGATTGAAAGCAGGTACATGGTGCAACTTCTGAATCTAGTTGTGCATGCTGTGTGCTCTCCTGCTCTGCATAACTCTGGGTTTGCGGTACGTCCGGATGTACCTTCTCTCTACAGAATTTGTAGCTAGATCTTTCGTTGAGTAAATAATAACTTTTGTATTCATATGATTGTTCCCCCCCCCCCCCCCCCCCCCAACTTAATTTGTCGCTTTTTGCTTTCCTTATTTTTTGGAAGTTCTGTTACTTGTATGATTTTACAAAACAAGTGGCTCTCTTTTCTTTTTGTATATCAGGGATCATGTTCTCGGATATGGCAGCGGGAGTCGTATTGGGATGCTCGTCCATCATCCAGATGGTAATATACTTGATAGAGTTGTAAAGGCGGGTATTTGGGTTAACCTTACTATACCATAGAAAGTTCGGTTATCTGAATCTTTGGTACAAATGCGCACTTCAAGCCAATTTATTTAGGTTCTGCAAATTTAAAACTTTCATTATTCACCTTTTCTACTAGATCCCCGCCTCTTTCTTGCTAGAAAATATAATTAATAATCAATCAATTCTGGGAATTAAGTCTATGGACGAATCAAACTTACAAATTTTGTACAGTTTGGCTAGTATACTACTTTTTTGCTCCACCCCTATATTTTGTCTTTCAAGATGTGTACTATACTGAACTTAATTTCTAATATTCAACAGTGAATATGCACTTTTTATTCCACGCCAAAACTTCTGCACAACTGGTGGTGAAACATCATGGTCCGAGAGAAGCTCAAGTAATTTTGGTGTAGCTTCAATGGAGTCTGAGAGGAAGCCTCGTTTAGATTCCTCCGGTGGTAGTTTCAATTACACTTCGGCTTCTGCACACTCAGTGGAGTTACACAAGGATTTGCAGAAGGGCATATCACTCCTCAAGAAAAGTGTGGCATGCATAACTGCGTACTGCTATAACTCTTTGTGTTTGGAAGTCCCCTCGGAAGCCTCTACCTTCGAGGCATTTGCGAGATTGTTGGCTACACTATCTTCTTCAAAGGAAGTTCGAAGTGTTTTATCTTTAAGAATGGCATCATCAAGGTATGTTCAATGTTCTTTTTTCAGTTACTCGAACTTCCACAAATCATATGAATGCTTATAAGGAAAATTCCTCAATTTTACAGTTTGAATTGGATAGGATCGCGATAGATGTATACATCATAGCCTTGTTAAACTTATCTTGGTTGCTATCGAGTATTAATTTGATTTGCAGGTCCAAGCCTTGCCAACAGCTGAAGACATCTGTATGGAATGTTGAATCAACTGTTTCATCGAGTACTTGGATGGAAAGTGCACATGCACTGCCTATAACGGTATGAGTTTTAATAACTAATTGATCATCTGTAAGTGATTTGTATATAGTTGATAAAAATCGAGTCTCTAATTCTGCGTTCTCTCCTGAAAATGAAAATGCACATTGCAATAGGACACATCCCATTCTCTCACTGATAATTTTTTGTATTTGCAGAGAAATGCCTTTGATAATTATCTCCCAAGCTTTGGTGGCAGCTATGTTTATGCCAACGAGTTTCCTGATTTTGGAAAGAATGAAAACTTAATTGAAGGATGGGATATGGTGGAGCATCCTACTTTTCCTCCTCCTCCATCACAAACTGAAGATGTGGAGCACTGGACTCGAGCTATGTTTATTGATGCAACAAAGAAATGATTTGGAAGTACCTTGTAAATTGGTAAGGATCATCTTCGCTTACAAAGGCCATAAACTCTTTTGATTCATTATCTTAAAATGTGTTATATAACTTATTCAAATGTCATTGTGACTCTAAAGAACGAAAATTGTGATGGGACTTTTATTTGCCTTTTAAATAGTAAAACCAGAATTTGCGAGGAAAGTACGAAACATCTTCCTGAACTCTTGTATGTTTAATGGTTCTGCTAGGTGGCAGTTTTTATAATGCTAAACCACAGGATCCATGCATGTTAATTTTGTTATCATTCTTTCTTAATCCTTGGGCAATCATGAAAATGGTTTATTTGCCTGTATCACGATGCTTGCATCGGGACCTTGTTACCATTCACCTCACCTGTGTTTTATGTTGGGTCATCGATACAACCTAACAGCAGCAAGTCATGGTTCGAGCTTTTCTAAGAAAGGAGTCATCATGGTTGTAGGAAAATCAAATTTATTAAAATTTTCTGGAAAACCAGTCCAGTCCCTTATATTGTGCGTGCATATATTTTCAAGAAATTATATTTAGATAACCTTAGCTCATGTTTGTTTGATTCTCCATGTAGCTTTGCCAACTGCGAACCCAACATCTTCACTGACAAGGCTATGGAACAGAAGTAAAGCTTCTCAACTGAATTGACATTCTTGTGTAAATACATGATTTCGAGGAGTAGTGCTGGTTACGGTAAAGTTTCAGACTCTGCTGGGATGTACATGCATGCTGTGATGTGATTAATCTGTATATTACTAGCTCTGTACAGATATGATAATTATATTAGTCGATTATATATGATTAAGCTCAAGCTATCTGTATCATCTTTTGTTTAATATAAAATATAACACATACACATGTGTGTGTGTGTGTGTGTGTGTGTGTGTGTGTGAAATAACTAGCTTAGAAATGTTGGAAGAGTTACTTGCTTGAGGTATAGATTGCTTATGTTTATTCTGTGAAGAAGAGTTATCTTTCTGTCTCTTGAATTTCTTATATTGCCTTTTTTCTACTAATATTTACTGTAAGAATATTAGAATGAAGAGTTGAAAGCAGAGAATCCAGAAATGAATAATAGAAGCTAAGATTAAGAGAAACTTAATTCAAATAAGTTTTCCTAGAGATATTGGTGGCTCAAATATTGTTAGATTAAGATATAATAAAATTCAAAACATGCAAAGAAACTGCAGTAAAATTAACCAACTGAGCCACTCCTCTAGTGAAACTTCTCGTGTTAGCTGCTTCACTTTTTTCTCTTCTTCGGAGGCTGAAGTTCCTCTTCTTCCTCATCTTCGTCCTCTTCCTCCTCATCGTCTGGCTCCTCATCCTCCTCTTCAGGTACATCTGGGTCGTCTCCATCCTCATTTTCATCACCCTCGTCATCATCATCGTCCTCATCATCATCGTGCCCATTAGCAGCATCATTTTCATCGTCATCTTCCTCTCCACCATCTCCCCCGGCCCCTCCCGGTCCCTTCTTGGCCTTGCCATTGCTGTTGGCCTCGTTCCCCTGTTCGCCTTCCTCAGAATCGTTGTGCTCGCCATCTTCGTCTCCAGAACCACCGGCTACAGCGTCGACATCGCTCTCGTCTCCAGCTCCTCCCTCGGCATCAACAGCTTCCGGTTGGTCTTTAGTTGGACTCGGCATCAATAGCTTTGCAATGATCTGCAACTGTTGTATATAGTTTCATCTTAGGAATATGAGAGAGAAAATTTCACCATTCCAAACATCGGTTTTGTCAATTTTAGTAATTCGTGAAATTAAATCGAAAATGTGAAAATATAAGAAGTCATCACTTGCTTCTCTTTGGACGTACTCCCTCTGTCCGTATCGTGTTGTCACTTTTGACATTTAAATCCGTCCATGAAATGATTATCACTTCTAGTTATAGTAGTATGGTCTATATAATATGTTATGTTTAATCTTATATTTTTTATTATTTCACACATATTTATTATGGAACCCTTACTCTCAATAATATCCACTATTATGTACTATTATCCACTTTTTTCTTAAAATTTGTATCGTTCCCAATTTGATAAAATCATACATGAACGGGGGAGTATATGTTTATGCATTTGTATTTTAATATTTTATAAACAGAAAGTATATACTATTATTATGATATTCAATCTAAATATAACGCTCATTTAAACAGTCAATAATTCCAACTCCCTAGAAAGACTCAAAAGGCACGCTTAGAGATGAGATAGTAGTGGTGGTAAAAGTGGATGATTAATTGAAAGGTCTCATGTTTGAATCCCATAATACGCTTCTATAAGTTGAATCTGTTATATTTGTACGTAAAAAATGTGATTTATTTATTTTTTGTGGTTTGTAGACTACTACACAAGGAACGAGTATTTAATCAGTAATCATTAAAGATAACGGCTGCGGATTTTCACCATATAAAAGAAAAAAAAAAAAACTTTTTTCATTCGGACCTGCCTGATCCGACCCATTAACCCGACCACCGCATAGACTGTTCGACCCATGAATATGTCTAACAAATATCCCACAGGAATATCCGAATATATTCTCATAATTTTAAAGTAAAAAAACGGTATGTCAAGTGATGGGCTCAAAGCGTACATTAATTAAGACAGTTTACTTGGACCAAGAATTTTGCAACTCCGTGACTTTTTAATATTAAAGTTTCGTAGACTTATTTATTAAAAGGAACAATAATCTTGTAGTTCCTTCAAAAATAATCTTCTGATAAAATCTATTGGCCCCAACGGCGGCGATGTTAATTTTAATAAGACTACATTTATACATCTAGAAACTAGTCAGTCAAAAGTTGGAGACTATATACAAAATACTCCATCCGACCATAAAAAATTGCATTTGAGTATTGGCACGTATTTTTCAAAAGCTGGTAACTCGTTGTGAGTGAAGTTAGAACCCTAACAGTGAAAAAAATAGAATAGAAATTAAAATTATTGTGATGAAATAAGGGTTTCATTTATTATGAGTGACAAAAGTGAAATGAAGTTAAATTTGTTGTGAGTAGATTAAGAGTCACACTTATTTTGAGTGGATAGAGTAGATGTGAGTGAAAGTTATTATAAATATGACTTGATATGATTTGAAAAAATAGAGTAGTGCACTTTTTCGTGAATGGAGAGAGAAAGGAGTATATTCTAACTATTATCATGTCATTTTTTTTTCCTTTATGTGTGTTTTTAATGTTAATAAGAATTTTCATAATATAAGTAGAGTGAGAGAGAGAGAAAAAGAAGAGGTTGTTACTTGTTAACGAATGGTATTATAACTATAATTGTGAAGTAGTTGCAATAAGTAACGAGTAAATAAGGCTATGTTTTCTGTGTGGACCTATATTATTATGGTGGGGTAAGGGGCCCAGCCTCAACCAACCCGGAACTCAAAATGGCATAAAACCCAAATTCTATATTATTTTGGGTTCCATCACGAGTAAATTGGAATTTGGAACTCTCCCTACTCAACTCAACTACTCTCCTAGATTATACTTATGCTTACACCCGGCGCACCTTAGCAAGCATGACGAATAATTAATTTTATTTACATTGCTCATAAAAGTCAAATCGAACACTCATTGAAATTAAAAAGATAAAAAGTTGGTATATACATCACTTTTAAAGAATTTCAAAGTGTTAAAACTTTTGATGCTTCGAAGGATAATAATACGAGTGAGATAACTAAATAAAGAAATGATGACAATACGAATGAATTTGATGAAGTATATTTTATTTACATTATTACTATTGATATTTTATTTAAACGCAATTTATTCACACACGTTATTTGTATTTAAATCAAAGTATATCGGTATAGTAAAATATTGCCAAAAGAAATTACTATTAATTTTAAAGTAGGATCTTGATAAGAGAAATCGAGAAGAAAAGCAAATAAAAGAAAGAAAGGAATATTTATAGCTCGAACTTTCACACTTTAGTTACTTTATAATTTAATATTTTAAAAATTACAGAAATGACCTGACCTTTATTATTATGACCATTTATATCATGAGAGCAGAAAAATGGTGATTGAATTCTAAGTCACATTACCGAATTCATGTGTTGGACAAAAAAAGAATAGAAAAATGGGTGATGATGAGGTTAAAAATCATTGTGCAAAAACATCACGTATGAATCTGATAATATAATGTGAAATTTGATCCACGCTTTTTTCCTCTGGTACCATAAATGGGTATAAGAACTAAAATTGAGGCTATTTTTTTATAATTTTAAAAGGTCAGAGTATAAAATAACTAAAGGGTAAAAATTCATGTCATAAAATAGCTATACCCCAAAAAAAAAGAGCCGTACAATTTGTGTTGTAAAATTGCCAAAGAATTTAGTGTTTTTTATGAAATAAGATTTGGTAAGAAAAAATAATATTACTTATTTCGTTCATGAAAATTGTAGTTAGTTTTCCTTAGTTTTCTTTTTCCGTCCGTCCACGAATATTATAGCTAATTTCTTTTTTTTTCTTTTTTACTTTTAAGACATAGTCTCATCCACTGTCTCACTTTTTATTTTTTATCTATTAATAATAATGGATCTCTTTGTTCACTCACTTAATACCTTATTTTTATTAAAGCTCCTACCACAAAAAAAAACTAATTATAATTTTTGTGGTAGAATGATTATAATGAACAAATTTGACTTGGAAATTACAAGCGTAGAATAGCACCTGCGCAGTGTAGAGCAGGTGAGCTTTGAGCAATAGGAAAAGGAAGGAAAGCGGCCCCGCCGCGCACGTTAGCGAAGCCCCGTTAACTGTCACCTCCATTTTGCAACAACCTGCGCCGGCACTCGTCTCTCCTGACAGCAGACATGAAATTCCACTGAAAATTAGTACTACTATTAAATAAAAAAAAGTAGAAAAATTGTGATGCGCTTATTCAATTCTTCGATATATTTCTCTTCAAACCGTTTGTTTCATAATGAAAAGAATTAATTAACTGGAAAAATTCACGTTGTAGAAGATGAAAATCCTACTACAAAAACGTTTAAAATCTTGCTACATGCAGAAAAATGGAAAATTAAAGCAACGCACGAGCTTCGTGTGTGCGTGCAATTACACACACACACACACACACACACTTGAAGATAGGAACAGAAATTGAAGAACACATCAAAAATAAAAATAAAAATAAAAATAAAATGAGTTTTTTGCGATGAAGTGAGAAGGAAAATGAAGATGAGGTCGATCACCTCTTTGAGTAGAGCTTCAAAAATACTTTAATTAAAACAACCAGAGATATGTTTCATATTGTGTCTCTCGCTCTGGACTAATTGTTCGTTGTGTGTGTGTGTGTGTTAGAGAGAGAGAGAGAGAGAGAGAGAGAGAGAGAGAGAGAGAGATGACCGTAAGCAGTTTCTCTGAGAGTGAAGTCCACGGTATGGCAGGTATTCTACGTCGTAAAGAGGTGAAGATAAAAATAAAATGCGCCTGTGCACCTTTTTGTGTGTGTGTGTGTGTGTGTGAGAGAGAGAGAGAGAGAGAGAGAGAGAGAGTGCGTGTTTTGTGTTTGTTGAAACTTGAAGGAGAAGGGTAGTGTGTGTGTGTGGGGAGTAGTAGTTGAGGTTGAGGGGTTTGTTTGTTAATTGAAGGGGGGAATGGAATGAATTGTATATTTTGTAAAGTTAAAATTAAAAGAATAGAATCTAATGCTTTGTTAGTAAAGCTAACTGGGCCCACTTTAAGAATCAAACTCCTTTTACATTTTTATTTACCAACTTATCTCTCTAGATCCAACCATGATGTATGAAGATTGGGCCCAAATTCGGGCCATACAACAATTTTGGTATTAGGAGAAAGATATATACTCCATTTACCTTATTATATATGTACTCGTCCTAATTTATATGAACACGGAGATTAAAAAAAAATATATTAAATATAAAGGTAGTGTTTAATATAGTGTAAATATAATATTTTATAATATTAATAAAGTTATAGATGAGATGATTAAGTGTGTAGTGAGAGTAAGTTAATAGAGTTTAAATGGGATGGTGACTATGTATATATATGGTTTCTTTTAAAGCAAACAAGCCAAGTATAGTGGGACGTTCTAAAATAGAAATAGGCCGTATTCGGTGGAACAGAGAGAGTATGTTACTTTTTTGGCATACGTATAGAAAAAAGATATATACCTCCTCATATTGTCATCCTTTCCTTTTTCTAGGTGTCTCACTCATATTATCATCTTCCAAATAAGAAAAGTTTTAATCCTTTAAAATCCATCAAAAGTATTGGGACCCACCAACTTTCTATTTTTTTACATTTATTCTTAATCTCCGTGGCGAACAGTAACCGAACAGTAACATGATAATATCAATGGGTCGGAGTGAGTAATATGCCTGTTTTTCTTTATCACACGGATTAAGAAGAAAAAGAATTAGACAATAAAATATTTTTGTACTCAATAAACTGTTTGTTAGTTAATAAAGTGCTAATAAAATGTCTTTGCAATCTAAATAAGTTCTTTTTCATATAAAAAAAAAATCGGACGGTCCAAAAGTTAAAATAGGTCATCTTAAATGGGACATAGGTTACATTCATTTGAAGGATGATTTTATTGAAGCACAAGAATATCATTGTGCTTATATATAGTAGTTTTAAATTAAGTAAAAAGTTTCATATATAGTTCCCTCCCCACCCACCCCCCCACAACAACCCTCACCATTGTACAGTTTAAATCTACAATAAATGTTAAATGCAGTTTGACCAAATATTTTTTTGTGTTTAAAAAAAAACAAAAAACCAAAATTGTCTTACAAGAAGTATATTTGGGTACGAATTTAGAGCTTTCAAAAATTAGCCCGGCCAAACTATCTAGTCCTAAATTTGGTGGATATATACTATTCCCACCGTCCCGTTATTTTTGTCCGATTTTCCTTTTTGGGCTGTTCAGTTATTTTTATCTTGTTTCCTTATCCACTTTATTTTACTTTACCACTTTATTTCAATATTCACTCTCTCTCTATCCACGTTATTTTACTTTAAAAACTCCACTAAACATACTTTCTATTTTTAATTATTTTCTCCTTAAACCATGTGCCAAAAAAAACAATAGAAGCTTGGTGAGACGAAGGGAGTACGAAATTAGAGGTTTGATTGAATTTTGGGTTGGACCGGTCCGTTCGATATTTTATTTTAAAATTAGTGTTTTAGGCTTAGTTGCTCTATCTTGTTCAACCGATTTTCTGAGCATCCGGATCCGATTCGATCCAAAAGTTACATATGATCTTAGTCCGAGCCCGAAACTGACCAGTTTGACAAATCTAGGTAAATTACAAAAGTTTTGCTTGTAGGATTCGAGCCCATCGTCTAAGTAATTTAATAAATCTTTTTTTTTGAACAATATTGCAAGGAAATTTAAAATACCGCGTACTACCCCGTCCAATCAAATGGCAACTATAAGCATCACATATATAAAACTTAATGACAAAAACTCCTGTACATGTTCTGCACGGTGCAGATCTGCCCGCCCCGACCCGATTGATTCGGGTTTGACCCCCCTTTGACCAGATTTTTTTTTATTTTTTTTAAATTTTCCATTTTTTTGTTTGCCGCTTCTTCTATGGTCAAGATTCGAACGAGCGGAGCTGAAGGCCTCGGAGCGAGCCGAAAAAGTTCAAAGTGTTGCCCGCCGATTATCCTTATTTTAGTAATTGGAGCGAAGGCGGAACCGTAAAATCGGAGCCAAAGGCCCACGCGTGGGTTGGTTGGGGCGCGTGGGCAGGTCGGGTCGCAGCCCATTTCCACGGTGCATGCGTCTGCACCGGAGTCTTACTCAAACTTAATATTCAGTCTAATTTATGGGTATATTAGAAAAATAAATCATGAAAGAGAAGAAATTTGCAATGTTAATTTTTATGTCATTCATTTAGAATCTCCTCGTGGGATCCAAAAAATTGCAAATGTGAAATATTCAAGAAAAATACAAATTAAATAAGAAATTTTTGATATATTTAATAAATTCAAGAAGAATAAAGATATCTGGCCATACTGTGGCCGGCCACACGCGTAAAAAAAGGAAAGTTGACTATAAAAATGGAAATAATCATATTTCCTCTTTAGGGTTTATGCTTCTCAATTAGGATATATTTCCATTTTAAAAACATATATTACTATTTTTAGCTCGTGTGGCTGGCCACAGTGTGGCCGAATATCATTACCCATTCAAGAAAAGGGAAAATAAACTAAAAATGAGCAGAACTGGTCCTTCTGAGTTGGTATCTTGGTCCAGATATTGAAATTGAATTAAGAAGAGCATAGGCTTCCTGCAGCAATAATAAAATTGAAATAAATAAGATATCATTAAAGTTAATCTTTTAATTTATTTAATATACAGGATACGTCTTAATCTTTTCTTGTATCAATTTGATGAAATAATATACATTAATATTGAAAATAAAAGGATTAATTCAATAATACGGCTGCGTATTGCATAGAATTATTTTATTTTAAATAAATTAAGATTTTACAAAACCAAGTCAATACTTTTAATATTGAGTGCTCTAAAATCCAACTAATCACGTGATACAATAACACTTTTTTTTCTTCTTTTTGTGACAAAAAACAACTACCCTTGTTATTAATTGTTCATGTGATATACTTCCCACGAATTTACGATTATGATATGAAAGATTTTTTATGTCCAATACTTACTTTCTCTCGTCCCGTTCAATATGATATATTTTTTTGCGTCTCACTTAATATGATCTTTTTCTTTTGATAGAAAGAATTAGAACTTATTTAAGTTAAAAAGATACTTATTGACTAAAAAGATACTTTATTAGCATTTTATTCTATTAATTCCATTTATCATAATCTCTATGCTGAAAAGATTTTAGTTAATTTTTAGTTGAGTTTATTATTGAATATCTGATTCTTATGCATCATGATCTCATGGATTTTGTCTCGATAATATGGCATCAAAGTTAATTTTGACGATTCTATTAATATGGATGTCAAGTAAAATACTTATCGAACAAGTTGTATCGTAGTCATAATTGAAAATAACGGTATTTTAATAACACGATGTATTCTTATTAATTTGTGGATTAAAGGCTTAATGGTCATAAAATTAATTATACACCAATACTTGGAGTTGGTCCGATTTTAATCATTCTAATTAATGTAATTAACTAGTTCTAGCTAATTGTTCCCATGTGATATTGCATGCCATCTTAGTACATATCATCACAAAAATGGTCAAGTAATTCATTAAATGGACGATATATATTTAAAAAGCATACTAAAACCGTTAATAAAATATGACAATACTTGATTAAAGAATAATTATAATTAAATCGAGAGAATTTGTTTACAAAAAAGACTAAGGTAATTAATACCTTTCGCTCTTTAAGCAATTTGTTTGATGTCTGAAGTTGCGACACTTTGTGCTGCAATTGGTTTATGTAATCCTACAATACAAATCAACAATATTTCAGTAATAAGTAAAGAAAATTTTAATTAAAATATGTAACATCTAAAAGAATAGTGCCCAAAATCATGATAATTAGACGTGCCCAACACTCCCACCAGATCTCTTCAAACCGTTTTAACTCTAATTTTATGCTAAAACAACAAGAAAGTGAGATAAAAAGTGTGTCCAACAGTCTCAAATTAAGTGGATTTTACAAAAATATTTACACATCCCTAAATTATTCTTAATTTTCTCACAAATTACACCTTCCTAAATTATTCTTATCTCACAAATTAAATCGGGCCCACAAATTTTATAAAATAATTAATGCAAAATAAGAGAATTGGTGTATAACTATCCGCATTGGTAGTGTAATGAGGTGTCTTTATTTATGGGGTTTGATGGAGATAGAGACAGTGCTGTAATAATTTTGAATATTAATTTTGCATTAATTTTAATCATAAAATTCAAAATTTTCATTAATTAAAATATAAATAAAAAAATGTATTAATCCGAAAATAAAAACTATTACTTTTTTATTAAGAAACATATTAAAAACAAAAATTAAAAAAGATGAAAAAAGAAAAGAAAAAAAATGATGAAGAAGAAAAAACAAAAAAAGAAAAAAATTAAAAAAAAAACAAAAAAAAAGAAAAAAAAGAAAAAAAAAACAAAAGAGAAAAAAAATGACCGAGCCTGTCTCTATGGGATGTCTCCATAGATTGAGTGTGACACCCATGGAGATAACTACTGCAGATATAGTCTTACAATTAATCAAAACATAATTGTGTTAATTTGTATATAAGTTGTGATCAACTCATGTAATCTCAATCTTCAACTTATCAATTACTTTAACAAACTACAACACGAGGTTTTAATATAAAATCTCTGAAATCAATTTCACGATCAAACAAGAACATAATAAAATCCAGTTTAATTAGCACAATGAGCATTGAGAATTACTCACGTCATTAAAAAAAATCTCTCTCTCTCTCTCTCTCTCTCTCTATATATATATATATATATATATATATATATAATTAAACAAACTAATTAAACTAAATTAAACAAGCAAATTACCTGTTTCCTAGCCCTTGATCTTGCAGCAGATTCCCTATTCTTGATCATCCTTTTCTGCCTTCTTTCCACACTTTTCGCCATCTTTTCATCCTTTAAAACTTTATCAATTTCACCACTTTCAAATAGCGAATCTGCAGATTTTTCAACAACTTGTGTTGTCAAAACCTTATTTTCATCAAAACCCTTAAATTGTGACCCCACAACTGTCTGAATCTGCAAAGACTCCATCATTTCTTGCTGCTGCCATTTCATATATTCTTGATCGATCTTCGTCATCAATGGCGGCGGATTCTGCAAAAAATCTTCTTGAATATCACTCATTCCACCGTTTTGCATCACATAATTCAAAGGGTTTTTCATTTCATCATTCCAAACATCATCTGCAGCGTTGTAGGCGGATTCTGAGTTAGGGTTTTCATGGATGATCGGAGGCGAAGACGACGAAGAACAAGAAGAAGAAAATTTTGACGAATAAGGGTTTTGCATCATAAACTTTTCTTCTTCTGCATGATTCTTGATGAAAGGCTCATGATCAAGGTTATTAGGTTTGCCTACGATGAATTCATCAAGATTGAGGCTCACTAAATATGGGTAGTGATCAAATTGATGATCATTTAGTGATGACGCCATCAAGAAAATTATGATCAAAATATACTAATTTTGGTGAGATCTATGAAATTTTAGAGGATTTTCGAGATAGTAACATCAAATAGAATAATGGGAAAGTTTATATTTGTATATATGAAATTATATATATAAAGTAATAAAGCTAGTATTTGAGGTAAATTAAATAATGAGTGTTGGAGTAGAGGGAAAATGTGATCAAGAAACAAAGTAATTTTTTGTTTTGTTTCTTTGAGTATTCTTCACTATTTCTTTGATGGAAAGAAAAAGGATTTTGGAATGGAGCTCTAATGGTGCAATTTATAAGTTGTGATATTCTTCAAAATCCCATAAATCTAGCATGAGATATGGTAATTACTGTTGAGAAATTCCGAATTTGTAGACCTAATCTCTGTGTAGCATCTTCTACAACTGAGATCCGTGATTATCTCGTTTTAATTTTGTTAATTATATAGTTTTTTTTATAATCACAATCGATACATTTTTTTGTTTTATATAAGCTAGCTAGCATTACGGCGTAGGTAAGATTAAAATGAGTAAAATCATGTTAAATGTTAGTAGAAGATTATTAAAATTTGATGACTAATTAGAGTTGTTTATCACTAAAATTACCCATCAAATTTATGGAAAAATACCATCTTGGCTCTTAGATTGTTCGCGTTGATTTGACTATATAATTTAAGGGCTGGACTTCCATGCATTGGGGGCATACTATGAGACGGCCGGGTTGACTCATAAGATCCGATCCGATCCGATCCAGCCCAAACCCGCGCCTAAATTGAAAATAAATAAATAAATTCATAGTACCCCCCGCTAGGATTCGAACCCAGGTAGGTAAGCAACACAACACAACACTTAACCACTGGGCTAAAAGCCTGTTTGGTAACTTAACGTCAATATAACTCAACAAGTTTCGTCGCGGAACTATGGCGGTAGACGGGCCAATTTTCAATTGACGGGTAGTGATATACGAATACTTTTTAGAAAGAAATACAGATGACTAATTTTTTGTTATAATATTGGAGTCGATTGAGGGCCGAGGTGAGAAAGGCGAGTTTTTGACAGAAGAAGATTTGGGGTTAGGGCTGAAGAAGGAAGAAGCGGATGTTGACTATGAGGGTGAAGGTGCCGTAAGCTTTGAACAGTGAGGAGTGAATATCAGCAATACACGTGGCTAGAGATTTGTTTTGCAAAAGTGGGGAGAAGGAGTATTTTTTTTTTTTGCTTATGCGCCTTTATTTTCTTGTTTAATTAATATTTCCCTAAGGTATTTGTACCATATGCTTTATGTATTTGTTGGGGACCATTATATAAAGGTTGCCATGTTAGTTGTAAAACCCTAAGAAATCAATATCAATTTCCTCGCCTCTTATCTCTCTTTCTCTCTTCTCATCTGCCTCTCATCTATCTTTCTTCCTAAATTCCCAAAGACTCCATTTTTATTTATCAATTGCTACATACAATTACAAAAATTAAGCCAAATCAAATAGATCCGTTACATTTTTTAATCGGGTTTGAAACAAGTACGGGTATATAAATTTCAAACATGTTTGAATAATCCTAAACACAACGTCTCAAATTGTTTGATTAATCGTCTCCATTGAAAAACGTCAAATATGTATGAAAATAGGCAAAAAAATTATTAACGATTTTTCAACGAGCCAATTACGACCAAAAGTTATGCATGTATAAGTGCCAATTTAGTACTGTCGGGACAACTTTTTGTAATATACTTTATAATTTTGAACTTATAAAATTAAGGATATTTATTGTCAACTTTTATCTTATATCATTGACTAAATAATTTTTCGAATCATAATCACTCCACATAAAGTTTTGTAAAAAGGAAGAACTACCTAGTGCATAGTTAAACAATTCTTGAAGTTATATTCTCAGCTAAATTTTTTTTCTTGAAGCTGGTGAAAAAGAAAACGAATGGTGATGGTCCTGGTAACGAGTAACTGGTGTATGGGGGGGAGGGGAATACACCAGTCGCAATTTTCGTTTTGCAACGTCTTTTCACTGAGTTATCCTGCTCAGGTCAGTTTACTCGACAACTGGAAAAGTCAGTTGGAGTAGCTCTATAACTAAGTTGCTTAGTTGGAGCTGATCACACAGTTGGTAGCTCAGCTGGCTCATAGACCTGAAGTTCAGTTGAATGCGCCAACTACAGTTTTAATCAGTTTTGCGTTGCGGAAAATAGTGGAAGTTAGACTCGTTTCAAAAACTGAAACTTTTGTGAAATGGAGAAGGTCAAGTTCCCAAATTAGTGCAGTTTGATAAATATACAATGCATATACTGGGTCAGTTGGTTAGGTACTGAATTTAAAATACTGAATGTAAAATGCAAAAAGTAAGTACACTGTATTTTAACGTGGTTCGGAGATCAATTTCCTACATCCACAACTTTCTTTTTGGGGAAGTAATCCACTAGATAAGCTTAAGCGTGCTTACCAAATGCCCCACTTGAATTCCGAGTTCCAAGCAAACCCAATCAGTTCGATTTCATGTTCGAACAAGACTTTACAACACTTTTCTCGGCAAGTGCACAACCTGGTCTTAGATTCCGGGTTCTAAGGGACCTGTTTTTGGATTCCGGGTTTCAAGGGACCTGATATTGGATTACGGGTTCCAAGGGACCTGATGACTTTGATTACGGGTTCAAAGTCACACCTAAGGTTTGGATTTGGGGGGAGTTTCCAACAAGGAAGCCTACAATACTTTAAGGGAGTGGAGGCTTCGATCAAAGGCTCCGAACTCAATCTATCGAAATAGAGACTTCTAGGGAATACAAAACAAACAAGAACCTATTCTCTAGACTCAATCAAGAAGGGGGGATTTCTGAGAGACTAGAGTGAAGAAGAGGAGGAGAAATCACTCTCTTCTTCTACTGGACTTCAGAGGTCTTCTTGCCTGGAGAGAGAGAGAGAGAGAGAGAGAGATGAGGAGCTGCCGCTGCTTCACTCTTGACGTTGACTATTCAACACTTCAGCGTGTTGTTTCTCTGCTTGTGTCGCCCTTAAAATGCTTTGACTTGGAGACCTCTATTTTATAGAAGAAGTTCAAACTAGCCGTTGGAAAGAGTTGTTTGAACTGTGCCAAAAGTATGGCACTCCACCAGCTTTTCTGGAAACTTTCCTAAAATGGTAACTGCGACCTTCGCTTTTTGCACGTCGCTGTTGTCGGCCCATTTATGGAATGTTTTCCAGCTGACTTGTGCTCCCGAGTAGATTCAAAATCTGAACTGCAACTCCTCCGTCTTCAGCGTCTTCTTTTCTCCGCTTCGCGATGTTCCGACTTCGACACAGCTTCTCTTCACGCTAGACTGTATGCCTTCAGTTGTGTGGGTCAGTTGAGGAGTCAACTGAGCTACTGTCCAATTGAGTCTGTGCTTCAGTTGAGGTTGATGTCTCAACTGAACTTTGAGTCCCAACTGAGTTTGAACCCTCAGCTGAGTCTGGGTCTCAGCTGAGTTTGACTCTCAGCTGAGTTCTTCACGAACCTCATTCTTTAGTCCAGCTGACTTCTTCTGCTTGAATCCTGTAAAGATAAAATCTCTACGCTCAAACAGTGAGCTCTAGCTAGGAACAAACTAAAGGCATTCATCTACTCAGTTGGGGTCAGCTGAGGTTTTGGTATCTTTCGAAACCTTTACTAATTTTCTCGACAAATGACATCATTTATTATTATGTGAATATATTTTGGAAGATGATTATTTAATACATAATCAGTGTTGTATTATTTGCTATCTATTTATCTCCTCTCTCTCTCTTACTACCCGCTCCTTCTCTTGTCTCTTTCTCTTCATAAAAAGCTAAAAGATTCAGCTTGAGAGCCACTTTCTCTTGAGAGCCAAATTTATTTTTGCTACATCGGTTTTATAGAAGAATATAGCTTTGAAAATTATCTAAATAAATGAGAATATATTAATTTTTAACAAATATAACTATATGAGTTTGAGACGTAAACATGTAGTAAAATTATTTTTCAATTGAATTTGAGATGTGTTCAAAGACATATAAATTCTAAGCGAGTTCAGTAAATTGCATAATCGAATGATTTAACCCTAAAATAATTAACAAATACTCCCTCCGTCCCACCAAATATGGCCTATTTTTTATTTTGGGACGTCCCAGTATACTTGGCTTGTTTCCTTTAGAGGAAATAATTAGTGTATCTTTAGTATTATAAAAAATATTTCATTCACACTACATGACCCACTATTCCATCTTAACCCTACTAACTTACTCCCACTACACACTATCCACAAACTCATCTATAACTTTATTAGACTATTTGCATCCCTTGGAGACCACTAATGGTCTTCAAGGGTGTCTCCAGCACTAGAGACCCCTTAGAGACCTCTACCCCTGCAACCCAACGGTCTCCAAGGGGTTTCCAACACCATATTATACAATTCCCTATTTTCATTTATTAAATTAATTCATGTATTTGTAAATAAATTAAAATACACTAATTAATAAATAATACGAATTTTCCATTAATATTTGAAAATTGGAAAATTACATGCCGCACACTATAAAAAAACAATTAAAAAAATTACATAATAACTAATAATTACGAAAAAAAGCTACGCCCATCCTCGACGTTGCTTCACCTCCTCCACCATCATCAGGTGAACCTGGAGCTGCTCCGGCGTCATGAATCTCGTATCCCTGGAGACAACTTCTAAGTCGGTGGCATATTATTTCTGCCGAGTAGCTTCTATCCTCGCCCGAGCATTTTCCAGCTTCGCTTGAGCTGATTCCTGCAACGCCAACGGGATCTCATGCTTGACCTCGGCGAACTGGGTAAGTCGGGAGGTATATCGATCCATAACGGATTCGAACTGGGTGGACTCCTCTTCTGGCTTCTTTCCTTAGGACCTTGCCCTGGCCCTTGCTGCATCTCGACCCTCCGGTCGGGGCGCGCTTTCTCCTTCAGTGGACTGGGCTTCCTCTGCTGACAGTTGCGACACAGAAGATGTGTAGTTGCTCTCCGCCGTAGTCTTCTTCCTCTTCATGGAGGGTACGTCTGGCAAAATTGGCGATGACGAACTTGGGATAGTCTTTGAGAATCTCCCAAGCTGTGAAAAAGTGGAAAGAAGCGCTGCCCGTTGATGTCTTGTAGATGGATTGGGCTTCGGCGAGCACCATCCCGTCATCGGCGCCGCTTTGCAGGCGAGCGGTCGCTTTCTGGTAAGCGACCATCCAAGCTTTAACCGTTGTCTGGATGCGGCCGAAGTAGCTCTTCACCTTCTTCTTGTTGAGGCGCTAGTCGAACCTCTTGTTAAAACGCTCTTGGACCTTGCCCAGTATCTTTCGCCGGACTGGTCGTATCTGACGACGGAGTTGCAAGTCTCCTCCACCCAAATCTGTGCCAAGTAAGTGGCTTGTTCGTCTGTGTAGTTGTGCCGCTTGGAGCCCTTGACGACTCCCTCTTCATCTTCCTCCGCAGCGGCGGCGGAGGTGGCGATGGCTTTGCCCTTGCCCTTGTTCTTTCTTCCTTTGGCAGCGGGCTAGGAAGACGGCTCCAAAATGAGGCGATCCTCGGTGTTTGTCGCCGAGCTGTCGGTGTCGGGGGAGAAGGACGGGTAGGATTCGGCGGAGGCTGGAGTGTTGAGGTTGATTTGATCAAGCCCCGCCCCCGTGAAACCATACATGTTGTCGGACATGTCGGAAAACCACACCGACGAAAATTGGTTGTTGGGATCCATATTTTTTTTGGGATGAATTTGTTGGAGAAATGAAGGAGATGAAAATAATTTGATGGATGAAAGAGATGAAGAGGTGTGAAAATGAAAGAGATTGAAATGGGTATTTATAGGCAAAATTAATGAATTAAAAAAAATCGGCATTTTACCATTTTTCTAGCCGTTTTCCACCCGTTGGATTTAATTTTTTTTTAACTTTGGCGCGTGCAATGCACGTGCTCAACATTTTTATTATTTTTTTTTAAATTTCGGCTCCGCGCATGCGTTACACGTGCTGCTCGAGCCGATCTCGAGCAGCAGAGCCTCGCAACGCGTTTGCCTCGAGCCGAGGGGGTCTCGAGCACCCCTCGAGACGGCGGCTTCGAGCCGCGATGCGTATAGCCTTAGCATTATAAAAATATTGCATTCACACTATACTAAACACTTTTCTACTTAATATATTTTTCTTGTCTCCGTGTACATATAAATTAGGCCGTATTTAGTGGGACGGAGAGAATAATATTTTTCTCAATTTATAACATATTGATATTATTTAATAATTTTATTAATTTTTATTAATATAATTTTCTGTAGATTTTCGACGATTACGTGCTAGTTACAGTAGAAAAGAAGAACTTTGCCGCGCACAAAGCTAGGATCCAAATCCAAATAGTAATTATTTTTTAAAAATCGGAATGCATGTATGTTGATCAATTCAATTATCTGACGTAATTCGAAATTTTGAAAATTAAAGTTTGAAATAGTAATTAAAGTTTTTCTTAATAAATTGGGTTATTTTCCTTTAACATTACTTTAATTATATTCTAATGAGACAAATATTTTTATACACTGATTTTATAGTATATAATCGGTTTTATTTGATCCGCTAACATGCTAACCCACTCATAAGTCGGGCACGTAGGGTACACGCACTCCTCACGGTGCGTCCAGGTGCCCAATTTTTCTTTTCTCGCTACACAATACCATATATATGCATGTTTTTTTTGTATGTCTTCATTTCTTTCTTCTCTTAATTCTTTTATTTTCCTTGGCTTTCTTTTCTATTTCTTTTTTCTTAATTTTTCTTAATTATTTTCACTTATTAATAAAGCAACAAAAATTATTAAGTACTTATTTTTTTACATTTATCTTTCTTTGTTCTTTTCTTATTATTGTCTCTTTGTTTTTAGTTTCTTTTCCTTTCTTTATTTTTTTTCTTAATTTATTTTCCTAATTATTTTCATTTATTTATAAATTAAAAATAGTTATTATTTACTTTTACAACTATTACTTTTGTTCATGATAATGATTAATTTTATTTACGATAACTTGTACTTTTAGTTATTGAGTTAAACAATTATTGTGATTAAGAAAAGTAACTATTGATATGAAGAAAGGTAGTATTTCACAATTATTACTTTTTTCACAACAATATTTACGTTTATTCATGATAACGTATACTTTTAATTATTTGATAAAGTAATTATTACCGTGATTAAAAGTAATCATTGACATGAATAAAGGTAATGTTGGGAAATTTAAGAAAAGTTTTGATTGATTCCAAAACCAACTGACCCCAACCGAGTAGATGTTGCCAGATCCTAATGTTAGTAGTTAGGCTCGCTGTTTGAGAATTGTTTAAGATTTTATCTTTACAGGACTCCAGCTGTAGATGGCAACAAGGCTTCACTCGGATAGAACATCAGTTGTGAGGAAGACAACTGAGCGTTCATTAGATGAGAATTAAAAAGGGGAAGTTACGTTCAAGTGTCAGAACAATAGTTGAGTATTCAAATGAAGAAGTTGCAAGAGAGCATCAGTTGTTTTACAACTGAGCGTTCAAGAAATAGAACATCAGTTGTAAGGAAAACAACGGAGCGTTCATCAGATGAGAAGTAGAAAGGGGGAAGAGAACATCAAATGAAAGGAAGCCATCTGAGCGTTCGAACCCAACTGATCAGATACAAGGAAGACAACTGAGCGTTCAGTTTCAGAACATCAGTTGTAGGACTCAATCAGAAGATCAACAACATGAAATTTAAAGTCAGCTGAGAGTTCAACTATTCTTACTCAGATAAAACATCAGCTGAAGACCAATCAGATGAAGAACAAACGACTCAACCGACTATCAAATGTTGGAAGTCAGAGGTTAAGATTTGAATTTCAAACAAGGAAGTCACGTGAAGGTTTGACTCTCTGTCATTACCTCATTTGGCCCAACACAAGGCTGTCTCAGATGGAAAGCAGAAGCACTCAGTTGCCAAATCCGGAAAGTCTGCAGAGATGAGAGACAAGCCATCGCTTTCAAAGAACAGAGATCAACGATTCATCCAACGGCTAGTTGATTCTCTCCGCCTATAAATAGAGGCCTTCATTCACAGAGAATGATAGAAGACACACACAAGAGACAGACAATTGCGAGAAGAGACCAAAGAGCGAAAGAAAGAACAAAATACTTCACACAAGCAGAACTGCATTCAATCTCTTAGAACATCATTAGTTGAGAGTTCTAGAGTAATAGATTCTGTCTTAGTGTCTTTTGATCGAACCTTGAGAACATCACTTGTTGAGAGTTCGTGGAGTGTTAGATCATAGCTCACTTCTTGTTCGAGCTATTAGTTGGAACCCATCTTTTTCACACATCCTCTCAAAAGGAGTGTTAGGACCCTACTCTTCTCGGAATTGAGTAGATAGGTTGATTAGTACCCGTAAACTAATCTGTAAGGTTGATAAGTACCCGTAAACTTATCCTAACGGTTGCAAAGCCCGCGTAAGCTTTGTGGTTTGTCCAGAAGAACTTGGACTGAGTTGTGTGGACTCACAACTCCCTGTGGACGTAGGAGTTATCTCCGAACCACGTAAATCTTTGTGTGTTGAGTTTATTTTCAGTTATCTTATTGCATATTCAACTGACCAACTAACCTGCATACAAACTGCATTCTTCCATATCAACTGTCTTGGTTATTGACCAACCTTGCACTTAAGCATGAGTTGTTTTATACGAGTTAATTTCCACCACATTCCGCACAGCACTTCACTTCCAGCTGAGTGTTCCTTACTCAGTTGTGATTCCAACTGAGTTGCTTTACTCGGTTGTGTTATTTTTAGGGGGTTGTTTTAAAAAGTTTTATCTGGTGTATTTCCCCCCCTCCATACACCAGAACTCGTATCGAGACCATCAAGTGGACTACTGACTCTATTTCACGAGGTGTGAATTCGAGGTGTTTTCTTCAGTGGTCAACTAAACAGATCTTTTTATCACGCTAGTGCATATTTGCTTGCATATCTCTTTTGTTGTTGTGTGCAGATGGACGTCAAAGACAAGATCGTGGTCATGTTCTCGGTTGTAAACTACACATCCTGGAGAACTCGGATGAAGAAGATCCTGCTGTCAAAGCATCATCGGATGCAACAAGTACTCTCATCCGGACCGATCATCATCAGAGAGAGAATTACTCGCACTCCCATAAATCCCAACGATGGGGATGCAACTATGGAGATAGTGGAGAAGAAGCCAGAAGACTTCACTCCAGAGGAAGCCAAAGTGAGCCAGTTGGACATCTGGGCTCAAAGCTCGATCATGTCCACTGTTGGACAAGATTATCTTCCCTGGATTGAAGAGTGCGAGACCGCTAAAGAGATGTGGGATATCTTAGCATCGTTGAGTGAAGGAAGCGACGAGACAAAGGAGAACAAGTTCTCACATGCCTGTCAAGACTTCGACAATTTCTGTCTGAGAATTGATGAAACCATAGATCAGTTAGAGCTCCGGTTCATGGACATCATTAGAAGGATCCAGTCCATCCGAAGAGAAAAGTATACTTTGAGAGAAATCAACCTCAAAGTATTACAAGCTCTACCAGCCGAGTGGGATACCTTCACCAATATCCATGAGAGCCGAGCTGACCTTGGTGAGATGGGAACTGAAAGATTATTCTCAATTCTAAAGGGAAATGAGTATAAGGTGAACCGACGAAGATCTCAGTCCTCGGTTCAAACGAGTCGACATGAAGATGTTGGTTCAGCCACAAAGTCAGTTGCACTTTGAGCTGACTACTCCAAGTCAAGAACATCAAGGCCGACAAGATCTGCTGACACAGCTGCTAAGGAGCCAAGCAGAGAGGAGCTGCAACAAAGCATTGCTGCCATGTCAAAGAAGCTGGCTGACATGGATGCTCGGTTCGGAAAATACAAAAGATTCTACAAATCCAACCGAACTCGAGACAACTCAAAGCATGTGACCAACGGTTGCTTTGAATGCAGCAAGGAGGGACATTTCAAAGCTGATTGTCCAGACCTGTCGAAGAAAGAGAGAGAAGCGTTGAGGGCCAAACAAACTGGAAAGAACAAGGCCATGGTTGCAGAAGAAGCAGCTGACGACATGGACATCTTCACCGACACTGAAGATGAGGATGAGCTGACTTCCACCAACAACGCAATCACTCAGGATCAATGCCTCATGGCATTTGGAACCGACCAAGATGTTACTGAGGTACAATCTAGTCCTGCTAATTTAAATTCTTCCAATACTTCTAACATGCAGGAAACATTGGATGAAGAGTTAGAACTCTCATGGGATGACTTCCTAGCTCTAAATAAGGAAGTACAACAGCAATCGGTAGTTTAAGAGTTTTCAAGAACAGTTTACCAAACTTGAAGAATCTTTAACCGAGAAGGACGATCTGATCAAGAGTCAAACCGAGGAGATTGAGAATCTCAAGAGTCAACTGAATGAGGCTAAGGCTCCAACTTATGAGGAGTTAAAGAAGCAGATCAAGGAACAATATATTCAGTTGAACAGACAAGAGGCTCAGATCGACCAGCTGAAAAAGAAATCAGACGGATAAACCGAGCATATAGCTGTCCTCCTCAAGGAGTTGCAAACTGAGAAGGATAACCTAATCAAGCTGTATCAGTCATCCAAGATCATCGAGAATCTCATCAGTTACAGCCGACAGATGGATGACGTCTCAGGACTCGGTTATGATCTGATCAAGGATACTGGAATTCCTCCAGCAACCTTCATCAAAGCCGTAGAGGTCAAAGTTGTCGAACCTAACACAGTTGAGTCTCCAAATGTTAATCCAACCTCCACTTCTCAGCAAGCTCAACCGGTCAAGGAAACCACAACTGAGAAAGGAAAATGAGTAGTGGATGGAGAACAGAACGTTCCATCGGTTGGGACATCAACCGAGGGGGAATGTTCCAAGAGTCAGAAGAGGAACCAGAGGCGTCGGAGACACAATCAAAATCGAATTCAGAACCGACCTCTGAATCAACCTCAGAGCAAACATCAGAAAGAATGGAACCGACCGTAGAACCGACAAGAATCCAACCATCTGAATCAACAGCAGTTCCATCATCAGTTCAACCAGAGGTTCCAATCGAGTCAATCGAGGTGGAACAGTTCGAACAGCTGGAGATATTCATGCCACAACATGAACCAACAACAGGGCATGAATAGTTATCGACAACATTCAAGAAGTTGGAATCAGAATCATCCACAGAGATTCCAACAAGGCGTCCGATCTCAACGACAAATCCAACAGGATAAAAATTGCTATCAAAACAGGGGGAAAGCCTCTCCTCCAAAAGCTCACAATGGGAGAAATCCATCTCCTCCCAAGAAACAGAACATCACTACTAACAACAAGCCTAAGGATAACCGAGGTGTTGTTATAGTTGATGATGAAGGAAAAGTGATCTGAAATGATAAATCAATTCGAGTATACAGGGAAAAGAGATTAACAGTTCCAGAGGGAATTGGTTCTAACCCTCCAGGACCCAACTAAAATTGGGGACCTAAGCGTGTTTCTCTGTGCAGGAACAAGAGAAACAGCTGAGGAAGAATAAAGCGTCAACAACAATGTGGGTGATGGATAGTGGATGCTCGAAACACATGACAAATCTGAAAGATTTGCTTGGAAGTTTCGTGGAAAAAGAAGGTCCATCAGTTACCTTTGGTGACAACTCAAAAGGTCACACCAAAGGATACGGTACCCTTGAAATCAATCATGTATCGATTTCTAATGTTTCATATGTTGATGGATTGAAGCATAACTTGCTCTCCATCAGCCAATTCTATGATAATGGTTTCTCTGTCAAGTTTGATGCACAGGGTTGCAGGGTTAAAAATGTCGGATCAAAGCAGGTCATATTGTTGGGAAATCGATCCCCAACCGGGAATGTCTATTATGCTGACTGGAACAGCAGTCCTCCTGACACCTGCTTGTTATCAAAGAGCAGTTCAGATGTGAGCTGGCTGTGGCACAAAAGGCTCAATCATCTGAACTTCAAGACTATGAACCGACTTGCCAGATAAGAACATGCAAAGGGCATTCCAAACCGAGTGTTTTCAACAACACGTATCTGCAGTGCATGCCAGTTGGGAAAGCTCGCTAGATCCTCTTTCCGGTTGAAATCAACTCCCTCAACCGACCGAGTGCTACAGCTGATTCATATGGATCTCTTCGGGCCAGTTACACCAAAGAGCATGAATGGTAACTAGTATACCCTTGTTGTAACAGATGATTTCTCCAGATATACGTGGACCATTTTCATGCGACACAAAAGTGAGACCCGAGATGAGCTACCCAAGCTGATGGATCGGTATCGAACCAGCAAGAGATGAAAATTATCTCCATCCGATCAGATCGTGGAACTGAGTTTCTAAATGAAACCATCATCGAGTACTGCGAGAAGCATGGAATTACACATCAAACATCAGTTGCGCGTACTCCGCAACAGAATGGAGTAGCTGAGCGAAGGAATCGAACTCTGAAGGATACAGCTACATCCATGTTAACAAGCTCAGTTCTGTCAAAGAGATTTTGGGCTGAGGCCATCAACACCGCATGCTTCACCCAGAACCGGTCTCTTCTGACCAAGCGGTTGGGAAAGACACCATACGAGCTATGGAGACGCAGGAAGCCTGATATTTCATACTTTCGCGTTTTTGGTTCTAAGTGTTATATTCACAACAATGGGAAGACTCAGTTGAAAACTTTTGATGCCAAGGCTTCGAAGGGCATATTTCTTGGATATGTCGCTCGGATCAAGGCTTATAAAGTTTTCAACAATAGCTCTCGTGTTGTGGAGATAACACCTCATGTTAGTTTTGATGAATCTACTTTTGAGTGCAGGGAACAGGCTAAAGGTCAACAGGCTGATCCACAAGTTCCACCTGTTCTCTCCAGATCACAGATTCTAAGGCAAAAGAATCTAGCTGAACCATTGGTATGGGCAACTGAGGATGAGGATCCATACTCCTTTGAAGATGAATGTGAAGACCTCAGCTCATCTCAAGGGGGAACTTCAGTTGATGCCACTCCAACTGCATCGGCATCCGAAGCCCAACCGAGCCCGGTTCAAAATAGTGTCAATGTTGAGGATCCAGACTCAACAGCGAATCAATCACCAGCTCTGAAGAGTCCAGCATCTCCCACTGCTCAGGATTCACCTTCAGTTGAAATCCTGGAACAGCCACGGGTGGAAGAAGAAGGAAGACGCAACAGAAGATGGTATGAAGATCATTCCCAAGACAACATCATCGGAGACCCAACCGAGGGTGTGCGTATAAGGAGCCGAGTTGTAAATCCAGATTCAACCGAGGAAGATTCCAACACTTACGCTCAATATGCTGAGGAGTTGGCAGTTCTAGAAGAGTTCGAGCAAGCTGGAGATGTTGCCATGATTTCTTGCTTTGTAGCTGATGTGCCAGAACCGAAGAATGTTGGGGAAGCTCTCAACTGTGTTCACTGGACAACAACCATGCAAGAAGAACTGAATGAATTTCTACGCAACTGTGTATGGGAGTTGGTAGAAAGACCAATGGTGTCAAAGTTATTGGATTGAAATGGATTTTAAAAAACAAGAGAGATGCCATTGGATTCATAGTGAGAAACAAGGCAAGACTGGTAGCTCAAGGATATTGCCAACAAGAAGGAATCAATTTCGAGGACTCCTTCGCACCAGTTGCAAGGCTGGAAGCCATCCAAATCTTTCTAGCCTATGCTGCATTTCACAAGTTCAAGGTCTATCAGATGGATGTGAAGTGTGCCTTTCTCAACGGTGACATCAAGGAAGATGTTTATGTTGAACAGCCTCCAGGATTTGAGACTGGAGATGGAAGAGTGTACAAGTTGAAGAAAGCAATCTACGGATTGAAGCAAGCACCCAAGGCTTGGTACGACACTCTTTGTGGTTTTCTTCTGAACTCGGGGTTCAAATGAGGGTCAGTTGACAAAACACTGTTCACCATCAAAGTTGGAGATGATATACTTGTAGTGCAAATCTACGTTGACGACATCATATTTGGTTCCAAGTCGGAGGAGCTATGCAAGAAATTCTCAGATCTCATGAAGGAGAAATTCGAGATGTCAATGATGGGTGAGATGAATTATTTCCTTGGATTACAAGTGAAGCAGTCGCCAAAAGGGATTTTCATCAATCAGTCCAAATATACAAAGGAGCTCATCACCAAGTTCGGATTGCAGACAAGTAAATCCACAAGGATCCCGATCAATACTAACTGGAAGATTGAACCTGGAATTGAAGGAAAGCTCGTGGATGCCAGTAAGTATAGAGGGATTATTGGTTCTTTACTATACCTAACTGCCAGTCGGCCAGACATATCTTACGCAGTTGGAGTGTGTGCTCGGTTCCAAGTTCAACCAAGGGAAGCACACATGTTGGCAGCAAAGAACATCATCAAGTATCTAAAGGGCACAATTAATGTTGGATTGTGGTATCCAACTGACGACAATATCCAACTGACTGGATACTCAGATGCGGATTTAGCCGGAGATCGGTTGGACAGGAAGTCTACTTCGGTACACTGTCAGTTCATGGGAAGCAAGCTAGTTTCGTGGTTCTCCAAGAAACAAGTATGTGTTGCCACTTCTACAACCGAGTCAGAGTACATGGCTGCCGGAAGCTGTTGCATGCAAATGTTGTGGCTCAAACAACAACTGAGAGATTATGAAGTCACAACTGGACAGGTTCCCATTCATTGTGATAGCTCAAGTGCCATTGCTATCTCTTTGAATCCTGTTCACCACTCTCGAACAAACCACATCGACATCCGACATCATTTTATCCAAGATCATATTGAGAAGAAGGACGTTTCCATGGAGAAAATTCCAACTGAGATTCAGAGAGCTGATATCTTCACCAAACCTCTAGCCGAAGCGCGGTTCAAGATGCTATGTGATCAACTTGGATTGCTGGATCCATCTGATGAGGAACCAGCTGAGGTAAAGAGATAGATATCCATCTGAGGGGGAAGCTCAGATGAAGGGAGAATCTCGGATGCGGATCGCCAACCGAAGACATCAGACGTCAGCTGAACAGACGAACTCGAGTCAGCTGATGGTATGCTGCAACATTAGATCAAACATCAGCTGAACAAATGAACTCGAGTCAGCTGGTGGTATGCCGCAACATGGGAACACAGCTGATTCCGACATCAACTGGCAGGTAACATTTATGGCTGAAGGTGTTGTGATCTTAAATGAGAATGTTTGAAATAAATTCAAACATTCCTGAGCAAGTCAGTTACATTAAAATAGCCATCATGTCGTATTAAATGTAAAGTACGGCTAAACATCAATAGCCTACTTTATAGTGCGACTGGACTAACATGAAAACTGTACACCTTCTCTCGCGCTGGTTGGAACTCGGTTCTTGACGTCGAGTTAAAGATAGTCAACAGTCGCGTAATCTCAGCAATTGATGGATTCGCGCCATTTAACCCCAGCCGTCGATTTCAACCGAGTCAAAAACCTATAAAAGGCGGAAAATCAGGAAGTGATCTCTTACCTTCCTCATTCGTATCTATCTGCAATAACTGTTCATCATCTTCTCAGAGATTGTCTAACTATTTTCTGCAAAAGATTTCCCTTACTTCTTATATATATACCTTCGCAGTGATTTCAAATGGCTCCTAAAGGCAAGAAAATGGCATCTTCCGGACCATCTCTAGTCCCCACTTCTTACGAAGAATCGTTCGATCTGCTGGTGTCGAAGATTCACTTCGAACAGATCCTCTCCGACGAGGAATTGGAGTCGCCGGTGTTGGCTCTCCTTGCCAATATACTCAGGGAGAACGGGCTCCTGGAATGGGCGAAGCTCTGCCCTTCACACCTGCTCAGGCGCCAGGTCGGCGATTTCTATGTCAATCTGAATGCCTCCATCGACAGCATAGAAGGACTTACAACGGAAGTCTCCTGTCGGCAACGCGACGTTCCAGCTAGGACTATTCGCCGTGTTTCCTTCCCCATAGCAGTTTCCGACGTCCTTCGCCACATCATCCCCGTAAACCACACCGCCACAGAATTTCTTGAAAACATAACCGACGAGCATGCCGATGAGTTTTTGGAGAATGCTCTGATCACCCCGGAGAGGTTGAAGAGCAATATGCAGAGGACGAAGTTGAAGCCAGAACATCAACTGTTGTTCGATGTTGTGTCCAAGGTTGTGTTTGGCTACAGTGGAGCTTTCGGCGACATCAGCCGACCAAAGCTTAAGCAGTTGGTGGCATTGGAGCACAAGCATGAAATCAACTGGTTCCAATACTTTCTGAACCAGCTGATGGTGGAGAAATAGAAGATCTCCGAGACCACAACCGACTCCGGAGAGAAACTGTTGAATGTACGCTCAACTTCGATTGCAAGATCTTAGCTCTGATCCTGCTCGCAACTGAGGGTCGGAATATGGTTGGGACGATTGCGAAGAAACCCCAGTCAAGAAGCTGATGTTGTTCCCAACAGCGAAGAAGGCACAGGAGGTGCTTAGGAGTGTCTACACTCCTAAGGAAAAGAAGGAGGCTGGGAAGCCAGCTGAGGAAAGGGAAACAGCTGAGGAGGTTCCAGCTGTCAGCCGACCCACAAAATCCAAAGCTGCACGCCGACGACGAGCTGAGTAAGTGAAAGAAAGGAGGAGGAGCTTGCCAAGAAAAGGCTAAGGGTAAAATTCAAGAAGACGGTTGAAGCACCAGCCGAGGTTATTCCAGCTGAGGAGATGTCAGCTGAGGAGCTGGCTGAAGAGCATGGTGAGGAGATTCCAGCTGAGGAGCTAGCTGACGAGCCAGCTGTGGATGCACCAGCTGAGGAGGAGGTACCAGATGTGATTGCACCAGCTGAGGAGACATCCGAGTCCAGCCACTCAGCTGAGGCAGCTGCCTTCCAAATCGTTCATCGGGCTGCTGATGAGGCTGAAGGGATGGAGACGGACCTGACGTCGGATGCTTCTTCCTTCTCTGAGGAAATTGAAGTAGTCCCAACCTCCCCCACGGCAGGAGTTGATGCCGTACCGCTCCCAGAGCCTCTTGCTCTTTCAACACCATCACAGCCAAATGTTTCGAGCTCATTGCTCGATGCCAACATTGTGACCGCTCCTTCGGCCAATGTTGAGGAAACAATTGAAACCCCCTCCCAACTTAATCCGATATTCCGAGCTCCCAGCTCGATACCAATATTGTGACCGATTCTTTGGCCAACATTGATGAAACATTTGAACCGTTACCATATGATCTATCCCCCTTCTCAATAGACGATGAAGCTGACCGACAAGCAATCGCGATGGAACATGAATGCAAGGTGGCCTATTGTTTCCAGAAGCTGATAAGCATGTTCCCTGAAGCTCGCGACATGCCGGTCTTTGCCACTCTCGGAACCGAGCTGTTGTACCAGTTCAACCTGATCTTCAGTCACTGGTACGTGAAGGAAGACACAATCAGGGTGCACAGCTGGGACAGACTCAAGGCGGACGAGTCCCGTATCCATGACTACTTCAACTACGTCAACCTGGAAGTGGCGTACAACAACAAGGTGGCCCTGCTGACGCGTCGTCTGGACCTCAGCAAGGTAGAAGGGACAGATACTAGGGAAACAGCTGGACAAGACTGCGTTGAATTTCTCGATAATATGCTTGTCAAGTCAGCTGAGTTTCTTGATGACCTGGACGCAGCTGCCGCAGCCGCCAAGAATGAAGAAAAAGAGCTGCAGCTGTACCTGGCCAACTGACAAACCATGGTTACAGTTGAGCAACCAACTCTGATTGAACAAGCCCCTCCAACTGATCAACCAGCTCCATCATCTGAAGACATTTGCGAGCTGATAGCTGAGAGGGTGAACCAGCTGAGGACCGAGATGCTTGCCAACCTCCAGCAACACAAAGAAGATCAGCTGAGGGTGTTGGAAGCACATGAAGAAAAGAACCAGCAGCTGGTGGAGGAGAATGTTGCGATGAAGACAAAGCTGGATGAATTCTCCTCCTCCACCAGTCAAGATATGTCGGATCTGAAGTCAACTCTTCTGGGGTTCAAGTCTGAACTGAACGTCATCAAATCCTTGTCCGACTCCAATCTCGCCAAGTCCCAACAGACTCAAGATGCAGAATGGGAGTCTCGGTTCGAGTCGCGATGGGCTGAGTTCGCTGCTTTTCAAACTGAGGTCATTGAAAACCTCTCTGCATTAAAGAAAGCCGAACAAGAGCGCCAGGACTCTGAACTGGCGAAGAAGGTGGAGATCGAGTGCGCGGTCGATGAACTCTTCAACCGCATTCAACTAGCCGAGCAACAGCTCACCTCTCTGGACGGATCAGTAGCAAGCCTTGTTGCTGATGCCAAAAAGGGGGAGAGAAGGAGGCGGATGTTGAGTTGCAGGGGGAAGAAGAGACCCAAGCCGAGAAAGAGACGCCAGCTTCGACAAAATCTCAGCCGAAGAGGAAGACTGCTCAAAGAAAGAAGGCCGCTCCCAAGTCAACTGAAGTCGGTGAAGCTGAAATGTCTAAAGACTTGGAGCAGGCAGAAAAGTTTGGAGTTTCCTACAACTCCATAGCCGAGATCGCAGCCGAACTTGATTCGGAACTCGACGGTATCACAACCGAAGAGTGCATTGCAGCTGCCAAGGCTATGGATGTTGAAGAAAAAGATTATATGAATCCGAGTTGGATCAAGAAGTTCGCCGCCAGCCAGGCCAGAAGAGTGAACCAGTTCGAAGAGGAGCTGAAGAAGATAACCCAGAATTTGGACCAAAATGTTGCCTCCCGCAGCCGACGCCGCATCAACAAACATCAAACAAAGGCTGAAGCTCGGTTGAAGCAACAAAGGTTGCCAGGGAAGTCCAAGGTCCAGAGTCGGTTCAGGCATGAAGATAAGTGGATGCCGATCGAATGGAACGAGGAATGGGAGCTCTTCAAGCAGGAGTTCGTAAACGACTTCTACTATAGGAAGGTTTACGCAACCGATGACCCGAGGAAAGCGTTCAAGGAAGCCCTGACCGAGTTGCACTCAAGGGACCCGGGCATGTTCAGCCAGTTCAGGCGTGCTATGATCGAAGCTAAACTGGACTTGAACACAGTTCCGGTTCCCAGTCTCCCTTCCTCCCAGACTCTCGCAACCCCAACCGGACGAAGATTGTAGCCGAGGCAAGGCAGGTTTGCAAAGGGCATGGGGTGGACATTTCCAAGGAGTCAGCTACGAAGAGAGAAATTTTTGTGAGAATTTTTAGCAAGTATGGGCTTCAATTTTAGCTCAATTAGTTTTTGAGCAACTGATGTAAATTTTATCTTTTGAGCTTATCTTTGTAATCATCAGTTGTAACAAAAACTATTCAGTTATACGATTCGACTTGACGTACAATCTCTCATTGTCCAAGCTCTGAATCGCAAAGTATTTCAATACCATGTTATAACTGTGCTAACCCTTTGATGTTTTAATCTTATAGACTGTCTAGAATTTCAGCTGAGATTTTGGATATGTAAGAATCTTATAAGGGTTTTAGAGTCTTGATCTGTAAGGGTTTTGGCATCATCAAAAAGGGGAAAATTGTTGGGAAATTTAGGAAAAGTTGATGGTCCCGATACGAGTTACTGGTGTATGGGGGGGGGATACACCAGTTAGGATTTTAAAACTTAAACCTGAAAAATACTTCAACCGAGTAAAAAGACTCAGTTGGAATCTCACAGCTGAGTAAGCATCCTCAGCTGGAAGAGTGAAGCTGTGCGGAATGTGGTGGAAATTGAACTCGTAAAACAACTCACGCTTTTATGCACGGTTGGTCAATAACCAACACAGTTGAATATGCGCAGATGCAGTTTGTATGCTGGTTAGTCAATCAGTTGAGAATGCAAGAAATAACTGAATAAGAAAAAACACAAGCACACAGAGATTTAACGTGGTTCGGAGATAACCCTCCTACATCCACGGGGAGTTGTGAGTCCACACAACTCTGTCCAAGTTCTTCTGGACAAACCACTCAGCTTACGCGGGCTGAGCAATCGTTAATGATAAGTTTGCGGGTACTTATCAACCTTACAGTTTAGTTTCCGGGTACTAAACGACCTAACTACTCAATTGCAGGAAGAGTAGGATCCTAAACCTTTTCAGGTGAAAGAAAATGGGTTTCCAACTAAAAGCTCGAACGTGAAGTGAGCTATGATCTAACTCTCTACGAACTCTCACTAAGTGATGTTCTCAAGGTTCGATCTAAAGACACAAAAACTAACTAACTCTAGAACTCTCAACAAGTGATGTTCTAAGAGATTCAGTTCAGCTCGTGAAGAATATTGCTCTTTTCTTTCGCTCTCTGATTTCTTCTCGCGTGTGTGTCTTCTCTTATCTATATGTCTTCAAATGAATGCCTCTATTTATAGGCGGAGAGAATCAACTAGCCGTTGGAGGTGCTATTGATCTCTGATCTTTGAAAGCGATGGCTTGTCTCTCATCTCTGCAGACTTTCCCGATATAGCATCTGTGCTCTTCTGCTTTCCATCTGAGATAGCCTTGTGTTGGGCCAAATGGGGTAATGACTGAACGGTCAAACCCTCATGTGACTTCCTTTTTGAAATTTAAATCTTAACAACAGACTTCCAACGAGGAGAGGTCGGTTAAGACTTTCGATCTTCAACTAACTTGTTCTTCAGCCGATGTTCTATCTGACAACTTAATAGTTGAACTCTCAGCTGACTTCATCTTCAAGTTGTTGATCTTCTTGGTTGAGTTCTACAACTGATGTTCTGAAACTGAACACTCAGTTGTCTTCCTTGTATTTGATCAGTTGGGTTTGAACGCTCAGATGACTTCCTTTTCATCTGATGTTCTCTTCCCCTTTACTGCTTCTCATCTGATGAACGCTCAGTTGTTTTCCTTACAACTGATGTTCCATCTCTTGAATGTGACTTCCCCCTTTTTCCTTTGGATACTTGACCATTGATCTGAGCTTTTAGCGTAGCTTCTTCCTTCTTGATTCTCATCTGATGAATGCTCAGGTGATGTTCTCATGTCTTCCCCTTTTTGCATTCTGATGAAATGAACCCTCAGTTGTCTTTCTTGCAACTGATGTTCTCTCTCTGAGTGAAGCCTTGTTGCTATCTTCAGCTAGAGACCTGTAAAGATTAAATCTTAACTTTGCTCAAACAGCGAGCCTAACTGCTAACATTAGGTTCTGGCAACATCTACTCGGTTGGGGTCAGTCGGTTTTGGAATTCATCAAAACTCTTACTAATAAATTTCCCAACAATTTCCCCCTTTTTGATGATGCCAAAACCACTTACAACTTTCAACCTCTACTGATCTAAACCTTACTAACTTATCTAAAATCTCAGCTGAAATTCTAGACAGTCTATAAGATAAAACATCAAAGGGTTAGCACAGTTATAACATGGTATTTAAAAGACTTTGCGATTCAGAGCTTGGACAATGAGGGATTGTTCATCAAGGTGAATCGAATATATATATTAGAAGTTTTCATTACAACTGATGATTACAAAGTTAGGCTCAAAAACCAAAAGTTACAACAGTTGCTAGAAAACTAACTGAGCTAGAATTGTAGCCCATACTTGCTAAAGATCCTAACAAAAATTTCCCTCTTAGCAGGTGACTCCTTGGAAATGTCCACTCCATGCTCCTTGCACACCTGCCTCGCCTCAGATGCGATCTTCGTGCGGTTCGGGTTGCTTGAGTCTGGGAGAAGAGGAGGCCGATAAGTAACCCTCTTGGGAACTGGAACAGTGTTCAAGTCCAGGTTGGCGTCAATCATAGCCCGCCTGAATTGACTGAACATGCCCGTGTCTCCTGAGTGCAACTCGGTCAGCGCCTCTTTGAACGCTTTCATTCGGTCGTCAGTTGCGTAAACCTTCCTGTAATAGAAGTCGTTCACGAACTCCTGCTTGAACAGCTCCCACTCCTCATTCCACTCGGTCGGCATCCACTTGTCGGCATGCCTAAACCGACTCTCAACCTTGGACTTTGCAGGCAACCTTTGTTGCTTCGACCGAGCTTCCGCCTTTGATTGAATTTTGTTGATGCGGCGTCGGCTGCGGTAGGCAATGTTGCGATCCAGGTTCTGAGACACCTTTTTCAGCTTGACCTCAAACTGGTTCACCCTCCTCGCCTGGCTGGCGGCAAACTTTCTGATCCAACTTGGGTTCATGTAGTCCTTCTCCTCTACATCCATAGCCTTGGCCGCTGCGATGCACTCTTCGGTTGTTATCCCGTCGAGTTCAGTATCCAGCTCGACTGCGATCTCGGCTATGGAGCTGTAGGAAACTCCAATCTTCTCTGCCTGCTCCAAGTCTTTAGTCATCTCAGCTCCACCGACTTCGGTTGACTTGGCAGCAGCAGACTTCCTCCTCCTCAGCTGAGATTTGGATGGTTGAGCAGCTGGCACTCCTTGTTCTTGGGTCTCTTCTTCTTCATGTGCCTCAACCTACGCCTCCTTCTCTTCCCCCTTTTTGGCATCAACAACAATGCTTGCTACTGAACCGGCTAGAGAGTTGAGTTTATCTTCGGTTAGTTGAACACGGTTGAAGAGTTCATCGACCGCACACTCCAGCTCGATCTTCTTTGCCAGTTCGGAGTCCTGGCGCTCTTGTTCGGCCTTCTTCAAGATAGAGAGGTTGTCGTTGACCTCTGTCTGAAAGGCAACTAACTCAGCCCAACGCGACTCGAACCGGGACTCCCATTCAGCATCCTACGTCTGTTGGGACTTGGCAAGGTTTGAGTCGGCCAAGGATTTAAAGACGTTGACCTCCGACTTCAATCCCAACAGAGTGGACTTCAGCTCTGACATTTCCTGACTGGTGGAGGAGGAGAAATCATTCAGCTCGGTCTTCAGTTCGGCATTCTCCTCCACCAGTTGTTGGTACTTCACTTCTTGTGCTGCCAACTCCCTCAGCTGGTCATCTTGTTGGTGCTGGAGGTTGGCCAGCAGTTCGGTCCTCAACTGGTTGACCCTCTCAGCTACCAGCTCGCAGATTTCTTCAGTTGAAGGAACGTGCTGAGCAGCTGGAGGGGCTTGAGCGGACTGAGTTAGAGGCTCAGCTGTGACCATGGCTTGTCTGTTCGCCAGGTACAGCTTTAGATCTTCCTCTTCTTCCTTCGCGGCGGCGGCTGCTGCATCGACATCCTCAAGGAAGTCAGCTGATTTCGCCAACATGCTGTCAAGGAAGTCGACACACTCCTTTCCAGCTGCCTCCCTTATGTCCGTCCCTTCAGCCAGACTCTAGTCCATCCGTCGAGTGAGCAGCACAATCTGGTTGTTGTACGCCACCTCCAAGTTGGAATAGTTGAAGTAGGCTCGGATGCGGAACTCATCAGACTTCAGCCTGTCCCAGCTCTGCACCCTAATCGTATCCTCCTTCACATACCAGTGGCTGAAGATCAGGTGGAACTGGTACAAAAGCTCGGTTCCCAGAGTGGCAAAGATGGGCATGTCGCGAGCCGCAGGGAATAGACCTAACAACTTTTGAAAGCAGTAGGCCACCCTGCCTTCGTGCTCCTGAGCAACTGCCTGCAGGTCCTCCGCTTCATTAATTGGGGAGGGGGTAAGATTGTATGGCTCGAGTTCAAGAGGTTCATCGATGTTGGCCAAAGAGTCGGTCACAACATCGGCATCGAGCTGAGAGCTCGGAATTTCGGATTCAGTTGGGGGAGTGGGTTCAATGGTTTCCTCAACATCGGCCGAATGAGCGGTCACGATGTTGGCATCAAGCAGAGTGCTCGGAATTTCTGGCTCTGGTTGGGTGGAAAGAGCAAGAGGCTCTAGGGGCGGTACGGCATTGTCTCCTGCCGTGGGGGAGGTGGTAACATCTTCAAGGTCCTCAGATGAGGAGGATGCATCCGACGTCTCCATGCCCTCAACCTCATCAGCTCAGAGGGCTCGAGGAACGATCTCGAACGACGCAGCTTCAGCTGAGCGGCTGGATTCGGAACGCTCCTCAGCAGGTGTTGACTCAACCTGTGCCTCCTCCTTGGCTGGAGCTTGCTCCTTAGCTGGCTCCTCAGCTGGAACCTCAACTGGCTCATCAGCTGACTCATCAGCTGGAACATCAGTTGGCTCATCAGCTGGCACATCAGCTGCCTTCCTAGTCGACTTCTTGAACCGTACCCTTAGTTTCTTCTGGGCAGGTTCCTCAGTTGACTCCTTCTCCGCCTCAGCTCGACGGCGTGAAACTTTGGATTTGGTGGGACGAACAGCTGCTTGTTCCCCCTCAGCTGTTGACTCAGCTGGCTTTCCCGACTCCCTCTTGTCCTTAGGAGTGTAGACACTCCTAAGCACCTCCTGTGCTTTCTTGGCTGTCGGGAACAACAACAACTTCTTCAACGGTATCTCCTCGCAGTCAACCCAGACCATGTTGCGGTCCTTTGTTGCGAGCAAGATGAGGGCGGAAATCTTGCAGCCGAAGTTGAGTGTCCCCTTCACACTCAGCAGCTTCTCTCCGGACTCGGTTGTAGTCTCAGAGATCTTCGACTTTTCCACCATCAACTGGTTCAAGAAATATTGGAACCAGTTGATTTGGTGTTGGTGCTCCAAGGCCACCAGCTGCTTCAGTTTGGGTCGGCTGATGTCGCCGAATGCTCCACTGTATCCGAACACCACCTTCGACACGACATCGAACAACAAGCGATGTTCCGGCTTCAGCTTTGTCCGTTGCATGCTGCTCCTTAGTCTCTCTGGCTTGATCAGAGCATCCTGAAGAAATTCATCCGCCTGCTCGTCGGTAATATTCTTCAGGAACTCGGTGGCGGTGTGGTTGATGGGTATGATGTACCGGAGGACATCAGACACGTCGATGGGGAAGGAGACACGACGTATCGTCCTAGCCGGAACATCTCTTTGTCGGCAGGACACCTCCGTAGAAACTCCCGCTGAACTGTCAAGGGGGCGAACGAGATTGACGTAGAATTCTCCGACTTGGCGCCTGAGCAAGTGGGAGGGGCAAAGCTTGGCCCATTCCAGGAGGCCGTTCTCACGGAGAGTGTTGGCGAGCGGGGCCAGGACCGGTGACTCCAGGTCCTCATCGGAGAGGATGTGTTCGAAGTGTATCTTCGATACCAGCATATCGAATGATTCTTCATAAGTGATGGGGACTAGGGAAGGTCCGGATGAAGCCATTCTCTTACTTTTTGGGGCCATTTATGATCACTGCAATGAGAATATATAGAAGAAAGAAAAGACAATCTTTTGCAGAATATGGTTAGGCAAAAACTGGAAGACGATGAATAGTTAAATCTGATAAGCACGAATGAGGAAAGTAGGAGATTTCTTCCTAATTTTTCGCCTTATATAGGTCTTTGACTCGGATGAGATAGACGGCTGGGGTTAAATGGCGCGAATCCATCAACGACCGAGATTACGCAACTGTTGACTATCTTTGACTCGACGTTTTAATCCGAGTTCCAACCAGCGCGTGAGAAGGTGTACAGTTTCATGTCAGCCCAGTCGCACTATAAAGTAGGCTATGGATGTTCAGCCGTACTTTACATTTAATGCGACATGATGGCTATTTTTAATGTAACTGACTAGCTCAGGAATGTTTGAATTTATTTCAAACATTCTCATTTAAGAACATAACACCTTCAGTCATAAATGTTATCTGTCAGCTGATGTTGAGATCAGCTGTATACCTCAGTTGTGTTCCTCAGTTGCCGCATACCATCAGCTGACTCGAGTTCGTCTGTTCAGCTGACGTCTGATCCAATGTTGCAGCATACCATCAGCTGACTCGAGTTCATCTGTTCAGCTGACGTCTGATTCCTTCGATTGGTAATCTGCATCTGAAATTCCCCCTTCATCTGAGCTTCCCCTCAGATGGATATCTGTCTCTTTACCTCAGCTGGTTCCTCATCAGGTGGATCTAACAATCCAAGTAGATCACATAGCATTTTGAACCGCGCTTCGGCTAGAGGTTTAGTGAAGATATCAGCCCTCTGAATCTCAGTTGGGATCTTCTCCATGGACACATCCTTCTTCTCAATATGATATCGGATGAAATGATGTCGGATGTCAATATGCTTCATCCGAGAGCGGTGAACAGGATTCAGAGAGATAGCTATGGCACTCGAGCTATCACAATGAATGGGAACCTGTCCAGTTGCGACTTCATAATCTCTCAGCTGTTGCTTCAGCCATAACACTTGCATGCAACAGCTTCCGGCAGCCATATATTCTGATTCGGTTGTAGAAGTGGCAACACATGCTTGTTTCATGGAGAACCATGAAACCAGCTTGCTTCCCATGAACTGACAATGTCCAGAAGTACACTTCCTGTCCAACCGATCTCCGGCTAGATCTGCATCTGAGTATCCGGTCAGTTTGATATTGTCGTCAGTTGGATACCACAATCCAACATTAACAGTTCCCTTCAGATACTTGATGATGTTCTTTGCTGCCAACATGTGTGCTTCTCTTGGTTGAACTTGGAACCGAGCACACACTCCAACTGCGTATGATATGTCTGGCCGGCTGGCAATTAGGTATAGCAAAGAACCGATGATCCCTCTATACTTGCTGGCATCCACGAGCTTTCCTTCAGATCCAGGTTCAATCTTCCAGTTAGTATTCATCGGGATCCTTGTGATCTTACTTGTTTGCAATCCAAACTTGGTGATGAGCTCCTTTATATACTTGGACTGATTGATGAAAATCCCTTCTGGTGACTGCTTCACTTGTAATCCAAGGAAATAGTTCATCTCGCCCATCATTGACATCTCGAACTTCTCCTTCATGAGATCTGAAAATTTCTTGCACAACTCCTCTGACTTGGAACCGAATATGATGTCATCCACGTAGATTTGCACCACAAGTATATCATCTCCAACTTTGATAGTGAACAGGGTTTTGTCAACTGAGCCTCGTTTGAATCCCGAGTTCAGAAGAAAACCACAAAGAGTGTCATACCAAGCCCTTGGCGCTTGCTTTAGTCCATAGATAGCTTTCTTCAACTTGAATACTCTTCCATCTCCAGTTTCAAAGCCAGAAGGCTGTTCAACATATACATCTTCCTTGATATCTCCGTTGAGGAATGCACACTTCACATCCATCTGATACACCTTGAACTTGTGATGTGCAGCATAAGCTAGAAAGATTCAGATTGCTTCCAGCCTTGCAACTGGCGCGAAGGAGTCCTTGAAATCGATTCCTTCTTGTTGGCAATATCCTTGAGCTACCAACCTTGCCTTATTCCTCACTATGAATCCAATGGCGTCTCTCTTGTTTTTGAAGATCCACTTCAATCCAATCACCTTGACACCATTTGGTCTTTCTACCAACTCCCATACACAGTTGCGTAGAAACTCATTCAGTTTTTCTTGCATGGCCGTTGTCCAGTGAACACAGTTGAGAGCTTCCACAACGTTCTTCGGTTCTGGCACATCAGCTACAAAGCAAGAAATCATGGCAACATCTCCAGCTTGCTCGAACTTCTCTAGAACTGCCAACTCCTCAGCATGTTGGGCATAAGTGTTGGAATCTTCCTCGGTTGACTCTGGATTTGCAACACGGCTCCTTGTACGCACACCCTCGGTTGGATCTCCGATGATGTCATCAGTGGAATGAACTCCATACCATCTTCGGTTGCGTCTTCCTTCTTCTTCCAACTGTGGCTGTTCCGTAATCTGAGTTGGAGTCTTCAGAGCTGGTGATTGATCAGCTGTTAAGTCTGGATCCTCAAGATTGACATTAGTTTGAATCGGACTCGGTTGGGCTTCGGATGCCGATGCAGTTGGAGAAGCATCAGCTGAAGTTCCCCCTTAAGATGAGCTGGGGTCTTCGCATTCATCTTCAGAGGAGTATGGATCCTCATCCTCAGTTGCCCAAACAAGTGGTTCAGCTAGATTCTTTTCCCTTAGAGCTTGCAATCTGGTGAGAGCATGTGGAACTTGTGGATCAGCTTGTTGTCCTTTAACCTGTTCCCTGCGTCTCCATAGCTCGTATGGTGTCTTTCCCAACCGCTTGGTTAGAAGAGACCGGTTCTGAGTGTAGCATGTTGTGTTGATCGCCTCAGCCCAAAATCTCTTTGGTAGAGCTGAGCTGGTTAACATGGATGTAGCTGCATCCTTCAGTGTTCTGTTCCTTCGCTCAGCTACTCCATTCTGTTGTGGAGTACGCGCGGCTGATGTCTAATGGGTAATTCCATTCTTCTCGCAATACTCGATGATGGTTTCATTTAGAAACTCAGTTCCACGATCTGATCGGATAGAAAGGATCTTCATCTCTTGTTGGTTCGATATCCGATCCATCAGCTTGGGTAGCTCATCTCGGGTTTCACTCTTGTGGCGCATGAAGATGGTCCACGTATATCTTGAGTAGTCATCAGTTACAACCAGGGTATACTCGTTCCCGTTCATGCTCTTTGGTGTAACTGGCCCGAAGAGATCCATATGGATCAGCTGTAGCACTCGGTCGGTTGAGGGAATTAATTTCAACCGGAACGAGGATCTAGCGAGCTTTCCCAACTGGCATGCACTGCAGATGTGTGTTGTTGAGAACACTCGGTTTGGTATGCCTCTTGCATGTTCTTGTCTGGCGAGTCGGTTCATCGTCTTGAAGTTCAGATGGTTGAGCCTTTTGTGCCACAGCCAACTCACATCAGAACTGCTCTTTGATAACAGGCAGGTGTCAGGGAGGCTGCTGTTCCAGTCAGCATAGTAGACATTCCCTGTTGGTGATCGATTTCCCAACAATATCACCTGCTTTGATCCGACATCTTTAACCCTGCAACCCTATGCATCAAACTTGACAGAGAAACCATTATCACAGAATTGGCTGATGGAGAGCAAGTTATGCTTCAATCCATCAACATAAGAGACATTAGAAATTGAAACATGATTGGTTTCAAGGGTACCGTAACCTCTGGTGTAACCTTTTGTGTTATCACCAAAAGTAACTGATGGACCTTCTTTCTCCACGAAACTTCCAAGCAAATCCTTCAGATTCGTCATGTGTTTCGAGCATCCACTGTCAATCACCCATATTGTTGCAGATGCTTTATTCTTCCTCAGCTGTTTCTCCTGTACCTGCAAAGAGAAACTCGCTTAGGTCCCCAATTTCAGTTGGGTCCTGGAGGGTTAGAACCAATTCCCCCTGGAACTGTGCGTCGCTTTTCCCTGTATACTCGGATGGATTTATCATTCCAGATCACTTTTCCTTCATCATCAACTATAACAACACCTCGGTCATCCTTAGGCTTGTTGTTATTAGTGATGTTCTGTTTCTTGGGAGGAGTTGGATTTCTCCCATGTTGACCTTTAGGAGGTGAGGCTTTCCCCCTGTTTTGATGGCGATTTTTATTCTGTTTGATTTGTCTGAATGATCGGACGCCATGTTGGAATCTTTGTGGCTGATTCTGATTCCAACTCCTTGAGTGTTGTCTGTAGTTGTTCATGCCCTGTTGATGATTCATATTATGGCATGAATATCTCCAGTTGTTCGACCTGTTCCTCATTGGTTGACTCGGTTGGAACCTTTGGTCGAACTGATGTTGGAACCGCTGTTGATTCAGATGATTGAACCCTTGTCTGTTCTGCGGTCGGTTCCATTCCTTCTGATGTTGACTCTGAGGTTGATGCAGAGGTCGGTTCTGATTCTGAGTTTGGTTGCGATTATGCCTTCGACGCCTCTGATTCCTCTTCTGACTTTTGGAACATTCCCCCTCGGTTGATGTCCCAACCGATGGAACATTCTGTCCTCCATCTACTACTCATTTTTCCTTCTCAGTTGTAATTCTATTGGTCGGTTGAACTTGCTGAGAGGTGGAGGTTGGATTAACTTCTGGAGACTCAGCTGTGTTTGGCTCGACAGCTGTGACTTCTACAGCTTTGATGAAGGTTGTTGGTGGAATTCCAGTATCCTTGACAATATCATAACCGAGTCCTGACACGTCATCCATCTGTCTACTGTAACTGATAAGGTTCTCGATGATCTTGGATGACTGATACAGCTTGATTAGATTGTCCTTCTCAGTTTGCAACTGTTTGAGGAGGACGGTTATCTGCTCGGTTTTTCCATCTGACTTCTTTATCAGCTGGTCGATCTGAGCCTCTTGATTTTTCAACTGATCTTGCTGCTCTTTGATCTGCTTCGTCAACTCCTCATCAGTTGGAGCCTTAGCCTCATTCAGTTGACTTTTGAGATTCTCAATCTCCTTGGTTTGGCTCTTGATCAGATCGTCCTTTTCGGTTAAGGAATCTTCAAGTTTGGCGAACTGAGCTTGAAGACTCTTAAACTCAACAGATTGCTGATGCAGTTCCTCACTGAGTTCTTGAAAATCACTCCAGAAGGGTTCCAACTCTTCGTCCAGTGATTCCTGCATGTTAGAAGTATTGGAAGAATTTAACTTAGCATGATTAGAGTGTACCTCAGTATCATCTTGGTCGGTTCCAAGTGCCATGAGACATTGATCCTGACTCATGGTGTTGTTGGTAAAAGTCAGCTCATCCTCATCTTCAGTGTCAGTGAAGATGTCCATGTCGTCAGCTGCTTCTTCTGCTACCATGGCCTTGTTCTTTGCAGCTTGCTTGGCCCTCAACGCTTCTCTTTCTTTCTTTGAGAGGTCTGGATAGTCAGCTTTGAAGTGTCCTTCCTTGCTGCATTCAAAGCAACCATTGGTGACAGGCTTTGAACTGTCTCGAGTTCGGTTTGATTTGTAGAATCGTTTGTATTTGCCGAACCGAGTGTCCATGTCGGTTAGCTTCTTTGACAGGGCTGCAATGTTCTGTTGCAGTTCCTCTCTGCTTGGCTCCTTTGCAGTCGTGTCAGCTGATCTGGTTGGCCTCGATGATCTCAATTTGGAGTAGTCAGCTCGAAGAGCAACTGACTTTGAGGCTGAACCAACATCCTCAAGTCGACTCGTCTGAACTGAGGACTGAGATCTCCTTCGGTTCACCTTATACTCATTTCCTTTTAAGATTGAGAACAATCTTTCAGTTCCCATTTCACCAAGGTCAGCTCGGCTTTCATGGATATTGGTGAAAGTATCCCACTCAGTCGGTAGAGCTTGCAACACTTTGAGATTGATTTCTCTTAGTGTGTATTTTCCTCTTCAGATGGACTGGATTCTTCTGATGATGTCCATGAACCGAAGCTCTAGCTGATCGATGGTCTCATCAGGTCTCAGACAGAAGTTGTCGAAATCTTGGCATGCATGTGAGAATTTGTTCTCCTTCGTCTCATCGCTTCCTTCACTCAGCGATGCCAGGATATCCCACATTTCTTTGGCAGTCTCACACTTTTCAATCCAAGGGAGATAATCTTGTCCAACAGTGGACATAATCACGCTTTGAGCCCAGATGTCTAACTGGCTCACCTTGGCTTCCTCTGGAGTATAGTCTTCCGATTGCTTCTCCACAAACTCCACAACTGTATCTCCATCGTTGGGATTTGTAGGAGTGCGAGTGATTCTCTCTTTGATGATGATTGGTTCGGATGAGAGTACTTGTTGCATCCTATGATGCTTCGACAGTAGGATCTTCTTCATCCGTGTTCTCCATGATGTATAATTGACTACTGAGAACATGACGACTATCTTGTCCTTGACGTCCATCTGCACACAACAACATAACAAATATGCAAGCAGATATGCACTAGCGTGAAAAGATCTGTTCAGTTGACCACTGAAGAAACTTTCTCGAATTCACACCTTGTGAAACAGAGTCAGCAGTCTTTTGAACCACTGCTCTAATACCACTTGATGGTCCCGATACGAGTTACTGGTGTATGGGGGGGATACACCAGTTAGGATTTTAAAACTTAACCCTGAAAAATACTTCAACCGAGTAAAAAGACTCAGTTGGAATCTCACAGCTGAGTAAGCATCCTCAGCTGGAAGAGTGAAGCTGTGCGGAATGTGGTGGAAATTGAACTCGTAAAACAACTCACGCTTTTATGCACGGTTGGTCAATAACCAACACAGTTGAATATGCGCAGATGCAGTTTGTATGCTGGTTAGTCAATCAGTTGAGAATGCAAGAAATAACTGAATAAGAAAAAACACAAGCACACAGAGATTTAACGTGGTTCGGAGATAACCCTCCTACATCCACGGGGAGTTGTGAGTCCACACAACTCTGTCCAAGTTCTTCTGGACAAACCACTCAGCTTACGCGGGCTGAGCAATCGTTAATGATAAGTTTGCGGGTACTTATCAACCTTACAGTTTAGTTTCCGGGTACTAAACGACCTAACTACTCAATTGCAGGAAGAGTAGGATCCTAAACCTTTTCAGGTGAAAGAAAATGAGTTTCCAACTAAAAGCTCGAACGTGAAGTGAGCTATGATCTAACTCTCTACGAACTCTCACTAAGTGATGTTCTCAAGGTTCGATCTAAAGACACAAAAACTAACTAACTCTAGAACTCTCAACAAGTGATGTTCTAAGAGATTCAGTTCAGCTCGTGAAGAATATTGCTCTTTTCTTTCGCTCTCTGATTTCTTCTCGCGTGTGTGTCTTCTCTTATCTATATGTCTTCAAATGAATGCCTCTATTTATAGGCGGAGAGAATCAACTAGCCGTTGGAGGTGCTATTGATCTCTGATCTTTGAAAGCGATGGCTTGTCTCTCATCTCTGCAGACTTTCCCGATATAGCATCTGTGCTCTTCTGCTTTCCATCTGAGATAGCCTTGTGTTGGGCCAAATGGGGTAATGACTGAACGGTCAAACCCTCATGTGACTTCCTTTTTGAAATTTAAATCTTAACAACAGACTTCCAACGAGGAGAGGTCGGTTAAGACTTTCGATCTTCAACTAACTTGTTCTTCAGCCGATGTTCTATCTGACAACTTAATAGTTGAACTCTCAGCTGACTTCATCTTCAAGTTGTTGATCTTCTTGGTTGAGTTCTACAACTGATGTTCTGAAACTGAACACTCAGTTGTCTTCCTTGTATTTGATCAGTTGGGTTTGAACGCTCAGATGACTTCCTTTTCATCTGATGTTCTCTTCCCCTTTACTGCTTCTCATCTGATGAACGCTCAGTTGTTTTCCTTACAACTGATGTTCCATCTCTTGAATGTGACTTCCCCCTTTTTCCTTTGGATACTTGACCATTGATCTGAGCTTTTAGCGTAGCTTCTTCCTTCTTGATTCTCATCTGATGAATGCTCAGGTGATGTTCTCATGTCTTCCCCTTTTTGCATTCTGATGAAATGAACCCTCAGTTGTCTTTCTTGCAACTGATGTTCTCTCTCTGAGTGAAGCCTTGTTGCTATCTTCAGCTAGAGACCTGTAAAGATTAAATCTTAACTTTGCTCAAACAGCGAGCCTAACTGCTAACATTAGGTTCTGGCAACATCTACTCGGTTGGGGTCAGTCGGTTTTGGAATTCATCAAAACTCTTACTAATAAATTTCCCTACAAAAGTTTTGATTGATTCCAAAACCAACTGACCCCAACCGAGTAGATGTTGTCAGATCCTAATGTTAGTAGTTAGGCTCGCTGTTTGAGCATTGTTAAGATTTTATCTTTACAGGACTCCAGCTGTAGATGGCAACAAGGCTTCACTCGGATAGAACATCAGTTGTGAGGAAGACAACTGAGCGTTCATTAGATGAGAATTGAAAAGGGGAAGTTACGTTCAAGTGTCAGAACAATAGTTGAGTACTCAAAGGAAGAAGTTGCAAGAGAGCATTAGTTGTAAGAAAAACAACTGAGCGTTCAAGAGATAGAACATCAGTTGTAAGGAAAACAACTGAGCGTTCATCAGATGAGAAGTAGAAAGGGGGAAGAGAACATCAGATGAAAGGAAGCCATCTGAGCGTTCGAACCCAACTGATCAGATACAAGGAAGACAACTGAGCGTTCAGTTTCAGAACATCAGTTGTAGGACTCAATCAGAAGATCAACAGCATGAAGTTCAAAGTCAGCTGAGAGTTCAACTGTTCTTACTTAGATAGAACATCAGCTGAAGACCAATCAGATGAAGAACAAACGACTCAACCGACTATCAAATGTTGGAAGTCAGAGGTTAAGAATTGAATTTCAAACAAGGAAGTCACGTGAATGTTTGACTCTCTGTCATTACCTCATTTAGCCCAACACAAGGTTGTCTCAGATGGAAAGCAGAAGCACTCAGTTGCCAAATCCGGAAAGTCTAAAGAGATGAGAGACAAGCCATCGCTTTCAAAGAACAGAGATCAACGGTTCATCCAACGGCTAGTTGATTCTCTCCACTTATAAATAGAGGCCTTCATTCACAGAGAATGATAGAAGACACACACAAGAGACAGACAATTGCGAGAAGAGACCAAAGAGCGAAAGAAAGAACAAAATACTTCACACAAGCAGAACTGCATTCAATCTCTTAGAACATCATTAGTTGAGAGTTCTAGAGTAATAGATTATGTCTTAGTGTCTTTTGATCGAACCTTGAGAACATCACTTGTTGAGAGTTCGTAGAGTGTTAGATCATAGCTCACTTCTTGTTCAAGCTATTAGTTGGAACCCATCTTTTTCACACATCCTCTCAAAAGGAGTGTTAGGACCCTACTCTTCCCGGAATTGAGTAGATAGGTTGATTAGTACCCGTAAACTAATCTGTAAGGTTGATAAGTACCCGTAAACTTATCCTAACGGTTGCAAAGCCCGCGTAAGCTTTGTGGTTTGTCCAGAAGAACTTGGACTGAGTTGTGTGGACTCACAACTCCCCGTGGACGTAGGAGTTATCTCTGAACCACGTAAATCTTTGTGTGTTGAGTTTATTTTCAGTTATCTTATTGCATATTCAACTGACCAACTAACCTGCATACAAACTGCATTCTTCCATATCAACTGTCTTGGTTATTGACCAACCTTGTACTTAAGCGTGAGTTGTTTTATACGAGTTAATTTCCACCACATTCCGCACAACACTTCACTTCCAGCTGAGTGTTCCTTACTCAGTTGTGATTCCAACTGAGTTGCTTTACTCGGTTGTGTTATTGTTAGGGGGTTGTTTTAAAAAGTTTTATCTGGTGTATCCCCCCCATACACCAGAACTCGTATCGGGACCATCAGGTAATGTTTTAAAAATATTACTTTCATTCATAACAATTTTTAATTTTAGTAATTCGGTCAAGTAATTATTATCGTAATGAAAAATAATCATTGATATGAACAAAGGTGATGTTTCAAAAATATTACTTTCTTCACGACAATATTTACTTTTATTCACGACAACTTGTACTTTTAATAATTCAGTCAAGTAATTACTATTGTAATGAAAAATAATCTTTGATACGAACAAAGGTAATGTTTCAAAAATATTATATTTCAAACGTAAATAATATTTAAAAAATAAAATGAATAATAGTATGACACAACATAATAAAAAAATTAAGAAAAAAATGGAAAAAAAAATATTTTAAATAAGATACCATCTCTGGTCCTCAAGTCTCTTTCTAGAAGGAAGTGACACAGGTATTAAGGAAAAAATTGTTAAGTTAGTTATAAATAGAGAAAAAATAATTGAATTTGTTGTGAGTGGAGAAATGGTCTCACATTGAGGGTAGTGATATATTAATTAATTGAGATAGTGGTGGACCATATGTGGTATTTTAGGTAAATAAGTTGATAAAGTAAAGGTAAGAGATAATAATTTGTTGTGGAGTAGTGTCCAAAAGTAGCTAGAAAAAAATTTGGGGACCGTCCCAAAAAAGAAAGATAGGAAGAAAATTGGGAACCGTAGATAGTAATATGAAGAATAAATAATTTTAAAAAATAAAAAAAAATAAAAAATTAGAAACAATAAATAAACTGAATAACAGGTAGGAAATAACATAATGAAAAAGAAAAATTAAAAAAATAAACGAAAAAACAAAAGGAAAAAAACTAAAAATCAATGAGGCTTTAAAAATAAACGATAAGCGTGTATAAATAAATATATCTACATAATTAGTAATCGAAAGAAGCACTAGCCCAACGACTTCTTACTTGAGCTTAGAGCTCTCCTACATCAATGTGGTCGCGGGTTCGAAACTTGCTAGGAGCAGCGCTCTTGCAGGAAAAATGGAAAAAAATAATAATAATTGAGAAGTGCAGCTCCTATGATTCAAATATATGGGTTGTTGGAATTTGAAAGAAATGTCGCCACCATTAGGCTAGCGCTCTTGCTAGTGCTATTTGTCTAACAAAAAGTTGATGTTACAAATTCCCAAACAATTAGTAGCAAGATTTACCTCTAATCTACCTCTAATAGATCAATTTATAAAACAAAAGTATATATATTGTAAATTGAAACCAATTGTAAAAATAAAAGTGATTCACGAATTAAAAAAAAAAATCAAAATTTTTTAAAACGTTGAATGACTTTTCCAGGATAATCAATAATGTAAAGCGCAAGTTAGCGTGAACTGCTTAACTTGCGCCCAATCCATGGCGAATGCAAAGCGAGGCCGTCCAAGGAGGATCAACGTCCCGGTGCCGGTGACACGAGCTTCGCCGGCAGGATCGGAAGCTGCCACAAGTGAATTGCGAAGAGAAGTCACCTTAAATTAGGGGAATATTACTGGAATTTCAGCTGCATCCTATGCAACAGTAGTTGCAATAGATAGTCCCGAATCTTCAAAGGCGGCGACGGAGAGAGAGGAAAAGCATCGGCAACAGCTAAAACAACAACAGATCAACGTAGAGAATGGACCGGAGACAGTGAATCGAGCTGCAAAAGGTATTTAACTGAACTTCATTCCTCCTACACTAAAAAATGGTGTTCCGATTGCATGTCTAGATAGATCCGAGGTTGAAAAGGAAACTCTGAAATGGAAATCTGCATTAATATTGTATGTAATTGGGGATTCACCCCCAACAAGCTATCTGAGGAATTTCTTAATGAAACAGTGTGACATTAAGGAACCAAAGCTGTTCTATCATAGTGAGGGGTATTATGTTGTTAGATTTCAATCTGTTGAGAAACGGGATCTAGTTATAAGCTCTGGACCTTACACATTGGGGAATCGACCAGTTGTGATCAAACATTGGAGTGCCTCTTTCTGTTTTGCAAATGAAATTCTGAAAGTCATTCCTTTATGGGTAAAGCTTCCAAATCTTCCTCTCCACTGTTGGGGGGCAAATTCTTTAAGTCGTATCGGCAGTATATTGGGCAAACCTGTGTGTACAGATGAGTGTACCTCATCCCAATCCAGAATCTCATTTGCGCGCATGCTTGTGGAAATTGATGTTACCAGACCAATTCAATATAAAATCATGATAGAAGGAGGATATGGGATTAATGTGGAGCAGCAAGTAGTATACGATTGGGTACCTCCATATTGCAAAAAATGCCAAAGTGCTGGGCATGATTGCAGTTGGAAGGCCAGGAAAGAAATTCCAAAATCTTAGGTCACACAAAAATGGCAAGTTAAACCACAACAGACATAAAAGAAAAAAGAGAGGGAGAAGGAAATTCCAAGTGTGATAGATTTAGCTCAAAAAGGAGCTGGAGAAGAAGGTGCAAAGCAAACACATCAGGAGCAAGCTTGGCATATACCAAGAAGAACTAGCCTCAAAACCAAAGTGGTAACAGATGATGTAAGAGTAGAAGTTGGCAATGGCTATCAGATTTTTATTGAACTAGAAGATGATGGGGAGAATGAGATGGGGCAAGCAGAGGGCGGGGACCGTTTCCCCAATGATTTAGCATGAATCTCATTATATGGAATATAAGGGGTTGTAACAAACCCCTTAAACAGAAGGAGCTAAAATCCTTCTTAATAAAAAATAAAGTTGATATAGCAGTTGTCTTGGAAACAAGAGTGAAAATTCACAAGTTCAAGAAAATTTCAGAAAAAGTAAATGGTAGTTGGGAGTTTATTCATAATTACTCTTTTGCTGACAATGGAAGAGTATGGATAGGCTGGAATCCCAGGAAAGTTGTAGTTAAAGAGTGACGCATGCTCAAGGTATCTTTTGTGAAGTGCAGATAATTGCAAGTGGCAAAACCTTTAAGTTTGTGGTTGTGTATGGTTTTAATACTAGAGAACAAAGGCAAGACCTATGGCTATTCTTGAGTAGAGTCTGTCAAAGTAATCCTCAAGCCATTCTAGCAGGGGAAGATTTCAATACCATACTAAGTAGTGAAGACAAGTATCAAGGAAGCCCTATTACAGAAGCTGAAGTAAGGGACTTCTCTGAATGCATGCAATCAAATAATCTTACTACTTTGAGAATGGTGGGAAATAGATTCACTTGGTGTAATCAGCAAGAAGGCATACATAGAATCTATGTTATGCTTGACAGATGTGTAACAACAGTTGACTGGTTCAGAGAACACTCAAATGTATGGTGGAGGTTTTAGAGAGGGGTATCTCTGATCACTGTCCTCTTATGCTCAGATTTGAACAAGAACAAGTGCAAAGGAACACTTCTTTCCGTTTCCTAAACGTTCTTGCAGATCATGGAGATTTTGAAGCAATTGTGACTGAAAAGTGGAATTCCTAGCTCCACCAAAATAAGCTTCTAAACTTGTGGTATAAGCTGAAGAGTTTGAAAGAGCCTCTTCGAAAATTGAATGTGTTTCAGTTCCAGAACACAGCAGAAAAAGTTCAGATTGCTAGAGTGAATATGGAAACTATTAAAAAACAGATGGTAGAGGATAGACTAAACACTGCTCTGATCCAAAATGAAAAGAGAGCTATGGATGAATTGGAGAAATGGAGTGCTATTGAGGAGAGAATTTGGCATCAAAAAGCTCGGGTAGACTGGATTCAATTGGGGGATAAAAATACTAAATTCTTCCATTCCTTTGCCAAAGCTAGGCAAACAAGCAATGCCATTAAAGTGATGCAGAAACTGGATGGTTCGAGCTGCTCAATTCAACATCAACTTAAAGAAGAGGTAAGAGATTTCTACTTGAATTTAATGGGTAGTAAAGTCGATTCCCTAATCATAGTGGACAAGACAATTATGGAGAGAGGTCCTAAGCTGGAAAATACTACTCATTTATGTGATATCCCAAATGAAATTGAGATCAAAGAAGCTGTGTGGAGCATGGATCCAAATAAATCTCCAGGAATGGATGGATTTAATATTTTCTTTTATAAGAGAACCTGGCATATTGTGGAAAAGGAGGTAATTGCAGTTGTGCAGGAATTCTTTGAAACAGGTTTCATGCCAAAGACAATCAACAGTACCTTGCTCACTCTACTTCCTAAAACTACCCATCCATGCACTGTGAAAGACTATAGGCCTATTGCCTGTTGCAGTATAATCTATAAAATAATTTCTAAAGTCATGGTGAACAGAATGCAAGGTCTTATGGGTGGCATTATCAGCTTGAATCAGTCAACATTTATCAAAGGTAGAGTGATAGTGGATAACATTCTGTTAAGCCATGAAATCATAAAGAGCTACGGCAGACAGAAGATTTCTCCTAGATGCATGATCAAAATTGATCTTCAAAAGGCATATGACTCTGTGGAATGGCCATTCCTTTATCATCTACTGCTAGAGTTTAGCTTCCCTCTCAAGTTTATTCAGTGTATCATGGCATGCGTATCAACTGTTTCTTACACTGTGAATGTAAATGGAGAGTTGACAACCCCATTTCAAGCACAAAAGGGACTGAGGCAGGGTGACCCTCTTTCACCATATTTGTTTGTCATTTGTATGGAGTATCTTAATAGGTGTTTGATGGAGCTAAGACAAGATGGTGACTTCAATTTCCACCCAAAATGTAGAAGGTTAAATATCATTCATCTGTGCTTTGCAGATGACCTTCTTCTGTTTTCAAGAGGTGACTTGATAACTGTTAGGAAGATAATGAACTCTTTCCAAAAGGTCTCTACTTCATCTAGTCTCAAAGCAAACCCTCAGAAGAGCTGCATATACTTTGGGGGAGTGAGTATTGAGGTGCAGGAGGTACTCTTAAGTGAGTTTGATATGGTAAGAGGGGAATTGCCATTCAAATACTTGGGAGTTCCTCTTTCTACCAAGAAGCTATCTATTATGCAGTGTGAACCTCTCATCAAAAAGATATTAGCAAGGGTGGACTGTTGGACATCTAAGCTACTATCTTATGCGGGTAGGATTCAATTGATTAAAGCTGTTTTGTTCAGCATCCAAATCTACTGGTGTCAAATATTCCTAATCCCTCAAAAAGTGTTAAACCTCATCCAAACAACATGTAGATCATTCCTTTGGTCTGGTACTTCTGCAGTCACTCGTAGAGCTCTTGTGGCTTGGGAATACTTATGTCAACCTAAGTGCGCAGGAGGTTGGAACTTGACTCAAATAAAGATTTGGAACAAAGCTGCAATCTGCAAGCTCCTTTGGAATCTGGCAAGGAAGCAGGACTCTTTATGGGTGCAATAGGTTCATGGGTTTTATATTCGAAATCAGAGCATACAATCCATGAGAATCCCTTCCAATGCAGCTTGGGTAACTAGAAAGATCATAGAGGCAAGGAAGTATTTGGAGGATGGGGAAAATGATGAGGAGCAGTACCTTTTGCAGAGATTCTCAATCAAGAAAATGTACATCCGAATGCGTGGTGAAGTTCAGAAAGTTCCTTGGAGGAAGATGACATGTAACAATAAAGCCCCCCCAAAGTGTATTTTCATAATGTGGTTGGCAATCTTGAAAAGATTGGCAACCTGTCACAGGTTGCATGAGATAGGCATAGTATGTGAGCTAACTTGCAACTTATGTGGAAAAGAAAGGGAAAGCTTAGCTCACTTATTCTTTGCATGTGATTACTCTGAGCAGATATGGAAAGGTTTGAATGATTGGTGCAAGATTCAAAGAAGAAACTCGAGCTGAGAGGGGGACATGCAGTTTATTATCAACCAATGCAGCTCTAACTCTGGGATTCAAGAGGTGAGTAGGCTTCTCTTGACTATAGTTGTCTACTTCGTTTGGAATGAGCGAAACGAGAGAAGGTTTCAAGGAAAGAATAAGGAGACGTCAGAGGTGTTGAAGCAATGCAAATGGCATGTGGCTGTATGTTGCAATAAGAACAAGAAGCTAGCTAAATTTATGGTAGATGTAGCTAATATCCGATTTGAGGTGTAGTGTAGAGAAGTTGTTGGTTGTGTTTCTGGTTTGTAAGTTTCAAGTTTGGTGAAATAAAATTTCTATTTTACCAAAAAAAAAAAAATTCTTATATTTTCAAATGATTATACACATCAAACTTAATCCTAATTGATCCAAAAAATTAATAAATTACGATAGCTCAATTTGTGTCTAATCTAATTTCATAATTTTTTTTTCCAAACAATATTCCAAATGGGATCCAATATTAAATTTTGGACACGGATAACTCACACTAGGCCACGAGATGAATCTAGTGCTACTTTAACACAAACTAAACATAATAATTATCAAGATTTTTTTAATTCAAATTTTGACCAAAAAAATAAAAATAAAAAATCAAGAGAATTGTGTCTTGACTCTCTTGAGTAAATATACTCCAATTTCTCTTCTTCTTATTTTTTTTATATTTTTTTTTATTATTATTTTTTCCATTTCTTTGTTATACCTTAATCAAGAGTGAGTTTAGCAAAACCCTAGACAGAAACCTTCGCCATGAGAGGAGCTCTGCTCAGAAATCTCTCTCTCCTCTCTCGGAGTCGCCATTTCTCTCTCTATCTCAGACCTTCTCCGCCTCTCCTTTCCAATGTCTGCACCAATTTTCCTCGTAAGATCCATTCCGCCGATAATGCGCGACCGCTCAACTATTTTCCATCCCAAATGCGATTCTTCTCTTCCGAAAATGGAACCCAGGATCCGGACCCGAATCCAGATTCCGAATCTGCCGGATCCGTACCCGAGGAGAAGGAGGCCGCGGAGGTTGAGGTAGAAGACGTAAGTAACAAAGGTATTTCCCTTTTTTTTCTAGAAGAATTTGATTACGAGTAAATTCTAAGCTGAAAGCTGTTTTCGGTCTTTGATTTTTGTTCAAAAATACTTATTTCTTAATTTTTTTAGCTTAATTTTGTGGGGAGATTGAGTATTGTTGATGTGAAGAGTTAATGGAGTGTGATAGATTTCTTCCTGCCCTGTTTGTATAATTTAGTTTTGTGTAGCAGAAATTCCTAGTGTTCTTAGCTAATATTCATATATCTTTTTGCATAAACTTGTAGTGAATAATGTGATGAGATTTAAAATAAATAAAAAATAATAATTTATCGACTAGATTGAATGGGGGAAAACATCTCTATGTGCTGCTTGGTTATAGGATTTTGGTTCTGATTGCGATGGGATTAGTCATGTTCGATGTAAGGTTTGGTTCTGTATTCTAATTCTTTGCGACTTCGTTGGCTGGCTGCGAACAATTTTCTCTTTGCAGAACTGAAAGCACAGCTCGAGGACTATTTACATAACTTTAATGAGGAGTCACTCCCAAACATCTTCGAGTCTATTTTAAAGAGAAGGCTTTCAGAGAAGCATGAAGAGACAGATGATGAATTAATGGACGAGCTCGAACTAAAGCCATTAGATAATGTGAACGACGCAGAATTTGAATCGGATTTCGAGGAGGCTCACGAGAGTGATGAGGAGATTGAACATTTATACGATGCTAGGGAAATTGTGGAGAAGAGAATGCGAGCCGATCCATTTTATAACATGAATGATCATATGTGGAATGAGATGATTAAGGAGGCTACTGATCTGGGGTATCTTCAGGATACGAGAGAATGTGAAGAAATACTAGAGGATATGCTACACTATGATAAGCTTTTACCAGGTATTGTTATGATGTAATTTGTTCTGTTTCCTGTCTAATTTAGATTCATTATCTTATACGGTGGCTGTTATACTTATTGGTTCGATTAACTTGTTTAGGGATGAAGGTTGTTATTCATCTTCTGGTTTGGTTTATTCTCTCAATTAGACGAACCACTTAGTTTGAATGTGAAGTGAAAGTTCCTTTTATGCTCTTTGGTAAAGGGATTTTGTAACAGGTATTCTTAAAGGTTGTTAGGAATATAAGATAGGGAGCCCTAACTTAACCCAAAACCATGGTCAAAGGTAAAGGTTGACTCCCACTTATATATCCTTCCACACTTTCATGTGGAATCAATGTGGGATACCGTAACAGGTATTTTTCTGAAAGATTTGAATAATCGATTTTTCAAAATGCTAGAATCAACTGTGATAATCAATGTCATCTTCAAATTATGTTTACCTGAAAGATCACACTTGCATGTGTAAATTACATGAGTATGGTTCCTGGAGCAAGCATGAATCAAAAAAAAGTTTTAGAGTTTGTAAACTTGGGTGTGTAGTAAAACTGCATGCAATACATCTATAACTTTATAAAGTAAGACTAGGGCGTACGGTGATACTACCTTTTAACATCTTTGTGAGCGTAAATTCAAAACATTGGTAGGAAAAAGAAAAATGCTTGAAAAGATGAAATACACACTCAAAATATTCTGAATTCGTGATATCTTACAGTAAACTTGGCACTATAATTGGCCACCTCTAATTTTTTTCCCCTTCCTCTTCTGAGTTGGGGGAGGGGCAAGCAGTTGTGAGTGGAGATTGAATCCATAGCCTCTCCAATTTTGATAGGGAGGCCAGCTTCTTGGGTTTTTCCAACGGGCAACAGGTTGCCCACTTTTATAGATATGGGTTTGGGTCAAGCAATTGTCAACTATGGAAATATACATGGTCTTTCAAATGTGGCTGTTGTATGCCACCAATATTTGTTATATTTTCCAATGGCAAATATCTCGTAAAGTTGGTGTATAACTCATAAATTTAGTCTATGGAATTTCGAAAGGCGATTTCTACCTGCAGAATTTTGGACCTGAAGGCTATTCATGGTTGATAAACTAAATACTTATTTCTACAATGTGCGGATCAATTTTTATTTTATATGTTTGAATTTCAAAGATCTGGTGTTGAGACTTATATTTGTTATATCATTTCAGTTTGTCCTTTTAAAAGTATGCACTTCTTAGAACATAACAGTCATTATTTTTGTTTGACTCTACATTAAAACTTTGTTATATTCTTACACAACTCCCTAATTTTAACTGGAATACACTTTTCAACCATACCTTGACCCTGATTTTTGTGCTAACTAAACCTACCTTCTCTGTACTTCCTACCAGCCAAATTGCTGTATCCGTTTCCTTGTACCCGTACTCTAACCCAGACTATACCACAATCATGTAACTCTTCGATTCTGAACTTTATGTTATGGCCCCCCTGACTTGCATATTAAGCACTGTATTTTACTTCATTTTTGTTGTTTACTGGTGTTAATTGGTATCGTACTAACATGACTTGATTGGAACTGCGTGCTTGTTGATTTTTCAGTCATCAAGTAAAGTTAAGTTTATTTCAACTTTTGATGTATTCTAGTTAAGTTTCTAATTCGAAAAATGAACTGGTTGCAGAGGAGATAAAAAAGAAAGTGATGGCAAAGTATAATGAGATAGGTGATAGAATTGAAAATGGTGAGATTGAAGCCGAAGAAGGCTATAAAATTTTCAAGGAGTTTGAAGACCAAATTGTCGTGGAATGTACGAAATTAATGGAGGCAAAAGGACCAACTGAGAAAAATATTAATCTGGACGCCCCATCAGGTGAGGGTCCGACTCTTAGGTGGAAAACTCGGGTGGTCATTTCACCTGGTGGTGATCAATGGCACCCGAAAAATAGAAAAGCGAAGTTGTCTGTAACTGTGAAGGAGCTTGGCTTAAATAAGTTTCAATTTGTGCGTCTGAGAGCATTGGCTGGAAGGCGATACAGTCCTGGGAGTGATGAACTTACCATAACTAGTGAAAGGTATGGTCATTTTCTTGTCTAATACTCGTTTATCCGAAATTTCATGATATCTGAAAATCAATCGACTTTCCATCCAGCTGGAAAGTGAAATTTTATTTACATGGCTAGTCAACTCGGTCTCCAAATTGAATTCTTATTTGATCTATGTTGCTTTATTTCGGACTAGTTAAATAGAATACCATCACTATGCATGAACTTTTAGCTGTGAGGTCATCGTCTTCGTATTTCTGATTGTAGGTTTGAACATCGGGAAGAGAATAGAAAAGACTGCTACAGAACACTACTTGCTTTGATTGAGGAGGCTGTGAATGCTGAAAAGATGGTGCAGGAAGCTCGAGTTTCAGACATGAAAGAGAGACTTAAGGCTAACCCAGAATTCATGCAGAGATTGCTAAGCAAGAAAAAAGCATCAGCCTCGGTCCCAGCAACTGCATCGTAGGAGCCAGGTCCGTTAAAACAGCGTTGAAGCATGAAACTGATACGTGTTCTTTGAAATGTGTATCTCGTTTTTGCAGAGAACGACGGTTTGCGTTTTAGGTATGAAACGGCGTTTCGATTTCGTATCCTTTGAAAGAGTTTTCTCTAACTTTTCAATGGAACAGGGATAAATCCACATTTCATGACCTGTATATCGCTTTTTGTAGATGTTTAGAGAATGAGAAAAGGGTGGAAATTGTTGTTACACTTAATTTCTTTGTTTACAGAAAAATAATGCTCTGATTGGCGGATGATTTCTGAAAATGGAAGAAATCTTGAAATAGCTTTGTTTAATTGATAGAAAAGGATTCTTGTTTTACATAAAGTATTGATTCTTTAAATGCAAATTGAATTTTAATTCAATTATTTATAATTTTTTCAATTGACACAATATTACATAATTACCCTGAAATTAAATATTTTAGAAGGATGTAGTAATAGGAAAAGCATACTACTTTCGTAAGACTAGTAACTTTTGTAATATATGTAGTATGAGTCTATGTTGCACATAAATGAATTTTCTCAAACAATTAAATATTAAAATTAAAAAAAACAATAATATTACGTGGAAAAATCAGTAGCAAAAGAAAGATCAATAATTGCTATAGGTGGGCCGTGGGGGGCGTAAAGATATGATGATGTTATTAAACTATTTCTCAAAAAAAAGTTATGTTGTATTATTAAACAATAATGTAATATAAACCGAATTAGATTATTAGACACTTCAAAATTACATTCCTGCTCCTATGGAAAAACAAAAACTTGGTATAATTAAACAACAATGGATAACAATTATCACAAAGTTATTCTTTGAAAAAGCGGTTTTTTATTCGAAAATGATCTATTCGTGGACTTGTGCTCTTTCCAGCACTATTATTCAAATATGTGTCATCTTCTTCAAGATTTACATGTCAATTAGCAACTTATATTTTGCTACATCAAAAGTTTCCAATCATAAAAAAAGAAAGTTTTCTTACAACTTTTAACCAAACCCAATCTAAGTAACCAATAAAAGAAAAGAGAAAAAATGTGGCAAAATTTGGATCACATTTTTTTCTGTTTTCCTTTTAGGAGACTGCTAGGCATTTGCCACTTGTATTTTCAACTTTAGAACCATTTGATTTTTTGAGAAAAATCCTAAAAGTTAATTTGTGTGGCGTAGGATGTTTTCTTCTGTTGGACCGTCTGAATTGCTATAGAATTTCATGCAAAAGATTGTCGAAGGTAGGGTTGCAAATGAGTCGAGCCGTCCAACAAATTATCATTCGAAGTTTGTTTGGAATCTTTTAGAAATCGGGTTTTATAATAACCAATCAAGCAAACTCAAACACTTTGATTGTGTTGATACTCTATACGCTAATTAGTTTACTTATCGAGCTCGAGTTCAGGTTGAATTAGTATTCAGATTGTTTCTTTTGTAGACTAATCCATCAAGAAAATATTCAATTTAACAAAAATTAATTCAACTATAGAATGTGTCCCTTACTAGTTTTTGCTAAATTAGTAATAGAATTTCATCAAAACATTTTTTTTAAAGGAAAATACTTTCATAAACTAGCCAAAATCGGCAGAAATCAAAGCTTGAACAGTTGGATTAGTATTTTCAAATATTTTCATATTTTAATTAAGGTTGCATGGGAAATGCAAGAAAAATGAATTTCATTTAAAACACGCTTCCTAAAATTCGACAGCTACAAAGAGAATCATTCGACAGATTCATATGGAATCTATTAACTTCAGCAGACATCAGCAATAAATTTTAACCATAAAAATAAAATAAATAAAAATAAAGCAACAAACAAAGATTAGTCCCTTTTTCCGTTTTTCGTGCTCTTCTATTCTTCAAGATTCGGCCATTTTTTTTTAATACTACTAGATTTAAAGAATTTAATTGGAACTGCTTAATTAATTTCATGATGCATGAAAAAGAAAAAAGCTGCTGAGAGAATAAAATATATATATATATATCAAAACATCACATCTCTAAAGTATTAAAGATAAAAGTAATCACACCAAATTCCCTTTACTTCTTGTAGTGGATTTCTTTATATCTACAATAATCCTCAACTTACAAAAAAAAAAAAAAAAAAAGCGTTTGGGAATTAAGGCAATTATGTGTTTTGTTAGTTAAAATAATATCTTGAAATCTCACGTCGCACATTTGGACCCATATGAAAATTTTCAAATTATTTAATCAAAATTAATAAATTATATTTCCACACCAGAATATTGCATACCAACATACGAGAGATTTCGGTGTCGAAAATTAAAATATTGAAAAAATGTTATCAATTTACAAATTTATAAACGTTGGAACCTTATTGAAAAAAAAAATAGTTATAGCTGCCGATCTCATCTTTAAAATAACATGATTCCTAAAATACGTCCAAAAAAAAAAAAAAAACCTCTGACACTGAGTACTTCTTATAATCATAATAAAAAATGTGGACTATGAGGCTCAGGCGCGCTTGCTGCCCTAGCGAGCGTGATCGCACCCAAACGAGTTCATTGCCGAGCGTGGTGTTCGCGAGCGTGCGCTCGCTAGAGCGATCGCCGCTCAGTCACACGTGCTGGCAGCTTTTCGGACATATGGCGATCGCACAACAATCGCCAGGCAACCGTTGGCGATCGCAACGGTTAAAATTCAATTTTATTTTTACCCTCTATTATTACCCCTATAAATACCCTCTTCCCCTCCCTCAAACATCACACCTCTCCTCACCTCTCCTTCTCCCTCTCTTTCAATCTCTCTCAATCGGCGATCTCCGACGATCTTCCCGACTATGGCACATCATCCCTACACTGATGACGAAACCTTGGAATTAGCGCGGGCGTGGTTATACGTCCACAACGGCGGCGGCGGCAACATAGCCGTTTGGATGAAAGTGACGACTCGCTACAACGCGAATCGCCCACAGTACTCGGCGGAGCGCAACTCGACGTAGTTGCGCATCACTGGACCCGAGTCAAGTCCAATTGCAGGTTATTCCACGCGATGTACCGGACTACTCGGAATCAAGCTCCGGCCGACATCACTGAGGAGATGGTGTTGAACTCGACGCTCAATGAATGGTCGTCCATGCACGCCGAGGCGTTCAAGCATTTGGCGGTGTGGCACTTTGTGAAGGATGTGCCCGGTTTTTTTAGTAATTAGGGTTCTTTTTTTTTTTTAAATTATGGCATTGTATTTCTTTTAATTATGTAATTTAATTTAGTTATGCAAATTAATATAATTTAGTTTTAATTATGCAAAAATAAAATAAAAAATAAAAACAAAAAAAAACTAGATTAAGAAAATAGAAAAAAAAATTGAGCAAACTCGCCACTGCAATCTTAGTGAGCGCCCGAACTCGCTGTAACGTGACCTGTGAGCGAACACGATCGTAAAAATCGCCGCTGCTCACAGCGTGAGTTGAGTGTATCTGCTGTCCACATGTCATAACTCTGAGCCAACAAATCTCATCTCGACTCATATCTACAACGAGATCTTTAGATATGAGACGAGACGAGACGAGATTGATTTCTTTTTGCATATTTTAAAAGTCATGACATATCCCAATTCAGCTTAAAGGTCGGGTCATACCCTATACTTAATCCTTGAAATAAAAGTAGAAGGTTGGGACATATATAAATTGGTATTGAGTGAGTCTCCCATGCTGGCCATGCCATCAGTCTCTTCGCATGAGATCGGATCCTGGTTACCTGACTCGGTCAACGCAGGTCAACCGGAGACAATCTTGATTTTTTTTTATATTTCATATTTTCTTTTAAATTTCAGTTTTTCTTTTTTCCACTCTGCCTTCGTCTCTGATTTCAATCTATAAATAATCGTAGTAGCAACATTCATGTCCTTTAGCTCGCTTCAAAATCTTCGGCTCCCCTCGCTTGACTTGAAATTAAAAGAAAAAGAATTAAAAAAAAATTGGAAAAACAATTAATTAAAAAAGTAATAAGATATTGTGAGAGATAAAAAATACACTCAAAAGTGTCCTAATAAGTCTGGCGAAACAAAATAATACTCCCTCTGTCCCGCTCATTTTATCTCCCTTTCCTTAAATGGACGTCCCACTCATTTTGTCTACATCCAAATATAGACATAATGAGTGATTGTAAGAGTTTCTCTCTCATCTCCTTCCAATTTCATCCACTAGTTTATTAAACAAACAATTTTCCTTAATCTCCGTGCTCAATAGTAAGGAGACAAAATGAGCGGGACGGAGGGAGTAATAAGTTAGGAGCGTATGTAATTAAATAAAAAATATAAAAATTCATGTGCGCATAGCTTTTTGCACGCATGTACTTGCTCGATCGAACGGTTGTTTAGAGGTACGTATTCTGCACGACCGCGCTCGTGGGGACTGTCGCATTGCATGCAACCTGCCGCATTCAAGTTTTTGCAATCGGTATTTGCCCTCAAAATTATGCAACGATGCAACAAATTAATTAAAATGCAGCTGTTGATTGCTTACACTCAAGATATTTCAACAGTCGATTTTGTTGATCAATTAATTTCTGCAATATGTTCAACATTATTGGCTGCAACTTATGTGGAGATAATGCAAAATATATAAAGAGAAAAAAGAGGCTGCTCCCTTTATTGTATAGAACTGACAACTAAACTAAAGCTTTAATTAATTTTCTCTTTAAGGAATTGGTATTTTTTTTGTCATCTTCGCTTTTTCTTACATCTGTTTGTGCTAATCCGATGCAGAATTTCTTTTTATCATACTCCCAAGTGGCAAAATCCCAGATTTTTTTAATATATCGTGACATAAATCACAGCTCAAATGTAACATTAATTATACAACAAAATCAAATTGCTCGAGAGAGAGAGAGAGAGAGAGAAAAGCTTAGTCGTTAAGCTTTATGCAACAAGTATATTAACATTATTAAATTATGTTCAAGAATCTTTACTAAGATTCAGGTTAAAATAGTTTTTATTTTTTCATTTATTTTTAATTGTGGAGAGTTTGCAAAAAAATTTGTAGTGGCAACTTTGTTTAGTACTACGCGGTGAGAAGAGAGTTGTTGATGTTTGCTTTTGCAAAAGCTTGGATAATTGGTTAAGTAAAAGTTGAGGGCCTCTGCTTTTTTTTTTTTAAATATATATTTATATATAGATAAATTATTTTGATTATTTTTTTTTCCATGGCTTTCTTGATTTTGAAAAGCCATTGAAAATGGAGGTTTTGATTGAAAAAAGGGAATGATTTGAGACGAGTAGGCCAAGAAATTCTACAGAATGAAATCGAAAACATAAACGACCTTTCAGATGAATCCAAAGGTGCATAATTCAGTTAATTGTCTTGATCATGAAAACAAACAAAAAAACAAAACAAAACATTCAATAATTGATGGATTAGTAATTTAGTACAGAAGCAAAATGTGGTTTTAGATTAATTGATTTAATTCTGCATATTTTATGTAGGGTTTATTGCTTTTTGAGTTTTTAAAAAATCACCAAAAAAGAAAAAATGGTGATATTTTCAAATGGTGCATAAAGTTGTGTAACTTTTAGTTTTGAGTATTCCCAGTTTAGTGTGAGAATGTTGAATTTCTGTCAGGAAATAAACTTGTACTATTATTATTCTGCAGTTTTACATTTTTTATTTTCACTATTTAAGGCTAAGTACATTTTATATCCGTACGAAAAATATAGTATAGTCAAAACAAGTGTAAACCAAAAAAAGCATCCTTTTTCTTCACCAATCAATTTGCTAAAAAGAGAATAGATTCATCGTTAAGTTGAGAACCACACATGCCTACTCCTAGCGAGCATCAAATAATTGAAACGACACAGAAAAAATCACACTGAATCGACAAATTTCAAAAAAATTAAATCAATATTTTCATTTAGTTCGACCGATTAATACCAAAAATCTATTGACTTTTCGACGAATCAATTTTCTAATCGAACCAATCAAAACTAAAATGGTTTTTTTGATTAAAAATAAAATTTAAAAATGAGCAGCACTTGCATGCAGCAGGTCGCATGGGCCATGCGACCGGGTCGGATTGAAAAAACGAAAAGGCAAACAAAAAAAAAATGTGAAAAAAAAGTAAAATTTGTTTTAAAAAAAATTGAAATAAAAGCTAAAAATAAAAAAAAAAATCAGAAAAAGGTTAAAAAGAAAATAGGAATTAAAAAAATTGGCGCGTGCACCCCACACGCCCCACGCGGGGTAGCATGGGGTGCGGCAGGTTGCATATGAGTATTTGCCTTTAAAAATATTTTTGACCGAAGTGATCTTATGCTCAACTTAAAGCGTGATAAAATTTATAAACACATAAGCAAAGAGAGTGAAAACTAACTAACTAGCTAACAAATTCTAACTAAAAGAGGCTTAATCTCACAATGCCTTTCTTTAAAGGAGCACTAATTCACCATTTTAGACCAAACACATCACATTTTAGGCCAAATTAATATTACTTACTTTTAATTATCAACCAAACAAAATTTGTCATATTTTTTTTTTCTTCTTTCCAAAAATTCTTTCTCTGTGGACCCCACTCCTGCATCGCTGGCACCTACTGATTAGCTGCTCCCAATAGTTGGGGAAATTAAAACACTTTCTCTCTCATGACTGTTGTTACATAGCTTTTATCTTCAAAAAAGTTAATGTTTATGGCCATATGTAGCCTTACTTGCTTCTTTTTTAGTACTTTGCTCACTCATAAAGTAAAAATAAATAAACTGCAAATGCATGTCACGTTCATATATTTATATTTATACATGTGTGCGTGTGTGTGTGTGTGATTGAATCTTTTCTCGTGTGACTGGAAATTCAGGCTTAGTAAAGCTGCTTTGTGGCAAAGTGATTTTGAGCTTATCTTGTAAGTTGGCGAGCTTCTACTGCTCGATTTGCTGTTCGTTTCAGATCGTTTAACGGGTCAAGATTATTGATGGTTAGAGCTAGGAGTAGTGTGTTTTTATATTCAAATTTGATTCTTTTGCATTAGCTGTCTTACTTTTGCCTGAATCTAGGACTTGTTTAGTACTAAATTCCCTTTTTATATTTTGTCTGAACTGTTTTAATGAGATATTATGATCTAGATTTCTTTCTAGTTTTTGTTACTAACCAAGAAATTCAGAGAAATTTCAATGTAATTCTTTTTCTTCAAAAGGGATTGTCTATTCAAATTCTTGTTTCATATGGATAATAACAGCATGATCAAAGAAGCTAGTATATGTTTGTGTTCAAATATATGTTTTATGTAGTTTCTCTCTCTCTCTCTCTGAATCTTTCTCTGTTTGTTTATTTTCAGGCTGTGAGAATGACTACTCCGACAACGCAGTTTGCGCCCTCGAGTAGGTTAGGTTTGTACGAACCGATGCACCAAATGAGTATGTGGGAAGACCCATTTGATGGCAACATTAGCCCGGATGCCGGTGTTTGTATGATCAATGAGGTGGACTCAAAGATAGACGACAAGGTGACTCGTCTCGTCTCATATGTTTGTTGTTGTTGCTGTTGTTTTTGATGACGGTATTCATTGATGTTCGTCTAATCTGGATTCCAGATTGAGTACACGTCGGATAAATCAGTCGAGCTTGCAGAAGATTCTAGAGCCTCAAGATGTATTTCTGAGAAGGTTAGACCTCACTCTGCTTTACATCTCTTTTGAATAATGTGGTTGTGCATTCTAGTCGTGTTGTGGATGATGTTTAGTCGTGTTTTCTCGTGACAGATACAGAGGCGCTTAGCTCAGAACCGCGAGGCTGCTAGGAAGAGCCGTCTGAGGAAGAAGGTGTGTTGATTTTGATGCTCGTGCTCGTGTTTATGCTTTTTTTTTACTAAATGTTGCAAGAATTGTTGATTCTGTCGCCTAATTTTGTAGGCGTACGTTCAACAATTAGAAACGAGCCGGTTGAAGCTGGCTCAGCTCGAGCTGGAGCTCGAGAGAGCTCGACAGCAGGTGAGGGAGACTAATTAGTGAATTCAATGTGTGTGTGTGTTTTATTTTCTCTTTGTTTTGTTTTGTTTTTTATTTTTTATTTTTATGTGTTTGGATCATCAAACTTATGAGTTAGTATCATAGGAAATTGATTTCTTGATTTTAGGGAATGATTATTGCGGGTGCAAATGCGCATATGGGATTATGTGGGAATGGTGTAAATGGAGGTAAGGAAAAGTTGATGCAATGTAGAAATGATGTTGTAGTGTTTGTTGTACATTGGAGTGATGTACAAGTGATCGATGCGTAGGGATTGCCAGATTCGAGATGGAGTATAGCCATTGGATCGACGAGCAGGAGAGGAAGATCACAGAGTTAAAGAACGTGTTGCAGACGCCTATAGGCGACGTGGAGCTACGGATAATGGTCGAGAATGTACTCAACCATTATTGCAATCTCTTCCGTATGAAACGGGATGCTGCTAGGGCCGATGCATTCTACTTGGTCTCGGGGATGTGGAGGACCTCGGTCGAGCGGTTCTTCCTGTGGATCGGAGGGTTCAAACCGTCGGAACTCATCAATGTGAGAGTTTTTGCATTCCTTAGTAGCCCAATATTTCTCAATCAGATCGGAATTTGACTATCATGTGTGATTTGCAAGCTATTGCTGATGATCTTATAATGTTAGTTGTTTTTTTTTAGGTGGTTATGCCTCAGTTGCAACCTTTGACTGATCAACAAACGGCCAATGTTGACACGTTAAAACACTCGTGTATGCAGGCCGAGGATGCCCTATCACAAGGGATGGAGAAGCTTCAACAGACATTGGCTCAAAGCGTCACGTTTCTTGCTCCGGGAGCAGGAAACTACTGCTCCCAGACGGCTTTCGCCCTTGAGAGCTTGGAGTCTCTCGAGGGCTTTATAAACCAGGTAAGAGAAATGGTTCATTTTATAATGTAGGCCCGTGGGCTGGAATAGCCCTCTTTATGGGCGGGCCGATCGACTTGTGGTGGTCAACCCGGTCCGAATTCTCCCTTTCGCGAAGTGGGCTCGGATCGGGCTAGTCCGGCCTATTCATTCGGTGTGCTCTGAATAAACTTTTGATGTGCTTGACTTTACACATACAGGCCGATCATCTTCGACAACAAACTCTGCAACACATGTCGCGTATATTGACAACGCGACAAGCAGCAAACGGATTGGTCGCGTTTGGAGAGTATTTTCAGCGCCTCCGGACACTCAGCTCGCTCTGGTCGGCCCGTTGCCCGGGCGAACCGGCGTGATCGGCATCGAGGCCAGAGAAGCAGCATTAGGTATAAGTTGAGCTACGGATATATAGTAGAAATGCTGTAAATTAATGAGACAATCTTGTAGATTTTGGTTAGATGGTACTAATTTATAATCCAACTCTGCTAGTATAATTTTTTGTGCTGCTTCTTGTTAATGTACATATTGGTTATAAATATAGTTATCTACTTATTTACTAATTTGAAATGTTATTTGGAAAATGAAGAATATTATGCTTTAGATACAAGTATGATATTATTATACCATCTCATTTTTTATTTTTATTTTTTTATCTATTTTTCCTTTTTCCAGGTCCCATCGGACCGAAAATCGACTTCGTCGATTCTCTTTATTCGTGCCACGTGGGCCTCGCTATAAAACTTCGATCAGATCACATCATATACGTTCGATTGTATTTAATTTAATCGAGTTTTTTGACACATTATACATGATGACGTCAAAATAAATTGGAAAATCTTTATATTAATCCTTTCTTCTATAACAAATTAGAAAATTATTATTCAGTCAACAGATCAATGCTGGAAAGAAAAGAAGAGAAGCAAAAGGGTTTCTCAATTATGTTTCTATCACACAATTGAAGAAGTTATAACTGTGAACTTATATAAGCAGAATGCTGATCCACAATGAGTTTGATCAGCAGTTCCTCCACGTCAGCACCGGCCCGAGTATAGTCACGTTGAACTACGATGTTTCCACCCTTTGTCACGACCACGACCTCCTCTTTACGAGTTAGAAGCTCGTTAGCTACCACCATATCCATATTGTATTTCTTTAAGGCCATACCGGCCTTTTCCAGAAGAATCTTCTTATCGGTCTCTAGCTGCGGAGGAGAGAAGCATTGTGTCAATCCATATATCTTCAAGAAATTGGCGAAAATCGTCATATTACAATTTTAGTGTTGTTTAATGATGGGAGATTACCTTGAATGATATGCAAAAGGCATTGGGAGCCCAGTCTTTCCTCAGCACCGAAAGCATCTTTGGGACCTGAACGAGTCGCATGTCCAGAGGACCGGCGCTGGATTGAATCTTGTGCACTGCCTGCAACGAGCCGATCATATTGTAAAAGAGCAGCAGTTGATTGTGATGTATTGCCAACAAAACAAGGTGAAGCTCAAGGATATTACAATCGCACACACAGACACACACACACACACACACACACATTAAGAGATGGAGCGAGCAACGAGAATGAATTTAGGCAAAAAGAAGTAACTATACATGCTATCATGACAATATATTGATTGACTTCATTTGTGTCGAATGTTGATTTTCGGATGCAAAATCTAGTCCAAACAACTTGCTTTCAACATTAATATCCTAATACGTCGTGTGGAGAAGAACAGTACATTACCATGCTTTCCCAAGGAACGTAAAAATCAGAAACTGCTGCAGCAAGATAAAACATGGCACTTGAACCAAGGCTACTCATTAGTGATGCAATCAACTGCAAATTCTGCACATCACACAAGAAAGTAATCGTAAGCAGATGAATAAAAAAAAAATAGTACGTGAAGGAAAAGTTGATTCCCGATTATGAGTAGTAACTAGATCAGTTTTCACCGAACTGCAAAGAAGAGCTCTCTAGATAAGTTAATGTCCATCTCCATGACCAATGGAAGAAGAGAGAGAGAGAGAGAGAGAGAGAGAGAGAGAGAGAGATGGAGTGCTGTAACTAAGTCATTCGTTAAATCATTTTTGAGCACCTTAGCTCCCCTTCCCCCAATTAGAGTCCCGTGATTTTCAACAACTTAAAACTATAAAATTTTGAAAAAATTGCGACAAAAAGACAACCTGAAGATACTCAAAAATTGTTGTGAAGGGAAGTTTCAACAAAGTGCCACAGCTAGTTGCCTGAAAAAAAAAAGTTGAACAGTCTCGACGTTGATTAATCATGTCAAAAAGCAGAGCAAAAGCTTCATGAAACATTAACCATATACCGCATGAGTGTCACTGATAGCTTCCTTGACTGTTTTCTCATATGAGGGGCGCGCTGAAAATGTAAACAAAGATTACACGGTTAACGAAAGAAGCATTTGATAGTTTTTACAGTAACATGAAGAGACCAAACTGATCATAACATCAAGAGAGGCTACACTTTAGTACATAAACGAGAACATATATTTTCAGGTAAAGAAACAGTACGTGCCACAATCCTCTAACATCCGAGCATTATATATCAAGACCAGAAATCAGAACCATGCTTTCGAATAAGCAGTAGTCAACCAACCTGTGATATTTGATTCATTATTAACTTCAAAACATTCAAGCAATGGATTGTTCGGAAGAGATCTGCAAAACGGCTGACACGTTCCTCTGCATACCCATTCCAATCTAATGTCAATGCCACCAACTCAACTAATATGGTTTCATCAGAAAAATTAATAGTTTCCTAAAACAAAGAAATATTACATACTCACGGTAAAGAAAAATTACTGCATATCCAGCCTTCAAGAAGCATCTGCAGTTTCATTATCAACCCGCCTCGCGTCAAAAATATAATCAAACAACAAAATTATTCAACACAAAATGCAGCTTACTCTGCAGAAGCAGCTCCTCGATGACCTGAGCTGAAATTATCAATATATCGAACACATCGTTGTTCCAAAGGAACAGTTGTCCCTCCAGAGGTCACCAATACAGTCCTTCTAGTTTTTTCTGGTAAAAAGTTCAAGCACGAAATGTAAACACTTATAGCTGATCGAGCGTGAAAATGTAATCCACACGTGCAAGTAAACAAACTAACTTGCCTGAAAATGAATTCTTTTGCATAAATTCATCAGTTTTTCTTTTGATTTCTGCAGCATTCTTCAAAGGAGGAGATGAGTTGAAGAAAGACTTGATATCATCATTAGATGTTTCTTCAAAATGCCCCAAACCGTTTGATGAATCCATGAACAAGCTTTAGCTTAACAAATAAAACAACCTAAATCTCAGAATTTTGAAGATTCATAATTCTAAATTATATCTCACAATGTGCAACAAATAACAAAATACATAAATAACGTTTTCACTTTTTTTCAGCAAGATTTCTCAGCGGCATTTCATCAAACAAGTATTGTGCCACCAAATTCCAAACTGCCATCTCTCTCAACAAAACTTCTATAATCACAACTATACCGCATTTATAAACAGAATCAGCAAGAAATTGAAAAAATCCATCAGCCCAAAGAAAAAAAAAAAAAAAACAAACAAACAAAATCAACACCGAAACTTCGATCAATACTCATATTAAGAAATAAGAGCATTACTTTTTCCCTCACAAAAGGAGGAGGAAAAAGATTTATTCTGCTTCATTTTCTCCTCCTAAACAAGCAGAAAAATAACTAACCTAGAGAGGGGTTGAACTGAAATGCTTCGAATCAAGAACAAAAATAATACGAATTGCAGCCATTATAAATAGAGAGAGAAGAAGGTAGGTGGGATTGTGCTGCCACGTGGAATTTAATAGCCGCCATTTTTATAAAGACCGTTAATTAACCACCGGCTCTACTTTTTAACTAATTTTGCAACAAATAAATAAATAATGAAAAATGTAAATATTAGTCGACTTTTTTATTAATTTTATTTATTTTAGGGTAGTGCTATTTGGACATACTATGTCCAGACATACGATGCTAAATATAGGGATTCGACGGAATTTTTTAATTAAATAATTTAATTTCATAGTTTCGAGAGTTTAGTTATTAATAAACATACACTTTTTAAATTTTAATTATAAAGTTTTATCCCAATTTAATTCACAAGTTTGGGAGTTGGTTGTGGACGAGAGTAAAATTTGGGAGCGGGTATGCATGAGATCGATATTTCGGAAGGAGGTCTGAGTAGGAAAAGAAAATTTGAAGGCAATCGGACAACTTTTTTTCCTATTTCAAGCACCTATGTCCAGACATAGTATGTCCGAATAGAATTATTGTTTATTTTAATAGTTAATTTTATCAATATTCTCAATTAGTAGTAATTTAAACAGCTTTGAAGTATTATGCATGCAAATAAATGATACTCCCTCCGTCCACGAAATGGTTGCCACTTTTATTACTCTACTTATATTTATTGTGGGATCCTTTCTCCACTCACAATAATACTCACTATAATTCACTACTACTTACCATTTTCTTAAAACTCGTATCGTTCACAATGTGGCAACCATTTCGTAGACGGAGGGAGTATTATGTGTCCTTATGACTTTTTTTACATGAGAGATGTGGGAGTAGTGAGGTTCTAACCATAAATTTATGTCCCTCTTATATTTAATCAGATTAAATTCGGCTTTCAAGATGATGTAATATATCTATTTTTCATTTTGAAGGGATAAATGTATTTATTTAATGCACAACTACATTAGAATTTTTTTAACTTAATATTCAATAAAATTGATAACTTCTTTAAAATAATAATAGGGGCAACGGCCTAGGGCCCTCAAATTTAAGGAGCCCCAAAATTACAAAAAAGAAAATCTATTAATATATAAAAGTATTATTTTTAATAAAATTTTTAAAATGAAAAATATTTAGCATTTAAAAACAATCTTTGCAAGTAAAATTTTAGTTAGCAACGAGAAGAAAGAAAAAGTAATGTGTTCTCGTATAGTATTTATGCTCCGGCTTTGCCTCGATTTTCTTTTCTCATTCATGTGTTTTACAGCTTCTAACACATACGAAAATTTTACAAATTTTAAATTATATTTTAGCACATTATGTAAATATCGCTGAAAGGAGCTCCTTTTTTCCTTTTTCGCATAAGGCCCCCGGAATCTCAAGACCGACCTAGTTACTCGTAAATTAGTAAAATCGAAGCATACATTGTTTAGCATGATTTGTCTACTTTATATTGTAATTTGGGACCTACATCAGTCAAGTACCGAATAAAGAATATTTATAAAATCACAATCCTTAGAAGCAATAATGCATTTTGTGCAACTCAATTAGCTACATTTATTTACTCAATTATTAGAATAACGGCAACTTAATTTAAACAATCGAATTATATATAGGGTAGAGAGAGTTGTCATTAGTCAATACCACTCGAGGCTGAATTATTATCACTTTTAAAAACTAGATCACACTAGACAACTATTTTACTCCACTATTTTAAAACAAATCAAATCATTTTTATTTATTTTTTGTTGGCTTTTTAGTTTCCTTCAAATTTTGGATTAATATTTTCATTAGACCCACTAAATTTACATATAAGTAATGATATTTGGACACACTATGGTCACTTACACGCGTGAAAAAAAGGAAAGTTAACTGTAAAAATGGAAATAATTACATTTCCTCCTAGGATTTATGCTTCCCAATTAGGGTATATATTTCCATTTTTAAAACCAATATTACCATTTTTAGCGCGTGTGGCTGGCCACAGTGTGTCCGAACATCATTCTTCTTTACATATTTAGGTGAGCACATTTCACTTTAATCATTTAATTTCAACTACCACATGAAATTCTATACATGAAAAATCTATTAATGAACCACTTAACCTACATCAAAATGTTTTCAAAAACACAATAAATGGAGAAAAAATAATTTGGATGAGAATCCTAAACTACATTACACATTCATCTTCATCCTTTTAATTTCCACCAAAACAGTTCATGCATTTTCATGCCATCATCATAATTAAATAGCATTCAATACACAAAATACTAATAAAATAAAATATGAAACGTCCGAACTATTTAGATAGTACATAACACTAAGAGGGTATTTGACTGAGCTTAAAAGCTTTTTAAAACAACTTATAAGTTCCTAAATTCTTAATAGTGAACAACTTATAAGTTATTTTAAAGAGCTTAAAAGCTCAACCAAACGCCCTCTAAGTTCACAAAATTTCGACTATTATGTAGAATGACATCAATTGGTAGGAGTATGAAAATATCTTCCTCTGCACACACAACGATAGATGACGGGGCACGACTCGACCGAGCACGTCATGAAGCTCACCATGACCCTCCGGCAGGGTGCGCATGGCCCGCAAGCGTACGAACAATCGGGCATGCTCGAACCCGCCGGGTATAGCTCCTCCGTCCCTATTTTATCATCCTGCTAATATAACTGATGTATATATATTAGTATTATCGGATTGGATTCTCTATAGTGAATGAATATAGAGTCTAATTCTGTTACATTATTAACTTAGGCAACGTGAACAAAATGTGGAATTACAATTTCATATTTTGTTTTTTCTTCTTTAATTTTGCTTATAATTTCTACGGAAGAAAAAAATTCCTATTTGATTATTATATATACCTTAATCTGCATTTGGTTGAGCTGGCTCCCTTCGCTTTGATGAGTAACTGCATCATGAATATGGATTAATTACTCTATATTATATAATATTGTGGTGTCTGTGTTACGAACCAAGCCGAACCGAACATTGGCAGGCTCAAGCTCGGCTCGATAGAATGATTTAAGGCTCGAGCTCGATTCAAACTTTGTATTTCGGTTCGATAAACTAAAAAGTTTCAATTTATTAATAAAAAGTATTAAGTAAAAACTATACATTAAAAGTATCAAAAATTCGTAAACATGTTCGCGAATACGTTCCTTTAGAAGATTTGCGAACATGTTCGCAAGCTAACTTGTTTAAGACCAAACTCGAACGTGTTGCAAGCCTCACGCGCCGAATATAGGTAAACTCGAGCTCGATTTGAGGCTCGAGCTCGGCTTATTTAATAAATAAACGAATTTCAAACGAGCTTTTTTTGAACCGAACTCCGAATAGTTGGCGAACTTTTAGCTCATATACAACCCAGAGAGAGAGAGAGAGAGAGGGGGGGGGGGGGGTGGTTGGGTTTGACTTACGGTGAAAAGGTCTAAGGCGTGAGAAGGGGTAAGTAGAAAGAATAGAATTAATGCATAATAAATTGACAAAATCGAGCGAAAGAAAATATATTTGATCATTCTTTCTCTCTTCGTAGGATAGAAATTCAGTGAAGAATAGAAGAAAGTTAGAAAATAAATTGTTGGAAGAGAATGTTGGGAAATGAAAATATATAATATATAGGGACAGCATGAGAGGGAAATTTAATGCAGTTCTGATTCAATTCACATGAAACGTGACAACATTCTTAATGTAGTAGTACCCATAAATTCAAATTCAAAGATTTTATGAGCATATTCTTGAAATTTTGTTGGAGAATTTCGGCTCGGTGTCTATGTGGTAGGAAAAATGCATATTAATACATAATTTTGGTCTGTCTTTTATTTTGCACATAATTTTTAAAATTATCGATTTTTAAATTTGTTTAATTTTTCCACAATTTACAATTTGAGAAAAATCGAATCTGACTTGACAGTAGAATTATGCACATGTACATGTCGTCCTACACGTGGCCATCGAGAATATGCAAAAAAATTTAAATTGAGTTGTTTTTTTATCCCTATAATTTGAGGCAGTCTCTCATACAGCAGATTGCATTTCACATGCGATTGGATCGGGTCGGGTCGGGTCGATCTGGTCAATTCGGGTTTGACCCGTTGACCTGGTTAACCCTTTTTTTTTTCTTTCTTTCTAATTTCAGTTTTTTTTTTGTTTTTTTTTTAATTTCAGTTTTTCTTTTCTTTTGCTTCGCCTTCGGCTTCCGATTTTACGGCTCCGCCTTCGTTCCGATTACAAATATAAGGATAATCGGCGGGCAACATTTTGGATTTTTTCTGCTCGCTCTGAGGTTTTCGGCTCCCCTCGCTCGAATCTTGACCAAAGAAAACGGCAAACAAAAAAATGAAGCGACAAACAGATATATAGACGCGCCGCGCATGGGCGGCTGGCGCGTGTAATACACGCGTCATGTGCCCACTGTATAGCATGCGACGGGTTGCATACAAGTTATTGTGCTATAATTTACCCTATAATTTACATTTCCCAATAATTTAGTGTTTATTGTATGCTTTCAAGAAATAAGTATTGAGTCCATTTCCATTTATGGAGAAACATATACTTCCTTTATCTATGATATGACTATCACTTTTGTTTACGATATAATTGTCACTTCCATTTATAATAATAATGTTTATATAATATATTATATTTATCTTTATATTTCTCACTACTCTACTGACATTTATAATAGGACCTTTATTTCATCAAAATAATATTCACTACTATCCACTAATACTCACCACTTCTTAAAATTTATGTCGTTTATAATGTGATAACCATATCGTGGACAGAGAGTATTAAGACAGAACAATAACAATTTACAACAATATTCTCAATTTTATCAGTATAAAACATCGCCATGTCAATGATACACAACAAAAAACTTCGCTGAAAAAATTTGGGGTATGGCAATTGCAAAAAGATAACTAACCATTGATCTTTCATTACGGTATTTTTACGAAAACTTTTTAAAATTTCCAAATTCATATAAAGTTTGTGTTATTTTCAGCAAAGTCTTCATATAATGAACTCAAGTTCGAACCCCATAATCGCCTTTATAGGTCGAGTTTATCACTCATGTACTTGAAAAGTATGGTTTAACTGTCCTGTGTGATTTGCATACTATTGCACAGTAACGGAAATTTACCCAATGCACACCAAAGATTAGTGGTTGCCGGTTTCCACGAAAAAAAGAAGGTTATACCTCTCAAACTCAACGATACATCCAAATCATCACACAATAGATAAATAAGTTTCCAATATATAATAAAAAGTACTAATTCAAACGAATAATTATTACAAGAAAATGCAATTACATGAACAAATTAAATTAAATACAACAATCCATAACACAATAGCAAGTATTGCTAGAAATGCACTCTCCATATCTTATGTTTCTGTATTTTCTGGCGCATGAAACCATGCATTTTCCAGGGGTACATCCGTCAAATCCCATGTTTACAGAGCAAAGAATATTTTGACATGCCTTCACTTCTGCCAAAACCATAAAAACTATTAATGCCAAATTTAAATTAATTAGTACTATTTTCTTTCGAAAAAAATGAAAAAGAGAAAAGGATGAAGATGAATATTTATAGATACAATGGCGTCGAACATATTCGGAATTTCTAATTAGATGTTAATAGTAAAAGTTTGTATATTTCAGTCCAAAAAAAAAGTAAGAGATCGAAATAATTTCTGTAATTTTTTATTGAATAATGACATTTGGACAACAGTGGTCCGGACAACAGTGTAATATTCGTAATTTAATAGTTTTTAAATTTTTTTAATAATTAATATAACTAGTGTTTTATCTATAATACATTTTCCCACCTAATTATATGTTAATATTTAAATTTAATTAATATTTTGAATTTTTAAAAATTCGTGCATGATATAAATTTAGTTTAATTAATATTAAAAATTAGCATACAATTAAATAGAAAATGGTGTTATAGACAAAACGCTAAGTATATTAATTATTAGAAAAAATTGAAAGAGTATTTAATTACGAATATGTTACCGTTGTCCGGACAACTGTTGTCCAAATATCAATACTCTTTTTTATTTGTCCTGGAATACATGTATTTAATTTGATAATTTGAACATTGAACTACTCTATTACTTAATTGAAAAATAATTATTAAAACACACACACACACACTTGATAATAATTTGAACCGAACCTTCAATATATTTTCCTTGTCTGAAAAAAAAAATTGTAAAATTGATTTAGTAGCCGAGTAGGTAAGTCAATAAATTGAGAAGTCACGAATTCAAATTCTTCAATTTTTTAAGATATTGTCGTACAAAACATATCAGATCTAAACATAAGTGAATTTAAATTAAAATATAGTCGAATATGATAACAATATTTACATACCTTGAGCAGCAGCAAAAGCAAGGAGAATGAAGAAGAAAATATAATACGGAGAAATTACTTTCATGTCGAAAATGTGGGGTGATGGATTTCGAAGAAATTTTGAAATAATGTATAATAATATCTTTGATTAACATATATTAGCATGAGACAATGCGATATAAATGTGATTAGTTGGTAAGATTTTACATAATTGCGCTTAGTTGGTGACAACTATTCTTAGTTAGTAAATCAAAATATTTACGATTGGATTAAATTGACAAATTTGAATCGGTACTCAATAAATAATCATAAATAGTGATAAATTCCAGATATTCACGAAAAGAATTTCACTATATATGGATTATGATTCACTAGTTATGAAATGTAAATGGCCATAAATAAATGAGATTACAACTTCGAGCATTATTTCCTTAAAACGGAAAAGAAAATCGATCATTGTGAATTTGGATTTTAAAATAACAATTTAAAAGGACGAGAACTTTTCCGATAATGTGAAATTAAAGGAAAACATTAAACTTCACAATTTGATGGCGACAAATTAATGTTTACAGTTAGGCTAATAATTCAAATTATGTAGAACTTAGATTGATTGTAATTTATTCTTTAGCTATCGAAATATAAATAATCTATTGTATGAGCCTAGACTCTATAACTTTAACCTAAATAAACTAGGAATCCAAACTTATCAAAAATACTCCCTCTCGTTTAGGAGTAAAAATCCCATTTTAAATGGGCACAGAGATTAAAAAAATTGATAAAGTGTTTTTGAGTATGGTAAAAGTTAAAAAGTAGGGATAGTAGATAATGATAAAAAAAATAGTGATAATGATGAAAAAGAGGTGGTATTGACAAAAAAAGTAAGAATAAAATTGTTGGGATGATAAAAAAGTAGAAATAAAGTTGATGTGAGGTGGGATCTCATATGGCAAAGGGTAGTAATTCACAAAAAGAAGAAGGGTATAATAGTCTAAAATTGAGAGTAGAACTTTTATTCTCGAACATTTGAAATGGGTGAAATGAGACTTTTACTCCCGAACGGAGGGAGTACATATTTTGATATTTATTGTAAAGAAATGGATATTGAGCTCCATTCCCTTAAAAAAAATCTTTGGATCAACTTTCATTTTTTTCACAAATTTTCAATTTTTTGTGATAATATACGAACTTTTAATTAAGTTTCATTTTTCCCACGAACTTATGATTTTTTGTGACAATACACGAACTTTGAATTAACTTTCATTTTTACCATGAACTTTCAATTTTCTTTGAGAGTGCATGAACTTTGGTCCAATCAACGATCCTTAATTTCGCTCAAATTCAAGTTGACATGTCTTATCTAGCAATCGAGATGGTGCGGTCTTTTCGTGTCGGCTAACTTAAATAACTCATGTTTTGTAATCTCCATAAGTCATCATTAGATTCAAACATTACCTAACCTAGCTTTTTAATTATCTTGCTAGAGTTTAAGGTTATATAGATGTTGCGGCAAAAATTTCTTCATATTTCTCCTATAAAGATAGGCGTATCGCCTCCCCTTTAAAATTTCTTCATATCTTTTCTTAATTTTTTAATTTCGCCACTAATTGTCGTATCCGAACCAAATTCATACACTAATGTCTTATTCTTCCCTATCATCTTGATATGAGTAATATGTAGAATTTTCGCTCAATATCACCCTAAATCGTTAGGTATGTTAATTTTGAGATTGAATGACGACGTATGAAGATCAAAAGATGGGATTGTTTAACGTAATAGCCTGACAGGAGGAATGCATACTCTCGATTGCCACACAAAGTTCATGTATTGTCATAGAAAATTGAAAGTTAATTAGAAAAATGAAAGTTGACCTAAAGATTGTCTATTGTCACAAAATATTGAAAGTTCGTGGGAATAATGAAAGTTGACCGAAAGTTTGTGTATTGTCACAAAAAAGTGAAAGTTCGTGGAAAAAATGAAAGTTAATTGAAAGTTCGTGTATTGTCATAAAAAATTGAAAGTTCGTGGAAAAAATAAAAGTTAATCTAAAGTTCGTGTATTTTCGTGATAATAAACCTTAAGTGAATTGAGCCCACTATCCTATTTTAGTTATCAAATTCAATAATATATTCTGTCTCATTCATTCATATTGTCATTCTTTTCTTATTTAAGTATATATTTCATATTGTCATCTTTTAAATAAGAAAAGTACTACTTTCTAATTTTTATATCCTTATTATGAATATACTTCTACATTTAATACCAACAATTTTCGCAATTAATTTCTTCCCCAAATTACTCCTCAATTCTACATTCCACCATCAAAAAAATTCTAAAAAATAAAAATAATCATATATCATACAGCTAATTGAATATCACTAAGATCGAGTTGCGCCGCGATCTCCTCGAGCTGCTTCTTCACGCTCATATCAATCAATTTTGACCCAGAATTCCCGTACCGGATCGTGAAACCCGCAACAAGACCCGGATCGATTGCCGTCTTTATCCGAACATTCTTCGCCCCCGTCAGTTTCTGCACCCCCTTCGCGATCTGCGCAAGATGCTGCGCCTCCAGCTTCACCACCGACGTCACGACGGCGATCTCCGTCCCCGTCACGGCATTGTACACCGCCTCGAATTCCTCCGCAATCTCCTTCACCAGATCGATCCGCTTCATCTCGACCAGGATGTTGAGGAAGTTCGCCACGTGCGGCTGCAGCGCCGCCGACCTCGCGATCTCGTCGACGATGCCGCGCTTCTCCTCGTCGCCAATCGTCGGATTGATGAAGAATTTTAAGACTGATTCGTCGGAGAAGATCGACACGATCTTCTCCACGTCGCCGAAGGTCCTCTCGAGCGTGTTGTTGTTCTTCGCTACGTCCGCCAGCGCGTTGGCGTAGCTTCCGGAGGCGGTGTTGGCCATCCTGGCGCCGCCGCGCCGGGCTCGGCGGCGGAGGAGGGGTTTTATTGTGAGTTTGGGGATTTTGAGGGTTGAGGTGAGGGCGAGACTCGTTGGTGGTTTGGAGTGGAGCTGGGACGGCGAACGGTGCTGGAAGGTTATTGGAGCTTGCTGCAAGGCGACGGCTGCGGCCATTGTTGCCGGCGGCGGTAGGCGGTGGTGGTGGTGGGGAGTGACTAGTGAGCTTTGCGAAGGTGTAAAATGTGCAGAGAGGGTTTTGGATGGAAATGGACGGCTGAGATTGAGAGGAATGATGTAACGGACGGTGGAGATTAGAGAAGGCATCTACGAAGGGGGATATTGTCTTATCTTGAGGAGATAAGAAATTGCCACGTGTCTGTCTGTCATTAGGGAAAGTTCATCCTCTAACGACGTCGTTCGTAATTGATTTAAATCGAAAAGCTTTGAAACCTTACATTCAAATAATTTTTTTTTCAGAACACATTCAAATAATTCTATACATAATAATAAATCCCAATATAATTCTAAGTTTATAACAATACAATAGACTAAATATGAGAGCTTAATATCTGATTGATTTCCTAAATTATTCCCGATACCAAATTTTCATGAACTTTTTAGAGCTCGGACAAATTTTTCTTTTATAACTATATTCAAGTTGAATTTTTTAATTTTTTTTCCTCTCAATTTTGCAAGTATAATTGTAAGTTCGTCTATCCAAATTTGTGGTCAATACATAGTCAAATTTATGATTAATACATATAACAACCATATTTAATATATTTCTTGAAATTCGTATTGCAGTACCTAACAGTGGTCGATCTAGCATGGAACTAGGTTTACGTGACTTTTTAAAATTATTGTGAATTTCATACAATATGGTACATAGAATCTATTAAATTTAAAAAAGTTGATTAACTCATACAAGTTTAAAAAAAAATTGCTTTAGTCTCTGGCACTGTTTACTGATTTTTCTTCAGCAGAATTCAGATAAGCCTCCAAACTATTTCTCAAATTAAAATAAAATTTTCTACTTGAAAGAATTTGCAAACTCTAAATAAAATCACAAGCTTACACACAATGTACACAAATAGTATTTGACATTGCATCTCGTATTCCTACATAGTGAATTAGTAATAAATACCACTAGGAGACGCTTATTTTGATGAAATAAAATACGAGATTGAAACAAAATACGAGATAGCAAAATCACGTCAACTGTAAGTGCAAGACAGATTATTCGTTCACGCATAGTATAAACCACATGAAGTAAGAAAACGGCCAACAACTCAATTTACAATAGATTGTTTACGATGCGTATAAATAGCAAATAAGTGAATACAAATGTCAAGAACCTATAGCCATATATCAATACATTGAAAGTAAGCAAAGGTACTCACTTGGACTGTCTAGGAGATTGCGAATGAGCACCGACATTAGAGCCTTGAGTTTTGAACAAATTGGGGTAAGCAAAAAAAGTTTCATCATCCATCGATGGCAATCTCTGAGGTTGGTGATGAGCATTGTCGCGTGGTGAAGTGGAATTAAACGAGGAAGCAGGCGTTAGCTGGGGAGTCACGTTACTTTCACATCCATCAATTTGGCTTGGAGAGGTCGAAGCACAGCCAGAATCACCATTCGAGTTCTGTTTATCTAAACCAGTCACGTTAGGAACTGAGAACTCGTTGTTGCTCCTTTTCTTGGAAAGCTCACTTATCCGGAACTGAGCAATGTTTGCAGCTGAACGAGCAGATGCTGCAGCGCGCTCAGCTGATTCAGCAGCTGCCCTAGCTGCAGCCAACACGTCTTGCAAATCCACGTTATAATCATCCTTCATCTGTGAGATGGCTGGAGGTAAACTGCTCTCTCTCGTGATAGCAGCAACTTTTTCTGATGGTTGTGATGGAGGAGATATGAACGGCAAAAACTGCTTTACTTCTTCCTTTGCAACTGATTTCTCCTGACCCACATCCTCAGACTCCGATCGGTTTGGCTCTTCTTGATCATCGTCTGATAGTGCAGATTCGGGAAAATGCAGCATCACTGGAGTCGAGACAGGGGCCTTATTTGGCTGTAATGGCTGCGTAGGAACTTCTGGAAAATCTACAATGTCGAAATCTGAATCTGAATCAGATTTTTCGTGGGTGGCAGGTTCTGGTGAAGTGTATGTTGTCTCCTCGAGCTTCTCTTGTGGAAGGGGCAGTTTCGAACCACTCACAAACTGCGTTGGCCCATTCTGGAAAATAAAAGGACATAAACATTAGTTAAGAACATTGAGCTGCAATTTTACAGCAGCCATGAAATTTACCAGTAAGTCTTCATGTCGTTTTAACAGTTCACTTTCTGTAGCGCTTGAATCCCAATCAAGCTGATGCTCTTCGGCAATTTCCTTTAGAAGGTTCAGTTTTACTTCGGGTGCTGGAGCTCGAATTGATAAAAGCTCGATTAACTGCAAGTAAAGAATAATGTTTGAGGAAATGAGGATTGAACACAAATTCCTACATAAAATCGGGCAGGGAAAACAATTTAACCTGGCGATTGACACCACATTCTGGCATAAGCTCCGTTGCAGCAATTACGAATTCTCTACCATATTTTCCCGCAAACAGCATTTGTGCCTGTATCAACTCCGGTAGATCGGCACATCTTGGTGCTGCAAAGCATACACTGGAAATAGCCTCCTTCAAGTCTAGAGGGCATTCCCTGACATATGAACAACATAAACACGATTGTCAAAAGAAGAAATCTCACTCCCAAAAAGAACCTATATCACTTTTTTAGGAGAATCGATAAAATCCTTAGGACAGAACCAGGATTGTCAGACAAGGAAGCATGCTGTCTCATACATAAGGAATGATGGAACTCAATTCAGTTATCCCTCAGACTTCGACAATCCTCTTCACAATCCCCCACGCCCCCACCCCAAATGATTTGAAGGAGATGGGAAGAAGAAACTATAACTATCTCCTCCATCATGAGAGTTTCTTCCCTCCTTAAAATCACCCCCTCTAACTATAATCAACCGTGTTCACACTGACTCTCTCCAGCAATGTTTTAGATGAAAGCTCAAAGATGGCAAAAGAACTTGCAAAATAGTAATGAGAACAAGAATCATCGTTACTCCATCCAGAGAACGAAAAAGAAAAACAAATAAAGAGAAAAAACACCAGAAGAGCCCATTGAGTGCATTCACAATGGTGCAGGCTACTTAATCCAATAAAAATACTAATTAATTTCTATAATCACTAGGCAGTATACGAACAACATCCAGAACCCACTATTACATTCTATCACCTATTATTACTGGCAAACGACATTGAAAAGACTACCTTTGTGCTTCAATAATGGGAAGACGGACAGAGATAAGCTCACAGAAGAGCTCGACTATTTCTTGTGCAGCCATCATCTTCTCTTCTCTTATAATGTGCTCTACCTGGACACCAAGCATTGGTAATAATCAATTATTCCAACTCATGGTTGAATTAAAATCCTTCCAAGAACTCTTCACTGATCATGCTTGCTTTATATAAATGAGAAAAAGAAAACAACTAGACACATCTATGCCATTACAAGAAACACCCAACCAAGAAAACATGGATCATATGATTATATCCATACCCGAATTCGAGCAGTCGCTTCTTGACCAGTTTCAAGTAGCTTGGCAATTTCCTTCCGCATCTGCTTCAGCTGAGCCTCCCTCCGATTCCTCAGTAACTTAATCCGAGGAATCGTGAGTTTCAGCAAAGTTTTACTGTAAATATACAAAAATAACTACAATCAGAGCGCATGTTACCACAATCACTAATACACCTGGATGAAATTCACTAAAAAAGAAAAAGAAAATTCAAACTAAACAAGATTTAAGAATTGCATCTATACGGATTAGCGGAAACCATATCATCAGAATAAGATCAAAGATCAAAATTGGGTATAATTCCCTAAAATCACTAAACAGTAATACCTAAGCTAGATATAACCAATTATCAGAATAAGATCGAGATCAAATTTTCTACAGCTTGGAAAGTAGTGAAATAAAACCCTAACTCATTAACATATTCAGAAATTCGCAAGGGAACCAAAACAATTCAAGATGAAGAATTGGGGATAACCATTTGGCGGCGTTGAATCGCTGTTTGAAGAAGGAATCAAGCATCGACATGGCTGCGTAGCTCAATTCTCAGCTTCTGAAGAATAGTTTTGCGGGAACTGATTATGATGAAGATGAAGATCGACGGCTATAAATGGAAAGGAAAAGTGCAACTGCTCCACCATAAAACAATTGATTAGAGAGAAGCTTTTGCTTACTATGTAAGGATATTATTTTTCAGACTTATATTAATTGGACTTTAGTTTCGTCATATTACAGATTTCCAAATTAATTAATTAATTAATGATATAAATAAAGATAAGTTTAGATATCCATTTATTTATCTAATAAATTGACCAAATTGAACCCGCGTCATTTGTCACATTTTAATTTTGATTCCTCGTTTTCGAACTACGAAGTTGAACTTTTGTTATTTTAGAATAAATTAGTGAATTATTATAATTAAGAACGTCTAACATGATAAAAACTCCCGAGCAATATATGCACCGTGGAACACCCCACCCGACCCGAACCCAGCGCTGGAAGCTAGTGACCGCTGGAACTCGGCACCAACCGGTGCTGGCTTTCTATTTTTTTTTTGGTCCATTTGTTTTTTAATATTTTTAGTTTTTTCCTCTTCATTTTTTGTTTGTCTTTTCATTTTTTTTGTTTACCGCTTCTTCTTTGGTCAAGATTCGAGCGAGGGGAGCTGAAGGCCTCGGAGCGAGCCGAAAAAATCCAAATTGTTGTCTGACGATTATCCTTATATTAATAATCAGAACGAAGGCGGAACCGTAAAATCAGAGCCGAAGGCTTCACCGAAAAAAAAAGAGAAATTAAAAAAAAAGTTGGAAAAAGAAAAACCAGCGCTGGATAGGATTGAATTCTAACGGTCTCTGGCTTCCCACGCCAGGTTCGGGTCGGGTCAGGTGTTCCACGATGCATATGTCTCCACAGGAGACCAACTCATCTAACATTGAAGAAAATAATATTTACATATTTGGGATTATCATTAATCTATAGTGGTTAATTTTGTGCATTTTCCATGCTGCAAAATTACCTTGACCTTCGAAATTTCACTACATCCAAATTAAAGATTGAATTCTTTTTTTTAATATCGGGAATTCGAGATACCCACAAAAAAGTTGCATGTTGACGTTTTGTGTGTGAATATATATCCAATATTAAAATTAATTTACAAAATGCTTCGAAAAAGAGCTCAAGTTGATAATAACACTTTATTTTGGTAACTAAGTATTGATCACTTGGAATATCCTTCTACACTTGAAATGGGAACATGTAAAGTAATGTTACTAATTAGGCTTCATTAACAACAAAGATAGAATTGTTCCGCATGATTTTCTTAGTGCGATTTATCTCTCATGTGTGGTTTGCAGACTATTATACGAAAACGAGATTTCACTTAATCCATACTTTGGATTGCGACTACTAGTTACTCTCGTCATAAAACAAAAGATATACATACCAATTATTGTCCTAACCAAACAAACAAAACGAACAAGATTGATAATCCTCTTGTTGTACGAGACGAGCTAAGATCCTCTGGTCCATAACCGGCGTTCAATCGATGTTTGGAAGTCATCACAACAAAGAATCGAAGAGATTAAGACGCCAATTGTGGATTAGAAGATCTTAACTCGTACACGGATGTACATCAAGATGGTTTGCAGGCTGCACCTCCGTCGTTGGCTTCCAACAAGGGTTTGAATCTAAGAATCCTTTCAAGCTTTGCCATCGGATTAATCTGCTTAGCTGGAGTTTTCTTAGCTGCGGATGGCCCTGCCCTTGCCTCTTGTTCACCAACATTAGGCTCCACATCTACCAAAATAAAACACGTATCAAGGGTTCAGATCTTTGACTCGTCTCATCGTGAGAGTGTCTCACATAAAACTTCCCATTTAGGGAATTACAAATGATAATTCGAAAAAATTGAGGATACTATAATTGGATAAAAGTAGAAGGTGGTGTTGTAATTGCAACATCGTAAAAATTGTTTTTAAGAATTGTAAATTCGAGTAAAAAATTTGTGTTATTTCCGACCACTAACTCGAGAAAATAACTGCCAACATGTAAGAAAGAAGATAGGAAACAATGAAAAACATAGGTCTAAAATAGATATACAGTTCCAAGAATTTGAAGCATTTCTTATGGAATCAAAAGGATTCGCCTACAAAGCAAGAATCAGTAAATTTTGATAACCATTTATTTTCTTGAATGGATTATTTAGATTGACATTAGAATTAGTAGGTAATGCAGCAAAAGGCTTCTATAACAGTCACAATTCTAGAAAGTAAACGCAACATAAATTCAATGAAAAATCATTTCACCATAAAAAAGAAGAAGACAAGACAGTGCTCACCGCTTTCATTGAAAACAAGGCAGGTCCCAATTGTTTCTGTGTATTCTCCAATCTGAGATTAAAAACATAGTATACCATAAGTGTATGACTGAAGAAAAGAAATTAACCGCTAGTCGATTTAGCAATCATATACATCTAAAGTCAATTCCCAATCTTGCAGTTTTCATTTAGAAGTCTTGGACAGTTGAATACTTTTGATGAAAGCAGCATTTATCGAAATTAGCCAAACTGCATATGTAAGAACCATATACCTAAAGAACTTAACAAAACCTCGATATCTGGAACATTTTCACTGTTATCAAAGAAAACCAAACACTTCTTATCTAAAAACGACTCTAACAAGCTAAGCCTTGAAATCTAGAATGTCTACATATGATATAACTAACAATCGCCGGGTAATCACTGAAAAAAAAACATTTTGTATGTTACCATATTAAAGAAAAAGGCAAGACAAAAATGAAAGCCAACCAAAATAGAGAAAACAATATCAAAGAGATACATGCTGCTAGCCAAAGAGAGCACACAAATTTACTTGTCCTTGACTTACCAGCTTAATTTTGTTATCTATCACAAGAATCGGGTTGAGTGTGTCCAGCCCCTGCATTAGTTGTTAAGCAATTACATTAATATACGACGTTAGTAATTGGTATCCAATAATCCAACTAAAGAGTTTCAAATTCTACAGACTCATTCTGAACTAATCAAGAATCAGTTACGGAACTTCAAGAAAAAATCCTAGCAAAAGATTAGCACCTAACTATATTTCTAAAAACAATTTGAGCATAAAACTAATGTTGCAAAAGAACTAGGCTAACATGTTTGCTGGCATGTGTAAGTGCTTTCAAAATGGTCGAGATATTACAGTGAGCACGTATGGCGCGTTTTCTGGAATACGAATGTGGTGAGCTACGCTATCCATATCGAGCAGCACATATTCTTCTTCCTCTTCATCTACTTCTTCCACCTCTTGTTGCCCCTCCTTTTCTGGTTCCGCCATTTCGATAAATTTTACTCTGTTCATGCAATAAAAACCAACAAAGTGAAGTTCACAACATAGAAAATTTTAAATGCAAATTCCATGAAGCTTTTGCAAAAATACCTGATTCAAATAATGGCGTGCATGCATTTGCTGAAACCGAAATTTCTACACAATCTTGTACCGCAATCAATATGAACTTAAATAATCGTTTTAAAACTGATACAACTGAAGTATAAGGAAAGAGGGGGAAAGGGGGCTACTGAGAATAAATATCTTCAAATTTAGGCCTGCACTTTCACTGAGTCATTTCATCAAACAATATATATGCGAAATGTGGGTTGCGAAAATGAAAAATAACATCAGCTTTTTCAGAATCAAATGCTTACTGCTTAGCTCCCTTGCCTTCGAGGAGATGGATGCAACGAGATTTTTTCCTTAAGCTTTAACTAGAAGCAAAATAAGGATGCTCAGCCGCCACAACGGCAGCGTTGGACGTGGACGGCCGGCTTACGGTTTGATTTACTGTGAAATTTCTGAAAAAGGAACTGAACCGGAAAATATAATCATATAGTTTTATTCAAAGAGTTAATTTGCTCTATTTAAATACGTGAAAGATGTACTTTTTTATAAATGAGTTAATATGAGGAAATACATGAACTTTGAACTAGCTTTTATTTTTTCCACGAATTTTTTATTTTTTGTGACAATACATAATTTTCAATCAACTTTCATTTTTTCACAAATTTTTAATTTTCTGTGATAATACATAAACTTTGATCCATTTTCAATTATCCCATGATCATTAATTTTAGCAAATTAAAATTAACATGTCTTATGTGGGACAATCGAGAGTGTGCAGTTTTGTTCCTATTCAATTTAAATGTCGTTCTTTTTTTTTCAATTCTTTTCAATTTAAATGTTGTTTTGGCTTTTCAAATCAAAATTTCCCTTGTTTATTGCACCTTAATTTAGTAATTGTCCAAAAGCATATTGACTCAACTGAGGGGTGAGCATTCGGTTATTCGGTCACCGAACCGAATCGAATTGCAAAAATCAAATTAAAACCGAATTATATAATAAATAACCGAATTCGAACCGAACATGGCTAAAACCGAACAAAACCGAACCGAAATATTTCGGTTTGGTTTCGGTTAAAATCAAATAAACCGAAATAAATACACAATATATTTTCTACACTTTAAATAAGTAATTAACATTCAATATTCAAGATTCCAAATCCACAAAAAGTAATAATCCAAATTCTAAAACATCTTTAACCAAACATAAATAAATCAGTGATGTTTGTTGATGTTGCGGGTCCAAAATTCCAAACATCTTAACCAAAACATAACCAAAATTCCAAAACATATATATAAAAATTAATAATAATCATTTTAATTTTTAAATATATATAAAAATTATTAAATTATTAAATTAATTATTAATTCAGTACGGTTTTCGGTTAACCAAATATTTTTTTTTCAAAAACCATATCCAAACCGAAAAACCGAAAAGTTCAAAATTCAAAACCAAAACCAAACCAAAAACCAAATTAACCGACCGAATTAGTATTTCGGTTAGGTTCGGCTCAGTTTTTCGGTTTTAACCTAATTTTGCTCTCTCCTAACAACTCCTCTATTTCTTGATGACCTTTCTTTTAGTAATTAGTATATATTGAATGAAAGGGAGCATAAAGGTCAATTTGTATAAATTTTTTATTTATTAAAATATCTGCATGAGCTTTTAGGATGACTAATAATATGAATAGTAGGGAGTACAGATTAACATAAATTTGTTTTTAAAAAATAACATAAATTTCATGATTGTACCTTTTGAGAAAGACACTTTAAAAATATATGCATGTCAAAACATGAATATACCTAGAAAAAATATGAGCTGATCATCCAAAAACACAATTAAGGACAATATTAAAGTATTGATACTTAATTTAAGGACAACATCCTTTCAAAAAATTAAATTAAGGATAATTTTAAGAGTTAATGGCTCAAATACCCCTTTTTAAAAGAAAATTAAATATTAGTCCATAATTTTTAAAAAATAAATATTACCCTGGTTTACCAACATACCCTTTCTATTATTATTGAATTAATAAAAGAATTTCTTCCCCTACTCATCTCACTCCCTCCGTGAATGACAGATATCCTTTAGCCCTATTTTATATTCCTTCATTATCCGATGTCACCTCCCATTGTCTTCCACTGTTGCCGCCGACTTCCCATCGTCATCCACAAATGTTGCCTTTCATATGCCGTCGATGCCATAATCTCATACGACGATGTCGTTTTTCGTAACCGCTGACGTGATAGCAACATCGCCATTATCTTACCACAGCCACCATCTTGCTACAAATTTCAGACTAGCTAGACGCCATCTGCTCTAAATCTTCTCACCTCTTTCGTCATTGTTATCTCACTCAGATGCTGTCGCTGATGAAGAATTGTGAAGATAGCACCAAATCTGTAAACTTCTCGTTTGTGAGAGACAGATCTATACCGTCATCGCCGTGATGGATTAGTGTTGCCGCTATTGTGTGAAATCCATCACCTTGAACTCGCCACCGTGACTATCACCAAAATATGGAGACTGTAGAGATATCGCCATTTGAAAATTCGCCACATTGATTGATGTCACCACTCGCTCCGACGAAGAAGTCAATTGGATTCTCTTTCGTTCAGTTTGGGGTTTACATACATGAAACTACTGTCATGTATATATAAATGATTTACATGTATGCATGTTGGTAGTTATTCATGTATGTTGTTGTGGAAGGTTACTCATGTATACATTCATATTTTTTTGTGTGGATTCGTGTATGGAATATGTTATGTGTCTTTATGTTTATTAGGACGAATGAGGTAATCGCATTAAGATTTGTTTTGTCATGAAGGATATTATATTTTCATGTATGCTTTTGTGTACAAATTTTTTGTATGCTATGATATATTCTAAAGTCATTCATGTACAATTTCCCAATATCATGTATGCTTCCATAATGTGTTGTGCTTGCATGTATGTATTTTTCATGTATGCTTTCATACTACTATGTATGCTTTCAATTATTTTCATGTATGTTGATACAGTCGTTCATGTATGTATTTTTCATGTATGCTACTCATACATGATGCACATACATGTACGGTATTCATGTATGACTAACATACATGAGTAGCATACATGACATGTATTCATGTATGGTATTCATGTATGTTGATCTTGTATGTTGGCGGAAAAAAAAAAGGTCACCGAAAAATTTTCCTCGGAGTTGACCACCGATGTTGACTACCGCCGCTAGAAAAAATGGCGAAAATTGTGGTTAGAAGTGAGAGAAGAGAGAGAAAGAACAAAAATTTAGAATTAAAATTAGAAAAGAAATCGAGAAGAAGGAAAAAGGGCATACTAGTCATTTTACAAGAATTATGGGTATTATTTATCTTTTATTTATTTAGGGGTATTATTTATCTTTTATTTTTCGAATGGGGCATTTTAACTTTTCACTCTAATATTAATGTAGTTGTAGGTAATTGTATGAGCTATATGCCCATAAATATTTAAATTTTTTTTATTAATTATTATCTTAGCATTTCATCTGTATTAAAATATTATCCAAACTATGGATTCCATGATACAATTTAATCATTCCTGATGAGCCCTCAATATAAGACTAATAACATTATTGTATATATTGTGTATTAATAGAGAATATATATCCGAATAGCTATAATAGGGATTAAAACTCAATATTTGGCCCACTCTCTTCATAAATACAAAATTTGGCCAACACTTGCACTTTGAGACGGATTTACCCTTGATGAAAAGGGCGTGGGTCGCGAGTTGGTTCGTGGGAGGGTCGAGCCAGTTCGCAGGCGGGTATCAGGATTATGGTACTATTGGTACATCTGGCACAAACTGAGTCATTTGTAACAACTTGCAGCAGAAAAGTTTCTTTCTCCTTCCATCAATCGATGCTCCATTTCTAGTGATTTAATTGTTTATAGTTCCATTCATTAGCTTAGAAAGTTAATTTCGATCAATTTCGTCCAAATCGCTCGGATTTTGGGGAAAATCGGACTGTGATTCAGTTTCTAGGGCTTTTCCGCCGTCGGAATGTTATTACCATTTTCCGGCGCCGTCGTCAGCTGTTTTTTATTTCCGACGCCATAGTTGAGGTCGCATTGATATTGCGACTCTGTTGGTGATGGTGGTGAAGTCTTGCTGTCGTTCGTCAAAGTTATTCCTGATGCGTGTGTTCGAGTTTGTTGTTCGCAATTTGGTACTATTGGTACAAATGGACTTCGTTCGTACCAGTTGTACCACATCTATAATTTGCCACAAGTGGAATTAATTAGATTGTTCGTCCCAATAGTACCAAATTTGGAACAATTGGCATTAATAAGACTAAAATTGTAATAAATGTACCACAAATTTTATAAAAAAAAATGAACTGAATTTGGCACATTTGGAACTAATAAGACTAAATTCGTACCAAATGTACTTGAATCCCGATACCCGCCCGCGAACCGACCCGCGCACTCTTCATGGGTATTTTTGTCCCAATTGCAAATAATGACCGGAGTTTGTGTTTATGAAGAAGGTGGGCCAAAATTTGGGTTTTGATCCCCATTGTGGCTATTTCAAAAGTTAACTCATATTAATAATGTTGGTAAAAACTTATATTCTAAAAAGTTAGTGATTTAATACTTAATATCTCTTATATTAGCGCATAGTCTTAATTATTAGTGAAAGAGAACTCATAGCATAGGATATTTGCAAAGTTGCAACCGAAGGTCAAACAACTTTAATTAGGAACAACAGCAAAATAAATAAAGTACGAGTAAAGATACAACGGATGTAACTCGTCGAGTGTCTTAGGGCAAAATATTCACTTATGACACGTGAACAATAAAAATACTCCAAAAAAATTGTGAGTAAAGTGCTTAACACTATCCTCAGAGAAAACTATACGAAAATTCAACTATATCTCTCGTAAGCACGCTTAATCTACATGGATTTGGTAGGTAAAGGTTGGGGCTGCTAGAACCCCAACGTATAAAAAATAGGGGTAAATAACCCCTTACGTCTAACGGCTTTTTAACATTGTCCGATTTTTTCTCTCTATTTTCTTTTCATTGTGACATTTTGTTAAACATCTTGCTTCAAGTGTTCTTCTTGTCTCTCTTGTTCTATTGAGTTTACTCCCGCTCTCTCTTCAACATAACAATGGAAATCTACTGTGCAATTTCTTCCACATTAATCTCGTATGCATTATGCGCTCGAATTTGATTCCACCAAGAAGAGGATGACTTGCCATTTCACTGCATCAATGTTGGGGACGGAGCTGTGTTGGGGCATGGGGGGCCACCGCGCTTCCCATTTAAAACAAAATCATGGGTATTTTAATAATTTCGTATTTATAATTAGAATTAAAAAAAAAACCTTGAAATTTACAGCCCTGCGTAAATTGGGAATCCTCTACCATACACCAGCAAAATTTCAATATTTTGTTATCTCTTCTTTATCAGAATCAAGCGACAAATTTGATAACAACTCCGGCAACAAGAACAATTGGCGAAGGTCCCTTAACTTGTAAGTTAGATTCAAATTTACTTTTCTTTGGCTTTGGGTATTTGCTGTGAAATTCTAATTAATTTCGAATTTGATTTTTACCTTTGGAGTTTGCGTTCAAGAATGATTAAGATAGTAAAATCAATGGTGGAATATTTCTAAACCACTGCCTCAATAGAAAGAGTCTTTTCAGTAATGAACATCGTCAAGAGTCCTTTACACAACCATATTGAAGACCAATTACTGAATGATTGCTTAGTAACGTAACCTATATAGAAAGCGATGTATTTGAAGGTGTTACTAATGAAAGTATTATGCAGAGGTTTCATAGCATGAAGAATAGGAGAGAAATGTTATGACTTATGAGGATTGTTATTAATTTTTGTGTTCGAAGTATTGTTATGTAACTAAACAATAGTATGTAATTTAATGTTATTTATTTAACCCTGATCGAATTTATAAATTATCAATATATGGGCCCCCAATATCGAAAGTCTAGCTCCGTCTCTTAATGTTGCACTTTCTTATGCTCAATTCCACTAGATTCGATTACGCACTCCTGTAGTTCTTCACCACCAAACCTGCATTTTAAAATGTCACCAAATATTCTCACAACAAAACTTTAGACACACACACAACAAAAGTGGAGCAAGAACACAAGCACATATACATAAATACCTTGAGAATGGCTACCATGTTAGACGCCTTACCAAAAGCTGAGACTAAACAAGTAGAGTTGGAGAAATCTACCTCCCCCCTTGCTTCTGGTAGTAGAAAAAGATGTTTGACAAAATGTCACAATGAAAGAAAAAGAAAAAAAAAAGATGTACGGTGGTGGTAGAGAAAGATGTTTGACAAAATGTCACAATGAAAAGAAAAGAGAAAAAAAAATGATGGACGACGTTAGAAAGCCGTAAGACAGGAGGGGTTATTTGCCCCTACTTTTTATACGTTGGAGTTCTGGCAGTCTCAACCCTTAAAAGAGATTAAAGTTGCCAAGCTAGAGTTATATATGGTACTTTTACCAACAATGTAATATAGTTGATATTGTCGTTGACCTCTTAGAGTTTTAAGAGATGTTGAAGTTTGAGGAACTCATCCAGCTCCCTAGCCTAATCATTCATTGAATATAATCATTCATTTAAGTAGTCCTTAACTACAAATAGGAGGTGCATGTTTGATCTTGTTCAACAATGTGTCATGAATTTGAAATTAATAACTGCATGCAAATTTAAATAATACTAATTCGTATATGTGAATTCAAAAAACATTGACATCGTCACTACATCTTGTAGACGTGGTACGTGCATTGAAACAATTATGGCATTTCTTCCTCCAAAATCCTTCTTTGATTTAGATTTTTTAAGAATATAGTGTGTGAATTTGTGAGTTTATGTGCGATTGAATGATTATAACCAATATATAATTCCACATATGTTTAAGGAGAATTATTTAGTAACTAGTCAATCACCTATGAACAGATATTAATTTACTTCATCGTTATTTTAAGGTAAGAAATTGCAAAATAAACTAATTTTAATAAAATTATTAATTGTTGAAAGATAATTAAAATTTATTTTGGACTAACGATTGGGCAGGCCCAATTTATATTTCTTTTAATAAATCTCTATTTTAATGAGACCCGAGAATGTGTAACTCAAAAAAACAAAAAAACAATCAACCATTCTAATTATATTATTTTACCAAAAAAGAAAAATAGTAGCCATTAAATAGGCACTATATATCCGAAAGAACATGTATGGTCACTTTTAAGTAACAAAGAGGGTGTCACGAATTCAAAATGAGTGCATGCAAATTTAAATAAGTTCGTATTTTTCCAAATTTCAAAAAACAAAACATCGTTTGAATTAACAAGCCTCGCTACATATATAGAAACAATTACAACATTTAGGCTTTAATCAAATCTCTCTTCTTTCCATACCGTCACTGTACAATCTTATTCATATAGGGGAAAAAATGCTGCTGACACACTTAATTAACCAAAAAAATAAATAATATTAATTTTACAAATGGAGAGTGCAGAAAAATGAAGAAATGGAGCCTTTCTCAAGATCCCTTTCATCTTATCTTGCAAGAGAAAGCATTTTCTCAAGATACGCACAGAGTAATTCACCGTGAGGACGAGGGTCGACTGCAATCCTCAGTCGAGCGCCTTCCTCAGCTCGTCTCTCAGCTCGTCCCTTGTTGAAAGATCCATCTGCAGCGTGCATACCGTGTTTTTCTCAGTTACTCAAACTAGAATGTGAAATAAACAGTAGGAAAAAAGTCGAGTTCAATCGCGTTTTACCTTTGCTAGCAGGGCAGCGAGCGCTTGAGGCAGAGCTTGTCGATCCTCTGTAGAGTTTTCGAGGTTGGACAGCTGGAGCAGCATCTTCTGTACGCGCAGATTCTGTAGCTTCTCGTTGTAGCTTCTCATGTCGTCCTTCCATGAAAAGAAAGCTTTGTCGTCTGCCCAGGCGCCCTCGTTGCCTCGGGCGAAATCTGAATTCAAGAACCATTCCTTGATCATATCTCTAGCAGATCGATACTCGAGGTGGTGACCAGCAGCATCCCTCAGAGTCTTGACTAGTTCATCCTCGACTACTCTTCTCTGCAATCTCTGGTAGAAGAAGGACCGCGATTCCGGCCAGTCGACGACTTGCTTGATCACCCCTTTCGCAGCCATTCTGAGCGAAGTGTCGTGCAGCTCCGCAAATTTTGTAGCTATCTGAGTGTATAGCGGTAGAAGTTTCTTTTCCCGCGCCTTTATCTGAGTCTGTATCTCTCCTGCCATTGCTGGTGTGCCGGAGTTTTTTACTTCCTGAAGTCGAGACTTCAGATTGATGAGCTCCAGATCGAGCCTACCCATGCACTCGAGCAGCTCCCTCGTTCTAAACTTGATCTCGATCAGACCTTCAGGCTCGAGGACATTCCCTCTAGCAGTTCGTTCAGCGTACATTTCAATGTGATCGGGGTTGATCTTACTGTCTACAACCACCCACGCTCCACCACGGAGCTCGCCCATCATAGGTATGTAGATGAAAACAGGTTGTCCGTATGTTCTAAGGTTCTCAACGATCGTTGATCCCGCCTGCAAGATACCTTCGAAGAGATCCCGTTGTCCGCCCGAAAAGCCTCTCCAGTTGGCAAGAATGAAGAGAGGCAGCTCCTCTCTGTTGAAATCCATCAAAGCTTGAGCCGTCTTCGTTGCAGAATCAGGAAACCATACTTGCCCAGCCTGTGGAACGACCCGCTCATGAGAATCGAGCTGCCCTGGATCAGCCGGAATCACTTGCATCATAGTTTGTGTCTCGACGGCAACAATCCCTACTGGTATTCCTCCGAGTTTTGCACGTCCAGTCACAACTGTCCTCGCCCAGCCTTCCAACGTCTCGATGAAGCTATCTCGATCGAACATACCTCCCAGCCATTTCCCGGCACCATCAACAGCACCGGAAATAGCAGCACGGGGATCACATGACGTTTCGGGTAGATACTCAACGAGCCTCTCCGGGGGATCCAACGGCCTCAAAATCGGAAGCGGGCCACCACAGTACTGCGGGACGAAGCTTAACCACTTTAGAATAGCGGAAACGCCCTCAAGATCGTCTGAGACTGTAAGATGAACAACTCCGTTCGTCGCCATGATTTTAGGTCCACCGAGTTGCATGTGAGAGCTATACACCTCCCGACCGAGAAGCTTGTTTAATGCCGAGAAACCGGTCAAGATGATTGGTTGATCGAGTCTCTGTATGCAACGCATACCAAGACGGGCGAGATAAGCACCGATACCAACAGTTCTTCCAGTCACATAAGTCACCGTAAACGTTTCATGATAGGCCTTCGAGTATGCACTCGCAATAGCACCACTACCTGTCAAATTTTCAACTCCTAAAGCATCCTCCTTCCCCACAATCGTATCAATTACCCATCGAGTTTCTCCACTCGGAAGCTTCAATTCGTGTGCTATCACAGAAGCTTCGATACGAGCATAATCCTCAGGAGTTAGATAAACATATTGGAAACCGCGCTCAGGGTTTGTTTCATCAGACCACCCGACTTTGAAGCAAGACTTTACCTCCTCGGCCACACCGATACGGGCCCCCGAATTGGCTGCAAGATAAATTAGAGGCAGTCTCTGAGTGCATGCAACATCAGTCACTGCCTTGAAAAAAGCGTCTTCTCCGGGACCGAAGGAACCGTTTTTAAAGGTCACATCATTCGATACGATGAAAATTGTCCTTCCGGAAGGAAATTCAGGCGTCGACATCTCCATGCGCCAAGCTACCATACCGACCTCGTTATGGCCTGGTGGCCGCTCTACTGGAACAAGAGGAGTACCCCAAGTACTCTTCTTATCAGCGAAAGCCAACTCTGTGACCTTAATTATTGCTTTATCATTAGGCTTGCTTATCTCGGGATGTTCGGTCCATGCTTTGTTCAGAGCCGCCTCGAATGCCTGTTAAAAACGAGAAATGCTTGAGAAATACGAGCATCAATCTCAAATCTGTAAAGCACGGGAAGGTAAAACTATACCAATGGGAAATCGTAGCAATAAGTTGTGCTGCTCTTCCGGGCTAGGAGACGCTTCTGATCGAGAACTCCCAACGGTTTATGTGGTGCGTTCACAGGTAGTCCATGCAACGGGCCCTGTCCTGAGGTGGAACTGTAGACTACTTTATCTGTGGTGGAATCCTCAACTTCTCTGTATATCTAATAGTTGACATACAGCTTGTTAAATTCATAAATTCTTAGACTAAAGAAAATCCGAATTAAATATTCGGGCCATGCATATAATAAATTTTCCGGCTTAAGACATCCCGACTTACATGGACGATGCAGGTATGACCAGTCACATTCGTGACAACAACTCTCCAAGCTCCATTAGCTTCTCCATCGGATGATATCCAAAGCTTTACTTCCCACTCACAAACTCCTAAACGGTGCATTTTGACACCAACCGATGCATTAACTTCATGCGCTAGCTCGTCTAATATTTTCTCAACAGCAGCTTCTTCATGGCCCGCCGGTATGTCAGCTCTTCTGGAAAAATATTTTGAAAACGGGGTTACAATTGGAGTTAGCGGGCATTATTTAAGCAGCAGGCATGAGGATATATCAACTTACTTCTGGTAAGGTAAAAGATCCTCAATTTGTTGCTCTCGCAAGATATACAGGTACATATGTGCATGGTCGGGTTTAATAGCAGTGTTATGGGAATTGAGTTCGAGCTCCTCCATTGCAGACATTATGGATCTCAAAATGCTCCTTGAAGTGAACGATAGAGTCCATAGAGACTGAGTTGTGCCTTGATCGAGTACACTCAGACCTTCGTTCGATATGGGCTGCCTCACAAATGTTCTGAGAAACATTCGTTGGATAGGACGTGGCTTGTCTGTAACGCTATAAAGGTGCCACTGTCGATCCCGAGAAGGAGTATACCGTATGTTTTCATAATCTTTTAGTTTATCCTGTTCATACCAATTTTTTTTAATATGAATAAGTTAGAATATAGAAAGACGTAGATTCCATCTGATATACAAAAAGACGAAATTTCTACGAACCAGCTCGAGGTAAATGGATAGAGGTGGCTCCAAGTGGCGCAATTGAGGTTCCTCCTCGTAGTAGAGTTTGTCGGCAGACCAATGGAAGGAGTGCCTCATCGGGCCCCTGCCTTCGTCTCTCTGTATAATACAGCTCACAACCGCGACCCCGGCTTTTCTCAGGCTGGAGCTTACTTCTTTCTCCTTCAGAATTTTAGCCAACTTGTTGACTCTCTGTTGAGCCTGGTCCTCGTCCCCACTGTAGAGAGACGTAAATAATAAGGCCAAGAGAAAAGGAAGAAAACGCATCACTCCAACAACCGATTTTCGAAAAATCTAGCTAAAAATAGTATCCAGATCATGATTCTATATACCATCACAGCAGAATTTAAATAAATAAATAAAATAAAAATAAAAAAGGTTTAGCTATCACAACTTGTTGGCTACAGAAGATAATTCTTCAATTATAATATGGAAAGAAACGAGCATGATTACTATTTGAAAATTACCTATCCGAAAGTAAACTCATCGGGTTGTTGATGCCCGCCAACGCGATGTGCATCATATTACCAGCGGCTGGATGAACGGATCCGTCAGGATTTTCAGCTTGCGAATTATGCATTGCTTCCCTCAGTGCTGCAGTTATAACCGTAGGCAAGAACTGAAGAGATTTAATAACCACCATTGCTCCCCACTTCCTCATGTTCTGCTTTTCAGCTGATGGTTCGTCTGTATTCTCGTCTTCAGTTACATTCTTTCTTGCAACGTGCTCGTCCAAGAACTCCCATGATGCGATAAGTCCAGCTCTGTGCCACTGCATCCTGACGCTTCCCTTCACAAGATACGGCTGATATAATCTGCGAACATAAGTCTCGACAACCCTTCGTTGAAGTGTGTGATCACTGTGATCAAAAAGACCAACAAGCGCATCTTCAACTGCCAAAGGGGCATTGACGAGAGCTTCCATTCGTTCATTTATTGCACTTTTTCTCTTAGGAGTGTCCATGTTCTCACCTTCTTCCGTGAACATTTCTAACTCAGAGAGACTTCTTGCAATACTCGAACGAAGCTCGCTAAGTTTAGTATGCTCTAGCAGTTGACTTGCCTTCAACGCTAACTGTATTAATAATACAGTGAGAATCAGATCACCACAGGATCAGAGTAGATAAGCCAGAAAAATCAAAACGTTGGAGACTATTCATGATTCAGAACCAACGGAAATAAGACAACTTGTACAGAGATATATGTACAAGAGAATAAACTGAATTGCAAACCTCGGAGTAGTTTGTATGGTTGAGCGTAGAGAAGCGGATAAGTTGATCGCGATATGCAGCAGGATTAGGGTACACGAGTTGTTCCAAAAGACATAGTATCAGCTTATTTTTACTTCTGATGCCCTAAATATTAGTACAATTTTTATAATAAGCTTTCTCAATAGAATGAATAAACAATAAGACGAGTCCACGTGCACATGATTAAATCAGCCATACCTGATGAGAAAGTACAATGTCCACGATCTTGAGAAGATCTTTCTTGTATTGAAGTCTTAAACGTTCGATCACATCAGCCTGAAAAGCATAAGGCGCCTCAACAGTCAATAGCAATTCTACATACGTGCAAAAATTACATAAGTGTTTTTATTTATGACTTTATGTGGCTTCCTTGATGTTCATTACTTCGGGCCAGGCCGGGGTTTGAGCCCAAGTTTACCTGTATATTATCATTGAATAATTCTTCAACAGAAAGATATTCTTCAAAAAGGCCCTGTACTATGATGCGGGCATGGCCTTCTCGTCCACGCTCATAAGATTTGACAAGACTCATCAAAGGCTCAACCAGTCGTTCTTGGGCTAGTCTTTCTTTCTCGGGACAGTAGCTTAAATGGGCCTGAAGAAATTTAAGAAACATTACATAGACAAAGTCAGTAAAAAACATGCAATGCCTCCATGGTGAATTAATGGAAAAAATATAATGGGGGCTATACCAACCTCAAAAATCCCACGTAAAACTTTCGCAGGGAAGTCAACATTCTGCATATTGGTAATTCCCTCAAACTCCTTAAAGCTTGTTTCCAACTGAGAGTTTGCAAACCAAAAGGAAACCATTCGACAATTTAGCATCTAACCAGTAATCGTCTGATATGAGTTTCGGTATAACTACAAACCTCGTATCTAAGCTCCTTAGGTAGTCTATTTGCCAAAACAGCAAAGCATTCTTGCCACTGCAGGAAAGGGAGCTCGGGATTGTCCAAGCAACTAAGCAAATTTTGAACTACCTATGATAGAAAATTGAGACGTAGTTTACAAATGCAAGCAGTACAATATGCAACTTCAAGAATCACTTCTGGAAAGCATAAAGTCTACAAAATCATATGTTTAGTTAAACAATCAGTAACAGCCAAGAGAATCATACTTCGTCAATCTTATGCTCATATCCAGCAAGAATCATCCGAGCTGCATTCAAGCTCGCAGCACACCGTTGGTGAACTTTTCCGGATACGGCTGTTGGAGGTCCCAGAACAGGAAAACTACCATGGAAAGGCTCTGCTTTCCTAACAGCCGAAGGGTCGTCCAAGTCAAGACTTGCTATAAGCTCCCCAGCCTAGAAAATCATTAGCCTTAGTTCCCAAATCCCGACCGACATAGCAGGGTGACATAACATATTCTGAACTAGCTTACCTGCATTGCTTGACCTTCGGACAACTTAAAACGGATTTCTCCAGAAGCAGGTGAAAGAAGGGGCATACACATCTTCATGACCTCGACTTCTGCATAAGGTGTGTCAGCATCAACGTGGCTACCATCTGTAACTAGATACCTAAGTAGCTTGCACGGTGTCTCCGCAATCAACTTGGATGGATCGTGATCGTTCTGAATAAGTGGGGAATGAATTAAATCTCTATCAACAGTACTCAATTGATTAACCAACGAATGGGTGGTAAATGGCGCACCTGAAGTAAACAAGTTCTTCCATCGATAAGAAGACGGGTGCCGGCTGCTTCCTCTTCAGCATATAAAACATGACTGTTTCCATCCAGCTGCAACAATCACAATAATCATTCTCCATCGTCAAAAATGCTCGATATGATCAATGGTTAGAATGCAAAAGTAATCATTAGAGAATTTGCTGCTTGCCTGCATTAGTAGACCTCCATCTCGTAGAGTATGTATTTCTGCTTCAATCTCTGAGCCGTTTGTCATTAATCTATAGCTTCCAGGGCCTCCTCTTATCATATTAATCTAAAAAGACACAAATTAAACGAAAATAATCAAAAACTAAGCAAGAAGAACAACACCAACCCACCCCCCGAATACACATGCACAATGACACAATCCATTGCATTCGAGATGTCAGGCGATATGACTAAAATTTAAGTTTCACAGTTCTACGTGCTTAAACTTACTGTATATTTGCTTCCTTCGATATTCAATGAAACTTGAGAATTGACCAGCGAAATATGCTGCAAGTGGGAAAATGTTAATCATTTGCGATGTTGCAGAAATCACGAACTAAGTCAAAATAACATGCACCAAGAAGTACCTTTGGAGGAATCTGTCCTTTTTCAAGATAACCAACATATTCTGATACTGTGGCTGCACTACTAGCAGAAGCTTTCTGATATGAAAATAGGGTCAATTATATTAATTAGGTGATATTACAATTACGTGATGTTAACATGTGCGTGTGTACACTTACATAAAGAGCTCCTCCAACGACTGAAAGATACCAAGGGGGTCTTTCTGCTCTGACCCTCATAGCAATTCTACTATCGAGCCATCCTGTATGGATTTTGTTTTCCTTGTAATCTACAGCCTGTAGAGGTGATATAAGATTATTTACATCTATAAACTAAAAACTACAACAGAAAGAGACATGCATGAGTTTCGATATTTGAGATTCTTACATTTAACAGATCGATAGAATAATCTACATTTGTACGAATTTCTCCTCTAATTTGAATTTCTTTGAGCCCGAGAACCATATTTGAGATGGCCAGAGCTCGAGACTCCCCAAAAGCAAATACATGTCCTGAGGTGAGAGAAAATAATTATTGATTGCAGGAGCTACACATTCAAAAAAGACATAATTCTTTTAAATAAAGTATATCACATGAGCTTAACAGGCGTCTCAAACCATAAGAACTACGCAACAACTTCAACAAGAAGATACCAGCTGAAACATAAATACATACTCATACCAACAAAATCAATAAAATAGCCTAAAGGAATCTATACTATTCTCTCTAATGACCAGAAAACACCTGTAAGCATACTCCTTCACTATATCTACAAGTATATTGATTTCTAAAATCATATATTTAATTTTCTGATATATATATATATATGTTGCTTAGCTTTCTTCAGATTCTTAAGGTAACAAGTGAGCCTGAACTAATTATATCCTACTCCCTAGAGGATGGCTTTAAAGACAGATCACGACTTCACGATTAAGAATCTTCAACAAGAAAGCACAGGACTAATACAATACTGACTTTACACTTTAAATAAATGTTACGAAGCTTCTTGTAGGGTAAATGCTTTAAGTGGGAATCATGTGAATATAAAATCGCACTAATTGCAACTTTTAGGCACCCCTGTCAGCCATGAATATAGCATATCGGTGGATACAGCAATTAAATTTTGATAGCATAATACCCAAAAGTTGATGTTTCATTTACAAATCAAAGGATAAACAGATATGTATACACTGCTGAGAAACAATAAAATAGTGATAAAACATACATGCTGATTCTTGGCATGTTTGAAGTGTGACAAAACAGACCGAGTGAACAAGTTATTGGACATGAGCCTGATCAGATTTGAAAACTTACCAAATTGGGAATCTGAAAACTCGTGAATGCCGCCTCCAGACTGTGATCAATAAGACAATAATTAGTAGCAGGTTTTTAGTTTAAAAAGATTATAGCAAAAGAAATCTATTAACCGTACCTTGACAGAAAAATACGCCCACACATTTGGCTTACTTTTGAAACTCAACTCCTGTTCAGAGTTATTTGAATTTTGAATCAATAACGATCTTTACAAGGCAATACGTAAAATAAAAAATCACCTGATGAGATTTTCACCTGTACTCTTCCACTTGTTGGCTTAAAACCATCATCGGGATCTTCACTAGTCACACGAACTGCCACACAGTGACCTTTTGGTCTTGTTGACTCAGCCTTGTCAAAATCAAATGGAGTAGCACTAACAGATGTTTTCCTCCAAGAATCGTATCCTCCACCATGATCCATTCCATAGAATCTCCGCACCTCTGATGTAAGCGAGCACGAAGAAAAGCTATCAACAAATACAATATGCACCAAAAGTTGTGAATGTTACAATACAGTTCTGACCCATACCTGGAATTTGCCAGAGAGGGATACCCATCCCAACAACAACTTGCGCTGCAGGGAGATTTATCTCAGCTATCCACTCTGTGACAGGGTGCTCCACCTAAGTTTGTAGAAAATAAGGATTCAGAGCAGAGCTCAGTCGCAAGTAACAAATAAGATTCCTACATTGTAGAAGCATAGTTTGAAAAATCTAGCTCTCACAATTCTACAAATGGGATATTCTACAAAACAACTTAAACAAGGGATGGATAACTAAGCTAAACAAGAATCAGACTTATCATTATTGATGTTAAAGTTACAGAATAAAAACCTGAAGCCGCGGGTTCAGCTCCAAAAAGTAATATTCTCCTGTTTCCATACTGTACAGATATTCCACAGTTGCAGCACCAACATAATTTACACTTTTGGCCAACCTTCTAGCAGCCTGCTCGAGTTTCTTTGCTGTTTCGATGGGAGCGATTGTAATCGGACCCTCTTCAATAATCTAGTTTTCATTAAATAAAGTGCACGACAAGTCAGATCAATAAATGGAGAAGGAGATGAGGGTTGTTCTTAAACGAAGAATGACTATGATAAAACAATATGTGGACCAGGAGGAATATTATGAGTTACGCCGAGCAGGTGCAATATGCATTTATTATTATAAGTACAAGCAACGTGGAAGCTAACCGACCTTTTGGTGTCTCCTCTGAACACTGCAATCACGGCTATGAAAAGCTGCAACATTTCCATGTTGATCACAAAGCAGTTGGACTTCAAGATGCCGGCTCTAAGTAACAAAATAGCTGGTATTAAGAATAAAATCTCAGTGCTTTGTTTTTGCAATCACATAAACATGTGAATGACCTAACCTGTGAGGCGACCTTCATTATAAATATAGGCGAGCCAGGAACTTCACCCTGAACTTGCTTGAACAAAGCCTTGACCTCATCATCGTTGTGGACCTGAAAAGTCCCATGAGCAGTCGATGTTGTCAGACCACCAAATTTATATTTATGACCGAGTTAGCCACTTACTTAAAGTAAAGGGTATGGTTCTATTAGAAAGAAATGTCAACATAAAAGCAAACTTCGGAAGTATAGTGAAAAGTAAACCTTTCTTATTCCTTTGCCACCTCCACCCCAAGATGCCTTGATCATTGCAGGGTAACCGACAACTTGGCAGCTAGCAATGGCTTCTTCAGTCGAATGAACACATGCTTCTTGATAAATCTCATCTGGGATTGTAATACAGCTCTCTTGAGGAATTTTTACCTAAAATTGGCACACATACTTATATTAAAGTAGGAAGGTAAAGAAAGCAAAGAGCAAGAGCTTCATGACAGAATGCACTTTACATGAGAGCCACTCCACGGAAGAGTCGGCACAGCTGCAGCTTGTGCAATCAAAGAAGATCCTATTTTATCTCCCAATGCACCCATGGATGCAGCTGGTGGCCCAAGAAATATGATGCCTTTTGCACCCAAAGCATCAGGTAGCTCTGGATTTTCTGATGCATGACCCCAACCAGGCCACACAGCATCAACATGTGTCATCTCTGCCATCTGGATGAAACAAAAGTGAATCGTTTATCATTGTTCTGCTTGACATGCCAACAAAATATGATTTCTTAATGCTCATTCATCTCTTTTGTTCTCCTTATTTCTGCCATTACTCTGTGTGTTTGTGCATGTGCATTTATGTAGATCATCAATTTCAATATTTATAATTCCTTTACTTTGATGCTATCATAAAAAGGTTCAGCCACGTTTGACAGATTTTTTTGCTATTAACTCCGTATTCTAATATTCCTACACAAACCTTACTAGTGATATCCACAATGCCACTTGCCAGTTACATAAAATGCAGTAATAAAGATGTGAAACTTACGAACCTCAACTATGAGCTGCACATTTGCATAGTTGTTATTGTTAGTCCCGCCTGGAACTTCTACAAATTGATCGGCTATCCTAATATGCTCTGCATTGATTCTCATGTCCTCAGGAGTTGCCATTGCCACCAGCAAGATTGCCTTGTCCGTACCAAATGTTTCATAAGCCCACGTTCTAATGCTACGTATAAACTTAACGGCTGCCATTCCATTGTTGGCAATCAAAATACTATGAATTGCCCTATTTCCTCCAAGGGCACGACAGAACTCGTCCACCTCAGGCATCACACTAGGGGACCTAGATGGAACAGCTCCATTTACATACCCGTTAGTCGCCCTGACATTGACCGTCATTCCCCTCCTCTGGGCTTCTGACATCTTGTAGTTTATGAAAAGACCAGCTGTTTCAATCCAAGAAATCTTGCATCATTATTTTGTACATTTATCTCAGTTTAGAGTAAAACATAAGTAGCTAATGACTACAAAAAAGGGAATCCACCAAAATTATTAGGCCCTCCAAGTTAAAATGCACATTCAATAATTATGAGTAATAAACCAATTAAGCAACATCCCAGAAAGCAATACAGCCAAAAGTTGGCATTTAAAGAGAAACACAGTAATTTCCTCATAAATTACAGAATTTTTCAAGTGATTCAATTTTCTTGGCACAACAAGCACAAAAATACTCTCCAAAGTGACAGAAAGTAAAATCTTGAGCTTAGAATTAATATTGAACGTGTAATTATAGTTATACACAATGATGATGCTGAAAACAATCATTCACCCAAGAAACATATCAAAACAAATCAATTCCCTCCAAATTCAACTAAACAAAACTCAATCAACTAAAAAGATTCATCAACACAATCTCAAAGCTTCACACCACCATTTTCAACTAAATTCCGCCAAAACCAAACAAACAATAACTCAATCTCTGCAGCTCAAATTTCAGCACACAAAAAAATCCCCTTTCCATATTTGAACAATAGCAACAAGAATTTGAGAGGCAGGACCTAATCAGAGAAGCCCAGAACGGAGAAAATGCTGAAAAATGCAATCTTTTTTCAGCAGGACTGGATTGCTGCAAGCATCATTCAAAAATTCAAGAAAGGGCTTTGCAGCAAGTGGGATTCAAAAGAGAGAGAAAGGAGATGAAATTCAGCAGAGTGGGAACATGCAAAATCTTTATGATTTCCCAGTATTTGCACAGTGATTGTTAATATAATTTACTAGCAGAAGCGAAGTAGATGAAGAGGGGTGGCACACACTGCATTTATTTATTTATTTAATTTTAATTTTTGGTTTTGCAGTTTGGGGTTTGGTTGGAAATGGTTGGGGGGGCAAATAATAAATACAATAATTATGAGGGGCCTCTCATTTAGGGCATGCACGTGGTAACCCACCGATTTATTTGTTGTTGCAATTCCCTTCACAAATTTCATCTACTTCCCTCTCTTCATATCTTGCAAAACAAAATAAAGTCAAATTAGGTATATTGTGTTATTTTAGCCCTTGTGGTTGTGGTGGATATTAATTATGAGTTCGAATTTTATCAACATTTTTCAAACAAAAGATTTTGGCATGTGTAATTTTCTTTTCTTTTTTTTTTTTTTTTTTTTAGAAAGTATGTGAAATTTTCAATAATCGACAAATCTATTGTGTGTGAGCATTACCCTACAAGTGCAAATTATGTAAAAGGATCAATTATGCTACACATATCTTGCACTTGGCGGGGCCAAAGCTCTAATTATTTGAAAGTATATGCATTTGATGTGAGGATGAATGGATATAAATTATTGTGTTTGTTTTTTTTTTCCTTTTGATATGGGAGGGGAAACGGTGGAGTTTGAACCTAAGACTTCACTGCTTACAGATTGAAGTCGCACCGATCGAGCGTCCCATCGCTAACAATTACTGTGTTTGATAGATTGGGTTTTTCATATGATTTTGAGCTAGAGTAAATTTGCCCTGATTTAATGATAATTATTGAACAAACACTTGTTTCACTCTCACTTTGACAATGTTAAGGTTTGATAGAGGTCCCTTTGGGATGGCTTAGTAGTGGTAGAGTGGGTTGTCTGGAACTGAGAGGTCTCAGGTTCAATCTCCACTGATACATTTATAGGTCGAGCTTGTCACACATGTACTTGGAATGTGTGGTTTACCTGTCTTGTGTGGTTTACAGGCTACTAGCCTACTACACAAGGACGAGGGTTTATCCAGTGCGCATCAAAGGTAGCGGATGCGGATTCCCATAAATTCAAAAAAAAAAAATATATATATATATATATATATATATATATATAAGGTTTGATAGAAGTATTATTTCTAATTTGGATAGTGTTATTTGGACATAAATAAAATTTCTCTTATAATTTTTGTGATATTCCAGGTCAGATTAGTAATGAATGTTTAAGTAATAGTATATGTGGGGCCGGGCCGCCGGGAGTAACAAAGTAACAATTAATTAGCTAGATGATGATCAATAGTTGAATTGTGTCAACAAGAAAAGTGTGTAGCAAATGTACTAATTCAGACTTGTACGGTCAATATCTATGGCAAAATTGGTTACTCAGGGATGACCTAATAATAATATAGTGGGTTGGATTATATGAGAATGTGAGATTTTAGGTTCAAATCTAACTAATATTTTTATAGATCGATAATAATAGAGTGGGTTGGGTTATATGAGAATGTGAGGTTTTAGGTTCAAATTCAACTAATATTTCTATAGATCGATAATAATAGAGTGGGTTGGGTTATATGATAATGTGAGGTTTTAGGTTCAAATTCAACTAATATTTCTATAGATCGATAATAATAGAGTGGGTTGGGTTATATGAGAATGTGAGGTTTTAGGTTCAAATTCAACTAATATTTCTAGAGATCGATAATAATAGAGTGAGTTGGATTATATGATAATGTGAGGTTTTAGATTCAAATTCAACTAATATTTCTAATGATCGATAATTATAGAGTGAGTTGGGTTATATGAGAATGTGAGGTTTTAGATTCAAATTCAACTAATATTTCTATAGATCGAGTCTGCACATCTGTTTTATAAGCTACAGCACAAGAATGGAGGTTTAACTTAAAAAAGAAAATTATGGCACACATTCCATGATATAGTAAAGAAGTCAGTATTTCTATTTTACATTTATAAACAAAAGACATGATTAGTTAGTTAATCGCAAAAAGCAAAATATTATCGAAACGTGATAGGGTTTATTTAAACATAGACCGATAATGTAAGCAAATTTTCGATGTACAACAACATAATCAAAGAGCTAGTCCTTTTTTACTTATTTAAATTAAATTATCATATATACTAACTTGCCAATAATTTTGAAATTGAAACACTACCACCATAAATGTAACATTAAATTTGCCTTGAGCCAATAAGCCATTATATTATCTACAATATGCGATATTCGACCTAATATTTGCTGACAAATTCAATTGCCACGTAACTATCACATTTAGTAGTGCTGTTTTAATTACTAAATGTCAAATTAATTAACTTCGCAGATAATATTAATCCAAAATAAACATTATACTAATATACTATATCTTCTTTCTCGAAAGTATTTGATTTAACATGTCGGTAGTGTAGAATCAAGAAAATATTAGAATTTCTCCCAAAAAAAATATTAGAATTTTGCTATATGATAATATCAATATGTGTATGCGTGTGTTTTATTTATCATTTCAATTAAAATAAAAAAAATTAAAAAAAAACCTTTTTTTCCCTTAAAAAATAGGTGCATATATTGTCTGCCTGGTGCGATACAATAATTTGTTAGATACTGTTTTTTTTAAATTTATTATTATATTAAATTATTGATGCACATAATTAGAAACTTTTGCGTGTTGACTCTGAGGTTGGTGGTGTAGTCCACCAAACTTCTCTTATTAACCAAAAAATTCTAATTAGGTATGTAGGCAAAGAAAGGTTGTTCATCGATCAAAATTTTGCTTTTGGCAAATTTTCATATATTTAGAAAAATCTCCAAAAAAAACATATGTCATAATCCTTAAATTTATTTGTAATTAATATCAATGTTTCTAATATTAGAATTTAGTTCATCTTTCAAGTCATCATGTCCTAACCGAAAAATATAGTTATAACCGCATCAATAGCAATTATAACAATGGCAAAGGCATATGCAGAAAAAATTATTGGCAAAACAATGAAACATTATGGAATAATCAATTCTTGAAAAATCATGTTGATGCAATCTAATTACTCTATCTTCATCTCTGTATTTTCTCATGTGCTAGAAATATTAGAATATTAATCACTCATTAATTAACATACAAAGCCACAATTACCACGTAGTTAAGTTTATGAGATTGGGAAAACTATAAATTAAATCTAACCTTTGTGATGAGCGTAGAATGAATCTGAAGTAGAGAATGATCCACACACTAATATTGAGACACGAGATAACTCTTGCGCTGATTCTAAACAGCGATAAACTAGCGCACCGGTAAATACCGGTGCCGGTAAATACCGGACAATAATCATACCGTCAAATATTTTTACCCACAATCTTCTAAGTTATACCCTCCTAATTGACTTTAATTGGACTATGATCCATCAAACTTTTCTCTTCAATATTTTAATCACAATATTGTTGCTGCCAAGAATTAGACCAAATAGGCGCCACTTTATAAGATATATATAACAAGAATTAGTTTAGGTTATCTTTGGGATTTCTACGAGAATTAGAATTAGATTTCACATTTAATTTCATTTAATAAGTGTTTAAGTTCAAAATTTTTTAAATAAAATATTAATTTATTCAATTAAAAAATTACTATTAAATACCCGTTCAATCCGATTTACGAATCGGCTACTCTCCAATTATGGAATAATCAATTTTTAAAAAGCCATGTTGATCCAATCTAATTTACTTATATATCTTCGTGTCACTAGCGTAAGTATATCGAATAAGGTCTAATTTAAATAATAAATTTGATACCCAGAATTATGAGGTTTGACCTTGATCTTGACAAAATTAATTTAGTGTGCATATTTGTTAGGTTCTTCGATAATGCATTAACAATTTGTAACTAAATATCATGACTTGGATAATTGAAAAAAAAAAAAAAAAAAAAAAGAATCATAGTATAAAAAATAAATGCGTACGTGAAAAATAAATTGGGGAATATTAAATTATGTAGGTGACTAGCTTGATAAAAGTATAGGTGGGCACTATTAATGTTGCATGGGTGTGAAGTTATGGTTGGAAGTTAGGTGTATATTTCCTCATCTCTTCCATCATTCTTCGTCAAATTTAGAATTTTTTTTTTTTGCAATACACAATGGTCTATTGAATTACGAAATAATGCACACAAAAAAAAGATTTATTCATAGCAACCCACTCCGAGCTTTTTCCTGTTAAAATACAATACAATATTGGGTGTTTATTAAGCGGGATAAGTCGGATAGATAAAAATAATATAGGTTAACTAAACGTCTACTTTTGAGGATTAAATTCAAGGATATCTCATAGCACATGATCATAGTTCATATTTGTGGACTACACATGTGAGATTGAAGTTTTTTTTTTTTTTTTGGCAAATAAAATTTATTCAACAAAGCACCAGGGATGCAACCCAAAACAAGATACAAAGTTTATCAAAATGTGAGATTGAAGTAATCATGGGATAAGAATAATCAATCATATCCTATTTAGTAAACGCTATAGGTCGAGTCTGTCACACATGTACTTGAAAAGTGTGTTTTGTGTGGTTTGCAAACTATTCACTACTATACAGGGTGCGCATCGAAGGTAGCGGCTGCGGGTTCCTACGACATTGAAAAAAAACAGTACGATAGAATAAATAAATTACATGACTATCATGAATTTATGAATTATTTTATCATTATCTCTATAATTAATAACAAATAATAAACAGTAAAAGTTAATTTAACTTATCATTATAATTTTATGGGATGTTCCTGAACGATAAAGTGAGTAATATTTAAGATCAAATATATGTCTCAAATTCAAGTCCAATTTGAGGTCTTTAAATTTAATGTTACAACAAATAAAAACACATTCTTAACAAATTACATTGTATCTCTAAAGTGAATTTTTATCGACAAAATTTTGTGTCCTTGGTGAGGGCATCATTAGTTATACTTTACGTATGATATCACAATTACTCGACATTAAAATTTACAGACATGTATCACATAGTATTCATTAATAATATTATAGATTGTGAAAATAAAACATAACTTTGTAATAAATAATCTACACTATATGAACTGTAAATTTTGTTTAGATTAAACAAATAAATGAAATTCTTATGTACTATATCACTCAAAATTGAAGTGATAGTATTATCGTTTTTGTGAGCGAAAAAGGGAAATAAAAAAATGGAAAAAAGAATTTAAAAATAAATAAATGGTGAGATTTTATTTCATTCTTCTATTTAAAGGGATAAAAAGCAAAATCACTCAAATAGTAATTAATTAATTCATCGGAGAAAAGAAAAGGACACGACGTCACGACGTGAAATGACAGCCGTTCGATTGGGCAAGATATGGCTAATCTCCAGCCTCTCGTTCTACCTAATTTTATTACTATGGCTATCATTCGCAAAATTAAGAAAGAAAAAAAAAATTAAGAATAATAAAGCATTTTTTTTTTTAAATTCTCTTTTCAATAGGTCTTTTGACTGCTTTGTCGTAACTCGTCGTCCAAATTTACAAATTAAATTTTGACAAACATATTTAATTTTCTTACGTTATATTCTTGTACTAATATAGTAGTACTACTATATAGGAGTCGGATTTATTGTTTTTATGAAGTTTGTGAAATTGATATTGCGCGAGAAAAAAAAAAGGTTTATAATCATAAGAATGTTAATTTTAGAGTAGAATTTCATCTCCAGCTTGCTTTATAATTATGTTCGATTATTTTGAAATTTTGACAAGTGTTGAGCAACACTATTCTATCACTATTAATTTTCTTAGTATGAACTTGACAAAAACTTGGGTGCAATATTTGCATCGTACAATACCTGCCCACCCGATTCGACCTGTTTGACCTGGATTTGACTCGGGTGAACTCTCTTTGATCAGTTTTTTTTTTTAATTTTTCAATTTTTTTTGTTTGTCGTTTCTTCTTTGATCAAGATTCGAGCGAGGGGAGATGAAGGCTTCAGAGCGAGCTGAAAAAGGGGTGTGTGAGACCCACACACGATACGTGGATCTCACGCGCGGATCAGGGCAGACGCGTGTGCGGATCGGATCCCGTGCAGATTGGTTGGAAACCTATGCACCCAAGTCCTACGCCACTAATATTGAAATATCCTTTCCAAAAAAAAAAAATCATATTGAAATATACTCCGACGATAAACTTATATATATAGACATATATATCTTATAATATTTGTTTCGCATAAATATAATATTTATTCGTTTATGAATTTCTATTATCATGTATTTATTTATAATATTTTTTCATGCATTAATATAATGAATTTTGGTTATTATTCTTTATTAATTGACATAAATTATTCATATGTTTAAGATTCAACAAAAAAAATCTACTACGTTATTTTTGTGTAGAAAATAAAATAATTTGCTCAAGATTGACTTGTAATTTCTGCTGTATTTTTTTTTTGTTAAATGCGATAACGATGTATCAAATTTCTCCTCGTCACCATTCTTTGTAATATTTGTCGTTACCTAGCATTTATGGTTTGCTAGTTGCAAATCGTTTGATTGTCAATTTTTGAGGACAGAAACTTAATAAATATGTTATCATATATTATTACTTTATCCAATTTAACATAACATGTTATTTTTTTTTATACATGGATTTAAAAAAAAGAGAATCACGTATAATAAAGTACTAGTAATTTCTTTTTAAGTCAGGTAAAGAGTTTTTTAGTCAATAAAGTACTAATAAACTATATTTTTAATCAATAAAATCCAAATTATATACTATATTATTAGCATATTGAATGTGACGGAAGTTTTGTTCTCTTTTTTTCAAAAGGGGGAACCTTCCCCGACAATCTATCAGTATGTTTCTCATTTTAGTCAATCTTATTGTCATTTCAGTGCAACATACTTCCCCTGACTGGCTAAAAACAAGGCTGCAGGGCCTAAGCCTTGTGCTGTTGATCTTAGAGCTTTTTATTTCATTGAAGGGAGGGGAGAGCAAGCTTTCATGTAAATATAAGGGCGAGAAAAAGGAAGATAAGGGGAAAAGAACGAATAACTCTTAGCTTCATTAGCGGAAAGGAAGACAATTCAATTGAGAGCTAGAATCTATCGACTAAAACCATTCTTGCCTTGATTGAGGTCGTAGCTCGGGCCGGAATTCACATATTGGTTTAGAAGAAGTTAAGGGGTCTCGCCTTTAGATCGCCTTTGTCTCGGAAGTCTCATACACAGTCAATAACTTTACTCACTTTCTTAGTTGCAAGGGTACTTTGCTTTAAAGTTTTTTCTTACAGTATATTAGAAAGTAAAAGTCTTCTTAGTATTACAATAGTTGACTATGAATATTCCTACCCTTGCAGTGCTAATAACTTAATTAGTCTGGTTTCATTTTATATAGTGAGAAAAGCTCATTTCTTTTTGCTTTCGAGTTTGAGTTAACGCTTTAAAAGCAGACGGGTTCCCCTTTCGTTTCGTTTTAGTAGTTATTAGTTGATCTTTCCTTTTCTGCTTTTGAGCCCTCCTTTTGCTCTCGCTATGCAGCTTCTGCTCCTAATGTAACAATTCGGAATATAAGAATTCCAATAAGGATGCTCGTTCAGTAGCATCGTAAAGAGGGAATTAAAAATAATGAGAGCTCTTCCAACCGCTTATGGATTCGGTTCGCACATAGCAGCTGATAGCTATCCAGCAGTTTCCTTTCGATTTATCCCTTGTAGCCGTTACCCGAATTCGCGCAAGTGTGTCCACACCCCCCAAACTGACTTGACGAGGAATCCATTCTCGCAAACAAACACAACCCCTACACACAACACACACCTAGGAGCACCCCTTCCTGCATATCCATACAAGACCCGAGTAGGCGGGTCGAGGTCCTACGAGAGCAAAAACGAAAATAAGTCATATTAAACGGAACACACTAAATACAATTTTATAAGCATGTATCAAAGTACATCACTTTTTTTTTTTTTTTTGAGGTACATAACCTTAGAAAATGATCAATTCTGTGAACATGATCATGATGTTTTGTCTCTAAATTTAATAATGTTTTATGATGTTTATCACTTCTTATTAGAATGTCCTAAAATATATTGAAAACAAACCAGGAAAGTGTCAAATATCTTCTTTTATAGTTTTTTCTATTCCAATAGTTGACCTAAAATAAAGTAAATACATATAAATATATACACACATTACACAAACACGTTTTTTAAGAAAAGAAAAAACATAATTTTTAATCATACGACTAAATTAAGGAGAAAAAAAAAAAACCAACGTCAATGCCCCCTAATTAACTGAACAATCAACATAACCGCAAATAACCGAAGGTAACAATGAGAAAAAATGACTTTCTAAAATAAACTAGAAAAGCATAAAATCATGCAAAAATTGAAAGGCCTAAGCATTGATAAAGAGTAAAACAAAGACGATAATAGAAAGAAAGTTCAAAAAAATGGCCGGGATGATATAGCTCGAACTAGAAGGCGCCGGAGCCGGTGCAGTCGGCGCACCAAAGGTTGCAGCCGGTGGTTCTCCGATGGAGGATGTCGGCGGAAGACGTGGGACCCTTTTTGCCGGAGGATCAGCTTCTAAGCCTAAACATAAATAGGATGAGGCATTGTTAATAATTTTGTATTGGATCGACGATTTTGATCTACTTTGAATATTAAACTAATTCAAAAAAGAAAAAAAATCTTGATTAATACAAAACTTTTTTGAATGTTCATTATGGTTCATGATGTAATAAATGTTATACGATTTAATCTAGAGAAGATATATGCTATTTCCATCGTATTAGTAGTACTTTCTCCAACTCATTGTTAGTGTCCGTTTTTCCTTTTTCGTCTGTCACCTTACCATAAATGGAAATATTTAACCCTTCAAAATGGATGGAGCCTACCATTTTCTCTCCTTTTACTCCTTGCTACTTAATAATCATGTCAATAAAGTAAGGATCATTATCAATTGGTCAGAGAGAATAGCATATATATATAGAAATATTAAACTGATTGAAGGTTAATGAAAAAAATGAGAACTTTATATGACCCATAAATAGTTGTCAAGTGGCAGGCCCGGCCTAGATAAGCAAATAGTGCAAGCTGGGCCCTTTTCCCTAAAATGGGCCCTACATTTGTCCATATTCAAGTCCAAATTAGACCCAACCCGGAAATGGGCCCAATTAGATATACTACCATGAAAACACACAGGCCCGGCCCATTTCACTAGTGGGCCTTACGGATCCGAGCCCACATTAACCACAAGTCTATGACATGCTAATAATTCACTTTGCACATGACATGATGATGACTTAATATGTTAAGAGACATTTCAAACATAAAAATAAAAATAAAAATAAATAAAAAGATTGTTACCTTACTAAGGCTTGACCTATATTTGGAAATTATAATGCCGGACTCTAAAGTGTTAATTTGTTTATTGTAGACCTTAAATTACGAAAATTTGAAGTCATAGAAATACTCATAATGAACAGGGTCGGACCGGCCTGAAATTTATCCGACCGCAATTTTCTACTCGAAAAGTATTATAATGTCCAAATAAAAAATTTTGATGGGCTAGCTAGACTAGTGAAATCCTTGAGGATGACCTAGTGGTAAAAGTGGGCGCTTAGGTCTCAGGTTCGAACCCCATAACACCCCTCTATAGGTCGAGCATGTCACACTTGTACTTGAAAAGTGTGGTTTACCTACCCTGTGTGGTTTGTAGGCTACTGCACAAGGGACGGGAGTTTACCCAGTGCGCACCGAAGATAGCAGCTGCGGGTCCCATGATATCAAAAAAAAAAAAAATTCTTTAAACGTGACTAAATTTGACTACACTTATTTGCAAATTAATAGTACAATATATATGGAATTGTTTGACATGATGTGTGTGTGTGTGCGTGTGTGTGTGTGTGTGAGAGAGAGAGAGAGACCATGGCAGGTGGAGAGTGAAGGTGCAGCAACTCCACAATGAGAAGGAAGAGTCTTAGCCTTAGACATGTCGAGATCAAGACCAACATTAGCGGCGGCGGTTATGGCGTAACACATACAGTCAACGTTGACTTCCAACAAAGTCTTCAACCCCGAGCAACACGACCCAGGCGGCGTCGTTTCGGTGGCGCCCACCGTCAAGAACCCCATGCAGTCCATCATGCCGTAAGCGAGGGAGAAGCAGTCCGCCGCCGGTGCCTGCGATGGCGCGCTCGCGGCGGCGACGCTCGTAACCACCGCCGCCCACGTAGTCACAATGCATAACAAATTCTTCATCTTAATTTGCTTCTCTCTCTTTTTCACTATTTTTGTTAATTAGAGAGTTGATGGGCGATGAGTGTTTGTGTTTAGTATATAGGAAATGTGAAAACCCTAATATTTATGTTTGTTTTGAGATGAATTTTGTTGAGAAATATGGGGAAAGAATAACGTTTTATCTTTTCAATTAAGATTTGGGATTTGATTTAGGCCGTTTCACAATTAACTAACTGAGAATAATCTATACTCTTTAGAATGCCATTTTTCAAGCCTTAAAATCAGTTTAAAATAATAATAATTGACATGCATCAAGCAATTATAATTAATACATTTGCAGATTCACTTTTCCAATTCACTATATAAGTAAGTCATTATAAATATTCTTTTGTCACTACTCGAAGCATACACGGCACAATAAAATTCAAAAATCCTTCCCTGATTATTTTCTTTTTTCTTTCCTGATCCAATGGCCCCCTTTAATCTATAATTATATATTTTATATAATTACAATGTATTAATTCTCAATCAAGATTTAAATTAGTTAATCATTTTTAAATAAATTTTTGTCAAAAGGTATATGATTTTTTGTCGATTTAATGACAATAAATTTTTGCACGTAGTATCTTTTTGACTTAAGATTAACGAGAAAAAGCCAACGCTATGTTTGATAATTGTAACTACCATATACTATTTCTTAGTATATAATCTTATACACATCGATATTTTCTAAGTTTTACTCCTAAACACTCTTTTGTAAAAGCACCAAAAAATTACGCACTTCTCAAATATACCCAAAAACAAATGTGGAATGTAAAGCTATACAGGCATAATTTTAGCAAGAATCCTAAATTAATCCAATTGAAGACAAAATCTCCATTATTCCTTCTTCATCTTCAAACCTAATTTCGCACTTATAGTTAATAATACTATTCTCTCTCTCTCTCTCTCTCTCTCTCTCTCTCTCTCCTTTAGGAAACCCTACAAAGAAAACCGTGTTCAGCTCCTAGTATTCGAGGCATCTTTCGTATTTTCTTCAATATAGTGTATTTATTTGGAAAGGTTTGTTCGTAACTACATGTCAAGTTTATCTAGAGCGCACACTAGAGTTCTCGTTCGTCATTTTGAAAAAATATTTTTTTAGAAACTGTATGTGACTAATATAAAACTAAAATATTAATGTTGTTTTTTGGTTTTTTGTGTTTACTTTGTCAGAGGCGCTCTAAGGAAAATCAATTTTGAAGCTTTTATCTACCTTTTCTTGGTAGCACTAATAGGTAAGATTTATTTTCTTTTTCTCGAACTAAACTTCTTGTTCTTTTCTTGCACGTAGAAAAATAATTTAATTTGTTGATTTGAGCATCGAAAACTTTGATGATTTTAGCATTTTTTTTATACATTTATTTTTTAGCAAATTTTATTATCATGTACTTTTATTCTTCTTTAATTTTTAGCATGCAAAGTAAACCGTCCCGTTAAATTAATTTGTTATAGCGGTATTCTTTTTCTTTATCTTTTAACTAGATTTGACTTGTACAAATATGTATATCTAATCTGCTTTTCATCTTATATCAACACATTCTTTAGCCATATACTACTTATTTGTAATGATCACTATTTTATCTACTAATTAATCTTTTTCACGTCGTTATTTCTCTAATTAATAACATCATAATTAAACTAGTTAACTTTTTTGTATTTTAAAACCTTTTTAAACTACAAAAAACACCTTCGAAGTTCAAAGTTCAAACTAAACTTTACACAAAAATCTTGTACAAATATTTTCAGAATACAATAATGGCGACATTAAAAAATGAGTCTTTTTTCCTAACAATATTAATTAACTTACCAAATAAAAGAAAGGCCGAATTGTCAGAATCATATAGTAAGTATTTTTGGTGGATATATTTGGCGTTTCTAAATTTTAACTACTAGTCGGCGTATACCCTTTAATGAAATGAATTCATTTTTATTCATTATACAAAAATTTGAATGTATACTACAAGAAAACTGGGCTTTTACGACATTTGAAATGTGTCGCTAATGATTGATTTAATGTCGCAAATCAGCATTTGCGACATTTTTTGCGTCACGTTGAATTCTATCGCAAAAGGGGTATGTAGCAAATTTACGACGTTTTTTTTCATTTGTGCCGCAACATTTATGACACTTTTTGCAACACCAAAATAATTGTCATTTAAATAAACGACACATAATGCGTCATTAAGTACAGTGACATACGTCACTTTTTGCAACACATTATGCGTCATTGATTGTAATGACGTGTCCTATTTTGCGACATTTTTTTCTGCATCATTTTAGATTTTGTTGGAAAAGAAATATGTAGCAATTTAACGACATTTCTATGCTTATGAAGCTAATATAAGACACTTTTTGCAACACTTAAATAGTTGTGACACCAAGTTCACAACACAGTATGCGTCATTAGCTACAGTGATGCATTCCAATTTACGACACATTATGCATCATTAATTAAAATGAGATAACATATTTTACGACATTTTTTAATGTCAATTTAGATTGTGTCGGGGAAAAATGTCACAGTTCTACGGTATTTCTTAATTATGACGCAACATGCATGACACTTCGTACGACACTAAATTAATTGTCATATAAAATTAACGGCGCATTAAGAGTCACTAATTATAGTGATGCATGTCAATTACGACACATTACGCGATATTAGTTTAAATGTGTCGTCTTACTTTACGACACTAGTTTGTGACATTAATCGTCATCAATTTGACATATTTTTTGCGACTCGTGTAACATCAATTTTTAGACATCGCATATTATTTGCGTCATATATAACATTTCACAAAGCATTTGAACATGATAAGTAATGCACAATATGTATTAAATGAATAAGTGAACTGGATATGGTATTAAAATTAGTAAAAGCACAACGTTTCAAAAATATGAAAAGCAACATTTTAAATGTCAAAGTAAACTATTAAAACCAATATTCATCACTCTAGCATACTAAATGTCTATATTTATTCAATAAAAAAATTAATGCAAATTCCACAAGCAATTATATGTCGATCATTGCTTCTTCCTCATTTTCCAGCTTTTCTCTTGGTCACTTTTTTAGTTTTCTCTTATTCCTATAAAATTGAAACAAAATATATTATTCAACACACAAATACAATTAAAAAAAATAATAGAAACAATACCAGTTGAACATAATACCTGAATATTTTTTTCATATTGAGGATCTAATTGGTGGAGCAATCTGTCGTTCCCTTTTACAAATTTGTTTCTTGCGTCCACTAATAGATCAATCCAACAATATTATATATATTAATCTAGTACTAGAATGATAATTACTTTGAAATATGAACAGTAAACTTGTTTACCTCAAGAGAATCAGTGGCTGGAACGGAGTCTATGTTTTCCATTGATTGAGAAAATGAACCATTATTCAGCGCTTGTATGCGTCGAGAACTCAAAGACCCCGATACCTTGTATAATATAATTTAAATTTATGAGTTAAAGATACAAAAGTAATTAAAATGACGTATACTTGAATACTTACATTCATATTTTGACCTTGAAACAACTCCATTTTAGAAAAACATTCATCTTTCAACTTCTGCATCTGCTCTTCAAACACTTTTTGTATGCTTGCAACTTTGTCATTGGATTTCTCCTCGACAAGTCGCTCAAACTCTTCTCGAGAGGTGAAAACCACATTCTTATCTTTTTTTGAAGCAACACTGGCACTACGAAGACATCCTGGTGCTTCAGTTCCAACAACTTTCTCAAAAATCGCATCATTAGCATCTATATCCTCGATCAATTCCTCAGGCAATTTGTTCTTCAACTCTCTCAAACGAGCCTGATTAAAAAATATAGTTAAAAGAGTTTAAGCAATTCTATTAAAAAAATATCATTTCCAACCATATTGATCATTTTGAGCAGTTTGAAAAAAAAAAGAATTTAGCAATTTACTTACAATTTTCTCTTCAGTATTCTTGTCAATAGGTTTTCCAGTCTTGCTCTCTCTTGAATAGATAAACAAATCCACCTTTGATGGTTCCTTTCCAAATTCCCGACGATACTATAAAAAGTAACAAAATTATCACAATAGCGACTCCAATTACTTGGTTAATAGGCAAATTTTAGAAATTATTGTGTATGGATAATACCTCTGCTTTGGCACTTGCAACATCCCTTCTCCCCATTCTAGATGGCAACTTGACATGCTTTAGACTTTTTCTATTTGCCTTACTTCTGTTGTTCAATATTAAAAAAATTTGTAAGATTGATGTATAATAAAACAAAGGCATCTACATTAAATAATATTAAGTGCATTATATACTTACTAACCTTTGCATTGTTAGAACTCCAATAGTTTACTAAGACCGGCCATTGCTCAGCTTCCACCCTTTCTGGACATTTCACTAGTAGCGAACTCTTGTCATTCTTGTATGGTGTATAATATTTTGCTTTCAATCTGTTCTTCTAGTCCTTCCAAAGTTTTCCGAGTTTCTTCAAACAATTCTTCTTATAATCGTCTGGCAAGTTTGTATTATCCTACAAGAGCAAAATAAAAAGGAATGATGGCAGTGATTGTACTATTGAAATTATTGAAAACAATTTAATTAAAAGATTAAATACCTTCACTTCCTTCCATACGAAATCCTTTTGTCTAGATGGCACTGCCCTCCAATCAGTATATGAAAGGGGCAACTTGTTTCCATCTTTTGCCAGGATTCCCAAATGAGATGAAAATACACTAGCATTGGTTCCAATCACTTGTTTGTCTACATCTAGTTCTAGTAACATTACCTTGTCAATACCCCAAGCAAATCCAATCTTGCCATGACCTCTTCTAACAATTTCTGTAGTCATATTTTATTAGATATAATAAGAATTAATATATTATTGAAATATGATTACATAGACAAAAGTCTAAAACAATCAAACAAATTTACCTTGATCATTAATACTGTTACAATTCAATGACATCAAAGCAAATGACGCATTTGTGTCACAAATATGTGACACAATATTAATATGACGCACAACTGATGCAAATATACAACACAAATAGTAGAAGTGTTGTAGTTTTATGACATTTACATGTAATGTCGTGTGCCTATATGTCGCATTTGCTCAGTTTTCTTGTAGTGGTAATTTAATATTTTCTACGGTAACCCATATAAAATTGACGAGTTACCCTAAAGCTACCGGCAGCAGCGAGCTCCACGTAGGAGCTCGCAGCCCATATGGGTGGGCCCTCCGTGCTCTCCAATTTGTATCTGCAATGGCAAGCTCAAATTTAGAGGGGTGTATTGGATGGAAGAGTTTGACGGAATTTTAAGGAATTCTAAATCTTGCGGTATTCAATCTCCAGATTTTGACAGATTTTAAAATCTGTCAAAATCTGGAGGTATTGGATGCAACTTATAGACACTTAAATAATTCTTGCGGTATTCAATCAAGTGTTGATTTCGTAAGATTTCCCACAAATTATGGAGTTAGACGGAATTGAGGAAGAAAAATACACAGCATGAACTCCGACCTCTGTTGTGCGGAGTTCCATGGAGTAAGATTCCGCGGCCAGGGGTCACACGCGACCGCGGGAAATGCTCCCAACCTGCGATCGTGGACCATCCATGGGCACTGGTTACCAATTACTCTAGCGAGCGTGTATGTCCCACGGTCGCGGTCGGTAGACGAAAGGTCTCGATACCTTTAACATAACTTCACATATTCCCGCCATCCTCATTCTCTCAGCTTGCACATGGTCATTAGCTCCACTCCACTCCACTCCACTGGTGAAGAATATATTTTGTTGTTGGAAGGTACTTTTCTTACCTTAAACAAGGTCCTACTGAAATAGTGCCTTGTGTCGGGCACTATTGACCCTCCAAATCAGAATTCAGTGTAAATGGACATTCATACCTCTCTGTGTAGTCTATAGGGGGCTCCGATGGACCCTCACTGCCAGGCATCTTGGTTCGAGGAGGCATTTCCAGTGAGGAAAAGAGCTTGCGGCCGCGTGAAAGTTAAGTCCCCAGCGACAGCGGGTAACACGCGATCACGGGCGTCGAACTGGAAAATGGAGGCGGAGCTGTGGCGCCGATGGAAGAGGCGGAGGTGGAGGGGCAGCGGTTGAGGGGAGGCGGAAAATGGAGGCAGAACTGTGATGAATGTGGGATGCATGTGGGAATTAGGGTTGGGGTGCGGATTTTAACTCCCGATCCCCAAATTGGTACACGCGACCGTGGATAACCCACGATCGTGGGAATGCGATGAATTTCCGCGCCCAGGCATCTTCCGCGATTGCGTGAATGATAGGTCATGCGCGACCGTGCGGCGTCCACGCTCGCGAGAATGTGAAGTTGAACTCGGCCAAACTCCTTAAAAATCGACCCGGAATTCCTCCTAACTCTACACTCAACTCTCACAGACTCTCTTTAATTCCCTCGAATTCAACTCTTTAAAAACCTGTCAAACTCCACATCCAATACACCCCCCTTAATGAGCTCTAAAATGTTGGTGGACCTACCATTAACTCCCATTTTCTCCCTTGCGAGCTCGAGCTCGCTCTCTCTTTGCGAGCTCCAAGCTCTACAATGGTTAGCGAGCTCCACGTGGAGCACGCAAAAGCAGCGAGCGCGCTCGAGTGCGCCGCTGTGGAGAGTCTACTTTCTTCTTCTTATTTACTCACTTTCTATTTATCTACGGAAAATTGATGTGCGCCCAGTTCTCTTATACTTGTGCTTAGAATTGTCAAATAATTTGAGCCACATGAAATTGGCCATTCAATCCGGCCAATTATAGTAATTTTAGTATAAATGATTATTTTAGGTCAGGCTAGTACGAGCTCATCGGACTTAAGAGTCAGGTCGGACCTATCTGAAAATTAGTCGAAACTTTATTTTATGGCCTAAGTTCAACTAATTTTGGGCCGGGTGAACCAGATCGATTTTTTTACGTCTCTCTATATTAAAGAAGAAACATTTCTCTCTCAAAAAAAGGAAAAAAAGAAAAAGAGACAAAAAGAAAAAACAAAAAAAAAAGAGGAACACTAGTAAAGAGACCAATTTTCTCCTCTTCTTCTTCTTTTTCCTTCTAATTCTGCGTAGTTTTCAAATGCATTTGTATTATAATTTGCAAAGATATTAAATGAATGAATGCAGGATATCGATGGCTATGGGACTATTTTACTATGGTTTGAAGGATACTACAGATACATATGCTACCAACTTCCTTAACCTTATTCCAGTAGTCACCTTTCTCCTCTCAACTATCATGAGGTACTCATCCATTTTATTTATATGAATATTAATTATAGTGTACTAAAAAACGTAGTAGGATTTGTAAATGCACAAACTTAAAATATTATACATACTAGTAGTAATTTTAACGTTTTAAAAATTATGTAAAAGTCGCAAAATAGATAAATGTTGTCATTATAATCGAATATTTCTGAAATTCATAAATTTGAGTTCGTCTAGTTACAAATTTGTCATTACACTACTGATTCTCGATTGTTCATAAAGAATAGAAAAGTTGAGTTTGTTTAGTTACAAATTTATCGTTGTACTACTGATTCTCGATGTATCTTTAATTCAAGAATAGAAAAGTTGAGTCTAGATACGAGCATTGTCCATGGCTTTTTACAAGGGCAAATCCTTCAACATTTCTCTTCACAATCAACATAAATTTGTTATCAAAACCAACCAAAATAAGACTAGAGGAACAATGTGTTTGATTGGAAGTTGCCTCTCTTATGGATTTTGGTTCATTCTACAGGTAATAAATTATAGGCTATATTTTTTTTAATGATTTTCCAAACTTGCAAAAAAGTTAAGGAAAATTCTATTCGATCACATTGTGGCCAGCCACACGTTGTAGAAATAGAAATAATCACATTTTGACTCCTTGGGGATGGCCTGGTGGTAAAAGTGAGCGCTTGAGATTGAGAGGTTTTAGGTTTGAACCTCATGAAGCGCCTTTATAGGTCGAGTCTGCCACACCTGTACTTGGAAAGTGTGGTTTACCTGCCCTGTGTGGTTTGCAGGCTACTGCACAAGGGACGGGGGTTTACCCAGTACGCATCGAAAGTAGCGGCTGCGGGTTCCCACGATATCAAAAAAAAAAAGTTCACATTTTCATTTAGTGTTTATGATTCTCCAATTAGGATATATTTTCTTTTTCAAAACATATACTAATTAATTACTTTTTTTGTGGTGTCATAGTGTGTTCAAATAATACTATCCAAAAGCTAATTGATACTTTTTAATCAATTAATATTCTTTCAGTAACATATAACTACAATATAATCGGGATTTAAGAAAATTATTATTTTAGAGTGTTTATTAGTTTGTTGAATATTAATTTAAGGAGTTTCTACTGTATATTGCAGGTGAAATTATTCAAAGTTTATCCCTACAAATATACCGGAATAATGATAATCTGCATGATCGCATCAATTCAAGCCACATTTATTGGTTTGTGCATAGATAGAAAACCTAGTCTTGGAGATTAGGTTGGAATCTTCAACTTGTCACCATTTTTTACTCCGTAAGTTATCTTATTTTCTTCGAATTAATTATAAAATTAATAAAAATACTTTTAGGAAATTAAATTATTTTAGTTAAAATTAATTATATTTGTTTGGATAAATGAATGTTAGGGTGCACTAGCTACAGCTGCAACATTTGCTTTGATTTCGATGGCAATTACACAAAAAGGGCCAACTTATCCTTCCATGTTTAATCCTTGATCTCTAATTTTCATCCTTTTAATCGAAGCCCTTTTCTTTGGTGAAGATCTCTCCATCGGAAGGTACGACTAATTTTAGAAAAACAATTAATTAATGATGACCTTCATTAGATAAGAGTAATGATATTCGGACACACTATGGTCATCCATACGTGCTAAAAACGGTAATATAGGTTTTGAAAATGGAAATATACCCTAATTGGGAAGCATAAACCCTAGGGGGAAATGTGATTATTTTTATTTTTACAGTCAACTTTCTTCTTTTTCACGCATGTGGCTAGCCACAGTGTGTCCGAATATCATTACACTTTAAATACATATGGTACGGTGATTTATGTAATTAATTTAAAATTATACTAGTATATATAATTAGGGTAATGACATTTGGCCACGTTCTGGCTAGCCATACACGTAAAAAAAAGGAAAGTTGACTGTAAAAATGAAAATAATCACATTTTCCCCTTAGTGTTTATGCTTCTTAATTATGGTATATTTTTATTTTCAAAACCTATATTATCATTTTTAACTTGTGTGTATAATTAATTGTTATAGATTTAGTGACATACATATGTTGATGCATGCAGCTTGATAGGCATGGTTTTGATCATAGCGGGGCTTTATTCATGAGGGAATGTGGTAAAATAGCCATTTTTCTAAAGAAAAATGTTAAAATAACCTCCACATTTTAAAAGTTGCATTATAGCCTTTTAGTTTTTGAATTGACCTAAATACCCTTATGACACCTTTAATTTGAATTTTGTTACTTTATTTACTTCTCCCTCCTACTTTTATCCATCTACTCCTCTTTCTACTTTCCTTCACTTTCTTTTATTTGTCAAAGAATTTTCTGGTGGTGGTTGAGCAGCCGGCACGACGGAGCAATTTCCGGCACGGCGGCTATTTCGAGCATACAAGAACAGTTTCATACACGAACAAATCGATCATACAAGAACAAAATCGTTCATGCAGGAAAAAATACATACAGGGACCAGTTTAGCATACTAAACTTGCATACAAGACCAACTCAAGCAGACATGAGCAATTACATACACGAATTTGTAGCTTCCAAAACCGTGCATTCATGCAAGAACAATTTCATACACGAACAAATCTATCATGAACAAATCAATCATACAAGATCAGTTTCATACAAGAATTTGTTTCCACCCACACCGTGCATACACGAACGACTCAATCATACAGGAACAAATCGATCATACAAGAACAAAATCGTGCATACAGGAAAAAAAACCATATAGGAACAAGTCTAGCATACATGAACATATCGAGCATACAAGAACATATCATACAAGAATAGTTCCATACACACGAACAAATCGATCATACAAGAACAAAATCGTTCATACAGGAAAAAACACATACATGGACCAGTCTAGCATACAGTATAACATATCGCGCATATAAGAACAATATCATACAAGAACAGTTTCATACAAATCATACAAATCGAGCATACAAGAATAATATCATACAGGAACACATCGAACATACAAGAACAATATCATATAAATCGAGCATACAAGAACAAAATAGAGCATACAGGAAAAAAAACGCATAGAAGGAAAAAACGAGCATAGAGGGACATATCAAACATACAAGAACAGTATTATACATGAAATATGAAAACCATGGGTCGGCATATACATGGAAATTTTCACCGAAAATTGTTCGCCGGAAAATTTTGACCAGAAATTGTTGGCCGGAAAACTTTCCCCGGAATTTTTTGGCCGGAAAATTTTGAAACATACACGAATTCATATCTCATACAAGAGTAGATAGTAGAAACACTAAGGGGTAGACAAGTCTTAAACTAATAGCATAAGGGCATAAAAGTCATGAAATAAACTAAATGGCTATTTGGACTCTTTTTTTTCAATGGCTAGAATTTATCTTTTGTTTTTGAAAATGGCTATTTTGACTTTTCTCTCTTGGCTTTATTCATTCTTGTGGGGAAGACATAAAGAAATGAAAGCAGTGCCGCCGCCGTCGCCGCTAACGGAAATCGACGGCGGAGATGTGGAGGCAACAATGGAATGTAGAGGGTTGCAATCGCCGGCCACCATTGTTCCAACTACTTCTCAGAAGCTTATTAATAATTAAGTAGTTAACTCATTAATTAATGAAATATATTTTAATTTGTTCGGAAAAATGCTAAATTATGGCAAATTTATGGGCAAAAAATGACGATAGATTATATTACAAGCTTTTCTTGTATGGAGTATTAAAGAATTTAATTGCAAAAACTTGCATGTGGATGTTTGTCCTTCATTAATCATTTGGACGTGGCGGAGACAGGATCCTATGATAGGAGGAATAAAATATATAAAACAATTAAAAATTACTAGTACTATTTTTTGCTCTTTTTTTTCATCTTTGTCTCTACTTTTTAATGTTTTTAGTGGGGTGAAATTGATGTATTTTTGTAAATTTATATGATCATTGATGCAGTTAAAGGTATTTAAGAAAATTGAGGTGGAGCCCCACCATGTTTATTATTACTGATTAGAGTGTAAATACGAACATTTTCATGCTTCACTTAAAATTAATTTTAACTCTAAATTTAGATTATATAATAAAACAGTGTGTTAAAACATTCATCCAAGAGATATCTTAAATTAGATGGGTCCCATCAAAATATTTACACTTTCCTATATTTTTCCTCAAATTTAACCCTCTTTAAATCTTCTTTTATCTCACAAATTATGTTGGGACCCACAATTATTATAAAATAAGTAGTAAAAAATAGGAGAACTGTTGTATGCAATTTAAAAATAGGAGTTAGAAATAATATATGAAAAGTCTTAAAAGCAAATTTAGCAGCAAATTTTAAGAATTTTGCCGGGAATATTCTAAGTAGGGTTTATTAATATCTTATAAGGTGTGATATTTTAATTAAGAATTTGTTAACCTACAATTAGAGACACATACATACACTTCAAATACTTTATTCATGTTTTACCTAACATATCACATATTCCATTCAAAGTCATGTAGTTACATAATATCATCTCATATCAAAATAGATGAGCATCACATTATAAGAGGATTCCTAGGAATACAAATATCATTCCATAACATTTATATATTAAATTTTTAATCACCTAAGCAATTAAATAAATTCAACATTAAATATAAGTTAATTTACTCACCAAATACTAAATTAAAATAGTTAATTTTTTCTTTTGAATTTATGCATGTATACATGACCCGAACTTCCGACCCCTTAATTGAAGGGAAGCGTTTTACCACTTAAAGTCCACGAAAATTAAGTCCACCTACATAAGTCAACAAAATAAGTTGAGCTTTTATTAATTTAAATCGAGTAAAGGGCCACAACACATTTTTTTCCAATTAAATTCTGAAATTAAGCCCAAACCAAGGTCTTAGCCCAGAATATATTAATCCTTAAAAGCCCATTAGGTAATTACAGGTAATTACACATTAAAGCCAGTATCGAAATAAATAAATGTGAGGCCTACTTCAATTTTTAATTTACGATATATAAGTTTAATTTTTGTAATAGCTAGTTTATATTTTTCTTTTGAAAAAATAGTATACATTAGAATGCTATTAGCGATACTAGTGCTATATAAACTTGGGCAAGTTTAGAAATTCTACATATAGTAGTATAATAATATTCATAACTAAGAAATAGAGGATGAAAAAAGAAAAAGAAAAAGAAAAAGTAAAAAGGAAGTGTGTGCGTGGATAGGGAAAGAATGGTCTACAAATACAAATTTAGAAAATTAATCGCAATCATGTATTCACATGTAGGGTTGGGATTGTTAAAAGATTGGTATAGAATGAAAATCTAGAAAATTAATCGCAATCAAGTAAGAAATATATTAGTATAAATAGATTCAATAGTTTGTTCTTTTTTTTTTTTTTTGAATTCGTGGGAACCCGCAACCGCTATCTTTGGTGCGCACTGGATAAAGCCACATCCTTTTGCTGTAATTCAATAGTTTGATCTAATGATATGAATTATATCATAAGCTTTAAAAACTATTATGAGAACCCGCAACCACTATACATTGGTTGAACTCGCATACTTGTGCAATAGCCTAACGTTGAAGAGCTTTTGAATTGTGCAGAAGTAGGGACAAGATATTTTACCTTTGTTTTCATTCCTGTTTTTATTTGAAATCAGAGATTTTCCTTTATATTTATTCAAAGAGCATTTACGTAATACAAAAAGAAAATCAAAAGAAAAATTGAGACACACTTATCCTCTCTGCTAAAATCAATATATAATATGCATAATTTTGGACATGACTATATTTTTCTTTCAATGACTATTTCCAACTAATTCAATATTGATGACAAAAATTAAATGAGATCAAGAATTGACAGAGAGTGATCGGAGTGGCAGAAGAAAAAGGAAATATGAACCAAAATAATAAAGGTATATGCACTAATTGAACATTTTGTGATGTGAGAACTCGACGAAATAAGATCTTTAAAATTGAAAAAAGTCAAAAATAAAATGGCAGATCAAAGATGGGCCACGTCCCAAAAACGAAGGAAGACATTAATTTATTCATATGCACACGAAATAAATGCAGTAGTTGAAATTAAAATAACAAATTTTGGAGAAGATAGCTACAATACGTCTAAATTAACAAAAATTAAAAAATATATTTTCAAAAATATCAGTATTTGCCCTCGCCCACTTTTCTCTGTACGCGCATATTCAGTTTCAAAATAATACTCTAATACCTGAAAATATGAATATCTGAATTTTCATCTTATATTTAATCGAATTTTTTTGAAGAGTAATTAATTAATCGATTTATATAATTTTTTTAATGTAAAGATTCTATTTTTTCTACACGTCAATAATGACAATGACATTTATCATATGTATGGTCTTAATTAACTAATCAATCAGTCTTATGTAATTTCATTAAATGGTATGTTTGCAAGTTGTCAACGAATCAATGTGTGTATTTTTTTTTTAGGTCGTGAAAACCCGCAGTCGTTATATTCGGTGTGCATGAGATAAATCCTCGTCTCTTGTGCAGTAGTCTACAAACCACACATGACAGGTAAACCCCACTTTCAAGTACAAGTGTGACAAACTCGACCTATAGATGCGTTTCATGAGGTTCGAACTTGAGATCTCTCGGTCTCATACACTCACTTTACCACTAGGTCATTCCTAAAGGATTAATCAATATGTGTATTGTAAGTATGTACTAACTGTTTTTGTGGGCTTAAATTATTTTGATTTTTATTAATTACAACGAGATATATATTATATATTTTATTAAATAAATAACTAAATCATCAAAGGCGGAACTAGGGATGGTAACGGGTGGGGTTTTCGTGGGTACCCGTATTTTCCAAACTCTGATGGGACGGGTTTGGGTCGAAACATGCGAACCCGTCACGGGTTTAGGTCGGGTTTGGGCAATTACCTCCGGGTACCCGCTTCCCAAACACATTTATATATATAAGATAAAAGATATTATTATATGTATAATTTATTATATAATTATAAATATTAGTAGATTTAGAGTTTTATCTGATTTTCTTAACCCGTCAAGTCTTTAATGTTTTTCCTCTACTTTTGTAAATCTACTTCCGAAATATGACGATACAACGACAACATCAATGATTCATACTTCTAGTTATGTTTTAAGATTTTGTAAGTTCGTTGTACTTTGCTTTGAGATTAATTTTAGTGAAATTTTCTGTTGATGTTTATGTTTTAATCATATTTATAATATTTTGTTATTTGATGTTTACTTTTTATTATTTGAGTTTTTAGCGGGTAATAAACGGGTATTATCCAATGGGTTCGGGTCAGGTATGGGTTTTAAAATTATTTTTTAATCGGATTTGGAACGGGTTTGGGTGTTGAAAATTTTCATGGGTTTGAATTTGGAAAATACTTAATGGATAGGTACCCGACCCATTGCCATCCCTAGACAGAACCTCTACACCAATTATAAATATAAGACACATAGTTTTTTTTTTCTCTTTCTTTTTGATAAGTTTGTATTGATTTATAGTTTTATAGATACATATATGTGTAGTATTCTGATAATGCGACCAACATTGATGAAATTTATGCAAACCAATTACTATGAACGTATCTATATTTTGTTGAGATACCTTTTTTTAAAATAAATTTCATTAATTAATTAGAATCGTAGTTAACAATAAGCAAAAGTTAAAAAGACCCTTATCATGCCACACTAAAGTGGAATCTAAACTTCTAGCAAAAGTAGCTAATTCGTGAGCCGTTTTAGACTCTTTTACAGTGGGGTGTCTCTTTAGAGTGTTTCTATGGAATGCGATGGAGATAGAGACAGTGAGCTGCAGTTGGGTTGTCTTTATGGGGTGTGTTTATCTAATTTCTGAATTTGTATTTTTCATTAATTTCAATAAGAAAATTCTAATTTCATTAATTTAAAAATAATACATTACTAGAAATTAAAAAAAAAATTACATTACTAGAATTAAAAAAAACATTACTAGAAATATAAAAGAAACATAACTCTTGGTAGAAAAAAAAAATGACTACGCCCATCCTCAACGTCGCTTGACGTCGGCAACCATCATCATATGCAGCTGGTGGTACTGCTTCGGCGTCATGTGCGACGTATCCATGCTGATGGTCCTTGCATCGGTGGCGTCTTGCTTCGCCCGAGCACGCTCCCTCATTGCCTCGACGAGGTTGTTCTTTGCCTCGATCATGCCGCTTAGCCGGGCATTTATTGAGTCGACCATCGACCCGAACTCCGCCTCCTCGGTCGCCTTCTTTTTCCTCTTTCCTTTGGCCGCCCTCCACGCCGCTTTTGCCGCGTCTCGTCCCTGTGGTCGGGGCGGAGGGGGAGGGGAGCCGTGCTTTCCCTTTCTGTTGCCTCGCTCGATCCGTGGGGCGTTCCAGATGAGGTGTAGGCGTCTTCTTCCGTATTCTTCGTCCGCTTCATGGACAGAACGTCGAGAAATTCTTGGTGGAGGAATTTGGGATAGTCTTGCAAGATTTCTCAGGCACCAAAGTGCTTGAAGCGGTTCCCTTGATGAGCCTCGTATATCTTCTGGGCATTCTCGAGCACCATATCGTCGGAGGCGCCGCTAGGCCTTTTCTTCGTCGCCTTCTCATAGCGATCATCCACTCCTTCACCCATGCGGAGATCCGCCTAAAAAACATTTTAGTGTCTTTGAGTTGAGGTCGTTGGCGAACAAGGCGTTGTACCTCTCCGTCACTTTCCCCTAGTACTTGTCGCCATGTTGATCCCTGTCGAGAATGGAGTTGCACGTCTCCTCTTTCCAGATATGGGCGACGGCGGTGCCTTGTTCAACCCTGTAATAGCACCGCTTCATCGTTGGTTTGGCGCCTTCGGCCGGTGGAGGAGGGATGTTTGAGAGGGTGAGATCGGCCCGTGCCTTGCCCTTTTTGTTTGGCTGCCCTCTTGCGACTCGTCGTGGTCTGTGCCGCCTCGAACGAGGGACTGTCCTCGTCACCCATGACAGTGTGGAAGGACTCTCTGACGGACGAATTGAGGTTGATAGAATCAAGCCCCATGGGCGTATATCCTCCGTATGTCCCATCGTCCGCCATTTTAGGGGGACACCACGACGACGACCATGGATTATTTGGATCCATTCATAAGAGGTGATTGTGTGAATATCTGCGGAAAAATAGAGAGAATTGTGTGAGAAAAATAAAGAGCAATGGTGTAAATATGGTGTGAATATGATGTGAATTAGGTGGTATTTATAGGTTAAAAAAAAGAATAAAAAAATTAAAATCGGCTAAATAGTCGTTTTATACCCGATGGAGGTGAAATAGTCGTTGCCCGTTTTTTTTTTCCGGTCAGGCGCGTGCAATGCACTCGTCGTATTAAAAAAAAAGTCCAGCGTGTGCAATGCACGCGCCGGATCGAGACGGGCTCAAGACATGGAGAGATGCAGCACGCAGTCTCGTTGCCGGCGTGTCTCGAGACGGCCGAAGAGGACGCCCGCTGCGTCTTTTTAGCTTCCCTACGGACGTAGACTCTCCGAGACCACATTAATCTTGTGTTATTGCCATCACCGCTAGCAAAGAATCTGTAAAAGCTTCAACCGGTGAGATTCCCTCCTCAATGCACTTACATATTCTGAATATGCATCAATGTTTTAAGTTCACCAAGCAAAACCGTTACAGCAACTGAAGCAGGCTTGGCCATGGCAAAAATAATGGTTGCAACATCATCCCTTACAATAGCCACCACTCCACCTATGCCATCTTTTTCTTCCATAGCACAATCAACATGAAGACGATAACTTCCGCGCTTTGAGATGATTTTATATGTAGTGTTACATAGACTGATAGACGGAAACTGTTTTAACTCCTGCCTTTGGAAATAGGGATATATACGTTTGATTCAATGCTTCCAGCTCACCATCCCTGTTCAAAACCTGTAAGCACTCTTGAGTAACGTCACTACCCCCAAAGTTTCTGGAAAAAGATCGGCTGAAAACCATCCGGGCCACGCGCTTTTGTTGGATGCATTTGGTAAAAATAGAGCATATTTTACCTCATTCTCTTTAAATGGCTCCTCAAAAACATCCTCAAGATGATTTGGAACCCGATTTTAAAGCAATCGGGTTAAATGCAGCATATCCTTAGAGCATTTGCAACGGTGATATCGAAGGAGGTATCGATACCCCTCGATATCACCCTGCTCGATATAAGGGTGGTATATTTATGCTTGGGGTGAGGGGTGAGGGGCAGTATCGTGGGGGGGGGGGGGTATATCGAACCTTCGATACCATGGTGGCAACGATGAGGGGACACATAGCGTGTCCCCATTGGGTAGAGCAATTTTCTATTTTTTATTTTTTTTCATTTTCAGAATTAAAAAGAAATTAAATACCCCAACGGCTACATCACTCCTTCCACTATAAATCATTCTCCACACCAACATCCAATATTCATCCCAATTTTTTTCTTCTTCAATTTCAATCTCCAAATCTTTTTTTTTCGTGCCAAAAAAATGAGTGAAAACGAGTTCAAGTCGTGGTTTCCGGGACTATTACGGTTCAAATCCGCCGAACCCTCAAACTCCCAATCCACCGAATCCAAACTCCCAATTCCCCCCTTCTTCCGGTTTCACCCAATACTCTCCGGCTGCCGGGTTTGCACCTTTCTCCCAATCACCGGGGTTCTTCCAATTCCCCCCATCGATAGGATTCTCGCATTCATCGGGATTCTTCCAATTCCCCCCATCGATGGGGTTCTCGCAGTCTTCGGGGTTCTCCTAGTTCCCACCGTCTTACGGCTACTCGCAGTCGCCGGGGTTCTCTCAATTCCCCCCGACATCTGATTTCTCCCAATTCTCCACTCCACCTAGTGAATATCGTGCATTCGACACGCCGTCATCGACTACTGCTCGAATCAGACGTATCAATCTCAACGACGATGTTGAGGCGGAGGACAGCGAAGAGGAAGAGAAAGAGGCGTACAAAGATTCCCAACTAGGTGAGTCGGAGTAGTAAGAGGCAACACCACCACCATCGCCACGCCGCAAGGGGAAAGCTCCTGCCATATCAAGCACGACCACTTCTCCGGCCAAGGGGAAGGGCAAGGCGAGCCAAAAGGTCAAACAACTCACCACATCAAGCAGTGGATCGAGGCACGTGCGAGGTGCTAACTACACACCTAAAGATATAGAGTTCCTCGCACGGTGCTACATTGATTTTGGGCTGGACGCGGTGACCAACAACTACCAAAACAATAATATGTTCTGGGACTAAATAGTCGCCCGCTTCAATGAGCACATATATCGTGTCACGCCGCGCGAGAAACAGCCGATGAAGTGCGCGTGGGGACGCACCAAGAAATTGATACAAAAGTTTGCCGGCATCTACATCAGACTGGAAAACGAACTCGGAAGCGGCCGGAACGAGCTGGATCTATACACGCAGGCCGAAGATCATTACTCCGCCGAGTTGCGGCACAACTTCCCCTATAGGGCAGTGTGGGAGCTCTTGAAGAATATCTCGAGTTTTGCCAGCCCGGACGAGGATAAATGAAGCCGATGCAACACGATGCAACTTCGCCCCGAAGGAGTGAAAGCTGTGAAGAAGGTGAGGAAGGGCAAGGCGGCGGCAAAGGAGGCGACGAGAAAAGAGTTGGCATTCGTAGCCGAAAACATAGCAGCGGAGACCCAGTCAGTGAGGGAGAGGTGGGCGTATAACGTCGATATTACAGACACGTCAAATTTTTCTCCCGCTCAAAAGGAGGCGCACCAAAAAGTCGCCGCCAAACTTGCAAAAGAACTTGGATGAGAGTAGTTGTCCTATTTTATTTTTCTTAATTATTGTAATTTTATTTTCTTAATAATTGTATTTTTATTTTATTAATTAGTGTATGTTTTATTTTTTAAATTGAATAAAAATATCATTTCTTTATTTTTAAATTTAATTATTAAGTTTTTTCAATGTTATTTATTTTAAATAAAAATAAAATAACAAAATAAAATCTATTCAATCATTGCCAATGATTATAGATACTGGTATCTATATCAATATCCATAGTGGAATTTTACACTAGTATCTAAATCAATACCACCAATCATTGAAATCACGTCTCTCAGTAATAGACCTAGTATCTATATCAATACCCATCGTAGATTCATTCTATATAGCAGCGATTCACAATTTATTCGTATTTTCATTAATTTACATACACGATAATTCATATATATTTGTATATTATAAATTGCCGAACTGGAGTTGGGGCAAGTTGGTGAGATTGGTTTATTAAATGTTTCTTTCAGATATACGACTAATAAAAAAGTAAAATTCAAGAAAAAGTTTTTATTATTTTAAAGTTTTCTCTAGAGTAAATCAAGTGCATCTCCTTTTTATTTGAAATCGGTTTATTCTCGAGGTTGTTTCCTAATCTATGGCAGAGGTGGTGGTGCAATTTGTGTCTCCCAAAGAATTACTAGTATATAAGTAAAAATAAATTCTAACTTAATAGTATTTTCATTCCCAAACAGTTCCGTATTCCAACTTCAAAGCACTCACGGACGTTTAGTAAGTGAATAAGCTGAATAGATAAAAATAATATAAGTCAATTAAATATTTACTTTTAATGATTTAATTTTAAAATATTTCATAGCACATGAATACATGATAAGTATTCATATTGGAACTACACATATGTGATTGAAAAAAAAATTATGAGATAAAAATAATCAGTCTTATCCTATTTAGTAACAATAAAATAGAATTATCACTTTCCAAAAATAGAACACACAATTTATATTGCAATAATTGAAAATTCATGCTTTTGAATTTTGCAATTAAAAAGTCTTAATAAATTCGCAAAAGGTTTTGTCAAAAAAAATAAATAAATAAATAAATACATTCGCAAAAGGAAATGTTAAAATTATGAGTTGGTCTTCTGTGCATGCATCTAGGGGTAAAAGTATGGAAAACGGATTTTCAAATAACCCGTACCCTACCCGTACTCGATCGGGTATTAGGTATTCAATATTCATAATTTGCGGGTATTGGATGGTTATGGGTATAAATTTTTCGAAAAAAAAAATCCTAATGGGTATCCCGTTAGGATATTGGGTACCCGATCAACACCCGGTCAAAGAAAAAAATATTTATATACTAATTTTTATACTATAAATTATAGATATATAATAAAATATTTTTCATTTTTTACCTAAAGTCAAGTGTTAACTCTTTCTTTCTCTTCACTCTTCACTCTTCTTCACTTTTATCCAATCTTTTTAACCTAGTTACTGTCTCTTGTTTTGGACTTTGCTTTGATGTTTAATTATATATGAATACTTTGTTTGTTTGTTGAACTTAAATGTTTAAACTACATTTAGTATTGTTGTTGCATTGTTGGTCATTAATTTGTGTCACTAAAATTTATCAAAAACTTGAGCAGGTGGAAAAACACAAAATTATAAGGTTATTTTTATCTCTTTTTTTAAGGAAGAAAAAAAATTGGGTACACCAGGTACCCTATCTATACCCGACTCGGGTATATCTGGCCGGGTATTGGATACCCATTTAGCTAAAATGGAAAGGGTATGGGTATGCATTTTTGGCTTAATTAGGTATGAGTGCTTGGAAATGCGGGTATGAGTATCCACGGGTACCCGTTTATTCACCCATACATGCATCAGTATGGTGCTGCACCCGACCCGCTCGGCCGATGACCTGACCCTACCCATTCAACATTGATCGTTGACTTTTTTTTATGTACTTTAGCTCGCTTTAAGGCCTTCGGCTCTCTTACTCGACTAAAAAAAATTGGAAAATAAAAAAAATATGAGAGTGCGGAGGCGCAATGCGTGTGCCCCACTCGGCACGCACGGGTCTGGTCAGGGTGGCGGGTTAGATCGGGTGCAGATCTGCACAATGCAAAACTTGACTAAAATTATTGAGTTTAGATGCCGTGAAGCCTATTTATATACATCGATGTTTAGCATTACATTTTTAATTGTCCAGCCCCAATGTAATTGTCCAAGGTTTAACATTTTTAATTTAAAAAATTAATTGCACAAACTGAAAGGAAAAGGAAGCCAGTAGTATTTGTTTATAATAAAAGTGGGAGAATTAAAAAGGGGAATAAAGTAAAATGTTGGAGAAAGCATCCACCATTCATTGAGATCTAAGAATTATCTCCCCCAATATTTCTCTTCCACAATTGGACAATAATTAAGTGGACCAATTTGACAGCTCAATATTTCTGTATCTTCCTTTATTTACACAACATACACGTATTATTGTAATAATATTAATAACAAATAATAATATTTCGGATGCTATACGGTCGGTACTCAGTAGTATCAATGTATTTTATAAGTACGTAAAATGAATAAAATATTAGGTAAACTATGTTGCATTTTTGTATTATTTTAGTTCCAATGATCAACACTAAGTTGGATGCTAATTATTGAGAGGTGTTATATCAAGATTCTAAATTATAATTTTGTAAAAAAACAAATATAAATCGATACTGAAATTGATTATAATAACCCGACTTCTAAATTGACGGCTGGCTCCACAAACCATCACAAGTCTTTTCTAGCGTACTTTATTTTCACTCGCACACTTCTTAAAAAAAACTTTCGAGAAGGTCACCTATCCTAGAATTGTTACAAGTCAAACACGTTTTACTTTTGAGTTTTACACGATAGCCACCGGAAAAGAAGATGCATCTTGATGGTATAAAAAACTCCTATCAAATTTTTAAGCTCTCCTAGAATATGTCATCTCATTCCAACATATTCTTAGAATCTCTCTCATTTGAGTGTGTCCTGATTCATCCCTGACCTCCTCCGCTTTGAAATATTATAGTAGCCGTTCTTTATCTGTGCATCTACACTGATGGTCACTCCGTACTTCGGCCCCAGATGTCATATTGATAGTGTAAAATACTCCCTTTGTCCCGGTATTGATGACCTGCTTTCCTTTTCTGAGTGTTCCGGCATTGATGGTCTGTTTTCTTTTTAGACTAAATTAGAATCTAATTAAATTTCTTAATCATCCAACATCATTATCTACCTTCTAGACTATTTACTTTCTTTCTTCCTACAACTTATCTAAAACCATTTTATTGGACCTATAAAGTACTTTATGAACCTATAAACCACTTTATTAACAAGAATTAAATATTCTATAAAATTACACTAAATATGTGGGGCGCCACCTTTTTATCCTTAATTTTCTTTTTATTAGTCTCCGTGCCGAACCAAACTAGGTCATTAATCTTGGGATGGATGGAATATGATATAAATATTAGTACAAAAAATATGCTTAGACTATCTGCATCTTAGTGGTCTCCAAGGGTGTCTCCAGCACTAGAGACCCCTTAGAGACCCCTACCCCTGCAACCCAACGGTGTCCAAGGGGTCTACAACACCATATTAAATAATTCCTCATTTTCATTTATTAAATTAATTCATGTATTTGTAAATAAATTAAAATACACTAATTAATAAATAATACGAATTTTTCATTAATATTTGAAAATTGAAAAATTACATGCCGCACACTATAAAAAAAATTACTTAATTAAAAAAAATTACATAATAACTAATAATTACGAAAAAAAGCTACGCCCGTCCCCGACGTTGCTTCACCTCCTCCACCATCATCAGGTGAACCTGGAGCTGCTCCGGCGTCATAAATCTCGTATCCCTGGAGATAACTTTCAAGTCGGTGGCATATTATTTTTGTCGAGTAGCTTCCATCCTCGCCCGAGCATTTTCCAGCTTCGCTTGAGCTGATTCCCGCAACGCCAACACGATCTCATGCTTGGCCTCGGCGAACTGGGTAAGTCGGGAGGTATATCGATCCATGACGAATTCGAACTGGGTGGACTCCTCTGCCGGCTTCTTTCCTTTGGACCTTGCCCTGGCCCTTGCCCATCTCGACCCTCCGGTCGGGGAGACGCGCTTTCTCCTTCGGTGGACTGGACTTCCTCCGTTGACCGCTGCGACGCGGAAGATGTGTAGTTGCCCTCCGCCGTAGTCTTCGTCCTCTTCATGGAGGGTACGTCGGAGAAATTGGCGAGGACGAACTTGGGATAGTCTTTGAGAATCTCCCAAGCTGTGAAAAAGTGGAAAGAAGGGTGCCCGTTGATGTCTTGTAGATGGATTAGGTTTCGGCGAGCACCATCCCGTCATCGGCGCCGCTTTGCCGGCGAGCGGTCGCTTTCTAGTAAGCGACCATCCAAGCTTTAACCGCTGTCTGGATGCGGCCGAAGTAGCTCTTCACCTGCTTCTTGTTGAGGCACAAGTCGAACCTCTTGTTGAAACGCTCTTGGACCTTGCCCCAGTATCTTTCGCCGGACTGGTCGCATCCGACGACGGAGTTGCAGGTCTCCTCCACCCAAATCTGTGTCCTGTAGGTGGCTTGTTCGTCTGTGTAGTTGTGCCGCTTGGAGCCCTTGACGGCTTCCTCTTCATCTTCCTCGGCAGCGGCGGCGGAGGTGGCGATGGCTTTGCCCTTGCCCCTGTTCTTTCTTCCTTTGGCAGCGGGCTGGGACGACGGCGCCAAAATGAGGCGATCCTCGGTGTTTGTCGTCGGGCTGTCGGTGTCGGGGAAGAAGGTCGAGTAGGATTCGACGGAGGCCGGAGTGTTGATTTGATCAAGCCCCGCCCCCGTGAAACCATACATGTCGTCGGACATGTCGGGAAACCACGCCGACAAAAATGGGTTGTTGGGATCCATAGATTTTTTTTGGATGAATGTGTTGGAGAAATGAAAGAGATGAATGAGATAAAAAGGTGTTGGAGGTGGAAGGGATGAAAAAAATGGAAAAAGAAATGATGTATTTATATGTGTAAATAATGAATAAAGAAAATAAATAAAAATAAAAATAAAATGTAGCCGTTTTTTCGCCCGTTGCCAGATTTATAATTCATATTGTTGGTGCGTACAATGCACGCGCCCGATTTTGTTTTTTTTGCTCCGCGCGTGCGTTACACGCGCCGCTCGAGCCGATCTCGAGCCGCGGAGCCCTCCAGCGCAGCTGTCTCGAACCGAGGGGGTCTCGAGCACCCCTTGAGACGCTTCCTTCGAGGCGCGATACAGTTAGCCTTATTCCTTCTAATGTAGAATTTTTGATTTAAAATACAGTTAGCCTTATTCCTTCTAATAGTCTAGTTTTCGATTCTAAAAATAAATATAAGTGCGTAGCTAAAATAAAGAATCTCGCGTTTATATTTCTGAAAAAGTGAAGATGGGAATCGGAGATTAAAATTAAAGCACTGAACCAAAAGTGGCGAGCGGAATGGTCCTAGCCCACATTGATTCATTTTCATGGGACCATACTTTCTCTTTCATCGCAACACTTTGTCTCTCCACTCCAACAGAAAAATTTTTAAAGGCAAAATTTGTTGAGAAATATAGGAAAATAACAATTAATACTAGTATATGATTTGAAATTATAAACTATCAATATTTTTGAGAAGATTATGAACTATCAATTCAAAGCTCAAAATTCCATATAAATTTTTATATTAAAATAGCTTCATTAAAAATTCAATACATCAGGTATATAAGAATAATTTGTTTTAAAGGAGTTATATAAACATTAAAAGAATAGTGAAAACATATACGAGCCTTCCCCTTCCCTTAATTCGAATTGCGCGAGGCTATAGTTTCTTGAAAAAAATTAAATTTTGTTAAATAAATAATTTTTTCATAAGCATCAAACTGGTAAAATTATTATTAGATCATTAATTAAACAGGTAATATATATTAAAAAAGATTATAAAAATAAATGAACGTACCTCTCTCTCAAAAAATGCACTAAAATATGCCTTTAAGAATCTTGTAGTACACATAAAACATTAAGGAACTTTAACGGCGGCTGCTCGGGTTCCACAAAACTCTCCCAACAAAGGAATACACTGGTAAGACCAAATCTGTAAAAATCCAAACAGGTCTGTAAAAATGGTAAGTTCCAATCTATGCCTGATTTTTTTTTTTTTTTTTGTGGCGGTGTCGTTGATGTAGCAGGTGAGTGACTGATACGTGTAATCACCTCAAGGAAAAGCTTCCCAACGTTCTGGATCATCAACTAATGCCCATGCCCATTCCTCGATCTCCGTGTCACAGTCCTGACAAAGGAGAAAAAGGTATTAAATAAAGAGATTGGCTACCTTCAAATAGTCTTCGAGGTTGTCTCCCAACTTTAAGTCGTTGAAAATATCACGCATAACTTTGACTGTAGTTCTGCGGCCTCTGAATAATCTATGGAAAAGACTGTCACGCCGGAGGGGATGTCTCTCATTTGGGTCAAAATCTGACCTTCCAAAAGTTAATCTAGTAATGCACGCATAGTCCCGTGCAGTGAAGCGGAGGGTTAGTCTGGAAATTTGGAACACCACGTCTCATCCGGAGGGATCTTATCACCCTTCAACTTACGGGCCAATAGGTGATGTAGGGCACTGTTTGTACTTCCAAGTCTCTTATGTTTGATGAAACGGCCAATACATATAGCCGTAAATTAATTATGCACTTGTTGATACCGTCTTAGATTGACCGTACAGGGACAAATAATCTTCGTTATTTCTTTGCATACCGCCTCATGACAATATAGATTCAATAGTTTGTTAATATTACGCAATGTCGGTCTCATCCATTCACAACCGGACTGCAATATAAACACACAAACCATAAGGAAGGAAGTTCGAGCGCTCAAATCATCAGAATCACAAAACACAAACATATACAACAGTCTCGGATTAGCCCACGACAGGGCAACCCATGACGGGTGCAACCGTGGGTACATAAACACCCACTGTGGGCAGCCCCATTTCTCACATTCAAAGTCCAAATTTTACCGACAAATCTTAGAAATAATACTACCTATACTCATACAATCATGTACATTGTTCTTATATTCAATAAATCGGACATAAACACACACTTAGAAGCATATATTTTTTCAAACCCAAAATTCAATTTCGTGTGGAATTTAGGAACTAACCAGCGGTTTATTGTTGACTAGTTGTACTTCCTCCTCGCCAGAATTAGATGTCGACGCCGTCGACTGCCCATCGTGGTCGGATTGGCTGCTCATTGCCGGCGTGTGTGTGCGCGCCATCGAGGGTGAGAGTTTAGAGTGTGTCGAAGGTTGAGAGAGAGAGAGAGAGAGAGAGAGAGAGAGAAAAAAAATAATGTGTGGAGTGGGGTAGTGGGGGACCGATAGATACGGTAGTTTTATTTTATTTTTTGTCTTTTTCTTATTTGTTTTATTCAAAGCAAGGGTAGTTTAGTCTTTTAAGTGATTTTGGTATAAAAAATTTATACTCTTATAAAAGAGTGTAAAAAAATTCTACCTTTTATAAAAAGGTATTTAAAAAGAGTTGACCCAAAATTAATTGGGACGATATGATTCAAAGTTAGCACAATTAGCAGTAATATGTTGCAATCTTATGAGTAAATTAGAAAAAATTCTCAAAATCCTAACGAAATGATCAGACGTAGACAACAATACTTGACATCATATACGATGAATCTTTATCACTCCAAAATAATATATTAAGCTATCAAATTATTTTTATTGTTCATGCTTATATAATGTAACATAATATGAGAAAGGTAAAAGTATCCCTTAAATAGGGTACAATAAAGTTGAAGAAACATCTTTATTGATGTATTTTATTTTAATTTTGCTATTTTTATAAGATTTTGTTGAAATAATATTACTGCCATATATACAATATTTTATTATTTTTACAGTTAAATATTTATAAATTACAGTATAATGTGGTTCATGTCGATTTTGGACGAATTGCACATTAGTTTCAAAGTTAAAAAAATTAATTATAGCATATTTTGGAAAAAAAATTAAAAAATAATAATTTTGAATATTTATGCTTTTTTTCTTCATTTCACATATTTTAAAATGAAAATTTCATATATGTCCTTTACATATTATAGTGATAAAATGTGAAAATTCACGTGTCCGATGCAATAAATATCAGATTCAATAATTCAAGATCATCTTGCATTTAACTTCGAAGCAATTTTTGACGACAGAAAGAATAAGAAATGAGTATTTTAAACAAAAAAACAAGCGAAATTATTAAAGAAGGCAAAACTCCTTTACAAACATAGGCAGACCAATTCATTTATTTTCGAAATATAGTGGGCATGCTATATTGCTTATGTCTAGAATTTAATACAAATCCATTTTTTCTCAAATCGAAATTGATGTATTATTGGACGATTTCAAACAAATTAGGCATGCGTCCAAGCAATTTGTAATCAAAATTACGTCGTTATAGGTACCAGATGATGATGCATGTGCAACAGTTTTGATTTGGCGAAAAATTAGGTCTGTGTTAGGCATAGTTTTTATATTTTCATTAAACTTTTATAATTTATATAAGAGTAATGATATTCGGACACGCCAACTACACGCGCTAAAAATGGTAATATAGGTTTTGAAAATAGAAATATACCTTACTTGGGAAGCATAAACCCTAAACCGGAAATATGATTATTTCCAAATATCATTACTCTTTGACAAAAACTTGGGTGCAATATTTGCACCGTACAACACCCGCCTACCCGCCCCGATCCAACCCGTTTGCCCCGGATCAACCCCCCTTTGACCAGTTTTTTTTTTCAGTTTTTTTTTCCAAATTTTTTTTTTTTATTGTTTCCCGCTTCATCTATGATCAAGATTCAAGCGACGGGAGCCGAAGGCTTCGGAGCGAGCCGAAAAAGTCTAAATTGTTGCCAGCCGATTATCCTTATTTTAGTAATTGGCGCGAAGGCGGAGCCGTAAAATCGGACCGAAGGCTCTGCCGGGGAAAAAATTCTGGAAAAAAAAAAAAAAAAAAAAAAAAAAAAAACTGGGCACGTGAGACCCACGCGCGGATCGCGATAGGCACGTGGACGGGTCGGCCGGGTCGGGTTCTGTGCAGCTTGGGTGCAAGAGTCTGCACCCAAGTCCTACTCTTACTCTTTATATAAACCGAAACTAAGTATAGTTTATGTATGCAAAACCATTTTTATTGAAATTTGGGTACGTGTGAATTTCGGGTAAATCTCGTTTTTGAGTAAGAAAGGATTGCACTACACGTTATTTATCAAATACGTACATCCCGAATTTTAAGATGAAAAATTACTTATTATCTCTATTGATTTTAGTTTTTGCTTATTCTTTTATTAATAACATTACTACGTAAATCAGTCGTAAAAGGATGTATACAAAAATACAAAAAAGAAAAAATCCAATAACAAACAAACAAAAATTGAGAATGAAAGCAACAAAAATAAAATAAAATTGGAGGGCTCGATAAAACAAAATTTAATAATTTGGGATCGAGTAATTCATTTCACCTACAATATTTCCCCCCTAAACTGCGATAATCAATCAACTTAAGGTAAATATAATAATATTAGTACATCGAACCCCGAATATACATGCAATATATAATTTTTTTTTTCTTTTTTCTCTTTTTTCGTAATTCATATAGTGGAGAGCATAGACTGTGTATTGTGCAACGGTTCCACGGCCAATCACACGGCGGTGGCCACTCTCTCGCCGGTGGCGGAGAGATGGTTCACGGCGGAGACGGCGGTTGCAACTTCCCTCTTGGACGCCAACGAACACTTCTCTTTCCTCTCGTCTTGTGTCATTTGTTGCTCTCTACAATCTTCACTGCAAAAGGCACTATCACCTCTGCACCAGAAAAAATATATAAATATTACTTGTATTTAGTTTGCAAACTTATTTTTTTCTAAATATTATGATATCATGAATAATTGTCTAAGAAATTTTCCAATTATTTATTTATTTATTTTCCTAAAAATAATGCGCATTATATGTCACATTCAGACGGTAATAGATTTTGTATATAAACATAGAGATCTCGGATTTAAACTCTACCTTTCTCCCTTTTCCATGACAAAAAAAAATATCTTTCAATTATTATTTTTATTTAGATGGTAGAAATTGAACTAGAAACATTTCTATTGAGATACAAAATTTATTACTACTACTTATGACTATATTTTTCATGTATTAAATATGAAATTAAATCAACATCTTTCACTTATGTATTGATCGTCTCACACAAATTTTTATCCCATTTCTCTAATTATGAGTAAGCCAAATTTTAATGTTTTATAGAATTAATTCATCAATAAGACTAAAATAGAAAAGTTCCCTAATTATTCCCTCTGACAAGTTGATTTAATTTCCCAAACAATCGACAGCACACGAGGAAAATATAATTTAATAAGAAAAGACCTAAATCTTTTTTTTCTTTTTAGGGAAACCTAAATAATTGGGTTGTCTGGAACTCTAAATAATTAATTTGAATTTCCAAACACAACATATATATTAGAATTCATAATTTCTCGAAAGTGTATTTTTGCAGCACCAAAATTTTATAATTTAAGTACCAAAAAAATTTAATATAATCAAATCAATAAAATAAAAAATGAATTCATTTAAGTGTCGAATCAAACAAGAAGCAGCAAGCTGGGTGAAATGGCGATAGAGAAAAACACACAGATCACGCAGTGAAACATGCTTGCAATACCTATACATGTAGATGTCGTGGCCGGGGATAAGGCGGCGCGTGCAGAGGGAGCAGACCCTCAAGAAGTGAGCGGTTTCGCCGAAATCCGCCGAGTTGCGGCGGTGGTGATCTCTGGGGGAGACGGCGGCGAATCCGCCGTTAAACGGGTTCTGATAAGGACCTAACGGCGGGCAGGTGCCGCCGTTGATGAGTTCTAGCGTGAATTCCGTCATGCTCGTATTCCTCTTCATCGGCGGCCGTGCCCTCTTTCCTAACGACATCTCTCTCTCTCACGCGCAGACGACACACACTACTCACAGTGGCTCTCTCTCTCTAGATTTTCGAGTGAGTGCATATCTAGATATTTCCCATATGGCCGGGAGGATGGCCGGAGATGGAATTCTAGAGAGAGAGAGAGGAGAGAGAGAGGGTGGTGGGCTTGTGGAAGGGAAATGAAGAGGGAGAGGTGGGAATATAATTATATAAACTGGGAGACTAAGCGTAGCGGGAAATCTGAGCCGTCTAAAAAATATTACTAATTTTATTGTTTAATTAGGATTTTGGTGCACTAAGATTAATAAATAAAAAAAGGTGTTTATCATTTTGAGAAAGTGGAAAAGTTGCATTATTGTTTGGGAAGCCGACGTCAACATTTATTTCTGGAAAGAATCTTTATAATAATACTATTTTTATTTTTATTTTTTATTGTGACGCAATTGGATCTACCTTGAATCTGAAATGGACGTTATTAACTGTACAGTAACTATTTTGGAATGTATGTATCTTATTAATTGTATTTTGTTGTAATTAGCAGAGTTAGAGGCTTTTTTAGGACACTTAAATAGGGGGTAGTGCACATTCAGGATACCTCGTTGCAGGCCTTCGATTTGAGGACAGTAAATAATTAGTAACCCCTGCGTAGGACATTTTTGGTCCGAACGGGCCCGATTGCCACATGTCTGCCACCTCAGCCTCTAGTCATCCTCCACTAACCCCTCTCTCTCAGACTAAGGGCAAAAACCCCTCCCAGCAAGTGATCCCTCCGCTTAAAACCGCGCCGCAGCTGAAGCTGTCGCCGGAGACGACCTTCGTGTACATGGAGGCGGCGGCGGTTTGATCGTAGAAACGGAAGCTCTATTTCGAGGAGAGACTTGTGTTGGACACTTTGACGATATCCCAGCAGTCGACAACATCGGTGACGTTTTTGGAGAAATACGAACCTCGAATGGCGCTGACGTGATCTTTGTCGAAGGGTATGTGAGAGTAGGCGTTTAGCTTGAATGCATCGGGGATGAGATCGGTGATTTTGGCGGTTCCGACGGTGAGAATTTGCAGATGCTGGACGGAGAGGATGATTCCCCGACGGTGCTGTTGAACACCTTTGACGCATTGGAATCGGAGGTTTTTGCCCATAGTGATAGAGAGAGAGGGGTTAGTGGAGGATGACTGGAGGCTGAAGTGGCAGACATGTAGCAATCGGGCCCGTTCGGGCCAAAAAATGTCCTACAGCGGGGTTACTAATTGTTTACTATCCTCAAATCGAAGCCCGCAACGAGGTGTCTTGAATGTGCAATACCCCCTATTTAAGTGTCCTAAAAAAGCCTCCAACTCTAATTAGCATGAGTTAATGGTAAATTAATACTCAATTTTGACCTATCAAAAAAAACAAAATACTGTATTTTACAATTAATTTATACTCGACTTCCAATTGTTACAAATAAGTAATCAATTTTTGCATTTAACCTATCTTCTTCTTTTTTTTTGTCCCAAAAAGTTGATTAGATATGTTCATTAACGATGTGGATTATAATTTCGTACTATAACTACGAGATCATCATAATCTTTCGAAACAACATTTTTTGATCTAAATATTAAAATTTTTAGAATTAAAGAACCCTCATTCCCCCAATAATGTTTTGCAAATCCCAAGACATAAAAATAAGTAACATGTCTTCGAGTAAAAACTACACCGAACATATCGATATAAGTGGCAATACAAAACAAATCAAACAATATTTAAATTATACCTATACATTCTAACTTGAACTAAATAGGGTATCTATCATCTATGTATAATATATATGAAATAATTTATCACATATGTTAATATGAGGTACTCTGTGCGTAGTGAAACTAGTGGCTGCCGGATTCCTACGACATAAAAAAATACGAGGGTATCTATTGATGTACGTATGTATATATATGGTATATGAAATACTAGAGCATGAAATATGATATATATACTTCCATATATTTCCTACAACAACAAATTTTGCTATTTTATCCATCACCTTATGTGAGAATAAACTATTAAACCTGTTGGGGTTTTCCGTTACAATCCCATAGGTCGCCGGCTCGGTGATACTCGATAGCTACACTCCCCGTCGAACTCACAAAGAGGGCACCACGATCTTGAAATGACGATGTTCAAATATAAATAACAGTGTACCTCCTTCAATATTACTTATTTTCTGCATCCATCATTGATCAGAGCTGCATATAGTTGTTTTCAACCATCCACTTGAAACTCCAGTACTTGTGTTCACACTTGTACGACCAATAAGCCCATCCGAATGTAGCCTTGCCATATACTTCTAGCTGAGCCTTTGCGAATCTCCGATAATCTTGCTTTGAAGTATCATTTATATATAAGTCAGCAGTCCATTCTCCTGCAATGCCATTATCACAGTTAGCTCATTGACCCATTGGAAAACTGATGAAAAAACGCAAAGGATGGCGCTAAGCCTTTGTCGTTGTAAGATTGTCTATAACCTTGAGAGAGTTTTTTTTTTTTTTTTTGCCACGAGAAAAGATAAAATACGTGTATAGAGTTTTTAGCTCGAGGCAGATGAAACTATAGTGACAAATATAAGAAGATAACTAGCAAACTAATGACTATGGAGAGCAGGAGAGATTAGCAACGAAATTTAAGAGTGAGGCAGTAAAAGTTTTATCATACCAACAAAAGTTAGAGGACCTCCATCTCGAGTCAGTTCTTTCAACTGCTTCGACCTTTTCTTGTAGATGTAATCGACATTCTGCTTGCCATTCATGCTCTGGAAGTAGTCTGAATAGCGATTGTAGTAATGCACGTCTATGACTGAGTTGCTAAGAGTTGTAGCGAAGGGAAGGAGCTCGGTACTGTTGGCTTCTCCCAATCTGTTTGAGAGGATCACGTAGGCACTAGCTGTGTATGTTCTCACCGCGTCGTAACCTGCTTGATAGTACTTTATTAAGCTCTGCAAATGGACACCTGGAGCTAACGGCTCGTTCATTAGCTCAATTGCTGCAAGACTAGAGTGATCACAATACCTGGAAAAAAAGAAAGTTGTGCATAAGTTAACAATTAAATGTTTCAGGTTGTGAAGTTTGTCTTGATTCATTGATTTGCAGCAATGCTAGTAATGTGAATTGTGACGTGATGCACTACAGATTCGACGTTTCTTATAGTACGATATCTGGCATTACTTTATGCAGAAGAAGTTGGTGCAGTTGTGGATAATAAGAAGAGAAGTTTGGAACCTTTGTGCTAAGAATTCAATGACTGAAACAGTTTCCAGAATTCGAGAATCATCCCACTCAATAAATCCATCTCGTGTTCCACTGTGGTGATTGCCATTCTGTGATCCTGGAACCGCGTGGAGATCCAATATGACCTTTATATTGTTGTTACTGCAAAAGAAACGATGAACATATTTTACTACTTAATGAGATTTTTATTTTTTTATTTTTTTTGGGGGGGTGGGGAGTATAACCAAATTTATTCCGTTACAAAGATGCTTACCGAGCCCATGTGAAAGCGTTATCTAAAGCTTGCAAAGAACCCCCAACAAATGGTTTAGGTGGAACGGGGTCGTATTTGATCCACCAGCCAACTGGAATTCTAACAGCATTGAGGCCATGCTGTGACATGAATCGGAAATCATCTTCGACAATATAGGTGCTCCAATGATTCTGCGATTATTTGACAATTTAAGAAGGTGTACTCATTTCACATCAGGTAAATGTGGAGGCAAAGAATGATTTGCTTGTTGAAAGCAGTGATGAGAAAATACAACAGACTCAAATGGTTTACCATCATTATTTTAGGGGCTTCGTCTGGACCATAACCATTGGTTAATTGGTATTCCCCCTGTAATGTCTTGATTATATGCATTTCAAAAACAGATGGATCTTCAACCTCCCATTCATCAGGATTTCCTGAGTAATTGGCCATCACAGAGTTCTCCGATACTGCCTTTACACGACAAATGAATGCATATGAGAAAAGAAAAGAAAAAAACAACTTAAGAAAAGAAAAGAAGCATGTTCTGAAATGCATTGATCCTCCATAATTTGAGCATTAGTGATAGTTCATATTATTTAATCAAAGCTATTGAGATTGTTTTTTCTGTACACCTTAACTATTAAAAGTTGGTAATTTCAAAATATTACTATACTAGAGATACTCTACCTGAAGATAAAGATTATTTGATGCAATAATGCGAACTCTTCTCGGATTATTGACATTATGTACAATTATGAAGGTTTCATTTAGTCCTGGTTCAGCTGCACTGGCAAATACTTTAGTCCCTTCGCCTTCAGCAGTAACTCCAATGAATTTTTTGTTGGAAACTCGAAAATTGAAGGTGGTCTCACTGATTCTCCACAACTGCATATTTAAATGAATAAATAGTAATTTGGGAGCAACCTGGAGAAGAAAAGAAAAATAGGAAACAAGAAAACTGACCCTGAAAGTTTCCCAACTTCGAGGAGTACGACGGTTGGCTACAAGTACTGAACCACCGCCATTTTCTGCGCATAAATACTTGTTGAGCTTGACAGACTTCAAATGCACTTGAGTTCCATCCTAATAAAATTTAAAACATGAGCTCTAAAATTACACGGTCTTCAACTTCTAGGACGATTTATGCCGTGTTTTATGAATCAAGTTAACCATCAGGTAAGGTGGGGTGGGGTGGGGTGGGGTGGGGGGGGAGGGGAACAGAAGATGGAAACGTAGGGGACATATTTGTTTTTAAAGTGCAAACAGACCTTTTCATTTGACATTATACGAAGGAATTTAATCCAATTCTGTTTCATAGCTACTTTGAGTCACCAAGGCCAAAAAAGGCAGGTATCGAGCTCAATAAAGCAGATACAAACTACAAATGAAATTACACTATAAGCTAAGACTGTCTTCGTCTAAAGTTGATAGTTTTTCAAGACTGTAAAAAAAATCACAACTGTTTTGCAATTTAGAAAATATAAATAAACTGGTTGCCAACTATTCCTACACAAAACAAGGAATTGGAATTATACAAAGTGAGCATGTTTGTATATCCATCAATGCTTCAACATTTGCTCGACAAAGTAAATCATATTTTCTTGCCACTTTATATACCTTGATAAATAATAGAATAGATAGCTTCTCAAAATCCTCATTCCTACATAGTAGATATTAGCTGGTATTATCAACAGATGAATGCATCGAATTACATACATTTAGGATTTTACTGATTTTTCAAAAATCATAGAAGGAGGAAGCTGCCATTTGCCTATCATTAGACTAATTAAACCAAATTCACACTTCTGCAATTGTAAAAATGCACCAAATTTATTTATATCCGAGCACTTATACAAAACAAAACCATATTTGCCCAAATTGATTCAAAATCCTCATTCATACTAGCCAGTTTTATCAACAGACGAATACATTGAATTACATAGCTTTAGGATTTAACTGACTTTTCAAAAAACGTAGTACTGTGAAGCTGCAATTTGCCTATCATATGACAATAAAAAAAAGTTCACACTTCTCTAATTGTTAATATGCACCAAATTCTATTTATATCCAACTCTTAAGCCCTAATACACAAAAATATCATATTTTCCCAAATTGATCACTCTTAGATCCATTTCCTCATGTGGAATTTAGTATCCAAATACAGTTTCCTCTAATTAAACCAACTAAGTTCAATCCGCACAAAATTTATACAGCACTCGTGTTTCTCAAATCATCATTGAAAATCCAGCCCCCATTAAATGCAACCTTCAATTTTTGGATAGATGGAGCCTGAAGCAACAGCATAAATCATAGTAAAAAAAGGAAATAAACAAATATTTGCAGTTACCTATGAGCTTATAAACAAACCACGAGTTAATTTCCCAATATGATAAACAAATAAATCAAATCAAAATAGGCATTAAATTAAAAACCACACACACAAATCACACACCAGCAGATCTTTATTGGCAATGCCGTCAAACAGCGACGGCGTCATCCAGCCTTCCGTCACCAGCCATCCGCCCAGATTCGCCGCTTTAAACGACAAAAGTTGGCCGTCGCATTGCACCAGCAGCCATGCTTGCAAGCTCAAAATTGCGGCAATTAGCTGCTGATTTTTCATCTCGGAATTTCTCAGCAGCCTCCGTAAATGAATGATTTCTACAAATTGATTGGATCGAGGATTGGCATTCCAGCATATCAATTTTTGTAGTTTAATTTCGTAATTCTGTTTAAAAAGGGAAAATGAGACTTGAAAAAGGTGAGGAAAGAGAAGCGAAGAGAGAGAGGAAGTGGAGGGAAAAGAAAAGGACAAATTAAAAATAAAAGAGAGCCGTTGGAGTTCCCGACAAATTAATCCTAGCCGTCCATTTCGCTAATGATGTAGATCACCGACTCTTCTGTCAATTCAAATAATTTCACAATTAAATTTACTCATTTGACTACCAGTAGTGGTATGTAGTAACAGTGTCTCTAAGGGGTATTTTTAAGAGTTTTTTGGAGATAGAGACAGTGAGCAGCGGTGGAGCTGTAGGGCTATCTATTTCTAATTTCTGATATTGTATTTTACATTAATTTTAATAAGAAATTTCTAAGACTGTCTGCAGTGGTAGTGTCTTTAAGGAATGTCTCTAAGGAATTTTTGGAGATAGAGACAGTGAGTTGCAGTGGGGCTGTCTCTAAGGATGTCTCTAAGAAATTTCTGAATTTGTATTTTGCATTAATTTTAATAAGAAATTTCTAATTTCATTAATTTAAACAAATAACTAGTACAATACATTAATTGAAATAAAATAAATAAAAACATTACATTAATTGAAATTTAAAAGATAAAAAAACATCCTACTCGTCAACCGGCCCAACTCGGCTCCAAAGATGCTCGATCAAATCATTTGTGAGCCCATGGTGCTTCCTTACATCTCTCAATGCGGCGTCCCGTTTGAGAAAATTCTTCCAGGAGAATGGAGCGGGGACTCGAGTTACATTACTACCCGGCGTTGTTTCTTTGTCCTCTCTCCAGTTCTCAACATTCTCCCTCTCGTCTTCAATGATCATGTTGTGCAAAATAATGCACGTAACACATGATGTTGCGTAGGTGTTGTGTGTATCAATTCTGCACCGGGTTCCGGATAATTCTCCGTCGAGTTCTAGGGATTCGATTCAATTTTAGATGATATGAAAATTACTTTCTAATTCACATAACCATATTTAATCCCCTGATTGAGAAGCAACACAAAGTTATTCACTATCCTCTCTTGAAAAATAGCAAAAGAAGATCAATCTATCGACTCTCTCGGCTAAGACTCAAGACGACAAATCAACTCTAAAAGGCACAAAGATTATAAGCTTCCATGCATAAAGTCATCACATGCTAAGTCTCAAAAGCATGCATGATGTGACAATTTGATTTCCATGCTTGTAAAAACCTACTAAGAATTTCTACAAACACTTGAAAGAAAGATGATCAATAATTCTCACATGAAAATAAGGCTCAAATACACAATCAATTAAGAAAAGGTAATTAGAATTAGAAAGCTAAGATCAAATCACTATTAAATTTTCTCAAATCCCCAAAACCAACTAAGGAAATTTAGCTAGACATAAATAGAAAAATAACAAAAAAAAAGAATAATTGAATGCATAATTAAAGATACTAAGTCCAAATGGAAAAATCTTCAAATTAATCGAAATCCAACCTTCAATGTAGATTAATTACAACTCATAAACCCTAAATCTCTCTCTCTCTATATATATAAATAAACAAAAGTTAGGATAGATAATTTTCAAATTAATTTTGACTAAATTGAGGAGAGAGAATTTTACTTTACGTAAATATTAATTAGTATTGCCTACTATTTTTTAGGATAGTGGACAAATGAAAATAAAAAATAAAAAATTCCTACTTTCATCGTATGAACGAAAGAACTAAGTACTAATGTAATTATAATGAATTTTTTTCTTGGATTAGTTAGTATTAAAATTAAAATATATTAATGATTTTCGGACGAATTTAAGAATTATTAAGTGATTTTGAGATGAATTTTGGTTGAAGCATTCATATCCATGATGGGTTTGGGGCAATTACCTTCAGATACCGCTATTCAAACCCATTTGAATATGTGGAAGATAAAAAATATTATATATATATATATATTTCTTAATATAATCATAAATATTTAGTATAAATATTAACAATTAGCATGTACGATGGAAATTTTAATAATTTATGTACAATGGAGGAAGATGTTGATTGATAAGTTTGGATAGGAAATTCTACTCAATTCTAACAATCTCTAATAAATTTTGACTACCTCTTTAATTAAATACAAATATAAAATCAGTTTTCATAATGAATTTTTTAACTATCACGTTTGACAAGCAATTAATTAACTACTAAATAATTCTTTATCTCATATCTAAACCATGACTTACATAACTACTCTCCCATTCAAACTTTGTTCTGGCAATGCAAGTGCTTAGAATTTTAGCGGAGCAAGAAAATAGTTTACGTATAAATTAATCATACCAAATTGATCATGAATTCTGTATCGTTGAATTAATGTATATGGTTTGTCATTAATGTATCATGAATTGTTTATTATTTGTAGTGCATATTGTCCATAAACGCTAAGAGTATGAATTATGGACACAAAAATATAGAACATTTAAATATTGATTTAAACAAAAAACATTGTTGGGCTAGAATTATATATGCATGTGTTGTAACTTGAAACAAATAACTATGAAACTTTTAATTTCTATAATCTACATAGACCATGGTAACACTTAACTAATTAATAATTGTAATTACTGTTATAGTTTGAACTATAGAGATTTAAATGTCGTACCACGCATCGAGTGGGCTTGGTATACTAGTTAAACTTGAAAAGGAAACTTTGGGCAGAGGAAACTGAGCTAAGATGAAAGATGTCTCGTTTTTGGGGCCAAATCCCCTTTATATAGGGTACAAGAAATGCTAAAGCATGTCGGCAATACAAGGAAAACCGGCTAGACGATCTAGACCGCCGGTTGGCTCTTCTAGAGCGTCGATTGGCATCTTTCCTCTTTTTCGTCCCAATTCTTCGATTCCGAACTTCTTTAGACCTCCTCTTTAGCTTAAGAAATCTCAATTTACCTACACACATGCCAAAACTCCACCAAACATGATACAAATAAAAAAATAGAGAATTTAATGACAAACCACTCACTTAAATGGCGAAAGCTTAGCAAAAAGTGGAGATAAACATGCTTAGTTGCTACGAATATGAGCGTTTATCAAATTTCCACATGAAAATCACGATCCTAAATTAGTGGAGTACTATATTATCCCTCAAATCACGTTCATGATAATGGAAAGATTTACATGACCGGATTACATGCTTTGATTTGATTCATTTGATTACATTATATTTTACCATTTTTTAAATTTTATTAATAAAAATAAAGTAATATGCGATTAGAGTTGAAGTAAGGCAAAATCTTTATCTCCATCACGTACGTAATCGTGAAGTTCCATCTTTTTAACTTTTTTGAAAATCTATGGCTTCTGAAACTAATGTTCCACGAGATCTTATCATCCATAACATACGTAAGCCACAATTATGCATCATTTAAGTGTTTGTCTACGAGTTCTCAACTTATATATTATTATTACCATCGAAATCTTGATCTGGATAACTTTTCAAAAAAATCAGATTATTGTGATTTTCGAATAGGTTTAGTGTCTAATGTTAATATAATCTAAGAAACTTTATCATTTTGAATGTTTTTCAATGAACAAACATATAAAAATACACGAAAAATTGTTATTACTATTATATTTCAAGATATATGCAAGCCTAAACGCAAGATTGAGGGCCAATCGCGTATCGGCTCCCGAGGGCGACATCATGCGCACCACACGTGTTGGGAGCCATGACACACGGCGAATCGTATCCGTTAGCATATACTACATGAATTGGAATACATTAGATTGAGATTATGAAGTCATTAAATTAAATAATTTTTCGGATGATTTCGGATGGAAATTGTGGAATTTTAGATGATATGCAATCGCTAATTAAGTGAAAATTACGTCAAATTTTCCATTGATTTTACAATCCCTAATTTATAGGAAATTAAGTAATTATGGAAAAAAAATCATTTTTATTTATAAATAATTATCAATACTCAATAATTTTGCGAAATTAAATCCTACAAAAGTTGGCGAAATTAAATCCTACCTACGGACGGAACTATGTGAAATTGAGATAGGACTATTGATAAAATTATTTTGTCCCTTATTTTCGAGGTACGGCTCCACTGATGGTTCTATCCAAGTTGTTACCAAATTATACATAAACCATTTTATACGAATTTTGATACTCTTGTTTTAGAAAATTTGACAATCGAACAATCTCACATACTCTTCCGTTCTATTCATTGTGTCTATATATAGTGTTCGACACAAAAATTAAGAACAGAGAGTAAAAAGATAGAAAATTAGTAAGATCTTCCACTTTTAAAGTATTTCAAATGATTACTTCTTTCCTTTGGACATAAACAAGATAAATGAGACGTGTATTAAATGAAAAAGTAGACACAATGAGTAAGACAAAGGAAATAATTTTTTAATATAAACATACAAATATTTAAATTAGACTGTTACATCAAAATGTGAAGGTGGATTCTATAAATTTGTACACAATATTTTTGTGAGAGAAGTATTAATTAACAGCAATTTTTTTTTTTGATACAAAATTACAATAATAGGTTAAATTAAAAACGGCATGAAATGCAGATTAACTAGGAATCTACACTAATTTAATTTCTCCCTCCTCAACAACCTAATGCCGCGCTGGCCGAAAATGGCAATATTCGAAATTACCAAAACACCCTTCAGGTACATTCTCTCTGATTTAGATTTTAGGGCCCCTTCGTTCCCTATAAATACCCCCTCGAAGCAACTACCATTTCGCATTCTCTCTCTCTCACCGTCGGACGTATCTTCTCTCTCTACACCCGCATGTAGATACAACTATACATACAACCACAACTGATATAAGTTCACACAAACGCGATTATTTAATTAGATTATTCAATATTTGTTTCTCTCTCTAGATTCGGTGCAATTTGAGGTATAATCTCATCCCTCACTCCGCCATTTATGAGTTGATACAGGATCATAGCAATCAGTTTGAATGGTGAAGGATATATTGTTAATATTATTGTAAAACGGATCGTGGAAGTAATTTATGAATTCTGAGATTTATTTATGCTTATGGCGGACTTGTTATTATCTGGAATTTGAACATTTGTGGATTTTTGCGCTATCAGTAATTGTGAATGGAGTCATTTTTGGTTTTACATTTTTGTTTGGTAATGTGGAGAAATGGATTGGATAATAGTGAAGTTTTGTTGCTAGGTTATTTATCTTCTGATTAATTTCTGTGCTGGTTTTGGTTTTGGCTTTATCTATTGTTTGCTGGTTGAGGAATGGAGTCACTGGTAAGTGGTGACATAGGTTTTAAATGTAATTGACGGGGTGGTAAAATTCGTATGTACAGTTGTTTGATTTCTTGAGGTTTTATTGTGAGGTGTCTTGATCTTTGGTTATGATAGGCCGTAACTTGTACAGGGTGGTAAAATATGTTGTTGCGAGCTAGATTTTCATGTATTTAATTACTTGAATTTTCTTGTCAAGTGTCTTGATGTTGACGGAAGAGTTTTTGTTGAATCAATGAATTTGCTGGATTTATGATTGTTCGTCCATTTTGAATGCTGCGTTGTATGATTTGAACTTGTCATTGTGGTCAGGATAAAGTATTTTGTTCGGTTACTCTTTGTGATACTTATGAATAATGATCAGTCTTACAGATTTTCTTCCAAATTTGATGCAGAGGTGCTTTTGTTGTTTATTTGGACTTTCCAGAAGTCTTGACTATTTTTGCTGAGTGCCTCTTTGGTTGGCATGTTATATTCTTTCCTACTAGAATATCCAACTAAAATAACCAGTATACATATTTGGACATTTTTGTTTGCTTGTATGCAACTATTTGTGAAATGGGCTCAAAAGGAAGAATGTTGTTTGATCTTAATGAAACCCCTACTGAAAATAAAGATAATATTGATGGTGTTGTCTGCTTCCAGCCTCAGAAGGCCAATCTATCCTCAAGTAGCGCAAAAACAGACTTATATGTGGCATCTGCAGCCCCCCAATGGATAGTAGACAATCGCACTTTCTCCTGTTCATCTTGTATATCTGATTTCCAGCCTTTCATCAGGACTAAACCTGCTCAGGGATCCGACGCATCTGCTCAAAACAGAGCTTCCGTGGAAATTTATTCCAGTGCTACCTCATCATCTGGAAAGAGTGATGGCCAGGGTGTAAAGGCTGTTCCAGATCTGCAATCAGGTTCCGTCGGTGCTCAGGATTCTGAGAAAGAAGAGGGTGAATGGTCTGATACAGAGGGCTCAGCTAATGCTTGTAGAAGTCTTAATCATGACTCAAGTGGTGCAAGTGATAAACACGTGAAGGAGAGATGCCAAGTTGCTGTGATGGAAAATAGTTCCTGTCCAGCGGGGGTTGAGATTACTGCACTTGATACTGATTATGTAAGGAATGGGGGCATTAGTAGTGTGGTTCCAGACCCTGAAACAACTGATAAGAAAAGCAATATGTCTAAAGATGGTGAGGAAGATTCTGCTTCAGAGCGTAAACCGAGAATTACTCGAGGAAATGAAGCAAATCATGCATTGAGATCTGTTAATAATATGGGGAAACGTCCAAAGCCTGACCAGCAGAAGGCAGTAATGCTGGGGAAGAAGCGGGGCAGGCAGACCATGTTTCTCGATCTAGAAGATGTGAAGCAAGTTGGTCCATTGAAGACTTCAACTCCTAGAAAGCAGATCCTTGCGCCGGGTTTATCCATGACAGTAAGAGAAACTCATCCTACGCTACAAACTGCTGATAGTGGGGAAAAGCAAACACAGCCTGTAGCCCGGGATACACAACAGAGTGATTTATTGACCAATGAAGGCAAGAATATTGTGGAGTCAAATGATTATAAATCTGAGAGTAATGAAAACAGTAATTCTGGACCTTCTGGGATGTTAAATAGCTCGATAGATATTTCTTTGGAAGTTCAAGCACCACCTGTTTCTCGTCAGAGTTCTTGGAAGCAACCACCTAACACAAAGCAAGTTAAACAGTTATCTGGTTGGAAACCAGCTGTCAACAGTTACAGTTCGATAGATCCTAAATTAGCTGCAAAAAGACTTCCTTCCAAGAAGCAAAGTTTTGTTAACCATAACCAATATCAAGATTCATCAGTGGAACGCCTATTGCGTGAGGTGACGAGTGAGAAATTTTGGAATCATCAAGGTAATTAAGTATTTCGCTTTCATTTTTGCTCTATTTTATGTCTATGATAATAGTTATCTGTCTATCTTTTTCCATTTTTCCTGAGATTTATTCTTTCTTCTGTGTTTTTAATGCTAAAGGTTCTACTCATGATCAATAGCTAGGTACATTCACCTCACATTTAGTCTATCTCGAATATGAAACTTATAATAATGGCTCACACCTTGCATTATCTGATTACAATCTTCTTTAGTTTTTCAAAACTCTGAAATGAAATCCAGATAATTAAAGTGACTTGGTATGTAATGAAGACCATGAGCTGCAGCTAGTGTTCTGAAGATTTTTTCCTCAAATCGTCAACTGTTTACACACACTCTCAGATAAATTATATCATCAGCTTAAAAAATCTCTTTATATCATCTGCATTTTATCTGTTTGCTAATGCATATTTTTATTTCTGTAAATAACAGGCGAACAGGAGCTTGAATGTGTTCCAGGTCACTTTGATTCAGTAGAAGACTATATTAGGGTGTTTGAGCCTTTGCTCTTTGAAGAATGCAGAGCCCAGCTTTACAGTAACTGGGAGGAATCTTCGGAAACAGTTTCGAGCCATGTTAGAGTGGGCATAAAAAGCATTGAACGACGGGAAAGGGGTATTATTTTCTTGTCTCTCCTTTATCTGCATTAGTTCTTTACACTATGGTCTGATGTATAGAAGTTCCACACAGAGTAGACGAGTAGTCCGGTATATCTTTGTTGAGTACAACAGTATATGGTTGTTGTGTACCTAAGTAGAAGCTGTCGGCAATCTGCCATTGTCTGTTATTGTGGGAAATCTTTCTGAAATAGTCATATTAGGTTCTTGGCTCTTCTTGTTTTTCCTTGTGCCATGATTGTTACTTTGCAAGAACTGTATTCATTTAAGGATGATGTGAAGTCCACATGCTAGATTATGGTCTTCATGTCTTCATGTTGCTGTATGTTATAATTGTCTTGCCTCAAGATATGCCGCGGTTACCCTTTTGTAGTGTCTTCTTTATCTTACGATGCAGTGTTTGTATGTTTCTATCCTAGCAGTACAACTGTACAAGGTTATCTCCTGTTGATTTGTTTCAAATCTAGCTTTCATTTCATGTTCTTTTGGAAGACTCCTGTACTAGCCACAGGGAGACAGGGAGTTACTTCTAATCTGGACTTTTACATTTGTTGGTTTCAACAGGATGGTTTGATGTGATATTAATCCCACCACATGAATACAAATGGACATTTAAGGAAGGAGATGTAGCAGTTCTTTCAGTCCCTATGCCCGGAGCAGGTTATACATATCATTTGAATACTTTTGGGTTTATCCTTTTATCTGTATTATGGTTTATCAAAAGAAGAACCATATGTTTATGTTTTTCTATTTGTACAATCCAGTCAATGCTAGGAGGAATAGTTCCATACCTCCTGAAGATGAGGAGAAGCGAGAAGTTAATGGGCATGTCGCAGGTACGGTAAGGAGATACCTGCCTATTGACAACCGAGGACATACAGTCATCCTTCACTTTTTTGTTGGTGATCACTATGATTCTAGCAGGTGAGTGATACTTTTTGTTGTTTATATGGGCCTTGTATGATTTTTGCGACCAACCACATGAAGGGTATGCAATTTCTGTGTCTGGTACTGATTTTACTCTCTTTGTCTGATTTTTTAATTTTTTCTTTTGGTTCTACTACTGTTTATCAAAACACAGCAATCATGATGATGATCATATTCTGCGGAAGCTCCGGCCCGGTGACATTTGGTATCTGACTCTGCTTGGTTCTCTGGCAACCACACAGCGAGAATACCTTGCTCTACATGCATTCCGTCGTCTTAATGTGCAGGTTTTATTTCTAATTCAATTATTTAGATTCGAACGCGGAGCGCGCACTTTGTTTTTATGCTTGACAATCGTTAATATACTCTTGCAGATGCAAAATGCCATTCTTCAACCTAGTCCCAGCCAGTTCCCTAAATATGGAGAACAGCCACCGGCGATGCCTGATTGCTTTACGCCTGGCTTTTCTGAACATCTGCGCCGAACATTCAATGGACCCCAGCTAGCTGCAATTCAATGGGCTGCCATGCATACAGCTGCCGGTACGTCAAATGGTGTAACGAAGAAGCAAGAGCCATGGCCTTTTACTTTAGTTCAGGGGCCTCCTGGTACTGGTAAAACACATACTGTGTGGGGGATGCTTAATGTGATCCATCTTGTCCAATATCAGCGCTACTATGCTGCACTGCTAAAGAAATTGGCACCTGAAAGCTATAAACAGGCTGATGAAAGCAACTCAGATAGTGTGGCCTCTGGTTCCATTGATGCAGTTCTGCAGAGCATGAGTCAGAATTTGTTTCGAATTCTGCCAAAACTTTGCCCAAAGCCTAGGATGCTTGTGTGTGCTCCCTCAAATGCTGCAACTGATGAACTGCTTGCACGTGTCCTTGACCGGGGATTTATTGATGGGGAGATGAAAATTTATCGACCTGACGTTGCTCGAGTTGGTGTAGATTCCCAGAATCGGGCTGCTCAGGCAGTTTCTGTTGAAGGAAGAACCGAACAACTTTTGAGAAAGAGTCGCGAAGAAGTGTATGGCTGGATGCATAATTTGAGGATTCGTGAGACTCACTTATCTCAGCAAATTTCGTGTCTCCAAAAAGAACTAAATATTGCCGCTGCCACTGGTCATGCACAAGGATCTGTTGCTGTTGACCCTGATGTGCTTATGGCCAGAGACCAAAACAGAGATGCATTACTTCAAAACCTTGCAGCAATAGTTGAGAACAGGGACAAGTTGCTAGTTGAGATGTCCCGATTGCTTATTTTAGAAGGCAGATTCCGAGCTGGTTGCAACTTTAATTTAGAGGAAGCTCGAGCGGATCTGGAGGCAAGCTTTGCTAATGAGGCTGAAATTGTTTTTACTACTGTTTCAAGCAGTGGACGCAAGTTGTTCTCTCGTCTCACTCATGGCTTTGACATGCTTGTGATTGATGAAGCAGCTCAAGCCAGTGAAGTAGGAATACTGCCACCACTTTCCCTCGGTGCAGCTCGCTGTGTTCTCGTTGGTGATCCTCAGCAGCTCCCTGCCACTGTCATCAGTAAGGCAGCTGGAACTTTGTTGTATAGTAGAAGCCTATTTGAGAGGTTCCAGCAGGCAGGTTGCCCAACAATGCTGTTATCTGTACAATATAGAATGCATCCAAATATTAGGGATTTTCCTTCAAGGCACTTTTACCAAGGTCGTCTTACAGATAGTGAGAGTATTGCTAATCTTCCCGATGAGATGCACTACAAAGATCCTCTGTTGAGGCCTTATATCTTTTTTGATATTGCTGTTGGCCGAGAATCTCATCGAGGGGGTTCTGTGTCCTATCAGAATACACAAGAAGCACAGTTTTGTGTTCGTTTGTATGAGCACCTTCAGAAAACTATAACATCATTGGGTGTCAGGAAGGTGTCTGTTGGCATAATCACTCCATACAAGCTGCAGTTAAAGTGTCTCCAACGGGAGTTCAAGGATATTTTGAATTCAGACGAGGGAAAAGATATCTATATTAATACAGTGGATGCTTTTCAAGGGCAAGAGCGTGATGTCATTATAATGTCTTGTGTTCGGGCTTCAAGTCATGGAGTTGGGTTTGTTGCAGACATTCGCCGGATGAATGTTGCTCTTACTCGAGCGAGAAGATCTCTGTGGGTAAGCTTTTTTCTTATTACAAGTCTTTTTCAATATAATGTAGTTTTTCTCTCCTCCTCACCTGGCTCCGGCAAAATTGGCAGGTAATGGGAAACGCAAATGCGCTGGTACAATCTGATGATTGGGCTGCACTAATTGATGATGCCAAAGCTCGAAACTGTTACTTAGACATGGATTCTCTGCCTAAAGAATTTATTCCCGAGCCTCCTACTTTTGGTGCATATTCGTCTAAGGTCCCTAGTGCAAGGGGCTTCAGATCTGGACCAAGATATAGACCACAGGATTCATTTGTGAATCTTGGAGCAGGCACATCTTCAGCAGTGGAGGATAAGTCATCATTTATTCCTAGATTTGGAAGTCATAGATTCTTAAGACCAGGAACATAATCCTTAAATGATTTCATTCAGTCCAGTGATGGATCACGAGACGCCTGGCGAAAGAGTGTTGCAAAGGGCAGCTGGTGTTTTGGGAAAAGCTTGAATGCAACAGCTGTTATGAAGACTCAAATTATTGTGTTTCCATTGTCCCTGGATTATTGTTACCGGATTTGCTTAAATGGTAAAGTATCTTTCCATGCTGAATTTTGTGAATTGAAACAACGGGTAGACGTGGCTTACCTCAACAGTGGGGAAGCATACCCAATTCCCGAATGAAGTCTGTAATGGGAGGAGAAAAGGCTACAGACTCGGTATTTTCTGAGGATGAGCGAAGGGAAGTATATCACGTTGTGGGAGGGTAACGTTGCACAGTTAAATGAATTTTCCGCCTTATTTGATGGACTGTCTAAAAGATTATATGTGGTAAATTAGGAGCTGCCAGTGACTGGGAAAGGAAGAAGTTTGAGTGAACAGTCCCATCTCATGCTAGGTTCAAAGATGTTCGGAGTGGAGAACTGCATTTTCACAAAAAGGATTCTGACCCCATTGTTTTCCTCAACACCTCCATCCGTGTGTCGTTTTAACAAGCCTGCTATGGTGAAATTTGTAGGAAACTTCATAAGTTGGGAGATGTCTGCTTAGCTAATTCCATGTTTGAACGAATTTGGAGGTGGGGTTTTCTTAAATTGCACACTCTAGATCGAGGCTTGACTGTTTTAAGATCTTCAAACATTCAATGGATTCTAAGATGTGGACATATGTGGTCTCAACACAAAGATCACTTCCATGACTTGGTTTGCATTGTGCACAAGTTGATTTCTTCTTCAAGTCGTGTTACCCACCCCTATTTACTTCCACATCATAAAAGTATTGGAATAGCAGCACTTGTGTTCTTGTGCCTAATTCAGCAGTTGTAGTGGTTGCTGAAAGATGGAGCAAGAGCAGTCGTCAAGGATGTGTGCCTGAGCTATATCTTGGAGGATGATGGTGATAATGTTATCGAAGATGTGAGCCATCAGACCTGGACAGAGTGTTGATATAATATTTCTTCTAAAGGTGCATTATTTTCGAGTTTTTATGCCTTCATAACTTCACTATTGCTTCCAATTTTGAATATTCGTAATACCTCCTTAATCCTTTATGACTTCCTTTGTTTCCGCTCTTGCAATTGCATGAGGAGACGGATGGTTTTACGTTATTTGCTCACTATATTCTCTAGATTGAATCATATAATCCCTCCAAATAATTTTTGACCTTACTTGATCAGCAGGTGCAAGTTAAGCTCTCTTGCATCCGTCATGCTCAACTCATTCGAACGAGAGATGGAAGGCGTGCATGATGTGGCAACGTGTTTGAAGTACAGCGAGGTGGGTATGCTTTGAGGCTCGGTGTAGGTTTTTCGATGTCGACTGCAGCCATTGATGGGTGGACGGTGAAGGGATTTTTGAGATGATGCTGGATGTCTGTGATCAAAACATGTAAAAGAAAAAGGGAGGCCTATGATTTTAGGATTCGACTTTATCTGTACAATTTTATGTTTGTTGGTGTAAATATTATAGGAAAAATCTGATACTAGTAAATTATGAAATTTAGGATATGTTGTGAAATGATGTGAAATGACAATTATAGGCTCGTGTTAGAGTGATTTTGTTATGCTCCTCACTGTTTTGTACTATACTGTATTTTGGGGACCATTGCTACCAACTCTTTGGTCGTTTATGATGTGGCCAAAACATTTACCTATCAAGAAAATAGAGGAGTATTTTTCGTTTCTTTGTTTTATATTTTGGCAATAATTTATATTCAATATTGAGTTATGCTAATTTTTAGATATAGGATGTGAGTATGTACATTACATAGAACTTTTTCATCATAATAAAAATTTAAAAAAGAGAGTTAACTAAATCAATCAATAAATAAAAGGCCAAATTACATAGAAATTTCCCACTTTTTTTCTAAATTCTCGATTATTTTTCCACTTTTTTTTTCGCAAAAAAATTCCCTACCTATTTTTTTCTTCGCAATTTCAACTTTTCGGCCATCCATGAAGTGAATCCACGCCTCCTCGCCACCAAATCCGACCAACTCAGCCCAAGAAAAATGACCTAACTACCAAATCGGACCTCTCCAGGCCATCAATGAAGCATTTACTTCACCTGAAAATTGCCTGAAAGATGTAATTGCGAAAAACAAAAAAGGTAGGGAATTTTTTCGCGAAGAAAAAAGTGGGGAAATAAACGGGAATTTGGAAAAAAGTGGGAAATTTCTATGTAATTTGGCCTAAATAAAACAATAAAGCTATCCGGACATACTATGTCCGGACATAACCGGTTTGATCAAGTAAAAATAAATTTTACACAATTTTTAATTAATTTTTTTCTTCATTAATTTCGGCCATTTATAAATGTACAATAATAACTTTTTCGAATTTTAATTAGAAGAGAAGAGATGATATTATATGTCGATGAAATATGATCTTAATTAATACGGTTTTAATTAGGAAGAGATTTCTTTGGGGGATGAGAGCGAAAATTTTGAGGGGGAGTGAATGTGAGGGAATATCGCCGATTTTTTTCTTGGTCGAACCGGTTATGTCCGGACATACTATGTCCGAATAGAATGGGTTAAAATGTAATGTAGATAAATGATTTTTGGTCAAAATTTATTTCGGACACTGAACTTTGAATTTTCTCTGTAAAATAACGAATTTTAAACTTTTGACTTGATGCTTATGTGACGATTGAAAGAAATTACCTCGTGCAAGTTACTTGCGAAACATGATTCTAGATAACTGAACATAGTCTAAATTTTAGTGAATTTAAAGAACAGATTAAAAATTTGTGTGCAAAATGAAGTTTAACCAAATTTTTGTGTAGCACATGCAAATTAACCCATTAAAAATGCAATATCTTAATAAAAATAGTACTAATATTTTCCCTCTTCATTGCTAAACTTGAAATGGTCCACGCAATTCCTTCAGCTTCAACCGCAACCAATAACCAAACAAACAAAAAGAAAAATTTATTGGAACTGAAACATTCTTGTGTATCTGTGCGTGTGATTCATTTAGTATTTTTTTTTCCAATAATGAGATAACTCATGTTTCGATGTGTAAGAACTCACACAAATCATAAATAATACTTTCTCCGTTTACGAAATAGTTGTCACTTTGCTACTTAAGTTTGTCCACGAAATACTCTACCCACATTTATTATGAGATCCTTACTCCACTCACAATAATACACACTATAATTCACTACTACTTACCATTTTCTTAAAACCCGTGTCAGCCACAATGTGACAACCATTCCGTGGACGGAGGAAGTAGTACGTAATAAATAACAGTTTTTTTAGAGAATAATGACGTATATATGCATACTACCCCATCTGTCCACGATATGATTGCCATTTTTGTCTTTTAAATTCGTCCACGAAATTGTTGCCTCTTCTATTTATAGTAGTAGTATCCACATAATACATTATATTTAACCTTATATTTCTCGTCACTTCACTCACATTTATTATGGGACACTTACTCCACTCACAACAAATACCCAATATTATCTACTAGGCGTAGCCAGGATCTTGATTTAGGGGGGCCAAATTTTCGGAAGTCCAACAATACGTGTCATCTTTTTTAAATCTTTGTGAAAAAAGTCGACTTTGAATTTATGAGTCAATTTTTTCTCCATAATAATATGAAAACTCGAGTATGAACTAGAATTATTGAAGCCATCAAGAATGAACAAATAACATTTAGGTTTCATGATTTCTGCAAATGAATATTTGAGGGGTTAATGATATCTATTTTGGAAGAATTCTAGACATTTAGACTATACCAATAGAAATAGAAAAAGAATAAGATTTAGCAGCATGAAAGCCATGAGACTCAATTTTTCACTACTCAACTAAACTATCTAGAACGAATAAAATCCAAAATTTAAAGTTTCAAAAAATGATAACTGATTAAAAAAATTTTATCGAACACATGGTGTGCATAATGTATAAATTAAAGAATAAACTACGTATATATCACTATTTTTTCCCCAAATGCTAGCAACCATTTTATTAAAACCCGTACCGTCCACAATATGACAACCATATTGTGGACGGGAAAGTATGTGGGATCTCTACACTATATATAAGTGGGATCACCACTCCGCACGCAGGTGGGACCACAACACTCTAAATAAGGGGTAAATATTCTACACTGCATCTAAAACCTCTCAATAAAAAGAGTCTTAAAGTACCTCACCCAGCCACTTGAGCTATGCCTCATCGGCTAATCTTAAATAGTACTCTCCCCGTACACGAAAATGTATCCTAGTTGTTAGGAAATTAACACACACAATCACGAAAACAAAGAACACGAGAATTGTTTACCCAGTTCGATACGATATGTATCTACGTCTGGGAGGGTTTTCACTATATAATTTTCTGATACAATTTACAATGAGAGAACAGCTATATATAGCAACGAATTGAGCCATAATCCTAGCCCAACTAAGAAACCGCACCTGGGCCCAAAATACACTTGTACGGCAGCCCAAAAAATCCGAAATCGTGGCATGATTCACTTCCTTTCAGGCTCCATACTCCAACACTATTTACCTCTTATTTTTTGTCTTTAAAAATGTGCTCTACTCCACTTATATGTATAATCTTTCCTTCTTTCTATTATCTACCAAATCTTACCTTTTATCTCACCACATAATAACTTTATTTCACTATCCATTAATTCTACTTTTATCTCATTTATAATAATTTTATCAGTTTTTTCCTAAAATTTGTGACGGAGGGAATAACAGAGTTAACAACACTTATCAGTAATAATCTTCAAACTAGGTGGATAAGTTGGAATTTTTTGTCTATTGCGTAAGCATTTTTATGGAGCATCTGCAGAGATTTTCTCACATGGCGCAGAGTTTCTATTTATTAAATATTAATCATTCGTCAACAACAATGCTGACCTTTCTCCCTTTTGACCTTTTCATCTCCCTTTCAAAATTCCACGTTCTAAATCTTTATCAAACACAATAAAAATCCTTTCTTTACACCAAATTCATCTCCATCAACAAAAAAATCCTCATTAACAGGTACTTCTCCTCCCTTTCTTTGCTTCATTCTTCCAAATTTCAACTTTTGTTTTGAGTGAATCGACTTGCTTTGATTTTCTTGATTGTTATATCTCTTGGAGTTTTTATGCTAAACTTAGGTGCTTTTTGATAAATTTTGTTATTTTTGTCAAGATATATTGCAGTTATATTTATTAGAGATGAAATAGCTGCATCTAAGACAAACATAGCGACTTCATAGTTTCTGGGCTGTAAGAATAACTAGGATTTTTTGGAATAATAATAATAGTTACTATAATAATTTAGGGATATATCAAATGGAATTTTGTTTTCTTGTCTTGTTTATTATGTTTATGCCCCCAAAATATGCATAAATGTAGTGAAATACCCCCTCCTTCCCGGAACAAGTGGCTCATTTTTTTAGCACGAGTATTAAGATGAAGGGTAAAAGTGGTAATGGTCCATAACTTTTGAAGAGATAATTGTTTCCATATTTGGAGACGAGCCACTTGTTATGGGACGACCCGATATGGTAAACAAGCCGGTTGTTCCGTATTATCTCTTTAGGTATCTTCTCCATGGAAAAGTTGGATAAAGACTTATAGGTAAGGGATGAAAAAGGTTGGTGCTATTAATATGAGTTGAAAGAATTTGCATTATCTATTGTTGGTCTATTGCAATAGTGAACCACATTATCTTCTCATTTATTGCAAATGTTAGTATTGTAGCTCTACAGAAGGTCCCTAATCTAACTAATTCAGAAGATTAATTTGTGGGGGCGGAGTTGTGGCTGAGAAAATTTGCTCGTTTAGCCTTGCCAAATCTATTGCACAGTAACATTATTAATAGCCACACGACGTTAATACTTATGACTGAGTTTACATGGCTCTTTTTCATGTTGCAAAATACGTCTTTGTTGGGAAATTTGGTGGTAATGTTTTTCTTGATATTTGTAGATGATAAGAGTGGTTATATAGTTGATTTGATTGCTCGAGTCAAGTACTTTGCTTCTCTGTATTGTAAGTTATATGCTTTTGTGAAGTTTGACATATTTTTGTTTGATTATTCAGAGTTTTGGATAAGTGTACGCTTGATCGGTTTACTGTCTTGATTCGAGCTCTTTGGCAGAGGATAAGAGTAATAAACGCTCTTCGGCTTTGATGATTTTTTAATTTCAGTGTAGAGAATTATGAATGGTGGGTTGAATAAGCCCTCTGCAGACGATGAAGAGAATTCGTTATCTCCAGAAACGCAGCAGGCAAAGGTATTTACTGACACGATTTTTTACATACATACGCACATATGCTGATCATGTATTTGGTGTTAGGCTCTAACACTGTGTGTATTTAGATTAACGAGGTGAGAAAGTTGATCGGGCCACAGTCAGGGAAACTAGCCCTTTATTGTTCCGATGCATCTATTGCAAGATACTTGAGAGCCCGAAACTGGAATGTCAAGAAGGCTGTCAAAATGCTTCAGGCAACGTTAAAGTGGAGATTCGAATACAAGCCAGAAGAGATACGTTGGGTAATTTCTATATCCTTGTTGACTTCACTGCCTTGATTCCCTGATGATGAATTCGTTCAAGTTGTCCGTATATTCTTGAGATTTTGCAAGAGCTTAGTTCCGTTTACCCTTTCTCTTATATTAATATTTTGTGAGTAGGACGATGTTGCAATGGAAGCAGAAACGGGAAAGATTTACAGATCGACTTACAAAGATAAATACGGGAGGCCAGTTCTTGTCATGAGACCTCGTTGTCAGGTCATATCTCGAACTCCCTCCAACTTTCTAGCTGTTTAATCATGCATCAAAATCTTCTTTCCATACATTCATTTGTTGAGACGTGCAGCATAACCGCCTTAAATTTATACTCGAATTAATAACCTCTCTAAAATAATACTCCCTCCGTCCCTACTTAATATGGTGCGGGGGTCGTGCATAGGTTTTAAGAAAAAGTAGATAAATATTTGATAGGGTTAATTTTAAGTGGAGGAAGGGACCTATTTAGGATGTATTGTTAATTTCTTAGTGGATGCAGAAACTTTATAGGAGTTAATATATTTAACTTTTAAGGGTAAAAAGGCAAAAGACATATACTAAAAAGGAAACATGGGACAACTAAAAAAAGAAAGTAACCATACTAACCTGGGATGGAGGGAGTACTTTTTTACAATCTAAGGAGTACTTTTTTACAATCCCGACTATAAGACTATCCTTTAAATTTTGATTCAATAAATTATTAACAAGATAATATTTTTTTCCGGTCTCGACTTAGAGGTCTTACTGTATAATGAATCTATCTCTATCTCAGTCATTCTGTTTTCTTTCGTTTTTCAAACATAAATCTTTTCAAGATTATGATTGTCTATTTGTGTTTGGAACTTCTTGAGATGACCATTACATAATCACTAGGATGAGTTGAAGCATTTTCATTTTGCAACTCCAAATTCACTTGGATAGCTCAAAATGTTAGAGAAATGATCAAATTTCAAACAATTGGAATATCTTTGTTGTGGTTGACACTGTTATATCTTGGGTCTTTTAGTTCGAATGGCTAGACATTTTGCTTCTCCTCGACTCAAAGATGCTAACGTGCTTCGCAGAATACAAAGTCGATAAAAGGACAAATCAAGTATTTGGTTTATTGCATGGAGAATGCAATGCTTAATCTTGAAGAGGGACAAGAGCAGATGGTATGGTTGATTGACTTCCATGGCTTCAGCTTGTCCAATGTATCATTCAAGGTCACTAAGGAAACAGCTCATGTCTTGCAAGATCATTACCCCGAGAGGCTTGGCGTCGCCATTTTATACGATCCCCCCAAGATTTTCGAACCATTTTGGAAGGTACGATTCTCCGGTGTCTATTCTTTCTAGTATGCACGATATATATATATACACACACACACACACACGAACACACGCACACGGATGACAATGGTGTCGAGTAGGTCATCCATGGACCGGATGTGTCGAAAGCACTCAGAGATCTCATGCCCCACTTGTAAAATTTTATTTTTCTATAATTTCAATTTCAGGTGTTGTAGTTTGATTTTTTTTTTAAATATTAATTAAGAGAGAATATATCCTTGTATATGAGAACGTGAGAACAGTTAATTTTTATCATATTTGTAATGCATAAATACAATAAACTTAATGCATAATCACTGTGATGCATAAATTACACTAACTTAATGCATGATTAATGCCTTAATTAGAGTAATCAAATGCATCGTTAAATCTGAACCATTGATCAATAAAGATTAAAGGTCCAAATTTATTCTTATTTCTCACCTAAGAAAGCATTCCTATTGAATGTATCGAGATCTTATGTCCCATTTGTGTACCACTTTGAAATTTTATTTTTCTTCAATTTCAGTTTCACGTGTTTTAGTTTCATTTTTTAATTATTAATTAGGATTTGTCTGTTCGGGGACATCCAAGTGGTAATAGATCTTGTTTGAACACAAAGATCTTGGATTCAGATTCTACCGCTCCCCCTTTTCCAAGTCAAAAATAAAATAAAATTATTAGGTTTTATTTTACCCAATTATGACATATAATTGTTTCTTTGCATTTAATTTTTTGGGTAATGATATTCGGCCACGTTGTGGCCAACCACATGCGTAAAAAAAGGAAAGTTAAATGTAAAAATAGAAATAATCACATTTCTCTCTTAGGTTTATACTTCCCAATTAGGGTATATTTCTATTTTCAAAACCTATATTATCATTTTTAGCTTGTGTGGTCGGCCATATTGTGGCCGAATATCATTATACTAATTTTTATTAGGACATATAATTATAATTTCTCAATTTTTACCAACTTATTGATACTGGCAAACTTATCTCTCATTTATATCAGATGGCAAAGCCCTTTCTAGAGGCTAAAACAACCAAGAAAGTCAAGTTCGTTTATTCCGATGACCCTAACACGAACAAGATCATGGACGAGTTGTTCGACATGGAAGTGGTAGAGTCTGCATTTGGTGGAAAAGACGAGCAAGATTTTGACATCAACAAGTACGCGGAGAGGATGAGGAACGACGATGAAAAGCTTTCGTCCCTCTGGAGAACACATAGTAGTTTGACACCACCGTCACCCCCACCAACTTACGCCACCAATGTGGCTGCAGCCAACTTAGACACGACGAGTTCAGACACTGATTCTGAAGCCTCAGATATAAAAGCAGCGAAGCCAGCCATTTCTAGTGACGAAGATGATGCTCATGAATCTTTGCCAGCCAAACATTGGTGACACGGTGAAGACGTCGTCGGCTTAGCAAAAAATTACGTGCATGCGCGTAATTTTTTAAAAAAAAGCTACTAAACTATATTACTTATATCAGTTTGTTATTGAGCTTTAATCTGTTTCAAAATGAATACTAAACTTTCATTTTGAATCGATTTCATTTCATGATGATGTTAATAATTGGAAAGAGAAAAAGAAAAGAAAACTTGTAGACTCTTTTTTTTATCAAGGGTGAACATCTCATTATCTCCAAACTTTCAATCAAATTTCTACCTTTCAAGAGCTTTCCATCTCTCACAATATGTTTTAAGATGTTCAACACCCAATTAAAAATTTAAAGGGGCAAAAAAATGTAGTTTGGTGAATAAAGTACTCCTTTCATCCCACTCATTTTGTCCTCCTTTTTTTGTTGGATTGTTCGAGTCAATTTGTCACTTCGAAATGAATTAATTAATCTTTCAGTAGTGATGAAACTTATCCATTTCCTCTCTTTTTACCATTCTCTTTAATAATCGTGGTAACAAGACAAAATGAGCGGGATGGAGGGAGTAAGATTTAACCCTTATATCATCCAAGATCTTCGTAGGCGAAGATAATATCCGCAGATGTTCATGAAATGTATCATCAAGCTTAGGAAAAAAATCCAAATTAGTTCATGGAAAAAAAAATTGATTCAATGATAGATCGCCAAAATATAACAAAAGAAAATTTAACTCAAGCAAAGTATTCAAATGGATAACATTAGAGGTGGCCACAGTTCGAGTTCCGATTTGGTTCTTCGGCTCCAAATCGGAACCAGGTTTTCAATTATGTACTACTATGTTTTTCTGTTTTTTCTACTTTTTCTTCTTTAATTAAAACTTTATACAGTACATTCTAATGTAATATTTAGATGAAATAAATATGAATTATGACATAAATATAGATAATTTTTTTTAAAGGATGAATCGGACGGAACTGAAACCGACAATTCTCAATTCTACATTTTTGAAATCGGAATCGAACTGTCGTTGAGGTAGTTCTCGGTTCGGAACCGAGAACATGCACATGTTAGATAACCTTTTTAGAAATGTTATGAACAACATGAAAGATTGAATATTTCAAGTTCTCGAGGAAAATGTGGCAAAGATATACTTCCTCTGTTTCGCGAAAGATGAGACACTTTTCTTTTTCGAACTGTCCCACGAAAGATGAACCCTTTTATTTTGGGAAATAATTAATTGTACTCACACTGCTTTTATATTTTTTATTATTTATTCATATTACTTTTACATTATTTATCAATAAAATACCCGACAAAATACACTCACTACTATTTTTTTTTAGTCTGCGTGCCCAAACCAAAGAGCTCATCTTTGGTGGGACGGACGGAGTATAAAACTACTAAAGAAAAAGATAAAAATTTAAATCAAAGAAAGGATTACTATTTAAATTAAATTTATTATTTAGAGAAGCCGAAAAAATCGAAAGATAGTTTTATTTACATCTACTGATCTACTGCTCGCGCCCTCGCCTGTATAGTGTTTATGTTGAAAGAAAAGAAGGGGGAGCAGAGCAGTAGTTGATTGGGATTATTTTCTCCCTAATCCTACTGATTAGGTTTGAGTTTCAAATTTTAACTTTTTATGTTCTCAAAGGTACAAATTTCAAAGACGCATGTACAAACGCCTTCAAGAAACCCCAGCAAGGTGAGAAATTCAGCTACCTAAATTCTTTTTTTTTTAATCAAATATTGGGTCATGAGCAGATTATAGAATATGAGGGCGCCCCATTTTCTCAAATGGGTTTCTTTACTTTGCGCGGAGAGCAATTTCATATCATCAAGTTCCAATTTTTATGTTAATGGGTCGTATCATCTTGTAAAAAAGATTAGGTTTTACGGAACACAGAGTTGTGCTAATTTCATAGATGGGGTAAAATTTGGTGGGACAAAAGCATGTGCATTGAGAAAAGAAGCAGAATCTGCTTTGGTAAACTACTTCCATTTAACTAGGAATTTTAATTTTGTGGATGCTGAGAATATGAGTAAGAATGCCCCTGAGTTTTTGAATAGCTTGTTGAAGAGAGTAACTATAGATGATGACACAATTCTACATGATGGCACAATTAGTCGTGCTGTTACGAGTTATTTGAGGTACCATCCGGTTTGTGAGTTCGAGCCCTTCTTTGAGAGCATAGGGTTGAAGTATTGTGAATACGTGCAGTTTCTTCCGAGGGATTTGATGTTCTTGGTTGATGATGAGTTGTTGTTGGAGAACTATTATGTTTTATGTAACTATGGCGTTGAAAGGAATAATATTGGGAAGATTTTCAAAGAAGCTAATGAGGTGTTTAGGTATGAACATGGTGGTTTGGAGGCTAAGCTTCGAGCTTTTGAGAGTTCGGTGGGCTTGAAACCGTCTGTTGCTGCCAAGATTGTGGCTTCAAGTCCTCGTCTCTTGAATGGGAATGTTGGTGAATTTGTTGAGTTCTTGGAGAGGTTGAAGAAGGTCGAGATTGAACATGACTGGCTTTTTGAGCATATACGTGAGGAGGATTCTTACGATTGGAAAAGCATGATTCACCTACTTTTCATTTTTTGCAAGTCGGAATGGAGCGAGAAGCAAGTCGGGGAACTGTTTAAGCAGCATCCGCATCTTTTGCTTGAATGCTCGGGACGTATTTCCTTTGGCCTAATAGGGATATTGTTGAAGTTTGGATCAACAATGAGTGATGTGCAAACTTTTCTTCTTCAGTTTCCACAAATACCATTTTCAAAGTTTACTTATAATTTACATAATTCCTACAAATTCCTTGTTGAACTTGGCATGGCTGCCCAAGATATTGGTCAGATAGTCCGCTCCTACCTAGTACTTTTGGGATCCATTGAACTTAAAAAAGTGAGTAGCCTATTGGCGCTATCGTGGTGTGGGAGGATGAGGCTATGTCAAATGGTCAAGGATGATCCGTACACGTTAGAGGGATGGGTCCTTGGTAGGAAAGTAGAACGCATGTACTATCCAAAGAGGGGCGTTGTAGCAATGGCTTTGAAAACTCAATTTTTGATAAGCCTAGGCTTTGAAGAGAGATCAAAGGATATGGAGAAGGCTCTGAAAGCAATTCGGGGCAAAGGGGAGGACCTTCAACAGAGGTTTGATTGTTTAGTGAGAAATGGTCTGAGTCGTGAGGAGGTAATTGAGATGGTTAAAATATCTCCCAAAATTCTCAACCAGACCAGTGATGTTACTGAAGCAAAGTTTTGGTTTTTCATTGATGATTTGGGCTATGGGGTGTCTGATTTGCTTGCTCATCCCAAAATTCTCTCTTTCTCCATTAAGAGACTGAAACTTAGGCTTTTAACGTACGGATGGCTTAAAGATCAAGGAGCAGTGCTTCCAGATTTGGCCTTGACCACTCTCTTGGGTTGTTCAGACGAAGTATTTATAAGACGTTATGTAAATCCTCATCCTAGAGGGCCTGATTTTTGGAAAAGTCTGGACAAAAAACAGCAATAAATAGTTACTTTCAACTGGCTGTGGGACTTGGATTGATTCACTTTTCTTGAAACTGGCTCTATTAGAGATCATGTGCATTTTGAAGAAGATCTTGAACGCGCTGGTCCCGTGGAGATGAGGTTTGTGCTGAAATTTGGTTACTAATACTTGATTCAACGTGTTTTTGATCCAGTTTCGATTGCTATCTGCTTAGGTTTCTGCTCATTTTGTTTGAATTTCTTGATTAGTTGGTTTTGAATTTTGAAGCTATGATATGCTGATGTGAGTATATATTCTAATTCATCGGGGTCCTTTGTGATTTTCTGCTAAAGATAAAATATTAACTATAGTTTCGAGGAGACGTATTTAGGTAATCAAGAATGGAGGCTGTAAATCTATTGATCATCTTCTACTTGTCATAATAGGGGCAGCCATCTCAAGCTAATCATGTTTTACATAGAAATTGGATATATTGATTGGTTGATTAATTTTTTTGGTTATTAAATTTAGCATATCAACGTAGAAAGTCTAGTCTTAATAGTATTTAGTCTGATTTTTTGTGATATGATATGGGGCAATTAGTTGAGCTTATGAAAATGTAACCAAAAAAAAAGTGCCAATATTCAATGTGGATACATGGAAAAAGAGACTTAAGTCTGGTCGAAATGGTTGTACCCAACTATTTGAAGTACGCGTTTAAATTGAAATTATATAAGGCGAAATATTGACAAAAGATATTCGTGAATGATGTCTATTGTGGCTATGATTAGTCGAATGAGGGTCTAGGGTTGGGGCACTTGTTGGAGGCCATTCATCACAGTAGGTAATTAATTTCTAGCAGAAAGTATTATTGTTTTACATTAAGTAATGTAGAATTTTTTGAAGCAAATATAAAATGATAGTATTATTGAAACAGGCTATGATTGGCTTGCATTAAACTTTGTACTAGTATTTTTGTTGAGAATTAAAGATGAGAATTCTTGTTTGGAGTTAGCAAACCTGAACAAAGTTTTGGAACTATCTACGATGCTAAACCAATTTCGAGTTTGATTACATGTTTAGTTGCATAAGATAATATCAAGATTTGCATCCTCCAAATCTTGCTGTAATAATAGCTTCTTCTTCCTCCAGATTTCTTCAGTTACCTGAATTTGACCAAGGAGTTGAAAGGCCAGTTGCCGGAGGCACCTTGCTGGGCACAACAGTCGAGCATCGGAGGAAGTTGTTGAAAATTAGTCAAACTTACTGTTAGTTGAATTAGTCTTAGTTGTTAATTCGTTTATGTTTTCCATTTATTTAGGAGTTTGTTTTATTAATAAGTTAGTGATCTTTTATTTAGGAGAATTAGCTCAAACCATATCTGCTATTGGTTGAGATATTTTAGGATTTCTTTTGCCTATTATTTATCTTGTAATCTGCTACGTCAGATCATATTTCATTATTAAGTAGCAATAAAATTGCAGTCAGTTCTTCCGCATATTCTTCTCTTTACTTTCATTATTTTGCTTCCTATATTTATTACATGGTATCAGAGCCTGGTTTGCCCATCAGGTGTTTGATTTAATTACTCTATCGAGATGAATGGTGGAAGCAGTGCCTCTGTAGACAAGCTTGTCGGTGACAATTATAGTTACTGGAAGCTTTGTATGGAAGCTTATCTACAAGGGCAGGATTTGTGGGATCTTGTCTCCGGCGATGACGAAATTCCAGAAGATACAACAGCAAATGCTGATGCGCGGAGGAAGTGGAAGATCAAGTGTGGCAAAGCTTTATTTGCTTTGCGAACGTCCATCAGTAAAGAGTATATCGAGCATGTTCGTGATGTCAAGTCACCCAAGGAAGTATGGGAGACGCTAGAAAGGTTGTTCACTCAAAAGAACACAATGAGACTCCAATTCTTGGAGAACGAACTTGCTGGGACGATTCAAGGTAAACTTTCGATTTCAGATTATTTTCTGAAAGTCAAGAGTTTGTGTTCTGAAATTTCAGAATTGGATGCGGAAGGGGCTGTAAAAGAAGCTCGGTTGCGTCGTTATCTTATTCGAGGCTTGCGTGAAGAGTTTATGCCATTTATCTCTTCAATACAAGGGTGGGCAGAACAACCAACTATCATTGAGTTGGAAAATTTGCTCTCAAACCAGGAAGCATTGGTAAAACAAATGATTGGTGGGAATAACCAATCCTCTTCTCAAGTGGATGATGCTCTTTATACAAAAGAAAAGAAGGGAAAGAGCAGGTTCGCTTCCAAAGCTTATTCAAATGGCGGAAATCAATCTGGACATTCTAGTAATTCTTCAAAAGAATGCTATAGATGTGGAAAGCCAGGGCATATCAAACGCAATTGTCGCGTGAAGATAAAGTGCGAACGATGTGGGAGAACTAACCATATTCAACGAAATTGCCGCACAGATCTCACTAAAGAAGGAGCAAACACCGCTCATGAAAATAATGAGTCTGATCAACCTAAGTGGGATCAATGCTTATTTATTGAAGAACATCTACCTGATGCTGCAAATTGTGCTATTGAAGATAGCAAGGCTGACGAAAGTGCAAATGCTTCCATCGACTACAACAAGGAGTGGATTGTTGATTCGGGGTGCTCTCATCATGCAACTGGAAATGACTCTTTACTCACATCTCTTCGCCCACATTGTCAAAAGAAGGTTATCGTGACTGCGGATAATTCGCTACATCCTGTAGTGAAGGAAGACCATTTCTGCGTTGAGAATAATGTTTCCCTCGAAGATGTTTATCATGTTCCAGGCTTAAAGAAGAATCTTGCTTCGGTTTCTCAAATCACGGATTCTGGGAGGTATGTTCTTTTTGGTCCAAATGATGTGAAAATTATTTCCAATATAAAACACATTGAAGCTGATGTTTTATTTACTGGAAAAAGAAAAGATTCACTCTATGTATTATCTGCACGTGATGCTTATATTGAGAAGACATGTCAAAATGATAGTGCCTCACTTTGGCATGCCCGATTAGGCCACGTTGGTTATCAATTGTTGCAGAAAATTTCTGAAAAGAGACTCCTTGAAGGCGTTCCACAATTCAAGAAAATTCATCATGATGTGATTTGTTCCGGCTGCCAATACGGAAAATCACATCGTCTGCCCTTCTCGAATTCAAAGAATAGAGCATCTGTTCCGTTGCAGCTACTTCACTCAGATTTAATGGGGCCGACAAAAACAGAAAGTTATGGTGGCTATCATTTTGTTATGCTTATCGTGGATGATTTTTCTCGGTTTTCATGGGTGTTCTTCTTGGAACACAAAAGTCAAGCTTTTTCTACGTTTGTTCAGTTCAAGGAGTAAGTGGAGAAAGAATTTGGGCAACCAATAAAATGCTTGCGCACCGACAATGGAGGAGAGTACATGTCTGAGCAATTTCTGAAATTTTGCAAAGAGCGTGGCATCCAACGGCAAATGACTTGTCCAGATACTCCACAACAAAATGGCGTTGCAGAACGTAAGCTGGCACATCTCACATGCATGTGTTTGTCATGGTTACATGAAAAGAACCTCCCGAGACAACTATGGGCAGCAGCTATTCAATCGGCGAGTCATGTTATAAATCGGCTACCTCCATGGCCAGGTACAAAACCATCTCCTTATGAATTATTGTATCATCACAAGCCTAATGTGAGTCACCTGCGAGTTTTTGGTTCGATTTGCTATGTCCATATCTCAAAAGCTAATCGAACTAAGCTTGACCCGAAGGCAAAGCGTTGTATTTTCGTTGGTTATGATACTTATAGGAAGGATGGAGATGTATGGATCCAGACACGAAGAAAGTTATAGTTTCTCGTGATGTGGTGTTTGACGAAATTTCGTCAATTCAATTTGGCACAAATGCCGAAAACAGCAGGGCTGATCTTTCGCCATTTTTTGGTGATGCTGCATCAAGTGAAAGGGGGAGCAACGCTACTCCATCAGAAGATAATATACAACAAGATGAGGCGATAGAGGGTGGGATCCGAAGGTCCGACAGACAAAAGAGACCACCCCCCCCCCCCACTTATCTGATTATGATGTTGCCTTAAATCTTTGTTTTGTACTTTGTGGTGTTGTGATGGGAGATTCATGGGATGATGAGCCCAAATCCTATCGTGAAGCTAAACGGGATTGTAATTGGGTGCAAGCAATGCGGGAGGAGATCTTGGCCTTAATCAAAAACTGCACATGGGAGCTTGTCAAGAGGCCAAAGGGTGTTCAAACTATTACTTGTAAATGGGTTTACAAGTTGAAGAAAAAGATTGATGGCACAATTGATCGATATAAAGCTCGCTTGGTTGCTCGTGGTTTTTCTCAAGAGCATGGTCAGGATTATGACGAGACATTCAGTCCGGTTGCTAAAATGGTAACTATTCGAACCATTATCTCATTAGCTGCTTGTAATGGTTGGAAACTTTGGCAACTAGATGTGAAGAATGCGTTTCTTTACGGAGACTTGGATCGAGATATCTTTATGGAACAACCTGCTGGTTTTGTTTCTAAAGAATTTCCAGATCATGTTTGCCGACTCAAAAAGTCTTTATATGGCTTGAAGCAAGCTTCGCGTGCTTGGTATGGTAAAATTGCTCAATACTTTGAATTTTGTGGTTTCAAGTCCTCAGAAACTGATTTCAGTTTATTCATTAAGAAAACTTCTTCTACTTGTATTATGGTTCTTATTTATGTGGACGACATGATTATTACGGGAAACGATGATGCTGAAATTAATCGTCTCCGAGATGCTTTATCTGTCCGTTTTGATATGAAGAGTCTGGGAGAAGTTAGTTGTTTTCTTGGCCTGGAAGTGAAGAAATCAGATGGATATTTCATCTCTCAACAAGGATATGCATCAAGCTTACTCGATCGCTTTCATATGAGGGAGTCAAAGCCAATGACAACTCCTATGGAACCTTACTTGAAGTTAGCTAAAGATGAAGGAAAATTACTGAAAGATGCAACACCGTTTCGTCAACTTGTTGGTAGTTTATTTTATTTATCTATCACGAGGCCTGACATTTCATATTCTGTTGGAGTTATTTCTCAGTTTATGGGAGAGCCAAGAGACACTCATTTGATTGCAGCAAAGCGAATTCTTCGCTACATAAAGAGCACTTTGAATTTCGGGCTATACTACAAGCAAGGAACAACATTCTTATTGAGTGGTTTTGTAGATGCAGATTGGGCTGGCGACATCAATGATAGGCGCTCAACAACTGGGTATTGTTTCGATACGGGATCGGCAACAATTTCATGGTGCAGTAAAAAGCAAACTACTGTTGCTCTTTCCAGTTGTGAAGCTGAATATGTGGCAGCTTCTATGGCTGCTCAAGAGTTCGTTTGGCTTAAGAGGCTTATTCAAGAGATCTTTGCTGATTTGAAGTATCCAGTTGTGATTCGATGCGATAATGAAAGTGCCATTAAGCTTGCTGGAAACCCGGTGTTTCATGCTCGGACGAAACACATTGAAGTGCATCATCACTTTGTTCGGGAAAAGGTTTTGAATCGAGATATCCAATTGCAGAAAATACGCAGTGAAGATCAGGTTGCGGATGTATTTACCAAAGCCCTCGGCAAAGCTAAGTTTGAAGAATTTCGAAGAGCACTTGGTGTTGTTGACAGCAAGTTTGTACTAAGGGGGAGTGTTGAAAATTAGTCAAACTTACTGTTAGTTGAATTAGTCTTAGTTGTTAATTCGTTTATGTTTTCCATTTATTTAGGAGTTTGTTTTATTAATAAGTTAGTGATCTTTTATTTAGGAGAATTAGCTCAAACCATATCTGCTATTGGTTGAGATCTTTTAGGATTTCTTTTGCCTATTATTTATCTTGTAATTTGCTACGTCAGATCATATTTCATTATTAAGTAGCAATAAAATTGCAGTCAGTTCTTCCGCATATTCTTCTCTTTACTTCCATTATTTTGCTTCCTATATTTATTACAGAAGTCACCATCGGGCTCTTTGTTGTTTGTCCAAGCTGGATGGGTACGATTCTTTGAACTGGGAAAGTCGAACCATGTGTGGTTCGATAATCCTAGCATATACGATCATGTTATCTAGTATATTTGATATTTTTCTTGGAAGAAGTCTCAAGTCTTTACCATCTGCTTCATATAGAATAGAAGTTTTTCAATGTGGCTGCAACTTCTATTACAACTCACTTTAGCATTAGTTGGGGCTGAGTATTCACTATTACAGTCCTACACATTGCAACTTTCTTGCTACACGATTGACCAACACGAACAATATGTTCCAAGGCAGGAATGAATTACATAGGGGAAGGAAATAAAGAAAGCATTATAAGATATCAGTCATTTGGATAAATTTAAGGGTTAATTGCTGCTAAATATTCAAACTTTTGGTCAAATATGGTCTTGCACCCACACTTGAGATTTTATCAATAAAATTCTCCAACTCTTGATTCTTCTCAATTTGCACCTTACAAGCAAAAACCCCCAAATCAGTGCTTAGTTGGCACCTCGGAATGCTGACATGGCAATTTTTGCCGACAAATGAAACGATAAAATGACGTTTTTTCGAATCTACCTCCTACCATCCTTTAATGTAAGTACTAAAAAATAAAAGCTCTTTCTCTCATCTGTCTCTCTCTCTCATACTCTCTCTCTTCATCCTCCCGTGTGTCATCATCCTCCTCCATCTCTTCACCGGCTGCCGACACATCTCCCTTCGCTGCTTCGACACCATCACCACCCCTGTCGCCTCTCATCTCAACCATCGACGACCGACCTAATTTTCAGATCCCCACCTTTTCTTCTAGAGCCCTAATTTTCAGATTCTCAATTACTTCTCCAATTACGTCGTTGAGCAAGGGCAACCAAAGATTACGATGAGGTGAACTCGTTGCTGGAGTGGACGGCGGCGAAGCCGGCGAAGAAGGCCGGCATGAGGCGGTGACCGTGGGGGAAGTTCGCGGCGGAGATAAGGGACTTGATGCGGAACGGCGTGAAAGCGTGTCTGAGGATGTTAGAGACGACGGATGCGGCGACGATGGCTTACAATCCAAAATGAGCAGAAATTGAAGCGAATGACGCTTTCCGATGAACAAATAAAGTACATTTTTGTTCAATTTTTTTTTTTTTGTGAGTTGTTGAGGTTGCGAGTTTGATTTTTGGTTCGACGCTTTTGGAATAGGATTTATTTTGCGGGACGGGAAGATTAAGGAAGAGAAGAAATGGAAGACCTCGCCGTTTGATGTGGCGAAAATGAGATATCGAAGAGCTTGGCGTCTGATGATTCTGGAATTCTTACTCTCGAGTGAGGCGGGGAGAGTGTAGCCGCGAATTAGAGAAACAAATGAACCGAAATTTTATTTTTATGCCTCGTGGAAGAACATTGCATTTTTTTAACCTGACCAAAACGACGTCGTTTAGGATTGATTTACACGTCGTTTTGTTAATTTTTCCACGTTTTAGGCCACATATGTAAATACTACCACAAATATGCCATGTCGGCAGATTCCTGACCGGAGTAGCTCGCCGGGGTGCAAATCTAGAAGTATCTAGAGTTGGAGAATTTTGCTGATAGAATTTAAGTGTGGGTGTAAGACCACATTTGACCAAAAGTTGGATTTAACGACAATTAACCCTTAATTTAATTTTGAGAAATGTGCAACTTTGGGGGCTTTGCTGAAGCAATGGAGGCATACATATATAATATACTAACATTGGATTTTCATCTCTAAAAGAATTTTTCTAGCGCATCTACATTCTATACAACACCTTTTTCAGTGTGGGCAAACTAAGCTGCAGTTTAAGATTCAGACCATCAGCCATTTTCTGTGTCTAGTGTTTTTGAAGCTTTATCAGAGAGACGTCCGTCGTGACATAGCGAACTCTCCAATCCAGGGCACGTCACCTCTCGCTGTTCAAGGTAACCGTGGTTGTACGGCCATAAGAAATGACAAGGTTCATCTTCGTAGATACATGTTCCATGTGGTGCGGAACGCAATAGATATGGAAAAATCGTTGGAAAAGGAAATCAAGACTTGATATCCCATCCATTCTAATCTACCCAAATAGTTGGGACGAATAAGTGAAGGAAGATCCTTGCATAGTAGCACCTGCGTATAAGGAAACATTACGTGTACCTGAGGAGAGGATTTCGCTTCACACGCCCCTTTAACATCTTGAGGTGACCAAGCAAACTGCGAGCCCAAAGTTCAGCTTACTAAAATGTAACAGTCCTTCACAAAGTAGGCTCATCAACTGAATATTTTCGCCGTTACAGCTCATCTTCATCAGTGCCTCGAGTTGGGGCCCATTCGCTCAACTCCTTCCTTTACTGCTCCCAAGTTCAGTGAAAGAACCTTTTATCGTCTTCCACATTCAATCATTGAGGCCGAGGACAGACGGAATGGTTTTTGAATAGTGCTTTTAAGACCACAACCATATTCCAAAGGGACAAACTGAAACCCAGAAAGCAAAAGAGGTGATTCACATATACCAGCTGCTACAAGTCTCGTTTTCCCAGAATACCAGCACCATTTTGCTTTTTCTGTATGCCATGTTGCCAGGCATCTCGAGATTTGTCAATAGATTGATCAAATTCATCCAACGGATTTTCTGCTCCTGGCCTTAAGCTTCTGTAACTTCCATTCCTCGGAATTTTAGATACATTAGATTTTTCATCTTCTTCTGATGGTGTGCCAGATCTGGACTCTAGTTGTGAATCATATGATCTATATCTTGGCCCAGATCGCAAGCCCCTTGCGCCAAAGATCTTGGAGGGAAAAGCGCCATGGGTAGAAGTCTCGGGAATAAACTCTTTAGGCAAAGAATCCATGTCTAAGTAACAGTTTCGTGCTTTGGCATCATCCACTAGTGCAGCCCAATCGTCAGACTGCACAAGCGCATTTGCATTTCCCATTACCTGTGAGTAAACATAGACCAAACCATAAACAATTCTGCCTAAGATTGGATGTTAGGAGAGTAATGTTAAAACTCAAATAGACGTTATTTTTTTTTTAATTTAATATAATAAACAAATAAACTAAGAAAAGAGAAGAATAGAAAAAACTTGACACTTGAGGATGCAACAGACAACCGAAGGGGAATCTTACCCAGAGAGCTCTTTTTGCTCGAGTAAGAGCAACATTCATCCGACGGATGTCTGCAACGAACCCAACTCCATGACTCGATGCACGCACACAAGACATAATTATGACATCACGTTCCTGGCCTTGGAATGCATCAACTGTATTAATGTAGATCTCTTTTCCTTCATCTGAATTCAAAACATCTTTAAACTCCCTTTGGAGGCATTTTAACTGCAGCTTATATGGAGTAATTATGCCAACAGAGACTTTTCCAATACCCAATGATTTTATACTTTTCTGAAGGTGCTCATATAAACGAAGACAAAACTGTGCTTCTAGCGTATTCTGAAAAGACACGGAACTTCCCCGATGAGATTCACGCCCATAACTGATATCAAAAAAGATATAAGGCCTCAGTAGGGGATCTTTGTAATATTTTTCATCTGGCAAATTAACAACACTCTCACTATCTGTAAGACGTCCTTGGTAAAAGTGTCTTGACGGAAAATCCCTAATGTGAGGATGCATTCTATATTGCACAGATAAAAGCATTGTTGGGCAACCTGCTTGCTGAAACCTCTCAAATAGACTTCTACTATACAACAAGGTTCCAGCTGCCTTACTGATGACAGTAGCAGGGAGCTGCTGAGGGTCACCAACAAGAACACAGCGAGCTGCACCGAGGGAAAGTGGTGGCAGTATTCCGACTTCACTGGCTTGAGCTGCTTCATCAATCACAACCATGTCGAAGCCATGAGTTAGACGAGAGAACAATTTGCGACCACTACTAGAGACGGTAGTGAAAACAATTTCAGCTTCATTAGCAAAACTTGCCTCCAGATTTGCACGAGCTTCCTCCAAATTAAAGTTGCTACCAGCTCGAAACCTACCTTCCACAATGAGAAGTCGAGACATCTCAACCAGAGTTTTGTCTCTATTTTCTACAGCTGCCGCGAGGTGTTGAAGTAAAGCATCTCGGTTTTGGTCTCTCGCCATAAGAACATCAGGATCAACGCCAACAGATCCTTGTGCACGTCCAGTCACAGCAGCAACACTAAGTTCTCTTTGAAGGCAAGCAATCTGCTGAGCTAACTGATTCTCACGAACCCGCAAACTATGCATCCATCCATGGACCTCATCACGACTTTTTGTCAAAAGTTGTTCAGTCCTTCGTTCCACAGATACTGCCTGCGCAGCTTTAGTCTGAGAATCCACGCCAACTCGAGCAACATCAGGTCGATAGACCTTCATTTCGCCATCAATAAATCCACGGTCAAGTACACGTGAAAGCAGTTCATCAGTTGCAGCATTTGAGGGAGCACACACGAGCATTCTAGGCTTTGGGCAAAGTTTTGGAAGAGTCCTGAATAGATTCTGATCCATGCTCTGCAGAACTTCATCTATGGATCCAGAGGCCACGGCATCCAAGCTGCTCTCATTAACCTGCTTGTAGCTTTCAGGTGCCAGTTTCTTTAGCAATGCAGTATAGTAGTGCTGGTACTGGACAAGGTGGATCACATTAAGCATTCCCCAGACAGTATGTGTTTTACCAGTCCCAGGAGGGCCCTGGACTAAAGTAAAAGGCCATGGCTCCGATTTCTTCGTTACGCCACTTGATGTACCGGCAGCTGTATGCGTTGCAGCCCATTGAATTGCAGCTAACTGGGGTCCGTTAAAGGATCTGCGAAGATGTTCAACAAAGTTCGGTGTAAAGCAATCAGGCATAGCAGGCGGCTGTTCTTCATACTTTGGGAACTGATCTGGACTAGGCTGAAGAATAGCATTTTGCATCTGCAAGAGGTATCAGAAATCATCAAGCTTAACAATTTATATGATACATGTCATTATCTGCACAAACTTTATTCAAATAATACCTGCATATTAAGACGGCGAAATGCATGCAGAGCAACATATTCTCTTTGTGTGGTTGCTAGAGAACCAAGTATAGTCAGGTACCATACACCCCCGGGTTGGAGCTTCCGCAGAATATGGTCATCGTCAATCTTGCTACAATATAAACAATAAACTTTACAGTGAGTACATGAGCCAGATTAGATTGTCTAGTAGAGAAACTGCTCTATCAAAGCAAAACTAACCCTAAACCATGCAAAGCACCCTAAACAAAACAAATGGAACAAAAGACAGGGATAGCCCACCTGCTAGAATCATATAAGTCTCCAACATAGAAGTGAAGGATTGCCCCAGTATACTCTCTGGTATCAATAGGTATATATCTCCTGACAGTCCCAGCTACACGGCCACTAACTTCTGGCTTCTCCTCATCTTCCAGAGCCAAGGAATTATTCCTCCTAATATTAACTGAATCATTCATAGCAACATAGCGTGTTGGAGATATGGCTCAGTTTACAAATCACATCCAATTATGTTTATTTAAAGAAAAGGCAAAAATAAAACAAAGCATTCACAGCAGATGTTTACCTGCTCCAGGCTTGGGGGATGAAAGAACTGCAACGTCTCCTTCCTTGAACATCCATTTGTATTCATGTGGTGGAATCAGAATCACATCAAACCATCCTGGACATTCAAAAACAAAGGACACACTTGAGCAGCTAGAGGGAAGAAAATATCGTCTGGCTAGTATTAATGATCTGCCCAGAGGAATCTAAGAACATGATATTTAAAACAAGTCAAAAATATGAAGAATAACTGTTTTCTCATAGGACCGAGGAACGGAGACAGCGAAAGAAACCAAAAACCAAGCACTACAAAAAAAGGGGAGAGCAAGAAAGACCACCAAGTTGACAACTGACTCCTTGATAAAAAAGAAAGTAACAATAACTAAAGTGGCTTCCGTCATGATATGCATGGACAACAAAATCCAGAGAGCAACCATATAATTGTACTAGCACCATTAAAAGGGAACCAATGCCAATAATTAACTACACACATCAAATAAAGCATGAACATAAGAAACGAGGATCACCATTTTCAGGATCCTCATATGTAGTTTTCAGGAAGCAACATAACAGACAACAGCAATATCAAATAAGACTATTTCAACAGCCACAAAGAACATCTTGCTGGAATCACTGGGCACGCAAAACTTCTGCATGCAACTTAAACTGAAGAACAAGATGTTATACTAAGATTTGGTATGAGATAAAGTTGAAGTAATAGAACAATACCCCTTTCCCGTCGTTCAATGCTTTTTATGCATACCCTAACTTGATTTGAAACCGTTTCTGATGACTCCTCCCAAGTACTATAAAGCTGAGCCCGGCATTCTTCAAAAAGCAGGGGTTCAAATACCCTGATATATTCCTCAACCGAATCAAAGCGACCAGGAACACGTTGCAGCTCCTCTTCCTCTGTTTCAAAGATATATGTAGGTAAAAGGGAACAAAAAATGATATTTAGGAGATACCATCATCTTCAATAATACAAGTCAACTAAGAGCATAAAACCGCTAAACAATTATACAGTGACCCTAGGTGGAGGGATATAATGAGGTCCAGAAGTCTGAACTTGGAAATAATAGCTAAAGCTTAAGTGAGCGGACGGTTTCAGTTTTAGTTCCAACTTCTAGTTTTTTTAGTATTTTAATGCACTCTATGAAGTTGCATTATTTTTGTAAAAGTGAAGTTTTCGTGTGGAAAATACAATTATGTTTCTAGGAAGAGTTTTACATTTGAAAATGGAAGTAAGTTTGATTGGTTGTATGTTTTTATTAATTCTAGGCCATGGTGGAGCCAAAATTGAAATTATAGTTAGTAGGCTGCTCAAATGTACTCATGAAAGGCTAAATGCAGAGATATTCTTAATAGATCTTCACATAAATAACCTACTGATTGATTTTATTTTAGTTCCAAACTATCCTGCTAAAGGATTCATTCACAAAACTTAAATTTTACATAACAGAATAAGCTATGGTTAACCATGAAAGTCAAGTTAATAAAAGAAAACTGGCTAACAACAGACAACAAGTAGTGTTATAATGGGTATAATTACTTAGATACCTGGATGATGCCAAAAAGTTTCACTTGTCACCTCACGAAGAAGGCGTTCAACTGATGTATCTTGATACTGGTTGCTTGTTGTAGTTTGCTTCTTGATAGGTACTTTTTTTGCAGCTAATTTAGGATCAATTGAAGTCTGGCTGCTAATAGCTGGTTTCCTACCAGAGAACTGTGAATTCTTATGTTGCCTTGTGTCTGGAGGAAGCTTCCATGAACCCTGCCTAGGAATCACTGGTGTTTGTCCCTCTGAAGAAACATCCATCGGACTACTGAATTTCCTAGGAGGTCCATTACTATATTCACCATTACTCTCAGTTTTACACTCATTTGACTCCACAAAACTACTTCCTTCATTGCTTAACAAATCAGATTGTTTTGCATCTCTAACTACAGGTTGACTTTGCTTATCCCCACGTTCAGCAGATGCCAGAATAGGACGAGTTTCTTTCATAGCCCGTGTTACAGATGGCGCAGGAATCTGCCTTCTGGGAGTTGAGGACTTCAAAACACCAACTTGCTTAACATCTTCTAAATTGAGAAACATGGTCTGCCTGCTGCGCTTCTTTCCTAGCATTGCTTCCTTTTGATGGTCCAGCTTAGGACGCTTTCCAAGACTATTTCCATACTTTAATGCATGATTGGCTTCAATTCCTTTAACTTCTCTTTGTTTTGGCACTGGAGCAGATTCTTCCGAACCATCCATAGATGCATCACCTTTCTTGTCATTTGTTTCTGGATTCTTCTCCAACAAAGGGCCACCGTTATCATTCTTTACATTACTGTGATTAGGAGATATATTATCAACACCTCCAATGGGGACAGTTCTCTCAATCATCTCAACTTTACTTTTCTCCAAAACCTGTTTATCACTAGCACCACTCGAGTCTTCAGGAACAGCACTTCTTTTAAAAGCATCGACTGAGCCCTCTGCATCAGACCATTCCCCTTCTTCCTTCTCCACATCCTGAACATCTAATAAACCTGATTGTCTAACTGGTGAAGCCTTCATATCCTGCCCATTACTCAATTTGGACGAAGAGGCAACACTAGTACGCACATCCATAAAATTCTTTTTTTCTGCAGAAACGTCAGGTCCCTGAACAGCTTTAGACCTGACGAAAGGCTGGAAACCAGATACAGCAGGAGCATGGGAGAAAACATTGTTATTTACTATCCCTTGGGGACCAGCAGATGCCGCAAACAAGTCAGTTGGTGCAGTAATTGAAGGAATAGCCCTCTGAGGCTGGAAGCAAACAACACTATCATTATCATCTTCATTTTCAGCCGGTGGTTCATTAAGATCAAATAGCAGCCTTCCTTTGGAGCCCATTTCGCAAGTAGTTGCATACAAGCAACCAAATATGCCCAAATATGCCTACTAGCAATTTTATAGGATAATTTCTAGCAGAGAATAAGCAGAAATACTCAGACCTTGCGAATGGTCACAAAGGCAATAAATGCACCTTCTGCATCAAAGATGGAAAAAAAATGTGTAAGAACCAACACATGCATGCGTATAATTATCACAAATGAGGGACCGAAAAAATCGTTGGGACGTACAAAAATATGTGAACTACGCTAATTCAAACAATGATTAACTTATGCATTTTTCTAACCCACTACCCAAAGTTGCATTAGTTATTGAGCTAGGTTTACTTCTTGGCAGAGAAATAGGCTTAGAAACACAAAACAAAGAAACATATAGACACGTGTACACACAGAAGCTACAGCCTAATTGCATCAATGCCTATATAGGGCATATATGGAAGCGTACATGTAAAAACATGGAAGATGATGGCAATACATTTATACAATTTCCTCTATAGTCGTTTCATCTCCCCATGTTAATAACGTGTTTAATCAAATATTAAATGCGCATAGTATAACATTATGTACCTAAAATTGGGCAAAACTATGGATCAAATGACAAGTTTAAATCTAGAAAAACAAGGGCTATCTGTTTAGATACACAGAGTCAAAAACCTTAAGAGACACAACCACCTCCCCTAGATACTAATTAATGGTCATATCCTTGTGCCGAATCAACATAGCCTGAGGATTCTTTCAAAATCATTATCGAATTCAAAAAAAAGAAACAGATTGTAAAGATTTTGGTAGAAGCAGATCAAAATAACCAAAAAAACAAGAAACACGAACAACTGCCTGAAATTGAGACTACATATGGATACCTCATAACCAGAATTTGACAATAAAAGGCAGATCCTATATTATTTAATTACACTCCATCCATATAAAGCCTTCTATAGATCGAAGAACCTCAGACCAAACCACATTCTTTAATTTAACAACAATTTTACCCCTCTACTTACACAAGAACAAAAATTGCGAATAAATCATAAATCACTTTCAACTCTACTGATACATGAATGTTCAGTACCAACCTCCCATTATTACAAAATATATCATAAACACACATTGAGTTGGTAAACTTCAACTCATCATCAAATTCATCACTCTTCCTATCCAACCACAGAAAGAAACAAATAGCAAATACAAACAACAGCAAGAGAACTAAATTACCAGCAATTGAACAATTAATAATCCCTAATTCACCCAAAATCGACAAATAAAAACTAAGTCCAGATCGAAAATAGCTCCACTACATCATTAGCCAATCTCAATAGTCAAAACGAATTAAACATGATTTATTTAGCGATCTAATATCCAATCAATGTTATTAATCTATCGTTTCAATCCAATTAACAATCCTTTTTCCTTGCAAACTAATTCATCAGCTGAGGGAAGAGGAGAGAGAAGAGGAGAGAAAAAAAAATCAGAGAGAGAAGATTTTACCTCAAAAGGATACCGAATCTAGAGAGAGAAAATAATATTAAAAAGAATATAATAACAAAAATTAAATAATACTACTAGCAATTGCTAAATTTTTATGTGATAGATATCAGTGATTTTGTACGTAAATTTGTATCTATAGGCGGCGTGAGTGAGAGAGAGAGAGAGAAAGAGGAGAGAGAGAGAGAGAGCATCTGAGCGAGAATGCGAGAGAGAGATGGCTTTGGGGGGAATTTATAGGAAATAATAAGGGCGATGTAACCGGCTACGGGTGAAGCCGGTGACCAGAAGTTCAAATTCTCATCAGAATTAAGCGGAAGGGTGTTTCGGTAATTTCAGCCACGGTCCTAAATTGTTCCATGCCTTTTGTTTTGGGGGGTTGGTTGTTAACAGCGTCAATCATGAACTTCGGAAAAATCTACTATGAATTTTCTTTTTCCGAGGAAACAAAATATAATTCCTTAAAAACAATTTATATTGTATGAGAGAATTAGATCATGACTAAAATAATTTAATTAATTAAATAGTATTTGCAACTTTTGATAATCTTGGATGCTAACTTTTAGGTTTTTTTGAAGACTTCATAGTAACATTTTATTGATTGTGTAGGTTCAACTCTTATCAAATTGAACATGTCTCGCCCTTGAGTAGTTTCATTTTTTTTTTAGGTAATTACAAAGAGATATATATGTATATTATCAAATAAATCGCTATACTATTATATAGGTGAGATCTTTACATCATATAAGGGTGGGATTATTACTTCGCACGCATACGAGATCACTACACCATAAAAAATGGTATGAATCTACTATACCGCACTCTAACGGGATTGAACCCAAGATCTCTTACTAAGGAGAGACTTAAGGTAACTCAGCCATCCACTAGAGCTATGCCTGATTGCCCCTTGAGTAGTTTCATTATTTTGCTTTACAAAAATAAATGGTTCATATCTTCCTCATCCTGCTCACATAAACAACATAAAGGATCTACTTGCATGCCAAAACCTCTCAGTTTGTCACAAGTATTCATCTTTCCTATAAGGCCATCCACATGACAAATACACATTTGGGAGGGGCCTTATTATCACTCAACATCTTTGACCATGTCACTCTCTGATAACTACCCCTCAAATCAAGATACAATTTTCTCATTGAAAAAGAAGATTGAGAAAGTAAGCTTGCACTTGAAAAAGAATTCTGGATCAAATCTCTAGCTTGTAGTATCTTTCTTACTATCCCATGAGCACTGTGCAGGAATTTCCATGGTGAACAGATCTTATGCTTTAATATAGTACTCATATATCCATTTTACCCATATCTTATCTTTTTTTGTGCCACATTCCAAAGTAATTTGCACACAGTTGCCTTGTTCCACCAAGCAATATGGGTAAGATTCAAACTACCAGCTTTTTTTGGCATACATAGCTGCTCTCAACTCACAAGTGCTCTCCTGCTCATCATTGATTTTCCAGTCCAAAGAAAGACTCTACAAGTTGTTTGAATAGCTTTAAGAATCTTTTGAGGTAGAAGAAAATTTGACACCAATAGGCCTGAATTCCAAACAAGACAGATTTAATGAGTTGTATTCTTCTTGCATAGGAGAGCAATCTAGAAGACCAACAATCAATGCGAGCCAAAATCCTTTGGAGAAGAGGTTGTCATCGCAATACACTCAGTTTCTTAATAGATAAGGGTACCCCCAAGTATTTGAAGTGCAACTCTCATTTAATCATTCCACATTCACTCAAAATCTGTTCTTGGTGAGGAGCTGATACTTCTCCAAAATATATGCTACTCTTTGCAGCATTAGCTTTGAGTCCAGATGCTTCTGAAAATTTATTAAAAGCTATCATCATTTGTCTCACTGAACTAACATCTCCTCATGAAAAGAGCAACAGATCATCTGCAAAGCTGACTTGAATAAGATTGAATTTTTTACATCTAGGATGATACTTAAATAGCTTGTTCTCATTCAACTCCAACACACATCTGTGTAAATATTCCATACAGATAACAAACAGATATGAAGAAATAGGATCACCCTGTCTAAGTCCTCTCTTAGCTTCAAATGAATCAGTAATCTTGCCATTGATACAGACAACATAAGATATTGTGGTAACACAAGCAAGAATCCTTTGCACAAACCCATAAGGAAATCCAATCTCCAACATAAAGAACTATAAAAAAGGCCACTCTACTGTATCATAGGCTTTCTGAATATCTATTTTTACCGTACAATAAGAAGAGATGTTCTTCATGTTATAACCTTTTATTATCTCATGGCTAATCAAGATATTATCATATATAACCCTCCCTTTGACAAATGCACTCTGATTCTCACTTATAATTTCATCCAGAACCATTTGCATACTACAAGCCAAAACTTTAGATATGATTTTATATAAGACATTGCAGCAAGCAATTGGCCTAAAATCTTTTACAGCACATGCATTAGGTGACTTTAGCAGAAGAGTGATCAAAGCAGTCTTGAAAAAATGGACATTAAATCCATCTAATCCAGGAGCTTTAAGAGAGTTCATCTGATGGAAAGCCTGACTGATTTCCTGTCTAGTAACTTCTTTGCACAATTGCATCTGGTTTGTATGAGATAGCTTATTACCTCTAGCAATCACCTATTTCTCCACCATTGGCAAAACCTCTGCAGTACTGCCCATCAAGCTCTTATAGAAATTCAGAATTTCACCCTTAATCTGCTCTTGAGTAGTGTATCTGACTCCATTTGCAGAGATCAATAGTTTGATGGCTTTTGTCTTCTGCCTAGCTTTTTGCATAAGCATGGAAATACCTTGTATTTGTATCTCCAAGCTTAATCCAATCTACCCTTGACTTTTGTTGCCAGATACTTTCTTCCACTCTACTCCACTTCTCAAGCTCTGTCAGAATCATCCTTTCTTGTTGTAACTTCTCCTCATTTAGCTTATCAGTCATTAGATCAAGTTGCACACCTCTCAACTTATTCCTCAAATATTCTAATCTCTCAGGAATCTTTCTATAAAAACAAGTGTTTAGCTGTTTAAATGGCTGTTTCATTTTATACCACACATTCAAGAGTTGGTTATGGTGTTTCTTATCTTGCTAAACTTCTGAGATAATGTTCTTATAATCAGAGTGCTTAGAAATAACATTAATAATCGAAATTGAGCTCTCCTAGTCTGCACCTCCTCACCTACAATCACTGAAAGAGGACAGTGATTTGAAATCCCTTTCTCCATGATATCCTCTTGTATATTCCCAATTTCCTCACTCTAGGTATTATTAACCAAGCATCTATCTATTAAAGAAAAAAAAATTATTGTCTCTCCTGCTTGGTTATTACAGCAGGTATAGTCACTACCCATTAATCTTAATACTGTCAACTCATTATCTCTAATACAGTCTCCAAAATCTCTTATCTCATGCTCAGTTATTGGATTTCCTTGGAACCTATCTTCCATAGTTAAAACTGAGTTGAAGTCTCCTCCTATTATCATAAACACATTGAATCTGAAGCAAACTTCAGCTATAAATTGCCACAGAGGTCTTCTAAGTTCCATTGTGTTATAAGCATATATTGCTAGCAAATAGAACTGAGTGCCATAAAGTAAATCATGTACTTGACAGAGCAAACCTTGAGCATGATTCTCAATCCAATTAACTGTTACATGCTTTGGATCCCACCCCACCCAAATTCTTCTATTCGAAGCATGAGAATATGTATTCAAAAACTCCCAATTCCTATTTATTTTCTCAGAAACATGTTTAAACCTCCCTTTCTTCACTCTAGTCTCCAAAAAAGCCATCAAATCTATTCTATATTTTAGCAAGAACTGCTTTATTTCTTTTATTTTGAAGGGCTTATTACAGTCCCTCACATTCCATAACACCATCTTCATGGATCAAATCTATGCTATGTTTTAGCAAGAACTGCTTTATTTTTTTTTTATTTTGAAGGGCTTATTACAGCCCCTCACATTCCATAACACCATTTTGATGGGCTTATTACAGTCCCTCACAAAGGGGGAAGGCCCCCGCCCTTATTACCAATTTCTGGATGGTGATCATGATTCTCTAACAGCAGATATGTGTTTCCAATCCTGACTGCATTTGAGCAATCGCCAATTCTTCCTGGACTTGTAGTCTTCTTCGGATGATTCCACACTTCACTCATTGACTCTTTGGGTAACCTTTCCTGATTCTAACTTTCAACAAGTGAAAGTAGAGGCTCCACTGACTTTGAAGGTTCCCCTGTCACCTTCTTTGGCATCCATTTAGTTTGAGGTGGACCTTTAGGCTTTGGCTTTGCTTGACAATCATGTCCAACCATTTGGCAAGTTTTACAATAAGGTGGAATCTACTCATATATCACTTTGTGTTCTACCTTTTGTCCAGCTTCTCTTTCTATCCATATCTTGTATTGTAATGGCTTAGTCACATCAATCTCAACTAACAACCGTGCAAATGATATGCGATTTTGATGAGTAGTGCACTCATCTACACAGATTGGTGTGCCAAGCAAGCTCCCAATTCTGCTTAGAGAACTCATCCCCCAACAATTGAGAGGTAAATTGGACAGTTTAATTTAGAGGGGAACTTCTTTCAGTACCTCATTCTCAAAGGTAAAACTAACATCCCAATTTTTTATTATGACAGGCCTATTACCAATAGTATGAGGTCCACTCTTCAGAATTCTTTCCTTTTCCACTTTATTCTGGAATTTCACAAAGAAATATCCATCCACATGATAAAAAAATTTGTGGAGCTAAGACCATACATTGCTTCTCTAAATAATTTCCCAAATATCAAATGGAAGGACTCTCACCAAGCGCATACAGAATTATAGCATTCTCCCACTTTTTCTTCTCAAATCTAATCATCTCAGCTTCTAGACAAGCAATATGAATTCCATTCTTAATCATAGGAGCAATGAAAGCTAGTGCATACCTTTGCCTGCAAGTGGCGTTATCTCTGGTATCTCTGTGTGGTGTAGGCTTTCCTCCATGTCTGATTCAGCTTGATCCTTCATACACACTTCATCTCCACTGTCCATCTCGATTTGTTCATTTGGCACTGTTGCATCCATTCTTGTTCCTTCCATTACTGTTTCATTGAATTTTTCATTTCTTGCTCGAGAAGTGGATGCTTGAGTGAAATTCTCTTTCTGATTCTTTGTGTTTGCAGCTAATGGTGGTATCTTCGGTGTAGTTTCTTCTTTGGTCGTCCTTGAGGGGCCATTTCCGATGAAGGCGCACGTTAAGTCGAATTAGCTAACGTGCATCGAGAGCATTACTTGAGGGCGATGAACTACGTATATAAAACTCTTGATTCTTGAATTAGCTAATTTGAAGTTGCGCTTTTTTAAAATAAATATAAATATCTCAATAACTGGATGTTTAATGAGATATATATTGAGTGGTACTTATTATTTACATAATATATACTCCCTCCGTCCTAGTATTAATGGCTCGTTCATTTTTGGTATGGAGACTAAAAAGAAATTAGGGATGAAAAACGGGAGCCTCACATGTTTAGTGTAATTTTGTCTCGGATTTAGGTAAAGAAGTAGGATGATTAAGAAATTTAATTAGATTCTAATTTAGTCCAGAAAATGAAACATGCTACAATAGCGGGACACCCAAAAAGGAAAATATTTCATCAATACCGGGACGGAGGGAATATATTTGGAGAACATCAACTGAATTAAACACACACCCACAATAACTATTAGTGCTTGTTTGGTTTAAGTAGAGGAATTGAAAGAGAATTGAATCAAGTCAAGGGAAAGAATGGTAATAACCTTTACTTTTATAGGGTGTTTGGTTCAACAATAAAAAAGGAATAACATGTAAAGGAAATGAATTCGGAGAGTAAATGATTTTGTTCTGGATCCTCTAATTTTGAGGATTTGAGTTACCCGAAAATAAAGATAATTGTTAATCACATTTCAAATCAAATAATAAGTAATAAATTTAATTAACCGAATCATTTTTCATGCTCAAAAAACGCCCGATCAAACATGAGCCTAATATGAGATAATAATTTCATAATTATTTTTTTGAATGGAAGGAAAAGAAATGGTGGGACTTGAGTCCGATCTCTTACATATAGAAAAATTTTACCCTTTGAGATAAGATCTAAATAAGTAGCAATTATTTGTCCTCCACATAAGGTCTTTTTTGTCTAATATAAACTTCAATTTTAGTTTTTTTAGGGAAACTTCTTATATAAACTTCATGCTATTCCATAAATTTCTATGTGTAAGTATAAATTTCTTTTATCATCTAATACTGATTCATAAGTAAGATGGAAATCTGTTAACGCACATTTAATAATAAATCGCTACGTCACTATATAGTGAAACCTCTACACAACACAAAAGTGGAATCACTACACCTCACACAAATCGATGACCACAATATTAAACATACATTTTTTCATTTATTTAACTAACATATATGAAGTCAACTAACATAAATAATTTAACAGTTGGGAAATAACACTAAACCATCCATGCCATAAAGGAGAATTGCAATCTTTACCCTTATACTTGGAAATCTTCTCACATTTGTCCCCTGCACTTTGAGAAATAACTTTTGCTCCACTACTTTTAACTTTTTTGTATTCGCATTCAATTTTGAAAAGCATGGGGTAAAAACAATTTTTTCAAGTAAAAATCAAGAGATTAACATTGATGCATGTAGAAGTATATACATACTCCTTCACCCCATTCATGAATCATGATAACGTTTCCTGGTTTTATGTGTACTCTGTTCATAAAAATTGTTTTCTGTCTATTTTTGTATACTATTTCACTATAAAATATTTTTTTTTCTCCACTCACAGTGCTATATTATACAATTTCTTTTCAATCACAACTCATTACACCTAATTTATATTAATTTACGTGTTCACCATTCTGGAGAACAATTATCATGGAAGAAGTATAAACTAAATGAAAAATAAACAATTAATAAAACATAGAAATTGTATGTACTCTCTAATTTATGCTTTAACTTGTCATAACACGTTTATGTTTCAAGATATCATGTGAAAAAACCGAATTCTCTCCATATTTTTGGTTTAACTCTCACAACAATTGATTTTATTTATTTATTATTTTTCGATTTGTGAAGATTTTTTTTTTCAAAATTAAAGTACAAAGCGGAACAATTAGGAAATTAGTGGTTAAATTATACATTAATTTTGGATACAGTTGACACTTTCATATCACTTGAGATCTTATTTTCCACTTGTATACTACATCCATTTGTTTTAGTCTTTTGTTCCCCTTCAATTTCAATTTTTTGGTGTTTTAATTAAATTTTGTAGCTCTAAGTAGTCTTTACAATACCTAATTATAGTATATAATTATTAATGTAACATTTTTTAATCTCAATTTTTTAGTTTATAATTGATTATTATGGTTGGTTATTGTATAATTAGGTTATATAAATATTTTAAACTCAAAATTTAGTAATAAATTAAGATTCATTATATAATAGTGTTTTTTATTTTTAAAAATAAATATTATTAATAATAGGTAGTTACAAAAGATATCCCGAATCAGTAATGGATAAATTTGAAATTAGCAAACAAAAAGGCACGTGGTGATTTGCGAGGGTGAAAATGGTGATTGCTAAAAATTGAATTATTAATGAAGATGGTTAGGGGTAGAAATGAGATTTCACAATGTACGGACGTGCTACTACGTCGTATGAATAGTTTGACCGTGACGGATACTTTGCTGACAGCCTGACAGAGATTAATGGCCGTTTATTCCGATCAACTTAGGTAATTTTAATTTAATTGCAGTCCAATTAATTAAATAAATAATTTATTAGTTTTTTCAATTATACATAGAAATAGGGGGACGATAAATGCATGTGGACATAATTCACCGGTAATATGATTCTGCTATGTAATCACTAATTAATGTTCTCTTGAATACTCCCCCCCGTCACATTCCAATTATCATAGTTTTTCTGAACACGGGAATTAAGGAGAAAATAATTAAGGATAGAAAGTATGTTTAGTGGAGTTATAAAGTAGGTAGAGAGAGAGTGAATAGTGAAATAAAGTGGAATAAAGTGCGTAGAGAGAAGGAGAATAGTGAATGACACATAAATGAGAAGAAAAGTAGGTTGAAAGTTGTAAAGTGAGTGTAATTAACCAACTAATTATTTCTATAAAAGGAAGTATGACAACCGAAATAGAAAGTATGATAACTGGAGTGGGACATATGGAGTATTTAGTTTTCATCAGGGGCGGAGCCAGAATTTCGGTTTAGGAGTCCAATTTTTTTTAATAAAAATAATAATAAGAATAAAAATTTAAAATATAAATAAATAATATTAATATTTAACACAATTAAATGTTGTTTGCACCATCAACTTGTTCATAAGTGTCTCAATAACGTATACAAAACACATAGATTGGGAGACACATTTTCCAAAGGAAATTTCAAGCCATCGTTACGAAAATAGTCGGCAATGAACAAGCGAACTAAATGAATTATTCCAAGATTCATGGTGTCAACAAATGAAAATTCGCTGGAGAAATTATGTCCACACTTGAAGTATTTTGGACATTTGGAAGTAACTAAATTTGGAAGAAAAAGAAAAAAGCATGAGACTCAAAATTTTATAATGTTGCAAAGCAAAGAATTCTCAATCTGCACTCTTCGTTGAACACAAGCACATAGAGTGACACGAAACAAATACAATTTGTAACAAGATTGGAGTTATCTACTTGATAAAACAGATGCATTACTCAAAGAAATTGCACCGAATGAACATACTTCGAAATCAAAGAGTTCCAAAAAAACATGATTCGTTTAGGAGTTTTATCGAACAGTTGGTGGACATCATATACTAATTCAAAACTTAGTAAAACTACATATATATATATATATATATATATATATATATATATATAGCTAATGTTTTTCAAAATATTGGGGGGTCCAGAGTGACCCCACTGCCCCCTGGCTCCGCCCCTGGTTTTCATATAGTGTAATTTTACAATTTATTAATTGTATTTGTATTTTTGTAATTAAGTTGTTATAAAATTGTAACAAATGTCACATATATTAGCTTGAACGGTTGAGGATTCTCAGTCATTATCTATAGGTAAAATTACCTGGCTTTGTGGTTGGCTGGTTGGTTCGTATTTATTATCATTATTCAATTGCTATTTTTGTTTCAAAAATATGTTTATAAAATCATAACAAGTTGATGTGAAATCAAATAAAATTGGATGAAACTTATATACCAATGAAATGATAACGCCAAATTCAAATTTAAAAATGGGGAAAAGATTAAAGTGAATGGAGAATCTAGAATCTCCAACATTCATGGACTTGGCTAGGAATCTCCACCTAAGCAATTACACATTGGCCTCACTATTCGATTTATTTGATTTATTACCAATTAAATCTTAAATATATACTTAAGTATTATATTTTGAGATAACGTAATTATTTACTTTAAATTGTCTTTCTTATAATTGTTCATAGTCAATTGGAAATTTGTCATTATGTCGTACTGCGAATCATAACAATAAATTAGTGTAGGCATGCAAACACAATTTTTTTAACAAAAAACTATCATTTTTATTACGGACACGGACATAAAATATAGAGAAAACATTCTTCTATAATAGGCAGTTGTTCATTCCATACGGTGCGGTGTATTAGAATTCAAAGCTAACCTAACTAGCTTGTGAACAATTACGTTTTGTTCTCATCGAAAATTTCTAAGGTTGAAACATGGGCATGCAACCAAAGTCTAGGCAACACAATCTATATATATTATTAAAATCATTACGGATTTTAAAGTACATGAAAAGAAGAAGTTAACCATTCAGGGTATTACACATCTATTATGAATAACAAAAAATAAATAATGATTTTACTAAATTGAATTAGAAAACAAAGATTTTTATCTAAAATATTCAATAAAACACATAATTTTAAAAATCTTATAAATCATTTAATCCCCGTTAATTGTTGGCGGATTACACGCTAGTTTTTAAATATAACAACGCGTGCATGAAATTTAGTCGACAGTATCGTTCTTCGAAATAATTTAATTTATTTACGTAAAAGATTAGAGTGAACTAAACAATTTAGAACGTTAAAGAAAAATATGTTGCACACATCGCATTCTAAAGTTGTTTTTGTTCACATTATTATATACTTTAAGATTGGAATGAAACCGTCTCATTTTTTACATTTAAGCATATTTTTTTGTCTGCAATCGAAACATGAGAATTAAACCCTACGAGAATTAAACACGAGAATTTTAATTAGTTTGCCTTTTATTTCAAATAATAGTTTTTAATTGTTTGCCTTTTAATTAGTTTTCCTACTTATCATATTTTATTTTAGGAGAGAATTTTAATGTATTGGACGGCTAGTTTTGATAGAAAAGTTAGGGTTTAATCCCCTTTTATCGTGTCCTACTGGTATTCTTTCGAGAATCAACAGATTAACCGTGCGTTTACTTTTGGTATTCATTAAATCAACGAAATTATACGTTTATTGAACGCTTGCGCTGCATCAACTCCCCTTATTTCATGTCAAACAAAAAAAGAAAAAAAAAAAAAAAATTCTCTATGGGTAACTCCAAAGATGACTCAAAAATAAAACTAGAATTGCAAAGCCACTTTAAAATCCTCTCGATTTTTTTAAGATAATCCTCTCTATTTAACTTGTGTTGTGGAGTAAATATCTTATGCCAAACATATACCACATTATTTATTTCTACATACTGAATAAAACTGATATATTTTTTCTATCAAATAACATTTGCACTTCAATGATGAATAATTAATATTATACGTGGATACCAAAAATCACTTTTTAGTTATAAAACCAGCCCTCTATATATACTATTCGGAATAACTTTTGGGATTATATATTGTTTTTCATTACCTTCAACAACAAAATTATTATTTTCAATTTTCAGAAGAATTAAATTAATTGATTATATGCGGAATTCACGCAAAGCCCAATGGGTATATACTCCTGTATTTGTTGGGTTAGTAATTGGGCCAAGTTTTCAGAAGGAATAGAATATGTATCTCTAGAAAAAAAGAAAAAAAAAGTTTCTTGAATTTTCTAATGAAATATAACTATTGTTTTTTTTCCCCCAAGTTAGTCTGAACTTTGAACCATACTTTCTCATTTGTGTTAATAGTATTAGAAAAATATTAATTTTGACTACAATTTTAATAATTTGTTTCTGAATTCATCGCACATTGGCGTTACGCATTGTTTAGTTTGTTTTTTGTGTTATTATTTGTGCGTATTTTGCGTGTTATTGTTCGTTTTTTATCACGAGTAGTGGTCGTATATGTGGTTTTTGGTGTTTTCGGTGTGTGTAGGTATGTAGGTGGTGATGATGCACTTTCGGATAGAAAAAGGATGGAAAAAGAAGTTTAATTGGTGAAGGAGGGAGCAAACAGGTTTTCCAACCGGAGCGGGAATTCCAACCGAAGCGGGAAATATTTTTGCTACTCAAGATCTCGCCGGCGCGGGAACTCCCGCCGAAGCGGGAAAAATTCTCGCTAATTGAAGTCCCGCTAGCACTGGAACTCCCGCCGAAGCGGGAATGATTTTCGCCAAGGGGTTTCCCGCTGGCGTTGGGTTCCCACCGGCGCTGGCGGACAGTTTTCTCCAGCAGTATAAATGCATTTTGTCGGTTTTTGGACGAAGATCTTCCATGCCTCTTTGGTTTTTAGCATGGAAAAAGAAGAAAACTCTGTAGATTTTCATTTCCTTGTTCAAACAATTTAGATTTGGTTTTAGTTTTTTGCATCGTTGATCGTTCACGACTTTCAAGCACGTTGTAAGAATTCTTATTTTCGTTTATGCAATGTTTGTTTCCAGCATTTATTTTATCTCCATTTCCTGCAGAATGAACTAAATTTTTTGTCTAGGACTTCGGATGATCGAATTGAGATAATTAGTAGTTATCATGTGTACATGCCTTTTGATTGACTTGATTTGTTTGTAATCGAACATTTGGCCAAAGTTAGATTGTTATAGATAATGAAGGAGTTCGAGAGAAGAATTCATTATCCAACTTAGGTTTAATCAATGTTAGATTTAATCGGAAACACGTAGTCTAACTAAATACTCCCTCCGTCCCCCATTAGTATGGTGCGGGGGCCGTGCACAAGTTTTAAGAAAAAGTAGATAAATATTTGGTAGGGATAGTTTAAGTGGAGGAAGGAACCCACTTATGATGTGTTGTTAATTTTTTAATGGATGAAGAAACTTTATTTGAGTAAATATATTGAACTTTTAAGGGTAAAAAGGTAAAAGACATCTTAAAATAGAAACACCTTACTAACCAGGGACGGCTAATAAAAAAAAGTAACCATACTAACCTAAGACGGAGGGAGTATTATCTTGTACTAATTTTCTTAGCTAAGAGTTGATCTATGAATACGAGAGTTAGTATTTCAATTCTATGTGGGAGTTGATTATATGAGTTAATCTTTTGCATAACACATGATAGTTGATTGTATTATCTCAAAGAGACGAAACCCTTGTCCTAGATAGCTTTAATTCGATTGGTATATTTATATTGTTTTTATTTCCGTCAAGCTCTTAGTATTGATCACTCAAAACTTATCTAATTAGAATGTGTAGGTTGTTTTTATTTTCTTGTGCAAAACATGAATCGATTGCCCTGCTAAGCTTTCCTTGAGATTCGACTCGAGTTAGCTAGTTGTACTACATTAAGAACTCGTTCTCTTGCGAGCAACTAGGAAGTACATTTTTAGTTGATTCACGCATTCGCTACTTGAGGCAAAAATAATTTACAAGTAGATGCGTTATTTAATTGTTTGCCTCAAATAATTTTTATGGGATAATTTTTTGAGTTTTTAGGAAACTTCCAATGTTCGATAAAACCGATGAAGAAAATTAACTTGAAAAATGTTTTGAAGAAACCGATAGAGAAAATTTATAAGAAGAGAAGAATATCAACACATGTTTAAAGAATTAAAAGAAAAAGGAAATTGGATTATGTACCTTGGGTCCTGTAAATATATTTTTTTTATCGTACAGATATTTATATTTAACAGAAATTTTAAATCTTGTCATTTGGCCGTGAAAAAATTACACTTTAATACCTAAAATAACAATTTTTTTCCGATGTAAAAAACTAACAAGTAACAACTGGATACATAATGCATTAAACTTTTCAAAATTGTGACTTGAACCTCAACTTCAACCACTCGACACAATTGTAAAAAAAAAATGTCGATCTTTTGTCAAATTCTGATTTTAACCTTCATTTTTTAAATATGCTTACAAACACCTTCACCTTTTATTTTTTCTAATTTTCCCCAAATTAATGCTAAATTGGACACCAGAAATGTCGATATGGCAAATCACCGCTACTAATGAAACAACGTAATATTTTAAACTAAATGTAGCCGTATTATAAAAAATAAAGACTTATAACTAAGAGGATTTAGCACTTCTATCTCTATATTTTTGCAAAAAATGCCCTATTTTTCTCTTCTATTTCCCCAACTTTTCCCTCTCGATTCCACTATGTATCATTCCCGACTGGGTAATCCAAAATTATAAGTCAATGGGTAATTGAAGAGATGACTTATTCTTCTTACTTGACCGGAATATTGGTCGTGGGAAAAATTAAAAAAAAAAACAAAAGGTGAAGTATTTATAGCATATTTAAAAGGTGAGAGTTAAAAATAAAATTTGCCAAAAGATTGAAATTTATTTGACAATTAATCCTAAATAAAATGCGCTAACATCAAAATAACGTCATTTTGATGCCAACGATAACGCTTTCATTTCGAGTTATGTGGTCATTTATTTTTTCATGCATCATAGGACATCTATGACATCATAGGGGATAATTATTCATCATCAACATTCAAAACACTAGAAAATCAAGAACAAGATCACAATCTCACACACACACACACACACAACACAGTCCCGTACATACTATCATCATATACCGTCCCGTACGTCTACGAGACGTATCACGGTTGATAACATAGGACCTCGACCGGGCCCACATAACACGAACCACATTTAGGGCTAGAGCACCGGGGGATGGAGCTCGAGCACCTTCTTCCACGACGGCCTACTACTAACATCATCCCACCATCTGCTCACATTCTTCCTATCCCTAATCATATACTCTCTCTTTAAACTGCTCATCAAGTAGTTACCAAAAGGGATGTTGCTGAGGTCGGCGAGGCTGAAGGTGTCGCCGGCCAAATACTTGCTCGTTGAGAGCCTCTCCTCGTACACGTCCAAAGTCCTTGCAAGTTTCTCCTCGTTTTCTTGAACACGTTTTGGGTCGGGCGTGATGCCCATTTTTGATTCAATCAGGAGATGGTGTACGAGGTCGTAGAGCGGTGGCTGGAAGTTGTGCGCCTCGACTTCCAGCCACTGCTCTATTAGGCCTCTCTCCTCTATTGTTTTACCTAATAGCTCAGTTCCTTGAGACCTATATTTCTCTGCATAATACCTAATGATGGCTCTTGATTCTGCACAATATTGTGGTGTCATTTTACATTTCAAAATTGATTCAATGTAGCCAAGAAAATATTTTTCACATGAACAAAAAGAGCCTTACAAAGCCAAGAAAATATTTCCCAAGATACTCTCTACCTAGGTACCTAAATAAGTGTCATCAGTCGTCAAAACTCGCATTATCAATAAAATGGAAGAATTTACTCCTCACACATATAATTTAAAAACATAGGAAGTTTGACATAATTTTCTATTATAGAATTTCGAAGTAAGACTTTTATTCGCAAACAAAATCTTTTTAAGGTCGGAACACTTATTACGAGACGGAGACTGAGACTGAAACTGAGGGGAGTACATGAAAGGCATTGTTAAATCCTTTCCATCACCATTATTCTAGAATCTACTATTGAAAAGAAAAGAGTATTGCACTAGAAATAATAGTAAGTGTGAGGAATAAGTAAGAAAATGTGAGAAATACTAAACACAAATTACTTAACATAATGATTAATAAATATTTTAGAACTATTTATTTGCAATTTGCAAACCTCAAAACATGAAAACGTTAATTTTTCTTTCATTAGTATCAACCTCGAAACATTATCGTGTTGAGAATAATGGGAGTGTGAATGAAAAATATGAGAAAATACTAAACCACCAATTAGTTATCTTTAATTTCGTAAAATATTTTAGTAGTAGAATAATAGTAATTCTTCAAAATTGACGGATTAATAGTTATCTTTATTTTCGTAAACAATAGTAGGAATTGATTCTGATCAAAATTGACGGATTAATTAATCAATAACCAACCCAAAAAAAAAAAAAAAAATCCTTCCTAAAAGCCAAGAAAAGAAAATTTCCAGAAGAAAAGCCAAGAAAAGTTTTCTTTTTGAATATTTTCTAAAAAAAAAAAAAAAAAAGTCTTCTTTTGAATATTAACAAGTTAGCGGTGTTTACCTACCAATATTTAGGCATTAATTCTACAAGATGATAATTCAGAGCAATCATCAAACAGCTGGAAAATTAGTAATTTTTACCATATAATTTGTAGTCTCCATCCTCAATAACAGGAAGAGCTCCAAAAGGCTGCAAGATTATTTTACAAAAAAAGAAGAAAATTATCCAAAAATCCCCTCTTGATAAACATGTGGATAAGAGAGAGAGAGAGAGAGAGAGAGAGAGAGAGAGAGAGAGAGAGAGAGAGAGAGACCTGCAGCTGGAGATACTGGGGAGACTTGTGCTCGCCCTTGAAGAGGTCGACGTCGACAACCTCGTAATCGATCTGCTTCTCGATCAAACAAAGGATCACTCTCTTAGGAGAAGCGTAGGATGGTCCGTACACCTTCACCACCATTTTTGCTCAACTAATTTTTACCTTTCTTTTCTTTTGATTTGATTTGATGCAAGAATCGGTGTGAGTCCATGAGCTTTATATAGCGGGTGCACCATTTTATTTAATTAATTAATTAATTAATTATTCTTCCATCCATCTATTTTGGCCTTATATTTTTTGGATAAAATTAGGACTTACTACTAGTCCTCTCCTAATTAATTCCACATCAAAGCAAAGTAGAAAAATAAAATATTTTATTGACTAAAACAGGCGTCAATTAAGTACTCTCTTCGTCCCAATCACAAAGTCTCGCTTTTTTTAGCAGTGTTCTAATAACAAGGTCTCATTCCAAAAATGGAAATAATTAACTCTTCAAAAGCTATATGACTCACCATTTTTCATTCATTTACTCTTGTTTCTTAATATTCGTGTCAAAATAAGTGAGACCATATTAATGAGACAGAGTGAATATTTTATTATTCTCTATTCGACCCACTCATATTGTCATCATTTTCTTATTTATATGTAGAAAAAAATTATTTTATTGATTAAAACGGCGTTTATTAAGTATTTTATTATTCTTCCTCCGACCCACTCATATTGTCATCTTTCAAATAAGAAAAATTTTAACTCTTTAAAATTCTCCAAAAGTAAAGAACATACCCACTTTCTAATTTTTTTTACCATTAATCTTAATCTCCGTATCGAATAATAATATGACATTTAAATGAGTCGGAAGGAGTACTTTATTTTCTTAAATTTAATACTTATTCCAAAAAGAAACAGACTGAAATTAGTGAGACAGAGGGAATATAATATTAACTATAAAAAAATTCCATCTTAATGCTTAATTCTTGTATAGTGGTGGCAATAGATAGGGTCAAAAATATTGAGGTCCAATTAAATTTAGAATATTGTAGTACAATAACATCGGGTTGGCGAGGACCGATTCGACTAAAATATTAAGGTCCAATTTAGTCTAAATTCGGCTAGTCTGCCGCATTTGATCGGGCTAATTTTGGTGGGTAGGTCACATTATTTTTGAATGAATTTTTTTTTTCTTGAATTTATACACGTAGACATAATTTGAATTCCCGACCTCTTAATTGGAGGGGAAACGTCTTATCACTTGAGCTCCGCTTCATTTTCGGGAATAATATACTTGTATCTCTATGTAATAGTTTATTGACAAAAACTTTGATTAAAATTATTAGTTTTAATTATTTTTTATTAATATATATATGGATATATAAGTTCATATTTAAAATTTCTTAATTAAATTTATTTAATATGAACCAAATTTATTGATTAAAAATAATCGTGTGGTGCAACTTCCACACCCAAGTGTTGCTCTTGCATATTTTGTGTTTGTTACTCGAAGACAAACAAAAGTTCGACTAACAAATAAACAAAAAGTTGTTTAATTAGTCGAGTCTTGTTTGTCTTTGAGTTTTGTTTCCGGTTTTTACTATACTTATGAATTACTCCTTCTATCCCACTGAATACGATATGTTTTTTTTATTTGGGAGGTTCCACTATACTTGGCATATTTCTTTTAAAGAAAACAATTAGTATATATACATGGCCCACCATCCCAACCCTTCTAACCTAATCCCACTACACACTCAACCATTCCATCTATAACTTTATTAGCGTTATTAAATATTGCATTCACACTACACTAAGCACTCTATTTATACTTAATACCCTTTTTCTTAGTCTTCGTGCCCATATGAACTAGGTCGTATTCGATGGGATGGAAAGAGTAAATACTAAAGATTCTCAATGTAAAAAAAAATACTCCCTCCGTCCACAAAAAGACGCCTGTTTTGTCATTTTCGTCTGTCCACGAAAAAGATGCTTGTTCTATATTTGGTAAGTTTTCTCCTAATATTTACCCTCTAGTTTATCACTTATTTACTCATTTGTCATTCGTGGCCCACACAATTTACTTTATTTAATCCTCCACTCAACTCAAGTGAGACCTCTATTCCACTTATTTCACACACAATTCATTATTTAAACCCTTTAAAGACAATTAAAAACTATATAGTAAGTGGAACCCTTATTCCACTCATACCACACTCTACCAGAATTATTAAACCCCGTGCCAGAATGAAATAAACGACTTTTTGGTGGACGGAGGGAGTGTATATATATATACTAAAGATTCTCTAACAAGACAATTTACAGCAGTTAATATCCTAATTTCAGACTTCATTCCATCAAAACAAGCGACAGCCATGAATATAAGATCTAAAATGCAAACAACTACAGAAAAACAAAATTTCATAGTAGCATATTAATAGCTACCGATTCCCTCAATGAGGTATAGCCTGATTGGCAGATATACAATCTCACGATTTAAACGCCACAAATTCGAATCCTACCAATACTTCGAGCACACCTATAAATAGTAGCAATGAGTATCTAAAATCAGCAAAAAAAAAAAAGAAAAAAAAAATCAATTTAGCCATTCAAATAATTTGGCACTTGATGTTCAAAGCACAATGTTGATAGGGAACTCTTTATCTTCCACCATCAAATATCTATACCCTTCTTCTATCACCACTGATCCATCTTCTTTGGCTGTACTGAGATGCTTACACGGATTCAATACGAATTCGACTTCAGCTCTTTGTTTTGGATTCAAACTCACACTCTCGAATCCCACCAACTGCTTTATAGGCCTTCCCTCGCCATCATTTTCGTGCCTAGAGAAGAGAAGCACCGGGTGCTTCCCCGACACGGGCCCAATGTTCTCGACTCCTACATGAGTCGAGAACTTGAGCCTCTCACAATTGTCCGTTCCAATCTTGGAAACGGACAAGGATCTAATAGAACTTGAATTTGAAATTGAACTTGAAGTTTCATCTGTGGCGTGGAGAGTAGCCGTGACCCGGTTCAAGTTGATGGTGTTAGGAGTGGACTGCTTGAAGTCATAGGAATATTTAGTGTAGCTTAACCCGTACCCAAACTCGAACACCTTAGGCCCTTTGTAGAACCGATAAGTACGTCCTGGATAGCTCGACTTTTGATCCGGCCTCATCCTCATGTCCGTCATTGGCACATTGATGAAATTCTTCGGATACCAAGTCATAGGCAACTTCCCCCCTGCAATGCCAGTGACGGAGCCAGAATTTTAATCAGCGCATTTGAGGGTTATTTAAGTTCACAATCTTGAAACCCCATTTCACACACCCACAAAAGACTTGGATTATGCTCCCATTCATGTACTTCAAACACAAAATCTTAAAACCTCATTTCTCACACGCGCGCGCGCACACAAAGACACACACACATGACTTTACCTGGATTATGCTCCCATTCAAGTACATGAAACACAAAATCTTGAAACCCCATTTCACACACAACACACACACACAGAAACACAAGACTTCACCTGGAAAATCTTCCCATTCATGTACTTCAAACACAAAATCTTGAAACCCCATTTCACAAAAACACATATCACACAAGACTTTACCGGGATTATGCATTTATGCTCCCATTCAAGTACATGAAACACAAAATCTAAACCCATTTCACACACACACGCACGAGACTTTACCTGGATTATGCTCCCCAAATATGATCTGAGACAATGCAATCCCACCAGCTTCTCCCGGATAGCCAGCCCAAAGAATGCTGCCGATTTTCGGGTTGTTTTTGGCAAACCCTACATCCACGGGCCCACCACAGACCAGCACCAGGACGACGGGCTTCTTGGCAGCAGCAGCAACAGCCCTAACGAGGCTCTCCTGCTGTCCCGGGAGGCCCAGCTCAACGCGATCAAGAGCCTCCGTTTCCAGAGACTGATCCAATCCCATCACCAAAACCACGTAGTCCGCCTTCTTAGCTATAGCCACCGCAGACTGAATCGAAGCAGACGTGCACTTCGCAGAATTGCAACCCGGATCATACATGCTGTTGGCGACGTAGCCTTTGAGGGCTTTGAGGATCTCCACGTTCTTGCAAGGAGGGCCGTCATAGTCCCCACGCAGTATGTAGGCATTGTTTGCATTGGGGCCTATAACGGCCAGAGACGATGTTTTTGACTTGGATAGAGGCAACAGATGGGCATCGTTCTTCAACAGAACGATGCCGTTTCTTGCAGCCTCGAGGGCTAGTTCTTGGTGAGCTTGACTGCACACTTCGGCTCGACCAATGTTGCCGTAGATATTGTGGCTCGGGTTGCCGTTGAACAACCCTAGCCGCATCCGAACCTCGAACAGATTGTTCAATGCTCGGTCTACTTGCAATTCGCGCACTTTTCTCTGCTGAATTGCTGATTTGGTGTACTTCTTCAAGTATGTACCACAGTTCACATCCATACCTGTAATTTTTTCAGTTCGATATCTCTGTTACACATTTTGATTCGTCTCGTATTTCAATATCATCAATGCAGGAAGCAGTGTATGATGGAATTTACAACAATGTAGAATGAAGAATGCATATGAAAAATCACATTGATAAAACATCTGCAACTGAAATAAAGTTTATCCTTCTTTTTTTTTAATCAAGCAGAACTATACTAGCTAAAAATATTTGTCTTCAAAATTAATTTATGCTGTGATTTATAAAAATTAATAATTTATATGTTATTATTGTTAAACCGTTAAAAAATTGGTTAATCAAACTAATTTTTAGGTTAATAATTATATAATGATTTTTTTTTTTTACTTTTTATTTATCATTTTTAGCGATTAACCAAACCAATTAGAAACATATTTGGTTAATCGAACTGTGCTCAGTCCTAGTTAAGTAGTTTCCATAAACAAATAATAAGAAGAAAATGAAGAGGAAGGGTACAACAATCATACCAGCTTTGAGTGCAAGTGCTACAGCATCTTCAGGCTGTTTTACATACGTATGATTTTCATATATTGTAGCAACCGCATCACAATCAGACACAATGTACCTGATAAAAACCCAGCCATAAAAAAAAAAAACAAATCAACATAATATCAATGACAATAATCTTAAATATTTAATTTCTTTTTAGTAATATCCACAGCTACTACTTGAGGTTCGTCTAAATAATTTTATTGGTTTGAGTTGAATTCATGATCTTGCAGTCATGATATCGGCACTCCACCAATTAGGCACCCTAATGGCATAACCGTGATCTAAGTCTATGGGAAGTGCTAGTGAAATGACAAATTTACCCATGGAAACCCCATTGCCCGCGGGCAGTTGTGGTGAGGAGATTACGGTCAGCACAGTTAGGAACTCCATTGATACTGTTGTAAGCACACATTATCCCACTGGCTTTCCCCTCTTGCACACAACTCTTGAAAGGTGGCTGATATGTGTCTGCCAAATCTTGCTGTGTTACCTATATAAAAATGTCATTACATTAATATTGATTTTAAAAAGTCAATGAACGTTAAGTAGTTTCATGAAAATACGAGATTCAAACTCATATCGAAGATAACATGGTATATGCACATGTACTTGAACAAAGAAAGAAATGTTGGTGAAATTTGAAGCTCATAACGTTGTAGTCACGAAATCGAAACACTAGCAACCAAGTCATGAGCAGGGAATGTTTAATTTAGTTAAAAGTTTTATTCTTGTTATTATTGAAAATAAAATACAATTTGGGATTTATTATGAGCCAGTACTTTGGTAGATGAAGTGAAGTACTAATGTCACTCATTTCTATAATCAATGCATTATTATTGATATGAGAAGAATTAAGGGCCTGTTTGGTATCTATATGTGAGCATAATTATCAAATATTCCATTTGTCCACGAAATGATTGTCATTTTTGCTATTTAAGTTTGTCCACGAAATGGTTGCCACTTTTGCTACTTCACTCACATTTATTGTCAGACCCTTACTCCCCTCACAATAACTCAATATTATCCACTACTAACTACCATTTCCGTAAAATCCGTGTCGTCCACAACGTGACAATCATTTCGTAGACGGAAGGAGTATTAAATATGAACATGAGATCGAAAAGGAAGAGAAAAGAGATGTTTCTGCGTTTCCTTGGGAAACTGAAAAATACGAGTGATATCCTATCAAAAATTGATACATGAAAATGTTGAAAATTAATATATTAGGTTATCAAAGATATCAGTTTGATATCCATATACTGATATACAAAACTCAATGTATGGATATATGGATCATATTTCATACCTTTAAGGATCTCGTGAGAACAAATTTTATATGAGAATGTGAGAATTATACATTTTAATGCATCTTTATATCACATCGTAAATGCATATATTGCAAAAATGTAATGCATGCATATTCAAATGCATAAACAGCAATAACTTAATGCATTAACACCATCATGCATGAATTATAATAATTTAATGCATAGTTAAATCTGAGTCGTTGATTTAGAAAGATCAAGGGTCCACATTTATTCTCATTTCTCACCTAAGATAGCATTCTCACCTGATCATCTTCATATATATATATATATATATATATATACCAAACGACCCCTAAAGAGACATGATCAATGTTGGAGTGCAACTAATTTTATTTTTCTTTTCATGGAGATGGAAATACAATTTAAAAGATAATATTCTCTCCGACCCATTGAAATTGTTATGATATAATTCGGCACGTAAATTAAAAATAAGGGTAAAAAACATAGAAAATGGATAGGTTTCATCACTTTTGAAGAATTTTGAAGGGTTAAATTTTTTCCTTATTTAGAAGATGACAATATGAATAGAACACCAAAATAAAAAAAAAATGACAATTTCAAAATGGATCGCAGGGAGTACGAGCCATGAGTCCAAATCTTAAACTAAGAAAATCATCATCAGCAAGGTCTACATATTTTTTATTTAATTCTTTCATATTATAAAAAAAATTTAAAAATTAATCTCATATTATAAAAATCATAATCAGTTAATAATACAGCCCAATAATCGATTCGATTTATTTGTGGTGCAAGATTTTTTTCTAATATTTCATAAATGAGACGCGCCACGCAAATCACGGACCACAATCACTAATCTTGATAAATGGGCCGACACGGCGGTGCGTGGGCCATAGCATAGCAATCTCATAGGTAGAAAAACTGAAATAGTTTTGTCACATGTTGAGCCAAATATTGACCGTGATTAGTGTTATATGGGTCACCAAATTAAATTTTTTTAGGATAAAAAATAAAATTTTCATTAAAATATCCTGACTTATGTGACTGCTACTTCATTTTAATACTGTTATTCTTACTCTTTTGATGTAACCAGACAAGCACGCATCCTAACAAAAGCATTTAACTTTATTAACCAAACAAGGAGACAGCTTCAATAAAGGGACTGCGCCATAAGGTACTTCAATTATTTTCTATCTTTTCAACATTTGAGTTAATTATACTTTTTTATAAGAACCCAATAATTATATCAAAATGGCTAAAGTACTATAGAATATATTAGTGAAGTTAAAATTGTACTCACTCTGTCCCACTGAATATGACTTGTTTTCTATTTTGGAACGTTCAACTATACTTAGCAAAGGAAACAATTAGTATATATACATGGTCCATCATCCTATCTAAATTTTACTTACTCCTACTACACAGTCAATCATCCAATTTATAATGTTATTAGCATTATAAAATATTATATTCACACTACATTAAACACTCTCTTTATACTTAATATCTTTTTTTCTAATTTTCGTGACCATATAAACTAGATCGCATGCGACGGGACGAACGAGCAGTAACTTTTAATCAGAAACCAGCTAAATTCAAAATAACCTGAAATAAGCTCACAATTTCCAAGATAAAATATTTAAAACGTATTGTGTGGCAGTACAAATGTTGGCTAGCTAGTTCCTAGAAACTTGTATAAATAATTTAATTGCTTTTTGTAGCTAAGTTTATTGATAATTTATCCTGAAGTTTATAGATGAAATAACTTCAAACATTTTTCAAATTTTCAACTTGATAAAGAACTAGTATAACCTCTTAAAACTTATGCCTCATGAATTACTAATCTCTTTAAGATAATAATTTTTCTAATTCCGACAATAATATCATCCTTTAATTTTTATCTCGATTAATTAATAATCTTTATAAGATAATTTTTTTTTTCAATTCCGACTGTATTAATTTGCAGAAGATCTCATGTACTATACTTTTCTTGAGCTAGTTTTTAGATGAAATGTTAGAGTAAACTTTCTGCATACACACAACAATATACCTAAAAAAGCACAATTATAAACTTCGTAGTATTTGTTTATATTTCCCATTTACGGGTAAAATTAAATTAATGTAAGACTTAACTACCAGAATAGTTTTTTTGGGCACGAAAATTAAGGAGAAAAAATGTATTTAATGAAGTTATTAAAGTACTCCCTCTGTATTAATTATAAAGTTCCAATTTAAATAGACACGGGTATTAAAAAAACTGCTATAGTATTTTTGAGTGGGGTAAAAATTAGAAAGTAGGGGTAGTGGTATTGACAAAAAGGTAGTAATATTGACAAAAGGTAATGATAAAGTTGTTGGAAGGTGAGCCCATCAATGGCAAATGAGTGTAAGTAAGAGAGATCCTTGAGGGTGTATGAATCCATAAAGTGAAATGGAACTTTTTAAAAAACACATATGAAATGTGTGAAATGAGACTTTATATATAATACGGAGGGAATAAATAAAGTGAATAGAGAAAGTGTAAATAATAAAATAAAGTGAATACAAATAATAAAATAAAGTTGGTAGAGAGAGGGTGAATAATGAATGACACGAAAATTAGGTGAAAAGTAAATTGAAATGTGTAAAGTGGACATAATTAGCCAAATTAATTGGACCATAATTTTCTTAATTATTTCATAAAAAAGAACTAAGACAAGTATAACTGAACGCCAAAAAAACAGTATGACAAGTATAGCGGGACGGAGGAAGTCTAAATATAAGTATAATTTTTTATCACATAATTACTACTCCCTTCGATTTTAACTAGTTTGTTCTTTTCCACTTCAAAATATAATTATCTCTTTACCTATTTACAATGGTTCATTTTCCACTCATTTAATATGTATCACACTTTTATTAAAATTCGTACAAAAAAATTCATTATAATTTTCATGAATATATTTGAGGATTAAATAAAAATTTTACGCGGGAAGGGATCTTACCTTGGCATCAAATCCCATGCGGCTGACACCCTTCCAGCTGTCCAAATCGTAAGCAGTAAAGTGTTTGCAGCAAGCGGATGCTAGTAGATGACCATTTTGCCCCCCACCATATCTATCCCCCTGGATGCCTCTAACGTACGCCACGGCGTATTTTGCATTGACCATTGGATCCTCGCCAGGTGTCTCCTGCCCCCTTCCCCACCGTGGATCTCTAAACACGTTTATGTTTGGAGTCCAAAACGTCATCCCTTGCGCTTGCCCTCCATTATACATGGCTCTCGCTTCTCTCCCAGTTGCCTACAAAATTATGAAAAATAATTAGATTATTCACCTATAAATTATTTAACTTTTTTTAAATTCTAGTGTTTTTACTCGGCAACTTAAGATTTTTGCATCCAAATTTCCTAATATTTTTTAATTTATTCTTATACTAATAAATAACGTGTAGTAATCTCTTGATGGAGATAGATAACATAACAGAATAAAGAATATAAATGATGATTGATTTAGCTAAATTCGTGAGACATCATTACGTTACATAGGAGTAATTGCATTTGCAACCATTATTAAAACTATCATGACGTTAATAATTATTGAACGTTATGAGTACTCCCTTACTGTTACTCATTTCATTTTTTTACATTGCCAAAATTAAGAATAAGGAAATTAGGTATAACGGGTGTTTTTAGTATATTTTATATAAAATATTTAATTATTGATAGTAAAGTAATTCATTTTCACTATTTATAAAAGTACATTACTTAAACACTAAAATATTGTCTAATTGTAATTGGTACGTGTGTGTGTTAGCCTAGTGGTAGTGTGCTTAATACTCGGACCAAAGATCACGAGTTCGAGTCCATCGTTACACGTTATTTAAATTTCCTTGTTAATGTTATTCAAAAAAAAAATTGTCTAATCTTTGCCAAAAAGTAAACGAGCAAAGTTGAGTGAAACGCTCAAAAAGAAAAGCGAGTCAAATTAAATGGGACGAAGAGAGTAATATTTATCAAAACCATTGGTGAAATATAATTGTATAATTATAAATTAGTTCACTTTATTCTTTTTAAAATATTATAAAAAAGTTTAAATACCGTATGACAGTAAATTCGAACCTATAATTTTTGATCTGGGTATTAATCACACTACTATTAAGCTAACGCTAGATAATATAAACTTGTTAATATGGGACCAGTAGGAGTATATTGCGCCGACAACAAAAAACAGAGAGAATTGGTGAAACGGATCGAAGTTCAAAAAAAGAGAATCGAATAATTAATTAATTATAATACTACTATTTATTATTATGACTTTCATGTCACGCCTATAAACAAAATGCTGCAAATAACTTAACCAATCTGAAGTTTCCTAATCAAAGAAAGAAAATTATTTCTTAGGTTTCAGATTTTAGCTTACCAAGAACCGCCAATCTAATTAATATTTTAAGAAAATATGTAATCAAACTTAAATGCGAGTTCGTTTATATTTTTGAAAAATATGTAAGCGAATCATATTATTTTTTTAATATTAATTTTATAACAAGGAAAAATGGGCACAAAGTTCCTTAATATACTTCTCATAGTAAATTTTATGATAATTAATTTTCATCAGTGAATAAGGATATTTCATGAAAATTACACTTTAATAATGCTCGTCTAATAAAGAAATTAATATTAGATCAAACATTAAATATAAATTAAATACATTAATACACACAAATAAATCTATCAAAATAATAAATAAATACTAATATTTGAGTGTACCTGACCAATGCGGTACCAAAGCTGGGAATCAAAAGTGGAAGCGGAGAGGATAACTTGAGGGAAGATGGTGGCGCCGCCAATCGCGCCGCCGTAAGAGATGCCGCGGCCATAGCCGGAGACGCCGTGCAACGCCTCCGACCACCACTGGTAAGCGGGGACACCGAGTCGCAGAATGGCGGCGGACGAGTCAACCAGCTGCGAAATCTTCTCATCCAATGTTAGCCGCGAAACTAGGTCACGAGCTCGCTGCCCAATCGGCAGTGAGGTCTGGCAGAACTTGAACGATTTGGTTCTCGGATCGGCCGAGTCGCATGAGAACGGAGGGCGAGTTGACTCGCCGCCGTGAAAGAGGCGGAGGAGGAGGAAGGCGAGGAGGATTCCGCCGCGAAAATGGAAATGGAGTTTCATTGTGTAGTGAGCATGAATGTGAGAGAAGGGAATATATAAGTACAGTAGAAAATATTGAGGGAATGTGTGTAGTCGAAAAAGCAAATTTAAGTATGAGTGAAGAATATTTAATTATTTTTGTTGTAAAAATGGCTGAATTTACTTGAAATTATTTGAGATTGGGTGGAATTAGTATTAGAGAAAAAGTATGAACGTCGTTTAAAGGATAAGTTTATACTCCCCCGTCCACGAAATGATTGTTACTTTTACTACTTAAATTTGTCTACAAAATAATTACCACTTTTACTACTTCACTTACATTTATTGTGGGACGCTTGCTCCACTCACAATAATACTCACTATAATTCACTACTAACTACCATTTTCTTAAAATCCATATCATCGACAATGTGGCAACCATTTCGTGGACGGAGGAAGCAATATCGTAAAAGTAAGTTTTGTAATGAAAAGATGCTTTCTAGATTTTTCTTTTTTGCTCTTTTCATGTTTTATTATTTGAAGAATGGGGGAGGATGATGACATATAAACTTAGAACACTTTCAGCAGATCACTTAAAATTAATTTTAACTTTAAATTTAGATTAACATAATAAAATATGTGCTAAAGCACACATTTATTCACCAAAAATTTTAAATTGGATGCTCCCCACAAACAATCCCAATATATTTATTCTCAAATTACACCTTTTTAAAGTTTCTCCTATCTCACAAATTTTGGTTGGGACTACAATTTTTACAGAGATAATTAATGAAAAATAGGAATTTTAATGTATTTATTTGTAAAATAGAGCTACAAATAATATAGGGAAAGTTTTAAGAGTTGATCTAAGAATAAATATTTGGGAATTCTACTGAGCTCGCTTAGACTTTTATGTTTACAAATTAAAGTCTGCCCCATTTAAATATTATTGTTTGTTATACTCATATATTATTAAAATTTAAATATAGTCCTGTTAAATATGGCTCGCCATCTTTTGTGGATTGTTCTCATTAAATACTATTCCCTCCGACTCAGTTGGACACGGTTATTAAAGAATAAAGGTAAAATGATAGAAAATGTAGGCTCTATCATTTTTAAGGGTTAAAGATTTTTATTTATAAAAATGAAATATTATTAATAGGACAGACGAAAAAAGGAAAGAGAAATATTTTCAGTGGATCGAATGGAGTATGACTTAGAGTTCAAAATGCCAAAAATCCATTCTTTGAATAGTATGAACTCTATGACCTTGCAATTTTACACATTCGTTTTAATTTGTGTGTTGATAAGGTACGATCCATATTTAATGGGATAAAAAGGCAGTACAAAAAATCCCTAAAGATAAAATTCTCATTTATCAAAGATTAAAAGAAAAAAATCAATGGATCATACTAATGGCCTTACTTTTACGTATATTCGTTATGTTTTACCATTTTTTTATTTTTATTTTTTTAATCATATTCACAAATCAAGAAAGCTATCCGAACATAGTATGTCCGAACATAATCGGTTTGATCAAGTAAAAAACTAATTTTACACAATTTTTTAATTAATATTTTTTGTTATTAATTTCAGCCATTTATGAATGTATAATAATACCCTTTTCGAATTTTAATTACAAGAAAAGAGAAGATGTTTATGTCCTTGAAATACGATCTTAATTATTACAATTTTAATTAAGAAGATATTTCTTTGGGGGATGGGAGGGAAAATTTTGAGGGAAAGTGAATGTGGGGAAATACCGTCGACTTTTTTCTTGATCGAATCGGTTATGTCCGGACATATTATGTCCGAATAGCATCGTCCTTCACAAATATAGTTGCGATAAATGTTATGTCAGCGTTATAAATCTCACTTATTGTTAAATAAGATCACAAATTAATTGATTACATGTGGGAGAAAATCTGATGAAATATAATATCATGGGCTATACAAATCTCTAAATATGTCAGATTAAAATAAATTTTGTTTTTTGGGAATTAAAAATAATAATTTTAAAGACAGTACATGTTCCATGTAACTTCAAGTGCAAACTTAATGCATGTATGGGGTATGCCACAAGAATAATATTCCATATTTTATTAGTATAGTTCTAATCTTAAATCTCAAATCATTTTGTATTTCATTAATACGCTTGACGTAAAAAACTTAAATTCATTAAATTAAATATATATTAATAATACAACTTTCATCAATCGATCATCTGTGAGCACCTTCCATATTCACCACAAATGCATCTTTTTCTTCTTTTTGTATTAATTCTAATATTCCAAAAATTATTATCTAGATCATCAAACTTATATTTTACATAAAAGCCCAAATTGTTCGTTTTAATACTCACCTCATTGAAAAAACGGAAAAAAAACATAGAAGGTTATGAAAGAATAGGGAAATAATACTTCAAGAATTAGGACAGAGATAATAGTTGAATATTTCGGAGTATTTACAATTCAAAGTTAATAAGTATTTCTAGAAAAAGCGATTACACAAATGTCATATTTTAATAGAATGCCCACTGCAAGAAAAATTAATAAATAAATACAAATTCTTTTTTCAGATCATTAGTTGGGTCCATTTATATTGAGTTTGGTCCCAATTGGACCTCAAGATTATTGATAAGTTTGGTCCATTTAGAACGTGGCTCTACTTAGGAGATAGGGGTAACATTATTGATAAATTCTCATTAGAGAAGGGACTCTGGTGCAACGCGTCACATTGTGAGATCGTGTGTGGCAACTGGCGTGTGTATTCTACGCACGGCGTGTATTGTGCACGCGTTTCTTTTTCAAATTTTTTTGCAATAATTCTATATGCACTTCACCATATATTTATATGCAATGCACTTTATGTTGATATGTATACCGAAAAGTATTGATATGCACCAATTTTTTCGATTTTTTTTGGCAATAAGCACACATGCACTTCACCATATATTCATATGCACACCGAAGAGTATTGATATGCACCAAATTTTTCCAATTTTTTTTCTAGTTTTTTTTAATTTACAAGTTTTCTTTTCCTTTTCTTTTCTTTTCTCAGGTGGAGCCTTTGGTTCCGATTTTATGGCTTCGCCTTCGTTCCGATTACTAATATAAGAATAATCGTCGGGCAACAATTTAGATTTTTCGGCTCACTCCGAAGCCTTCGGCTCCCCTCGCTCGAATCTTGATCAAAGAAGAAGAGGCAAACAAAACAAAGAAGAGGCAAATAAAAAAAAGTGCAAAATAAATTTGAAAATTAAAAAAAAAAAATAGACAAAGTTGGTGCATATCAATACTCTTCGGTGTGCATATGAATATATATGGTGGTATGCATGTGGGCTTATTGCAAAAAAAAATGAAAAAAATAAAAAATGAAATAGGGCGCGTGCACAACACGTATCGCGCGTGAGAAACGTGTTCATGGAGTGCACGCACCACGCGCGGTCTCAGTCTCATGCAAGAATTTGCCTTCTCACTATTATTTTTCTTAAATATTAATCTATTTTTTGCTTGAATTTGTTGTTTATTTTTAGTTTAATTTTAATTTATGATTATTAACTAGGGTTTATCCATCAAATTAGAGCTTATAATTATTTTTCCAAATTTAATTTACCATTTCTAAATTAATAATTGATTATTCCAAATTTAAGGTAAATAATTTTTAAAATCTCATTTTCAGTGTTATGCGTGTCAATCTCGATTCATTATGCAATACCAAAACTTTATTTTATAACAAACACTTTTAGAATAATAAAATTAATGATGAGACACGAACAAATGGGACATAATTGTGGGATAAAGGATCCTTTCCAACCCTATTAGAATACATTTAACTCAACTCATTTCCAACCCTTTAATTTTTCAAATTAGCAAAATCTAGCATTAATCAACTAGTTACATAAACAAGCACCATTGTTGATAAACTACAATTAATTTCTCACAATTCCAAATCCAAATTATATTTTATTACACATTTATGCTGATCTCAAACTCTTCATCTCCCACAACCAAGAACAGCTGCCCTAAATCAATCACCATAACTCCCTCTTCATCAGCACTGCCAAATTGCTCACATGGATTCACTTCAAACTCAACATCTTCTCTCTCATTTGCATCCAACCTCACTGTCTGGAATCCAACCAACTGTTTCATCGGACCGTTGCTTCGAGCACGACCCCGCCTTATAAACAGCAGCACCGGATGCTTTCCCGCCATTGTCCCTGCGTTTTCGACCCTAACAATAGCCGAAAATCTCGCCTTCTTGCAATAATCTGACCCAATGTCCGAAACTGCAACGTGCCCTAATTCTTCATACTTTTTATCAACAAATGATGTCTTGAATTCAAGCTTTTTTTGGCCTAGGGAGACGAACTTGTATGAATAGTTCGAGTAGCTGAGCCCATATCCGAACTCAAACACTTTCTCGCCTCGGTAGAATTTATAGGTGCGTCCTGGATAGCCCGACTCGTGATCAGGCCTCATTCTCATGTCGGACATGAGCGTTTTAGCAAAATCTTGTGGATACCACGTTAATGGGAGTCGTCCTCCTGTAGTGCAACACGAGATGTAACATATTACTTCATTCGAAAATTTAAAAAAAAATAGTATTAATGTATAGAGTAGGTAGGATTATGAGGTAAATTCATTAACAAAATTTACAAAATATTTATATGTGTTTACGTTTTCGAAAGTTATATGTAACATTTCTTAAACTCCAAACTAAATCAATTAAAACAAACTCCACATATAATTAAATTTTAATTTCACATTATACAAATTGTTTGTTTTGATGTCTTCTTATTTAATGTGTGAACTATTTCTTTTAACCTATATAAAACTAGTTAGATGCTAGTATTAAATCCTGGCTAGATTATAGTAATTTTAATTAGGAAAAAGTGTTTTGAGGTCCCTCGTTCAAAGTTCTGGCTCCGTCACTAGTCGAGACCATTTTAATGGAAATATTATATAAAAAGAATTTCGACCCTTTGTTCAAAATTCTGGCTCCGTCACTAGTTGAAAATCGAGACTATCATACCTGGATTGTGATCACCAAATATGATCTCTGCAACTGCTCTCCCTCCTGCTTCACCAGGATATCCAATCCACAAAATGCTTCCTATTTTCGGATCATTTTTCGCAAACGAAACATCGACAGCTCCTCCACACATCAGCACCAGCACCACCGGATTCTTTGCTGCCGCTGCAACACTCTTGATCAACCTCTCCTGCTCTCCGGGGAGGACCAAATCTTCGCGGTCTAGTTCTTCACTCTCGAGCTCTAGATTCAGCCCCATTACCAAAACGACGTAGTTTGCTGCTCCGGCAATCCTCACTGCCTCGTCGTGGTCAGCCGACGTGCAGTGGATGGATTCACAGCCTCGAGAGAACACAGTTCCCTTCACATAACTCTTTAGGCCTTGTAATGGAGTAACGGCCTTGCAGGGAGGCCCCGCGTAGTTCCCGACAAGCGTTTTCGCGTCGTCTGCGTTGGGGCCGATCACTGCAAGGGTTCTTGTTCTGGCCTTTGATAATGGGAGAAGATTTTGGGAGTTTTTGAGAAGAACAATGCCGTCTCTTGCAGCTTCGAGTGCCAAATCTCGATGATCGCAGCTGCATATGTTGTTCGGTCCGAGATTGTTGTAGCTTAGTTTTTTCGGGTCTCCATCGAATAACCCTAGCCTCATTCTCACAGTGAAGAGGTTGTGAAGGGCGCCGTCTATGTCGGATTCGGACACTTTTCCCTTTTCCACGGCGGATTTCGCGTGATCTTTTAAATACGAGCCGCAGTTTAGGTCCATCCCTGTGTTTTTTTAAGGGAAATTGTCCAAATGAGATCTCTATTGCATTTCTGTGTTTATCTCCTATTGCATTAATGAGAGAATATGTGGCATTACTAAGGGTTCAAGATTTAGGTATATATGAGAAAAAAAAATCTCTAAATTTGAACCATTAATTATGACACGTGTCATTCTCTTATTAATGCAATAGAAGATGAAATATGAAATAAAATAGAGGATCTCATATGGAAATTGTCGTTAAAATGTAACAATATTTCTAGATAAATTGAGTGGACAAAAAAAGGTATTTTTTTTTTTTTTGAAATTTGGCGTTTCAGAGCTCTGTTTTGATCTGACATAATTTGGATGTCGTGCACATAAGTATATATGAACTACACAGAATCATACTCACCGGCTTTGATAACGGCCGCCACTGCATTTTCGTGTGATTCTGTGTAGTTCTGTTTCTCATATATGTGTGAAACTGCGTCGCAATCGGACACTATATAGCTGTTGAAACCCCATTCTCCGCGAGCGGTCTTTGTTAGAAGGTCGCGGTCGGCGCAGCTTGGGACGCCGTTGACGAGGTTGTAAGCACACATTATCCCACTGGCTTGCCCCTCTTGGATGCAGCTTTTAAAAGGTGGCTGAAATGTATCTGCCATGTCCTGTTTTGTAACCTTGAAAAAAGAAGATTGTATAGCCAAGAGTGAGAAAAAAAACTCGAAAAAATTGTAAATCGAACCCGACCGAACATATTCCGATTAAAACGGTGTGTGTATTCAGTTTCTAGGTTGAAAGCATATCTTGTCGACCAACCCGGCCTAAGTTCTCTTGGGCCTAATCAATGGTGGACCGGTCCGACCCAAAGCCGGTTGGTCAGTCGGGTCGGACCCTTCTTAACAATAACACTTATATAGTTCGGTTATCAAGCACAATCCATTTGATTTTTTAATTAGTTTAATTCGTTAATTCGGTTCAATAACTTTTTCAGGAAAAACAGACCGAATCAACCAAATACTCACTCCTAATATGAATTACCTGAGCATTGAAGGTGAAACGATGAACTCCTCTCCAATTTTCCAAATCGTAGGCAGTGAGATGCTTGCAACAAGCAGACATTTGGAGGCGGTCGTTACTCAGACGGCCGCCTTCAAAAGTGTCACCTTGGAGGCCTCGTACGAATGCCACAGCGTACTTGCTCGCTACTAACGGGTCCTCTCCCGGGGTCTCTTGGCCGCGGCCCCACCGTGGGTCCCTAAAAATATTGATGTTTGGTGACCACACTGTCATGCCTGTGGCTTCCCCTGCATTGTATATTGCTCTGCCCTCTTCTCCAGTTGCCTTCAATTTTGCATGATCATTATACATATGTGTAACATGTTAATTAAATAATTCTGATTTTATAATTTATTTTAATTTCATGTTGATAATGTTGTTTAAGTTAATAGTAGGAATTTAGAGATACCAAATTGAATATATGTTGCTTATGATTTTTGGGATGTCTATTTTTCTACAAATAAACAATTTATGTCATTATTTACATGTTTTATCAAAATTGGTGGTGGAGATTAACCCCAAAATATGAGCTGATATTGAAAATATGAAAAATAATGAATGCATGTTTTAATCAATCAAACTAAGATCAAGTAAAAAAAAAATTAATCCGACTAAGATTGTCTCTAAATTATTTTTACTGATATGCAGATAGTGCTTAATCAATCACCTAAGATCAAGTAAAACAAAAGAATCCAACTAAGATTGTCTCTAAATTATTTTTACTGGTATGCAGATCGTGATTAATCAATCACCTATTTTTTGACAAAAAGTACAATTTTTGTTTAGAACATAGGACAGATTAAATAACATATGTTCAAATAATTTAAGTCCTATTACGGAATTCCGGTCCCATAGGCTAAATAATTACCTTATCTCAAGACAAAAATTTCAGACAAGATTCCACTATCACATTGTCGTTACATGAAGCAAATGGTTGAAAAAAAAATGTTAATCAAACCTTATAATAAAAAAAGAATTGTACTATCAATGAATTGAAATAGGTAATTTTGTTACTTTGTACCAACCTTAGCTATTTTGTACCAAAGACGAGCATCGAAGGTAGCTGCTGTGAGTATGACTTGAGGGAAACTAGTGGCCGTCCGGATCGTCCCGTTGAATGAGAAGCCGTTCTCGACTCCGTCAGCCATGGCGACGCCATGCAGCGCCTCCGACCACCACTCGTAGTAGGGGATGCCCAGCCGTGGGACGGCGGCCGCTTTGTTCACGAGTTGGCTGATCTTCTCGTCGAGAGTTAGGCGCCCGACCAAGTCGCGGGCGCGTTGCTCGACGGGGAGATGGGGGTTGCAGAAGGGGAGTGAGGTGGTGGTGGTGGTGGTGCATGAGAATGGTGGGAGAGGTTGGGGAGTGGAGGGAGAGTGATTCTTGAATGTGAGTATGAGAGAGAAAGCTATTGCTATTGTTAGTGGAATGATGTAGTGGAAGAGATGCCTCATTTTTTGATGTGGTTTTTTGGGGAGAAATATGGAGTTTTAAGTTATAGAGTTAATGGTTTTTGTGAAGAGCTTGGAGAGAGAGAGAGAGAGAGAGAGAGAGAGAGAGCTCTGCATATATTTTGTTTGTGTTTGTAATTGGGGGTTAATTGATTAGTTAGGTTATGTTTTATTATCCAGAGTCTTGGACTTTATTAAGTGAAACGTGGATAAAAATTATGATACAAAAACAATTTAAATAATACTGTAATTATGTATGTCCAAAAGAAAAAGAAAAAAAAAAGATGTTTGCAGAGAATTATTTTCTACTTTAATATTTATTTTAGAAGACCTTAAATTCATTTTGTGAAATTATCTTTGTTTTAATTGGAATAAAGATTTGACCTTTTAAGTCTAAACCATGGTAGCACTTTAATAAATTACACTACTAAAATTATTATTAAGAAAAAAATATAAATGTGAATTAGATTAAATCATTCTATATCTCATAAGTCATAACCACATTACTACAAAGGAAATAGCAGACAAATAAAAATTTCGAATTAAATCACAAACTTCACCATTTTCCACTACAACATTTCCCACATTCCAAATAGCACCCAAAATCCAATTTATTCCAAATCATCATAAAACTCAACCCAATTGACAATTTATTTGTCAAATATTTATGCTAATAGGATACTCCTCATCTCCTACAACTAACTTCCCATCTCCAGATTCAATCACCATCACTCCATCTTCACTAGCCCTACTAAAATGCTCACATGGATCCACTCGAAACTCGACATTCACCTTCTCCTTGACATCCGTCCCCACCGTCTAAAACCCGACTAGCTGTTTCATCGGGATACTACCGCCACCACCACCAAAACGACGGGCCTTTTAGCAGCCTTGGCCACGGCCATGATCAGGCTCTGCTGCTTCCCGAGAAGCACCAAGTCCTCTCTATCGAGATCTTCCTTCTCGCGTTCTTGATTCAGTCCCATCACCAAAACGACGTAGTCTACTGATTTCTCAAGTGCTAGTTCTTGGTGCTCGGGCGTGCAGATGTTTGCATGCCCGAGTTTACCATAAGTAAGCCTACTTGGGGGCCCGTTGAAAAGGCCTAACCTCATCCTCACAGAGAAGAGATTATGGAGAGCTCTGTCTATATCAAATTCAGAATCTGATGACATTTCCTAAATACGTACCACAATTAACATCCATTCCTACAAAATTCAAGAAAAATGTCATCAAATTATGCATTTTTTACACTTTTTTTAATGTAAATTTTGCAACATCAACACAAACCAGCTTTGAGCACATCTGTAACAGCCTCTTCGTCTGATTTCGCGTAGTGCTGCTGATGAAAAGAAGCGAAACTGCATCACAATCCGAGGTTATGTGCCTAAAACAAAGCCACCAACAACGTGAGTCGTGAGCAACATCAAGAAACCACAAACCATCATAAAACGAAGAACAAAACACACATTCTCACCCTTCAAATCCCCCACTCTCCACGAGCAGTCTTCGTTAGCAGCTCATGATCCGCGCAGTTTGGAACTCCGTTCACAAGATTATAAGCACATTATCCCACTCGCCTTCCCTTCCTCGATGCAGCTCCTAAACGGGGGTTGATAAGTATCCGCTATATCCTGCTTCATAACCTATGATCACACACACACACACACACACACAAATCCATAAATCCACAAAATTAAGTACTATTCAAGTATTTAAAGATACAATAAACCTCTATAAATTAATACAGTCGGGACCAGAGAATATTATTATCTTAGAGTGATTATTAATTTATCGAGTATTAATATAAGAGACTTGTACTTGAGCATTAAACGTGAAACGTTCAAATCCATTCCATTTCTCCAGATCATAAGTTATGAAGTGCTGGCAGGCCGACACCTGAAGGTGGCCGTCTATGAGGAGGCCACCTTCGAAGGTGTCGCCTTGAATACCCCTTACGAACGGCAAGGCATATTTGCTCGTTAGTAAGGGTTCTTCTCCGGGCGTCTCCTGCCCCTTCCCCCACCGCGGATCCCTGAAAATGTTGATGTTTGGTGACCAGAACGTTAGGCCTATCGCCTGCCCTTCGTTGTAAATCGCTCGAGCCTTTGTCCCAATCACCTTCAAATAATCATATTTGTTATAAAATCCTACTCCCAAAATTCTCAGCTGAAAATCAATGTGTTGGAATCTATCTTAAATAAGCTAATCATTATTATTGTTTTTTCTGAGATTTTTTTTGGCCTTATATTTATGTTTATATTCTTCTAACTTTTTTTGCAATTCAATAAAATCTTTCCTATTTCAACTCCAAATCTGTTAAACCATTATATTCCACTAGTCTTTCATTGGTTGTTACATGCCTTTTTCTTACATGAAAACCTTAATAACGTAGAACTCAAAAATACTATACACACACAAACACAAATTTACTTTATGATTATGGTTACTTAAAAAAATTCTCAAATGTGTTTTAGCATAGGACAAAAAAAAAATATCATCATCAGCAACATTTCAACAGTAATTTGGCCTTCAAGTTTTCTAAAAAATTCCCCCGTTTCAAGTCCAAATCTGTTACACCATCATTATACTTACATGTTCATACAATAATAATAATAATAATAATAATAATAATAATAATAATAATAATAATAATAATAATATTATTATTATTATTATGTAACACACACATAGAGAGAAGAAAACAATTTTATTTCGAAACTGAAATTGGAGGCAGGGAGGGAAGGAAGGTGACAGTGTGCAGACATAAAATTCCAATCTTTTGCTATTCTTTAATACTTTTCATACAAATACCCCCCCCCCCCCCCCCCCCCCGGTTTGGCTTCACATGAAAAAAGGAATGTAATTTAATCTAATCCAATCATCTGTTTCTGCAGTAAATTATGCATAAACATCTTCTGAAAAATCATGATCAGATATCTGATATCCCTAAAACTAACACACAAAACACACACACACACACACACAACCCCTACATCGATTTATGCATAAATAAGGCAAAAATTTGGGTGCAATCAACTGCACAGCAAAATTGACTGTAATTAAAACATTATGATTAATTAGAAAATAATTAGAGATAATTAAAATCAATTAATTTTAATTAGAATTGATTAATTCAATTAAGATCTCTTAAATAACTACTGTATTTATTAAACACAGATTAGTAATTAATTAAATGGACCACTCCAACTATACAGTGCAGTCCACCACACAAGAGACTCCCACATAAATTAGGGTTATTCTGCCTCCAAATTCTCAAGCTTTCAATTTATTCTGATTTTGCCTCCAGCCAGAAATAATTTCAAGATTTGTTGACGTGGCATAATATAATCTATGTGGCACTCGAGTGATATTTGAGTGGCATTAAATTTTTGGGACATATCAAACCACATCGTTTTGTGTAAACTATAATGGTGTCATTTGGAAAGAACTTGGCGACGTATTTACCACAAGCAACAAGGTATCATGGTTGTACTCGATGAGAAGACGTGTATATTGACGAACTCGATGAAGAAGAAGCCATAGAAGTACTCCCGTTGTTGTTCATAAATTTCTCGAAATTGAATCTAAATTCTCACCCAAATATATATTCTAATCTTTTACCTTCTAATTTCACCGAAAACGATGTCATGTAGTTAAGTGACAAACGATGTCATTTTGTTCATCGGACGACATGACAACTAGGACATTTCGGCTGCCATGTAAGCAGTCAATTTGGGGGAATTCAATGATAGAGGCAAAATCAGAATAAATTGAAGTTTGGGGAATTTGGAAGTTGAATCTTTAGTTGGAGAGCAAAACAAAAATTTGTTGAAAGTTGAGGAATTTACAGGCCAATAGCCCTCTAAATTAATACATCCACATCTTATTTTCATTACATCAAGTATTCATCTCCAACTTTCAAAAAAAATAAAGAAGTAGATTCATCTCCAAAACGCAAAAAAACCAAAAATAAAAAACGAAAAAAAAAAAAAATTTCTAAACTCTTACACCTATTTCTTGAAGCTAGAAATGTACTAACCTTTGCTATCCGATACCATAGATAAGGATCAAATGTAGATGCAGTGAGTATAACTTGAGGGAAGCTGGTGGCGCCCTGATATCCCCCGAACGAGACGTCGTTCTCGACTCCGGTGGCGATGGTGACCCCATGCAGCGCCTCCGACCACCACAGGTGGTAGGGGACGCCAAGCCATGGGATGGCCGCGGCCTTGTTGACGAACTAGGAGTTCTTCACGTCCAACGTGAGCCGCGAGATCAAGTCGCGGGCCCGCTCCTTGATCGGCAGCTCGATGTTGCAGAACAGGAATGACTTAGTTGGTGGAGTGGACGAACCACATGACAATGGTGGGAGCTTGGCTTGAGCATTGGTGACTAGTGTGATGAAAAATATAATGGAAATTATGAGACCTAAGTTTTGGATAAAATGTGTTATTCTTTTTTTCTTTATGAATTATTGGAGGAGAAATGTGGCCATGTAGTTTACATTTATATGGGGCGAAAAAATAAAAGAAGTAGTGAACAAGTTGGGTTGAAAGTATCTTTCCAACTAGCTTCCCAAAAATGAATTTTTTATTTTATTTTTAAGCTACTTATAGATGTGTGATTTTATATTGTAAAAATTAAAAAAAGAATTATTTATCTCTATATATATATTGGGGAAGGTTCGAATTATAATCCAAACCTTAGGTGTTAAATACGAATCAATTGTGAACATTCATTTTTTAGATCAATGATATTAATTGATTAGATGATTTGGTGTTTGATTAACTCTATTTCGACGATCTTTCATCCTTAAGACTCTTAGCAGCATCGAGCTTGGCGAGCTCGGTCGCTTGCCTTTTTGGTGGGCCCAGCGTGCGCGCACCAAATGAAGTGCAGTGGCGAGCTCGCCAAGCTCGCCATTTTTTTTTATTCAAAAAAGATGAAATTAAAAAAAAAATCATTACACTAAAATTAAAGTACTACATTAAACTACATTACAATAAAATTAAAATACTACATTAAACAAGAGCTTAAAAAAAACTACTCATCATCAACGGGCCACCCATATTTTATTTTAAGCTCCATGACCCATCGATCGTGGAACTCCTTCTGGGCCGGTGCCATACCGACGGTGCTTTTCGTGATGATATGATAGTCTTGTTGCCTCGTAAATTTTTCCATTTGCTACAACATTCTCGTGGCCGCTTGAACAAATTTCTCTCGTATACTTCCCGATGTCGAACCGTTTTCCAAGCTCGATCCGGCTTTCCCCTTCCTTCTTGCCGCCGTCTTGTCTCTACCTATGGGGCGTTCCATCCAACTAGAGTGCTCCGACCCAAATTCGCTGTCGGAAAGTGGAGTGGAGGACCGCGGTGTGCTCCCACTCGGATTGCTCCCTACCGCCGAATCCTGCGCCGAAGTGGTGTAGCTCCCATCTTCGTTCGTCTTCGTTCTTTTTGCCGCCGTTTCGATCGTGTATTTTGCGGAGTAAACCATGACAAACTTTGGCTTTTGGATCCATTTTTTTTTTTTCAGAGAAGGTGACCTCCGATTTTGAGAGCAAATTTGAGAGAAAAGAGTGTGGAGCAGAGAGAATAGAGAGTGTAGTGTGTGATTTGTGGGTGGGGAGGAAAAATATATATAGTGATAATTGGAATTAAAAAAAAAATTGAATGGTGACCGTTGGCGATCGCAACGGCTATGCCGGCGACCAACTAGCGGCCACCACATGGCATCGAGTGTGGGAGAGCGTCGACTCGCTCCATCAAACTTGAGCGCGCGAGCGCAGCGCTCGGCAGTGAAGTGCGAGCTCGGCTTGGGCGCTCGCTAGGGCAGCGCGCACGAACGCGCCGCTGCCCACAACCTAAATGGACAAGGAATGCTTGAAAGTTACAATAGTAAATTTAAACTTTAATTTTAATCACTCATTTCATTAATTATGGAATATGTTATATCCATGTCCTACCCATTAATTACAAAATTTCCTACGTTTCTAATTTTCTTTTATTTCGGCAAATATTTTACACATAATTGAAATAATGGAGATTGAAATAATGCACACCCATAATAAATGGAATCTTTAAACATATTTCTTGGGCAATTACTCATATGCGACCCGTCGTATGCTATGCGGCGGGCGCGTAGCGCATGTAATATACGCGTTGGCCGCCCCTGCGCGGCGTGTGTATTACACGAGCCTAATTTTATTTTAATTTTTTAATTTTCGAATTTTTTTTTCTTTTTCCTGTTTTCTGTCTTTACCCCTTTTCTGTTTTTTTTTTCCAGTTTTTATTTATTTTTTTTTAAATTTACTTTTTTTCCACCTTTTTTTTTGTTTGCCGTTTCGATTTTTTGTTTGCTGTTTATTCTTTGGTCAAGATTCGAACGAGGGGAGCCGAAGGCCTCGGAGCGAGCCGAAAAAGTCCAAAGTGTTGCCCGCCGGTTATTTTTATATTTATAATCGGAGCGAAGGCGGAGCCGTAAAATCGGAGCTGAAGGCGGAGTCGTAAAATCGGAGCCGAAGACGGAGATGAAAAAAAAAATTTAAAAAAATGACCGGGTCAACTAGTCAAACCCGGGTTAACTGGATCAACCCGGCCCGTTCCCGATCACATGCACAGCAGCAGGTCGCATGGGAGACATGCTCCATTTCTTGAAATTAAAATTGCAAAACAACATACTGTATATAAAGTACTCCCTCCGTCCCTGATATATATTCCTATCTTTCCTTTTTTGGATGTCCCTTATATATCTTCCTAGATATTTTTGGACATCATATGATTACTCCCTCCGTCCCTGATATATCTTCCTATCTTTCCTTTTTTGGATGTCCCCCATATATCTTCCTAGATATTTTTGAACATCATATGATTACTCCCTACCCTTACTTTATCAACTTATTTACCTAAAATACCACATATGACCCACCACTATCTCAATTAATTAATATATCACTCACCACTATCTCAATTAATTAATACTCCCTCCGTTCGTCAAAAGTTGTCCACTTTGTTCTGGACACGGAGTTTAAGAAAGTTGATAAAGTGAAAGTTAGTAGGGTAAAAGTTAGAAAGTAGGGGTAGTAGATAATGACAAAAAAATAGTGGTATTGACAAAAAAGAGGTGGTATTGACCAAAAAGTAAGAATAAAGTTGTTGGGATGATAAAAAGGTAGGAATAAAGTTGATGTGAGGTGGGGTCCTTAATGGCAAAGGGTAGTAATATTTCGAAAGTAGAGAGGGTAGTGTAGTACGAAAAGGTAAAGTGGACATGTTTTGGTGAACATAGTTACTGTTCAAAAGTGGACAGGTTTTGATGAACGGAGGGAGTATATCACTCCTTCAATGTGGGATCCTTTCTCCACTCAATACATACTCAACCACCTTTTATCCATCCACAACCAACTCATCAATATTTTTTCTTAATCCCCGTGCCACTCCCTCCTAGGAAGATATATCAGGGACGGAGGGAGTATATCTTTGGATTTTATGTGTAACGATCATTTATATGTAATATTCTTTTATATATATATGTCTGCCACAAGATGGTTTAATTTATTTACTGCTTCATATATTTTCTTATTTACTTTTATTATTAATTGGAGACATATCGAAGGAAGTTTGTTTTTGTTTTAATATTTTGTTCATGTATGCATAAATTCTATTTTGTAAAAAAAAATGAAGAGAAATAAAAACTCAATTATACTATTCATATAAGGAGAAACTAGCGTATAACCCGTCGAAAATCGACGGGGAATTATATTTAACAAAATTTACAAAATTATTAGCTAGTAATATGTGATAGATTAAGTTAATTTTTTTTTCCTTAATATTCTCTTTGTTTTTGATATTTTTCATTGTCTATTCTTCTTCAAAAGTTTTATGATTGAAATTATATTTGTTTTTGAAATGAAAGAGACTTTTAAGTTTTTTTTTTTTAGAGAAAGATACAAGAGAAGGAGAGGGTGGGAGAGACAGATGCGAGTAATACTATATGGGTTAAGATTGTATGTAAGATGAATTTGAGTTGCAATAATTCATTTTATTTTATAATAGTGCAATTACCTTTACAAAATAGATGAAGAAAGTTGATTTTGGTTCCATTCTTCTCTTTTTTACCTGCATGAAATCAATATAAATTTTATTTTTGTAAGTTTTTTAAAAAAAAATTAATCTAATTGTTTGATTTTTATTTTGCAAGTACCTCATAATCTGTCGAAGATTTCACTGTACACGACATTAATGTCCTATCGTGTGTCTGGCCATCCTCGTCATATGCTAAAATTTTGAGTCCTTTTTTGCTGGTGACTCATGATATTGCAACATACAACTGACCATGGCTGAATACAGATTTTGAAAGGTATAAGCCTACATTTGAAAGAGACTGTCCCTGGCTCTTGTTTATCGTCATAGCAAAGCAAACGTTCACAGGAAATTGCCTCCTCTGGAACCGAATGGGGAATTTAGTGAAATCCGATGGACTCATTACCATTCTTGCAATTGGAAATTTTTTTCCTGCTTTTTTTCCTGAAATCAATTGTGCTTCAATTACCCGGTCCCCAAGCTTCGTAATTATCATTCTGGTGCCATTGCATAGTTCATTAGAGGGATCGATATTTCTTAGAAGCATGATGATGCAGCCCTCCTTCAATTTTATTTCGTGTCTTGGCAAATCCGAACAGTTTATCATATTAAGATGTGCTACAGAGAAAACTTCATCGTCTTGATCAACTTCTCCATCCGATTTGCAAACGTTGTCTGAACTGAGGTATACCCTTTCTTCGACTGGCATCAACGACATGACATAATCATTAATGGTATCAACCATGTCATTTCTTGGAGCTAAAATAGCTCGACTCTTAAAAAATTCTGGATTTGACGGTACATCATGTTTGCAATTGTATGTGCTTTCCACAATTGTTGCAATAGGATTGATTGCGTCTCGTATAAGAATATCGTGCGACAGTTTTACATCAAATTCTCCATCGCCAATACTCTCTTCAACCATACCGTCACCGACATTAAGTATCCATTGTGCAAATTCTCTGATTTCTTCAGAATTATTTCCAGATGGATTTCCCTGTCATAAAATAGATCATTATAATGCACATGAAATTCTAATTGAAAATGTAGTTTCGAAATTGAAATTATATTGTTTGTGTAGTTACCTGCAATCTCATATTTTTTGTTAATTTAAGAACTTCACACGAATTCCAAAGCTTAGATGAACTTATTGAGGCATGCACAATATCGTGTCGGTTCCCTTTAGGGATGACTGGCAGAATCTGTCTGAAGTCCCCCCCTAGAACTACAACCAAACCACCAAATGGTTTGTCTGTGACTTAAAATAAATATTTATCATATTTATATTCTATATTATATATTTAGCATGAAAACAAAATCTTAACAAGATCAAATTTTCAAAATTAATATCTTGTCTTCCTTAATTAATAGTAAAAATCATGAAATGAGATCTTTCATATTTAATTTATTGTCATTTATAAATGACAAATGTTTCTATACACCGGTTGTATACTATATAATCGGGTTTATATGACCCGCTGACCAGCGTAACCTGCCCATAAGTTGGGCGCGTGGGGTACACGCACCCTCACAACGTGTCCACGCGCCCAATTTTTTTTTTTTTTTTTGTCGCGCTGAATATTAATACATTTATTATATTTGTGGATGCTTTTCACCTAATGGGCCGCTAGCCCGGCGGTAATGGTAATCCCTCCAAGGCAGTCCACCTAGGTTCGATTCCTAAGTATTACAATTTCTTTTTTTTTAAATATACTGCATTATTTTTGTGTGTTTTTTTTTCCTTTTTTTTGTCTTTCTTTTTGTCTTCTCCCAATTCTAGTTATTTTCCTTTGTTTTCTTTTTTATTCTTAAATTATTATTTTTATTTTTTTTCACTTATTAATACAGCAATAAGAATTATTAGTTGCTTATTTTTTTTACATTTACATTTCTTTGTTCTTTTCTTATTCTCTCTCTTTGTTTTAGTTTCTTTTTCTTTCTTTGTTTTCTTTTTTCTTAATTATTTTCATTTATTTATAAATATAATAATTATTATTTATTTTTACAATTATTACTTTTGTTTACGACAATGTTTACTTTTATTTACGAGAATTTTTACTTATCGTTTTTTAGTTAAGTAATTGTTGTTGTTAATAAAAGTAACTATTGATATGAAGAAAGGTAATGTTTCACAATCATTACTTTTTTTTAACGACAATATTGACTTTTATTCACGACAACTTGTACTTTTAATTATTTGATAAAGTAATTATTGTCGTGAGTAAAAGTAATCATTGACATGAATAAATGTAATGTTTCAAAAATATAACTTTTTTTCACGACAATATTTACTTTCATTCACGACAACTTGTACTTGTGATTTGAAAGGCTCTACCCCACTTTCTTGTCTATTCACTGAATATATATTGTACGAGAAATGGGTATGGGAAACCACGCTAGGCGGCCGGAATTTTCCGTGATTAAACCTAGTGAATTTTACCCGGAATTCACTTATTAATTATGAGTAAGGATTGGCATAAATTTGGGATACTTGTTGGTAGTTAGAGTTTTCTCACCTAGATCTTGCATTTGAATGTTGAGTTGATTGAATTCTTGTGTGAAGGGCAACTCGTTGTTTTGTGGTGACTATATTTGGTTGATGAGTGATGAATTTGCCTTGAAATTGAAAGTTTATTGGAGTATGAATTATTTAGTTCAATTCATTACTTTTCCATCTTGATTTGAAATGAGTTTTGCTTGAGGACAAGCAAGGTTTTGTGTGTGGAGGGGTGTTTCACCTCATTTTGTGCTTTGTTTTGATGTGTATTTATGTGTCAAGTAATCTTTCTCATCATAATTTTGTCCGATTTTATTGTTAAATTCATTGGTTTTAGATAATCTCGCTAACATGTTGGTTTTGCAAGAATTGCGCGAGAATAGATGAGAGATGGACAAAAATGAGAAATGATGTGGCAAATATTTGAGGATTTTAACTTGATAGGATTGAAGTACGTCTCGATACGAGTTCGTAGGCGAAAACCGTGCACAAATCGGAGTTCGGACGAGAGAGATATGATCGAAACAAGGAGGCCGCGCGAAGCTGAAAATGTTGAACGCTCGTTCAGCATGTTGGGCGCTCGTCCGGCATGCTCGTTCATCTTCAGCGATCGTCCAGTAGTTCTATGTGATGGCGAGCAGGTTTCAGAGAACTCACCTCAGTGATCGTCCAGGCTCAACGCTCGTCCAGCATGGACGAGAAAACTTCAGAGAGCGATCTCCAACGCTCGTGGAAGTCTGACGCTCGCCCATATCTTCATGAAGTTATGATGTTCAACGATCGCCCATGTTGGGCGATCGCCCGTACTGAGGCGGCGATACTTTCTCTATAAATAGAGCGCCTAATTATTTCCTTGTGGACATTTTTTTCTTTTTTTTCTTTTCATTTTTCCCTTCCGCCACAGAAACTGTTCCAATATGTTTCTTCCAGTTTTTCATGTTCATCCAAATATTAGGGTAGATTATTATTTTCAATTCGTACGGATTTTGTGACAGACTTCTACTACGAATTAATCATCGTAAGTTTCTTTTATTTGCATCTCAATTATATTTATGATTTACTTTGTTCTTAGAACTAGGGTTTATATTTCTGTCTAGATTAATTGTCTTTCTAATTTCTTAGAGTAATCAAAACCTCAAATCAATCAATCTTTGTTGCTTTCTTTTATTTTCTGTTCTTTTCGTAATACAATAATCACCCTGTTACGCCTTCCTTGTGAGACGATATTCGGGACAACTTATCTAATCTATAACAACCACGTTTAATTGCGTGCGACTTAGATTAATTTAGGTTGAACAAATTTGGCGCCGTTGCAGGGGAAGACTTTAGGCGATTTTTGTGTTGCAACTTTATTTTTATTTTTCTTGTTGATTTCTTTTCTCCCCCAGTTGCGTGTGATGTGTTTTCTTGTTTTTGTGTACGCGGGAACTAAGGAAATAATCTAGAGATACTGGAGTTGTTCTTCGGGTTGCAGGGATCCGTAGAATATGCAGGGTTACCAGCCATATTGGAGTAATGAGTCGAGCTCTGCATGGAATCAAAACCAATGGCAGAGTTCGAGTTCAACATATCCATTCGGGCCATCTTATGAGCAGCAAATGCCATACTCGCCTCAGCAGCAGTATTTTCCTCCTCAGCAACAATACTTTCATCCTCAGCAACAATACTTTCCTCCACAATACTCATCTCAACAGATGTCATACTCGGTGCAACAAGCTCAGTTCCAACCTCAACTTGAACAATTTCAATATCTTCCTCCTCGACAATCTTCTTTGGAGGATACAATGAATGCTTTTATCCTGGAAAGCAAACAAGCGAGGGAGTCACAAGGGGATGCACTTGAGCGCCTCACCACACAGGTGGAGCAGATTGTTGAGACGGTGAGTGTGATGCAACAGAATCCGGCAGAGCAACTTCCGTGGCAGTCTCATCAGGCTCATACCGACACTTATCTTAGTGACGGCGAGAGCGATGAAGTGCATGCACACGAGGACACTACTTTTCAAAAGAGCATGAATTCTGATGACTGTGATCGGACTTCCTGTCCAACCGATCTCCGGCTAAATCCGCATCTGAGTATTCGGTCAGTTGGATATTGTCGTTGGTTGGATACCACAAGCCAACATTAACTGTACCCTTCAGATACTTAATGATGTTCTTTGCTGCCAACATGTGAGCTTCCCTCGGTTAAACTTGGAACCGAGCGCATACTCCAACCGCGTAAGATATGTCTGGCCGACTGGCGGTTAGATATAGCAAAGTTTCGATAATCCCTCTATACTTACTGGCATCCACGAGCTTTCCCTCAGTTCCAGGTTCAATCTTCCAGTTAGTATTCATCGGGATCCTCGTGGTCTTACTTGTCTGCAATCCGAACTTGGTGATGAGCTCTTTTGTATACTTGGACTGATTGATAAAAATCCCTTCTGGCGACTGACTCACTTGTAATCCAAGAAAATAATTCATCTCGCCCATCATCGACATCTCGAACTTCTCCTTCATGAGATTTGAGAATTTTTCACACAGCTCCTCCGACTTGGAACCGAATATGATGTCGTCGACGTAGATTTGCACAACAAGTATATCTTCTCCAACTTTAATGGTGAACAATATTTTATCAACTGATCCTCGTTTAAACCCCGAGTTCAGAAGAAAATCACAAAGAGTGTCATACCAAGCCCTGGGTGCTTGCTTTCTTCAACTTGTACACTCTTCTATCTCCAGTTTCAAAACCTGGAGGCTGTTCAACATATACATCTTCCTTAATATATCCGTTGAGGAATGCACACTTCACATCCATCTGATAGACCTTGAACTTGTGAAATGCGACATAGGCTAGAAAGATTCGGATGGCTTCCAGCCTTGCAACCGGTGCGAAGGAGTCCTCAAAATCGATTCCTTCTTGTTGGCAATATCCCTGAGCTACCAACCTTGCCTTGTTCCTCACGATAAATCCAATGGCGTCTCTCTTGTTCTTAAAAATCCACTTTAATCCAATGATTTTGACACCATTTGGTCTTTCTACCAACTCCCATACACAGTTGCGTAGAAATTCATTCAGCTCTTCTTGCATGGCTGTTGTCCAGTGAACACAGTTGAGAGCTTCCACAACATTCCTTGGTTCAGGCACATCAGCTACGAAACAAGAAATCATGGCAACATCTCCTGCTTGTTCGAACTCTTCAAAAACTGCCAACTCCTCAGCATATTGTGCGTAAGTGTTGGAATCTTCTTCGGTTGAATCCGGATTTGCTACTCGGCTCCTTGTACGCACACCTTCGGTTGGATCTCCGATGATGTTGTCATGGGAATGATCTTCATATCATCTTCTGTTGCGTCTTCCTTCTTCTTCCAACCGTGGCCGTTCCAGGATTTCAACTGATGGTGAATCCTGAGCTGTGGGAGATGCTGGAATCTTCAGAATTGGTGATTGATTAGCTGTTGAGTCTGGATCCTCAACATTGACAATATTTTGAACCGGGCTTGGTTGGGCTTCGGATGCTGATGCAGTTGAAGTGGCATCAGCTGAAGTTCCCCCTTGAGATGAGCTGGGGTCCTCACATTCATCTTCTGAGGAGTAGGCATCATCATCCTCGGTTGCCCATACCAAAGATTCAGCTAGATTCTTTTGCCTTAGAGTCTGTGATCTGGTGAGAATAGGTGGAACTTGTGGATCAGCCTGTTGTCCTTTAGCCTGTTCCCTGCACTCAAAAGTAGATTTATCAAAACTAACATGAGGTGTTATCTCCACAACACGAGAGCTATTGTTGAAAACTCTATAAGCCTTGATCCGAGCAGCATATCTGAGAAATATGCCCTTCGAAGCCTTGGCATCAAAAGTTTTCAACTGAGTCTTCCCATTGTTGTGAATATAACACTTAGAACCAGAAACGCGAAAATATGAAATATCAGGCTTCCTGCGTCTCCATAGCTCGTATGGTGTCTTTCCCAACCGCTTGGTCAGAAGAGACCAGTTCTGAGTGTAGCATGCTGTGTTAATGGCCTCAACCCAAAATCTCTTTGGCAGAGCTGAGCTCGTCAGCATGGATGTAGCTGCATCCTTCAGTGTTCGGTTCCTTCGCTCAGCTACTCCATTCTGTTGCGGATTACGCGCAGCTGATGTTTGATGAGTAATTCTATGCTTCTCGCAGTACTCGATGATGGTTTCATTTAGAAACTCGGTTCCACGATCTGATCGGATGGAAATGATTTTCATCTCATGTTGGTTCGATATCCGATCCATCAGCTTGGGTAGCTCATCTCGGGTTTCACTTTTATGTCGCATGAAAATGGTCCACGCGTATCTGGAGAAATCATCAGTTACAACAAGGGTATACTCGTTGCCATTCATGCTCTTTGGTGTAACTGGCCCGAAGAGATCCATATGGATCAGCTGTAACACTCGGTCGGTTGAGGGAGTTGTTTTCAACCGGAAGAATGATCTAGCGAGCTTTCCCAACTGGCATGCACTGCAGATATGTGTTGTTGAAAACACTCGGTTTGGTATGCCTTTTGCTTGTTCTTGTCTGGCAAGTCGGTTCATAGTCTTGAAGTTCAGATGGTTGATCCTTTTGTGCTACAGCCAGCTCACATCTGAACTGCTCTTTGATAACAGGCAGGTGTCAGGAGGACTACTGTTCCAGTCAGCATAGTAAACATTTCCGGTTGGGGATCGATTTCCCAACAATATGACCTGCTCCGACATTTTTAATTCTGCAACTCTGTGCATCAAACTTAACAGAGAAACCATTATCACAGAATTGGCTGATGGAGAGCAAGTTATGCTTCAATCCATCAACATATGAAACATTAGAAATCGACACGTGATTGGTTTCAAGGGTACCGTATCCTTTGGTGTGACCTTTTGAGTTGTCACCAAAGGTAACCGATGGACCTTCTTTCTCCACAAAACTTCCAAGCAAATCCTTCAGATTTGTCATGTGTTTCGAGCATCCACTATCCATCACCCACATTGTTTGTGACGTTTTATTCTTCCTCAGCTGTTTCTCCTGTTCCTGCACAGAGAAACTCGCTTAGGTCCCCAATTTTAGTTGGGTCCTAGAGGGTTAAGAACCAGTTCCCCCTGGAACTGTTAGTCGCTTTTCCCTGTATACTCGGATGGATTTATCATTCCAGATCACTTTTCCTTCATCATCAACTATAACAACACCTCGGTTATCCTTAGGCTTGTTGTTAGTAGTGATGTTCTGTTTCTTGGAAGGAGATGGATTTCTCCCATTGTGAGCTTTTGGAGGAGAGGCTTTCCCCCTATTTTGGTGGCAATTCTTATCCTGTTGGATTTGTCGTTGAGGTCAGACGCCATGTTGGAATCTCTCTGGCTGAGTTTGATTCCACTTTTCTGACTGACGACGACAGTTGTTCATGCTAGAATGTTGCTTCAAGTTGTGGCATGAATAATTGCAACTGTTTGAACCATTTCTCATCGGTTGACTTTGATGAAACCTCTGGTTGAACTGATGATGGAACCGCTGTTGATTCAGATGGTTGACTCCTTGTCGGTTCTGCAGTCGGTTCCATTCTTTCTGAGGTTGGCTCTGAGGTCGGTTCAGATGTTGGTTCTGAGTTTGGTTCCGGTTGTATCTCCGACGCCTCTGGTTCCTTTTCTGTGACTTGGAACATTCCCCCTCGGTTGATGTCCCAACCGATGGAATGCTCTGTTCTCCATCCACTGCTCCTTTTCCTTTCTCAGTTGTGGTTCCCTTGGTCGGTTGAGCTTGCTGAGAGGTGGAAGTTGGATTAACTTGGGGAGTTTCAGATTCGACTGTGTCATGTTTGCCAACCATGACATCCACCGCTTTGATGAAGGTTGTGGGTGGAATTCCAGTATCTTTGAGACGCTCAACTGAAGTTCTATCTTATGAACGTAACTTCCCCCTTTTTAAACACTCAGTTGACTTTAATTACATCTGATGTTCTCTCCGAGTGATGCCTTGTTGCCGTCTTCAGCTGGAGTCTTGTAAAGATAAAATCTTAACAATGCTCAAACAGCGAGCCTAACTACTAACATTAGGTTGTGGCAACATCTACTCGGTTGGGGTCAGTTGGTTTTGGAATCAATCAAAACTTTAATAAATTTCCCAACAATTATAAATTTTAGAAAATATATGGGAAAAAAATATAATATGAAAATTTTCTTGAGTTGAGGTAACCGTCGGTTGGGAATTAACTCGTCTACCGCCACGGTTCCGGGTCAGAATTGGTCCGTTGACCACGATTTTGATTTATAAATGCATAATTTATGATGATTCTAGATTTTAGAAAATACATGAAAAAAAAAATGAAAAAAGAAAACAAATGTCATCATTAATTCTTTTTGTGAATATATTTGGAAAATGATTATTTATATAATTTAAAATCAGTATTGTAGTCAATAGGCCGGTTTCAGGTCGGAACCGTCGGGGTAGACAGGATGATTGTGAAGCGGTGATTTAACTTATTTTTTTTTTTCTTAATCTTGTGTTGAATTCATAATGTGGGGTATTTAGAGTCACTTCCATCTTATAGACAATCTTAATATCTATAGTATTATTCGTTATATATATATCTCTTCTCTCTCTCTCACTACATGCTCCTTCCCTTCCCTCTTTTTTTTTCATAAAAAGCTAAAAAATTCAACTTAAGAGTCGCTTTCCTTTGAGAGAGAAAAATATTTTTGCCCACATCGGTTTTGTAGAAGAAGAGAACTTTAACAATTATCAAAAGTAATGAGAATATATTAGTTTATAATTTTTAACAAACATAACTATATTAGTTTAGTAGATTGCAAAATCGAATGACTAAACTCTAAAATAATTAACAAGTAAATTGTTTTCTTAATTTATCACCTCTTACTATCTAATTTTATTAATTTTATTCCCTTCGAAACGAAAATGTCTCTATGTAAAAAAATCCTATGTGACACCTGTTATATTTCTCCATTCTTATTTATCCAAATTCATAAATTTTCTGAATATAAAATCAATATTTATCATATTAATATTATATATTATACATGACATAGAAACAAAATCTTAACAAGATCACATCTTCAATAGAAATATTATATTAATTTTTTCTTTTCATAGGTATCAATATATCATTCCTTTTTAGATTTTCTATACAATTAAAATGAGGTTTTTAGATATATAAATGTAGATTTGATTTTCTCCTAAAAATTATAGATTTAATATTAAACGAGTTTTATAAATTACACACTTATAAATCAGAGTCGTGGGCAAAGGCTCGGTTCCAATCCGAAACCGTGGTGATAAACGGATCAATTCCCAAATGACGGATATTGTTATACGGATTTTTTAAAAAGGAACACAAATGACAATTTTTTTGTTTTAATAATATAAATTATTATATTAAAATATTGTTATGTGAGAGGTGGGTGTATAGTACACCCACACAAGAATTTTCGATGTGGGACACAGAGACCCTTCTCAATTTCCATGCCAAATCGACATGCAACAATCTATTTGAGAGCCAAATATATTTTTGCCCACATTGATTTTAGAGAAGAATAGAGCTTTGAAAATTATCGAAAGAGATGAGGATAGATTAGATTAGAAATTGTAACAAACATTTTTATATGGTTTGAGACGTAACATGTGGTAAAATTACTTTTTAATTGAATTTAAGATCTGTTCAAGGGATATAAATTCTAAGCGAGTTTAGTAGATTGAATAATCGAATTATTTTACGCTAAAACAATTAACAAATAATATATTTTTTTAAATCTATTACTTATTAATATTATTTAGAATAAAGATATCCGGCCACACTGTGGCCAGCCACACGCTTAAAAAAAGGAAAGTTGACTATAAAAATAGAAATAATCACATTTCCCCTTTAGGGTTTATACTTCCCAATTAGGGTATATTTCCATTTTAAAAATATATATTACCATTTTTAGCTCGTGTGGCTGGCAACAGTGTGGCCGAATATCATTACCCTACTATTTAATAATTTTATTAATTTTTATAATTTTCCGTCGATTTTCGACGGGTTACGCTAGTCATTATATTACTAAAATGAAAACGATTCTTACTTTGAAAAAATCCTACGTGGCACCCCTCTTAATTCTCCATTCCTATTTATCTAAATTCTCAAAACTTTGAATTTTTAAATATAAATTATAGATTTTAAATATCTATACTAAAATATTTTGTCCCACATCGGTTTTTCAATAAAAGTTCACCGAAATAATTAAACTCATAAAATGTGGAATAATAATCGTTTTTTATGATAAGTACTTTCCTTGTTTTTGTGGGATATAAATTAATAAAATTATTAAATAGTATTAGTAAGTGATAGATTAAAAAAATATTATTTGTTAATTATTTTAGCGTTAAATAATTCGATTATTCAATCTACTAAACTTGCTTAGAATTTATATCTCTTGAACACATCTTAAATTCAATTAAAAAGTAATTTTACCACATGTTTACGTCTCAAACCCATATAGTTATATTTGTTAAAAATTATAAATAATATATTCTCATTACTTTCGATAATTGTTAAAGCTCTATTCTTCTACAAAATCGATGTGGGCAAAAATATATTTCTCTCAAAGGAAAGCGACTCTTAAGTTGACCACTGAAGAAAATTCTTGAATTCACACCTCGTGAAACAGAGACAGTAGTCTTTTGAACCACTGCTCTGATACCACTTGATGGTCCCGATACGAGTTACTGGTGTATGGGGGGGGGGATACACCAGTTAGGATTTTTCAAGTTTCTAAAAACTTAACACTTGAAATCAACTTCAACTGAGTAAAAGAACTCAGTTGGGATCTCACAGCTGAGTAAGCAACCTCAGCTGGAAGAGTGGTGCTGTGCGGAATGTGGTGGAAAATGTACTCGTAAAAACAAAGTCACGCTTTTGTGCACGGTTGGTCAAAACCAAAACTGTTGATGTGAAAGTATGCAGATTGTATGCGGTTAGATTGTCAGTTGAGATATGCAAAATAATGACTGAACACAAATAAACACGACACACAAGATTTACGTGGTTCGGAGAGAACTCCTACGTCCACGGGGAGATGTGAGTCCACACACCTCAGTCCAAGTTCTTCTGGACAGTTCCACTCAACTTACGCGGGCTGAGCAACCGTTACAGTTTAGTTTGCGGGCACTAAACAGCCTATGTCAAGTTTGCGGGTACTTGACGACCTAACTACTCGATTACAGGAAGTGTAAGGTCCTAGCACACTTTTTAAGGTGTGAGAAAGGGTAGGATTTCCAACTACAGCTCGATCACAAATGAGAGCTGGATCTAAGACTTGAACGAATAAACACTCAACCTAAGATAAAAAAACAGTTTCGATCTCTAGGAACCCTCAGCTACTAATGTTCTCTCAAATTTGAACTCTCAGCTGCTGATGCTCGTAGATGATGATTTTGCAGATTTGCTTTTGATTTCTCTCGAGAAAGCTCTTGAATTTTTCGTCGTCTATGTGTCTATCTGCGTGTATATTTTTCTCGAATGAGAGAATGCCTCTATTTATAGGCGAAGAGAATCAACTAGCCGTTGGAGAAGCAGTTGATCTCTGATCGGTTGAAAGCGATGGCTTGTCTCTCATCTCTGCAGACTTTCCTGATATGGCATCTGTGCTCTTCTGCTTTCCATCTGAGACAGTCTTGTGTTGGGCCAGATGGGGTAATGACTGAACGGTCAAACCCTCATGTGACTTCCTTTTGAAATTCAAATCTTTGACAGTCAACTTCGGTTTGTCGGTTGAAAGTCTTGACCTTCATCTGAGTGATCTTCAGTTGATGTTCCGATCTGTCGAGTTCTCAGCTGACTTTGAACTTCAAACAGATGAACTCCTTGTTCGGATTCTATAACTGAGGTTCTGAAACTGAACACTCAGTTGCCTTCCTTGTATTTACTCAGTTGAGTTTGAACCCTCAGATGATTTCCTTTTCATCTGATGTTCTCTTCCTTTCAACTGTTTCTCATCTGATGAACGCTCAGTTGGTTTCCTTCAACTGATGTTCTGAAGACTTCCCCTTGTTTGCATCTGAACAAATGAACTCTCAGTTGTCTTTCTTCACAATTGATGTTCTGTCTGAGTGACGTCTTGTTGCCATCTTCCGCCGGAGACCTGTAAAGATAAAATCTTAACATTGCTCAAACAGCGAGCCTAAATTATAACATTAGGTCCTGGCAACATCTACTCGGTTGGGGTCAGCCGGTTTTGGAATTCATCAAAACTTATACTAATAAATTTCCCAACAATTTCCCCCTTTTTGATGATGCCAAAACCACTTATAACTTGAAACCACTACTGATCTAAACCTTACTAACTTACCTAAAATCTCAGCTGAAATTCTAGACAGTCTATAAGATAAAACATCAAATGGTTAGCACAGTTATAACATGAAATTGAAAGACTTTGTGATTCAGAGCTTGGACAATGAGGAATTGTTCATCAAGGTGAATCGTATTATATACTTTGAAGTTTTTGTTACAACTGAAGGTTACAATGTTAAGCGCAAAACATAGAAAGATACAACAGTTGCTTCAAAAACTACAACATCCAAAAACATTATTAGCTCAGAAACTTTGACAGCTCAGAAATACTATTGACCGTACTTGTTGAAGATACGGTTGAAGATCTCCTTCTTCGCTTCCGACTCGATCCCAGTGTTGACGCCGTGTTCCTTGCAGACTTGCCTCGCCTCAGCCAAGATCGCATTTATATTTGGCGTGCTCGTGCCTCTGATCATCGGAGGGCGGTACCTGCACATCTTCGGAACTGGAACAGTGTTGGGATCAAGCTGAGCATTCAGCATAGCTCGCTTGAACTGACTAAACATTCCAGGGTCTCCAGATCTGAGTTCCCACAGGGCTTCCTTGAAGGCTAGCTTTGGGTCTTCAGTCGAGTAAACTTTCCTGTAATAGAAGTCATTGACGAACTCATGCTTGAACTGTTCCCAGTCATCGTTCCACTCCGCATTCATCCACTTGTCAACATGTGGGTATCGAGACAGGAGCGGAGCGTTCTTCTGCAGCTGATGCGTCGACTTTCTAGCCTCAGCCTTCATCTGGTGCTTGTTGATTCTTCGCACACTCCGGCTGGCTTTGTTTCTGTCGACGTTCTTCTCCACCTTGACGAGCTCCTTCTCAAACTTGGCTACCTTTTTGGCCTGATCGGCAGCGAACTTCTTGATCCAAGAGGGATTCAAGTATTTCTCCTTAGGCACCTCCATAGCTTTGGCAGCTTCGATACAGTCTTCAACGGATATCCAGTCAAGTTCTGCATCGAGCTCGGCTGTGAGCTCGGCTACCAGGTCGTGGGAGACTTCCAGTTCGGGCTGCGACCCTTCAGCTTTAGCTTCAGCTGGCACTTCTTCTCCTTGCTGGAGAACAGCTTTCCCTTGTCCATCCCCAGCTGCCGGCTCCTTGTCTTCCCCAGCTGCTGGCTCCTTGTCTTCCCGCTTTTTGGCATCATCCAAAAGAGTGGCAACAGTGCCATCCAGAGAGGTCAACTTGGCTTCAGCTTGTTGAATGCGGGAAAACAACTCTTCAACAGCGTCCTTCTCTTCCACCTTCTTCGCCAATTCCAGGTCTTGGCGCTCCTGCTCAGCTCGCTGCACAGCTGCAAAAGTCGAAGAGACCTCTTTGTGGAGGGAGACGAACTCAGCTCGGAAAGAGGCGAACTGAGCCATCCACTCCTGGTCCTGAGTCTGCTGGGACTTTGCGAGGTCAGATTCAGCAACGGTCTTGAACACGTTGAAATTCGAGCTGAGGCTCTGAACGGCCTTCCTTAGAGCCGAGACCTCTGAGCTGGAAGAGGTGGAGAGATCTTCGAGCTTGTGCTGCAGAGAAGAGGAGAGGTGATCTAGTTGATTCTTCAGGCTGGCATTTTCTGCCATCAGCTGCTGCATCCTGTCAACTTCTTCCTCCTTGCCCAGCTGGATCTTGGACAGCATCTCCGTCCTCAGCTGGTTGACCCTCTCCGAGATCAGTTCGCAGATGGCGTCGGTTGAGAGAGCTGGCTGATCGGAGGGTCCGAGCAGAAGCTGTGGTTGTGGCTGGGCAGCAGACTCCGCGACAACCATGGCAGATCTGCTGGCGAGATAGGCCTTGAGTTTGTCTTCTTCTCTCTTGGCCGTCTCATCAGCTGCGTCAACGTCGTCCATGCAGGAGGCATTTTTAGCGAGCATGTCATCAAGAAAGTGAACAGCTTCAGGGTTGTTGCACAGCTCCCTGGTGTCTGTCCCTTCTTGGATGCTTTTGTCCAGACGTCGTCGGAGCACAACCACTTTTTGATTGTAAGCCACCTCCAGGCTCTGGTAGTCGAAGTACTCCCTCAGGTTGGACTCTTCGACCTTTAACTTGTCCCAATCATGAATCCTGAGGGTCTCCTCCTTTACGTACCAGTAGCTGAATATGACATTGAACTGGTATAGAAGTTCCGTCCCGAGAACAGAGAAAATGGGCATCGATGTTGCCTCGGGGAACATACCAATTAGCTTGCGGAAGCAGTAGCTGAGTCTTCCTTCATACTCAGCCAGGATTGCCTGGCGGTTGGCTTCTTCATCGATCTGAGGGGGGTCGATATCGAAGGTTATGGGTTCGATGGTTTCATCAACGTTGGCCGAAGAAGTGGTCACAACGTTGGCATCGAGCGAGAGGCTCGGAATATCTGACTGAGGACCAGTTGAGAGAACTGGATCCTCTTTGGATGGAGAGTTGGCTGGCTGGAGGATTTCTTCAGTCACAGGTAGGTTAACCTGGCTGGCATCAGCTCTAGACCGACTGTCGTGGGACTCCTCAGATGAAGAAGAGTCATCTGAGGAGGAACTGGCATCCACTACTTGGACCTCCACGTCTTCACCTGCCCCCTCAGCCACGTCCTCCTGTCGAGGTTGAAGAATAAACCCAGCTGGGTCAACCGATTGACTAGATTCGGTTGACTCCTTCGCCTCAGCCGGCTTGATCACCACTGGACTTGTTGTGGATGGTTGAGCCGCTGGCTGGATGATCCTTATCCTTGGCCTCTTCTGCAGAGGTTCCTCCTCTTCCTCCTCCTCGTCTTCTTCCTCCTCAGCTACCTCTTCCAGCTGGCGCTTCGCCGGCTTGGTCCTCGAAGGGCGACGAGCAGCTGCCTCCACAGCTGGCTTGGGGACACCCTTGGGGGTGTAGACAGCTTCTACAACATCCCTGGCCTTCTTGGCTGAGGGGAACAATGACAGCTTGCTGACTGGAGTGTCCTCACTCCCTTCCCATGTCAGCGGCAGACCCTTTGTGGCTTGGAGGATGAGGGCTGATATCTTTGTCCCGAAGTTGAGAGTCCCCTTGACACTCAATAGAACATCTCCGGACTCAGCTGTCGTCTCGGATATCTTCTGCTTCTCCGACAATAGCTGGCTCTCTATAAATCCCAACCAGTCGACCTGGTGCATCTCTTCCAGGGCCTTCTGCTGCTTGAGCTTAGGACGGCTGATGTCCCCGAAGGCTCCACCATATGCGAAGATGCATTTGGAGATTACATCGAAAAGAAGTCGGTGCTCCGGCTTCAACTTTGTCCTTTGCATGCTCCCCTTCAATGGTTCGGGAACAAGAAGAATGGTTTGAAGGAAGGCATCAGCTTCTTTGTCAAAAAAGTTCCCCACCACGTCTGTGGCTTCACGGTTTCTGGGGATGAGCTTCTCCAGCTCCTTCGACACCTTTATCTCCACAACGGAGTCTTCTACTGTTCGGGAGGTTCTGTGGCGTTGCTTGCACGGGATGATCGTGACAAGCCCGTCATTTGCGACTTGTTGCAGATTCCGGTAGAAATGTACGATCTGCTTCCTGAGCAACAGGGCCGGAGAGAGGGTGGCCCAATCAAGCAGATGGTGGTCGGAGAGGATGGTGGTGATTGGAGCGAGCTCAGGCGATGAGAGAGCCGCTCTGGATAATATCTATTCGAAATGAATCTTCGACATCACCATGTCGAACGATTCCTGGAACGTTGCATGCTCTGAGGAAACCATCTTTTTAGAAACTTTTGACTTGGGCGCCATCTCGATGAGATATATATGCAAAGAAAGAGTGAAAGACTTTACTGGAAATGGCGAAACAAGATTTGAGAAGATGATGAATAGTGAGTAAAGATATGCACGAAAAGAGAAGGTAAGGATCACTTCCTGATTTGCCGTATTATATAATCTTTGACTCGGATAAAATCAACGGCTGGGGTTAAATCGCGCGAATCTATTGACGGCTGTGATTTCGCGACTGTTGAGTAATTTTAACTGATATACCACACGCGCGAGTGAGAAGGTGAATAGTTTGAGGTGTCAGCCCAGTCGCACTATAAAGTAAGGCTATAGGTGTTCAGCCAGACTTTACATTAAATGCGATATGATGGCTTGTTTAGTCTAGCTGACATGTTCAGGAATGTTTGAATTTATTTCAAATATTCTCATTTAATATCATAACACCTTCAGTCATAAATGATACCTGCCAGCTGATGTCTGAATCAGCTGTGTTCATTAGTTGAATTCCTCAGTTGCCGCATACCATCAGCTGACTCGAGTTCGTCTGTTGACGTCTGTTCCATTGTTGCAGCATACCATCAGCTGACTCAAGTTCATCTCCTCAGCTGACGTTTGATGTCCTCAGTTGGCAATTCGTATCTGAGATTCCCCCATCATCTGAGCTTCCCCCTTAAATCGATATCCAATTCGTCAGCTCGGATGAATCCTTATCAGCTCGGATGACTTTTTAGCTCGGATGAGTTTTTAGCTCGGATCCAAAAGTCCTAGAAGATCACACAGCATCTTGAACCGGGCTTCAGGAAGAGGTTTGGTGAAGATGTCAGCTTTCTGAATCTCAGTTGGAATCTTCTCCATGGACACATCCTTCTTCTCAATATGATCTCGGATGAAGTGATGACGAATATCGATATGCTTTGTCCGAGAGTGATGAACAGGGTTTAGAGAGATAGTTATGGCACTCGAGCTATCACAATGAATGGGAACCTGTCCAGTTGAGACTTCATAATCTCTCAGCTGCTGTTTCAGCCATAATACTTGCATGCAACAGCTTCCGGCAGCCATGTACTCTGACTCGGTTGTCGAAGTAGCCACACACGCTTGTTTCTTGGAGAACCATGAAACTAGCTTGCTTCCCATGAACTGACAGTGTCCAAAAGTAGACTTTGTGTCCAACCGATCTCCTGCTAGGTCGGCATCTGAGTATCCAGTCAGCTGGATATTGTCATCAGTTGGGTACCACAATCCAACATTGACAGTTCCCTTCAGATACTTAATGATGTTCTTTGCTGCCAACATGTGTGCTTCTCTTGGTTGGACTTGAAAACGAGCACACACTCCAACTGCGTATGAAATGTCTGGTCGGCTGGCAGTTAGGTAGAGCAGCGAACCGATGATCCCTCTATACTGGCTGGCATCAATGAGCTTTCCCTCAGCTCCTGGTTCGATCTTCCAGTTCGTGTTCATAGGGATCTTCGTTGTCTTACTTGTCTGCAATCCGAACTTGGTGATGAGCTCCTTTGTATATTTGGACTGGTTGATGAAAATCCCTTCAGGTGACTGCTTCACTTGTAATCCAAGGAAATAATTCATTTCGCCCATCATTGACATCTCGAACTTTTCCTTCATGAGATCGGAGAATTTCTTGCACAGCTCCTCCGACTTGGACCCGAAATTGATGTCATCGACATAAATTTGCACGACAAGTATATCTTCTCCAACTTTGATAGTGAACAGAGTTTTATCAACTGAACCTCGTTTGAACCCCGAGTCCAAAAGAAATCCACAAAGAGTGTCATACCATGCCCTTGGCGCTTGCTTTAGACCATAGATAGCTTTCTTCAGCTTGTACACTCTTCCATCTCCAGTCTGAAAACCAGGAGGCTGTTCAACATATACATCTTCTTTTATATCCCCATTGAAGAATGCACACTTCACATCCATCTGATATACTTTGAACTTGTGATGTGCGGCATAAGCTAGAAACATCCGGATGGCTTCCAGCCTTGCAACTGGTGCAAAGGAATCTTCGAAGTCAATTCCTTCTTGTTGGCAGTATCCTTGAGCTACCAACCTTGCTTTATTCCTCACAATGAATCCAATGGCGTCTCTCTTGTTTTTGAAAATCCACTTTAGTCCAATCACCTTGACACCATTTGGTCTTTCTACCAACTCCCATACACAGTTGCGTAGAAACTCATTCAATTCTTCTTGCATGGCTGTTGTCCAGTGGACACAGTTGAGAGCTTCCCCAACATTCTTCGGTTCTGGAACATCAGCTACAAAGCAAGAAATCATGGCAACATCTCCAGCTTGCTCGAACTCCTCTAGAACTGCCAATTCCTCAGCATATTGGGCATAAGTGTTGGAATCTTCCTCGGTTGATTCTGGATTTGCAACTCTGCTCCGTGTGCGCACACCCTCTGTTGGATCTCCGATGATGTCGTTGGTGGAATGAACTTCATACCATCTTCGGTTGCGTCTTCCTTCTTCTTCCAACAGTGGTTGTTCAGACATGTGAGTTGGAGTCTTCAGAGCTGGTGATTGATCAGTTGTTGAGTCTGGATCCTCAACATTTACAATAGATTGAACTGAGCTCGGTTGGGCATCGGATGCTGATGCAGTTGGAGGGACATCAGCTGAAGTTCCCCCTAGGGACGAGCTGAGGTCTTCGCATTCATCTTCAGAGGAGTATGGGTCCTCATCCTCAGTTGCCCATACCAGTGGTTCATCTCGGTTCTTTTCCCGAAATGCTTGCGATCTGGTGAGAACTGGTGGAACAGCTGGATCCGCATGTTGTTCCTTTACCTGTTCCCTGCACTCAAAGGTAGACTCATCAAAACTAACATGAGGTGTTATTTCCACAACACGAGAGCTGTTGTTGAAAACTCTATATGCCTTGATCCGAGCTGCATATCCAAGAAATATGCCCTTCGAAGCTTTGGCATCAAAAGTTTTCAACTGAGTCTTCCCATTGTTGTGAATATAACACTTAGATCCAAAAACACGAAAATAAGAAATATCTGGCTTTCTGCGTCTCCACAGCTCGTAGGGCGTCTTTCCCAACCGCTTGGTGAGAAGAGATCGATTCTGTGTGTAGCATGCTGTGTTGATCGCTTCAGCCCAAAATCTCTTAGGTAGTGCTGAGCTCGCTAACATAGATGTGGCTGCATCCTTCAGAGTTCTATTTCTTCGCTCAGCTACGCCATTCTATTGTGGAGTGCGTGCGGCTGATGTCTGATGGGTTATGCCATTCCTTTCACAATATTCAATGATGGTTTCATTTAGAAACTCCGTTCCACGATCTGATCGGATAGATATGATCTTCATCTCTTGTTGGTTCGATATCCGATCCATCAGCTTGGGCAGCTCATCTCGGGTTTCACTCTTGTGTCGCATGAAGATGGTCCACGTATATCTTGAGTAGTCATCAGTTACAACCAAAGTATATTCGTTTCCATTAATGCTTTTTGGTGTAACTGGCCCGAAGAGATCCATATGGATCAGCTGCAACACTCGGTCGGTTGAGGGAGTTGACTTCAACTGAAAGGAGGTTCTAGCGAGCTTTCCCAGCTGGCATGCACTGCAGATGTGTGTTGTTGAAAACACTCGGTTAGGTATGCCTCTTGCATGTTCTTGTCTGGCAAGTCGGTTCATCGTCTTGAAGTTCAGATGGTTGAGCCTTTTGTGCCACAGCCAGCTCACATCCGAACTGCTCTTTGATAACAGGCAAGTGTCGGGGAGGCTGCTGTTCCAGTCAGCGTAGTATACATTCCCTGTTGGAGATCGATTTCCCAACAATATCACCTGCTTTGATCCGACATCTTTGACTCTGCAACCCTGTGCATCAAACTTGACAGAGAAACCATTATCACAGAATTGGCTGATGGAGAGCAGGTTATGCTTCAATCCATCAACATAAGAGACATTAGAAATTGAAACATGATTGGTTTCAAGGGTACCGTAACCTCTGGTGTAACCTTTTGAGTTATCACCAAAAGTAACTGATGGACCTTCTTTCTCCACGAAACTTCCAAGCAAATCCTTCAGATTTGTCATGTGTTTCGAGCATCCACTATCCATCACCCACATTGTTGTAGACGCCTTCTTCTTCCTCAGCTGTTTCTCTTGTACCTGCAAAGAGAAACTCGCTTAGGTCCTCAATTTCAGTTGGGTCCTGGAGGGTTAGAACCAGTTCCCCCTGGAACTGTGCGTCGCTTTTCTCTGTACACTCGAATAGCCTTGTCATTCCAAATGATCTGCCCATTTTCATCAACTATAACAACACCCCGGTTATCCTTAGGCTTGTTGTTTGAAATGATGCTCTGTTTCTTGGGAGGAGTTGGATTTCTCCCATGTTGGGCTTTAGGAGGTGAGGCTTTCGCCCTGTTTTGATGGCGATTCTTATCCTGTTGAGTTTGTCTGTGAGGTCGGACGCCATTGTGGAATCTTCTTGGCTGATTCTGATTCCATTGCGTTGGCTGTTGACGATAGATGTTCATGCCCGGACGTTGATTCATGTTGTGGCATGAGTAACCATAGCTGTCGTAACTGTTCCACATAGGTTGACTCTGTTGGAACCTCTGATTGTTGTGGTGATGGAACCGTTGTTGATTATGTCGGTTGAAGCTCGGTCGGTTCTGTTGGTTCCATCTCTGCTGTGGTTGGTTTGTTGGTCGGTTATCACGTCGGTTCTGAGCTTGGATATGTTGTCGATTTTGAGCTCGGTTCTGATTGCGACTCCGACATCTCCGGTTCCTCCGTTGAGTCTTGGAACATTCCCCCTCGGTTGTAGAATCCAGGGACTGTTTCGTTGGTGCTCCATCTGCAGCTTCTTTGCCTTTCTCAGCCGTAATTGTCTTTATCGGTTGTGAGGGTGTTTGTTCAGTTGCATACTCAACTGTGTTAGGTTTGGCAACCATGACTTCCTCAGCCCTGGTGAAGGTAGCTGGTGGAATTCCAGTGTCCTTTGCCACGTCGTATCCGAGTCCAGACACATCATCCGTTTGCCGTCTGTATTTGATGAGATTCTCGATGATCTCGGATGAATGATATAGCTTTGTCAGGTTGTCCTTCTCAGTTTGAAGATCCTTGAGAAGAACAGCTATATGCTCGGTCTGGGCATCTGATGTCTTCATCAGCTGGTCGATCTGAGCCTCTTGCTTGTTCAACTGTTCGTTCTGTGCCTTGATCTGTTCCTTCAACTGTTCATCGGTTGAAGCCTCAGTTTGGTTGGCTGTACTCAGTTGACTTTTCAGCTGGTCAATTTCTTCAGCTTGTCTCTTGATCAGATCGTCCTTTTCGGTTAAGGAATCTTCAAGCTTGGCGAACTGGGCTTGAAGACTCTTAAACTCAACCGACTGCACTGAGTTCTTGAAAATCATTCCAGGAGGGTTCAAACTCATCGTTCATAGATTCCTGCATGTTAGAAGTATTGGAAGAATTTAAGCGAGCAGGATTAGATTGTACCTCAATATCATCTTGGTCGGTTCCAAGTGCCATGAGGCATTGATCCGGACTGATGACTTTGTTGGTAGAGGTCAGGTCATCCTCATCTTCAGTGTCTGTGAAGATGTCCATATCGTCAGCTGCCTCTTCAGCTACCATGGCCTTATTTTTTGCAGTTTGCTTCGCCCTCAGTGCTTCTCTTTCTTTCTTTGAGAGGTCTGGGCAATCGGCTTTGAAGTGTCCTTCCTTGCCGCATTCGAAGCAACCATTGGTGACTGGCTTCGAACTGTCTCGAGTTCGGTTTGATTTATAGAAACGTTTATATTTGCCGAACCGAGTATCCATATCGGCTAACTTCTTTGACAACGCTGCAATGTTCTGTTGCAGTTCTTCTCTGCTCGGCTCCTTTGCAGTCATGTCAGCCGACCTGGTTGGCCTTGACGATCTCGACTTTGAGTAGTCAGCTCGGAGGGCAACTGACTTTGATGCTGAGCCGACATCCTCAATTCTATTTGTCTGACTTGAGGGCTGCGACCTCCTTCTGTTGACCTTATACTCATTCCCTTTCAAGATTGAGAACTATCTTTCAGTTCCCATTTCACCAAGGTCAGCTCGGCTCTCGTGGATATTTGTGAAAGTATCCCACTCAGCCGGTAGAGCTTGCAACACTTTGAGGTTTATTTCTCTTAGAGTGTATTTTCCTTTCCAGATGGATTGGATTCTTCTGATGATGTCCATAAACCGGAGCTCTAGCTGATCGATAGTCTCATCAGGTCGCAGACTGAGATTGTCAAAATCTTGACATGCATGCGAGAACTTGTTTTCCTTCGTTTCGTCGCTTCCTTCACTTAGCGAGGCCAGGATGTCCCACATCTCTTTTGCGGTCTCACACTCCTCTATCCAGGGCAGATAATCTTGTCCAACCGTGGACATTATTGTGCTCTGAGCCCAGATATCCAGCTGGCTCACCTTGGCCTCCTCCGGAGTGTAGTCCTCTGGCTGTTTCTCCACATACTCCACCACTGCATCTCCATCGTTGGGATTTGTGGGAGTACGAAGCATTCTGTCTCGTATGACGATTGGTCCAGATGTGAGAACTTGTTGCATCCTATGATGCTTGGACAAAAGGATCTTCTTCATTCGAGTTCTCCATGATGTATAGTTGACAATGGAGAACATGACTGTGATCTTGTCCTTGACGTCCATCTGCACAAACAAAAACAGGACAACAAAAAAATGCGAGCAAGAATGCACTAGCGTGAAAAGATCTGTTCAGTTGACCACTGAAGAAAATTCTTGAATTCACACCTCGTGAAACAGAGACAGTAGTCTTTTGAACCACTACTCTGATACCACTTGATGGTCCCGATACGAGTTACTGGTGTATGGGGGGGGGGGGATACACCAGTTAGGATTTTTCAAGTTTCTAAAAACTTAACACTTGAAATCAACTTCAACTGAGTAAAAGAACTCAGTTGGGATCTCACAGCTGAGTAAGCAACCTCAGCTGGAAGAGTGGTGCTGTGCGGAATGTGGTGGAAAATGTACTCGTAAAAACAAACTCACGCTTTTGTGCACGGTTGGTCAAAACCAAAACTGTTGATGTGAAAGTATGCAGATTGTATGCGGTTAGATTGTCAGTTGAGATATGCAAAATAATGACTGAACACAAATAAACACGACACACAAGATTTACGTGGTTCGGAGAGAACTCCTACGTCCACGGGGAGATGTGAGTCCACACACCTCAGTCCAAGTTCTTCTGGACAGTTCCACTCAACTTACGCGGGCTGAGCAACCGTTACAGTTTAGTTTGCGGGCACTAAACAGCCTATGTCAAGTTTGCGGGTACTTGACGACCTAACTACTCGATTACAGGAAGTGTAAGGTCCTAGCACACTTTTTAGGGTGTGAGAAAGGGTAGGATTTCCAACTACAGCTCGATCACAAATGAGAGCTGGATCTAAGACTTAAACGAATAAACACTCAACCTAAGATAAAAAAACAGTTTCGATCTCTAGGAACCCTCAGCTACTAATGTTCTCTCAAATTTGAACTCTCAGCTGCTGATGCTCGTAGATGATGATTTTGCAGATTTGCTTTTGATTTCTCTCGAGAAAGCTCTTGAATTTTTCGTCGTCTATGTGTCTATCTGCGTGTATATTTTTCTCGAATGAGAGAATGCCTCTATTTATAGGCGGAGAGAATCAACTAGCCGTTGGAGAAGCAGTTGATCTCTGATCGGTTGAAAGCGATGGCTTGTCTCTCATCTCTGCAGACTTTCCTGATATGGCATCTGTGCTCTTCTGCTTTCCATCTGAGACAGTCTTGTGTTGGGCCAGATGGGGTAATGACTGAACGGTCAAACCCTCATGTGACTTCCTTTTGAAATTCAAATCTTTGACAGTCAACTTCGGTTTGTCGGTTGAAAGTCTTGACCTTCATCTGAGTGATCTTCAGTTGATGTTCCGATCTGTCGAGTTCTCAGCTGACTTTGAACTTCAAACAGATGAACTCCTTGTTCGGATTCTATAACTGAGGTTCTGAAACTGAACACTCAGTTGCCTTCCTTGTATTTACTCAGTTGAGTTTGAACCCTCAGATGATTTCCTTTTCATCTGATGTTCTCTTCCTTTCAACTGTTTCTCATCTGATGAACGCTCAGTTGGTTTCCTTCAACTGATGTTCTGAAGACTTCCCCTTGTTTGCATCTGAACAAATGAACTCTCAGTTGTCTTTCTTCACAATTGATGTTCTGTCTGAGTGACGTCTTGTTGCCATCTTCAGCCGGAGACCTGTAAAGATAAAATCTTAACATTGCTCAAACAGCGAGCCTAAATTATAACATTAGGTCCTGGCAACATCTACTCGGTTGGGGTCAGCCGGTTTTGGAATTCATCAAAACTTATACTAATAAATTTCCCAACATTAATCGTATAGTAATATTCATTAATTTAAATTATAAATTATGCAAAGTTGGAAATTCAACTAAAAAATAACGTAAAAATTATTTCATGGATGACGATTATAGATTTTAGAAAATACATGGAAAAAATACATAAAATGAAAAATTTCTTGAGTTGAGGTAACCGTCGGTTGGAATTGACTCGTCTGCCGCCACGGTTCCGGGTCTAAATTGGCCCGTTGACCACGATTTTGATTTATAAATGCATAATTTATGACGATTCTAGATTTTAGAAAATACATGAATAAAATAAATAAAATGAAAATTTTAAAATTAGTAAGAATTAAGAATGAAAATGTGTCACGTGGGATCCCGAGTTGAGTTACCCGTTAGTTGAGAATTGGCTCGTCTACCTAATTAATTGACAAATTAAAAATTACTTATTTTTTCATCAAATTAAATAAAAAAAATATTAGACTATTTTCAATAATTCGGTCAATAAATTATCCAAACTATTTTGGAACCTCAACTCGGGATCCCACGTGACACATTTTCATTCTTTATTCTTATTAATTTTAAAATTTTCATTTTATTCATTTTTTTCAGGTATTTTCTAAAATCTAGAATCGTCATCAATTGTGCATTTATAAATCAAAATCGTGGTCAACGAGTCAATTCTGACCCGGAATCGTGGAGGTAGACGAGCCAATTCCCGACGTTCGAGAAATTTTTCATTTTATACTTTTTTCCCATAAATTTTCTAAAATCTATAATTATCATCCATGAAATAATTTTTACGTTATTTGTAGTTGGGTTTCCAGCTTTGCATAATTTATAATTTTAATTAACGAATATTACTATACGATTAAAGACGATAACGAATAGTACAATCATTATTTTTATTAAATTTTTGGATCTACATAAATTCTAAATAAATTTTATAAATTACGCACTTATAAATCAGAGTCGTGGTCAACGGGCCAGTTCCGATGCAGAACTGTGGCGGTAGACTAATATACTGATTTTTTTCAGAAAGGAACACAAATGACTAATTTTTTAATCGAATTTTAAACAAGTGCTAGTATATAAATTTCAATCAAGTTTGAATAATCCTAAACACATCATCTCAAATTGTTTGATTAATCGTCTCCGTTGGAAAACGTAGAATATGTAGGAAAATTGACAGAAAAATTACTAATGATTTATCAACTAATCAATTCCGACCAATAATCATGCGCGTAGATGGGCCAATTCTGTACTTGCGGGACACTTTTTTTTCTAATATATTATGTAAGTTTGAACTCATAAAATTAAGAATATTTATGGTCAACTTTTATCTTATATCATTGACTAAATAATTTTATAAATTACAATCATTCAACAAAAAAGTTTTGTAAAAAGGAAAACCTACCAAGTACATAGTGAAATAATTCTTGAAGTTCTATTCTTAGTTAAGAAAGTTATTCTCGAAGCTGGTAAAAAAGAAAACGAATGTCATCATTTATTTTTCTGTGAATATATTCGGAAGATGATTATTTATACAATACTACTCCCTCCGTATTTGAAAAAATGTAATGTTTCACTTTATGGACTTTTATACCCCAAATAGTCCTCTATATTTACATCAATATGTCATTACTTATCCCACCATTTATTTAATTAATCCAAACTAATTAAACTAACTACCCCACCCAAACCCAAATTCATTAAACTAACTACCCAACCCCAACCCAAGGTCGGCGATGCGGTCGACGGCGTGTTTGACCGTGGAGCCGGTGCCGAGGCCGATGACCATGTCGGACCTCACGTGCTCGACGTCTTTGTAGGCGGCGATCTTCTTCAAATCCACCTTGTCAATTTGTTCAAAACAACCCTGAACTCTGTCGAGATTGGTCTCGCTCTACAATTCATCTCTGATGAGGAAATCTCGCGGCTGAGAAACGACGTCGTCCGATCGAAAGGAGTCAAGTTCCTCAACTCTAGCGACGGGCGTTTCCTCATGAGCTTGGCCGGTGCCGAGCGGCTCGAAGATCTCGACCGCGCCGCCGCGGCGGTGGCGCGGCTGGGGAAGAAATGCAGCGATTTCGGCCTCGAGAGGTTCGATATCGTCTACGAGGAGTTGAATGAGGGGATCGTGAGCTCCGGTAAGCTGAGATACGGATCTACGGCGGCGGAGCGGAAGATCCAGAAAATAGAGAGGTAAGTGGCGGCGACCTCTGGTTTGTACGCGGCGGCGGAGTTGCTGGCGAAGATGGACGGGAGCTGAGGCGTTGTTGTAGATTCGCTTGGGGGCGAAGGTGGTGTTCCAGCAGAGGAGGCTGAAGCCGCCGGAGCAAACGCCGCAGAGAGTGTCGCGGCCGCCCGCAACGATGTCGAAGGAGGTGTTGGGGAGAAGGGGAGGTAAGAGGGGGCCATTACTCCAGCATTGGATTTGTTGGACGGGAGGCTGCACGGTGATGGAGTAGACGGTGGTGGCGGAGCCGTAGAGGACGACGATGGTGGCGGTGGAGCCGCCCAGTGCATGGGCGGAGGGGAGAGGAGGGGAGACAACGCATAGGAATAATAAGAAGGCGGCGATGAAGCTGAACGCGGCGGCGTCATCTAAGGGGAGCTTGGTTTGTTCGGGAATAATGGCGGTAACCCCTCATTCCTAGAGAGAGAAGAGAGAAGAGGTCTACAGAGAGAGAAGGTGAAGACTAAAGAGTTGTGTGTTATTTTTTAAAACCATAAATAATTGCAATTAACAAACTTTACCTTCACTACCCTTATTGTCTTTTTACACTACTTTATTTCACTTTACCAACTTTTCTTAAACTCCGCGCAAACAATATACATTACATTCTTTCAAATACGGAGGGAGTACAATTTATGATTAAATTTTTATTTATTAAATATTGTGTGAATATTTTTGGAATATAGTTATTTATATAATTTAATATTAATTTCAGGTAAAAAGAAATAAATGTCATCATTAATTTTTTTTTTTGTGAATATATTTGGAAAATGATTATTTATATAATGTAAAATCAGTATTGTAGTCAATAGGCCGGTTCTAGGTCGGAACCGTCGGGGTAGACGGGATGATTGTGAAGCGGTGGTTTAACTTTTTTTTTCTTAATCTTGTGTTGAATTCATAATGTGGGGTATTTAGGGTCAGTTTCATCTTATAGACAATCTTAACATGTGTAGTATTATTCGCTATCTATATATCTCTTCTCTCTCTCACTACCCGCTCCTTCCATTGTCTCTTTTTCTTCATAAAAAGCTAAAAAATTCAGCTTAAGAGTCGCTTTCCTTTTAAAAAGAAATATATTTTTGCCCACATCGGTTTTGTAGAAGAACAGAACTTTAACATTTATCGAAAGTAATGAGAATATATAGTATTAGTTATAATTTTTAACAAACATAACTATATGGGTTTGAGATGTAAACATGTGGTAAAATTACTTTTTAATTGAATTTGAGATGTGTTCAAGGGATATAAATTCTAAGCGAGTTTAGTAGATTGCATAATCGAATTATTTAATGCTAAATAATTAACAAATAATATTTTTTTTAATCTATCACATATTAGTATTATTTAATAATTTTATTAATTTTTATAATTTCCCGTCGATTAATAATAAAACTATGATAATGTAATCATTGTTGTTATTTTTTTTTATTATGTTGTTTTTTTTTTCATTCTAGATCGTCTGTGTCTCGGACCGAAATACTCCTTCACCTGAGCAAAGAGTTTCCGGGAAAAGGTAGCAAAGAAGCCCTTGTCAGACTCGTCCATCAAGACCGCCCTCAGCCGGTGATCGAAGTAGTCGTCTGTGTCGTCCTTCGCGTGGTCAGGACAAGGACGTCCGTGGACACAACACACTCTATCTTCGATGTCGTTTTTGGATTTTCTGTGCCGATGAGGTCGGTTTAATTATCTTCCCCACCACCTCCGCAGCCTTCGTCAATTTTCCCTTCTTGGACACCTTTTTCGGGGAAACCTTTTCTGTATTCTTCTCTGTTAATTTTTTTGGAGGTTCCCAATGTACATGATACACCGAGTCAAGACTGAACCAATACAGCTCGTCCATGTCTTCAGCAAGAATAGGCATCGTGTTATGTATGACAAGACCCTAAACAAGTTATGTAAAATTATTATTAGATCACAAATTAAACATGTAATATAAATGATAAAATATTATAAAAATAAAGGCAAGACACGTACCTCTCTCTCGAAGAAGGTGCTGAAATCTGCTTTAAGACATCTCGTAGTCCACATAAAACATCGAGGAACTCTAACGGTGGATGAAAGGGTTCCACAGTTCCAACCCAACAGTGGAATACACTCGTAAGACCAAATTTGTAAAACCCAAATCGGTCCGTAAAAGTGATAAGTTTCTATATCACATTGGTTGGGAATCTTGGCGGTGTTGTTGATGTAGTAAGTCAATGCTTGATATGTGTAATCACCCCACGGAAAATCTTCCCAATTTTCCGGATCCTCAACTAATGCCCATGCCCATTCTTCCACATCCATATTGTGGTCCCGACACAGGAGAAACCGGTAGTAAACTAAGAGCTTAGCTACCTTTACATAGTCTTCGAGGTTGTCTCCCAAATCTAAATCTTTAAACCTATTATGCATTTCTATAACTTTAGTTTTGCGGTCTTTGAATACTCTATGGAAAAGACTGTCAGGCCGGAGAAGATGTCTCTCATTTGGATCAAAATTTATCTTCCCGAAATTCAATCCAGTAATGCACGCAAAGTCGAGTGCTGTGAAGCGGAGGGTTCTCCTGGCAATTTGGAACCACGTCTCATCCGCGGGGATCTCTCTACCAGTCAACTGACGGGCCAACAAATGATGCAGGGCACTATTTGTACTTCCAAGCCTCTTATGTTTAATGAAACGGCCAACAATTCCCGCCGTAAATTCATCATACACTTCTTGATACCGTCGAGGATTGTGCGTGAAGAGCCGAAATACCTTCGGTATTTCTTTAAATAGGATCTCACGACAATATATATTTATTAATTTGTTATGATGACGCAATCCAGGTCTCATCCAATCACAACCGGGCTGCAATATAAACACGTAAAGTATAAGGATAGAAGTTCGATCACTCAAACAAACAAAATCACAAAACCCAAAGCCTATAAAACAGTCCCTGGACACCCACGATGGGGCAACCCACGACGGGACAACCACGACGGGGTGCCCACGACGGGGCAACCACGACGGGGTGCCCATGATGGGGTGCCCACGATGGGGTGCCCACGAAGGGGTGCCCACAATGGGGTGCCCACGATGGGGCTTCCCACGATGGGTGCCATCGTAGGTACTTAAACACCCACCGTGGGCAGCCCGTTTTTCACTTAAAATCTCATTTTTTATCAACAAATCTTAGATATAACACTTCTAATGCTCATAAAATCAAGTACATTGTTCTCATATTCAATAAATCGAACATAAACACACACTTAGAAGCATATATTTTGCAAATCAAATTCAATTTCGTGTGGAATTTTAGCACTAACCGGTGGTTCGTTTACGACGAGTCGTACTTCCTCCTCGCCGGAGGTAGATGCCGACGCCCTTGACTCCCCATCATGGTCGGAGTGTTCACTCATATTGCCGTCGTGTGTGTGTTTTGTTTCGCCGGCCGTGTGTGTGTCGTGGGTTGAGAGGGAGGGAGAGAGAGAGAGAAAGTGATGTGTGGTGGGGGAAGTGGGGGACCGCATAGATTTTAGGGTTTTTTAATTTTTTTTTGTCTTTTCTTTTTTCTTTATTAAAAGTAAGTGTATTTTAGTCTTTTAAGTGATTTTGGTATAACAAACTTATACTCTTATAAAAGAGTGTAAAAAACTTCTACTTTTTATCAAAAGGTATTTATAAAGAGTTTCTCCTTGATTCTAGGTATTTATAGGTTTTCAATAGCTGAAGCTTGATTGAGAACCGATGTGGGACACAAGATTTTAGTAGATCTTTAAGATCTATTAGTTTATATTTAAAACTTCTGAAATTTGATAATTTAGATAAATAGGATGGAGGAATTTGGGGGTGCCAAATAAGATTTTTTTCTAAACAATAATCATTTCCTTTTATATGATATATTACGATGATGATGTGGAATAGTAGATCCAAATCAATAAATATTGTGTTCCGACACTATGAGATACGAGGATCCCGCTCTGACTTTTCACCAGCGTCAGCGTACTTCGTTCGGCTCCGCCCAAGTTCAACCTGAGATTTACCGCCCTCAAGGAGCGTGAGGCAAACCTCTTTCGGTCCCTGTTGGTCTAAGCTACCTCCCTTTTAAGGAATCTACCGTACTCCAATTGCCCATCTGCAGTATGGTCTCTTAGCTCAAACAGACTGCTTTGAAATCAGTACCTAACGCCTCAGGAACACACACATATATATATAGCTATCTTGCCCAATTAGACCTCACGAGTTAATAAACACTTAAATCACATATCCTCTACCTAAACCCAGATCTATAGGTTTAGCTAGACATAAAATAAGTAACAATAACTAAAGAGATAAAAGAAAACATACTTGAATAAATAATTAAACGATAGTGTGCCCAAATTGGGGCTTAACAGCAGAAAAGTAAATTATATCTTGCAATAAACTAAATTGTGCGTGGTAAAATTGTGTAAAAATTGTTTGAGGCTCATGCATGAGCTTATTTATAGAATACAAGGATCATGGGTCGAAACCCTAAAACCCCACAAACGGGCCTTCAAACGCCAGCTGGCAACTTCCTTCCTTGGCCGAGTAGGATCAGGATAGATTTGTTTTCTTATTGGAAACAATCCATCCTTATCCCCTTATCTTCTAGTCTGGTTAGGACTTGTCTTCTTAATTGCTTCTCCTCCAAGGCATAAATCCTTTCCTTGTTGATCCTCCGAATGATGTTATACCAGCTGCAACGTCTAGAACCTTCATACTCTTCCTTCCTTCTGTTTCTCCTGCACCTCACCCAAAGTTCTCCTGCCATCTTGACACGTTTGGAATGACCGCGCGTAGTCTGGATTGGTCATGCCGACTGGTACGGAGTAGCTTCTATGTATTTGGACTTCCGCCCTCGGTATCTCTAGCTGCGAGCAGAGCTCCTTGACCATTGCATCATATCGATGTGCTCACTTTCACACGCAAATCCACCCCAAATGCCCAAGTTCCTGTCCCCTGCCGACTACCAAAAGTGTCCTCCCATACACTAAAACAGACTAAAAAGATACAAAACTAGACTCGATCTACACCTAAAAACACGTGATGATTATATAAAATATGGTCTCATCAAACACTTATCTTTTATTGTATGTAGATGATATGTTGGTGGCTAGCAAAAGTAAAAGGAAGATAGAGAAAGTGAAGTTGGATTTATAGTCCAAGTTTGAAATGAAGGATTTGGGGGAAGCAAGAAGAATCCTTGGTATGGATATTCTAAGAGATAAACAAAACAACAAGCTTTGGTTGTTCCAAGAGAATTATGTGAAGAAAATTCTAAAGAAGTTTCACATGACAGAATCAAGACAGGTTCAAGTTCCTTTGGCTCAACACTTCAAATTTAGTTATGAGCAGAGAGGCCAAGTAATGAAGATGACAGGAAATTCATGATGAATATTCTTTATTCTAACATTGTTGGAAGTATCAAGTATAACATGATATGTACTACCAGATTTGTCTCATGCTATAAGCGTTGCAAGCAGCTTCATGACAAATCCAGAAAAGCTACATTTGGATGCTTTGAAGTGGATCTTGATATACATGAAAGGCTCTGTAGATTATGGCATTCTTGTTTGATAGACAAGAGGTTAAAGATGGTAACTGCTTGACAGGTTTTGTAGACTCGGACTATATGCTACAAGTTTAGATACAAGAAAATCACAAACCGGATATATCTTTACTTTGTTTGGTTCAACTATAAGTTGGAAGTTTGTTCTACAATCTGTGGTTGCTCTTTCAACTACTGAGGCTGAATACTTAGCCTTGAGTGAAGCTGCTAAGGAGGCTTTGTTGTTAAAAGGGATCTTGTCTGAGTTTGGTGTTGTGTGATAACTAAATTTACTTAGCACTATAAACCGAAACTTTAACGGGCTATTGTAGCATTAGCAATCAGATGCCGTATCCTCAAGGACCATTTGACCGAACTTATGTGAGAAATGAAATTCATGCACTTTCCTACAATTCAAACTCTAAATTCATTATAATTTGTGATTTATGATGATTTGATGATGGAGAACAAAAAAATATTAAATAAAACACAATAAATAATGACATATATTACCCGCACCCAAACAAATTAATCGACGGCAAAAACGAAAATACTACTAAACAATAGATAGAACACATCATGACTAATTTTTTAATCGGATTTTAAACAAGTACAAGTATATAAATTTCAAACAAGTTTGAATGATCCTAAACACATCATCTCAAATTGTTTGATAATCGTCTCCGTTGGAAAACGTAGAATATGTAGGAAAATTGGCAGAAAAATAACGAACGATTTATCAACGAGTCAATTCCAACCAATAATCGTGTTCGTAGATGGACCAATTCAGTACTTACGGGACAACTTTTAATATATTATATAATTTTAAACTCATAAAATTAAAAATATTTATGGTCAACTTTTATCTTATATCATTGACTAAATAATTTTATGAATCACAATCATTCTACATAAAATTTTGTAAAAAGGAAACTACCAAGTACACAGTGAAACATTTCTTGAAGTTCTATTCTGAGTTAAAAAAGTTATTCTCGAAGCTGGTAAAAAGAAAATGAATGTCATCATCTATTTTTCTATGAATATATTTGGAAGATGATTATTTATATAATGCTACAATTTATAATTAAATATTTATTTATTAAATATTGTGTGAATATTTTTGGAATATAGTTATGTAAATAATTAAATATTAATTTCAGGTAAAAAGAAAACAAATGTCATCATTAATTTTTTTGTGAATATATTTGGAAGATGATTATTTATATAATTTAAAATCAGTATTGTAGTCAATAGGCCGGTTCCAGGTCAGAACCGTCGGGGTAGACGGGATGATTGTGAAGCGGTGGTTTAACTTTTTTTTTCTTAATCTTGTGTTGAATTCATAATGTGGAGTATTTAGGGTCATTTTCATCTTATAGACAATCTTACAATCTATAGTATTATTTGCTATCTATATATCTCTTCTCTCTCTCTCACTACCTGCTCCTTCTCTTATCTCTTTTTCTTCATAAAAAGCTAAAAAAATCAGCTTAAGAGTCGCTTTCCTTTGGAGAGAAATATATTTTTGCCCACATCGATTTTGAGCTTTAACAATTATCGAAAGTAATGAGAATATATTTGTTATAATTAAATTGGCCGAATAGATAATTTTTTTATTAAGGAACCAATTTATTAATTGACAGAATAAATGGTTCCAAAATAGTTTGAATAATTTATTAGTTGACCGAATTAAATTTGAAAATAGTCTAATATTTTTTTATTTAATTTGATAAAAAAATAAGTAATTTCTAATTTGTCAATTAATTAGGTAGACGAGCCAATTCCCAAATAATGGGTACTTCAACTCGGGATCTCACGTGACACATTTTCATTCTTTATTCTTATTAATTTTAAAATTTTCATTTTATTCATTTTTTTCATGTACTTTCTAAAATCTAGAATCGTCATCTATGAATTGAATTTTACGTTATTTGTAGTTGGGTTTCCAACTTTGCATAATTTATAATTATAATTAGTAAATATTACTAATATACAATTAAGATGAGAATGAATAGTATAATCAATTTTTTTTAATGTTTTGAGTCTATACAAATTCTAAACGAGTTTTATGAATTATGCATTTATAAATTAAAATCGTGGTCAAGTGGCCAATTCTGACCTGAAATCGTGACGGTAGACGAGCCAATTCCCAACTAACGGTTACCTCAACTTGAGAAATTTTTCATTTTATGTTTTTTTTTCCCATGTATTTTCTAAAATTTATAATCGTCATCCATGAAATAATGTTTACGTTATTTGTAGTTGAGTTTCCAACTTTGCATAATCTATAATTTTAATTAATGGATAGTACAATCATTATTTTTATTAAATTTTTGGATGTATATAAATTCTAACAAATTACGCACTTATAAATCAGAGTCGTGGTCAACGGGCCAGTTCCGACGCAGAACTGTGGCGATAGACTAATATACGGATTTTTTCAGAGAGGGACACAAATGTTTAATTTTTTAATCGGATTTTAAACAAGTACGAGTATATAAATTTCAAACAAGTTTGAATAATCCTAAACACATCATCTCAAATTGTTTGATAAATCGTCTCCGTTGGAAAACGTAGAATATGTAGGAAAATTGGCAGAAAAATTACTAATGATTTATCAACGAGTCAATTCCGACCAAGAATCGTGCGCGTAGATCGCCAATTCAATACTTGCGGGACAATTTTTTTCTATTATATTAAAATTTAGAATGTGTAGGAAAATTAGCAGAAAAATTACTAACGATTTATCAACGAGCTAATTTCGACCAAGAATCATGCTCGTAGAGGGGCCAATTCAGTACTTGCATGACAACTTTTTTTTATTTGTATATTATATAATTTTGAACTCATAAAATTAAGGATATTTATGGTCAACTTTTATCTTATATCCTTGACTAAATAATTTTATGAATCACAATCATCCACATAAAGTTTTGTAAAAAGGAAAAACTAAAGTACATAGTGAAATAATTCTTGAAATTCTATTCTCAGTTAAAAAAGTTATTCTCGAAGTTGGTAAAAAAGAAAACAAATGTCATCATTTATTTCTCTATGAATATATTTGGAAGATGATTATTTATATAATACTACTACAATTTATAATTAAATTTTTATTTATTAAATATTGTGTGAATATTTTTGATATAGTCATGTATATAATTAAATACTAATTTCAGGTAAAAAGAAAAGAAATGTCATCATTAATTTTTTTGTGAATATATTTGGAAGATGATTATTTATATAATTTAAAATCAGTATTGTAGTCAATAGGCCGGTTTCAAATCGGAATCGTCGGGGTAGACGGGATGATTGTGAAGTGCTGGTTTAATTTATTTATTTTCTTAATCTTGTGTTGAATTCATAATGTGGGGTATTTAGGGTCGCTTTCATCTTATAGACAATCTTAACAGCTATAATATTATTCGCTATCTATATATCTCTTCTATCTCTCTCACTATCCGCTCCTTCTCTTGCCTCTTTTTCTTCATAAAAAGCTAAAAGATTCAGCTTAAGAGTCGTTTTCCTTTGAAAGAGAAATATATTTTTGTCCACATCGGTTTTGTAGATGAATAGAGCTTTAATAATTATCGAAAGTAATGAGAATATGTTAGTTATAATTTTTAACAAACATAATTATATAGATTTGAGACGTTAACATGTGGTAAAATTACTTTTTAATTGAATTTGAGATGTGTTCAAAGGATATAAATTCTAAGTGAGTTTAGTAGATTGCATAATCGAATTATTTAATACTAAAATAATTAACAAATAATATTTTTTTTTTTTCACATATTAGTACTATTTAATAAAATTATTAATTATGAAACAACATCATTAAAAATTACCGTTATACTATTGTGTTCAACATAAAAGTAATAGTGATAATTTATGAATAAAATACTATTGTACTTATAGTATTCGGTTTTTTTATATGGGTTTAGGGATGTGTTTTATTTTGTTAATTCACCGTCGTTTTTATTTATATTAGTTTGAGTTTTTATTGGAAATCGAACTCACAAATAACGCAGAAACCCTACATTGACTGAAAGAAGATGTCGATGAACAGAAACGACAAGGAATTTACCTAGAGCGCGCCATGTTGCCGCACTTGATGCACTTGGGCTTGTTAAGGCCGCAGAGACTCTTGGAGGATGGGGGCGCGGAGGCGGCGACGTCGGTAGCGCCGCCGCTGCTCTTCGCTGGGGATGAGGCCGCCACGAAATCGGGCGGGGATTATATTTCTTCCCGAATTCGAAATTCCTACTAAAATAGCTTTTGAAATTAAACCAATAATAATAGACGGTATAGTTATGGATTTGTTACTCTCTCTCTCTCTCTGTATAATTTTCGTGCAAGCTTCCCGTTGTTATTCGGGCTTTGCGCCTTATATGGATTTGGGACCATTTTATGATACAATTTAGATTGGGTTAATTATATTTTCCACCCGAAATTTGCCCTAATTTTTAAAATGAAACATACTAATTTTGATTTTGACATATTAATACTCACTGATCTTATATTGTTTTTAAGTTTATATATACTGTAAGGTTCCGCTCCCTATCTACTTTGAGCTCCATTAACCTGCCCATGGAATGATGCGGCAATGTCATATATGCTAGGGAGTCAAATACTTAAATAACTCTAATTTCACCAATTAAATTAAATAATTCATGATTTAAGGAAATCATATCTGCTAATAGTTTGTTTTTATACTACTACACAAGTAATTCTCTTGTGTAAATCTTCTCAAAATAAATAAATAAATAAATAATCATCTCTTTGAGTAAATCCTTCACAAAAAATTAAGGGCCGATACTAAGAATTTATTATATTCAATTAAAGATAATAAATTCACCAATTAAAATTTATTAAAGGAATAGCTGTTTCCAGTTTTTTCGATTTTTTTTTTATTTCACATTTTATTTTTATTATTAATAAGTGATTCCTTCTCTTTGTAAGACAAATAACAAAATGGAAAATGCATAATATTTTTATTTTCATATTTAACAAGTGATTCCTTCTCTAGTTTCAATTAAGATGGTCAACTTTGTTTTTGTGCGCTTCTTTTGTACTGTTTGGATTTGAATACTCTTTGTACTCTTTTTGAATTGGTCTCGACTCCAAAATCTTGGTCGGATACTTACTTCGCAGCAGAAAATACATTATAGTAAACTCAATATCATGTTCAAGCAAAAACACACTAACTATTAGTACAGGCATACAAAATTTCCAACACAATCAACATCTCACAACAATGTAGTAGCTAGAAAACATACTAAATTAAAACAGAAAGATGCTGACAGAAGTAAAGATTGAGACGATAATAGAATTCTCAAAAAGTAAATATGAGAGAGAGAGAGAGAGAGAACGCACGCAAAAATTTCCTCAACAGATGAGCAGTTGAAATATTGCAAACTCCAAAAGGCATTGTATGTAAGGACGACCACAGCAGCCATTCAGCACAATGCATCAAAGGGAACGAAAGAGAACAAGACTAAGCAAAAAGGGGTCAGACATTAGAGGAAATGAAATTCAGTAGCTTCGATTTCTAGGTGAACCGTAAAACGATTCCTCCTGAAAAAGACAAACGATTCTTGACACATTTTTCTTGGACAATCCATTCAAGCAACAAATACAGGAGCTCTATATTGCATGCTTAAAGCTTCTAGGCCTCAAAGTGGATAAAACCAGTGGTTCTACGGATCAATGCAGCCAAATCTCTACTATACAAGACAATAATCATCCTTAAAGCCTAAGCATTTTAATTAAGAAAACACGATGATGTCCAATCTCAGGCTGCACCATATTCCTCAATCGTTTGCTTCATATCATCTAGTTGTGCAATGACATATTCCAATTTCTTGCAACAGATCTCGTTCGATATTCTAGGAACATAATCACACTTCTCAAAAGGGCGATACTCGCATGCACTCTTGATTTCCTCTCGGAGAGTCATCTGAATATCCTATTGATTAAGTTTAAACAGAAACATGAGCAACAACTGTTCTTAAACCTTCACAAACAGAATTTCACTAAATACACCAATTAAAATTCCTAAACTGGACTTAAATCACTTTTACAATAAACAGAATTAGCCAAATACCTTGACTAATTGCATGAACTCGCTGCAATGGCTGTTCACAAGCTCCTTTCTAGGACCACTAGGGTTTGCCATTTCGTCCATTACTCCACCGGCTAACTCTAACACCCTCACTATTCTCTGCATACAAAAAAAAGCAAAATTTCATACATCTGGATATCGTTGGATTTGGGAAACAAAATTATCTGCAAAAAAGTAAATGAACTGGTGAATTTGGTGTATTACTATAATAATCGAGATTGGATGAAATTACGTTTTCGACGTTTTGAAGTCGTTGCAGTGAAGTAGTGTGGCTTTGTGGATCCATGGTGGCAGAATTTAAGGGATCTCCCGAGGGTCTCTGCTGGTTGATCTTTATACACAACACAAGCATTCAATGATCAAGCAATATAAATACATAATTCTCCAACAGATTTCAAGCATTCATATAAGCAATGTAAGCATTCTCCAACAAGCATTCAAGCATTCATCTGAGTTCCCCACCTTATCATTTTAGAAGCAACCCATAATTTAACCAAAGCATTCATAATTATATGCACGTATATATGAAGTTAATTCTTTCATTCATCACCCTCTCCCATATTATCTGCCAAGAAATAATAATCAGAAAGCAATATTCTTTCACTCTACTTCTTTTCTATTTCTGATGTCTATGCCAGCAACAGGGTGTGCATTTTTTGCAAGGATTGGAATGTGTGTCAGTGTGTGCATAATTCAAAGAAGAATTACATAATGTGCAAGGTTCGATTTTGAAGATAATTCAAAGAAATTACAATTCCATGCATCCCAGAAAATCAACAATCGATTCAAGTGAGAGCTAAGTTCTGTTCGATTTTTGCCCCACTACGATTTTTTTACCCAATTCGAACAAGGAATGGATATGAATCACCTGTAATCATCAAACACAATTGATTTTGCCCCAATCCGAATTTTCTATGTTTTGACCTAAATCGATTCTAGATACTATAAAAGAAAGAGAACTTGAACCTGGAGGCAGGCTTGTTAAGGCCGCGGAGACTCTTGGAGGATGGGGGCACGGAGGCGGCAACGTCGGTAGCGCCGCCGCTGCTCTTTGCTGGGGATGAGGCCGCCATGAAATCGGGCGGGGATTATATTTCTTCCCGAATTCGAAATTCCTACTAAAATAGCTTTTGAAATTAAACCAATAATAATAGACGGTATAGTTATGGATTTGTTACTCTCTCTCTCTCTCTGTATAATTTTCGTGCAAGCTTCCCGTTGTTATTCGGGCTTTGCGCCTTATATGGATTTGGGACCATTTTATGATACAATTTAGATTGGGTTAATTATATTTACCACCCGAAATTTGCCCTAATTTTTAAAATGAAACATACTAATTTTGATTTTGACATATTAATACTCACTGATCTTATATTGTTTTTAAGTTTATATATACTGTAAGGTTCCGCTCCCTATCTACTTTGAGCTCCATTAACCTGCCCATGGAATGATGCGGCAATGTCATGTACGCTAGGGAGTCAAATACTTAAATAACTCTAATTTCACCAATTAAATTAAATAATTCATGATTTAAGGAAACCATATCTTCTAATAAATTATAAATCAAGTAATTTATACAACCTTTATAATTAATTGTCTCAGTTTAGGGTTTTATATTTATAGTTTACGATTAGGTTTTAATTTTCCTCCAACTCACGTACTATACAAATGACATATTCTTATAAATTCAGTCACTTTCTTATCTTCAACTAAGAATTTCTTTCTCAATCACGTACTGCTGAAGAGAGTCTTAATCAGGTTTTTATTGCTTCTGCTTGAATTTTGAAAAATTGTAATGAATGCGGTATGAATATATTTTCATTGTTTTCTTGATTGATTCTAATGAATTTGCTGCGAATATTTGATATGAGTTCATACTATATTATACAGTGGTAATGATTTAAAATTGAATGAATTGAATTTGATCATCTTTGGCGTACCATATGTAGATTCAATTTGCGCCGCAACGTTTAATTCAACATGATGTTTTTATAAAAGTCATATGATTGCAATGATATTACTTTTTGGGGTATACTGCTATATTATTCTTAATTAAGTATCGTTTTTCATCCTACAGATCTATATACAGACTCATGCAAAATATGCACTTGCACATTAGATCTATTATATTGTACTTAAGTTTAAGTCTGAATCCCAGTACATTCTTATTGAAATTCAAAAATCATTTACTTATTTTAATTATAATTCGTTTATGGACAAATCAAAGTTAAATGCCTAGTTGATCACTTGATTATGTTGAGAAATGATAATTTACATGTAACATAATGTCATATATATTGAACCACGTTGAAGAATGTCATGTTCTAATATGAGCCTAAATTGCATCTCTTTTTTTTTTTGTCTTGTTTAGGTCTAAATAAAGTCTTCTTTGTGTCTTTTATTTGTAATAATATTAATATAAAGGCAGGACAAACATGAGTAGAGTAGAGAGTAGAGAGGGGCAAGGCAAAGGCGCATTGAACAAAAGTGTTAAGAATGCATATATATATCATATATGGTCACCGCAAAGCAACTCTCATCGAAAACTAAAGCTGATTCGTACTCTATATAATTTAAATTAGTGAAAATCATCTCTAGCTAATTTTTCAATCTACTCGTTTATTTAATTTGTAACTTTTTATGAGGTGTAATTTAATTTGAACCACGTTAACTTCATTGTTTCAATTTTGCGTCTAAAACATTTTTTTTTTCACTATTGCGCCAAATCAGTTAGTTCATTATTGTTTCCATTCAGTTTTTCTAATATTCCCTCAATCAAAAAGTATCGAAAACAAGTTCAGAAATATTTTATTTTCTTATATATAAGTAACATAATTGAGTCAAATTTGTGATTTCAAAAGTGGTTACCCTATAATTGTTGATTTTTTTAACATTACTATTATATTTAGAATATAGGATATGGATTTTTTATTTCTTAAATTTCAAAAGAATTAATTAATAATTAGAACTGAAGAAGAGAAAATAAGTTTGAGACATCAACTTAACACAGAAAAAGAAGAAGCTTGAAGTGATAGAATATAAATATATATATATATATATAAAGTAGTATAAAACAAATAAAGAGAGCGACAACGCGACGAGATTTGAGAAGTTTAAGTAGCATCATGTTATATTTTCTTTGTAGTTTAAGTAATACCGGTCAAGATATGGTTGTTAACCAGTCCATGATTTTTAATTTAAATATTCGTTAATCATGCTAACAGTATTCTTCCTCGAAATATGTACCTAATTTCTTCAATATTTTAAATATAATGGGGTCTAGATCAATTGTTAATTACGCATGGACAGTAGCTATTGCATGTTTTTTTGCTTTCTACAATTTATTTTTTGTATGCATGAGTCCACTTTTGTTGCACTTTTTTGAGTGAAAACGAGATGAAATAATGTTTTTAACAAAATTCAAACTGTTCAAACTGTATATTATTCATGTAAGGTTAATTTCTGTACCTATTAAAATACAAAATCTGCATTTATGTTGCCTTGAAGAAATTAATGATGGTGGTGGCCGCAATAATTTTGTTTATAGAAAATGATTTGAAGAAAAAAAAAAGACAAAATCTTGATGCAATTATTCGGCCCTAATGAATGAGAACATGAAGAGATCTGTATTGTTGTGTAGAAGAAAGCACCAAAAACACATGAGATATGTTGTTTATAATTAAACAATTAGAAGACAGCCTAATCCAGTCTTTAAATAACAGGGCCGCAAAAAAAAGAAAATATATCTTATATATTTTCTTTTGATATGTGGTTTTTTTTTATTTTCTCATCATTTATTTTTCTATTCTTAATCATATCATCCAAAGCCATGTCCAAAGAGGCCATAGACAACAATGACAGAAAGCTTTTTCTAACTTAGAGGAAAACTGCAAATTAACAACAAGGCATAACTAATTAGTAAAACTTAACGCGTGAACTTATCCCACATAAAACTGTGCGAAGATACAATTAATAATGAGCTAGAACACAGATAACAGTAAATAAACCCGCATAAGTTCTATTTCAGCGCACATACAAGAAACGAGAAAAATATACTGCATACTGAGTATTAAGTTAAAGTCAACACACGGAGAATCACGCAGAAACACCATACATGCCGTGCGTGAAACGACGGATCAAGCAAAGAAAATAAGTAGACAACGAAAAAATAACCAATTTTGGCTTAAACAGATTCAATAAAAAGAAAAAAAAAAACAATAGTCCATTAATTATAAAGCAATTTTCTGGAAATCGATTCGAATTTGGGGGGAAAAGGACATAAACTGGATATTTCAACATCGAAAGATCAAATCAATACATGAGATATATTAAGCCGCAGATCGAAAGAGTAAACCGCGAGATCGTAAGAAAAAGTACCTAAGTCAGAGCGTACGGCAGAAACGAGAAATCCTCAGCAAAAAAAAAGAGCACAAGCACTTCAACACAAATCAAGAGAGGGAGAGAGATTTGAGAGAAAGAGATCTGAAGGAGAGCCGTGAATTCGTTAGAGATTTCCGAGATGAATTGAGCACGAAACGGGGGGAGTTTTTCAATCAATAAGAGCTAGGGTTTCAGAGAAAAGGGAAAAGGTCGGAATTAAAAATTGAACGTCGAAACATAATTTTATAAGCGATGTATGGGCCATATTGAGCCTACTCTGATGGGCTAAATTCTTGTGGATCGGTGGTCGGTGTAGACCCAATTAAGTATGTAGCTCATTTTTAAGTACAAATGAGATTAAAAGGTTGATTTGATGAAAATTGCAGTATTAAGGAATGCATCTATATGAGTACAAATGAGATTAATTTACATCCACCCGAATAGAATTGCAGTATTGACTTGATGAAAATTTTCATTTAAAGGTTGTAAATTTATACAATTCATGTAAGGGTATTATATAATGTGTTATCTTATTAATTTATCAGAAAGTATCATCATATCATCATATTATATTATATTATAGTATTATATTATAGTATATATATAATAGCGAAGTTTACGTTCGCACTACGTGGCGCGTTCACAGTTCTTCATTCCTATTTATCTTAACTGGCATATAACCCGTCGAAAATCGACGGGAAATTATAAAAATTAATAAAATTATTAAATGGTATTAATATGTGATAGATTAAAAAAAATGATTTGTTAATTATTTTAGCGTTAAATAATTCGATTATGTAATCTACTAAACTCGTTTAGAATTTATATCCCTTCAACACATCTCAAATTCAATTAAAAAGTAATTTTACCACATGTTTATGTCTCAAACCCATATAGTTATGTTTGTTAAAAATTAACTAATATATTCTCATTACTTTCGATAATTGTTAAAGTTATGTTCTTCTACAAAAGCGATGTGGGCAAAAATATATTTCTCTCTCAAAGGAAAACGACTCTTATACTTATCTTTTTAGTTTTTTATGAAGAAAAAGAGGCAAAGGAAGGAGCAGATAGTGAGAGAGAGAAGAAATATATAGATAGCGAATAATACTATAGATGTTAAGATTGTCTATAAGATGAAAGTGACCCTAAATACCCCACACTGAATAAATAACTATATTTTATAGTTTAATTTAATTTAATTTGGTCAATTTATTAATTGGCCGATAGATAATTATTTTTTGTAGGAGCTTTATTTGGCCAATTTATTTATTAATCGGCTGAATAAATAACTGTTATATTTTTATAGTTTAATTTAATTTAATTTGGTCAATTTATTAATTGGCCGAATAGATAATTATTTTTATTAGGGAACCAATTTATTAGTTGACACAATAAATGGTTCCAAAATAGTTTGGATAATTTATTGATTGACCGAATTAAATTTGGAAATAGTCTAATATTTTTATTTAATTTGATAAAAAAATAAGTAATTTCTAATTTGTCAAATAATTAGATAGACGGGTCAATTCCCAACTGACGGGTACCTCAACTCGGGATCTTACGTGACACATTTTCATTCTTTATTCTTATTAATTTTAAAATTTTCATTTTATTCTTTTATTTTTCATGTATTTTCTAAAATCTAGAATCGTCGTAAATTGTGCATTTATAAATCAAAATCGTGGTCAACGGGTCAATTCTGACCCGGAACCGTGGCTGTAGACGAGCCAATTCCCAACCGACACTCGAAAATTTTTTCATTTTATACTTTTTTTCTATGTATTTTCTAAAATCTATAATCGTCATCCATGAAATAACTTTTACGTTATTTATAGTTGGGCTTTCCAGCTTTGCATAATTTATAATTTTAATTAACTAATACTATTACTTTACGATTAAGGACGACAACGAATGGTACAACTATTATTTTATTAAATTTTTGGATCTATATATATTATAAAATTTTATAAATTACGCACTTATAAATTAGAGTCGTGGTCAACGGTCAGTTTCAACGCAGAACTGTGGCGGTAGACTAATATACGGATTTTTTTCAGAAAGGAACACAAATGACTATTTTTTTAATCGAATTTTAAACAAGTACGAGTATATAAATTTCAAACAAGTTTGAATAATCCTAAACACATCATCTCAAATTGTTTGGTTAATCGTCTCTGTTGGACAACGTAGAATATTTAGGAAAATTGGCAGAAAAATTACTAACGATTTATCAACGAGTCAATTCCGACCAATAATCGTGTGCATAGATGGGTCAATTCACTACTTGCGGGATAACTTTTTTTTTTAATAGGTTATATAATTTTGAATTCATAAAATTAAGAATATTTATGATCAACTTTTATTTTATATCATTGACTAAATAATTTTATGAATCACAATCATTCCACACAATGTTTTGTAAAAAAAAAACTATCAAGTACATAGTGAAACAATTCTTGAAGTTCTATTCTCAATTAAAAAAGTTATTATCAAAGCTGGTAAAAAAGAAAACGAATGTCATCATTTATTTTTCTATGAATATATTTGGAAGATGAATATTTATATAATACTATAATTTATAATTAAATTTTTATTTATTAAATATTGTGTAAATATAGTTATTTATATAATTAAATATTAATTTTAGGTAAAAAGAAAATAAATGTCATCATTATTTTTTTGTGTGAATATATTTGGAAGATGATTATTTATATATTTTAAAATCAGTATTGTAGTCAATAGGTCGGTTCCAGATCGGAATCGTTGGAGTAGACGAGATGATTGTGAAGCGGTAGTTTAACTTATTTTTTTTTCTTAATCTTGTGTTGAATTCATAATGTGGGTATTTTAGGGTCACTTTCATCTTATAGACAATCTTAACATCCGTAATATTATTCGCTATCTATATATCTCTTCTCTCTCTCTCTCTCAATACCCGTTCCTTCCCTTGCCTCTTTTTCTTCATAAAAAGCTAAAAAATTCAGCTTAAGAGTCGCTTTCCTTTGAGAGAAAAATATATCTTTGCCCACATCAGTTTTGTAGAAAAATAGAGCTTTAACAATTATCGATAATAATGAGAATATATTAATTATAATTTTTAACAAACATAACTATATGGGTTTGAGACGTAAGCATGTGATAAAATTACTTTTTAATTGAATTTGAGATGTGTTCAAGGAATATAAATTCTAAGCGAGTTTAGTAGATTGTATAATTGAACCATAGAGGTAGACGAGCCGATTTCAAATACGCTCACAAAACTCACACAACGAGTAAAACTTAAAAATAAATAATGGACAATATTTTTATTATAATTTTACAAAATAATAATTTTCTGAACAACCAACAAACACATCAAGAAAGCGAATAATATCATCCAACAAACTATGAGAAATATCTTGTATCGTTTTTATTAATATAGTATAATTATTAAGCTCTTTGTTAATAGTCGATGTTCATTTTTTCTTAAATCAGCAAATAAATTGTACTAGAAAATTAGTACTAGTAATTAATATGATAATCATGATGATCTACAAATTGTTATCATTGCAATCCCGAATTTCATGTTTTGCGGTCGTACAATATTAATTGGTTGAATTAAGCTCATAAGTCATAGCAGAAGAATTTGATTGAAATTAATTAATTACCATTTTCTGTTGTGAACCAACTAATAATTAACTGCTGTCTGTGAATAATTAATACTCGAAAATTATACAGACAAGTAAAGAACGTGCTCCGGAGCAGTTAAGTCAACCGAAAAAAAAAAAAAAAAAAAAAAAAGGTGTATATTAACAATCACCTAACTATCAGAGGTGAGCACTTAAATTAAATATATATGCTCATCAGATAACTTAAGATTTATTAGCTTTATATTTGAATAATGGCAAAGCCATTCTATGGACCGGGTTGAGGGATTGTTTTTGTGATTTTTGGTTTTCTTTAATTAATTGAATACTATGTATGACTAATTTAATTAACCCTAATTCATTTTTTTTTTTTTAAGATAATTATAAGGTATATAGACACACTAAACCACCATATAGGTGACCTCACACCGCTATATTGCAGTCAAGAGGGGTCACTGCACCACCAAACAAGGTGAGAAGAATATACTACACAGACCGCATTCAAGAGAGATTGAACCTAAAACCTTTTACTAAGGTAAGACTTGTGATACATAGCCAACCACTTGAAATAGGCCTCATCAACCCCCCTAATTTATTTTGAATATAGATAACTAGTGTGGAGCCCATCGAAAATCGACAGGAAATTATTATTTAATAGAATTAATAAAATTTAATATGTGATAGCATAAGAAATGTATTGTTTGTTAATTTTTTTAATTAATACTCATTAAAAATTGAAATCTAATTCACACCCATTTTTATACTACCTACGGTCCTCAAGTCTCTTCCTAGGAGGAAGTGACACGGGTATTAAGGAAAAAGATTGTTGAGTTAGTTATAAGTAGAGAAAAAGTGATTGAATTTGTTGTGAGTGGAGAAAGGATCCCACATTGAGAGTAGTGATATATTAATTAATTGAGATAGTGGTGGGCCATATGTAGTATTTTAGGTAAATAAGTTGTTAAATTAAGGGTAAGAGATAATAATTTGTTGTAAGTGAGATTTGAGAATTAAAGTATATTTCAATACATAATTTAAAAACCAAATCTGATACTAATTTTGGGGTAAAATTTTTACCTTAAATATTTATGGGTTCTAAGATTTGAGAATTAGATTATTAGAATATATTTGATATTATATTGATTTTTAATTCAGAAAATTTGAGAATTTAGATAGATAAGAATGGAGAGATTTGAGGTGTGCCACATAAGATAGAGTCGTTTTTGTTTATATAATAATTAGTGTATAGCCCGTCGAAAATCGACGGGTAATTATTATTTAATAAAATTAATAAAATTTAATAGGTGATAGTATAAGAAAGATACTGTTAGTTATTATTATTTTTTTAAGTAATATCCTTTAAAATTCAAATCTAATTCACACTCATTTTTATATATAATTTTCAAACCACTCATTTTTTTCTCAAAAGGGACAAAAATTATTTACTTCTCAAAGAGATTGTCTTGTGTGATTTTTGTTTTTTTTTTAAATTGTCTATAAAAATAAAGGTGACCCTAATTAAAAATCCTTAAATTTATAGGTTCAACATAAAATTATAATAAAAGTTGTCCGGACATTACTAAATCGGCCTCTATAGCGAACAATTTTGGATCGGAACTGGCCCGTTGCAAATCGTTAATAATTTTTCTGCCAATTTTTCTATACATTCGATATTTCCCAACAGAGACTCTTAATCAAACAATTCGAGATAGTGTGTTTAGAATTATTCAAGCTTGTTTAAAATTTATATACACGTATTTGTTTAAAATGCAATTAAAAAATTATTCATCTGTGTTCCTTTCTAAGTAAATATGTATAGCAATATTCGTCAGTTGGGAAGTGGCCCGTTGACCACATTTCTGATTTATAAGTGCGTAAATTATGAAATTTGTTTAGAATTTACATAGACCCAAAATTTAATTAAAAAAATTGATTGTATTATTCGTTCTCGTCCTTAATCGTATAGTATTATTCGCTAATTATAGATTATGCAAAGTTAGAAACTCAACTACAAATATGAATGGCGATTCTAGATTGTACAAAAAAATACATAAAATGAAAAACTTTCCAACTTGAGGTACCCGTCGGTTGGGAATTGGTCCGTCTACCACCATAGTTCCGAGTCGGAATCCATGTTGACCACAGTTTTGATTCATAAGTGAGTAATTCGTTGTCTGACAGCTTAATCTCGATTAGCCTCACTCTGCATGCATATCACATGTATATAAAAATTAAAATTTTCAGTAAAACTAAAACTATTTATTTAGTCACTAATTAACTTGCCAAATTAAATTGGTGGTGCATAGGATGAGAAAATACATATTAATTTAATATATTTTATATTTAATTCAGTGAAAATAAATTAGTCAAATATTAAATGACTCATAATAATAATAATATGATGATGATGATACCAACTTCAAGTTATTAGTTGGTCAACTTATAATTTAATTTATAAACGTTTTTATATTTGAACAAAGCTTTATTAAAAACGCAACATTGTGAAAAAAAGAAACAAAAATCTGAAAAAATTGAAAGTATATATGGTCATCTTAATTGAGGACGATTATTATCAGATTAATAATTTTTAATTCAAAAATTTGAGAAATTAAATAAATGAGAATGGAAGAATTTGAAGTGTGCCACATAAGATAGAGTCGTTTTCGTTTTAATAATATACTAGCATACAACCCGTCGAAAATCGACGGGAAATTATAAAAATTAATAAAATTATTAAATAGTACTAGTATGTGATAGATTAAAACAAATATTATTTGTTAATTATTTTAGCATTAAATAATTCGATTATGCAATCTACTAAAGTCACTTAGAATTTATTTCCATTGAACACATCTCAAATTCAATTAAAAAGTAATTTTACCACATGTTTACGTCTCCAACTCATATAGTTATGTTTGTTAAAAATTATAACTAATACTATATATTCTCATTACTTTCGATAATTGTTAAAACTCTGTTCTTCTACAAAACTGATGTGAGTAAAAATATATTTCTCTCTCAAAGGAAAGCGACTCTTAAGCTGAATTTTATAGCTTTTTATGAAGAAAAAGAGGCAAGGGAAGGAGCGGGTAGTGAGAGAGAGAAGAGATATATAGATAGCGAATAATACTACAGATGTTAAGATTGTCTATAAGATGAAAGTGACCCTAAATACCCCACATTATGAATTCAACACAAGATTAAGAAAAAAAAAGTTAAACCACCACTTCACAATCATCATGTCTACCCCGACAGTTCCGACCTGGACCGGCTTATTGACTACAATACTGATTTTAAATTATATAAATAATCATCTTCCAAATAAATTTAAAAAAATTAAAGATGACATTTGTTTTTTTTACCTGAAATTAATATTTAATTATATAAATAACTATATTCCAAAAATATTCACACAATGTTTAATAAATAAAAATTTAATTATAAATTGTAGTATTATAAAAATAATCATCTTCCAAATATATTCATAGAAAAATAAATGATGACATTCGTTTTCTTTTTTACCAGCTTCGAGAATAACTTTTTTAACTAAGAATAGAACTTGAAGAATTGTTTTACTATGTACTTGATAATTTTTCCTTTTTACAAAATTTTATGTGGAATGATTATTATTCATAAAATTATTTAGTCAATGATATAAGATAAAAGTTGACCATAAATATTATTAATTTTATGAGTTCAAAATTATATAATATATTAAAAAAAATTGTCCCGCAAGTACAGAATTGGCCCATCACGCGCACGATAATTGGTCGGAATTGATTCGTTGAAAAATAATTAGTAATTTTTCTGCTAATTTTCCTACATATTCTACGTTTTCCAACGGAGACGATTAATCAAACAATTTGAGATGATGTGTTTAGAATTATTCAAACTTGTTTGAAATTCATATACTCGTACTTGTTTAAAATCTGATTAAAAAATTAGTCATTTGTGTTCCTTTCTAAAAAAATACGTATATTAGTCTACCGCCACAGTTCTGCGTCGGAATTGGCCCGTTGACCACGACTCTGATTTATAAGTGCGTAATTTATAAAAAAATTTTAGAACTTATATAGATCCAAAAATTTAATAAAAATAATAATTGTACTGTTCGTCAATCATCCTTAATCGTATAGTAATATTCGTTAATTAAAATTATAAATATACAAAGTTGGAAACTCAACTACAAATAACGTAAATATTATTTCATGGATGACGATTATAAATTTTAGAAAATACATGGGAAAAGCATAAAATAAAAATTTCTCGCGTGTTGGTTGGGAATTGGCTCGTCCACCGCCACGGTTCCGGGTCAGAATTGACCTGTTGACCACGATTTTGATTTATAAATGCACAATTTATGACGATTCTAGATTTTAGAAAATACATGAAAATAATGAATAAAATAAAATTTTTAGAATTAATAAGAATAAAGAATGAAAATGTGTCATGTAATATCCCTACTTGAGGTACCTGTCAGTTGGAAATTGGCACGTCTACTTATTTAATTGAAAAATTCGAAATTACTTATTTTTTATCAATTAAATAAAAAAATATTAGACTATTTCCAAATTTAATTCGGTCAACCAATAAATTATCCAAACTATTTTGGAACCATTTATTCTGTCAATTAATAAATTGGTTCCCTAATAAAAATAATTATCTATTCGGCCAATTAATAAATTGACCAAATTAAATTAAATTAAACTATAAAAATATAGCAGTTATTTATTCGGCCGATTAATAAATAAATTGGCCAAATAAAACTCTTACAAAAAATAATTATCTATTCGGCCAATTAATAAATTGATCAAATTAAATTAAATAAACTATAAAATATAGTTATTTATTCAACCAATTAATAAATAAAAATAATGATTGTACTATTCGTTATCGTCCTTAATCGTATAGTAATATTCGTTAATTAAAATTATAAATTACGCAAAGCTGGAAACCCAACTACAAATAACGTAAAAATTATTTCATGGATGACGATTATAGATTTTAGAAAATTCATTTGGAAAAAAAGCATTAAAAAATAAAAAAAAAATTTGAGTGTTGGTTGGGAATTGGCTTGTCTACCACCACGGTTCCGAGTCAGAATTGAACCGTTGACCACGATTTTGATTTATAAATGCAAAATTTATGACGATTCTAGATTTTAGAAAATACATGAAAAAAATATATAAAATGAAAATTTTAAAATTAATAAGAATAAAGAATGAAAATGTGTCACGTGGGATCCCGAGTTGAGGTACCCGTCAATTGGGAATTGGCCAGTCTACCTAATTAATTGACGAATTAGAAATTACTTATTTTTTTTTATCAAATTAAATAAAAAATATTAGACTATTTCTAAATTTAATTCGGTTAACCAATAAATTATCCAAACTATTTTGGAACCATTTATTCTGTCAACTAATAAATTGGTTCCCTAATAAAAATAATTATCTATTCGGCTAATTAATAAATTGACTAAATTTAATTAAATTAAACTATAAAAATATAGCAGTTATTCATTCGGCCGATTGATAAATAAATTAGCCAAATAAAACTTCTACAAAAAATAATTATCTATTCGGCCAATTAATAAATTGACCAAATTAAATTAAATTAAACTATAAAATATAGTTATTTATTCGGCCAATTAATAAATAACTTGGCCAAATAAAACTGGTGGAGCAAAAAATTAGAAAATACACATTGATTCTAGGTATTTATAGGCTTTTTAATAGGTGAAATTTCATTGAGAAATCGATGTGGGACACAAAATTTTAGTATAGATATTTAAAATCTATTATTTTATATTTAAAAATTTAAAAATTTAAGAATTTAGATAAATATGAATGGAGGAATATAAGGGGTGCCACATAGGATTTTTTCAATACAAGAATCGTTTTCCTTTTAGTAATATAATGATTTTACCACATGTTTACGTCTCAAACCCATATAGTTATGTTTGTTCAAAATTATAACTAATATATTTTCATTACTTTCGATAATTGTTAAAGCTCTATTCTTCTACAAAACCAATGTGGGCAAAAATATATTTCTCTCTCAAATGAAAGCAACTCTTTTTTAACTTTTTATTAAGAAAAAGAGGCAAGAGAAGAAGCGGGTAATGAGAGAGAGAGATAGAGAGAAGAGATATATAGATAGCGAATAATACTATAGATGTTAAGATTGTCTATAAGATAAAAGTGACCCTAAATACCCCACCTTATGAATTCAACACAAGATTAAGATAAAAAAATAAGTTAAACTACCGCTTCACAATCATCCCGTCTACCCCGACGGTTCCGACCTGGAACCGGCCTATTGACTACAATACTGATTTTAAATTATATAAATAATCATCTTCCAAATATATTCACAAAAAAAATTAATGATGACATTTGTTTTCTTTTTACCTGAAATTAATATTTAATTATATACATAACTATATTTCAAAAATATTCACACAATATTTAATAAATAAAAATTTGATTATAAATTGTAGTATTATATAAATAATCATCTTCCAAATATATTCATAGAAAAATAAATGATGATATTCGTTTCTTTTTTACCATCTTCGAGAATAACTTTTTTAACTGAGAATATAACTTCAAGAATTGTTTCACTATGTACTTGGTAGTTTTTCCTTTTTACAAAACCTTATGTGGAATGATTGTGGTTCATAAAATTATTTAGTCAATGATATAAAATAAAAGTTGACCATGGATATCCTTAATTTTATGAGGTCAAAATTATTTATATTAAAAAAAAAAGTTGTCCCGCAAGTACTGAATTGGCCCACTACGCGCACGATTCTTGATTTTTGGTCGGAATTGACTCGTCGATAAATCGTTAGTAATTTTTCTGCCAATTTTTCTACATATTCTACGTTTTCCAACGGAGACGATTAATAAAACAATTGGAGATGATGTGTTTAGGATTATTCAAACTTGTTTGAAATTTATATACTCGTACTTGTTTAAAATCCGATTAAAAAATTAGTCATTTGTGTTCCTTTCTGAAAAAAAATCCGTGTATTAGTCTACCGTCACAATTCTGCATCGGAACTGGCCCGTTGACCACGATTGTAATTTATAAGTGCGTAATTTATAAAATTTATTTAGAATTTATATAGATCCAAAAATTTAATAAAAATAATGATTGTACTTTTCGTTAATCGTCCTTAATCGTATAGTAATATTCGTTAATTAAAATGCAAAGTTGGAAACCCAACTACAAATAACGTAAAAATTATTTTATGGATGACGATTATAGATTTTAGAAAATACATGGAAAAAAAGCAAAAAATGAAAATTTTCTCGAGTGTCGGTTGAGACTTGGCTCGTCTACCGCCACAGTTCCAGATCAGAATTGACCCGTTGACCACGATTTAGATTTATAAATTGACAATTTATGGCGATTCTAGATTTTAGAAAATACATGAAACAATGAATGAAATGAAAATTTTAAAAATTAATAAGAATAAAGAATGAAAATGTGTCACCTGGGATCTCGAGTTGAGGTACCCATCAGTTAGGAATTAACCCGTCTACCTAATTAATTGACAAATTAGAAATTTCTTATTTATTTTATCAAGTTAAATAAAAAAATATTAGACTATTTCCAAATTTAATTCGGTCAACCAATAAATTATCCAAACTATTTTGGAACCATTTATTCTATCAACTAATATATTGGTTTCCTAATAAAAATAATTATCTATTCGACTAATTAATAAATTGATCAAATTAATTTAAATTAAACTATAAAAATATAGCAGTTATTTATTCGGCCGATTAATAAATAAATTGGCCGAATAAAACTCCTACAAAAAATAATTATCTATTCGGCCAATTAATAAATTGACCAAATTCAATTAAATTAAACTATAAAATATAGTTATTTATTCGGCCGATTAATAAATAAATTGGCCAAATAAAACTGGTGGAGCAAAAGATGAGAAAATACAAATTGATTCTAGGTATTTATAGGCTTTTCAATAGGTGAAGTTTCATTGAGAAACCGATGTGGGACACAAGATTTTAGTATAGATATTTAAAATCTATTATTTTTCATTTAAAAATTTAAAAATTTGAGAATTTAGATAAATATGAATAGAGGAATATAAGGGGTGCCACGTAGGATTTTTTGAAAACAAGAATCGTAGATGACGATTATAGATTTTAGAAAATACATGGAAAAAAAGCAAAAAGTGAAAAATTTCTCGAGTGTCGGTTGGGAATTGGCTCGTCTACCGCCATAGTTCCAGGTCAGAATTGACCCGTTGACCACGATTTAGATTTATAAATGCACAATTTATGACGATTCTAGATTTTAAAAAATACATGAAAAAATTGAATGAAATGAAAATTTTAAAAATTAATAAGAATAAAGAATGAAAATGTGTCATCTGGGATCCCGAGTTGAGGTACCCGTCAGTTAGGAATTAACCTGTCTACCTAATTAATTGACAAATTAAAAATTACTTATTTTTTTTATCAAATTAAATAAAAAATATTAGACTACTTCCAAATTTAATTCGGTCAACCAATAAATTATCCAAACTATTTTGTTACCATTTATTCTATCAACTAATATATTGGTTCCCTAATAAAAATAATTATCTATTCGACTAATTAATAAATTGATCAAATTAAATTAAATTAAACTATAGAAATATAGCAGTTATTTATTCGGCCGATTAATAAATAAATTGGTCAAATAAAACTCCTACAAAAAATAATTATCTATTCCCAACCAACGGTTACATCAACTCGAGAAATTTTTCATTATTCTTTTTTTTCCCATGTATTTTCTAAAATTTATAATCGTCATCCATGAAATAATGTTTACGTTATTTATAGTTGGGTTTTCAACTTTGTATAATCTATAATTTTAATTAACGAATAGTACAATCATTATTTTTATTAAATTTTTGGATCTATATAAATTCTAAACAAATTTTATAAATTATGCACTTATAAATCAGAGTCATGGTCAACGGGCCAGTTCCGATGCAGAACTGTGGCGATAGACTAATAAACGGATTTTTTTCAGAAAAGAACACAAATGACTAATTTTTTTAATCGGATTTTAAACAAGTACGAGTATATAGATTTCAAACAAGTTTGAATAATCCTAAACACATCATCTCAAATTATTTGATTAATCGTCTCCTTTGAAAAACGTAGAATATGTAGGAAAATTGGCAGAAAAAATACTAACGATTTATCAACGAGTCAATTCCAACCAAGAATCGTGCGCGTAGAGTGGCCAATTCAGTACTTGAGGGTCAATTTTTTTTAATATATTAAAACGTAGAATATGTAGGAAAATTGACAGAAAAATTACGAACGATTTATCAACGAGTCAATTCCGACCAAGAATCATGCGCGTAGAGGGGCCAATTCAGTACTTGCGAGACAACTTTTTTTTTTAATATATTATATAATTTTGAACTCATAAAATTAAGGATATTTATGGTCAACTTTTATCTTATATCATTGACTAAATAATTTTATGAATCACAATCATTCCACATAAAATTTTGTAAAAAGGAAAAACTACCAAATACATAGTGAAACAATTCTTGAAGTTCTATTCTCAGTTAAAAAAGTTATTCTCGAAGTTGGTAGAAAAGAAATCGAATGTCATCATTTATTTCTCTATGAATATATTTGGAAGATGATTATTTATATAATACTATAATTTATAATTAAATTTTTTTTATTAAATATTGTGTGAATATTTTTGGAATATAGTTATGTATATAATTAAATACTAATTTCAGGTAACAAGAAAACAAATGCTATCATTAATTTTTTTGTGAATATATTTGGAAGATGGTTATTTATATAATTTAAAATCAGTATTATAGTCAATAGGCCGGTTTGAAGTCGGAACCGTCGGGTAGACGGGATGATTGTGAAGTGGTGGTTTAACTTAATTTTTTTTTTTTATCTTGTGTTAAATTCATAATGTGGGGTATTTAGGGTCACTTTATCTTATAGACAATCTTAATATCTATAATATTATTCGCTATCTATATATCTCTTCTCTCTCTCTCACTACCCGCTCCTTCTCTTACCTCTTTTTCTTCACATAAAGCTAAAAGATTCAGCTTAAGAGTCGCTTTCCTTTGAGAGAAAAATATATTTTTGCCCACATCGATTTTGTAGAAGAATAGAACTTTAACAATTATTGAAAGTAATGAGAATATATTAGTTATAATTTTTACATAACTATATGGGTTTGAGACGTAAATATGTGGTAAAATTACTTTTTAATTGAATTTGAGATGTGTTCAAATGATATAAATTTTAAGCGAGTTTTGTAGATTGCATAATCGAACTATTTAACGCTAAAATAATTAACAAATAATATTTTTTAAATCTATCACATATTAATACTATTTAATATTTTTATTAATTTTTATAATTTCCCGTCGAAAAATCGACGGGTTATACGCTAGTTGTATTAATAAGAGAACGACACGTGATATAGAATAATATTCCTACCCAAAACACATAAAAAAAAATTATTATCCAAAAAAATTATGATATGAACACAATCTATGAATTCATCGGTGATTTCACTATAAAAACGTGTTCGATCGGATTTTTTATAATTTGTTGGCTATTTTGTATTTTTCAAATGTCATGGCAACGTGTTTTGATACATCACAGCGGTCGATGGGATCGATCGAGTTATATAGATGGGGATTCTTTTTTTGTCTTCATCGATAGTGCCACAGTGAACCGTGCAAGCCTTGTTGGACTTATTGGATAAGGGTTGGGAAATATAAATCCGAATGACTACACGTTGTGGTACTTGACACGCATGAGCAACGGAAACAAAGTAAAAGTTTTATTGTGGAGTGATATCGCGTTACTGCGTATGTTAATTGAACAGAAAGACGATCCGGAGGTTTACGTTGATTACGGCGGCTCATCCGCCGCAGGGGTTAACTTTGGTGGTAACAGCTCCGGATTTGAGCAACACGACATTGACAACCGCATGCCCTACTCACATGAGCAATATAAAAACGATGAGGAAGAAGAGGAAGATGAGGATGAAGATGGTGACTACGACGAAAATGAAGAAGATGAGGCGAGTTCCTCCGAAGACGAAGAAGATGATCGTCGTAAAGAATTGCTTGATTCACTATCTATTGATTTTATTGCTTGGATGCGACAGCCGGCACAAATGGACAGGGTTTTTGGTCATCGGAACTTGACATCGGACCATCAGTCCGAACGCGAGACTGAGCATTTGCGCGCAATGCGCAATTGGATCATTCCATTTCCCGATCCTGACAGCGCAGAGAGATTAGGGTGGGTCGAGCAACCACCACCAGTGCGTGGGAAACTCGAAGTGGGGGCCTTATTTAGGTCGAAGAAAGACTTGAAGATCACTGTTGGAATGTATCATCTGGAGAATTTTTTGGAGTGTAGATCGAAACGTTCGGATCGCAATCGTACGACCTTCCTATGCAAGACTGGCAGAAAGAATTGCAGCTTTAGAATTTGTGTTGTTGAGGGCGGCACCATTTGGAGAATTACTAAGTTATCCCTAGATCATACATGTCACCACGATTTGAATCGTGCTGCTGCACGATCGGTATCTTCTGATGTTGTTGCATTTTATTTTGCTAAGAGATTGACCGGCGAGGCGGTTACGTTGAAGCCAAGGGAGATGATGGAAGAGATGCGTAGAGTGTTTGGTATTAACATTCTATACAATTTTGCTCTCCGGACGAGAAACATAGCCATAGAAAATACGTATGGCGACCACATCTCGTCGTATCAGAAGATCCCGTCGTATCTATATTTGTTGAAGCAGCATAACTTGGGAACTGTTTATGACTTGGAGATGACCGTCGAGGGCTCGCTATGTCACTTATTTGTGGCGCTCGGACAGAGTATTCGAGCGTTTGATAAGTGTCTACGGCCGGTGCTTGTAGTGGACGGGACCCACCTTAAGGGAAAGAACCGAGGAATTTTATTTGTAGCCGTCACGCTGGATGGGAACAACCATATCTTCCCCCTTGCAATTGGCCTCGGTCCCAAGGAGAATGATGAGTCGTGAGTATATTTTCTCTCCAACCTCCGTAGATGCTACAATCCTCCAGATGATTTACTGATTGTGAGTGACCAGCATTTGAGCATTAGGAATGCAGTTCGAGCCGTCTACCCGAATGCATTCCACGGGTTGTGCTACCACCACCTTCAGAAAAATCTCACGCCCTACGGAAAGCACGTAGCCACTATCTTCCAAGCTGCAGCATATTGTAATCGACACGAAGAGTTCGAAGATTTGTTCTCAAAACTGCATCAAGTGAGCCCCAACGAAGCTCACAAACGGCTTTCTGACATTGGACCGGAGAGGTGGGCTAAGTGTAAGTGTCCGGTCCGATGCTATGACTTCTTGACCTTCAATTATGCCGAATGTTTGAACTCTCGTATGTTATCGGCGCGGCGTCTCCCAGTGCACTCGATGATTGAGATGTACCGTTTTATTGTAGAGAAATGGACCGATGAGCATCGAGAAGAAGCTGCATCGAAAGATCATGAGTTGACACAGAACGCATTGAAAAAACTTTCTTTATCCGTGCAACACGGTACCCGTCTTGCAGCTCGAGGTAACACCACCACACATGTTTACAAGGTTGAAGAAAGAAATGTTTATTATAACGTTGATTTAAGAACCTGGACATGTACGTGCCGAGCGTGGGATTTAGATTTGATTCCATGTCGCCATGTTGTTGCCGCTATAAGATAACATGTTCAATTACTAAATATTGTTTGGTTGCACGAATTTTCATTTAGCTTAGCCTATCCATATGTTGAAATTGTCGTCATTTTCTTATTTAACAGGCGTGCAGGTAACGGTTTGTCTGTGTACGATTTTGTAAGTCGTTATTTCAAACAGGAGACATTTAGAGAGACTTATATGGAGCATATTAACCCAATACCGCATCCAGATGAGTGGTTGTGCCTCCGGAGATCTCAGCAATTGTTTGTCTTCCTATGGATGAGGTACGTCAGGCTGGGCGGCCAAAAGATAGTCGTGCACGATCCGCAGTAGAAAATTTGGTGAGACGTCCCCAAGTATGTGGTAGGTGTCATGGAAGGGGCCACAACAAAAAGACTTGCACAACATCCATCCCGTTCAGTGGTGTTGACTTGAATAACCCCCCTGAAGATGCAGAAGAGGCCGAAGGAGAACAAGTAAGGCAAAGGCGTCGGCTGAAGAAAAAGTGTAGCATTTGTCGTCTTGATGATCATGATGCGAGGAAATGTCCCTATCGTGAAACGTAAATATGTATTTTTTTTTTGTTGTTTAAGATGAATTTATGATTTGTATTGGGAGAGAAAGCAAAACTAAATTTTAATATATTTGAACTTATTTTATATATGTGAGTGATACTTGAATGAGATTTAAAATATAGCAGGTGAAAAATCAGATACTTCGTACGAACATTGAAGTTAGTGATATATTTCGTTTTATATCGATTCTATACATTATATTGAAGATTATGAGTTTGAATTACAATATAATTTATATTGTCAATGATAATTTTTTTTAAAAAAAATTAAAAAATTTGACGGTTCGGGCCCGAAATCGGTGGGTTGGAACAAAACCCGGAACTGTGACTACACGGGCCGGTTCCGAACCAGAACCGTGACTATGGCGGGCCGGTTCAGGTTCCAACATCCCCGAACTGGAACCGGGCCCGTGAACACCTCTACTCCTTCCCTTGCCTCTTTTTCTTCATAAAAAGTTAAAAAATTTAGCTTAAGAGTCGCTTTCCTTTGAGAGAGAAATATATTTTTGCCCACATCGGTTTTGTAGAAGAACAGAGCTTTAACAATTATCGAATGTAATGAGAATATATATAATTTTTAACAAACATAACTATATGGGTTTGAGACGTAAACATGTGGTAAAATTACTTTTTAATTGAATTTGAGATGTGTTCAAGGGATATAAATCTAAGCGAGTTTAGTAGATTGCATAATTAAATTATTTAACACTAAAATAATTAACAAATAATATTTTTTAATCTATCACATATTAGTAATATTTAATAATTTTATTAATTTTTATAATTTTCCGTCGATTTTCGACGGGTTATACGTTAGTTTCTATTATAACCTTTCCATATATATATATATATATATATATATATATATATTATACTCCTACAATAATACTTTAATAATTCAATATATTTAAAATTATAGATTCAATTTCATAAGAAATCCTATATTTACCTACAGGGCCCACCACCACTTTTCTCGATTCCATATTGCGGCTGCCTTCTTGTATATTTATAAATTTCTAAATTTAATATATTTAAAATTCTAAATCAATTTCATAAGAAATCCTATATTTAACTAAGAGTTGAGATTTGAATTTTCAGATATTTTTGTGTTGTCTCTTGAATACCAACTTGATATATTTATTGCAGATCTGCAAAAGGATGAAAAATTTAAGAATTTGAATGATCTTGGTGCTCTTTCAGCGATGCTTGTAGAAATTAAAAAGCTTGTGACTTATCCGACGATTTATTTGTTGATCAAGTTGGTGTTGATTCTTCCAGTAGCTACTGCAGGTGTGGAAAGAGTATTTTTGGGTATGACTTATGTCAAAATAAGTTGCAAAACAACATGGCGATCAATTGTTAAATGATTGTTTAGTAACTTTCATTGAGAAAAAAATGTTCATGCAAGTTCCTGATGAAGATGTCGTGGATCGATTCCTGAGAATGAAAACTCGTCGGCTCGAGCTCGACTCTTGAGTTGTAATTATTGAATAATATAATTCTTTTTGAACTCCATGAATATTTCTTTATATACATTTTGGACAGCTAAAAAAAATTTCTCGAGGGCTTCGCCCCCTAACCCCCGAGCATGGGGTTGAGCCCCCTGCAACCCCCAACCAATTCTTCAAGTATCATAATATTTCGTACCCTCAATTTCAAAATCCTGAGTCCGCCACTATAAATAGCTTTGCTCCGTTCCACACTTCACTTCTCCGAAATGCACAAATGCAGCTTACAAGTTTGTTATATATAATCAAATTAAAGCTTTATAATCAAACTGAAACTAATAAAAAAATGCTAAATTTCAAATATGAACTTAGCAAGTCAGTGCCCATATCTATTTCATCCATCACAAATAATACAAAAAAAGTGAAAAACATTATACAATGAACATTAAAAGTTGGGCAAAGAAGATGCATACATTTCATAGAAACATTTCTATGTCATTTCAAATCTACGCTCTTCACACTTGAAAATTAGAGAGGGTTACAAAAATTTAGTTTCCAAGAACATATAGGGAATTAGAAAATTAGCGTTTTTGTTGTTTCCCTCAAAAAAAGAAAAAAAAAGTGGTTGCTTATTACGCGAGTTAGGTGGCAGCCACATAAGCTTCGGGCTTAGGTAATGGTGCCCCTTGAGTTTTAACATGTTCACGTTGAATTTTGTTATACAAATGTGTTGGGAAATTTATTAGTAAGAGTTTTGATGAATTCCAAAACCAACTGACCCCAACCGAGTAGATGTTGCCAGAACCTATTGTTAGCATTTAGGCTCGCTGTTTGAGCATTGTCAAGATTTTATCTTTACATGTCTCCAGCTGAAGATGGCAACAAGGCTTCACTCAAAGAGAGAACATCAGTTGCAAGACAACTGAGCGTTCACTTCATCAGAATGCAAAAAGGGGAAGACATGAAAACATCACCTGAGCATTCATCAGATAAGAATCAAGAAGGAGGAAGCTACATTCAAGGTTCAGATCAATGGTCAAGTATCCAAGAGAAAAAGGGGGAAGTCACATTCAAGAGATAGAACATCAGTTGTAAGGAAAACAACTGAGCGTTCATCAGATGAGAAGCATTAAAGGGAAGAGAACATCAGATGAAAAGGAAGTCATCTGAGCGTCCGAACCCAACTGATTAGATACAAGGAAGACAACTGAGTGTTTGTAGAACTCAACCGAGAAGATCAACAGCTTGAAGATGAAGTCAGCTGAGAGTTCAACTGTTAGTTGTCAGATAGAACATCGGCTGAAGAACAAGTTAGTTGAAGATCAAAAGTTTTAACCAACCACTCCTTGTTGGAAGTCTGTTGTTAAGATTTGAATTTCAAAAAGGAAGTCACATGAGGGTTTGACCGTTCCGTTATTACCCCATCTGGCCCAACACAAGGCTGTCTCAGGTGGAAAGCAGAAGAGCACAGATGTGTCACGTGGGATCTCGAGTTGAGGTGTCTGTCAGTTGGGAATTGACCTGTCTACCTAAATTAATTGATAAATTAAAAATTTATTATTTTTTTATCAAATTAAATAAAAAATATTAGACTGTTTAAAAATTTAATTCGACCAACCAATACATTAGCCAATTATTTAGGAACCATTTATTTTGTCAACTAAAGAAAAAATTGGATAGTAATATTCACTAATTACAATTATAAGTTATGCAAAACTGGAAACTCAACTACAAATCACGTACATATCCATTCAAAGATGTCAATTCTAGATTTTGAAAAAATACATGGAAAAATGAATAAAATAAAATTTAAAATAAATAAGAATAAAGAATGGAAATGTGTCACGTGAGACCTCGAGTTGAGGTGCCTGTCAGTTGGGAATTGGCACGTCTACCTAAATAATTGATAAATTATAAATTAAATATTTTTTTATCAAATTAAATAAAAATTATTAGACTATTTCAAAATTTAATTCGATCAACCAATACATTAGCCACATTAGCCAATTATTTTGGAACCATTTATTCTTTCAATTAATAAATATGTTCCATACGAAAAATAATTTTTTATTGGCCAATGAATAAATTGATCAAATTAAATTAAATTAAATTAAACTATAAAAAATAATTATTTATTCGGCCGATTAATAAATAAATTGGTCAAATAAAACTGGTGGAGCAAAAGATGAGAAAATACACATTAATTCTATGTATTCATAGGCTTTTTAATAAGTGAAATTTCATTGAATAACCGATGTGGGACACAAGATTTTAGTAATAAATTGGTTCCCTACGAAAAATAATTTTCTATTGGCCAATTAATAAATTGACCAAATTAAATTAAACTAAACTATAAAAATATAGTTATTTATTCCGCCAATTAATAAATAAATTGGCCAAATAAAACTGGTGGAGCAAAAGATGAGAAAATACACATTAATTCTAAGGGAAACTCTTTATAAATACCTTTTGATAAAAAGTAGAAGTTTTTTACACTATTTTATAAGAGTATAAGTTTTCTATACCAAAATCACTTAAAAGACTAAAATACCCTTACTTTTAATAAAGAAAATAGAAAAGACAAAAAAAATTTAAAAAACCCTAAAATCTATGCGGTCCCCCACTTCCCCCACCACACATCACTTTCTCTCTCTCCCTCCCTCTCAACCCACGACACACACACGGCCGGCGAAAAAAACACACACACGACGGCAATATGAGTGAACACTCTGACCACGATGGGGAGTCAAGGGCGTCGGCATCCATCTCCGGCGAGGAGGAAGTACGACTCGTCGTAAACGAACCACCGGTTAGTGCTAAAATTCCACACGAAATTGAATTTTGGATTTGCAAAATATATGCTTCTAAGTGTGTGTTTATGTTCGATTTATTGAATATGAGAACAATGTACTTGATTTTATGAGCATTAGAAGTGTTATATCTAAGATTTGTTGATAAAAATTGGGATTTTAAGTGAAAAACGGGCTGCCCACGGTGGGTGTTTAAGTACCCACGATGGCACCCATCGTGGGAAGCTCCATCGTGGGCACCCCGTCGTGGGCACCCCATCGTGGGCACCCCGTCGTGGTTGCCCCGTCGTGGTTGTCCCGTCGTGGGTTGCCCCATAGTGGTTGCCCCGTCGTGGTTTGCCCCATCATGGACAGCCCCATCGTGGGTGTCCAGGGACTGTTTTATAGGCTTTGGGTGTCCAGGTTGGAGAGAAAATATACCCACGACTCATCATTCTCTTTGGGACCGAGGCCAATTTCACCTATTGAAAAGCCTATAAATACATAGAATTAAGTGAGAATGTATTTTTAAATACCTTTTTATAAAACATACAAATATTTTGCACTCATTCATAAGACTATAAGTTTTCTATACCAAAATCACTTAAAAGACTAAAATACCCTTACTTTTGATAAACAAATAAAAAAAGACAAAAAATTGACTTGATTACTAAAGATTGAATATTTGCGATAAAAGAAGTCTCGTTAGTAGACGAGATTTGATCGAAGTCTCGTTTCTTTGATAGTCAAAAGAATGTAGTTAAGTGCAAAGGCCTAAAAGTCTAAAACGAATTTAATTTCTTTTCTTTAATCGTCTTGATCGATTACTAAAGATTGAATATTTGTGATAAAAGAAGGAAGTCGGAGTTGAAGACAGGACATAAGACACAAGGTTAAAGTTTGTTCTGTAAACGATTGAGGTGGGCTTTTCTATATACCAAATAAAATGAGCAATGCTCGAAAATCTTAATTTACAACTTTGATAACTGTGTTTTCAAAGTGATAATCAGGGCATGAAATATTTGTTTTATGTGAGTTCATTTGTTCCATTCTGAGTTAGCCGACTGCTTTCCAGAAAATTATGAGTTAGATACAATGGGGCTAACTAAATTGATCGTACTCTGAGTTAGTATACAAGGGGGACTTTCCAGAGTTTGTGTACACGGTAGCCGGTGTGTGTGGTACTCTGTTGAGGGGTAGCCAGCCACGGTGAGGAATGTTGGGCAAATCGAACGTAACATAAAATGCTCGGCCGAGTGATTTATGAGAAAAGAAAATGTTTAGTAGACACGAAAATTTATTGAAAAACCCCGGTGTGCTACAGAAATGAGATGCCTGATTTATCTATACTTATGATATGTTTTCGGCAACGTGCCCACTAATTATGTTTATACTCCTGCATATGTTTTATAAAATGTGCAGGTTGAGTGATGGGAGCGGCGGTGATTGATGTTGAGTTAAGAAGTCGTATTTAGAATAAAGAACTTGTATGTCAAGCTTTACGCTTTCGCTGCCAATCTTTTTGAAGTTAATGTATCTATCTATTGGGTCTAAACCCGTACAATGAACTCAGTTTCTTTTTGAGAACCTTGTCGAGTGATCCTTCGAGACCAACTCTTTTTTTAAATGAAGTCTTGTTCATAGAAGCTATTCTGTTTGTTAATGTCTGTTTATTCATTCATTCTTATTCATCCCCCTTCTTCCCCGCTTCTTCAATCCAACCCCTAGTCGCACTCCGGCTTTGCCGTCCCTCGGGATTTGGGGCTGTGACAATAGCAGATATCTATTTGTCTCCCTAAATTATAAAAAAATAAAAATTGCCCTATTGGTGCTGAATTGATCCCTCAATGCGCATAATTCTGGGTCGTAATTAGCTCGTAGATAAATCGTTAGTAATTTACTGCTAATTTTCCTACACATTCAAACGTTTTCCAATGGAAATGATTAATCATACAAACGGTATGTTTAAAATTATTCAAACTTGTTTGAAATTTATATATTCGTACTTGTTTCAAACCCGATTAAAAAATCACTCATCTGTATTCATTTCTAAAACAATTCTTATAGCAATACCCGTCAGTTGGAAATTGATGTCCCGTCTACCACCACGGTTCCGACCCGGAACCGGCCCGTTGTCCACGGCTTTAATTTATAAGTGCGGAATTGATGAAACTCACTTACAATTTATATATACCCAAAATTTAATAAAAAAAATGATTATATTATTCATTCTCATCCTTAAACTGTATTGTAATATTTTTTACTTACAATTATAGATTATGCAAAATTTGAAACCAGATGATTCTAGATTTTAGTGGAAAAATGCATAAATGAATTTTTTTTCGAGTTGAGGTACCCGTCCGTTGGGAATTGGCCCATCTACCAAAAATTTAATAAAAATAATGATTGTACTATTCGTTAATTAAAATTATAGATTATACAAAGTTGGAAACCCAACTATAAATAACGTAAACATTATTTCATGGATGACGATTATAAATTTTAGAAAATACATGAGAAAAAAAAGCATAATGAAAAATTTCTCGAGTTGATGTAACCGTTGGTTGGGAATTGACTCGTCTACCACCACGGTTATCGTCCGTTTCGTTTGTCATGTTCTATCGTAGCGCTTTTTAATTCTGTTTTGTTGTCATCTTTGAATTGTTTTGTAGTTAAGTTAATTTATTTGTATTTACTTTGTTTTTTATCGTCGATTTATGCGGAAGTTGTTCCTCATCAGAGATAGAGAGATTAATGAATTCTTTGGCTGCTTCTTTCATGGCGAGCCTAACGTGAAAGAGAATTGTGAACTTAGCTACCTTCGCCTCCTCATAATATGCTTATATCGATTAGTCCAGATGGACCAAATCATGCTGACAAATAGTAACTCTCCAAATAATGTCAAGCAATTTACTAATTTTTTAATGTTATATTTATTGGTTTTTTTCAGTTATTTAGCGTTTTGATGCTAGCTTTGCTTCGGGGTTCTTTATTTGCTTTAGATGGAGCTATAGGCATAGGAGCAGCTCTAATAGCATAGTTAGAGGAACTGTAGCTTCATCTAAGGCTTAGAAGCTACAGAGGAGGAATACCTGAGTTAAAAGCATTAAGATAAAGACTATAGAAGGAAAGAAGAGTTAATTGCTTTAAGAGAAGAAATACATAGGCAACAGAATAGCTAAAGACAGATAAGAATAGGATTTACTGAGTTAATTGCTTTAAGATGAAGCCGAAGGCGAGCTTATGAGCAGCCTTGGATAAAGACATTAAAGAAGGGCAACAGATAAAAGCATTAGTAAAAGATCCTAATAGAAAGGCATAACTTAATTAATAAGATATCTTGATATGAGTAACACGCCAAGCAGTGATAGATCGACTTATAGGAATGTCTTTATGCCATAACCATACTTCCCAGGGAACCGTAGATTGAGGGTCCATAAGCAACTTTATTTTTATTGTATTTATTTGTTATCTATTGATTTGTATGTTTATAAACTTACTTCACTCTATATCTAATTTGTGTTTTTTCTTATTCTTAACAAAGAAAATGTCGACTTTCCGTTTGAAGTCCGTGAATCAAAAAACAAGGAACCAAACTGTAATTGTGAGGATCTTGCGTCTCTGAATTTAAAAAGAACGATTCGGCAAGGAAGGACTTGAGATGATCATAATGGATGAATGGGTAAACCTAAAACACATATTTTAGTTTATTACAAAAATTCTTCAAATGTACCAAATATATATGATAATTAATTTTGTACATAATAAAAATTGCACGTTTTATATGTAGGGTGACAAGATACAAGTCTCAATTTCATCTAAATTGAAGAACAGATTTGAGCCCTTACTCAAAAGAGGCCAAGTAATTGTTTTCAGAAATTTTCACATTTCTGAAAACAACCCCGAACTCCAAAATGCTAAACTCGATCACGCATGGAAGATTGAATTCAGCATTGCGACCAAAGTGTCGGATCCAGTCGAAAGAGTGAAAATTGATGAATATGGATTCAATTTCATATCTTTCTCTGACTTAATCGAGAAGCATGATATGAACATTATCCTAGGTAAGCATAATTTATTATACACATTAATAAATTTCTTTTTTATATTAAAATATATTTATCCTATATAATGTTATCAATTTTAATTTATTCATGTTTTAGATATTCTCGCCGAGGTAAAAACTACAAATATTATTGTGAAGAGCTCTGATACGAGAAGTGGCCCGTCTACGATGTGTGAAATTGAATTGGCTGATTCTGAGTATGATTGCCAATTATTCATTGTCCATAATTTGTAGTTTATTTATTTATTTATAATTTTAATTGTTGTATTATATTTATTACAGTGACATACCAATAACTTGCACATTATGGGGGGTCATTTGCCAATGAGCTCAAATTATTTGTGGACAACAAGTCGAGCGAGGATAAAGAGCCAGTTATAATCGCACTTCAGTTTGCTATGCTAACAACATTCAATGGTTCGAATTTCATTAATCTTTTATATTAAAATTTAAAAGTATTGCTCACAAAATTAATATTATTTCAGGCAAGAGAAAGATTACCTCAATGAAAAACGCAAGCAAATTTTTTACCCTCCCTGACAATCAAGAAGTTAAAGAATTTATCTTAAGGTTTGTAATTTTTATTACGTAATCACAAGTATGTTTTTTTATTTTATTTTAATTATTATGAAATTACATATGATGGTCCCGATACGAGTTACTGGTGTATGGGGGGGGGGGGGAATACACCAGTTAGGATTTTTCAACTTTCGAAAACCTTAACACTTGAAATCAACTTCAACTGAGTAAAAGGACTCAGTTGGGATCTCACAGCTGAGTAAGCAACATCAGCTGGAAGAGTGGTGCTGTGCGGAATGTGGTGGAAAATGAACTCGTAAAAACAAACTCACGCTTTTATGCACGGTTGGTCAAAACCAAAACTGTTGATGTGAAAGTATGCAGATTGTATGCAGTTAGTTTGTCAGTTGAGATATGCAAATAATGACTGAACACAAATAAACACGACACACAAGATTTACGTGGTTCGGAGAGAACTCCTACGTCCACGGGGAGATGTGAGTCAACACACCTCAGTCCAAGTTCTTCTGGACAGAACCACTCAGCTTACGCAGGCTGAGCAACCGTTAATGATAAGTTTGCGGGTACTTATCGACCTTACAGTTAAGATTACGGGTTCTTAACAACCTATGCTAAGTTTGCGGGCACTTAACAGCCTATCTACTCAGTTGCAGGAAGAGTAGGGTCCTAACTAACACCTTTTTAGGGTGTGAGAGTGGGTGGGTATTTCCAACTACAGCTCGATCACAAATGGGAGCTGGATCTAAGGTTTGAACGAATAAACACTCAACCTAAGATCAAAAATAGTTTCGATCTCTAGGAACCCTCAGCTACTAATGTTCTCTCAAATTGGAACTCTCAGCTGCTGATGCTCTTAGATGATGATTTTGCAGATTTGCTTTTTGCTTTGATTTCTCTCGAGAAAGCTCTTGAATTTTCGTCGTCTATATGTGTCTTCTTCCTTAGCTCTCAAATGAGAGAATGTCTCTATTTATAGGCGGAGAGAATCAACTAGCCGTTGGAGGAGCAGTTGATCTCTGATCGGTTGAAAGCGATGGCTTGTCTCTCATCTCTGCAGAGTTTTCCGATATGGCATCTGTGCTCTTCTGCTTTCCATCTGAGACAGCCTTGTGTTGGGCCAGATGGGGTAATGACTGAACGGTCAAACCCTCATGTGACTTCCTTTTGAAATTCAAATCTTTGACAGTCAACTTCGGTTTGTCGGTTGAAAGTCTTGACCTTTATCTGAGTGATCTTCAGCTGATGTTCCGATCTGTCGAGCTCTCAGCTGACTTTAAACTTCAAACAGTTGAACTCCTTGTTCGGATTCTATAACTGAGGTTCTGAAACTAAACCCTCAGTTATCTTCCACTTCTTTACTCAGTTGGATTTGAACCCTCAGATGATTTCCTTTTCATCTGATGTTCTCTTCCTCATTGCTGCTTCTCATCTGATGAACCCTCAGTTGGTTTCCTTCTCAACTGATGTTCTGAAGACTTCCCCTTGTTTGCATCTGAACAAATGAACTCTCAGTTGTCTTTCTTCACAACTGATGTTCTGTCTGAGTGACGCCTTGTTGTCATCTTCAGCTGGAGACCTGTAAAGATAAAATCTTTACTTTGCTCAAACAGCGAGCCTAAAATAACATTAGGTTCTGGCAACATCTACTCGGTTGGGGTCAGTCGGTTTTGGAATTCATCAAAACTTATACTAATAAATTTTCCAACAACATATATTAATAATAAAGGTTTAGATTTACACATGTTTTTTATTTGTCTCACACATGTAGTTTTAAGTTAGTTTCATTTGTGATATTTAAAATAATCTTACAAATATACTCAGACGTCGTCTTCGTGGAGCTTCAAATAGCCAAAGTATAATTGATATTTCCAGTAGTACCAGAGAACTGAAAAGTGAAGATTGGTTGAATGTTGCTCACATGAAAACCATCAAGGAGTTGATAAATTTGAATGAGGTAAAAACATTATCATTTTGTTTTATATATTTTCAAGCTTAAATTCAAAGGGTCCATTTAATTTGTTTCATTCAATATATATGTCGGAAATTTTGTCTAAAATAGCAAAAGAGTTTTAATCTTGAAGAACTCAAAACTTAGGATATTTTTTTAATTTGGATATTTTCTATCTAAACTCTTTCATTCAATTTATAGATTGGAACTTACATATGCAAAGGAATAATAGTTGACATTCACCCCAAAGAAAAATGGTATTATGATGCGTGCGGAAATGGAAGATGTTATAAAGGTGTGCCTAGAGGAAGCAAAGTTGGAGATTATTGTAAAAAGTGCAATGGACCAATTCAGTCTATCACCATAAGGTTTGTGTAGTTATAGGATCTTTATACCATTTTGCTTGCCCCCTCTAAAACACACACTCACACTGTCACACATGATAAAAAATTGTACGTACTTTCAAGAGTCAAAAGTTTCTTAAAATTCATCAATATGTAGTTACGTTACGTGTAATGCACTTATCTTCCTAATGACCCATTATCTTCGCTATAAGAATTTATCACTTAACACCATTAGGCACATTATGTATGGGTCTCCGTTATAATGGGCCCCAATTAAAATTATGAACATAATTAATCCACACTATATTTTAGTACTAAAATCTCGACGGGGAATTATATTTAACAAAATTTACAAAATTATTAGCTAGTAATATGTGATAGATTAAGTTAATTTTTTTTTTCTTAATATTCTCTTTGTTTTTGATATTTTTCATTGTCTATTCTTCTTCAAAAGTTTTATGATTGAAATTATATTTGTTTTTGAAATGAAAGAGACTTTTAAGTTTTTTTTTTAGAGAAAGATACAAGAGATGGAGAGGGTGGGAGAGACAGATGCGAGTAATACTATATGAGTTAAGATTGTATGTAAGATGAATTTGAGTTGCAATAATTCATTTCATTTTATAATAGTGCAATTACCTTTACAAAATAGATGAAGAAAGTTGATTTTGGTTCCATTCTTCTCTCTTTTACCTGCATGAAATCAATATAAATTTTATTTTTGTAAGTTTTTTAAAAAAATTTAATTTAATTGTTTGATTTTTATTTTGCAAGTACCTCATAATCTGTCGAAGATTTCACTGTACACGACATTAATTGTCCTATCGTGTGTCTGGCCATCCTCGTCATATGCTAAAATTTTGAGTCCTTTTTTGCTGGTGACTCGTGATATTGCAACATACAACTGACCATGGCTGAATACAGGTTTTGGAAGGTATAAGCCTACATTTGAAAGAGACTGTCCCTGGCTCTTGTTTATCGTCATAGCAAAGCAAACGTTCACAGGAAATTGCCTCCTCTGGAACCGAATGAGGAATTTAGTGAAATCCGATGGACTCATTACCATTCTTGCAATTGGAAATTTTTTTCCTGCTTTTTTTCCTGAAATCAATTGTGTTTCAATTACCCGGTCCCCAAACTTCGTAATTATCATTCTGGTGCCATTGCATAGTTCATTGGAGGGATCGATATTTCTTAGAAGCATGATGATGCAGCCCTCCTTCAATTTTATTTCGTGTCTTGGCAAACCCGAACAGTTTATCGTATTAAGATGTTCTACAGAGAAAACTTCATCGTCTTGATCAACTTCTCCATCCGATTTGCAAACGTTGTCTGAACTGAGGTATTCCCTTTCTTCGACTGGCATCAACGACATGACATAATCATTAATGGTATCAACCATGTCATTTCTTGGAGCTAAAATAGCTCGACTCTTAAAAAATTCTGGATTTGACGGTACATCATGTTTGCAATTGTATGTGCTTTCCACAATTGTTGCAATAGGATTGATTGCGTCTCGTATAAGAATATTGTGCGACAGTTTTACATCAAATTCTCCATCGCCAATACTCTCTCCAACCATACTGTCACCGACATTAAGTATCCATTGTGCAAATTCTCTGATTTCTTCAGAATTATTTCCAGATGGATTTCCCTGTTATAAAATAGATCATTATAATGCACATGAAATTCTAATTGAAAATGTAGTTTCGAAATTGAAATTATATTGTTTGTGTAGTTACCTGCAATCTCATATATTTTGTTAATTTAAGAACTTCACACGAATTCCAAAGCTTAGATGAACTTATTGAGGCATGCACAATATCGTGTCGGTTCCCTTTAGGGATGACTGGCAGAATCTGTCTGTCGCCCCCTAGAACTACAACCAAACCACCAAATGGTTTGTCAGAACTCATAACATCTCTTAAGCTTCTATCGAGTGCTTCAAAGCAGTATCTATGCATCATTGGTGCCTCATCCCAAATAATAAGCTTTGTCTTCTTGAGCAGTCCGGTGAGATCACTGTCTGGTTTGATCTTATTGCACATAGAATTCTCATGGCAGTCTAATGGTATACCAAATCTAGAGTGTGCAGTCCTACCTCCAGGAAGTAGCAGTGAAGCTATACCACTCGAGGCTACAGGAAGTACGATTTCGCGCCTCCCACGTAAGGCTGAACAAAGAGTATTCCAGATGTATGTCTTTCCTGTACCACCATATCCATACAAAAAGAAAAATCCACCATTACCTGTATCAATTGCAGTCATTATCTTATCATAAACTGATCTCTGCTCATCTGTTAATGATGGATATAATTTAGCATGCTCCACCTTCATTTGTTCTACATTGTACGATGTCTCTTCCAGTATAAGCATATTTTCTGTATCAGATGTGACAACTTCATTTGGTCGTGGCATTCCAGAAAAGTTAATTAAACTCGTCGAATTAGCTGCCAATAACTTTTCAATTTCAACCAAAGTTAAGTTGTGTAGTTGTTCATCTGTCAATTGCAAATCTGTACATACATAAAGATGAGAAACAATTTTAATACAAAATATCTGCATTAAACTAATAAATATATTCATAATGTTAGAGAAAAGATGCAAAAATAATTTTACAATAAACTAATAAATATATTCATAATGTTTAAGAAAAGATGCAAAATAATTTTACAATAATTTAGGAATAATTTTTACAATATATTCCGTATTTACTCCGTTAGTGTGATTAATCTGTTAGTTAAATACCCCACATCGTATAGGCCTATATTTCAGAAATAAAATAAATTTTATACTGTGGTACACCTATATTCGCATTATACTATTAAAATTAAAATAAAATTCTAATGCGGTACACCAATAGCAGTCAAATCCACCGTCCGCAATCAATATTGGTGTCGAAGTTAAACTAATTAACGAACACAACCAGAAATTTGAACATGAGTGCGTATCATTACAATACAAAGTATATGATATGCAATCTGGCAAAAAAAAAAGCTCAATTAACTTGTAATTCAAAATAGTTTCACTCAAAATGTATAGAAAGTTCAACGATGTGGTGGATGTAAGACTTACAAATCCTACGTCTCTCACACGCTCACAGGGCCAATTAGTTCTATCTAATATCTAACTCATTCTTACTGGCCCACTGGTGACCTTTTTTAATCTAAAATCTTCAATTCGTTGTTGTATTACCTCATAGCTTAAATAATTTCATTAGAAATTTATCCAAGTTCATTGATGCGCTGGATGTAAAACTTACATATCCACCAGTCCTCACATCTCTCACACAGCCAATCAGTTCCATCGAACTCATTCTTTCTAGTGGGTGTTTTAACTAAGTTGTGGTGGCAATGCAGTCATGATTATGAGTTTATGACTTCTTGATCTTAAATGCAGTATTGTGACTATATATTTAATACTAATATAGATATCATTATGAAGCCAATCCAAGCTAAATTATTGGACATTACGTTAGCTACAGGTGTATTAACCAAATTAGTGACATGGTTGACACACACGACTGTGTAAATAATTATATAACGAAATATTTTACCTGGCTTGTTTAGAGTCCTCCGTTTCATATAGAGGATGTCGTCTGACATCAATCGCCAAGTTTGTTTCCAGACGTTTTCAGGCATAGACATACTATTTGAAATTAGCAAAGTAGTGTAGTGTCGTCTTAGGTAAGATCCCGATCCCCAAGAACTTGCTTCAATAATTTCTTCAATGTATTCCTTGTCATCGTCCAACAAACCTAATGCGTAGCATGCTTCCTTGTAGCTTTCTTTCAAATCTCCATCGACTATGCGGAAATCTTGGTGGCATGTTGCGTCCTTGACATGATTCAATAGTATCTTAAGATAATACATATTACTAGCAGACGGAGGAACATGGTAGGGGCGTCCTATAGCAAATCCTTTTTCTCTCTTTGTCCATCTCTTATCTTTTGCATTCCAGACATAGTACTGGGGAAATTCATTGTACAACAGGTTTTTTGGTGGTCTATTATTTTCTTTATCATCTCTGTTACTTTCCATCCACTTCAAGAATTGTGATTCTGCAATAGTATTCTTATCTAAAACAGTGTCGATGTAATCTCCTTCTCTGAAGACGCATGTATGTTCGTCTTCCAAATGAAACGACAAACGCTCTACTGGTGGAGTTCGATAATGAATTGGAAACTCAAAAATTCTCCACATAGCCTCACATGCAGAAATGTACCTACAATCGACGTATGCTTTGATCTCATCATTATTTGCTTCAGTAATTCTGGCGCTCATCCTATCGCTGGCCTTGCTGATGTACTTAAATAGATACTTCACAGACTGCCCCTGATTGCAGTACTCAACATTGATGTGAGCTTTATACTTCATCATCAAAAATGGACTGTACGGAACCACAAACCTATTATCAAGAAGAACTCCATTTTTATCAACATTAAAGCCTGTGTCTCTTCTCCTATAGACTGGGTATCCATTTTCATCAAGTTTTGTACGATCACTGTAGTTCTTTGGGAATTTCTTCGAGCACCTTGAGTTCACCATGCAAGGTGAATTTATTCTTTCTGGTCCACAAGGACCATGTATCATACATTCTGCAACTGCTTCGTATAATGCGGGCATCTGTTCCTTGTCTGGAATTTCTGCACATATGAAGTCATCTAAATTCTCAATCAAGTGATGTTGAGCATTTTGTTCTATAAAAAGAACTATGTGAGCATGTGGGAGTCCTCGCTTTTGAAATTCGACGGTTGCGACAACTGAAAAAATAGAGTCTTTTAAATTTAAAAAGTTATGAAATAAAGATTTTGTAAATAATTTTAATAAGGTAACAATAGCTCACGTGCTTTGTGTTTGCCAAACACTTTACCACCCTTCAGATCATTTATAAGTTCATCAAGTTTCATTTTGAATACTCGCACTGCTATGTCGTGTCTATCTTCTGGCCTCACTCCTTTTTTATGGACAAACCTATCGATCTCTGGCCATTTTGGATTGCATGTAAAAGTTATAAACAATGATGGAAATCCAGTCCACCTGCATATGGCCGTGGCATCTTGATAATTTTGAATCATGTATCTCTTTCCTCCAGTGAAAGTCGATGGCAATATAAAAGGTTTACCAACAGATGACGTGTCAGTATTTCCTTTATTTTTTAGATTCTTGAGATTGCCGTACTTTTCAGACCGAAGTGTCGGTTGATTGAAACGTATCCATTGAAGCCTTTGAGTCTCCATCATGGTGTATCCATCAACAATGAATTGTTGAAGCAACCGTCTTCCAATAAGGAGTTGTTGTCCCTCATTTTCTCTATCTTGCATTCTGAATGCTAAAAACTCTCTTATTGTGAGCTTATTTCTCTTGGTTTTGTCAGAATCAGCATGTGGAATGTTAAGGTAGAATCCATCCTCCCCATAAATGAATATAAGCGGGTATTGCAGTGGAAGGTAAGAAGGGCTAAATTCATTGATGTGCTGAGCTGTACCACAACATTTCTCAATCAAGATGTCTCTTTTGTCCGGCATCGTCTCAAAATCTCCCACAATAAGAGCAGCCACCTCTGATGTAGTTGGCATATTGTATTTCCTACCATCTTTTGATCTTTTTCCAATGAGCTGAAGTTTTAAATCGATTGATGCATCACATGAAATCTGATACGAAGCCATCCTGTAGATCTTTGCATAAGGATTGTGGTCATCAATCATTTGTTTTAGAGCATTGACGATAGATTCATCGTAATTATTGGATTTTCCTTTGCTGTAATATATGAAAAAAAAGTGTCAGTACTATATATTTGAATGAAGTAACATAATCTTAATTACAATTTATATTTGTAATATGCTACAATATAAATATTAGATTAGCTAATTCAAAAATTAACATATATATATAGGTGTTGCCATATACTTATTTTACTAACCTCACAGCATTTATACGATGTTGTATTTCTCCTTCAGGCTCAAATATATAGAGTTGAGAGAACCTCGGAGGGGATCCTTCAAATGGCAACAAATTTCCGATACTATGTAGATTTTGACCTCTTAAACGAAATGTATAAGGACCGTGACCTTGATTAACTGAATAATCTATTTTTCCACCCATTGAAGTAAACGAGAACATCATATTGTAAGCACGGATGTCTTCAATAAAATTCTTGCTCTTTTCATGCTTATTCTCCAAAAGATCACTCAATAATTTGGGCGGTTTTTTCAGTATTGGAAGTTCGACCCTTCCTTTCAAACAACATAGTGAGAACTTTGGTTTTGAAAAGCTGTTTTGTTCTACACTTTCTCCAATCCACAGTCGTGCCTTGCAATATTCACACTCATAGATGGGATCACCAATATCAAAATATGTTGTTATCAGTATTTTAATTAGAATCACAATTTTGTATCAAAGATCCTTTAATCTACCAATGCAACAAATAAATATAATCCTCATTGATTTTACATACCTGATTTTTGGAGGAAATCTTTACCTTTTCTTGGCAATTTTCTCTTAGCTTCACTCATCATGTTAATTTCGTCTACACACAGATATAGACAATGAACAACGATTCAGTCTTATCTAAATTTAGAATATATTAAGTTATAAGCTTAATAGTTAAGAATATTAAAAGTTATTTTTTAATATTATATTTTTCTTTTTACCTGTATTAATTTGCATAGAAATGGTATTTTGCATAGGCGTATTTCTTTTTCTTGACATGATTTCACGCCTCTTCTGTCTAGCAATAAATGATGAGTATTTGGCACCTGTATTAATAGATTGAATACTTTATAAGAATTAGTGGTGAAACATTATATAAATTGACATTATTTATATGATAAGCATATTATTATAATATTTATTTCTTACATGTTTCAATGTTGATGGGAGTTCTATTCCTTTTTCTTGCCATAATCTGACGCCGTTTTTTTCGAGCAAGCCAAGATAGGTATCGTTCGTCTGTGAATAAGTTTCATATTTGTACACGTTATTTGCAAAAAATAGTTACAAAAAATATTATATAGTTGAAAAGAATATTTTGATTGGAGTATTACAATTTTTTTGGTGCGCCATGGCTATAGCTGGATCAAAAGCAACAATGCTTCTCTGAACTGTTAGTCAAATATTAGTTATGTGTTAGAATTATAATGATTATTTGAATTATAAACAATAATAAAGAACGTACCGTTAGAAAAGAAAGAAACTGTTGTGGTAGATTCTTGTGTTTTTATTCTTTCATTAACGTTCATCTTGTCAATTCGTTGCCTCTTATTATTGCTATTGTGGTCCATTGAAATCCTGTGCACATTCAATATCGGTAGCAAAAGCTCAAATCGAAGCTATATGATTTAGTCCAACCAATTTTAAAGAAAACAACCAATCAATCTAAAGTTGTACACGTTTCCTGATCCAGTCACTTTCTTCTCAACACAGTACTTTGTACAAAACAAAGATTCAAACCCCTAATATCAACTTAAAGACGATAAATTCTCAAATATTAAAATTTATGCGTACCTCGCACCTATTTTTGCTATTGATCTCACAATTGCAAAATTAAGATTTCAAGAATCCTTTAATTACAAAACTAAAGTGATTCCTAAACATAATTAGAACTACAATAATAATATTCATAAGCAAACTAAACGAAACTAAAATAAAAGTAATACCTCTATTTTTTTTCTAATGTTCGTATATTTTTGTACTTACCTCTTGTTTATCACTTTCTTCAGTCAAAATGATGGATTCCTTACATTCAGAGTCGACTTCCTGAAATTAATAAATATATATAATATGCATGGTTATAGCAATGAATTTGATGATTTACTAATCATAAGCATTTTAAGTAAATTACACTTACGCAAATAACGGAATTTGAAGAAAATTGAGATATTAGACCAGCATCTTCTGTAACATTTTTGGCAGTATAGACATAACCACCACCGTACTTCTTTCCCACCTCGACTTTCAATAGACATTCTTTTTCCAACATGGTTAAGAATTGTTCAGGTATGCCATTTCTGTCACCAGTCTGTTGACAATATGTAAATAACATTCAGGTTTGAACATTTTTAATTTTAAACTTAAAAAAAAATGTGAATAAAATGACTAACCTCTTCTTCCATTTCTTTCATGACTTTGTTAGCATCTTTATTCAGAAAATAAAGTGCACAATCGTCAAAGAACGTAATATACAACTCCTCGTTGTTATGTTCCACAAGCACTTGTATCTTGTACCTAATTATCAAATAAAAGGGAAAGAAATGATTAGTAAAAAATTCAAATACCAATAATAACTTCAACAGTATATTTGCCTCCTAAAAAATTCAGCACGATTTCAAATAGTATTGTTTTGTTCTGTATTATATCACTGCTAATTACACACTGAAGCCGATCAGTGAATCACGAAATTAGTAATGTTCCAAACTTCAGATGGGTTCCTACGTTGGTATGATATATCGCAATGTCTAATTAATTAATTAAATAGGTGTATGTTTAAGAAAGAATTAAATATCCTTCTTGTCCTCCGTCTATCTGAAGAAATCACAAGTATTATTTTATTATACGTGAGAATTTTCGATCTTGTCTCATATGTCTGTAACCATATCCACTAATCCACATAATCAAGTACTCTGTAACTCATCGAGATTTTAGTACTAAAATATAGTGTGGATTAATTATGTTCATAATTTTAATTGGGGCCCGTTATAACTTAAGATAAATTCTTTAACTTCTTAAATGTCAGGGCGGATAAAAAATTTGCTTGCGTTTTTCATTGAGGTAATCTTTCTCTTGCCTGAAATAATATTAATTTTATGAGCAATACTTTTAAATTTTAATATAAAAGATTAATGAAATTCGAACCATTGAATGTTGTTAGCATAGCAAACTGAAGTGCGATTATAACTGGCTCTTTATCCTCGCTCAACTTGTTGTCCACAAATAATTTGAGCTCATTGGCAAATGACCCCCATAATGTGCAAGTTATTGGTATGTCACTGTAATAAATATAATACAACAATTAAAATTATAAATAAATAAATAAACTACAAATTATGGACAATGAATAATTGGCAATCATACTCAGAACCAGCCAATTCAATTTCACACATCGTAGACGGGCCACTTCTCGTATCAGAGCTCTTCACAATAATATTTGTAGTTTTTACCTCGGCGAGAATATCTAAAACATGAATAAATTAAAATTGATAACATTATATAGGATAAATATATTTTAATATAAAAAAGAAACTTATTAATGTGTATAATAAATTATGCTTACCTAGGATAATGTTCATATCATGCTTCTCGATTAAGTCAGAGAAAGATATGAAATTGAATCCATATTCATCAATTTTCACTCTTTCGACTGGATCCGACACTTTGGTCGCAATGCTGAATTCGATCTTCCATGCGTGATCGAGTTTAGCATTTTGGAGTTCGGGGTTGTTTTCAGAAATGTGGAAATTTCTGAAAACAATTACTTGGCCCTCTTTGAGTAAGGGCTCAAATCTGTTCTTCAATTTAGATGAAATTGAGACTTGTATCTTGTCACCCTACATATAAAACGTGCAATTTTTATTATGTACAAAATTAATTATCATATATATTTGGTACATTTGAAGAATTTTTGTAATAAACTAAAATATGTGTTTTAGGTTTACCCATTCATCCATTATGATCATCTCAAGTCCTTCCTTGCCAAATCGTTCTTTTTGAATCCAGAGACGCAAGATCCTCACAATTACAGTTTGATTCCTTGTTTTTTGATTCACGGACTTCAAGCGGAAAGTCGACATTTTCTTTGTTAAGAATAAGAAAAAACACAAATTAGATATAGAGTGAAGTAAGTTTATAAACATACAAATCAATAGATAACAAATAAATACAATAAAAATAAAGTTGCTTATGGACCCTCAATCTACGGTTCCCTGGGAAGTATGGTTATGGCATAAAGACATTCCTATACGTCGATCTATCACTGCTTGGCGTGTTACTCATATCAAGATATCTTATTAATTAAGCTATGCCTTTCTATTAGGATCTTTTACTAATGCTTTTATCTGTTGCCCTTCTTTAATGTCTTTATCCAAGGCTGCTCATAAGCTCGCCTTCGGCTTCACCTTAAAGCAATTAACTCAGTAAATCCTATTCTTATCTATCTTTAGCTATTCTGTTGCCTATGTATTTCTTCTCTTAAAGCAATTAACTCTTCTTTCCTTCTATAGTCTTTATCTTAATGCTTTTAACTCAGGTATTCCTCCTCTGTAGCTTCTAAGCCTTAGATGAAGCTACAGTTCCTCTAACTATGCTATTAGAGCTGCTCCTATGCCTATAGCTCCATCTAAAGCAAATAAAGAACCCCGAAGCGAAGCTAGCATCAAAACGCTAAATAACTGAAAAAAACCAATAAATATAACATTAAAAAATTAGTAAATTGCTTGACATTATTTGGAGAGTTACTATTTGTCAGCATGATTTGGTCCATCTGGACTAATCGATATAAGCATATTATGAGGAGGCGAAGGTAGCTAAGTTCACAATTCTCTTTCACGTTAGGCTCGCCATGAAAGAAGCAGCCAAAGAATTCATTAATCTCTTTATCTCTGATGAGGAACAACTTCCGCATAAATCGACGATAAAAAACAAAGTAAATACAAATAAATTAACTTAACTACAAAACAATTCAAAGATGACAACAAAACAGAATTAAAAAGCGCTACGATAGAACATGACAAACGAAACGGACGATTCAATATTCTTACTCTTGGTAGTTTGAAAGCATAAATCACATTAGCGAAACGAATTCGATCTCAGAATTGCAAAATTAAATTTCAAGAGTCCTTTAATTACAAAACTAAAGTGATTCCTAAACATAATTAGAACTACAATAATAATATTCATAAGCAAACTAAACGAAACTAAAATAAAAGTAATACCTCCTTTAATTCGTCTGCCGTACGATGTTAATTACTTTCAATGGAGGAGCTCGGTCTTATAAAATTTAGTATTATGATTTAGGTGCTAAACTTGTCTCCTATTTATAATACATGAAAACACAATCCTAATATAATTAGGAAATATAATTAGGAATCCTAATATTTTGGAAACACAATCCTAATATTTGCCGCAGGCTAGGAATCCTAATATAATTAATGAAACCCTAAAAGTTAAAATAAAAAATAATATAAATATTATATAATAATTTAAATCCAGAATATTTGAGAATTAAGATAAATAGGAATGGAGAATTAAGAGGTGTGCCACGTAGGACTTTTTCAAACGAAAAATAGTTTTCCTTTTAGTAATATAATGATTTACACCTTCCCGACTTCGCACCACCAAATTATTTCCAGAAAAATATTGCAAAAATTCTGAAGCAATTATTGAATATTGAGGAGGTTTTGATTATCTGTATCAGAACTGGCTGCAGCCGCTAAATTTCGGATATAGCATTAATACGAAATTCTCCTCAAATTTTCGGCTTCGCTTCGAAGCAGAATGCGTATAATCTAGTCCATTTGATCCGCGATTGTACCAATAATCGCCGTTTTTTTCGCATGGACAACAGCTTCATTTGCACGTTTTGAGATCTGGGTTGATCTCTAACGTAAACAACATTGATAAATTTCCGCGTAAAGTTTGAGACCGTGCATTTGCCCACCATTTGTTCGACGAAATACCTGAACCAAGTGTGGTTTCTTGGAACTCTTTGATTTCGGGATATGTTCGTTCCGGGCAGTTTCGTAGAGCACTTAATCTGTTTTCTCAGCTGCAAAAGTCCGATCTTGCTGCAGATTCGTATTGGTTTACCGCTGCTTTGTGTGCTTGTGGTCAATTGGGAAGAGGGCAGGTTGGGAAATCTTTGCATTCCAAGATTGTGAAATATGGTGCTGAATGCAGTGTTTATGTGGCTAATTGCTTGATTGGTATGTATGGGAAATGTGGTTATGTTTTCGATGCAATCAAGGTTTTCCGAGATGTGGCTGAGAAGGATGATATTTCATGGAATTCTGCTCTTGCTGCAAATGCTAGAAATGGGGTGCTTGATCAGGCATTCTCTGTTTTCCATCGAATGCCTAATCCCGACACCATATCGTACAACGAGCTCATTGATGGTGTCGCGAAGTTTGGAGTTGTGGAAGATGCTATAACTCTGCTGTCAAGAATGCCTAGCCCGAATTCGTCTTCTTGGAACGCAATCATAACAAGGTATGCAAACAGAGGGAGATGCAGAGACGCCGTGAGGTTTTTCTGCAAGATGCATTCTTGTGGCGTTCGTATGAATGAGTTCACGTTTTCGAGTGTTTTGAGCAGCATTGCTAGCTTATCTGCTCTCGTTTTGGGGAGTGTGACACATTGCTGCACTTTGAAATCCGGTTTAGATGTTTATGTAGTTGTCGGGATTGCTCTTACCGACATGCATTTCAAATGTGGGCAGGTGGAGGAGGCCGAAAGATTGTTCCGATCACTCCACGAGAAGAATTTAGTTACTTGGAACGTGTTGATTTCAGGATACGCGCGCAATGGTGATTCGAGCAAGGTGTTTGAGCTCTTTGAGCAGTTGAAAGCAATGAAAGATATGCAGCCAAATGAGATCACGTTCCTCAATGTTCTGTCGGCTTGTTGGCATTGTCGGATCCCTTTAAACTTGGCGAAAGGCTACTTTGAAGAGATGATGATTGATTGATTATAGGATTGATCCAATGACGGAGCATTGTTGTTTGATGATAAAGATAATGGGGTTAGAAGGAAAGGCGATGTTTTGGAAGACATTGCTCGGTGCTTGTGTGACTTGTGGAAACGTTCGAGTTGCAGAGATGGCTGCTCGGAAGGCGATGGAGCTCGAAGGGGAGAACGAGTACGTGTATGTGATGATGTCGAATATCTATGCTAGCCGTGGAGATTGGGACGAAGCGGCTAGCATGAGGAGGAGGATGAAGGAGAGGAAGGTGAGACTGGTTGTAGTTGGATTGAACTTATACATCTCTCAAATCCATTTATTGTTTCCTTGTTAATTGGATTTGAATCTTGCATATTCTCAATTTATTAGGAGTTTTGTGTTTGATATTCACATACATGTGTTGTGAACTGTCAGCTCAAAATTTATCCGGGCCGGGCTATGCTTAAGAGGCTCGAAAGAAATTTGGGCCAGAACGAATTTCCATTTGGACTCCGGGCACGGGAAAATCAAAATGATTGACCGTGGTTTAGTAATATATTTTGGAGTATTTTTATGGCGTTTTAACTTTTAATATTTACATAATCATGTTTATAGAGTTCATTGGATAATTCTTGATCTATTGTATGTCTTGATCTTAATTTGGAGAAATAAGCATGATCATAGAGGATTTTTGAAGTCTTAAAGATGTTGAGAGCAAGTTTGGCAGTCACGAGAGTCGGGCATACCGCACAGCATGTACTGAAAGTTGAATTTGCTGAAAGTGAAGTATCTTGCTCGTGAAGTTTTTGGAGGCCAACTTATGCTAGATTTTGGATTGGGCACGTAAATATTTCATGATTTTGGGCCATGGACTCTTAGTTGTAGGGCTTTATTATTATTATTATTAAAAAGTATTTTATTTTTTTCATAGTTAGAATAGGATTGAGATTTATTTCTTTATATACACATATTAGCGTAGGAGCAGAGAGACAGCAGATTTTAGAGATTAGGTTTTACGTGTTTTTCTTCTCTTCTCTTAAGCGACATGAACATGAGCTCTAGCTTGAATTTGTCTATGAATTCAAGCTAAGCACTTTTATTCCGGTGAAGATTAATGAAGCCCTAGCGTGATTTTCTGTGAGATCAAATTTGTTTTCTCCTTTAATTCTATGCATGCATCTGTGATTCTCTGTGTTTAATGTTGTTAATTATTTCGATTCCGCTAGATAGTTGCAAATATTTAGTTGTTCGGAATTAATTAGTAGTCAATTAAATCGGACATCCGTAATTGTGGTTTAGATTTGATTTGTGGTACATTGATTCTTCAGAATCAAGGGAAGAGCAGTCTTAATTCGATAATCCTGTGTCAGAGTTTATTGGTTTTGAATCGGGTCTCTCTCGCTGTTAATGATGTCGGCTCATTAAATCTATAGTGTCTCTTACGGTTGTCAGTCGATTAGGGAAATAATTGGTGAAGTGTCGTCCCAATTATCGAACAGTTAAGGAGAGATAAGACCGCGTCGGAAGTGTCTTCGGTGGTTATAACCGATTTGTTTGCAAGAATTAAAGTTATCATTGCATCGAGGATCGGAATAATCAAGCTAGGGTGAAATTAATTTGAAACCGGAGTGCCTTTTATCTTTGTTAAATTCTAATTCCTTGTTCGTTAGTTAATTTAATTTCTTTGTTTATAAACTCCCAAATTTGTCATTTAGTTTCGTTTAGTTTAAGTATTTTGCAGATTGGAAATTAGGAGAACGACGATCTTGGAAACCACTGTACTGTGCAGTGTTGGCATACAGACTGACTGTCGGATTATTTTTGGTGAAAAACGACGCACCACAAAACATGGACTGTGACGGCCCGAAAACCCGACCCTTGGGTGGGCCTATACCGCTAAACCCGGCTCGGAACTTGTTCATATCTCTCCCTACCATTTATTGTTTCCTTAGGGTGCGTTTACTTTGATGGAAATATTTCTATTGGAAAATGATGGATAAGAAAAGATGAGAAAATAATAACATTTTCATCCTTTTTTATCATATGTTTACTATGATGGAAAAGAAAATTATCACATGGTCCCTCATCCCTTCCCTGTTTTTATGTCTTTTATCCATTGGAAAATATTATCACACCCTTCCCCCCATGTTAATATTATTTACAATTGAGAGAAAATGATGGAAAAATGGCTGCCCAAAAAAGTTATTCATTTTAACCGAGAAAAATTAACCAACATAATAAACGTGTGAAAAGATTGAAAAAAAGTGAAAATATTCATTTTCCACCTTTTTTCCATCAAAATAAACGCACCATTATTGGATATTGAAAACTTGCATATTTCTCAAGTTGAGAGTTTTGTGTTTGATAGTTACATACATGTGTTGTTACATAGATGTTTCAATACTATGTTTTGGGCTATGTTGAAAGAGGCTTGAAAGAAATTTGGGCTGGGCAATTTCTCATTTGGTCTCTAAAAATACCGGGCCCTAGTCTATACAACTAAAGCCCGATATGGCTAAGCCGGATTGTAAAACCAAAGTGAATAAATTAGTGAAACTACCAAATGATAGTATCTGATTTTGTAAAAGTCCAACGCAAAAATGGTGATAGAATGAATGACAAATAAAAATAAATACAATACTATTTGAGGTTTAATAAAATCTAGTACTCCCTCCGACCTCCGTTCACGATATCGTTGTCATATTATCGACCGCATGAGTTTTAAGAAAGTGAAAGAAAGTGATAGGTAATAGTAGATAGTAGTAGATATTGTTGTGAGTGGAGTAATGATCGCATCATAAATGAGAGTGGAGTAATGGAAAATATAAAATTAAATATAATGTATCATGTGGACCCTACTATTATAAATAAAAGTAACAATCATATTATGAAACAACCTAAATGAATGATAAAAGTGATAATAATATCATGGATAGAGAAGGTAATTTTACCTTCTAAATGTTACATGAACGGACTAACCCATTTGAGCCCGCATTCAAATGGGCTTCTAAAAACTCAATTCGACCAATTTATTCTTCAAGGTGGGATAGGCCAACATCCATAAATAGTAAATTTATTATTTTTTTTTCGTCCTTCAATAATATAATCATTTTATTTTGAAATACGATCCACTGCTGTCTTATTTTTCTTTTTATTTCTTTCTCCACAAATATTGATCCTTTTCTCTATTAACTTAACAGTCCGTAATTTCATTTTTTGGTTATTCATAATAAGTGTGGTGCAATCATAAATGAAAATGACCTCACTTGATATATTACTCTTTTATCACTTCAACATCTCTTTATTACCAAAAAATCATTAAAGTTAACATATCTATTTTCTCCGCTCTCCTTCATAGTTCATTCCACTTAAGTTGACACATTTACCCTTCCCCACTCACTCATTCTCCTTCATTCTTAAAACCTGTGTCACTTCCTCCGGACCATATTTATCGTAGATGGAGGGACTATATTTTTTATATTTTTCTCCATTCACAAATCCCTAACTTTTATTAAAACTCGTGATGCCCAAAAGAATCCTCTTATATGATATGATCTTATCTAAGACAATAAGATTTATTATGTTTTAATTATTATTTAATATATTTGTTTAGTTGTTATTTAGTTTCTTGTTCAATTAATTTAGGTATTTTCGATTAGTAAATTCTTATATATAGTTTAATGTTCTCGGAATTTCCTTGTCAAGTTAATTAATTAAATATTTCATTCTTCTGGTTTTATCTATTCTCCTTATTCTCTTCTATCTATTCTTCACAATTTTTTATGTAACTCTCCCTAATTTCTATTCTCTCCCTCTCAATTCTATTTTTTGAAGCTATTAATAGTCTAATACCCAAGGTGTATACAAGCCGATCCGAGCCAAAAACTGACAGGCTCAAGCTCGGCTCGACGGGTAATAACCAAGAGTTCGAGCTCGACTCGCTATATATTCGTTTGGAGCCAAGCTCGAGCTCGGCTCGATAAACTAAAAAATATGAATTTATTAATTTATAAATAAACTAAATATTTGTATTAAAAGTACTAAAGAAAAAATACATGTTAAAAGTATAAAAAAATTCGTGAACAAGTTCGCGAGCTAGCTCATTTACTATCGAATTAGAACGTGTTCGCGACCATTTTAAACCGAACATAGGTAAGCTCGTGCTCGTCTCGAAAAATTTGTCAAGCTCGATTTGAGGCTCGAGCTTAGCTCGTTTAGTTAACAAACGAACTTCGAACGAGTTTTTTTAGCCGAACTCTAAATAGCTCGTGAACCGTTTTGCTCATGTATAATCCTATTGTACGAGGGTTGTATCACTGCTATACAGGGACAAAGGAAGTACTAATATTGAAAGCAACTTTAACAAAAAATAGCGTGTAGACAAGTTATATTGGTAAAATAATGCGTTCCTTCAAAAATATCTTATTTTTTCAGGAAACCTTAAATTAATGCATTCGCATCAACTTTTCACTATTGTCCGAATCGAATATAGGTCGATTTATTACAATTGACCTCACTCAATTAAAATGGTATTTCTGCTCAAATTCCTCAAAGTTGTAGATTTCATCTACTAATATGATAGTATTATTTTTTCTTGATCTTTTTTTAAGAAGGAATATTCAGCATTAACAATGTTATCTAAATTAGCTGTAAAGTCTTAGTAATTATAGTCACTCGTACCTTTTACTATAAACATAAGATCTCGAATTTTAAAATGTATTTAATTTGACACTTGAATTTTCTACAAATTTTATACCATAGTGGTATTTTTCTCTCTTTTATAAAGATAAAGATACATAGTATAGATCTGAATTCTTTCATCTCGACTCAAAAAAAATTTGGAAAGTATTGTATGATGCGGTTTTTTCACAATGGTTCGATTTTGAATCTTTGATCCATCTCGTCGTGAAAACATCTCGCTTATTATTATTATTAAATTTTTTTTTTAAATTACAATTTGGCAAGTTTTTATACTCCAAAATTTAATACATACACACAATAATATCATTCTCCCAAAATATCTTTCTCCTCAAAAGTCACAAATCATCTTATCTTATGTACTGTTAGAGAGAGACGGCAGAAGAAGTTCAAATACAACGGCTCTCGTCGCTCTCCTCTTCGCCATCATCGAATTATCGCACTTAATTATTTTTTTAAAATAAATGAATTAATTTATTATGTAGTGTGTAGATTGTTACATTGCATCTGATAAAAAAATTATTCACTGCATATTGAAAATTACGTTTACGGATTCCCACGATGAGAGACTATGTTCTTAAAATATTGGAATCGAATGTACTAAAATTTGAGGAGATATATAAAACTACAAACTTTGTCAAATCAATTAACAAGTGGATCCTGTCTCATTTTAGTAATGCATTTGTTTTGTAATGGTCGACCTCAAGGATTTATTATGCTTTTGAATTAATTTGAAGCCGTTCAATTGTTTTAGTCATATATTGGCAATATTTTGAAATTGTATGTTGTATTTTATGTTTATTGATATGGAACCGGAAAATGGATTCTCCCCTCTTTTGATTCTTTTTTTTTTTTTTCGTTCCATGATATTTATTTGCTTGTCATTTTTGCATAATTTTAAAAAGAGAATATTTTCATATAGTCATAATTAGCATTAAAATCATATTTGCTCAACTCTCTTCATAAACATAAATTATGACCATTATTATCAATTTGGGACGAATTTACCTTTAATAAGGAGGGTGCGGGTCGCAGATCAAAGCACGGGCGAGTTCAGATCGATTTGATACATTTTGTACAAATATTGTCGTTTGTACCAACTTGCAGCAGAAAGTTTTATGTTGCTATCTTTCTCCTTTCATCAATCGATGATCCAGTTTTAGTGATTTAATCGTTTTGTATAGCTCATCACCTTGGGAAATTAATTTAATCAATTCCATCACAATATTCGTTGAAATTGCTTGGTGTTGGAAAAATTAGTAAAAGTTCTGATTTATTCCAAAACCTAACTGACTTCAACCGAGTAGATGAAGCCATCAGTCAGTAAGCTAGCTCACTGTTTGAGCGTAGGGATTTTTCTTTACAGGAACAAACAGAATAAGTCAGCTAGACTGAAAAAGACAATTCGAGAAGAACTTGGTCAGCCAGACCACAACTTAGTTGATTCCATAATTGAACCATGCAACTCACGCATGTCGAGCAGTTGTGTTGAAGTCAGACGTCACAAAATTGAAAAGAGAAGACTTTGGAGACGTTGAAGGCAGATGAGTTGAAGTTCGAAATTCAAATCTACTCAGAATCTCAAGACAACCAGAAAAATTTTCCATAAATAGACCGACCAAGAGGACTTGCATAAAGCTAGGGTCACAGTTATTATTTTAGGAAATGTTGTAAAAGAGTAGGTAGAGTACCATATTTTTGGCAGAGGTCAAACGGCTCTTTCCAACGGCTAATTTGATCTCCTCTTTATAAATAGAGGTCTCCCCCTTGAAGATAGTGAGAGATAGAAGATACGCACAAAAGAGCAGACCGAAGTAGATAGCAAATTAGAATCATATTCTTTCTCACCAAACAAGAATCTCCGAGCTGAATAACTAGTGGTAGTAGAGCATTAAGTCCCTCCATGTTCTACCCATCTAGCCTCTCAAATAGCTCATTCTTTGATTGAGTATAGAGTTGTAATAGGCTTGTATAGTTTCTAAACAGACTCTCTGTATCAGATTTGAGTCTTTAAGCCTTAGGAAGAAGCTTCCACTTTTCTAAGAGTAGAAGGCTTCATAGTTGGAAAAATCTCCAACCCAAAATCCCCAGGTCTTTCTTTGAACTCGCAATCAAAGAAACTAGGTCCCTTAGAATCAACAATCTAAGTTAGGCTGTACACTTGCCCGCAAAAGTGTTGTAAGGTTTTGTTCGGCCCCATAATTAAACTGGTTAGGCTGTTTGGTGCCGCCAAACAAAACTGAACGTTTGATAAGCACGTAAGTTTATCTAGTGGATTACTTCCCCAAAAAGAAAGTTGTGGACGTAGAAGGTCAATCACCGAACAATGTAAAAATATTGTGTGTATTTACTTTTCAGTATTTACTTTCAATTTACTAACCAACTGACCCTTGCACAAAAACTAACTTTGAAACTACACTAAAAGGTTTAGGGAACTTGACCTTCCCTCAAGAGGCTTTCAGTTTTGTAACGAAGCTTAAACCCACCAACTTCCGCAAAGTTATCAACTCTGTTTAAAACCTCAGTTACATTTGATCCTGGCTGAGTGAACCGCTCCAATTGTCCTTTACAGTTGTCGAGCTAAATGAACTGCAAAGTTCTTGAAGAGTTTAGATCAATTTTTGATTAAAAATCCCTTCTGGTGTATTCCACTCATACACCAGTTACTCGTTACCGGGACTATCACTTGGATTTTGGGAAAATCAGACCAATATTCAATTTATATGGCTTTTTACATCACCGAGCTGTTATTCCCATTTTCCCGCGCTGTTACCGGTTGTTTGTTATTTATTATGCTATAGTTGAGGTCTCCATGATATTGCGACTCTATTGGTGTTGGTGGTGAAGCCTCGTCGGAGTTATCTCCGATGTATATTTTTGGTTTGCTATTCGCGACTTGAAACTTGGTACAAATGACATTCCGTTCGTACCAATTATACCAACAACACTTTGGGACATATGGAATTAATGACTAAATTTGTACCAAATGTACTAATAGTTCCACAATCCTAATACACGTCCACGAACTAAACCGACCCGCCCGCATCCTGACCCAACCCGCGCGCCCTTTATAAATTGTATTTTTGTTTCAAATTGCAAATAATGGCTAAAAGATGAAAATGATGGGCCAAATATTGTATTTTAATTTCCATTACGACTATTTCAAAAGTTAACTCTTTTAAAACTATTGCAATCACAACTTATGATTTGATTTTTCATAATTATATTAATTAATGAAGAGTCGAGTGGGATAATACCACTTTTAGAGATAAATATACTAAGTATACATCGATTTTAAAACATACAAAAACTACAACTTTCTGACTTTTTTGGTCGTTCTTCCTAGATTTTAACATCATATAATATGTGAAATCACCTAGTAAAATATGTGAATCACATCAAATAATATATGAAATCAGATAGGTTATATGTGACTCACAATTATGTGAAAATATCAATTGTAATAATATATTAATTCACATTTTCGAAAATGTAAACACGATAACAATACGTGAAATCACATTTTTGAAAATGTCAAAACGATAATAGCATGTGAATTCACATTTTTGTAAATTTGAAAACAATAATAATATGTTAATTTATTTAAGTTGAAGATTTAGGAACAAAAAAGTCAAAAAGGGATAGTTCTTATACTACCTCCGGTCCATAAGTCTCTTCCTAAGAGGAAGTGGCACGGATATTAAGGAAAATGTTGTTCAGTTAGTTGTGAGTATAGAAAAAGTGATTGAATTTGTTGTAAGTGGATAAAGGTTCTCACATTGAGGGTACTGATATATTAATTAATTGAGACAGTGGTGAGTCATATGTGGTATTTTAGTTAAATAAGTTGATAAAGTAAGAGTAATAGAGTAATAATTTGTGAGGTAGTGTTCAAAAGTAGTTAGAAAGAAACTTGGGGATCGTCCCAAAAAAAATCCTAGGAAAATTTTGGGGCCGGAGGTAGTATGATTTAAAATGAGTGGTATAATTACGTGAGAAAAAACTATATTCCCACTAGGGCTGCTAATACGGACGGGGTCGGGTACCCTACCCGGTTTTTACGGGTACCCGGCCCCGAAAATGAGATTAAAAAGACACTCAATCCCGTCCCACCTAAACTAATCGGGTATCCAAATACCCGGCCGGGTATACGGGTCGGGTAAATGGGTACTCGTATAATCCGCGTAAGAAAAGAAAAATAATAATAAGCTCTACATAATAAATTTAAAATTAAAATAAACCTATAAAAGTAATAAGTGAAAGTTCAAAAATCAACTCAAAACCACAATAATCATCAATTTATCATTCTTCAATAATTCAATACAGTTATAAAGTCACATTTTGAAACATCAAAGTCATCATCATTCATCAACATTGAACTTATCAAATATCAAGATATTAAAGTTCTTGTGTGAACGTGAGAAAGAGAGACAAATGTGTTTTATTATTCTTTAATTTAATTTTTATTGTTTAATATTTAAGCGTTAAATATAAATATATATATATATATATAATTTTAAATCAGGTAGTTCGCCGGGTATAACGGGACGGTACGGGTATACCCGGTACCCGAAAAATTGAAAATAAAAAATCCGCAACCCGTACCAACCCCGTTAATTTCGGGTATTGGATATCCGGTTATCCGCCGGGTTCCGGGTCGAGACCGGATTACCCGAGTACCCGGAATCCGTATTAGCAGCCCTAATTCCCAGAATTACTTTTAATTAATTGCAATATCCAATTTAAGCCTAGTATTTCCGTCTATTAGGGATATTAATTGTACTATGAGATACTTTAGCATAGTTGACTTTGTTTTTCATCAAATGAGATCCTCTGTTGTCTTTCCATGTTGCATCTTTTACTGTATTAATAAGACAACGACATGTGGCATGACTGGTTCAAGATTTAGGATATATATAAGGAAAATATATTCCCTAAATTTTAAACCCATAATCACGCCACATGTCGTTCTCTTATTAATGTAATAGCAGATGCAACACTGAATGTAATAGAAGATCTGATCTGATTTTTCATACCAAAAAAGGTACTACTACAAATTACTTATAAAGATGTACGTCAAATTTAAAAATTAAATATTTAGCGAATTAAGAATTTAGATTTGAAAATATGGTCCAACCTTAATGGATTCAAAACATTTTAAACCCGTCATGTTAATTTTGGTTCCACCTATAAATTTATTTATATCTCCTTCCAAATTGATCCCTGCGTAACTTAGATGTCTACATTACATACATATATGAAAATCAACCACCCCATGTGACTATACTTTATTTGATAAGGGCTAGTGATTTAGTGCATTCAAAGGAAAATAACACGTGTTTATTGAGAGAGAGAGAGAGAGAGAGAGAGAGTGAGAGAGAGATTTATATATTTGATTTTGGCCAATTATGTGTGTCCATGGCAACAAATGTATTAAAGAATGTCTCACTCTCAATAACAAATCTAGAACCAAAATTTTTGCGAGAGATTGTTTCACAGATAAAATATCCAGTTCAAAAATTTAAAATTTCGAAATGATAATTTTTCTAGGAATAGATTTGATGATAAAAGTCTTTACACCAATAATTTGATAATTTTATAAGGATAAAAAATATTTAATGAAGTTCAATGTTGCCTTTTGACCGGTCTGCATGTAGGGGTGTAAACGAGCTGAGTTGAGCTGAGTATTGGCATGCTCAAGCTAGAGCTCGGTCTATAAATATGAAGTTCGAGCTCCATTCGATTCGACCTAATTTGATATATTTCAGCTTGAGCTCGACTCGATGGCAGATTCGGTAAGCTCGAGCTAGACTTGGTTGGGCTCGAATGTTGAAACTTGATCGAGCTTGAACTAGAACTTGGGCTCGCTTAAGCTCGACTATGTGAAATTTGTAATTAAGTAATACTAAAGGGTAAAATTGTAAAATGATTACTAGGCTCGATTAGGCTCGTGAGCCTATTGAGCTAAGTATCATGTAACTTAAACTCAAGCTCGAGATCTACTCGACTAATACCGAATTGATTTCGAGCATTTTTCGAGTCGATCCTAAGTAGCTTGGGAGCTAACCTCAACTCACTGACACCCTTAATTGCATGCACCATTAGACTAACTAATGTTATATATATTTATAATTCATATTCAGATCTTCAACCCGTCTCACCCTACACACTACAATGTGTGGTGTGTGGGTGTGTTTTCTTTTTAAGGAATTATACAATATATATATATATATATATATATATTATCAATTAAATCGCTATGCTATATAGGTAGAAAATCTCTACATTACATAAAAGCAAGATCACTACACTTCATGTAGACGAGACTGCTACACCACCAAATAAGATTGGAATAAACTACACCGCATGTAAGCAGAATTGAATCCAATACATTTTATTAAAAAAAGACATGTAATATCTTAACTAGCCACCTGAGGTAGACTTATATCCGTCCAAAGTATGTGGGTTAAGACAACATATAGTATAAAATAAAGGTTGAATAAGTGGTGATTATATTGAGAAATTCCATATGGGATATTACATATTGGGGAAACATAAAATGTTATTTTTTTACCAACAAAGTTTGGGATTTTAGACAGTCCATGTTGGAGCGGAGGGATCAACTTGCACTAAGTTGGTCACTTTATTGGATTTATTGTAACACACACTTGGCATCTTCCTTTCAATTTTATTCATGTTGTAGGGTCTTTATACCTTTTATTTTTTGAAAAAGAAAACGTGTATACAGATTTATATGTTGACGAAGCTAGGCTTAGGCTTGCCGCAGCGACGAGCTCTCGCAGACCATGTGAGTGGGCCTCCATGCTCTCTAATCAAGCTCTGCAATAGCGAGCTCAAGTTTGATGAGCTCTAAAATATGGCTGGGCCCACATGTTTTCTCTTTTTCTTTCTTGCGAGCTCGCGCTCACTCCTCCTTGCGAGTTCTAAGCTCTGCAATGGTCATCGAGCTCCACGTGGCGTGGCGCTCGCAAAAGTAGCAGGCGCACTCGGGCGCACGCTGCTACTGATAGCCTTAGGGACCATTGGATCTCTCGAGATTCTTGAAAATAATAGGGGTATAATAATAATTTCGCGTGTAACCTGAAAAAAAAATAAGCATAACATAAACTGCTTTAAATACAACGTTACAATCTGTGTTTGTTTGAGGAGAGTAGGTCAAAAATTGCTCTATTTTATCTAAAGGTTTTGTGTTTCAGCTTTCATTGCAAACAATCGTTTATTTAAGTTATGCTGGTTTCCAAATGAAATATTTAAACTTTTCAAATTTCTTTCTTTGTTTTGTTTCTTTTTATTTTTTCCCTCCCCTCCGCCCCCCCGCGTCAAGAACAATATTGTATATTTTTCAACTCCAAAATTCTTGATGGAGAATTGTTTTTAAAATTCTGAATATGTAGATAATGAAATTATTGCTATGCCATATTCTGAAAAAAAAAAATCTAATTTTATCAACTATATATATTAAAAATGGGTAGTGTTATTTGGACACATTGTTGCCAAACACACTAGGTAAAAAAAACTACTCCCTCCATTCACCAAAACATGTCCACTTTTGAACAGTAACCATGTTCACCAAAACAAGTCCACTTTACCTTTTAGTACAACACTACCCTCAATACTTTTCAAATATTACTACCCTTTATCATTTAGGACCCCATCTCACATCAACTTTATCTCTACTTTTTTATCATCCCAACAATTTTATTCTTACTTTTTGGTCAATACCACCTCTTTTTTGTCATTACTACTGTTTTTTTGTCATTATCTCACTACCCCTATTTTCTAATTTTTATCCTACTAACTTTCACTTTATCAATTTTTTTAAACTCCGTGCCCAAAATAAAGTGGACATGTTTTGGTGAACGGAGGGAGTATATGTTTTGAAAAATGAAAATATATCATAATTGGGGGAATATAAACCCTAAGGGGAATGTGATTATATTTAGTTTTATAATTAACTTTTTTTTATGCATATGGCCGGCCACAATGTGTTCGAATAAAATTATTAATTAAAATATAGAAAATTATTTTAAATTAGTCCTTCTTTCTTAAATTCTTCATTTTCACCATCACTTATTCCTCCTCTTTACTTACAATAAAAGTATAATATTATCACTTCAATTTAAAATTATAATATGTAACAGCCCGACTTTCGGATTGACGGCTGACCCCACAAACCATCATAAGTCATTTATAGCGTGCTTTGTCCTTACTCGCACACTTTCTAGGAAAACTTCTCAGGAGATCACCCATCCTAGTACTACTCCAAATCAAGCACGCTTAACTTTGGAGTTCTTCCACGATAGACACCAGAAAAGAAAATGCATCTTGATGGTATGAGTAGACCTATCAATTCCTTTAAGCTTTCCTCGAATATGTCGTCCCATTCCAACATATTCTCGAAATTCCTCTCGTTCGGGTGTGTTCCGGTTCATCCCTGCCCCTTCCGCTTGGAAGTCTTATCAGAGCCGCTCGTTGTCCGTGCCATGTACACCGGCGATCACTCCATACTCATCGGAGCCGCTTTTTATCTGTGCATCTGCACTGACGATCACTCCGTACTTCGGCCCGGGCGTCACATAATATTTTTCCTCGCGGAAATGAAAATAAAGAATAAAAAATTGTGGGAAAATGGAAATTAAGATAAAAGAAAGAATTTAAAGTGTGTGAATTTATATTATCTCTATTTAGAGAGGGGGGGGGGGGAGTACACAACTTAAAAGATAAACTCTCTTTGGCAGCAAATTAACATTTCCTCGAATAAGATGTAATTTGAAAGGCATTGTAACAATGTATTACCATACATTATATAGTAGTATCATATATGCCATCCAAAATTTTCTTAATATGATCAAGTTTAAGTGCGATAAGGCTTAGTTCAAGTGGCTAGCTGAGGCATCACAAGTCTGTCAGAGATCTTGAGTTCAATGAGTTGTGTGCAGTGTAATATTTCCCTTTTTCTATAGTGGTGTAACGATTATTTGATAATACATGTACTTCGTGTACTTCCTTAAAAAAATTCTATGTGAATTGTTTTTTAATGGTATATGTCATTCGGTCATATTGCTCTTTATAAATTAGTTATTTTCGTTACGGGTAGTGATAATCGGCCACTTAGTGGCCAGCCACTACCGATTTTTTTTGTTCAAACCGGTTTAGCATATTTATTTATTTGGACCGGTTTTTATTTTATTTTATTGGGAAGACAAGTCTAATCTTGATTAATTAAGGTAAATGTTGACTAAAATAATAGGATGATATTTTCATCCCAATTTATAAAGATTTTCGGTCAATAATAACATGTGGGATAATATTTGGAATTTATTTTTCAATAATATATTATTTCTCTCTCTCTCTCTCTCTAATTTGTTCATAAAATAATGGGATGATATTTCCCTCTCAATCCATCATGATTTTCGGTCCATACGTATCTTCACGTAGTTTTAATTTTCGGTATTTTTCTCAAAATTTGCCTCACGTAACTTCATCTTCTCAATTCCATACTTAATTCTTAAATTTGTCCTAACTTTTCTACACTTCGAAATATGGCTTTTGAAGATGTAACCAATGAAATTCTAACTTCACTCTTCGATGGAATCCCCTCCGATTATGATTCTGATAATTTCAACGACAATAATCAAATTAAAAATAAAAAATATAGGAAAACAAATTTGCATAATTCATAAAAAATCAAATCTAAAAAAATGGATAAAAATCAATTAATAAAACTACCGAAATAATATCCATAATTGTAGGAGATAATAATCTAATATAGAAAAATCAAATTTGCATAATGTTAGGAAATTATATAACTACCGTAATTAACATAATAAATGAGTGAGGGTAATATGGACAAAGAAGTGGACCGGTTTAATAGGGGAATAATTCGTTTTTTTTTTTGGAAAAGATACGATTTACTTTATTAACCCTGGTGGTCAGCCACCAGCTGGTCAAAAATCTTTATTGTTTCGTTATATATTGTACTAACTGAGATTGTTTGGATGTTTGATTTCCCTTCTTGAATCATGTAGTTGTTGATCGGGATATTGAACAAAATTAGGGCTGCTTTTTTTTTTTTTTTAATAACGTTAAATTGTGCTATATTCCCCCTAAGCATGAGTGCTTTTTTTTCATAAAAATGGAATAAATAAAAATCCGACCTTCTTAATTACTTTTTTGTTTTTTTAATTTAATAAAATTAAACGTTATACTCCTACATATTCTACAAGGCATCTTATATGAGCTATATATGTTTAAAACTTTAAAATGTAAGATGATTTCAAGCTTTTAATTGAACATGGTTAAGGACTTTATTCGAAGAAGTTCTAATAAAAAAAAAACGTGCTTATTAAATATATAATTCTTTCAACAAATATCTTTACAATCGTGCAAAAAACTTTTCATAAAGAAAATTATTGAAGCAGCCATCAAACATTATTATACAATTTAAAAACATATAATGACGAAATTTGGTAGAATCCAAACGTAGAAGCACTGATTTAACGCAAGCAATTATGTAATTGTAATAAAGAGATGGAAGAATATCAAATCGGTCACAAAAAGATCTAAACGCGGAATCATTGCGTCATTTAAATATTATATATACTTTTTGAAAACATCAAATAATACTATATTTTAACGGACTTTAATATCGATCGTCTGCTATTTGTAGTTAAATAAATTTGAAAACAGAAACTAAGAGTAATCTAATCATAAATGGTACCCATCCAACTCGTTATTTTTATCCCATTTCTTTTTAAGTACATGTATTGAGGAGAAAAAAATTAGGAATAGAAAGTGTATTAGTGGAAGTTTTTAATTGAAAATAGTAAGTTTTACTCTTGAATTAGTAAAACAGTGAAATAAAGTAGGTACAAATAGTGAAATAAAATGGTAAAGAGAGAGTGAATAGTGCACAACACAAAAAATGAGTGAAATAAATGTTAAATATGAAATAGTTAGAAGAAATAAGGGTCACATTAGCAATTTAAATAAGATTTTAATAACTCTTAATTAAGTCGAAAAAAGGAAATTAATACGACAAGAATAATTGGACAACCCCAAAAAAATACAAGATAAAAATGATTAAGTCGAAAAAAGGAAATTAATACGACAATAATAATTGGACAACTCAAAAAACAAAGATAAAAATGACGGGATTGAATGAGTACTTTTTTATAGAAAAAACTTAAAATAATATAAATAGAACTACTACTTTTGAGTGTAAAAGTATCAATTTTTTCTTCCAAAACACAGATGAGTTTCTTTTAGGGGGGTGTATTGGATGGAGGAGTTCGCTGGATTTTTAAGGAATCCTAAATCCATCGGTATTCAATTCCCAGATTTTGACAGATTTTAAAATTTGTCAAAATTTGGAGGTATTCGATGCAAATTATCGACACTCCATGAGATTCTTGCGGTATTCAATAATCACGTGATTTCGTAGGATTTGTGATAAGTTGTAGAGTTTGGCAGATTTGAGGAAGAAAAATACACAACATGAACTCCGACCTCTGTAGGTCGGAGTTCCATGGAGTTCTGTTGAGCGGCCATTGATCACACGCGACCGCGGGAAATGGTGCCCACCCGCGACCGTGGACCGTCCATGGGCGCTGGGACAACGGCCTGGGAGCTTTTAATTTCACTTCTCTCTCTCGAGAAGCATGACATCTGTCAAAAGGAACCCTGAGACGACGGCCTCTACTTAGAACATTTCCCTCATCCATAAGAGCACTTACTACGGGTATTTAGTTAGACGTAGGTTGAAGCACTGGGAAGCGTGATTTTAATGATTGGTGGTATTTAGTTAGACATAGGTTGATTTTCCCACTACAATGGGGTTGAGTAAGACCTAGGTCTAAGCACTGGGAAGCGTGATTTTAATAAGTGGGGGATTAATTTTTTAATAATAAAAAAAAGGGATCAATGGGGACACGCCAAGTGTCCCCATATTGCATCATCGTGGAGTCGAGGGGTATGTCGAAATTCCGACACCGCCATCGACATAGCGCTCGACGTAGGGGTGTGTCGAGTGGCCACTATGGCCTCGACATAGGCTATGTCGAGTGGGGGGTATGTCTAGGCGCTCGACATAGCCCTTCGACACCCCCACTCGACTCCCGCAATAAGTGCTCTAAGTCATCGAGATATAAATGCCAAAGCCAACACCATGGTTGCAACTTCTGTCCAGAAAAGTGCTTCCCCTAATTCTGATGAAGTGATTGCTAGCAGAAAGCATAAAACCATTGAAAATACTGAACTAGCTGTGGAAGAAAAACCATGTGAAGGATTTGCACCTGAAGCTAGAGCTATATCAGGGATAATCATGTAAAAAATGCTTTGAGGAGATAATGAGCAGACATATGATTCACTTGCTGGCATGGTGAATTTTGAGGAGAGAAGGGATCTTAAAGATACGGATCCAGATGATCATATTATGAAGGAGATAACACACTCTCCAGAGGATATTAATCGGGGATGTATCATAAGATGCCATGGTCGCTGGACCCCCACGAGCGTGGGAATGGGCTGAATTTCCGCGCCCGTGCACCATCCACGGTCGTGTGAACGAGATGTCATGCACGACCGTGCATCGTCCACGCTCGCGAGAATGCGGAGTTGAACTCGGCCAAACTCTTTAAAAATCAACGCGAATTCCTTCCAACTCAACACTCAACTCTCATGAATTCTCTCTAACTCCATGGATTCAACTCTTTAAAAATCTGTCAAACTCAACATCCAATACACCCTTCTTAATTTCAATCTTTATCGAATCAAAGTTAATTTATAAAGAATTATCTATATGATACATTATTCTACTATATATATTTAGACTAATTCTTTATCATATGAGGTTATTTTTGTTTCAATACACACATATATATAATTATTTGTTATAGACCCGAACTAGGCCACAACAATCTTGACCCGATCAAAAAATCGAAGCGAGCTAACTATTTTACATTATGATTTTTTTTTTCCTAACTTAATTTAGGATAGCAGTTTCACATTCAAAATTTCAAATAATTTTTCATGTCGACCGGGTCTCGACTTCTGGTCCAACTCGACCACTATGACATTTCTACTTAGAACATATTAGGATAATTTTCAATAAAATAATTAAATTATTCAAACTTTCACAATAATATTTCAAATTATCAAAAGTTACAATTTAATAATCAAACTATTAAAATTTTCACAATAATTAATGTACCAACCACTATTTTCCGGCAAATCATATTCGACGTGGCACGCCGAATTTTGATTGCGAGCATGGAACACTCTCCCCCATTCTAATTCTTCATCTTCCTTATCATTTCTATTCGTACTTATCATATTCTTCATTTTCATCTATTCTTTCGCCATTCAAAAAACTCTTCATCCACACAAGAAATCCACATATTCTGATCCATCATCACAATTTACCTCACTAGATCGAATAATATATCCCCTCATCGTCATCATTGGACATATCCACATCTACAAACTCTTTCCATTCTTCATCACCAACATCATTTGCACCTCTAGTACTTTGTATGGTAGCAGACTTTACTTCATTGTCCACCAGCATGTCATCTTCATGACCAACATAGTCCACACATACATTACAGTTTTGTTTCTCAAATCAAAACAATCAAACATATTTTCTTTAAATGATTTTTCATTTTCACAAAATACTAATTTTTTAGTGGATTCGACACGAAAAACAATTTTCAACGGACCTTCGAAATCGTCTACATCCACACAATAAATGAACATTTTGTAATCAGATAGATCATGCAACTCAATTATGCCTGACACATTATTGTGAAAACTTTGATAGTTTGACCATTAAATTTCAATTTTTGATATAGTTTGAAATATAATTGTGAAAGTTTGAATAGTTTGACTATTTTATTGAAAATTACCCATCATATGAGGAATATTATTATCAATTTGTATTTAATAATTATTAATTTGTGCAATATTAGTATTAATATTAGGGATAATGTGTTGATACCTCTTCAGAGTTTACGCATTTTGCTATTAGACCGCCAACATTTGATTTTGGATATCCGCCCATCAACGTTTTAAAATAGACACAACTAAACCCTTCAAGTTGCAAAATTATAGTAGTATTTTCTGATTTTTTTTTTTTTTTTGGCCCTTCAAATCAGCCGTCGCAAGAGAAAGTGATAAAGAAACTCATTTTTGTAGTTTCCGAAGAGCAATCCAATGAAGCCGCGAGAGCATTCACCTCTAATGATCACGATTTGTGACCAACCACCATAACATGCGCCATTGTCGGAGAATATCCCACCACCGAGATTCTCTTCGGACATGAGAATATTGCAAATGGGACCTCGCGACATGTCTGGCCCCCATGACGGGAGAGAGAATGAAGGTGCTACGGCTATCGGCAAACGAAGATTACATTTCGAAGATTATCGCATGCAATTTCAACGGCCACACGAATAGGATTCACACGTTCGATTTGGTGGAGCCGATGCAATATTTATTCGTGAGAATAGTCATTCGTTCAGAACATAATCATTGCCAACTTGAAGGACCCCAAAAAATTACTATTTTTGCAACTTAAAATATCTAATTATACTTATTTCATGACGTTGAGAAAACGGATAAACAAAATTAAACGTTGGGGTCCAATAACATAATACATAAGACTGTAAGGAGGCATCAAGATCTTATCCCCTTAAGTAGACTGATCCTAAGTAGACTTTCGCAGATCATGAACACGTATCAAATTTCACGATGCTTCTAGTTAGTTAACCGTAGCCAGCAAATTCAAATTAACTAAATCCAACATTAATTTGACTCCAATACAAATCTTACACTTCAAACCTTAAAAATATTTAGTTTCAAAAAAAAAACCTTAAAAAGAATTCAACAATTTACGGGTCCTTTTTTAATTAAAAAAAAGTTGAAAATTATTATTTCGAGTTATTTATTTATATCATTTTGTTCAAGTAGTCGTAAATTAGAAGGCCAAGTCGCCCCTTCTCAACTGTTCCTTTTATGTGGCAAGAAAATAGTATTTCAACAAAAATTATACACTTATATTTTATTTTATTATTCTAAAATTTGTACCCCTCCATTCCACTTATATTATTATCATTTTCTTATTTAGTATTCCACTCATATTATCGTCTTCTAAATAAGAAAAGTTTTAATTCTTTAAATCATCCATTTTCTACTTATTTTCTATTGTTTTACTTTTATTCTTAATCTCCGTACCGAACAGTAATATGACAATATCAATGGATAGGAAGAAGCACGTGATTGGGTGACCCGCGGGTTACGGAAAAGTAAACATGAGTGATGAGGCCACAGAGTAACCACAGTTAAGTAAACGTTGAGTTGTAACGCCGTTTGTGTGGGGTATTCTAGTGCGAAAAGATGAATGATGCATTAGCAGCTGCGTGCCACGTGTGAAGCTACGTAACCACTGGTGCTCGGCTGTGGCGACACGTGGAGTTTAGCGTATCGTAGCTGGTGAGCTTGGGATCACTAACATATTTTGGTGGGGCCCTATCTCGTAATTAAAACGTGTGTTGCTTAGATTAAGAATTATTGTTCAACTAATCTTGGTTTGGTTAAATCGCTTCTTTTCTTTAATTTTGATTATTATTGTAGTGTAGCGAGTATTTGTGGGCTACTGCTAGTTGCCAGCTGTGAGGTTTTTGGCTTTCACGGTGGGTGACCGCCTTCGCCTCTCTCTCTCTCTCTCTCTCTCTCTCTCTCTCACACATACACACACTGACTGGGTACTTTTTATTTAGAAATTAATACTATACGTATTTGATACGGTCTGTACTGGGTTAAGATGAGTATTATTCTCTCCGTCCCGCAAAATGCAGCTTAGTTTATATGGTCACGAAGATTAAAAAAGAGTATTAAATATAAACAAAGTGTTTAGTGTAGTATGAATGCAATATTTATAATGTTAATACAGTTATACTTTCTCTGTCCCACCAAATACGACCTGTTTTCTATTTTGGGACGGTCTACTATACTTGGCCCACTATCACATCTAAATCTGACTAACTTACTCCCACTACACACTCAACCTCATCTATAACTTTATTAACATTATAAAATATTGCATTCACACTACACTAAACACTTTCTTTATACTCAATACCATTTTTCTTAGTCTTTGTGCCCATATGAACTAGGCCGTATTCGGCGGGACGGAGGTAGTAGATGACATGGTTGAGTGTGTAGTAGGAGTACGTTAGTGGTATTTAGATGGAATGGTGGACCATGTATATAAACTAATTGTTTCTTTTAAAGAAAACATGACAAATATAGTGGGATGTCCCTAAATGGAAAACAGGTCATATTCAGTGGGACGCAGGGAATATGTTTTAATTGTTTACTTCTAATATTTAGACTATCTGCAACCCACCATCTCCACTTTCTGCACTAAAGACAGTTTAGAGACACTTACCCCTACAACATAATTGTCTCTAAGCTATCTCTAACTTTAATATTAAACAATTCGAAATTTCCAATAAATAAATGAAAATTGGAAAATTACTTTCATTAAAAAAAACTAATTAATAATAATACTATAAAAATCGAATTTTCCATTAATTTTTTAATATTGAAAAATTACATGCCTTCAAAAAAAAAACAAATACAATTAATAAAAATTTAAAATTTACAAAAAAAAAAAAAAACAATCACGCTCATCCCCAGCGTTCCTTCACCTGCAACATTTCCATGTGAACCTCAAGCTGCTCGCCTGTCATTCGACTCGTATCCTTTAAGATAGTTTTCATGTCGATGGCATATTGTTTCGCCCGAGCATTTTCGAGCTTCGCGAAAGCAAATTCGCGCATTGCCTCTGCGATCTTGTGCTTGGCCTCGATGAACTGGTCGAGTCGGGAGGTGTATTGATCCAAAAGGGAGTCGAGCTGGGACGACTCACTTGTCAGTTTTTTCCTTTGGCTTCTCTCCCTGCTGCCGCCCTTGCCGCATCTCGACCCTGCGGTTGGGGAGGCGCGCTCTCTCCTTTTGTGGAGGCCTTCTCCGCTGACGGCGCCGACGCCGAAGTCTTCGTCCTCTTCATGGAGTGGACGTCGGGGAAAGCTTGAGTGAGGAATTTGGGATAGTCGCGCATAATTTCTCAAGCCTGGAAATATCGGAAAACAGGGCCGCTCGCTGATACCTTATAGATATTTTGGGCATCATCCCTCACCATGTCGTCATCGGCGCTGCTCGGCCTGCAACTAGTCGCTTTGCCGAAAGCGACAATCCAATTCTTCACCGTTGTCTGGATGCGGCCGAAGAAGCTCTTGCACTACTTCTTGTTGAGGTTGGTGCCGAACCTCGTTTTGAATCAATCAGTAACTTTTCCCCAGTATTTCTTGGATGGTATGTCGCATCCGAAGACTGAGTTGCAGGTCTCTTCTACCCAAATCTGTGCCATGGTGGTGGCCTCTTCGTTGGTGTAGTAATGACATTGCCCTCCTTGCCACCGCCGACATCGGCTTCGACATCATCTTCAGCGGCAGCGGCGCCGGAGGTGGCGATGGCTTTGCATTCACTTATTTAAATTATTGTATAAAAAAAATAGTTTTATATAGTATAAAAACATTTCCTTCTATATTATGTATAAGCATCCACTTATTTAAATTATTGTATATTATTATACATAAACTACATTACATTAAACTTAATTTATGCAATGACATAGAGTAAGAATTTTATTCTGGTAAAATCATGAAATTATCGATATTTGTACGAATCATTATACAAAAGCTTCCAACTCCAAAAGGAATCTCTCAAAAAATATACTTCCTGCTTCCAAATGAAGGAATTTTTTTCTACACCCGTGAATATATATAAAAAGATACTCCCTTATATCTTCTCTTGTTTAGTTTTGTTCAGTTTGGCTTCTAATTGGAGCTCCCTAGCTTGTATTGAAAAAACATTAACATGATTTTCGTGGCAAAAATTTTCAAAATCGGATGAATATGCGTGGTTTCGACTTAGGTTTTGTTTGGAACATGATATTAAACCGGTCCATATATGTTTTCATAGAAGCGATGCTTGCTGTCAAGGATTAGAAGCATTAAACGATGAGCGATTTGAAGTGTTCTCTGATGCATAACGTGATGGATATCTTTCATGCTCGTTGCGAAACAAACTAAATTATTCATAAGAACATTTATGGTACATGAATAGTCCATGTATAATGTTTCTAAAAGTAAGAATATCATTTTGCCTTCAAAATAATTGTCGGATTTGAAGTAAAAAGTTAAGATAGAGAGAAAAAAATAAAAATAGTCCAAATATCGTAGTAGTTAAGAGATAAGATGAGAATAGAGGCTTTTTAACTTTGCATAAAATAATTGAATGGTTGAAGGAGACTGAGGGAATATGAATATACTATTTTCAATTTGGCCTACTATATACAAAAATAAATGAGGTTGCGGAGATTATGAATTATGTGAAGAAAAAATGACATTTTGTAATAGAGCTTAAGTTATGGATATAAAAAAGCAAAATGGGATTATAGTTAGACATAACTAGCATTTATCTTTGATAATTTTCAATACAAGTTTTTTTTTTATTTTTTATTTACAATGAAAGAAGGGTAGGATATTAGGGTGGTTTATCAATGTCAATTGCTGCATCATGTTACATAAATTAGAAAGATTATATTAATCGTTTCTAAACTCACAAATATTAATATTATTCCATAACATTACATTTAGATAACATGATTGTAATAGTACCAATAAAAGTATGGTCTATTTATATTTCTTTAATTGGTTGCAATGAAAAAGTTAATCTATTAATATATCCAACCGACTTACCCATATTGAGGTGTTTGAATTTGAATTTTCCTACAGTCCTAGGGCATCAAGGTATCTATACTATCACAACTAATACAATGCACACTTCAAATAAGGTATGCATTTGTATTCTTTTTCTTTTCAGTTTATGGGTACACACGACTCGAATTTTTAATTTTTTTAATTAGAGAGGAAGCGTCTTATTAAAATTAAGTAGGTTCGCTTTCGTTTTTGAATTGTCCCAATAAAATTACATCATAAATTCATAACTAAAATGACAAAAATATAGGCCTTAAATAAGGATAAATAGAATAAATAAGATTAAAATAAATTTAGGATTAAGCGAACATTTTTCAAACAATTGAATTTGATTAACGAAATAAAACACATCTTTTTGGTTAAATTTTTCCCTAGTACGTTGATCAACAGAATAAATTATATAATTTAATTATTTGATTCTTTTTATTTTCCTTTCCTTTTGGATTGGCATAGTTATTGGTTGGCGTCGTTGGTAGCTTCTCGTTACTTGTTAGCGACTTAAAAATTAAATTCCATTGCTAAAGGGTGAATTTAATGCGGCGTGTGATGAAGATAGTGATTTAATGTGTATTTTTAAGGTTTTTTTCTAATTTGTTTAAGTTTTATCGTTTTTCTTAGGTAATAGTATATAATTCATTAGTGTAATTTTTAAGATGATGATTAAGTTTGTTCAAAAAAAAAAAAGATGATGATTAAGTTAAATAGTATTTTTTTTTAGTATATAATAATGTGGATAACTTAGTATAGATGTTAACATTATTTTGTTGACAAATATATCGATATTTTTCCTTAAAAAAAGTAAAAAGTAAAACAAACTTAAATCTTTACTGCAATAATATAAAATTTATATGACAATTGTAAAATTCTCTAAAAAGTTTGTCAGCTTGTATATTATTAGGAGCATTTAACCCCTTATATTCAGGTAGGACCTTCGAACTTTGCCTTTATTGAAAAAAAGTTAAGTCGATAATTAGAATAGAATAGCAAAAATAAAAATAAAAATAAAAATAGTACATTAGAATTTACTTTTGAACCAAGTAATTTCAACGTCCTTATCTCCATTATTCGATTCTATTTTCAATTTTTAAGATTACAAAATAAGTACTATGTTTTCACAATTTTCCACTATCGATCGATTAGCAATTTGCCCATTTCATTCAATAAGAGCCAATTAAAGAACGTACCACAAATTGCCTCGTATTACCTCCGGTCCCTAAGTTTATTTCTAAAAAATAGTGGTACGAATACTAAAGAAAATGTTGTTGAGTTGGTTGTAAGTGGAGAAAAATGATTAAATTTGTTGTGAGTGGAGAAAATGTCCCACATTGAGAATAATGATATATTAATTAATTGAGATAGTGATAGACCATGTATCATATTTTAGATAAATAATTTGATAAAATAAGGGTAAGAGAGAATAATTTGTTGTGAGTTAATGTATAAAAATAGTTAGGAATAAACTTGGAGACCATCCAAAAAGAAAATATAGGAAAAAACTTGGGGATCATAGATAGTACTCCCTCCGTCCCATCAGACTTGTTTTGTTTCTTTTGGGGACGAGGTTTAAGGAGAAAATAATTAAGAATAGAAAGTATGTTTAATGGAGTTTTTAAAGTAAAATAAAGTAGGTAGAGAGAAAGTAAATAGTAAAATAAAGTGATAAAGTAAAATAAAGTGGAATAAAATGAGTAGAGGGAGGAGGAGAATAGTGAATGACACAGAAAATAAGATAGAAAAGTATGATAAAAAGTGTAAAGTGAATTATTTAATAAATTAATTAACTCCTAATTATTTCCAAAAAAAAAGAAACAGGACAAGAATAACGGAACAATCCAAAATAAAATACGTAAGAAGAATACAGGACAGAAGTATTAAAAATGGACACATCTTTGTTCCCATTAGCTGTATTTATTACCCCTCAATGAAAAAGAATAAAATATCCAAACCTTATCATTAAAGAAAAATAAAATAGACCCCCACAATGCGCTAACCGACTCATTTATAATTTTCTATAGTCAAATCCAAAAAATAGTACTTAAATGTGACAAGTATGTAAATATCCGCCCAAAATAATATCAACTCATATTTTTGGTACATTGAGTTAATTTTAATATGTTTGCTTTACCTACCACTAATTGCCTTTCACTTTCAACTCAACGAGAATAACATGCTTTTGCATTCAAATATGGACAAAAAATAATAATTCTATTCGCACTCACTGTCATCGGCCATACATATTGAAAAATATTTCCTCCGTTCATAAAATAATTGTCACTTTTACCAGTTAAGTTTGTTCACGAAATGATTGTTACTTTTGTTATTCCATTCACATTTATTGTGGAACTATTACTCCATATACAACAATACTTACTATAATTCATTACTACCTATCATTTTTTTAAAATCCGTGTCATCCACAATGTAGCAATCATTTCGTAGACGGAGAGAATAAAAATTTACTATAAAATAAAAATATTCATAGTATTTTATTTAGTGTTTACGATTCTCAATTAGAATATATTAGTATCTTTTTTGAAATTCAATATTTTCTTTTTTAATTTATGTGACTAATTACGTCACATAAAAAATAGCAAAGCATGATTAATAAAGAGCCCAAATACTTTTCTTAGTTTCTTTATGTGATTTGGAATTCCACTAACAAAAATAATCATACAACCTATTACAAATGGCAAAAAACTTGGGTACAATATTTATTCACCCTATCCGACTTGACTCGATCTATTTGATTCGGATTTGATTCGGGTCAACACTTTTTGATTTTTTTTTTAATTTTTTCAGTTTCTTTTAATTTTATTTTTTTTACCCTTTATTTTTTGTTTGCCATTTTTTCTTTAGTCAAGATTCGAACGAGGGAAGTCGAAAGCTGCAGAGTGAACCGAAAAAATTCAAATAATTGCTCGGCAATTATCTTTATTTTAGTAATCGGAGCGAAGGTGGAGTTGTAACATCGGAGTCAAAGGCTCCGTCGGAAAAAGAAATCTGGAAATAAAAAAATTAAAATTAAAAAAGAAAATGCGTGAGACCCCTGCGCCGCACGTGGATCTCACACGCGGGTCGAGACGGGTGCGTGCGACGGATCGGATCGAATTATGTACCATACATAAGTATGCACCCAAGTGTTACTCAATACAAATTTAGTACTTAAAACTATAATTTACATCAACAAATTTATTTTCCGGTCAAATTGGAGTATAAAAAATCATTCTACGTATACGGTTTTTCGACAACACTTTTCTAAATTGTTTTTTTTTTTAATTTTATTTTTTATATGTGAAAAATGCATACGTTTCCACTTTCCAGTCAAACGGAAATTGCGTGGTCGGCTGAAAATAAACACACGAAATCTATTTGTTTTTTAAGCCCAAATTTTTTCTAATTTGGTTTGAAAATTGACATGTAAAGTAAAAGATGGTGAGACATAACGGCAGGTTAAACAAAGACATTTTCCGTTAGTGGAGCCCACTCCCTTAACCCCCCGTCGCCCACGGATATAATTATATTATTAATTATCATTTTAATTTTCATTTTTTCAAAATTTTCCTAGTGTGGGTCCCGCTGTGTGGGCTCCTGCTGTGGGGCCCGCGTGAGAACACCGTGGAACCTTCTTCCTCCGTTATAAGTATAGCCCGCGGACTCATCGTTCATCGTTTCTCTGCAAATACACTCACCAATTTTCTCTCATTTTCTCACTAAATATTCAGCAAAAATAAAAAATAAAATTTACTGCACTCAAAACAGTCTTGAAGCGCGAAGAAATCTCACTGAAATCGACCGATTCCGCCTCAGAAACTCTCATTTCTTAATCTGATTTTGCTGCTGTTGTTTTCCGGTCGTGTTTTCGTTGAATTTCTGGCTGTTTTTTCTGCCGAGAGGTTTCGAGGTACGGTTTTGGATATCTAATTTAGCTTGTTTTAGGAATTTTTTAGTTTTGATGTTGCTTTTCGACCGGTGAGAATCCGTTGATTTGTGTGCGTGCATTTATGTGTGTGTTTGTGTGTGTGTTCCTCGTTTCTCCATAAACAATTTTAGTATTGCGTTAAGCGGATTGTTAATTTTTGTGTGTGTGTGTGTGTGTGTGTGTGTGATTTTTTAATAATTATTTTGATAATAGTTTAGTGTAATCTCAGTGCTTTTCTGCATGAACAGTTACTGCTTTGATCTTATTTACGTTTATTTATGGCAATTTGTTCCTTTACTCTATTTAATCTGATTGAATTTTTAATCAATTCCTTTTTAAAATTGTTTTCTTAATCTGCGGAGTCTCGTTCGGCCGTTTTTGGCAGTTGTTTTTTCTGTTTATGCAAACAATTGATTTGATTGAATTGATTTGATTGAATTAGGTTTGTTTATGCTTAGTTTGCTCTATTTATATATATGCAAGGGTTTAGAACTTTACTGGCCTCTCACTTAAACCATTCATTTTGAGATACTCATTGAAATCGTTTGTGGTTGTATTCAGTTTTATAGTGAAAATCAATGGAGCAATTCCCTAATCACGAGCTTGAGTATGTTGTTGACGATTACTATGACATCACTGATTTCGAGGATGAAAACGATTCGCCGAGAATCGGAAGTTCTATGGATGAAGACTCGGCTGACTCCGATTTCGAGGACGAGTTCGAACTGGTAATCCACTTTGTTCAGAGTCTCGCTTGATAGGGTAGCTCAAATTGTGTGTTTCAGCTGAAACTAAGTTCCCCTTTTTTGTTTATTTTATTAATTCATTTTTATTATTTGAAATTTATAACAGAACGATCCAAGAACTGATACGTCGGCTTTAGAAGTCAAGAAAGGCAAGGATATTCAAGGAATTCCTTGGGAAAGGCTCAATTTTACTAGAGAGGAGTATCGTGAATCCCGTTTGAAGCAATACAAGAATTATGAAAGTCTGTCACTATCTCGCGAAGATCTTGAGAAGGTATCTGATGTTTTGATTTGTTTTGTCATCTAAATTTTTGTTTTGCGTACAGCTACGTTAATCATGCTTGATAGCTCTTGATTGAAAGTAGTGTTTTGCAAAGTTATTGTCTTTTTTGGCCTATTGCTAATTTTGTTTGTAAAATGATATGTTCTTCATCACAGGAGTGCAAAGAAGTGGAGAAAGGCCACAACTTCTACGATTTTCAGTTCAATACAAGACTTGTCAAATCCACCATAGTTCATTTTCAGGTAAAGACCGTCTTTATCTAGTTCTGCTCTTTAAAATTCATCCTGCAACTATGTGTGTCAGTTTTTACTTTGAGTTAAGTGGATCCATTTGATTTGATATTCATTGTCCTTTTGTGATGGAGCTTTCTAATTCGATACAGTACCTTTTCTTTTCTTTTTTCTTCTTCTTTTTGTACTTTTATGTGTTTGGTTAAAAGACTGGAATGGTTTTGCAATGACGTAGCACTCCTACATTAACTGATCTATCTTGGCTTACTTATGTATTTATATGTCGTCTTCGTAGTAGTAGTAATTTCCTCTAAGCGATGACATAGTTTCAGAGAAAATGTGTTTTTCTTTGGTCGGAAGTCATTAAGTCTTGTGCCACCACTTTTATATTTTGATGATCCCTTGGTGACTGCTGTTACTGTTATCTGCATCTTGAATCTTAGTTGATGTTTTGGGAGGATAGAGCTGATGTATGTCATCATTAAGTACATGTCTTCTTTTGCTATGAACTAACTTGTAAGACTCAACACTAATACTCAGTCCTCAATAAGTTCTGGCACATTGACTTCTGATTAGTTGGTTTGTTCTTTCACAAATATATCATCTCGATCATGTAGCTATTTTCCATAGCATAGATCATTATTCATAAAATCATCGCAGTTATGAAGTATTGACTACTGATTAGTTGGTTTGTTCTTTCACAAATATATCATCTCGGTCATGTAGCTATTTTCCATAGCATAGATCATTATTCATTAAATCATCGCCGTTATGAAGTAAGTTTAGCTTTGATTAATATTTTGTTTTGGCTTGCCCAGGTCACTAACATTGACCTGGGCCTCGTATTCACTGATACCTTTCTGTGCAGATTGTGAACATATTTCCCAAGACCCACATGAATAAATTTATACTAGAAGATCTATTATGGAAGGTACCACATTGAGTACTTGTTACCAGGCTATGAAACCGCTTTGTGTCTAAGGTCTGCTTATAGTGATGGAAGTATTGTGGTGAGCATATAACCCGGATTTACTGAGACTGGAAGTGTAGGAGATGTGTGGCTTCATGAACATGGTTTTCTTTTGAAGTTTTGTAGTATGCCACAGAGTGCACTTTCCGAGGACAGTAGTTGATGCATATTGCTTGCATTGCTTTTGTTTTGGTATTCTAACACTTCATTGGAGTCCATAACGTTCTAACATGACCTTTTTTTTTTTTTTCTCTCTCTATGATGTGACCTCAGAGGGATCTTCTTGTGCTGTCATGTGAATCATTCTTTAGTGTTTTAATTTTCTCTTAGTTGACTTTATTATACTAAATTGTCTGGTGATTGCTTTGTTGCAAGGGTTATTTGCTAGAATTATTTAGGTGAAGCAAATATTAGTTGTTACTTGTTACTAATACTTCTGCTAAGTATATATTTCTTTGCTCAATTGCCTTGTAATTTAACCCATGGAAAGGGATTGTTAACATCTTTATTTCAGTCTTAGAAGCAGGATTGCGGTTTTATCTGAGCAGCTGGCGCAGTAAAGGCACGTTCCATATGGTATGATAGGGGACTAACTAAGCATTGTAGAGTTTTAGTATTGTGTTTGTGGGTTATTATCAAGACTAAGTTTTACTGTCCTTGTAATTGCTGGTCAGCTTGCTTAATAGTTGTTTGTTTGCATTTGCAACTTTGGCTACATCTCTGGGATTAACTTAGTATTTGATGCATGTCTTTTTCCTTTTTGATTTCTTTTGTAACGATTGCAATGTGACAAGTCTTTTCATTATTTTCCCCCTTCTACATATCTCTTTACTTGTGAGCTGACTCTTCAACTCTTTATAGTTAGTGGTAGTTGCAAGCTATACAATGTCGCGATACATCCATTTGCCCTTTAGCATTCACACTTGACTGTGCACCAGTGATCATCTGGATTCTCCGTCTTCACATTTATATCTGCTTCCTTTTTGGTTGTTGCTTGCTTTCCATGCATTCTATCATTTATAGTTTATCAATGAGTGTGTCATTTCCATTGAGATCACAATGCCTGAGTTCATCAGACATTTTTGTTTTCCTTTACCAGAAATGTTTAGCAATTGCACCTTTATTTATGTTGTGTTAGACCAGCCAACCACAGGCCAACAGTGGTAGATATATGTGATTTGTGTTTATTACTTTCCCCCATAGAAATTTTAGTTTCCCTTGTGCTTTCGATGACATTGTCCAGTGACGCTTCCCTTAACACTTGTGCTCGTGCAACTACTTAGCCCTTTCTCCCAGTACTAATACTTTGGTTGTGATTGAATTGCTTGTGGGGTATCGAATTCTTGATATCAAACTATGACATTCATTTCATTTATTCTGGTGGTTTGTTTGGCCTCAAATTTGGGAGGCGATATAGATGGAAGAGGGCTATTAGATTTTGTGAGCCAGTCAGTGTGCTTAATATTGTTCCAGGCTAACTGCAAATCATTTTTGGCGTGCTTTACACTTCCCTGTTCCTACCCTTTCTTGTTTCACTCTTCTGAATTTTAGAGTATTTTTGGTGATAAATTCATTACAATGACTTTACACCCATTTCTAGCAGTCCTTATCATTTTATCAACTGTTGTGCCCATTCCCGTGGATTGTTTGCTCTATATCTGGCAAGTTGTTGATTGCTTAATGGACGTTGTGCTTGATTGTTTAGATCTGGTTTTGAATGCATACTAACGGCAAATTTCCACCATTTTCAGCTGAGGAATCTTCTATGGGCTACCTCAAAACACGATGTGTATCTGACGCAAAATTACTCCGTGATGCACTGGTCATCTATGACGAGGAAGAGTAAAGAAGTACTTAACGTCGCTAAGCCTATTGTACCGACCTTGGTGAGTTCCTGTCCGAGTATCTCACCTTGTACCTTAAGATACGATGGGTTTAGCGTTTGACATAGTAGTTATCCGTCAACAGAAGTACCCTGGCTGCATGGCTCAGACACTTTCAAGAGTTCAAATCAGCACCATGACTGTGAAGGACGACTTAATGGTAGCCGGTGGTTTCCAAGGCGAGGTTATGTGCAAGGTATGCTTACTGCATTGTGTCCTTTCATCGAAATATGTCATCTTGAGTTATATAAGCTCATTCCTTGTATGCATTTCTCTTTTATTGTATATGCAGTATCTGAACAAACCTGGGGTTGCCTTCTGCACGAAAGTAGCTACTGATGAAAATGCAATCACCAACTCCGTCGACATTTATCATAACAATAGGTAAACAAACAAAACTAGTTTTGATTATGATCCGTTAAATCCTTTTTCTGTACTTTCTGGCCAGTTATTAAGTTCTTAATTAATTTGCAATTGCAATAGTGGTGCAATGAGGGTTATCACTGCAAACAACGATGCTCAAGTGAGGGTTTTGGATGGTCTAAACTTTTCTTGTCTGAACCGATTCACATTCCCGTGGTCCGTAAATGTGAGTGAGTTTAAGACGTTCCTAGATGCAATAATACAGTCGCGTTCTTCTGCAAGCATGTTCTTACATTTAGTTTAATTGCAGAATATCTCCGCGAGCCCGGATGGGAAGTTGCTCGCTGTCCTTGGAGACAGCCCCGAATGTTTACTTGCTGACGCTCAATCGGGAAAGGTCAGTCTCACTATGGAATGGCACAAATGCTTAACCGATTTGTCTAACATTTCTAGCTCTAGCTCTAGCTCTTAACAACTGTGTTTCTGCAGGTTGCGAGCAATCTAAAGGGACACCTGGACTACTCATTCGCGTCTGCCTGGCACCCGGACGGCCGGATCCTGGCGACGGGGAACCAAGACACGACGTGCAGGTTGTGGGATATAAGGAACCTATCGGAGTCGGTGGCTGTGCTTAAAGGAAGGATGGGTGCTATTAGAGCCATCCGGTTCACAGCGGATGGCCGGTTCATGGCCATGGCCGAGCCTGCGGACTTTGTGCATGTTTTCGACACTAAATCTGACTACACCGCAGGTCAAGAGATCGATCTTTTCGGTGAAATAGCTGGTATCTCCTTCAGCCCCGATGCAGATGCGTTGTTTGTTGCCGTTTCTGACCGAACATACGGTAGCTTGCTGGAGTTCAACCGGAGAAGTTACGACAACTACCTGAGCTTCTACTGATTATGAGTGCAGCCGGTGACTTGGTTGACATAAATGGCTGTCGGTTTCTGTGATTTTAGTATGCAGAAAAAAGGAGTGAAATTTTGCAGATGTAAATTGTTAATGACGTTTGTTCTGTAAATTAGAACAGTTTGTGTTATTTATTTCTGGGTTCAATATTTGTTTGGTTTCTTACATTTATGGATGTTTTTAGTGGTAATTGTGTATATAATATTCCATTTAGTTCGGTTTATTTTCATTTTATCCCGTTTTGTTTCCCTTGTCTATCTTTACATTTTGGAAGGCAATTTCACAGCGTTGTAGAGGAATTAAATATTTGTTGTTGAATTTAGATTAAAGATCTCATAGTTTTTCACAAGATCTCATAATTTTCTTGGAGCAATGTATAATAACTAGGAATTACAGAGAGATGAAGAAGCGTGTGAGAAAGGATGAACAGAAATTTATCGAAGCACAAGATATATAATTGAATTATACAGATATTTAAGAGAGATCAATACATAATTGAAGAAGGGGTATAGATACTAATGTTTATTAATTCTTCCCCTAAACTGCGACGTTTGTCATTCTTACGATAAAAATCAGGTTTTGTCATTCTTACACACGACTTGATGTGCACTATACAATTATATATAAGGTTGAAATACGATAATAATCAGGTAAAGTCGGACATGCATCATCCACTATTTCGGAAACAAGATAAGTCTAGTTAATTTGTATGTGCACATATGGATACCATTCGGATACCCTTGGCGTTCGATTTTATTTAATGAGGATAACCTGTAATCGCTACTTAACCTATAATCGCTACTTAATGATATTCAAACGTTAGACCTTTCATTTTCTTGAAATGCCCCTTGGGATGATGACTAATGGTAAAAATGGCGTATGAGACTGAAAGATCTCAAGTTCGAATATCATGAAGCTTGCCACAGTTGTACTTGAAAAGTATGGTTTACCTGCTCAGTGTGGTTTGCAAGCTACTGTATAGCGACGGAGATTTATCCAGTGAACACCAAAAGTGGCGGCTATGAATTCCAACGACATAGAAAAAAAAAAAAAAAAAGAACTTGAAATATTTCCAAAGTGAGAAGGTGGACAAGATGATCATTTTATGTGCTTAGTGTATTTGCCATTCAAATTAAACCAAGTAAAGCAGAATACTATTTTACGGTAAATTATCATATGTGGAGATAAGATCTGATTAAATGAATGTCCCACCAGAATGGGCAAGTGCAATTTGAAACGTAATAAAAAATATAAATAAATTTAAGCAAATTAGTAGCTATTGAAATGCAATAAGAAAATTATTTACCATAAATAGTGGACAATTGTCGTACTTCCATGAATAACTATGTATCTTGCCGACATACGATTAATATTTAATACTATTTCTTTTGAAAGAGACGGAAAATAAGTAAATTGAAATCATAAAATAGATGCACCAATTAGATACCAAAAAAATTACTCCACCAAACAAAGTATTTATACTTAAGTGGGATAATATATAAGCAATCATCATCCAACCAAATATGCAAAATATGCAATCATTTTCATGGTTCAACACAATTCAAATAATATGGTACTTCTCTCTGCGAAATAGTCCGCGAAATAATTGTCGCTTTTGCCGTTTAAGTTCATTCACGAAATGGTTGTCATTTCTATTTATAATAGTAGGTCTCACATAATATATTATATTTAATTTATGTTTCTCACTACCTCACTCACATTTATCGTGGGGCTCTTAGACTACCTGCAGTGGTAGTGTCTCTAAGGGGTATCTCTAAGAGTTTTTTGGAGATAGAAACAGTGAGCTGCAGTGTGACTGTCTCTATCTAATTTCTGAATTTGTATTTTGCATTAATTTTAATAAGAAAATTTGAAAATTTCATTAATTTAAATAAATAACTAGTACAATACATTAATTGAAATAAAACAAATAAAAACATTGCATTAATTGAAATTTAAAATAAAAAATATCTTACTCCTCAACCGGCCCAAATTGGCTCCAAACATGCTCGATCAAATCATTGGAGAGCCGATGGTGCTTCCTTGTATCTCTCAACGCGGTGTCCCGTTTGAGATAATTCTTCCAGGACAGCGGAGTGGGGACTCGGACTACATCACTAGCCGTCGTTGTTTTTGTGTCCTCCCTCCAGTTCTCAGCATCCTCCCTCTCGTCTTCAATGGTCATGTTGTGCAAAATAATGCACGTAAACATGATGTTGCAGAGGTGCTTTGTGTACCAGTTCTGCGCCGGGTTCCGGATAATTCCCCATCGGGCTTAAAGAACACCGAATGCCCGTTTGATATCCTCTCTCGCCGCTTCCTACATCTTCTTGAACCGCGCCACCTTCTCATCTGTTGCGAGCAGATGAGCCTTGATCAGAACCGCCCAATCTGGATAGATCTCATCGGTTAAGTAGTAACCGTCGTCGTAGGGCTTTCCGTTCACCACGAATTTGCACGGTTGGAGCCTGTTCTTCAAGCACGTCCTTGAATAAGGGCGACTGATTGAGGACGTTGATATCATTATTGGAACCGGCTACTCCAAAAAAGGCATGCCAGATCCATAAATCTTGAGACGCCACGGCCTCAAGAATCAAGGAAGGCACGCCAATATCTTCTCGTATGTAGGCAGCCGCCCAAGCCTTCGGGCAATTCCTCCACTCCCAATGCAGCAGTCCAAGCTACCGAGCATTCCCGGAAAGTCGTGCCTCTCCTCGTGCATTTGCAGCAGCCGAGTAGTGTCTTGAGCATTTGGTCTCCTCAAGTACACGTCATCGAAGAGCTCGATGACAGCTTTGCAGAACTTCTGGAGGTAAAGACGGTCGGTGCTATCTCCGATCTTCAAGTATTCATCGAATGTATCCAGCGCTCCACTGGTGGCTAGTTGGCGAATGACCATTGTGCATTTTTGCACCGACGTGAGGCCCCATTTGCCAGTTGCATCTTGTTTCTGCTGAAAATACCGCACATTCTGCTTCAACGTCTCACAAATCTTCAAGAACAGATGCTTGTGCATCCGAAAACGCCGGCGAAAAAATATTGGGTCGTACGTCGGATTGTCGTTGAAGTAGTCGGCCATCAACTGCTGCAGGACTACCTCCCGATCGCGGCGTACCACCATCCTCTTCCCCTTGTTTTTTTTTCTTGGAGGCGAAGAGTCGAGCGGCAGCAGCTTGGAAGTTCGTCACCATCGACATCTCATCGTCGGTGCCATGAGAAGAGTGGCCGGTTGAGGAGTCCGACGAGGAAGACATTTTTTTGCAAAAAATTGAGAGAAAACTAAAGGAAGAAGATGAATTTGGTGTAGAAAAAATTGTGTGATGAAATGGGGTTGATGAGTCCATATTTTGTGTCTTTTTAGTGTCTGTTTTAGGTAGTTTAGATCGAGTCTTTGTGTGTGTTTTGTTTAGTTTTAGTGTCTTGGAGGACATATTCTAGGCAGGAGGTGGTCTGTTACCTTGCAGGTGGAATCTGGGCAATACAGGGATGAAAAACTTCATTTCTGGAAGCAGGTCTGGTTGGTCAAGATAGGCGGAGTGTTTTGGTTAGCTGACGAGTTTCTCTCCTAGGTCTAGAAGGATAAGGAAAAGATGATCTAACTTAAATAACCTTTCTTATTCGACTAGATTTAGGATCCGCAAGGGAACTCTTGAAGATAGATGTGACTTGCCATATTAGGGTCGTGCTTATCAAATATTACTTGCATACCAAGATAGCTCGTGGATTCCTTCCATGTTAAGGATCGGGGGCCCAAACCCTAATGCTCGCCTATAAATATTGAAGCCTAGTTGTTGCGATGAAGACGCCGACTTTATGCTTTTATTCCCTGTTATTATTTGAGAGATTGTGAGGAGAAAAACAAGTCCTACGGGCAAAGTTTATTTATGTTTGTTCATACTATTTTCCATCGGCACTTTTGGTCGGATTTGCTTTTACATACTTCGTAAGTTTCAATACAATTCTTATTATGAGTTCTTCTATTTATTGTGTTCATAGTTTTACTTTCATGTCTAGCTAAGTTTTTATACTTGATCTGGACAAGATAGTTAAGTGATTACTTAGGTTTGAGAGGTCTAATTTGTGCTTGATAATTACATGCATGTGTTCCCGATATGTTAATGAACTTGTTCCAATATGATATAATACGATTAAAAGGTTAATAGGCCGTTAATCACCTAGAAAATATTAGATCACCAATCAATTGGGAAGTAGGAGTGTTTTCCATAACTTATCTCAATTAAGATCGATTAACATTAGAGGAAGGTGTTTACCCGATTGGGCTAGACGTGATGATTCCTTGTTGGGCATTTCTAGTGATTAATGCTTCTTGGGCAAGAGACTGAACGATGACTCCGACAGAGGTATTGGCCAAGGTAGGGAGTCGGCGGTGTGTCGCCAACTAAGTAAGGATAGGTAAGGGAAGGGTTTGTTGAGAGCGTGACGAGTAAAAAGAGATCTCAGCATTCAAGTCCTATAACTAACGATGCATGCATGTAATGAATATATTTGCACCAATGACCAAGCTAGGGTTTCAACTTAACAATGTTTTAGTTCAGATCAAGTCGTTTTTATTATTGATCAAGTTATCTGTTTTCTTTTCAGTGTTTATTTAAGTTCTCGAATAGGGCAAGAGAGCCCTGGTGACCAAGATAGCAAAACCAATCTTTCTTTACAGGTGGAGGAGGTTTCAAAAGATAGTGACAATCAACTCCTTATGGATCGACCATGTACTTACTTGCTAACGTATAGCTATGAGGATAGGCTACAAATTAATTTTAAGAGAGCGAACGACAGCCTCATCAGGGGTATTTATAGGTGTGAATTTAAAAAAACAACGGCTAAAATAGTCATTTTATACCCGTTGCCATAATATATATGTTGCCTATTTTTTATTTTTTATTTTCGGTCTGGTGCGTGCAATGCACGCGCCGGATCGAGACTGTCTCGTGGTGGCGAGACGGGCTCGAGCTGCTGCCTCCTGCAGCGCGGGCCATCTCGTCGCCGGCGTGTCTTGAGACGGCGGATCGAGACTCCCGTTGCGAGGAGTCTTACTCCACTCACAACAATACCCACTATTATCAACTATTACCTACCATTTTCTTAAAACCCGTGTCGTTCACAATGTGACAATCATTTTGTTGACGGGGGAGTACTTTATTGTGTTTCTTATAACGTGCAAGTTAAATAGCTCATGATGTTATTATTATTTATAATAATTTAATATATATAAAAGTAAGATGTATTGCAAATATAAATACGACACACTTTTACCATATGAGAAAGAAGTTTACATAGAATAAAACAGAATAATCTTGTCAAGAAGGGGGGGGGGGGAAAAAAAAAAAAAAAAAAACAATTTCGTGTGGGAACTACACAATTTATAACTACGAATTTCAAACTAGATTCTTTTTTTTAACATTTTTTTATGATGAAAATGACTCAAGCTAATGCTGCCTGTATATTTTGGTGCACCCCTACCACAAAACATTTACTACTCGTTGATTATTGCAAGCTAAAATCATGTAATTCCACTTTAGATTTTAGAAGCATTGGTAGAATTTGAATCTACGACTTCAATTCACAATTGTTATCTGAATTGAGTAGAGAGCTTGTATAATTTTCTTCTTATATGTGGTTTATGGTTGGTTAATTAAATATGCTCACCTAATTAATTCTCTTTATGGATTTTTTTGTTTTCGATCCCTTATTTTTTTCCTCCAAATTTTATGAACATATAGGAGATGATGACGCCTAGCTAATTTACATTAACTAATTAAAGCAGTTTATAACATGAGGAATTGCTTTTATTGTATGGTTGTATTTATTGTACGCCTTGAATAATCTTGATTTTACACTTATCGATAAAATGCATGTACCTTCTTTCTTGAGGAAGTAGCTCATTTAATTTGATCACAACAAGTATTGTAAAATAAACACTATATTATGTTTATGCTTTGAAGGGAGGAATGAATCTAATATTTCATTTCTAATATGGTATCAGAGCCAGGTTAATTAAATGATGAGCGCCATCCAATATCGTTGTCAACAGACGGTGTTGGTTGTCCACGATGCGCGTGAGGGGGCTTGTTAAACTGTGTCCCACATTGGTTGGAAATAGTGGCATGAGCCACTTTATACGGTGAGGTTTCCCTCTCCCTTATAAGATCTTTAAGGGAGGAATGAGTCCAATATTCCATTTTTAATAATGTGCAAACTCTCTACAACATTTTATCATTGTCTAAGATTAGCATATATTATTCATGAAATAAATACAAATATAAAATACAAGACATAATCCTTCCGTCCGAAATTAATATGGTGTTTCTAAATTTCTAATATTATTTACCTTAAATATGATTAAATGTATACTATACTAATCCGGAACGAAAGGATAAATATTTTCCGTCGGGAACAGATGCAGGGGAGAGTGCTAGAATGCCAGGGTATGTTGAAGTTAGTACCCCCAATTGAAATCTTAAACTTATGTAACTTTGTAAATTTCCAATTTTAACATCCTCTCTTCGATAGAAAATTTCAATTATAACATCTCTACAAATATATTTCTACATTCACTTCTCCTCCACTCAACTCAACTTCTTCTTCTGATGATGATGAGGGAAACTCAACTTATTCTTATACAAGGGTCAGAGTATATTTTGACACACATTAATGAGGCTAATCCTTTTTTTTTTTATGTCGTAGGAACCCGCAACCACTACTTTCGGTGCGCACTGGGTAAACCCCCGTCCCTTGTGCAGTAACCTGCAAACCACACAGGACAGGTAAACCATACTTTCCAAGTACAAGTGTGACAGGCTCGACCTACAAAGGCGTTTCATGAGGTTCGAACCCAGTGGCGGAGCTAGGCCCCCGGGTGTTGGGGGGGCAAATTATTAAGAATATTAAAACTAATTTATATAAATATAAATAATATAATATCGTTAAAATTACAATAACTTTTTAGAATTTATAATTACATGAGATGATTATCGGTGTTCGATTTTCTATTTGATTTGTCTCAACACACGTCGTTGATTATAACTACATGAGATGATAATCATCATTATTCTGTCGCTATTTTCATCGTTATTTTCACCGCCCAAAGTTCATCGTTAATCCGTCTAAAATTAGAGACAAAATAATTTCCGTCTCAAAATCCTTCTATACTAGTCTGTTTAGTACAATATCAATTATATTTTTTTTTTAAATGTACACATAATAATATTGTAGAAACTAGAAACAATAGATACAAACTGATATTTATTCGGTACAAAAGTTATCCATTCCTATCAGCCTAAAAATTATAATTTTAGTTTGAGTAGAAAATAATATTTTGTTATAAATGAAATTATGACACAAATTAATAGAAGTTAATAGATAGTAAAAAAAAATTCCACTAAATTAGTGAATAGAGTATAATAGGCGAACAAGAGAGAAACGCAGATTGTCTTGAAAGAATCAAAAAAATGAGCAAGTTTATTTTTCTATAATAACGAAAAATATGAAGTTTGAAAATGCAGAAATTAAGGAAATAAATCACTTATTATCCTTTTTTCATTTGCCCCTCTCTTTATAATTTTTTGGTGGGGCAAAATTCTTTAATTTTATAAATATTATGCATAAATAAGTATCATTAGGGGGTAATTCTACAAAATTGAGGGGGGGGGGGGGGGCAATTGCCCCACCACTCTTAAACGTGATTCCGCCACTGTTCGAACCTGAGACCTCTCAGTCTCAAGCGCTCACTTTTTACTACTAGGCCATCTCCAAAGGGACTAATGAGGCTAATCTCTACATGTAGGAAAGTGTGTGTAAGTGTTTGATGTAGTATATAACCCTACATTAATTTGACTAAAGAGTAATGATTTTCGGCCACATTGTGGCCGACCACACAAGTTAAAAATGGTAATATATGTTTTGAAAATGAAAATATACCCTAATAGGGAAGCATAAATCCTAAGGGGGAATTATTTCCATTTTTACAGTCAACTTTAATTTTTTTTACGCGTGTGGCTGAATACTGTATGGCCGAATATCATTACCCTTAAAATATATATAGCTCTTATCATAATACTAGTTAAAAGTCATGCAACATCATATCACATGCAATGTCGTGTAAAACACAAATTATAATTCAAACTCTTCTAGCACACGGTGGCGTGAAAATGACAACCCCTCGACATGTCTCTATTTTATTTTAGGGCAAATGACATTATCAATATCCTTATTATTATAGTTTTAACAAAAATATTATTCCAAAGTATTGGTACATTAAATGCACAAACTATCACAAAACTAACAAAATGTTTCAATGTCAATTTCCGCACCAGTGAAGTGATGTGGCTCACGAGATGCAAGATAATTTCATAATTAATTTTATACTACTAAAGAAAATCTGAAACAACGTCGTTTCGTCTCCCAAATGACGTGTCGCGTTACTTCACCGACACTGAAATACAATCTTCGAGACAGTTTGATAGTTTGTATATTTGATTATAATTATCAAAAGTTTAAGATATTTTTGATAAAATGTTTGTTTATAATTTTGGATTTAGTGTATTCTACCCTTTATTTCACTTATCACAAAAAAAAAAAAAAAAAAAACTTTTGAGGAGTTTGATTCTCAAGAATTAGAAAATAAATAAACAATATATAATAACATAGATCAACATAAATAGTGAATTATAAAATATGTGTCATCTTCTAACTAGTCTTGTAGTACAAGATTTTTTTTTTTTCCGTTAAAACTCGTTGCCGCTATCTTGGATGATCACTTTCAAGATTTCAGTTACAATACAATCAAAAAATACAATTAAATTAAAAATTCCAGAAATTTGATGATTTTTTTTTATGGGATTGAAGTTGTTGTGACTAGAAAATTCCATCCCCAAGAGACAAATGAATATGAGAAGAGGACCATATATATATACAAATACAACTATACACATGCATTATGTCTTGATTTCGAAGCCCAAAGAAACAAAAGAAAAGTACCAAGTTGTAGGAGCATTAATTGCCCGTTTGACTTATAAAATTAATTATTGCTACACATTTTAGTAAATTTTTTATTTTATTTTTGGTGATATTTATTTTTAAAAAGTTACATACATAGAGACTATATACATTTGCAGTCGTACATGGCATGCAAAACTTCATCCAACTTTCATTGAGACATTGTTTTTAATTTAGAATTATACTTTATGGTCTTACCTTGGTGTTCGGTTACAAATATAATTTGATCTTTGAATTGTAGAAAAATAGATTATAACATTTTCTTATTTTTTATTTTGCATTTTTCGATTGAATGGATTTTTCATTGTTTTCTTTCTTGACGTCGCTTTAATGCTCAGTCAGAAAATATGTTTTCATAAAATAACTCTAAATTTCATCTCAGATTTGGGTCTTCTACGTCATAAATCATAACATCGAGTCCGAAATTATAAGCCCCGGACCATATTTGTGATTTTTCAAAAAAATTATTTTCTAAATAATTTAAACATCGGACTATATATTTTTAACTAGATTCAAATATCAGCCATAAACTTTTTTTTTTTTGACATGATATCAAACCATAAACTACAGTTTTCCATTTAATTTATTTATCTTATTTTTATTTTTTTTATATCGTGGGAACGCGCAGCCGCTATCTCCGTTGCGCATTGAGTACATTTTTTATTATTTCTTTGAACAATTGTTAAGACTAAACCATTGAGTCATATCCCAATACTCTCAAATGTACTCAAATTGAGTGCGCGTGTGCATTACATTTATTTTATTTCATGATATCCCTTATATCATACATCACTAATTACTTAATTTAGCAGTTATCAATCAAGTTGATCTTTTTCTAGAATATACCAAATTGTTTTTTGTTTTTTTTTTTATCATAAAAGTTAAAAGATCAAATATAAAAGTATAATCATACATGCCAAATAAATAAAGTTTCAAGAGATATTTGTGACAAGCTAGAGTTTGTTTCAAGTCCAAACTTATAAGTTACAACTGCTCAAGCTTTATCATAATATAATTAATTACACACAAAAATCATCTTTTTATTTTATTTTTTTGATATAGTGGGAACCCGCAGCCACTACTTTTGGTGTGCACTGGGTAAATCTCCGTCCCTTGTGCAGTAGCCTGCAAACCACACATGGTAGGTAAACCACACTTTCCAAGTACAAGTGTGACAGGCTCGACCTATAGAGACGCTTCATGAGTTTCGAATCTGAAACCTCTCAGTCAAAAAGAAAAACTAACGATATATACCTTTTTTTTTTCTTGAGCTACAACTATATCTGATAATATTCGACAAATAAACATAGTAAAATAATCGACAAACAATACAAGAAAAACGATATTGTAACATTAATGGGCTTATTTGACATGAATTGCTTATTCCGATTCATGCACTGCAACAATATGGGCAACTATTTCATAACCTACTGCATAAATACATATTTATTGTGAGATTCAAACTAAATAGCACCGTTTTTTTGTATATAATTTATTTTGAAATGGTCGCGATGTGTGTCACGTTACGTCAAATTTCTTTCCACTAAACATGACCTAAATTATAGAAATGGTTGACAAAATTATTAACACTAATTGATTTAAATTGCCTACAAATTTTAATTGTAGGTCTAGCTAGCATTGACTAGACGTTAGTCAGCACGTTCAAGACATAACAATATGCATAATACAAGTCACATTCAACCTCTTAATTTAAATTTAAATATTTTCTCAACTTTATAATGTTTGGAGCTGTTGCAAACTAATTACTTACAATGCATAATTACAAAAGATAATGATGTGGAAGCAACAAGATAAGATACGTTATCTCTCGTTCAATTTGTAGATCGTGTATTATGTTTTTTTTTTTTTTGGAGAAAATTAGAATGAGGTATATATATATATCTACTATCAAATAAGTCGTTACACCATTATATAAGTGAGACCTCTACATCACACAAAGATGAGATCATTATTTCGCACGCAGGCGGATCACTACACCACCAGATATATATGGTGGGAATATACTACACCTAAATTAGCCTTAATCAATTATTATCTAGAATTAACTCTTTACTAATATATTTACTGGGATAAATTCATAAATTCTAGTACTCCCTCCGTCCCACCAAATACGGCCTGTTTTTCATTTTGGGACGTCGCACTATACTTAGCCTATTTCCTTTAAAGGAAACATTTAGTGTATTCAGCGGGACGGAGGGAGTATATTTTTAATCTAATTGAACTCATAATCACAAAATTTTCATACCGACACCCTCCATTTACCCTTAAGACAAAGGACTTCTTAAAGGTAGGCCATAATAATAGGTGAATAGCAAAATTCACCAACGTTTGTTGCAAAATCTTTTCAAATATGTTAGGTGTTTAGATGTTTTTACGCACACGCAATATGTATAGTAATTTCACAAGAAAGTTAATATTGAGAAAGGAGTTATTTTTTATTTTTTAGAGAGAAGAGGAGTTTAAATAGCGAGATAATTGAAACACTCTTTTTCATAGTGGGAAAAAACGTCTTGTGTGAGAGATACTTACTCTTTCTGTAAACGAGTCAAAAATTTAGGTCCAACTCATATATATATCACTGTTTTAATTTTATTCGGATCTTTGATTAGGTCTCACCATGGGCTTTCTATTTTTCAAAATATACATTACGTCACGCTGATCAGAATGTAGAGTATTTTTTCTTTCAATTAGCCGTGGAATATGATTCCACTACTGAACTCCATTGAATGTTTGGACATAGTTTCACATATAAAGATAGGTAGTTGAGTAACACTATATAAAATTTCTCATTCATTCCTCTCTTGCTTTGTTTATTGTAATGAATGCGTAGCATTTGTCCAGTTCTATTTGTCAGAAATATTAATTTATAAGAGTTTAAACAATGTGATAAGAAGATTTGAATGGATACATACAACGCATGAAAATGTGGTAGCTAATTAATATTACAAGTCAAACGAGGGCGTTTTGAAGACATATCCCTAATTAATCTCTGGTCAACTACCCAACCAGCTTGCATTTTGGTCAACTAAGCAAACGAGATGAAATTTTCTAGTCGACAATCGATACATCAATCTGTATATATCATGTGTCGTATATACTCCCTCCGTCCACAAAATAGTTGTTACTTTTGCTACTTAAGTTTATTCACAAAATGCTTGCCATTTTTGCTACTCCATTAACATTTATTATGGGACCATTACTCCACTCACAACAATACTCACTAGTATATCTACCATTTTCTTAAAACTCGTGTCGTCCACAATATAACAACCATTTCGTTGACAGAGGGAATAACATTCTGAATCGAAGTGGAAATGGAATAATTACGACTAACCATTACATATTCGAAGAAAATTTAAAATAGTATTTCCAAAAGGAATCACAGAGCAGAAAATAAACACGGACTTTTGTCGATATGTTAAGATAAGCTAAATTGTAGCAAGTCATCTGTAACGGCCCGGGAAACTCGGCCAATATTCAAATATTGATTTCGATTTGACATATTTGTAATATAGTTTACATGACTAGATACAAGAGAGATCATGAAAACATATGTGTATATAGTTTGCAAACCAGATAAAATCGAGAAATGTCATGGAAAAATATCACTTAGATAAATTATCTAGTCCACAACTGATACATCGATCTGTATATATCATGTGTCATATATAACATTATGAATCGAAGTGAAAAGGAATAATTATGACTAATTATTGCATTAGAAGAAAATTGAAAATAGTATTTTCAAAAGGATTCACCGAATACAAAATAAATACGGTCTTTTGTCGATACGTTAAGATGAGCTACCTTGTAGCACGTCGACTAACTGGGAAACTCGGCCAATATTCAAATATAGGTTTTCGATCTGACGTATGTGTAATATAGTTTACGAACTAGATAAAAGAGAGAAATATCATGAAAAATTATCATGCAAAGTCCCACTATTTTTTTCCCAATATTTAAACATAATTAGCGATCATTAGTATTGACATATCCCATCACTAAATCATTCTAAAGAAAGATAATTAGTAATAGTGTGAGAGCATGACTGCTTGAGTATGATAATATTAGTTTGGATCTATAATGCATGTATATTCTATTTATTTACGATATGATTATCATTTTTACTATTTAAATCCGTCAATCGCATGGTTGTCACTTTTATTTATAGTAGTAAGGCCTACATAATTATATTTACCTTATACTCACTCCGTCTAAGTTATGTCTATTCATTTGGAGTGTGACACGGATGTTTAGAAAGTTAATAAAGTGGTAGTTGGTAGAATAAAAGTGTATTTGAAGGGTAGTGAGATAATGACAAAAAAAATAGTGGTAATGACAAAAAGTAATAATAAAGTTATTGGAATGATAAAAAAATAGAAATAAAGTTGATGCGAGGTGGGGTCATCAATGACAAAGGGTTGTAAACAGGGAAAAAGGGTGAGGGTATAGATGTAAAATTCTTAAACTAGGTAGACATAAAATGGACAAATTTTTTGTGGTAAGTAGGTAGACATAAACTGGACGGAGGGAGTATTTCTGACTATTTATCACTCACAACAATGTCCATTATTATCTAATATTACCTATCATTTAATTAAAACTCGTGTTGTCTATAATATGATAATCATATCATTGATGGAGGAAATATTTAATTACTTTGTAGTATGAATTACTCCCTCCGTCTATGATTTAAAGTCCTACTTACATCAAAATATATGTTCATGAATTAAAGTCCTACTTACCTTTTTCCCCTCAAATCAAGTGAGACCTACTACAACTTCCACTCCCATCTAACTTCTTCCACTCACAATATGTGAGACCCTTATTCCACTAACAATAATTTTAACTCTATTTTATAGTTTCCACTCATAATAAGTGGGACTCTTATTCCACTCACAATAATTTTAATTTCCAATCCACTTCTTCCACTCCCACTAAGTGAGTCCTTAATTTCACTCACAATAACTTTACCAATTTTCTTAATTTCCATGCCCAATACCAAATGGAACTTTAAATCGTGGATGGAGGAAGTATAAAATAACTTAATGTAAAATCACAAATAAGAATCTCACTCTCATTAATATATATATATATATATATATATATATATATATATATATACTACTACAAGTTGTAGTACTCTCTCTGTCCTGCTCATTTTGTCTTCATTTTCTTAAATGGACGTCCCACTCATTTTGTCTATAACCAAATATAGATATAATGAGTGGTTATAAGAATTTCTCTCTCATCTCTTTCCAATTTCATCCACTAGTTTATTAAACAAATAATTTTTCTTAATTTTCGTGCCCAATAGTAAGGAGACAAAATGAGCCGGACGAAGGGACTAATAATTTGGAGGAAGATAAGCGAATTAATAGGTTGAAGTTAGGTTGGGGAGTGAGAGAGAGAGAAGAGAGGAGAGAGAGAGAGAGAGAGAGAGAGTGGCGCCGCAAAATAGAGATACTGTCCCCATCAACCATGCGCAGCCGCAGCTGTACACGTGACACCCACGTGTTTGACGCATTTTCTCGCGCTAATGTTGGCCGTATTTTTCGCTCAAACCAAACCATGGTTTGAAACAACTACTACCTTTAACCGTGGTTTCATTATAGCTTATAACTGAAGAAGAGTGACGACACTCCTTCCTTTTACACTCCTTTTACATTGCTTGCCTCCTTTATTTCTTATTTATTTTGGAATTAGGGATATAAAATTGGAATTTTGTACCTGAAAGATAGGGTACGCAAAACTTGCGTAAGCGTGATTATATATTTATTTTGCGGCTAATTCTATTTTTATATGTTTTTTTAAATAAATTAATTAATTTTTAATCAAATATAATTATGATTTATTAATATATATAACAAAGATTTATTACTTTTTCAATCAAATTCTAATTTAATTGAATTAATTGGTTTAAAATTATAAACTAAAAAATAAATTTAAATAGGATGGGAACGTATAATGCGGTTAACCGCACGTGAGTCCACTCCTAAAAGGTATCAAAAAAAATTCGAGTGATATAAGCTACTTCATGTCAATACAAAATACAGAAACCATGTACTCCTTGAATAAATAACAAAATTATTTTAGAAATAACTTACAATTCAATAAAGAATCGAAATACATGATTTAATTTCAGTTGTTTCTCTTTAGATAAAAAAAAATGAAAAGAATAACAATAACCGATAACGCATCCAGAAGATAATATATACTCTCTCTCCGTCCACAAAATAGTTGATCGCATCATTGTATGAGTGTCCATGAAAAATTTGCTCATCCCATTTATAGAGATAGGTTTCACACAATTCAATTTGATTTTAACTTTATTCTACTCACAATAACTCATTGAATCTATATTTTAATTAAAATTTAAGTTTATTACATCCTACCAATTAAATCAACCCACTTTATTAATTCCTATGCCAATCAAAGGTGAATAATAATTTGGTGGACTAAAGGAGTATTTCATTAGTTAATTTAGTTCTTTAAAATTCTTCACACAATATCCTAAATTATAAAATACAAATAATTAAACTTAACTAGGGTTTTCATGTCTTAAATTGATGTGTTTCCATATTGTTTGGAAATATGTGGTTCTCATCTCTAAGAATTTAAATTCTTGGATTTAACTTTATTCTAATCAAATCCATATTTAATGTCCAAAATATTATATTAAGAACTTCAATAAACTATTGCATGTCAACAAGAAAAATGAGAAGAAATAAACTGCAATAAACTATTTGACTTCATAAAAATATCTTATCCAATAATTACTGCTTGTTGGCGCGCCGCCTACTGGTATATTGTCACTTAAATTCAAATTAATTAAACTTTATGAATTGTATAAATCATCTGATTAAGTTTGAATGAGTTCATGTTTGTGTTGTTTATTTTTTGTTTTTGGACCCGAGCATCATATTTTAAAAAATGAGGACATATATCCATCTATACTATATTCATGAAAATAATTCAAACAACCTTTCGTAATTTAATTCTACCCATCTATTTTAAGTTAAGTTAATTCTTTTGGTATTAGTTTGTTTTTTCATTATATTAAACTTCCTACATAAGCTTATTCTTTGTGGCAATTAGTGCTTTACCCCAAAAAATAACCATGTACTACCTCCGGTCCCTAAGTTTTTTCCTATCTTTTCTTTTTTGGATGGTCCTCAAGTTTCTTCCTAACTACTTTTGGACACTACTCCACAACAAATTATTATCTATTACCCTTACTTTATCAACTTATTTACCTAAAATACCACATATGGCCCACTACTATCTCAATTAATTAATATATCACTACCCTTTATGTGGGACCCTTTCTCCACTCACAACAAATTCAATCACTTTTTCTCTACTCACAACTAACTCAACAACTTTTTCCTTAATACCCGTACCACTCCTTCCTAGGAAAAGACTTGGGGACCGGAGGTAGTATATGACTATTATTAAAAAAAGTTAAATTTTTATAAAATATTGTTTTTGGTGTTGTATGTAGCGGCAAATATTCTGAATATTAAGTTCGGAAAATTTCCCACATTTCATTCTCTTATTTTCTTGTTCTTAATTTTTTAATAAATTCCTTAATTATATTAAGAAGAATAACTAGAAATGATTAAAAACAGTAAAAAAAAAATACCTGAGACTTTTAGTTTGATTTGGCAATTCAAACTGTATTTTTCTTTCTCCAACTAATATATTAAATCAATAAACCTCCTTCTCTAAAGAAAAAGATAAATATGATATCACACAAACATTAATTTATAAAATCTTTTACTCCGTTCCATTATCTTTATTTCAATAAGTCCATTTTCCTTAGTTGATCAATTCATTTCATGAAGCTAATTTCTAAAAATGAAAATTACAATATATTTTCTCCGACCCACTGAAATTGTCATGTTAGTATTGTTCGGCACAGTGAATTAAGAATAAAGGTAAAAACATAGAAAATTGGTAGGTCCCATTACTTTTGAAAGATTTTGGAAGATAATTTTTTTTCTTATTTGAAATATGACAAATTGACAATACGAGTGATACACTTAAATAAGAAAAAGATGACAATACAAATGTGTCGGAAGGAGTAGATAAACACTCCACTATAATTCACAGTCAGCTCCTTTTTTAACATTGATGCCGCCAAATGAACTTAATGAAATGACTCGACGGGAGTAATTAATTTTGTCCAACCAAACACATAAAGACACTCATTTCGACATTGAATAACACAACGAATTACAGATTACATAAATTAATGCCATGACGACCCAACTAATTAGGACTTCTCACGATCGTGACATACAATTGCAATACTTTATAATTCTCAATATTATTGCATAATAATAACAAAACGGCAGTTCAGAAATTGACTAGTCACTAATCATCTCGACCCTTATTCCCTAATCATCATTATCTATAAACTAAATTAACATTATAAACTTGAGCTTAATATCATTAGTTACTTTAAACCAGTTCTTGTTCTACAATATGTTTTGACTTAATTTAAATATAAGCATTTTTTGGTCGTAATCTATATCCCTTGTATTTGTTGTGACTTCATATAGCACACATCATAGTTGGGCAGATGCCTGCAATAGATAATATATTTTTCTCTTAATCATGCTACTAATTAAAATTGTCAAAGCTTGATTGAAGAGGAATAAATAGAGCGCAGCCACTTATTGGAAGCTAACCAAATCATGATATTGGAATTGATTATGCAATTATTGAGTGATTAACTAAGTTTATATGGATGTAATTACATGATGCACTCGATAGTATTAGATTATGCTAATCCAACTATATGGCTAAACAACAATAAATCAATATACCCCTTGGGAGTGGTTTAGAGGTGGAGTTAGTATTCACGCAATCAAAAATCTTAAGTTCGAATTCTACAATTGTGTCTACAAGTTGAGTATGTCATATTTGATTTTCTAAGTCTAATCTATATTTTTCGTGTGTTTTGCAAACTATTGTATGTATTTCTTGAAAAAATTATTTTCTAAATCTAATTTACAATAGTCATCATGTATGCTAATCATGTATGATATGTATATATGTCATTCGTCATGTATGGTATATATATTACTTATGTATGGTATTTATGTATGATATTCATGTATGAAATATTATTCATCTTTTATATATTTAGGGGTATTATTTATTTTTATTTTTGTAAAAAGGGTATTTTAACTTTTCACTCAAAAAAATTATTACAAAATAAAATCTAATACTCCCTCCGTCCGCGAAATAAAAGCCTACTTACTACAAAATATTTGTCCATTAAATAAAATTTTAATTACCTTTTTCTACTCACATAAAGTGAAACTTACAACTCACTTTCATTTACTATTCCCACCCTCAATATATGAGATCCCTGTTCCAATCATAATAACTCTAACTCTATTTCACCTTTTTCACTCACAATAAGTGGGGCCCTTATTCTATTCACAACAATTTTAACTTCCAAACCACTCCTTCCACTCTTAACAAGTGAGACCTTAACTCCACAAACAACAACTTTACCAGTTTTCTTAAAGCATCCACAAAGGGAGGAGGGGTGTCCATAAACCTAGTTGATCCTTGTTTTTGGTGATTTTGTTGGGGTCTCAATGATTGGATAGACCTAGGTTGAAATTCTATAATGGGTGTTGAGCTGTTGATATAGACCTAGATTGATCCAATGATTGATTTTAATTTTTTATTTATTTAGCTTTCCAATTTTATTTTGTATTTTGCATAAAACTAATAATAATAAAATACCAAATTGTATTGAAACATTGAAAAATCATAATACAATTATTTATACCATTAGTTGAATTGATTTTTATTATCTCCCATGGTTTCAACACACAAAAAAAATTGAAAGTAAAAATTGAAGAAGGAAGAAAGTGAGAGTGAGAAGTGGAAGAAGTGAAATTATTATTTTTGTAATTACTAAAAAAAAGCCAGGATAAATGGGGATACGCCCCGTTTCTCCTATGATGAGTCGAAAGGAGTATCGATAAATCGACTTCTCCTTCGACCTCAACGAGGTCAAGTTGATCCTCCATCGATCTCTACGTTCGTAACCAACATCTAAATGGAGCTTTATTTCGTGGACGGGGAGTATGTCCTTGATCTTTAATTGTATTCCTTCACGCAAAAAGAAAAAAAAAATACTGTACTCCGTATTCATTCAATGAGAAAAAGGTGAAGAATCCACAATAAATCTAAATTCTCACTTTCTTTATTTGTCTTAAATGGAAAAGGAAGTGTGAAAAAGGCAACGGAAGAACGCGGAAAGGCTGCTGGTGACCGGCGCTGACCGTCAAGAAAAGAGCAAAGGAAAGTAGGAAACTGTGTTGACCGGTTGAAATACCGGCAGTTGCCGGTTACTGACATGTGGAAATGCTTGCACGAGACGAGGCCGAGTAAACTCACAACATCAAGAAATTTGAATATCAATCAATTATTACGCTTATTTATCACATTTGAAAAAGAAAAAAAAATTCTAAAAAAGGGAGTTTTCGAAAATCAGTAGAAAAGAAAATAATACTCCCTCCGTCTATGATATATCTTCTTAGGAGGATGTGACACGGAAATTAAGAAAAAAGTTGTTGAGTTGGTTGTGAACGAATAAAAGGTGGTTGAGTTTGTTGTGAGTGGAGAAATGATCCATATTCAATAAGTGATATATGAATTAATTGAGATAGTGGTGGACCATATGCGGTATTTTAGGTAAATAAGTTGATAAAATAAGAGTAGGAAGGAATAATTTGTTGTGGAATAATGTCCAAAAATACGTAAAAAGATATATGGGGGACACCCTAAAAAGGAAAGATATGAAGATATATCATGGACAGAGGGAGTAATAGTGGAATTTAAATTTAGTAGGTATACGTTAGCCGTTAGGATCCAAAATTTGGCTCGACATCTAAAGAGTACTTCAGCTATTAATAAAGTTTCCCTAAAATAAACTATTAATAAAGTTAGAGATAAAAAGCATATTAATGTATAGTGTAAAATTTAAAGAACACAAGGAAAACAAAATAATTACTAGTATGATTAAATCACTAGCGTTCCGCTTCCCCAAATCGAATAAAAATACACACGAATACTATTTGTAATGTAAACGAACAAATAGTGTAATGTAAAAAATACGATTTGAAAATGACCATGAGAAATATACTTGATTTGTACCCCTAAATTCGGACGCTCGTGTGATATGCAATTGAACTACGGAGATTAAGAATAAGAGTAAAAAGATAAGAAGTAGGTAGGTTTTACCACTTTTGAAGGATTTTGAAGGATAAATTCTTTCCTTATTTGATGTATGACAAATTGAGAGGACATCCATTTAAGGGAAGTAGGACAATAAACGGGACAGAGGGAGTATCATGTTACGATAAATGTATTTGATGAAAATGGGCGTTGGTATGAAAACTTCCTTAACACAGTAATTATTAATTTTTAATATACATTACGCTTGTCGTAAAAAGAAATGCTATCGCAATGTATAGAAAAGTTATTACTATATGAGAAGTATTATCATATACAAAGGAGTATCATCATACAAGATTAATTATTACGAATATAAAGAAGCACTATAAATATATAACGAGAGAATCTTGTACGTGACGATCCGTCAAGACGTTCACTTTAATGATACTTAGAATCATCATTATGATTATCGTACTTGATGACGATCGATGAACTTATGACTGATGTGCTTGGCGGACGATTGATGAACTAACTGGATTAGCCATCCAAACTTTGCTTTGCGTCATCATATACTGCACGCAACCAATAGACAAATACTTCAATGACCATTCTTAACGAATCCATAGAAAATGATCCTTCTTTATTGCGCGCAAGTTAAGACCAAAGATCCTTAACGATTTATCCGACATGACAACTAAAAGCTACACTAAATCTTAATATCCGATATCTGACAGAACAATTGAAATTATATCAAATTCTTTAATTCTCGTTGTGAAATATCTTGTTATATTTGAATACTTATAACATCTAGAAATAAGATTATCTTTAGATAAAATACTCTCTCCGTCGTATTAAAATTGTCATTTTTTTCTTATTTATTCATCTTATTCATATTCTCATCTTTTAAATAATCTTTTTTTAATTGTTCAAAATCTTTAACCTAGGTACCAAAATGTAATACTATCACAATTTTAATAGGTAAAAAAAAAAAAAAAAATGCTGTGTGAACACACCCACAGAAAAGAATAAGAAATACAGATTACGAGGCGGCAGTGGAGCGCAATCCAATGAGCTCTCTCCCTATATAAGAAAGCAGGTGAAACTCTAATCGCCACAAAAAAAAGAAAAAATAGAGAGAGAGAGAGTGAGGGTAAGAGAGATAACTTTCTTCTTCATCTCACTGGCACACACTTCACATTTCTAGAGAGAGAGTGAGCGAGAGTCTTGTAGATTTCATTTCTTCAATCTTTTCCCCCCTTTCTCATAATCCCCGCTTCTTAGATCCCTTTCTGCAAATCACTTGTTTTTCAAACCATTTCTGATTTTTGAGTTTGGCTGTTTGTTTTATGTATAATCAATCATCATTCATTCAAAATCATGAACAAAAAGCAAACTTGAAACAGTATTTCAAGAAAACCAAGTGTTTTTCCAGAACGAGATTTAGAAAAATTTAACCAATTCTTTTTCATTCAATTTTATTTTTCTCACCTAATTTTGCTTCTTCAAATTTTGAGGGCTTTATTTGTAGTTCCCTCAAAAGGCTGGTTTTTATTCAGCCAATCGGATTCCAAGGGTTGTCTATTTTAAACCCTAATCCAAGAAGCAACTTTTTTTCTCTTCCAAAATTAAAAAAAAAAATCCCAAAAAAATCACTTTTTATTTGTGCATATTTTCTATTTTCAAGCACCCTGCTTTCTTGAATATTACTAAGAAACAGGCCCTTTTGCTACTTCCCCTCTTCCCCTCTACTTCAATTTCAAGAACTTTATTTTGAAATTTGAATTTTCTAGAATTATTAATTATTATTATCATGGCAGCTACAATGAATTTTTGGGGTAGCTCAGGTGATGTAGATCCATTTATTGGTGGTGAATTAATGGAAGCACTTGAGCCTTTTATGAAAAGTGCTAATTCCTCACCACTTTCTACTTCTTCCAATCTCACTTCTTCTTTCTCTTCTTATCCTTCTCCCTCTTCTTTCCCCCCTTCCTCCTCCTTCCCTTCTTCCAATGACCAATTTCTCCCTTCCTCCCCCTCCAGTTTCCTCCCCTCCAATTCCTACTATTCCTCCCCCCAATTCGAGCCCAATGTTTACCAGGCCCAATTCCAAGCCCATAACTACACATTCGGGCCGGACCCAAGCCTCTCCTCAACAATCGGGCTCAACCCAATTTCTCCGGTCCAAATCCAAGACATCCAGGCCCAAATCTCCTACCCGGCCCAAAGCTCCAACCCTCTCGGCCCGCGGCCCGTTTGCATGAAGCAGTCGGGCTCGCCGCCGAAGCCCGCGAAGCTCTACCGCGGCGTGCGGCAGCGCCACTGGGGGAAGTGGGTGGCGGAGATCCGCCTCCCGAAGAACCGCACCCGCCTCTGGCTCGGCACCTTCGACACGGCGGAGGAGGCGGCGCTGGCCTACGACAAGGCGGCGTACAAGCTCCGCGGCGACTACGCCCGCCTCAACTTCCCCCACCTCCGCCACAGCGGCTCCCACATCGGCGGCGAGTTCGGTGAGTACAAGCCGCTCCACGCCGCCGTCGACGCCAAGCTGCAGGCGATCTGCCAGACTCTGGCGGAGGGGAAGAGCATCGACGCTAAGAAAGGAAAGGGCGCGAAAACCTCCAAGTCGAAGAAGGCGGCGGCGGCGGCGATGGCGATGGCGGAGATGGAGGAGGAGGAGGATCGGAAAGCGGTCAAAATGGCTGAACCCGAAAGCGACGGGTCGGGCGAGCTCTCGCCCGAATCCGAGCTTGTTTTTCCGGATTTTACCGAAGAGGAGCAATTCGGGTTGGATTTCGGGTCGTTGGAGAAGTATCCTTCGTATGAAATTGACTGGTCCGCTTTGTAATTTCGCGGAAGTTGCGGCCCTTTTCTGCAAAGTAGTTCGGGTGTAGTCTGTAAATTTTGGTTTTGTGAGGGTCTGCAATGAAATTTTTGGCATTTGCAGGCGGTCTTTTGTAATTTGCTGTTAATCATGCGTCATTAGGAGGTTGATTATGTTGTTAGTCGTCTCTGAAACTGATTTAGCTAGTTTTTGCATGGCTAAATCGGATTAGGGAGAGATGAATTTTATTATCCTTTGTAATTTCTTTTGTGTTTAATGGTCAATTTAGTGGTATTTAGTTTAATGATTTTTCTTATTGTATTTCATCATCTGTAGTGCTCTTTTTGTTTATCCAATTGCAAGTAACACAATTAATTTTCTTCACCAAATTGAGTAAACAATGAAAAGATCAATCAGTTTCTCTACTAATATTATTATTATGACCACTTTTTTACATATCTTTTTTTTATATGGGAGTTTTTGACATATCTAAATTAGCGAGTGTTTCGATGTTTTGAAATGGGAAATTGATGAATTAATTTGGGGTGTAATAAAAGGGTAGTGATAATCGGCCACCTAGTGTGGCCAATCACCATCGATTTTTTTTGTCCAAATCAATTATTTGGTCCGGTTTTATTTGGACCGATTTTTTTTAATTAATTGGGAAGACAATTCTAATCTTGATTAATTAAGGTAAATAATGACTAAATATTTTTTAAATGGACCAAAAATTATATCCTATTAATTAGGGATAATTTATTATTTAATTGAATTTTATTTCTCTCCCTATTTATTAATATTTTCGGCCAATAATAACATGTGGCATTATATTTGAATTTTATTTTTCTCTTATAATATATTATTTTTCTCTGTCTCTAATTTTTTTCCTAAAATAATGGGATGATAATTCTCTCCCAATTCATCATAATTTTCGGTCAAATATAATGTGGATTATATTTTGATTTTATTTTCCTCCCATAATATATTATTTTTTTCTCTCTAATTTTTTCCTAAAATAATGGGATGATAATTCCCTCTCAATTTATAAAAATTTTCGGTCAAATATAATGTGGGATTATATTTTGATTTTATTTCTCTCCCATAATATATTATTTTTCTCTCTCTAATTTGTTCCTAAAACAATGGGATGATATTTTTCTCCCAATTTATTAACATTTTCGGTCAATAATATGTGGTATTATATTTAGATTTTATTTCTCCCTCGTAATATATTTTTTTTCTCTCTCTAATTTGTTCCTAAACTAATGGGATGATAATTCCCTCCCAATTCATCATAATTTTCGGTCAAATATAATGTGCGATTATATTTTGATTTTATTTTTCTCTTATAATATATTATTTTTCTCTCTCTCTAATTTGTTCCTAAAATAATGGGATGATATTTCCCTCCCAATTTATTAACATTTTCGGATGATAATAACATGTGACATTATATTTGGATTTTATTTCTCCCTCATAATATATTATTTTTCTCTCTCTCTAATTTGTTCCTAAACTAATGGGATGATAATTCCCTCCCAATTCATAAAAATTCGGTCAAATATAATGTGGGATTATATTTTGATTTTATTTCCCTCCCACAATATATTATTTTTCTCTCTTTAATTTGTTCCTAAAATAATGGGATGATATTTCCCTCCCAATTTATTAACATTTTCGGATGATAATAACATGTGACATTATATTTGGATTTTATTTCTCCCTCATAATATATTATTTTTCTCTCTCTCTAATTTGTTCCTAAACTAATGGGATGATAATTCCCTCCCAATTCATAAAAATTTTCGATCAAATATAATGTGGAATTATATTTTGATTTTATTTCCCTCCCATAATATATTATTTTTCTCTCTCTAATTTGTTCTATAATTGTAGGAGATAATGATCTAATATAGGAAAACAAATTGCATAATTTTAAGAAACTATATAACTACCGTAATTAACATAATAAATCATTGAGGGTAATATGAAAAAAATAATAAATCGATTTAATGAAGAAAAAATTGATTTTTGAGGATTAAGATAGGATTTACTTATTAACCCTGGTGGTCAGGCCACCAGGTGGTCAAACATGGTAATAAAAGAAACCCAATAAAGTATGTTTGGCTTAAAATAGCTTAAAAATGGAAATAAAGAGTTTAGATTGTAAGCTTTGGTCAAAAGCAAGTTCGATATCTTTAGGCTTGGAAATTGTTTATTTTTATAATTTTATTTTTTTTGAGAACTAAAATAAAATTTATTCATGACAAATACATGGAGTATGAAGAAAATGGAGATTTAGGCTAAATCCAATTGCCTCGCCAACTTTTTATTTTTTTATTTTATTTTTTATTTTTATGTCGTGGCCTCGCCAACTTAATTATACACAAAGAGGTGGATGGTGGAAAATCCCATATCAAATTAAGAAAAATGCAGCGTATTATTGATAGTAAAATTTAAGTATGTACGAGTGTTACTACGCTGAATTTGAACGATCATAACATATTAATACATATACTGATGTAGATTAATTTTTTGTGAGCAAAAGAATCAAGTGCCGAATTATTTGATACAGTATTTTTTAATTTTAAAAGTTGTATTATTTGATATTTTTAGAAGAACAGTTTATGACATTCACGGAAACTAGCTTTTGATGGATGATGGTCGAACAATTGGGATATGATATATGAATAATGACATTTGGACAACAGTATAATATTCGTAATTAAATAGTCTTTTAATTTTTTTAATAATTAATATAATTAGTATTTTGTCTATAATACCCTTACCCACCTAATTATATGTTAATCTTTAAATTTAATTAATATTTCGATTTTTTTCAAAAAATTGTGCATGATATTAATTTATTTTAATTAATATTAAAAATTAGCATACAATTAAGTGGAAAATAGTGTTATAGACAAAACACTAATTATATTAATTATTAGAAAATTTTGAAAGAGTATTTAATTATGAATATGTCACCGTTGTCCGAACAACTGTTGTACAAATATCAATACTCACGATATATTTGGATGATATATTTGTATTATATGAGAAAATTCAATCATAGAAGCCACTAAGAAGAGCTCAAATCAAGCACGAGATGATCATGACGATTTGACTAGAGAAAAATTCGAATGTAACTTACCAAAAGTCATATAAATAGATAGCAATAATAAAATTAACATATGTACAATCTGTTACGTGCCAAATTTGATAAAAGATACCAATACAAAATATTTACACGTAAAACATGTAGATACACTATGCATATATTACATAGAGCATGGCTAATTAAATCTCAATCTTTCTATCTGCAATAAATTTATCTCCCCAAAAAATTTTCAAGAATTTGGAGTTGAGATTTAGTCGTTCATCCTATACCGGAACTCGAATTTTTTTGAACACTTTTTAAATTCATAATTTAGTTTGTCTTTGCGCATTGTTAGTTTCTTTATCAAGTTGCAACTCGAACTACCACCACATCCTAACTCCATTGGTTCAACTCCTGTTACTTCATTGTTAGACGTCCGATGATGAAATTGACACGAGAGGACAATTCAAATAATATGTTCCAAAAAGCATCAATCAATTTTAAATTTTGACGACAAATATAAAACTGAATTCTCAACTTAAAACTCACAGCGAAAAGTGGGAGATTTGAATTTACTGCAAAGAAAATGATTGAAATCTAATTAGCAATTAATCTTGTTAGATTTACTATAGGAAGCGCACAAACACCAAATCAAGTATCTAATAAACTACTATCACACTAAAGAATTGCAATCTAGCACATCTATGGTCTCATTTCTATTATTATTGGTTGATATTCTTTTTGCGAACAATAATTGGCTGAGATATTGAAGTTATAACATTGTATTTTTAATGAGTAAAAGAACAAAAACATGGCATAGAATTTCCAAATAGTCGGCCTATTTGAGAATCAAACCCAAAAACGCCCTTTCATGCCGACAATCCACTTCACTATAGCATGCGCATATCGTCTCTCTCTCTCTCTCTAGATTCTTATAATCATTTCGAATCTCCTCAAAGAATTTTTTGGCCACATTTTCTTTTTCCATTTTATCTATTCTTATTAATTATTAGTCCCTCCGTCCATGATAATGTGACTCATTGTGTGTTCGGCATGAGTTTTAAAAACAGTGATAAAATTATTGTGAATAAGATAAAAGTTGAATTGAGGGTAGTGGAATAAAGTTATTGTGAGTAGGATAAAGGTAAAAGTTGGTAGACGATAAAAAGAATGAAGGATATAATGGTACATAAAGTGGAGTATGACATATTTTCATGGACAAAAAACCGAAGGTAAGTAAAACACATTTTCGTGGACAGAGGGAGTATATATTTATATCCGAATCTGATCTATAACAAAAATGGTCTACAACACAAAAACTAGACAAATTTTGTGTGATAAGCTCAACCGAGAAAGTAGTAATGTTTATTTAAACTCGAAATCTTTGATCAAGAAGGTACAAAAATGTTTGTTATTCTTATTTACTTCAATAAGCTTAAATTTTGTATATTGTTTAATGAATGCAATATTATAATATAGATGAAGGCAATAGGAATAAGCCGAAAGGAAAGGGAACAAGGAATCAAATAATCGCACGGCACTTTCTTTTCTCAATGAAAGAATCTAATTTCTTTAGTTTCATTACATTATTATTTCAATTTTATTGCTCGAATTTGGTGTTTGAATGGCACACAGTTTTTTAGACTTGTGGTCTAATATAAGCAAGTTGATTAATTAATTACTTTTTTTATTGTCAGTTGGTGAAATATCTAAAACTTGGTTCTTGAATGGCTAAATCTAGTTGGGGAGATGAATTTGGTCGTCTTGTAGTTTGTAGGAACGTACTACATCCCCAGGTGAGAACGACATCGAAGTGTCAAATCTTCCCGTCGATGTGAGCTTTTTCGAGAATGGAAATGCTTGATCAACGGAGGAACGCCCTTTTTGTTCGATAAAATACCAAAGCGGATAATTGACCGCAAAACTCTGAACCGGGCCCAGCCCAAGGCCATCAGATTTTTACACTTTTTGGACTAATCCGGCCTGACCTTAAATCATACGGGCCTAATACTCTTGAACCCAAGCCCGCCCAAAATAGGGCCAGCCCTTTGGGCCGGGTCGGGCTTGACTCATTTTGCCACCTCTAACTGACTCATTCCATTGTAATTTATTTTTATACACTACACCTAGATATAGCAATACACTAGCAAAATATATCGAATCATGTATAATAGAATGGTGTAGTACATGTACATACTTGATAGAATTTCACGCAACGATGCAATTATGAATGGATCTATCGACATCAACACCTACATTATCACCAATACAAACAAAATTCCTATCATGACAATTTGAATTTATAATGTGAACACGGTAACCATATTTCAGCCGCTTTGCGACGTTTCCCACTACTTTGTTCAAGGATGCAGTGATTTTTCACATTGCTTCGGTAATTTTGGCTTTCTTGATGCTTTTGCTTTTCTAGAAAGAGGTAATTCATGCTTCTTCGACAAAGAAGATGAATAAATTCGGGGAGAGAGGGAGAGAGAAACTCTATTTGAGGTGACTTCTTCCTTTAACTATGAATTCGAAATGATACCTTAAAAAATCCGAGTGTAACATGACACGCCTATATAAGAAAAGCATTATTCCATCACATAAGGTATAGCGCTTCCCAAGAAAAATTTCTAGTTCCGCCCCTTTTTGATTATGCCACTCTTGTATCATCCCAAAAGGGAAAAAGATCTCTGGGAATAGTTCAAGAGAGTAAGAGTCTCAAAAACACAAGATCGAATAATGTAAATGATTCAAAATTCGAGCTTGAAAAAATAAAATAAATACTTCACTCATATGATGGTACAATTTTTTCTCCCCTTCAAATCTCTGTAGTACCTTAACTTTTTTCCGATAAAATAAAAGAAAAAGAAAAAGAAAAAAACAAGATCAGATATAGCCTCTACTTCGAAACATACACTTGAAATTATTAAAATTGAAACTAAATATGTTAAAAAAATTCAAGAGAAGAAATCTCATACCGACTAGCTTCCAACAATATATAAATGAGATTTAAATATCAAAATCGGTCGACGTCTAAAAATTACAGTTTCAAAGACCCTGTGATGAAACACAAATTTATATAGTTTTGCATATGTATAGATATATTCTAAAAAAATAAAACAGGGGTTAGTCTATTCCTTAGCAAGATGAGCAAGTATACCATACTCGTGACTGTTGTTTAGTCCGATAACTCCCAAGCATGGAGTCAACGACGTGAAAGCGTGTTCCTTCTGTATTCGAAGCCCCATTCTTTCTTGCAACCCGATTCCAAAGGCAATTCACTACGTTCCATTTGCATCATCCATCAGCTGAACTTACCTATTTCCATTTTCTTTTTTATTGCTCGGTGACCATGATATACAAATGAGTCGATTATCCCTGAGACTGTGAATACGCCTGGAAATTAAAGCACATGGTGGTCAGGATATAAGTTATAACTTAATTCTGCAGAGAGAGAGAGAGAGAGAGAGAGAGAGAGAGTGACCTCCAATAATAGCACAAACATTGGTGAGGAAGTGCAAGAAGGAAACGTGCGTCTCGGTAAAAGTCACCTGTCCCCAGAGAAAGCGAAATAAGAAAGCGATTTCAGATATATAGTTATTCACAACAGCAGCTATCTGTGTGTGTGTGTGTGTCTGTGAGAGAGAGAGAGAGAGAGAGAGAGAGAGAGAGGAACATAAGTCCAGATAACCAACCTTAATAGGTGAAAGGTCATAGAAAAAAAAGACTCCGGGAAGAGCTTGAAGTCTACCCAAGTCGGCTCCTCTCACATGCTCAGTTACAGAAAACTGCAACAAGCGGGAAATTCATGAATTTTGTGTTGTCTTCAAGAAAATTACCAGACAACAAATGCACACTAAAGTGAAACTATCTAGTCTTAACAGAACCTGATTTGACTGGATGGTATGCCCGTCGATATCTGTGAATACAGTTGGTACCACCTGCAATATAGAGCCGTTGGTGAATACTCATTTGGTTATTGAAATGAGAAAAATCAGTCTATATGTTATAACCAATGAAAATGAATACTGTTATTTTAAAACCCCGAACGGATGTTTACCTAATGCGTAGACTATGAATTTAATTATATTTATAAGGTAATGCATGTAACAACAAATGTGAACACCGAGAAACACAATGGGAAAGGAACAGCTACTGACCTTGAGGAAATACTGATACATCGCATTAGGCGTGTGTTGTGTCCATTCTGCACTGCAGGGGTAACAAATGTAGATACATTTCATATTACATTCAGAGAAGATGTAGAGCATACAAGTAAAATGGTCGTAGGAAGTGTATAGACAAAATACCCATCAAGAGGATTCACGACACCAGGGAAAAAATCACCATATGCTAATCTGTTGATCTTGTGAGTCAGCTGTGGCACAAAATCTATGTTTTATTAACTTCAGTACTGTACGAACTTACGTCATGAAATGGAAATTGGAAAAATCTCATTTAATCAATAACAAAGAGTGAAGAAAACTCAAAGCAGAAGGATCTCTTACATTAAAACTGTCCTTTTGAAATGCTAGCAGATCGTGAACATGAACATTTGACTGCTGGAAACTCTTCCCAGGTGCAAAATGGAAGTTACCAGCTACCTTATTGACATCCAAGAACCCGTAAATGTTGCAACCTTCCCCCTCTTCATCCTTGATCTTTTGCAGAAAACCTTCTCTTTTGCACTGATTTGTTATGAAAAATATGAAAAGCAAACCAAATGTATAGTTCAGAGGCATGGCATGAACTATTCAACAAACTGGCCAGTTGTATACTATTAAAACTTATGTATTTATACTAATCTTGATGGTGAGCCGTTAACTTTTGGCAAGAGGCAATACATATATTTTGGTCACAAAATTGACAAAATTACAGGAAATATGGAGGATGCCTAGGTAAGAACTGTGTGATGGGATGCTTCACCAACCTGATCAATTACATCCGGATTAGATAGTGCCCAGCCTTTCTTTCTATATGCTTCACGTACTTCTTCACAGTTGTTACAACAATCATCATCCGACTGCAGAATATAGCAATATATGATGACATGAAGGCACCAACAAGAACGTAGCTCTAACACTCATGAACAGAGAAAGTAACTTGGGATAGTAAGAACCCTAGATTTGTTGGATTACCGTTTCTGCACCAAAACATGAACCACAATAAGTTTCATTGTGTTCAAGTCTTCCACCATGCCTCTGTAGCGGTCGATCAATCTATGCCAGTTGAAAGGAAAAATTAAGTCAGAAATAAGAGTAAAACCAACTTTATCTTTTTACAGTTTCTGCAACCAAGAAAGTCTAGTTTCGTAAACTACAAAGATAACCAGTTAGAACTGTTTGAAGCACAGAGAGTTACTAGATGTCACATGCCAAAGTTTGAAAGATGAATTAGTTGTAAAGCTATGTATTATCTCTTCAGTTTATCTACAGACTAACCTTGGGAGAACCAATAGTATCCGCTCTTGTTTCTATTACATTTCCATGAGCATCAATCCTCTTCTTGATAATGTCATGTCTCTGCAGAATTAAATAAAACATCTCTTCAAGAGCTATATGAAAAAAATGAAACCATGTCATCTGGGAAAACCATTATAATATTTAGAATTAAGTTTTAATAGGAGTCATATAATTTGTATGGTTTTGCAGTTAAGTGGGGATCCATACTCCGTTCGCAGTTGGCAAAGGTATCCAGTTCCATAAACTGATAAACACATTCTATTGCTTAGAGAATAAATACATATGATGTAGAAATAATTCACATAGGATCGCCAAATGATCAAAAACTCCAGGAGAATTAGAAGAAATGAGCTTACAACTACTAGAAACTTTTCAAATGCCCATGATGCCATTCAAGGAATGTGTTTGACAATCTAAGATTGCATGAAGAAACACTAGTAAGACCGGACACCTAAGGAAAGAGACTAAAGAATTGAGATGCGATCACTTTTGAGGAACTTACAACGTCCAGGTGCTGCTCTCCACTTATATCCATGGCATCAAGACTGACTATAGAACATGCTAGTGCTGGAAAAGTCACATCAAACTGCAATTTTAGGTGTAATAGGGGTAATTGTTAGTAATTTTTCTAAACTATAGACATCAAATTACAAGAGCAAAAATTTGAGTTAAGGAATTCAGAAAGCCATAACGAAAGAGTATTCTACATTGATCCGAAGCCTTTCTGCTCTAGACGTATCAACCACTAATTTTGTCTCAGTAACTGCATGAAGATACAATCCTGCAAATTTAAAGAAAAAGAAAAGTCAACCCCAAGATTGGATAGACAATATAACTTATTCATGTTGTGTAAAACTAAGACAGCACACAGACCAATATAGCCAAGGACTAAGACAAATGCAAGAGTCATTGACTTCCACTGTGTTTCATTGAAGAATGAAGTAGCAAAAAAATAACTTTTCTCAACACATTTTTGGGCATAAAATTATTCAAAAAATTAACATTAGGAAAAATAGTTCTCTGCAGGGAAGAACTCCAGTCCAGCAGTTTATTATTCTTCTTAGTATTGCAGAAAAGTTCTATGAGAAAAAATAACTTCAGGTAACGCATTGAGGCGCCTAAGACCATAGGAATATTGATTCTCCATATAGAAAAGGCTCCAGCATTATATTTATCTTCATATCACTAAAAATTTCAGAGAGAAAATTGAGAGATCCCCTACTGCTACATACATAAGCTAGTAATGTATTCATCATTTGAAAATAATAATTTAAACCAACACAGAATTCTAGAGTTCAATGAGTAGAAAATGAAACCAACCTCACATGTCCTCTCAGGGTAGATAGAGATGCTAAAACCCTTTTGGCTCCTATATTAATTTTTTAATCACATTTGACCTTCATATTTCTTAAAAACTACACAAATATACAAACAACATGACAGTGCAAATGTAACCAAAAAGTATAACAACTGATGAATCTAAGAGGCTTCAGTTGTCAGACAAAAGTTTGTCGAATTCTTATAACTGAAAAATAACCACCAATCCACAATGGGAGTGTAAAAGTTTCAGTATTCATTATGTGTCTTGAAGTTTGAAAACTGAAATCCATTAGTTTTTATGAGAGAGTAGTGGTACGCATATCTCAACATACGATTAGCATAAATTGTGGAGCTATAATACTAGCAAAATCAGAACTAATGTTAAATCTAAACTAACTATAATGGTCAAATCAATATGCTTCTATATTCAATATTCTGCGGAGAAACAAGAAAGAGGCATAACTGGAAGGATTTAATAAGAAAGCGAAACCTTTCTTATTTTGGTTTAGTCAAATGAATCTGATGCACATGTTGCACAGCTTTAAAAAGGTAAAATCAACTAAACCAAAACATCATCTAGATAAAGGGGGTGTTTGTTTTCCCAAATTACCAATACTGCACATATGAAGAGATAACTAGTAAATATGTATATCTTCATACTGATCCACAACTTCCAGCCCGGCAGCCTCCGAGCCCAATGCTAAAAATACTATACATCACAGGCACGGAGAGAAAAAGCACACGAGCAATTTTCTCACCAGCATTTCATTTATCATACCCACAAAACTAACACAAAAAGCATAATCAACTTTCCACAAAGCCTCTACCCAACTCAATCTCGAAAACATCACAACACTTAACACTTATAATCCAACCCTTCTCATGCTCAAACACAACCACCATTAAATCCCTTCCAAAATCTTCCCCAGAGCATAATTGCACAATTACAACACAAATACTCACATCAATCATCAGAAACCATAAAAATCACCCATTCCTCAAAGCATTAAACCAAATTTATCAAACGACAGCTGGAAATTCATCTGCACAGACGAAAACAGATACAAATCTACACAGACGGATAAAAAGACGGAGTTAGAAGCACATACTGAGCTCAGAAACGAAGAGGAGCAGCATAACGATGGACGAAGCTAGGGTTATAACGCCGCCGGAGAGCGTTCTGCTGTAGAAATCCTCATTGATCTTAGGGTAGGCATCCAAGCTCCGAAGTTTCCCAAATAGACTCTCCATCATCCAACAATCACGAAATCGTTACAAAATTTCCAAAACCTATGTACTAAAAATCACTCAAATGAAATGGATCAAACGCCGTACTGATCGGAAACCGCTTCTTGTCGTCTTCGACGAGGCGCTTCAGTTATCGACTGGATTTATTGAGGAATTCGCCTATTTTTATTGAATCTGGAAATGAATTTCTCCAGATATTTTATTTTGTACAGAGAAAGTGAAGAAATTGGTAGAGGCGAAATCGGGGAAGACGACAACGAAGTAAAAGAGTCGCCGGCGAAGAGAAGAGCGTCAGCGCTGTTTCTTAGGCTGCATCTACGCTTTCTCGCTCTACGTTTTCTCTCTCTAATTTTGTTTTTTTTTTCTTTATTCTTATTTTATGGGCCTTAAAATTGGCCCAAACATCTTTTCATTTAACCAAAGTGGCCCAAACAGTTCTTTTTTGGGCCTTTGGGGTATTGGCCCAAACTTTGTTAAGTCGTTGGGGCTACTTGACTTTTAAAATTAAATATTCAGTATGTAATAGTAGATAATTAGGTAACTTTTTTTAAGATTGGCTATTCAATTTTTAATATGGTGCAATTTAACACTAAATAAAATTTTATTGCAAAATATATCAAATATAGTGATAGTATACTTTATTAAAAAGTGTATGAATATACATAAAAACATACTATAACTAAGGAAATATTCCCTCTAATTCTCAAAAAAGAAGGTAGGAAATATCTCATACATCATGCTCATATTCTAAAAAAAAAGCATCGGTTGAAAGAGAGTATTTCTTGAGTGGTTTTGCATGGATAGATGGTGTGTTGATATCAACTATTTGACTTTTGAATGAAACTGTGAGTTTCTGAACCGTAAATTGATTTACATATTGTTTCATTCTTGAGAGTTTGATCATGCATGCATTTCCACTTCTAGAACTTATATTGGTTGCTATTTCAAAAATGATTGTTTGTGCAAGGACGTGGAAATGATCTTAGGTCGTGTTTATTAGCCACCTCAAAACCCAAACACTACCTTGTGATTTAAATTATCCGTTGTAAGCCCTTTTTGAGCTATAATAGCCTTTCTTTGTCAAACCGGAGAAAATGGGGTGTTGGTTGTGTAAGTGACACGCTCTGCTTCAGAACGTAACGATAATCTCGATTATAGCACGAGATAAGCTCATGTCCTTACGATCACGCAAGGAATAACCAAAGGTCTCTTAAGAAATCAGATGCAATATCTTATTAATGAAAACAGCAGACCCTTAAATAGGGAAAAGTTCAACAAATCCTAGAAGGAATAGAACTCTCGTAAGGAAAGCCCATACCGAAAACAAAAAGGAAACTATTAATTACTTATTTAATAACTAATAACTTAATTAAGAAAATAACTAAAATAATAATTAAACAACTTTAGCATGATATTAAACATAGTCGGCCAAGTAAGGAGGGCGCGAACAAACTCTTCGAGAACGCCTTTTCTCCCTCTCAACGGATCGACCCGCAGCTCGTTGTGTTTCTTCTTCAACCTCCCGCTGGGATGTATCAACTCCCCTCCCCTCAACCAACACCTTGTCCTCAAGGTGAAATGCAGGATATGCTTTTTGAAATTCCTCCAAATCCTCCCAAGATGCATCCTCAAGTGGCCGACCTTCCCACTGAATGAGAATCTGTGGTTTTGTGACGCCCTTATGGAGTATAGTTCGAGAAGAACATACAGCTAATGGTATCAATGTCGGTTGTCCACTTTCATCAATTGGAATTGGATGAATAGGCTGCAATGTGGATCCAACAAAAGGCTTAAGTAAGGAGACATGAAAAACTGGATGCACTCTACACCCCTCAGGTAACTCAAGTTTGTAAGCAATAGCTCCTATTTTCTTGTTAATGCGATACGGACCAAAATAGCGCTTAGCTAACTTATGAGACTCACGTCGAGCTGCCGTACTCTGCCGGTATGGCTGGAGTTTGACCCACACCCAATCACCCACTTCATAGCTAACTTCTCGGCGCTTGGCTTTGACCTTCTGAGCCATACGATGTCGCACCCTTTCCAGTGTTGCTCGTAACTCTGATAAAGCCCGATCACGATCCAACAATAATACTTGTAGTGCATCCACTGTGGTGGATCCCGGAATGTGACGAGGAATAACAGAGGGAAGTCGGCCATACAAAGCTTGAAACGGACTCATTTGAAGGCTCGAATGATAACTAGTATTATAACAAAATTCTGCCCAACCCAAATATTCTCGCCACTTCCCTGGTCGATCCGATGTCATTGCTCGGAGGTATTGTTCCAGCTCTCGATTGACCACTTCCGATTTCCCATCAGTTTGAGGGTGATAAGCAGAACTGTGCTTTAATTTGGTCCCACTAAGTCTGAATAAATCAGACCAAAATTTACTTAGAAATATTGGATCACGATCGGAAATAATAATGGAAGGAAATCCATGTAGCTTCACAACCATCTCGAAAAATAATTGAGCCACCTTAGCTGCTGTAAACCCAGTAGGCAAGGCTCCAAAATGAGCGGCCTTCGTCAATCGATCCACGACGACCAAAATAACTGTGCACCCCTTTGACAACGGCAAATGCGTAATAAAATCCATAGTGACCTCATTCCAAACTAAGGCCGGAACAGGCAACGGTTGCAACAACCCGACTGGTGCAGCAGTCAAATACTTGGTCTGTTGACAAGTCACACAACCCTTGACAAAATTCTCCACATCACGCCTCATCTTAGGCCAATAAAACATTGTCGACAACCCAACCAACATCTTTTTAACTCCTCCATGGCCAGCAGTTGGCGAACAATGAAACTCTTGAAGCAATTTCTCCTTTAACTCAGAACTCTCGGATAAGTGATAACGACCCTTGTAAGTTAACACCCCGTCGACTATTTGGTAGTCATCACTGAATTTACCTTGAGAGCATTGGTGTTGGATTCTCTTCATCTCAGGATCTCGCTGGTTCTCTTCACGAAGTTTAATCAAAAAATTCGGTACTGGACAACTAGCAACAACCGTAAAAATTTCACCTTTCTCTCCTGATTCTTTGTTTTTCGAAATTCGGGACAAGGCATCTGCCACAATGTTCAATTTTCCAGGCTTGTAATCAATTGAAAAATCGTAACCAATTAGTTTTCGAATATATTTCTGCTGCTCAGGAGTATGAATGGTTTGCTGCAGAATTTCCTTTAAGCTACGATGATCAGTTTTTATAAAAAAATGTCGTCCAATTAGATATTGTCGCCACTTGCCGACTGCTTCGATTATGGCATACAACTCCTTAATATAGACCGATGCTTCCTGCATTCTCGGTCCCAACTTCCTACTAAGATATGCAACTGGTCGTCCTTCTTGTAAAAGCACAGCCCCTATACCCAACTTGGATGCATCTGTCTCAATAGTAAACGGTAGGTTAAAATTAGGCAAGCTCAATACAGGCGTGTTGGACATGATCTGCTTGAGGGCATGAAAAGATTCTTGGGCTGCCTCATTCCATGAAAAATTGTCCTTGCGCAGCAGCTCCGTTAAAGGGGCAGCAACTGAGGCGTAACCCTTTACAAACTTGCGATAATAGCCCGTAAGTCCCAAGAAACCACGGAGATGTTTGAGTGAGCTTGGTCTTGGCCACGTTACCATCGCCTCAATCTTCTTCGGGTCAGCTCTTACTCCTTCCGCTGAAACAATATGCCCCAAATATTCAATAGACTGCTCACAGAAAGTACACTTTGTCAATTTAACAAAATATTGATTAGCCAATAAACATGCTAGAACTTGTCGCAAGTGCTCCATATGCTCTTCCTCGTTGCGGCTGTAGATCAAGATATCATAAAAAAAAACCACAACAAACTGACGAAGGAACGGCCGAAGAAGATGTGTCATTGCAGCCTGGAAAGTTGACGGTGCATTGGTGAGTCCGAATGGCATGACCAAAAATTCATAATGCCCCTCATGTGTTCTGAATGCCGTCTTGTAAACATCTTCCTCATGAACACGGATTTGGTGGTACCCCGCACGTAAATCCAACTTTGAAAAATACCGAGAACCTCCCAACTCATCTAATAACTCATCCACTGTCGGAATAGGAAATTTATCCTTGACTGTAACCGCATTGAGGGCGCGGTAATCCACACAAAAACGGTATGTGCCATCTTTTTTTTTAACTAGCAGTACTGGAAAGGAGAAAGGACTCTGACTTGGTTGTATTATCCCTTGATCGAGCATTTCACGCACTAAGTTCTCTATCTCACTTTTTTGAAGATATGGATATCGATATGGTCTCACATTCACTGGTTGACTTCCGGTTTGCAAATGAATGCGATGTTCAAACTTTCGGCGCGGCGGCAACTCTGTTGGATTCGCAAACACTTCACGAAATTCCTTAAGAACACGCCTTACTGATGTCGGCATTCCCTCAAACTCTGACGGCTCATCATATTTTTCTGGAACCTGCTCACTCCTTATCATATAAATTTCAAAAATCTCTTGAACCTCGTCATTTTCAAGTAAGTTTTGAAGCATATTAATAGTTATAGCTCTCGTCCCCAACGCAGCATCACCTTGCAAAATAATTTTTTTCCGACGCCAGACAAACTCCATCCTAGATTTAGCATAATCATGGGTCACTCTCCCTAACTGCTGAAGCCATTCCATCCCTAAAATCACATCTGGTCCTTGTATCGGTAACACAAATAAATCCAAATGAAAAAGATGACCTTGCATCGTAACTGGTACTCCAGAACACTGATGCTGACAAATCAGTGAGTCGCCGTTCCCAATATATACACGAAATCCAGTTGTCGGTTTTATATCCAATTTGAGCCATTCTGCCAACTCTGGTTGAATAAAATTGTGTGTGCTCCCATTATCTATTAAAATATGCAATAGATGTTTACCATGCTTACCTTGCACACGGAGAGACCTCGGTTGCCCCGTCCCGGAGAGGGTATGGAGGCTAGATATATCTACCGACATAACTTTTGGCGTCTCTTCTTCTTCCTCACCCACAAACTCCTCTCCGTCTTCGACATCTTCATCTAACTCCTCAGATCCCAATATCATTAGCCCTCCATTCCTGCACCGATGCGATGGTGACCATTTTTTATCGCAGCTGAAGCAGATACCCTTTTCTCTTTTCTCTCGCACTTCGGCTGGAGTTAAACGTCGTGTTGGTATTGTAGTATTAACGGTATTGGTAGCGGGCAGTATTGGACCTCTCGAACGAGCCGTGTTTGCCTCTGAACTTATCAAAGGTTTACTTGCAGTTTGAGGGTATCGTAGTCCTACTACAGTGGCATTCGGATTTGGCCCTTCCCGATTCCAATTGCGGTTCATTCCTCGCCCCTCTCTCTGGCTATCAGCTACCTTTCCCTCAAATACCCTTGCCAAGGCAAAGGCTTCCTCCAATGTCGATGGCCGATTCATCTGCAACTCTCGACGTATTCCCGATTTAAGTCCAGAAATAAAAAACGAGATTAATAGAGCTTCAGACACCCCATGAACCTTATTCATTAAAGCCTCAAACTCTCTTTGAAATTCCTCCACAGTTCCTTGTTGATAAAGTTTAGCCAACTCCCCCTCATGATCATCAAAGGGAGATGAGCCAAATCTTAATTTAATCTTCTGCAAAAATTGGGACCAAGATATATTTTGCAGCATACCATTATTCCTCAACCATTGAAACCACGATGACGCCTTGCCATCAAGATGAAAAGCAACAATTTGAATTCTTTGCGGTTCTGGAATATTATGGAACGAGAAATACTCCTCAATTTGGAATATCCAACTATACGGGTCGTCTCCATCAAATCGTGGCACATCTAAACGTAAGGATGGTCCCCTAAACCCGCGAAGCAGATTTCGATCGTCTCCCTCAGCATCATCTTTTCCCACTGGAACTGTTCTCCATAACGTCTTCGAACTCTGCCCCTCGCCTTGAACCGCATCCATGAGCGTAGCTATTTGTTGCTGCAACTTCTCCTGGTTCTGCCTCGCTGTTTTGACAAACGCATCCACTTGGGCGCTTAATGCACCGAAGGGCTCCTTCCAATTTGCAAAACTCTCTTCCGTCATGATGAGCTCTGGATGAAAGCGCCAATGAAACGCTCTACTTCAGAACGTAACGATAATCTCGTTTATAGCACGAGATAAGCTCTTGTCCTTACGATCATGCAAGGAATAACCAAAGGTCTCTTAAGAAATCAGATGCAATATCTTATTAATGAAAACAGCAGACCCTTAAATAGGGAAAAGTTCAACAAATCCTAGAAGGAATAGAACTCTCGTAAGGAAAGCCCATACCGAAAACAAAAATGAAACTATTAATTACTTATTTAATAACTAATAACTTAATTAAGAAAATAACTAAAATAATAATTAAACAACTTTAGCATGATATTAAACATAGTCGGCCAAGTAAGGAGGGCGCGAACAAATTCTTCGAGAACGCCTTTTCTCCCTCTCAACGGATCGACCCGCAGCTCGTTGTGTTTCTTCTTCAACCTCCCGCTGGGATGTATCAGTAAGGGTATCCCAGGGATGGGTTAAAGAAGGAAAAAAAAAATGAAATGATGATGAAGTTGGGTAGTTTATTTGTGGGGGTTCTTTGCTTTGAAATTTTGCAAATTCCCAAAAGCTCTATCAAAGAAATGAAAAAAAGAAAAAGAAGTGAAAGTGAAAGAGTTATCAATTGTTGAAATATGTTGAGAACTTTCGCTTGAAATCAAAAGAAATAATAGAAAAGAATGAAATGAGAGCATAAGGGAATAAATTGGTGCACTTGTTTGTTTTATATGCATGTGTGACCCCAAATGAGTAGTGATTGGTGTAGGAGGAAGGTAAATTGATGTTTGTGCTTGTTTGATGAAGATATAAGGCTGGTGCATTTGTTGAATAATCACTTAGCCAAATTTCTCTTCCTAAACCAATGTGCCTACATTACAACCCAAGAAAAGACCCTTTGTGATCCTTGTTCTTGCACAATTGTTTTGCAATGGAGATTTTAGACGATTAGCAAGCCTATGGTAAGTGAATTGCATTGTATGAATTCGATGAGAGGTTAACCATACACTTGAGAGTTGAGAGATACACTTTCTTGTGAGTTTCAATTGTTGAGGTTGACATGCTTTTGATTTGTGTGGAATTGTGAAGGTTATACTCGGTTTTGGCTTTCAAATGGTTTGTGAAATCTGAGGCATTAAGGATCTAAAGTTGCTACTCCATTCGTGTTTATGATCTTTGTTTGATTTATTGTTCAGAGACGAACAATACCTAAGTTTGGGGAAGTAATAAACACTCATTTTATTAGCAACTAAGCTTGTTTATCTTCACTTTTTATCAAGTTATAGCCTTTAAATGTGATGTGTTTTGCATGGAATTCGTTATTTTAGATTTGTATCATGTTTGGTGGAGTTTATGGATGTGTGTAGGTAAATTGAGGTTCTTTAAGCTGGAATAAAAGGGTCAAAGAAGAGCGGAATCGAAGAAATGGGATGAAGAAGTGAAAAATCGAATGAAAAAGAGAAAAAATCCTAACCGGCGCTTGAAGAGCCAAACCAGCGGTTTGACTACCAAATCGGTGGTTCAGCCCTGAACCACTGGTCAGACCGCCGGAAGTTACTGGAGTGCAAACGACGATATTATGCCAATCGGCGGTCAAATCGGCACTCCATGGCTAGACCGCCGATTTGGCGGTTGGACTACCGATTTGGAGCGTTGAACCGCCGATTTGGCATATTTTGCACCAGAAATTCCAATTTTGCCCTTTTACCATTTTTAATACCCTTTAGTACTTCTTGTATCCTATTTAAAGGGGAAATCAGCCCTAAAACGTGATATCTTTTCATTGGCTTAGAATTCTCTTCCCAAAAAGATTCCATTTAGGGTTCAAACTAGCTTTAATCATCGTAATCATTTTAGAATGTTGGATTTGGATTGTTTTTGAAGATTTATATGAAGATTTCTCCATTTGTGTTCTTAGTATCTCTATTAATGCATTTATTTATCATTTCTTGTGCTATTTTTTTCATTGATGTCTAGCTAAATTTTCTTTTGTTGGTTGTAGGGATTTGAGATGATTCAATGGTAGCTTTGATCTTAGCTTTCTAATTTTAATTGCCTTCATCTATTTGCTTGTGGATCTGGGTCTTGATTTCATGTGGGAATTATTGATCATCCTTCTTGCATGCCAAGTGTTTGTGAAAATTCTTAATAGGTTTTTGCATTAATGGAAATCAAATTGACATAACATGTATGGTTTTGAGACTTAGCAAATGATGAATTCATGCATGGGAGCTTTAATTCTTCGTGCCTTTTGGAGTCGAATTGTTGTCTTGAGTCTTAGCCGAGAGAGTCAATAGTTTGATCCATTTTTGTTATCTATCGAGAGAGGATAGTGATTAGTCTTGTGAATGCTTCTCATTTAGATGATTAAATATGGTTATGTGAATTAGGAAGTTAATTTCATGCCATCTAGAATCAAATCAAGTCCCTAGAACCAACATTTATCCCATATTGTATCTTTGATCAATTTTTAATTGCTTAATTGTTAGTGATTGCTTTACTTGCCTTGTTTTTCTATTTAAGTGTTTATTTTGATAAAAAATCATGATGAACCTAGAGTTTGAATAGTAGGAAAGTGCATGAATTTCATTTCTCACATAAATTTGATTAAATGGTCCTTGAGGATACGATATCCGATTACTAATGCTACAATAGCCGTTAAAGTTGCGGTTTATATTGCTAAGTAAATTTAGTGATCAAGGTTGTCTCCCAACTTTAAGTCGTTGAACATATCTCGCATAGCTTTGACTGTAGTTTTGAGGCCTCTGAATAATCTATGGAAAAGACTGTCAGGCTGGAGGAGATGTCTCTCATTTGGGTCGAAATTTGACCTTCCAAAAGTTAATCCAGTAATGCACGCATAGTCCCGTGCGGTAAAGCGGAGGGTTCGCCCGAAAATTTGGAACCACGTCTCATCCGGAGGGATCACATCACCCTTCAACTGACGGGCCAATAGGTGATGTAGGGCACTGTTTGTACTTCCAAGTCTCTTATGTTTAATGAAACGGCCAATACATTCCGCCGTAAATTTATTATACACTTTTTGATACCGTATTGAATTGCGCGTAAAGTGTCGAATAACCTTCGTTATTTCATTGAATACCGCCTCACGACAATATAGATTCAATAATTTGTTAACATTACGCAATGTCATCTCATCCATTCACAATCGGACTGCAATATAAACACACAAACCATAAGCAATGAAGTTCGAGCACTCAAATCATCAGAATCACAAAACACAAACATATACAACAGTCTCGGATCAACCCACGACGGGGCTGCCCACGCCGTGGCCTACCCACGACGTCAACCCACGACTAGTTCCCATCGTGGGTACATAAACACCCACCGTGGGCAGCCCATTAAAATCCTAAATTCACCAACAAATCTTTGAAATAACACTACATATACTCATACAATAATGTACATTGTTCTTATATTCAATAAAACGGATATAAATACATACTTAGAAGCATAAATTTTTCAAATACAAAATTCATTTTCGTATCATTTAGGCACTAATCGACGGTTCATTTTCGATAAGTACTTCTACCTCTTCGCTGGAGTTAGATATCGACTGCCCATCGTGATCGGATTCAGAACTCATATTTTCGGATTTTTTCTTGGTGTCGTGAGTTTGTCCATCGAAGGTTGAGAGAGAGAGAGAGAGAGAGAGAGAGAGAGAGAGAGAGAGAGAGAGAGAGAGAGTGAGGGTGTGTGGGTGTGGGGGGGACCGATGTTTGACCCAATTCAAAGTAGAGATTTTTTTGTTTTTTTCTTGTCTTTTTTTCATTTGTTTTATTTAAACTAAGGATAGTTTAATCTTTTAAGTGAATAAAAACTTATATTCTTATAAAAGAGTGCAAATAATTTCTACCTTTCATGAAAAGGTATTTAAAAAGAGTTCTTCCAAAAAAAACTAAAACAAAATTAAAAGAAAGTGAGCAAAAAGAAATAAACTAAAAATTTGAAAGGATACAGAGAAAGTTTGGTGCTACTACACGTGAGGTGCACGCTTTATTAATTATTAATCATTTGTTTTTAAAGTAATTAGTAATTAGGTAATTAATGGAGTACATTTAATTGGAGCTTGGTAAACCGTAATTTATGTTTTTCTCTCGAATGTCTTATCTGCGATTTTCTCCACACACTCTTTGAGAAATGTCCTATAATATTGAAACGGGACTATAAATATTGAAAAAAGTTATTTAAAAGATATATATTTTTATTATTTTTGGGCGAGAAAAAAAGAGTTGCACAATTTATTTTATCATTTTTGAAAATATATGCATTAAGAAAAAAATCTGGCCCAATCCAAGTAAAAAAAACTGGCCCAATTCAACTTCGCTAATATGATATATGGGCTAGGCCCGGTTGACATTACAAAGAATATAACCACACAAAAAAGAAAATGGGATTTATTAATTATTTCATTTAAGTCTCATGTAGTAGTCCACACCCACTTTATAAATGTATAATGTAAATTATAAAAGAAATAAATTTAACATTAACAAAGCATATCACGAGTGTAAGTATATAGGAAATATGGAGAAAACTCCATGCTCAAATCATTAATACAATAAAACCTCCAAAACGGAATACTCTATTTAGAAATAAACTCTCATTTTATTCTATATTTTAATGGTTCCAGTTTGGAACCAGTTATATAATAAACCTATATTTGTCATAATTTATATCTTTTTTCGGTCTCGTACTAGGGAAATACACATCTATTTAGGAATAAATCACACTAATTAAATTATATATAGTTACAATAGATTTAGTTTAATTTAAAATATTTTTCTAAAGTTGCTTGTGACTTCATCTTTTCTGTTGTAATCATATTCTTTAACTTGTGTGTCTTCAATAGCTCGTCCATATGACCACCTTTTTGTTGATAATATTTCCAACTTGTCGAGCAAGTTAAATGCAACTTTTAAGTCATTGACTCTACATATTCTAGGTGAAATAACTCAATACATGAATTTGCACATAATATATTATACAATAGATTTAATTAGTAATTATAATATTTAGTACATTAAAATTAAAATAAATTAAAAATTCTTCTTCGAACTCTATTTAAGAATAACCTCCTATTTTATCATATTTTTCTGCAGTCTCAAAAGTATTCCTTAATAGAGGTTTTACGATATATAACTGACACCTGTAAAATCCGATTTTGTAAAAGTGGGACTAAGAGCATTTACAACGGTAGAGAGATAGACCTCGGGTCTATCACTGGGAAGTGTAATTTTGGTGGGATCCTAATGATTGGATAGATCTCGGTAGAAAATTCTGCAATGGTGGGATTGAGTAATATCCCTGGTCTATAATGATTGACAATGATTGAATGGAGTGAGGGAAAAAATGATAACCGTTTCAAATTTTTTTTTTTCTAAAAAAAAAAATAGAACGGACCAATACCATAGTGCCACGTGAACCGAGAGGAGGGAAGCATGAGGTCGAGAGCGGTGTCGATAAATCGACACCACTCTCGACTCCTTCGATCGACACCGCAGTGTCTAAGGAGCCACAATGGCTTAGACCTCAGCTGGGTCTAAGGAGAGTGGTGTCGAGTGGCCACTCGACCTCGCTGCTCGACATCCACTGTAAATGCTCTAACCCAAAATGCACAAACAATTGCATATTGCATAAAGTAAAGTATATTTTGTTGAACAATACATCTCTAGGTTCCAGCCAGCATTATATGATTTTCAATGTTTTGAAATATACAATTATTAATAACTCGAAAAAATCCTGAAAAAATCGAACTTTGCAACACACCTAATCCACAAGTGTGAAGCAATTATGTTTTACAGATTGTAAACAAAACAAATATTCCAAGATTCCAACATTTCTGCTCTTTGCTCCCTCCAACCACGTCCACTTTTTTAATTTCACATGGAAATCGAACTGTCAACATAAAACCACAAATTATAGGCCAATTTATGAATTTTATATAAATATTTAAAAATCGTTCAAATACAAAAAAAGTAAATAAAATAATATATGGCTCGAGCATCGAGGTGGGGACCAATTTCAAAGTCGACACGTCCATCTAGATTTAGTACAAATATGTTGAACACATTAGATTTGTATAATGAGAAATAATGGGCCTAAGTCCAAGTGTTTCACATTATTGTCGCATGTTTATGCTTTTTAATGCAGGAGGGCTTTTCTCCTTAGGTAGTTATATAATATAATTGTTTTTCGAGATCTTTCGAGATTTGGACATAAAATATTTCTATGTAAGGAATCGAGAAATCCTACTTTAATATGTATGGTGGTGGTTATATAGGAGATCTAAATGGGATTATTTTTATGAGTGAGAAAGTTGCTCGATAGTGTAGTACTTGTGGGGTGTTATGCTTCTTTCATTTCCACCAATAATTGATGATTATATGGGATTAATTTATAATTTATTTTTATTTAAGACATATATATTGGATTAAATCTAGTGGCTGCGGCACCCATTCTTTACACGTATTAAAGAGGACAATCCCCCCCCCTCCCTATCTTTGTTTCACACACATACACACACTCACATGCATGCATGCATGCATGCATGCAAAACACACACACATGTATATATATTCTCTATGTTTCGTTCATCTTGACATGCATTCTTTTTTTGACCGCCCCACTCATCTTGATCTATTTCCTTTATGAAAATAGTTAGAGTGTGTTCACTTGGAGGTAAAAGGAGAAATAATATTATTTTACTCCTTTATATCTTGTTTGGTGGCGATTTAAGAAAAATTCGGGCAGGAGGTATAAATTTTCGAGCAGTCCCTTTTACCTTGTCCGAAGTATAAATTTATACCTCCAAAATGGAGGTATAATGTTATATCTCCCATGTGTTTTAGATATTTTCTCTGTTATCCATCAATTTCATCCCAAGTGAACAAGATATAAACATTGTAGTCCCTCCTTGAGAGTATAAATAAATATATTATCCCTCCAACGAAACAAGATATAAAACTTGTGGTCTCCACAATGAAATATAAATTTATACCTCATAATATTATACCTCCATTTAGAATTAGAGGTATAAATTTATACTCCCAAGTGAACACACCCTTAGGGTTCACTTAATAAATCATTTTATTCACTTTAAAAGCAATTTTTATCACTTTATTCAATTAAAAAATACTTCATATCTTTACACTAAACATCATCTGGGAGTATAAATTTATACCTCTAAATTGAGGGATAATAATATTCCCTCCGTCCATGAAATGGATGTCACATTGTGGACCATACGGATTTTAAAAAAATGGTAGGTAGTAGTGAATTATAGTAAGTATTGTTGTGAGTGGAGTAAAGGTCCCACAATAAATGTGAGTGGAGTAGCAAAAGTGGCAATCATTTCGTGGACAACCTTAAGTAGCAAAAGTTGAAACTATTTCGTGGACGGAGGGAGTATGAGGTATAAATTTATACTTCATTATTGGGACCACAAGTTTTATATCTTGTTTGGTTGGAGTGATAATTTACTTATCTCTACTCTCAAAGGGGGACCACAATGTTTATATCTTGTTCACTTGGGAAGAAATTGATGGATAGAGGAGGAAATATCTAAAATACATGGGAGGTATAATATTATAGCTCCATTTTGAAGGTATAAATTTGTACTATGGGCAAAAGATAAGGGGCTGCCCAATACCTCCTGTCCTTCTTAAATCGAAACCAAACAAGATATAAGGAAGTAAAATAATATTATACCTCGTTTTCCCTTTTTTTCACTCCAAGTAAACGCACCCTAATAGTCTTCTTCTTAATATTTGTGACGAAAAGAACTGAGTCGAGATGAACGGGACGGAGAATATAATATATAGTCTCTCTGTCTTATTTCAATAGGCAATAAAATCTCAAAATTGTATAATTAATAGTTAAGATTTTCATGTATAGATCAGTAGCACATGTCTTAGTTAGCATGTCGATCCAAAATTTGAGAACTGAAGCGATGAATAAAAGAAACTCGCATGTATAAAAGGACAAATGAAAGTTCATCTCATCTTTCTTATTAAATTATCATAATCAAAATGTATTCTATACAATTACTCGCGATTTTTAAAATGGTTAGATCAAATAAAAAACTAAAAACAAGTTTTTTTTTTTTTTAATTCCTCAAATTGTTCAAATCTATTTTAATTGGAATTAATAGAATAAATCGATAAGTTTGATGGGTCGGGCCTCGTTAAGGATAAGGGTGAAGAATTCGAGTACAAATTTCAGTTTTCTCCTTCTCCAACTAGAAAGAAGAATTTTATGCCTCGATCGTTGTAGTGGACTATTCCATCTTATAAATAGCTAGCACAACTTGTTAGTTCTTATCACACTTTTTTTTTTTTTAGGTGAATTCTCACACTATTAAATAATTCTAGAATAAATTCGTCTTCAAATGTACCTTTCCGAGTTTCGATGTCTTAAAATTTTAAGGTCGATATTTATATACATAAAACTAGGTATCCGCACCTCCTCCCCCAATATTGAATGTTTTACCTGCGGCCCATTGGAAAAAAATATAAAATAATGAATATAAGTAGTTCTTTTTTTTTCTTGGATTAGACCATCTACAACGATAATAGCTGCTTTTACGATCAAAAAATGGTGATCGCTCACTCATTGCTGATCACAAAGATTGCAGCGAGGAGATCACATTTTACAATTTTATCGGAGGGGTGATTGCAAGAGAGAAAAACAAGAGTGAAGGAGTTGGTGGCTCCCATTCGCCAATGTAGTACAAATCTCCATTGTGAGCAAAATAGAGATATTACTATACGCCCAAAAAATATTAAGATAATAACAATGATCACCTGATGATCGCGGTTGTCCATGATCTTATTCTCTAAAATCAATTAAAAAAGGAGTAAAAAATATTTATTTTTATTTTCCAAGTAGTGATGGTGCGATTAGATTGCAGTACTTTATAAAGTGGGTTACAGACTTAAAGTACGAGAAACAAACTAATTTATTAAGTAGTTTTGATCGACACTGAAAAATCATACTTCTAAGTACTGTTTTTGTGTAGTTATGTACAGTCACTAAATATAGTGCTATTGCATTTCACTATCTACAAATCATGCGACAAATTTTGTTCCACATTATTTATAAATAATATAAGTACCATAATATCTCATCCCTTCAACATTTCAATATCATTATATTTTCATTTATTGCACATTGCTACCCCAATTACACCAATTTCACACTTTGCCACCTAAAATGGCCTAAAATTTGAGATTTCTTTAATTTCTTTTTGTATACAATGAAATATAATTGCCTATAATTCACTATTTACGTGCATAATCAAGATAATAAACTACCTTATGTTCCAAATTTATTTATTTAACTACATATAACTTCATGGCTTTGCTATGGTGTCCCAAATCCAATGTCTTGTACATATAATTCAAGCACTTAAAAGTGGATTCCAACTCCTTCTTCACCAATGGGGGTTATATTTTTTTTCTTGTTTTCTTTCTCTTGAAAAGTGGGGTTTTCACTATCACCACCTAACCTCTTGTATAAAATAAAGACAAAAGATGGCCTTGAACTCCATTAACTAAAACAACTTTGAGATGGCTTTAGTCTTTTTGAGGTGGGGTCTCACAAAATCCAAGTGCCCAATAGTGTACATTTGTTGTTGTGTTTAAGAGCAATGCCCTCGTTCCACCCATTATGGGTCTAATATCTTACAACTTTGAAACATCTCTTTAGAGCTCATTTTTTAAAAAGATTTTAGGACCATTTGTCAACAAATTGAGAATTTTAACATTCACTCCATTTTTATAGAAAGAATTCCATAAAAACTTGCTTCGGACTGTTTGACAAATCAAAATCCATCAGAAATTACCTACGGTATATGCTAATTCAAACTCATATCCAGTGATACATTTACAATTTTACTGGTGTTTTGATAGTGTTTAGATCTAAATCTCGACCCATAAGGCACCTCCAACATGTTATTTGTTTATGAAATCCCTCATAAGCTTTTGATATTTTTATAAATTATCACACTTTTCAAAAATGTAAATTGAAATTTGGATGTGGACTACTACTAGTCTCTAACTCTACAAGTTGCTAGTACTAGGAGAGATGGAGCAAATTAGTCAAATAGATCACATATATAGCCATTTTGTTACTTGTGTGCATGATTGAAGTAGAAGGAACATCATATTTTGTAAATGTAATACTCATGATAAAACATACTACCATTAATCATTTTTATTTATTCATATATTCTCTCTCTCTCTCTCTATATATATATATATATATATATATATATATATATTTGGGTAATGATAGTCGGTCACATGCGTAAAAAAAAGAAAGTTGACTGTAAAAATGGAAATAATCACATTCCCCCTTTAGGGTTTATGCTTCCCAATTAGGGTATATTTCCATTTTCAAAAGCTATATTACTATTTTTAGCTTGTGTGGTCGGCCACAGTGTGGCCAAATATCATTACCCTATATATTTATATGAACGCGACATGTGTATATATAGTCTAGAAAATCATAAAATAGAAAAGTTGTATAATATTAGTTAGTGTAAGGTCGATGTACATTCCATTCCATTAAAAGAAAGAAAACATACAATTATGATGATATGTGTAAATAAGGACTGCAATATTTCACACAAGCATGTGCATAAAGAATCGTTATCTAATAAGAAACCAATTATAGATCATATCAATCAAATTATTTCCATATTTCAAGGGAATCACTCATTGTTGTTAATCTTTAAAAAAAAGTTCTTTTAAAAAATGTATAATTAGTAGGATGAGTAAATGGCAATGGAAATTATTATTAGGTCCAACAAATTAGACTCGTGCGACAATAAAATTCTACTACCTAAAATAAGACAATAATTGATCTATCATAGCTGCAAGAAAATGCCATGATATCTGAAAAATATTCAACTGATTGGAATGCCAATAATTGAAATTTATTGACTTGTTTACTAGCAAAAGGTTTGGCTTTCAATATCTAGTCATCAAAAAGTTTTTTTTTTTTTACCCAAAACTTCGTTACTTATAAATTGAAACCGCACTGATATTTATTTTAATTATTTTTCACTCGAAACAACAGCTTTAAAAATTATCACGTGTTCCATTTACATTCACTCATCTAATTTGGGTGCTCATAAGTGTTGGATTCTTTGAAGTTTTTCTCTCTTTGGAATAGTTTGGGCCATTGAAAAGTTGTTTAATAATTTCAAATCAAAATCCAATCTACAATTATTTTTTTCATTATATTTATGCAGCAGAGGAGAGATCAAATAAAACATTCCTCTATAGAAAGAAGACCTAATCTGAACTGTTAATCTTTTTATGATAATATAATTATAAATCATATAAAATTAACGTTTAACATAATTTTTAACTTTTACGGGTATGAATGATTCTTACGAGATTCCGTCCCTAAATATATATATGAAAGCGAGATGCGAACTACTTGTACTTGTTTGGATATGATATGGACTTTGCAAGCGTGCGTCTTTGTTAGGTGAACATCAAATGATGTACAAAGACTTCATAAATAGTCTCTACTAAGTGGTTTTACCGTTTACTTAAAGAACTTTGTAGGACTATGTACGTGACAAAGCTAAGATTAAATTAAACTTTGGATTTTAATCAAAAGTTTACTTGATAGTAAATACTAGCGATAATATCATTCTCCATCCTCACTCTATATCAACATTGATTTGAAAATTATTACAAATAATCTAACCTTCAATTTTATTAGCAATTCTATCGTTGGAGCAAGTTATCAATGTCGAAATTATGAAATAACAAAAAAAAAATGTGAAATAACATGTTCAATACGTAACCTTCTTCGATTACTAACTTTGTTGATAGACTTGATAATAAAACTATATGCCAAATCAGATCATTTTCAATAATTTCAAATGTCGTGAAAGTATTGAAAGATGAGGACATACAATGATGCTATATTAATCTTTATTAATTATCATATATGATTGAGTTATAAATATCAACAATATATCATGACTCAAACTGCAAAATGAATCAAAATAATCAATATACGGCCTCAATAATAGACAAAATGGCCATTTTCTAATTTTGTGATGATAAAGACATATGTTTATGCATCTTGTTACATTCAAAATTATTTTTGATCGAATCTTACTGTTTTTTTTTCTGGTCCCAAGTGTCTTTACAACTGTTAAGATGCCTCCCAAATAAATTTATATATACCACGTATCGTGTATTAAACTTGAAAAATTTTAAATAAATTTTGGATCAAGAATCAAGAAACACACGCTTTTTCTTGATGGCTAAAGTTATACGCCTTTAGTGTTTTTAAGTGAATCAATGCATGTGCATGCCATTATCCATCATTTGAGGAACTATCCTACGTGTATAAGCTTCATCATTGGTTCGTACTCATTTAAATAAAATCATATATAGAAACTGATCACTCACATAACTCCAATAAGGAAATAATACTATATCAAAAATAATTAAGTTTTGTCATTTAAAGTAATCTAAGAAGTGTATTATTATTGTTAGATGTGTGTAAATATATGGTTCGCGCGTAGGAAATAGGAATATTCTTTAATTAGTGTAGAAAATTCAATAAATATTGTTTATATGTAGGTCTCTATTAATGGATGTCAAAGATTGAGTATGCATTATATGTACTCCCTCCCTCCCGCAAAAGACGAGCCACTTTTTTTTTTTGGATCGTCCCACGAAAGATGAGCCATTTATATTTTAAAAAATAATTAATTGCATTCACACAGCTTTTACATTTTTTATTATTTATTCATACTACTTTTACATTTTTTATCAATAAAATACTCCATTAAATACACCTAATACTATTTCTTCTTAGTCTCCGTGCTGAAAATAAATGGCTCATCTTTGGTTGAATGGAGGGAGTATTATGTAATCATTGAGTAATGATGTTCGGCCACACTGTAGCCGACCACACAAGCTAAAAATGGTAATATATGTTTTAAAAATGAAAATATATCCTAATTGGGAAGCGTAAACCCTAAGAAGGAAATGTGATTATTTCCATTTTTACAGTCAACTTTTCTTTTTTTACGCGTGTGGCTGGTCACAGTGTGGTCGAATATCATTACCCATAATTAATCATTAATCCACCATTGATAATAATTAATTGTAAATCATACAAATATCAATATTCTACTAGATTTGTTCATATTTCTTGTATTAAAATTCATTTTAATGATTGAGCTCTTCCTCCCCCATATATATTACTCTTTGAACTTAGAATATGGTTTCTAAGTCGTTTTCCTTCTCTTTTATTGTCACCGGCAAATTTCTGGTTCATGTCAAATCAATTGAAATAGAAAGTAGAGTGTGTAAGGTAAGGGAAGGCCCATTAGCTTCTGTATAGTACTAAAAGTTGAGATACCATTTTCTATAAATATATATATGAGATTTAATTGAGATCTTATTGATATGGAATTTCAATTTTAATCGACTATTAATGTTAATTGGAGAATATAGTTTGCTAAGGTGCGATAGCTAATATGTGTCGTATCGTATCGTGTCGTGTTTTGTAGTGTAGTGTAATGGCGTTGTATTGTAGAAGTTTAGATCCTATTATTCCCTCATTTCATTCATCTATATATAGTGTCGAAATTTGCTATAAAAATTGGTCATCAATGTGCAGTTGAAATAGTATAGCATATTATAACGGAAAATATTTCATTAAGAAAACTAGAATTATAGCTTCTAGATTTCTTTTAGAAGAATAGGTTTTAGATTTTAGAACTAGATAAACTAAAATTATACTCTCTCTGTCCCTCTCATTTTATCTCATTTCTCTTAAATGGATGTCCCACTCAATTTGTCACATACCAAATAAGAAACAAATTTACTCTTCAAAATCCTTCAAAAGTGTTGAGACCTACTCACTTCCTATCTTTTTATCCTTATTTTTAATCTCCGTGCCCAACAGTAAGAAGACAAAATGAACGGGACGGAGGGACTACTATTTTAATTGAAAAACAAATAAGGTAAGTCAAGCAGAGAATTCTCCAGTTCCTGAAATCGCTAACTTCATTAACAATGTCATTTAATTCAAAAATGTTGTTGACACGACAACAATTATTGAATAATTAATTTATTTTCTTCTATAGGGTATATTTAATATATAAAATAGGCTCTCTAGTATGATGGTTCTAGTAGAAACGATAATAGAAGACGTGTTTAAGTCTAGATTCGTTTCGAATTTAACCTCTTAAAATGAATTTAATTTTTTTTAAATTAGGTTTTGACTTTTTTACTTCCAAACTTGACCTACTACAAGAACCCACCTCTAATTTATTTTTTTTGTTTAATTTAAAAATTTTCTTTATTGCGATGTTCGATGTTTGTATTAATCCAATAAAGATAAAATATTTTTAAAAAGTACTTATACTATTAATATTCCCACAATTATTAAACATTATGCAAATCTTGTCGAACCTATTAGGATTAGATACATAAGCAGCTTGTCTCATATATCTTGAAATATAATTTCCAGTTTTGTCAGTCCAACCTGAATCTGCCATGCTGTCACCCCTGGTCCCAATTACTTGAATATTTTAAAAATGCAAAATAATAATAATAATATAACAATAATATTAATAATTCACCCCTTTGGGATTAAATTACAATTAAAGAAGTTACAAAATAAAAAAATGAAAAAAGGAAGAAAATTACAGAAATTCCCCATCCCTCTTAAAACATCAAGGACATGTTAATTATTTCTCTACATCTCTCTCTCTCTCTCTCTCTCTACATCAAGACCTCTCTCACTAATGTCTTAGCAAGGAAACCTTCTTCGACTCCACCAAACGTCTTAGAAAGTGCATAACCTGTCGAATATCATACGATTACATGTTAGAAAAGATTGATTAAAAAACAAAAATAATAATAATATTTTAAAATAAAACAAAGTATTGAAGATAATTCTATATTTTTTGTTGTGTGCTACTTGCCTCGGATGGTTCTTGCAAAGAGTATGTTGCATTCGTTTCTTTAGGAGCTTTCGATACTAGAATTCCTAGTCCTTGTCCCCTTTCTCGCAAAACCTACAAAATTAACGACCGCAATAAAATATTTGATCAAACAGATAAAAACGAACCTAAAAAAAAAAATTAGACACTTACTCTAAATGCATCTTCATCAGTTCTATCATCGCCTATATAGATGGGCAACACATTATCCGACTCATCATAACCTGAGAAAGATCGATTATCAGAAACTTCACTAGGATTCAATATCATCACAACTATAGTAGCAAACCAGCTCACTTACCTAATGACTCCAACAAGAACTCAACCGCATTTCCCTTGTCCCATTTGATAGTCGGACGAATCTCGAACACCTTTCTGCCGTGACTCACTCTGAGCTGGGAGTAGTCATTTATCACCGACTTAACTTGATCGGCCAACTCAACCCATTTCTGCAAAAGACAATACTTTATTAGTTAAGCCTCGTAATTTTATGAAAATAAATATTTTCATTTTTCACATAAATCAAGGTCGAATTTCGCACCTTTTCCTCCACACAACGATAGTGAACGGAGAGACAAAATTTGTTGTTCTCTACTTTAGCACCAGGAATGTGCTTTACTTGCTCTATCAAAGCTTTGTATACCTGCACATCAAATTGATCAATTTTTTGACAAATCTCAAATAGCCGAAAAATGTAGTAAATTTTAGTTATTATTATTATTTTTTATTTTATATTTTTGAAATGAGACAGATGTAATAAATAAAAGAGCCCTACCTCATCAATTATAGGCAGAAATTCTCTGGCAGGCTGGCAGAGGACAGTTTGATTTCCCTGAATATTCACATACATCGAATGTAAGAAAATTTGCGCAAGAAAAAATAAAATAAAATTTTGTGACATAACTCATTAATATTTTCATCAACTCACTTTTCTTTGTCTATACCCTTTTGATGGCCCCTTGATGTCCATTCCATGGCTGCCGGCGTAGTATAGCTCCGACAGTTGTACGAAATCGTACACCTAAAAAAAATACAAAAAATAAATAAATTTACCCTAAAAATCTATTTAACTTTCAAGAATGTATAATTAATTATATTAGTATATAATTATTACATATTATGAATAAAATGTACCTTAGCTCTGCTCCTCCCGCTAACAATGGCGGTCGGGAACAATTTCGCGACGTCTCTCACAGCTTCTCTCATCTGATCATAGGAGAGAGAGAGAGAAAAAAAAAACGTATTAATTTAATCTCTTTCTTAGGTGCAAATTTCTTTCACAAAATTATGTACCACTACGATGAAGACGATGGCGACAACAATAATAACGAACCTCATTGGTGATGAAGGCGCGGTCGGGGTCCGCGACGATGGGGGAGAGAGTGCCGTCGTAGTCCAAGAAGACGACAATCTGCTTCCCCATCGCCGCACTCGTGATCTCCTCGAACATGCTCAAAGCCGAGGGGTGATGAAGCTGCACGGCCCGAATAACGCACGTGTCAGCTACACGCACTATTTGTCGGGGCAGTATTAAACACTACTGCCCCGACAGTAAAAGAAAAAAGAAAAAGAAAAAGAAAAAAAACAAACTTACATTCCAAGAGCCGAGGTCTTCGGAGTCGGAGGGCCTCCGAGTGGGGGAGGAGGCCCTCATCGAATTGAGCAAGGCATTGATCCTTGCTCCATTGGCATTAGGCCCAAGTTTCTTGAGCAGCTTCTTCAACGGGAAACGGCCCGCGGGCTGGAAAAGGGCGGAGTCGGGCATTGCGACGGCGAAGGCCATCGGAATGCCCGATTTGGCGTCGGCAATGACCATCTTTTGGTTTGTCATTTCACAACGTTGTATTGTTGTGGCAAAAGCCTTAAAAACCTGCATTTGTATTTATAGTCAAAAGTGGGAAGACATAAAGAAAGACTTTAGCCCGTCAAAGCAATGAACTATATACATAAATAGAATATGAAATAAAGGTGTAAATTACCAGGAAAATATGGGGAAGTTTTGGTTGAAAATGGAGTGCTCAAACTTGGGAAAATATGGAGAAGAAGGAGAGGGAAAGTTGCTTCCTTTTTTGGAGAGAAGAATTGATTGAAAGATGTGAGAAACCAAATCACAAGTGACAAAGGGAAGATGGGGTGTGATCAATTTATAAGTAACTTGAAAGCACTATGGGACGAAATATTCCAACTTTTCTTTCCCAACTTTTTTTTTTTCTTAATACAGTTGTGCCCCGGCCCCCCTCAATTGCACCCTCAATTGCAAATAGGGGGAAATTCCTTTTTATTTATTCCGATCGAGCGGGATCTTCTGTTTCAAATAGTGTTACAGCATTAACAGCAAAACTCTCAAAATTTTGGTCCTAAATTTATTCCTAAAGCTTTCCTTATAATATATTTTTGCTCCTATTTTCTACTAATTATTTTATAAAATGGTGGGCTCAACTCAAAATTTGAAGAAAATTTTAAGTCGGTGTAAAAAGTTTTGTGGGGCCACTTAGTTTAGGGGGTTTGTTGGATGGTTTATATATATATATATATAGGGATCCGATGAGAATAAATCTTATATGAGAATGTGAGAATGATATATTTTAATGCATTTTTAACACATCGATAATGCATATATTGCAGAAATATAATGCATGCTCATTCTAATGCATAAATTATAATAAGTTAATGCATTCACATTGTAATGCATAAATTACAACAACATAATGCATCGTTAAATCTGGACCATTGATCAACAAAGATCAAAGGCCAAGATTTATTCTCATTTCTCACATAAGAACGCATTCTCACATGATCCTCTTCCTATATATATAACCTAAATTTAAAGTTAAAAGTTATTATAGGTGAATTGTTGTGAGTGCTCTTACATTTCTTATTTCTTGTATCGGCTCGCACGTATATTAGGAATCAACATATCATCACATGTGTTAGCATGAGTAGTATGAAATATAAGACTTTTGTAAGAGGAACATTATATTTTTTTTGTTTTGTAATTTTTTTTATTTAACTCTATTAATTAGTTTGGGTGAAACTAGACACAATAGATCACTCACAGCAGAAATCTCAAATATTTGCTCTTAAATTAGCTCTTAAAGCTTCCCCTATATTATTTGTAGCCCCTATTTTATGAATAGATACAAAAGATATCCTATTTTGTATTAATTATCTTATAAAATTGAGGTCCTAATTAAATTTGTGAGCTAAAAAATATTTAATGAAGTTTAAATTAATTTGAGGAGAATTATAAGGAGGTGTAAATATTTTTGTAGGCTTATATAATCTGAGAGATCTACATAATGAATATTTTAGCATATTTTTTATCATTTTAACTTAAATTCAGAGTTAAAATGCCAAATCCAGTCAAATCAAATAAATTAATATTATTTGAAGAATGTATAAATGAGAAATTAAGTGGGATCCAAGTAAAATAAATAAATTTGGGGTGGGGAATTTATTCTATTTTCCGTATAATATTATTAAATCCGTAATAGACGCATTAAGTTGATCCCGTGTAAAAATCCTGTTGATGATTTTCTTCCTTTGTTCTTTTGCAAAGATTTTCTGAATATGCATTGATTAGAAAGATTCTTATTTGTTAGATGTTTAATTTTGGGTAAAAAAAGATTAAAAGAAACTATTGACCTTTATTGTTTAATTAGGATTTACATTATTGTTGTGTAACTAGTGCCTGCATAATTAGCAAATTTCTCAATCTATTAAAAGATTCATTAAAGTAAAAAAAAAAAAAAGGTGATTGTGCGAGATTAACAATAATTTATTAGTTGAAAAATATAAATAAAGATCAAAATGGAGATAGTACACAAAATCATTGGGCTATTGCACTTGATCATGAGAGGAAGTTGGATTATATTTTTAACTAAGTAGTATTTTGGTGGAGCACCCACTTAACTGACCAGATTAATTATGATTGTCCTTGACCTTAAACAAGGATATTGGGTCACATCAAAATAAATAAATAGACCATGAATGTTGAGTTTATTTTTCTATTCTTAATTTGCAATAGTTTATTTTCCTTTTCTCTTGTGTTTTTATCTGCCTGAGATGGTATCTGAATTTTAGTTCATAATTTTTCATTATTCTATTTTATTTTACGAGTATATACTATGATACCCTTTACCATCGATATATTAAATTATCTGCATGTATTAATATAATGATGGGAGTTTAGTCTATTACCCCAGTGAATTAATGTATTACTATAATTTAAATTTTGTCCCCTTGGAGATGACCTAGTGGTAAAAGTGAGCGCATGAGATTGAGAGGTCTCAGGTTCGAACCTCATGAAGCGCCTCTATAGGTCGAGCATGTCACACCTGTACTTGAAAAGTGTGGTTTACCTGCCATGTGTGGTTTGCAGTCTATTTGCATTATACTAAGGTCAAAATAAAATTGTCATACATTGGACTAAATTTTAGTATTTTGTGTAAATAAACTACAAAATGAAACAAATGATTGAAGTATCGAACATATTTAGGACTTTTTTGTGGGCGAAATAATAGAGAATCTAATGCATGTCTTGGTCATGCATGAAATGGAAATTAATGAATGATAATCCAGACGATTATCTTTTTTTAGGGGCCTATAATTACCAATATTAATATAATATATTAAAATCGACTGTCTTATCAATTTTATGTTTTTCTTTGCATAAATATATGTTTTGTCCATTTTTTTTTTAAATTATTACGAGGGTTGGACTGAAAAATAATAAAAATAAAGATGAGCTTAAATCCATTATCTTCCATTATCATTAGTGAGAACTATTAAAGTCAGTTCGAGAATCATGAGCAGAAGAAAGTTTTGATTTCATAAAGAGGTGTCATAATTTGTAGTAATGAAAATACAGTATGACCGTACGTGGTTCTTTTATTTATTTATTTATTTTTTGTGTGTTGATGTGATTTAAAAAGTTTGTAGTTTGTACTACCATTGACACCAATTTTTTTCAATTATACTATATAGTAATATTCTGATTTTTTTTTTACTTCACTCATTCAATTATACTATAATCTGTTTTAAAATATTGTACATCAAATAACAATTATTTTCCCTATTACAAATTACATGAAACGTAGTTGGCTGTTTTAAAAGACCTCACTACATACAAACTGAAAGTGCACCGCTTGAGTGTCCCTTTGGGGGGCAATTCCATCATTTATTCGAACCATATAAGTTTTGTCCGGGGCATTTAAAAATATTCTTTTCTTATAGAACTTAAAGATATTCTTTAATTATTGCTAGTCATTTTTGGAGAACAATATCTTTTGAAGGGGATTTAGACATTTAGTAGGTAATTTTGGAGTACGCGTTGCTGCAATCTTAATTATGATTACAAATTACAAATTTATAACAGAATATAAAAAAATATTTTAAACTAAATAATAATCTCGTCTCTATTAACATAACTCATGAGAATTTAGAATAGTGAAAATGAATCGTGTGCTTTGAAGAATCAATTTTCGAAACGTGTTTGATTTGATGAATTTCACAAGCAAGAATCTACAATCTTCCTCTTTATATCAGCGAATCAAAATATAATTATGAAATATCAACGTGAAAAGTCATAATCATGTTTTTAAAATGTCAAAAAAAAAAAAAATGATATATGATGCTACTATAACATTGAAGAGAATTATGAATTCAAATCTTGTTCAAATTAATGAGTAATGATATTCGGACATACTGTGGTCAGTCACACGCGCTAAAAATGGTAATATAGGTTTTGAAAATGGAAATATACCCTAATTGGGAAGCATAAACCCTAGGGAGGAAATGTGATTATTTTCATTTTCACAGTCAATTTTCATTTTTTTCGTGTGACTAACCACAATGTATCCGAATGTCATTACTCTTAATTTTATTAGTCGCATATTCTGCTAGTATTAATTATAATTTCCCTCTTGATTAATATCAACGACAATTGCGACTTCTAAATGTTAGCAAATAGCAACAACTATATTTGTGGCACCAAATTTTTGATGGCTACAAATTATACTTTTGCCACTCTGGTTTTGATTTAGCGATAATTTCGAATTCGGTAAGGAGCTCAAGTTTTATGTATTTACACCAGGCTTTGAGTTATGTTGGAAAAAAAAAATCAAAAATTAGTTTATGAATTTAGATCAAATTAACTCAAATATATTTGCGTAGTCATAAATTTAGATAAAAAAGTAGTTTATGAATTTAGAGCAAATTGAAATTATAGTGTAGCGGGGCATTCACAGCAGTTACCTTAAAATTAATTTTAACTCTAAATATAGGTTAAAATAATAAAAAAATGTGCTAAAATGTTCATTCAACATACAATATCTTATAAATTGTGTAGGTCCCACAAAAATATTTACACCTTTCTATATTTTCCCTCAAATATACACCTCCCTAAATCATCACTTAACTCACAAATTAAGGGCATGTTTGGTATTCATATACCAGTATATCAGATATCATGTATGGGTATGAGTATTAGATATCAGGTATGGGTATCAGATTTATATTTCATATTCGTGTTTGATATGTTGAAGATATCGATTGATATCAAGTGAGAATGAAAGTACAGATATGAGTCATATACTAGCAAAAATTGGTATATGAAAATATTGAAAAATAACATATCAAGTATATCAATTTGATACCCATATACTGATATTTCAAACACAAGGTATGGATACGGGTCGTATTGATACCCATACCTGATATACGTATATGGATACCAAACGACCCCTAAGTTGGGCTTACAATTTTTAGAAAATAAGAGATTTGTTGCATGCATTTGTAAAATAAGAGATAAAAAAAGAATATGAAATACTGTACTTTAAAACCATATTTAGGAGCAAAATTTTAAAAATTCTATTGAAAATGCTCTAAGTTTTAGTATTATTTTTGCATCTGTCACACAGCTGACATTTATATATAACAAAATTTATAAACTAAGACTTCATATTCAACATATATTTTGAAGAGAGTATATGTGGTCAAAGCATGGCCTCAAATTGCTAGAATTCTGCCCATGCATTATTAATTCATAGACAGAAAATGAAATCTTTTGCATCAGAATCATAATTCAAATTTAGTACTACAATTTTACAGCCACTTCACATGTTAATTTGCAGCCCCTTCATTAAAACTAACAAACCAAACCTGTTGTCTGAAAAACCAGCAGCTAACCATCCTCTATAACTTTGGCACTTCAAATTATTATTTAATTCTTATTTTTTGTCCATTTCTTGGCTGTCTGATTTTCATTTGAGTCAGCAAACATATAAGAATCTGTGTCTTTTAAATTAACGACTAATTTATTAAATACTTTGCCCTAACTACTTCTTTGCTAGTATTTGTTTGGAAAGTTATAACCTTTTGACAAATGGAAAGTGCAATCTTTTTTAGGCCTTCACTTTTTCTGGTTCACACACATTGTGTGTGTATTTTTGAGCAAATTGGTATGTATAGGAATTCAAGAAGAAGTAAAAGTGGGTGACTATTAGAGCACCTACATCCGTGCCCTCCAAATTGGAGGGCACAGCCATTTCGTGAGCCCTCCGCCCTTCACCTTAAAATGGCGCACAACGGCGCTCTCCTAAATTTGGAGGGCGCTACAATTTTTTTTTTGTTTTTTTAATAATTTATAATTCAATTTTGTATAAAAATTGAGAGATTGAGTGGAATTGAATTGAAAGATTGAGAGATGAGTGAAAATTAAAGAAATGAGGTGTTGTATATATAGTAGGAAAAAGAGAAATTAAAAAATAATAATAATAAAAGCAGCCGTTTGAATTTGCAACGGCTACAACATGAGCCAATGAGCGGCCGCCACGTCAGTGGGCTGAGGGCTCATGTAAATGGCTCAACTCAGCCCTCCGCCCACGCCCTCCAAATGGCTGCAACGGCAGCGCCTATCGATGTTGGAGGGCGCATGTCTTCCGCCCACGAATAGAGCCCATGCGATGTGTGCTCTTAGTTACTTCCTCCGACCCGCCGAATACGACTTATTTCATATGGGTACGGAGATTAAGAAAAAGGGTATTGAGTATAAAAAAGTGTTTAGTGTAGTGTGAATGTAATATTTTATAATCCTAATACATATATATATATATATATATACTAATATAACGAGGTATAAATATATTTTATTCATGACATGCCGATTAAAAATAAATTAGTTCTTACTATGATGATGATAATAAAAAAGGTATAGTAATCAAGTCAATTTCCTAAAAATAAATTAAAGGAATATATTTGCTTCCACGTATTTTAAATTTAAAAGGTTGTAATACTAGATACTATGAGCTAATACTAATAGGACGAGGAATTTTGGTATTTTTCCATTAGCAGAAATGTCAATTTCAGAATCCATTAATTTTCGAGCAAGAGAAGCAAAGAGAAATTTTGAGTTATGAAGGATGTTCCTAGACAAACACATGTCGAATTAATACTTGTTAAATTATTAATTCAAAGCGACACTAGGATTATTTTTTAAATGAATATATGATTAACTTCAAATTCTCCCACACCTACAGCATTCAAGATTTACCATAAAATAAAACAAGGATTTCATAAAGATATAGAGTCAAAAAGAAAGTTAGGCAAATCAAAAGGTGCGAGGTTGATGAACAAGGTGTAAATCTTTGAAAAAAAGATTAACAAAAAGAGGGAATGACTTTGAATGATTGAAGATGAAGCCTAACTTGCATATGAAAAGAACAATATTAGTAAGTGTACTTTTACAAAAAAAAAAAAAAAAAAAATCTAAACCTCGTCAAAAAGGAAATATTAATAGTATTAAAAGAAAAACTACTTAGGCAATTTGCTTTTTTAATTGGGTAGTGCTATTTGGACATACGATGGTAAAAATAGGGATTCGATGGATTTTTTAACTAATAATTTAGTTTCATAATTTTGACAGTTTGGTTATTAATAAACATACACTTTTTAAATTTTAATTATAAAGTTTCATCCCAATTTAAATTCACAAGTTTAGGAGTTGGGTGTGGATGAGAGTAAAATTTGGGAGGAGGTATGCGTGAGATCGATATTTCGGAAGGGGAGTCCGACTAGGAAGGAAATTTTGAAGGCAATCGAACAATTTTTTCTTATTTCAAGCACGTATGTTCATACGTAGTATGTACGAATAGAATTATTATTATTATTTTTAATTTTACCAATTTTCATTTTATACCCATTTGTTGCTGATTAATTAGACACTTTTGTTTGCCAATAAGGAATATCTTAAAGTGAGAAGGTCGAGACACAAATCTCTTTTTAATGAGAGGTCTTAAGTTTAATATATATTATACATATATATATTTTTTTCTATACAGTGATGATTTAGTCGTCAATTTGAGTATTAAGCAACCAATAACTTATTTCAAGCTGAAATACTTTATCTACACTCATATGATATCGGTCGAAAATTTCCAAAAATATTATATTTTAGCTATTGATTAAGAGGGTGTTTGGCTAAACTTTTAAGCTCTTTAAAACAGCTTAAAATTTATTCATTACTAAAGAATTAGGAATTTAGAAGTTATTTTGAGGAGCTTTTAAGCTAAGTCAAACACCCTCTAAGTTTTAACATCCAATATCATGTGTGCGTAGGGCACAATCGTAATAGCATTTACTAATTAAAAAGTCTTTAAAATTTGTCTCGAGCACAAATAAATACTCCATTATTACAAATAATAACAACAGAAAAAACTACCAAAAAAGATAAGGGCCCAGTAAGATGGAGAGAAACGTAGACGACTTATGGGGCCCACCCACTTAGTATTAGTATGACATTGATATGATTCATCTGGGCCCACTAAGCATCTTTAAGGCCCAAATATTTTTCGACCCACTTTTCCCACCACCCCCACCAAATAAATTAAAATACAATCTTTTTTGGCCACCCCTCTCCACCATTCTCATAAATTCTTATACTCTAATCAAATATTTTCCCCAATTAAATTTTTTGATATGGGTATTAGTTATGTAGCTTAGGGTGGGACAAGGGCATTTCAAGTCCCATAATTGAGAATAATTTTACCCTTGTAGCATCTTGAGATATTCTATTTCAATAATTTTATTCAGACACATTGTGGCCGATCACACGCATAAAAAGAGAAAAATTAATTATAAAATAGAAACAATCACACTTCCCTTTAGGGTATATTTCCTTTTCTAAAACTTATATTATTTTTTTAGCTAGTGTAGCTAGCCACAGCGTGTCCAAATGGTACAATCCATTTTATTCAGGGGTCCTATTTTTTTTATTAAAACAAAAAATACACTTAGATTTTTCCAATATTTAATTAGATTCATGGATTTTACGATTATTAATCAAATTATATTGTCATATTTCGATGGCAAATTAAAACTTCTAAGTTAGAGAACGACATCAAGAATGGCCTAAGTTGGCCCCACACCCACACATTAAGTGCATGAATTGATTTAGTTTATTATGTTGTGAGAATAATATTATTGTGCCTCGACCTTTTTACTATGCCTTCTATTTTTGGCTAAGTGACACGAAACAAATTGCAATCGAAATGAAGAGTTTTAGTATCGGTCGAATTTTAATTATTGATATGCTTTAGAGGGTTGTACTTTAGATGGTAGGAATATATGGGCTATCAATTATTTGGCCACAAAATTATTACCCAAAATGTGTAAAGTAATTAACTAGATTAGTAGGTCATAATTACTTGAAGGCAAGTTGCAAAGATACTAAGGAATTTGAGAAACAAAATAATTGAACCATCATCTCCTTCTAAGAATGTGTATCATTATGTAATCATGATTATCTTTTTTCATCTTATACTTGTTCTTTCTTTAATTGTTTTAATTGCAAGTAGTATCTATAAGATTCCAATGTCATATATACAACATTATATTTCAACGTGGAAGAGCATACATATTGAAACTGAATCTAAATGATCAAAAAGTGGGTTACTATTAGGCTGTATAAACGGGTATTTATGGATATCCAATATGGGTATGGACCGGTTACCCAATACCTTAACGGGTATATCCGTTAAGATATTTTTTGAAAGACAAAAATTCTGGTGCAACTGTTGCACCGTAGAACACTCGCCCGTTTGACCCGGGTCAACTCCTCTTTGACCAGTTTTTTTTTTTTAGTTTTTTTTATCCTTCTTTTTTTGTTTGCCGCTTTTTTTTTTGTCAAGATTCGAGCGAGGGGAGCCGAAGCCTAGGAGTGAGCCGAAAAAATCCAAATTGTTGCCCGCCGATTATCCTTATTTTAGTAATCGGAGCGAAGGCGGAGCCGTAAAATCGAAACCGAAGGCTCCATGGGAAAAAAAATCTGGAAAAAAAAAAAAAAAAAAAAAAAAAAAAAACTGGGCGCGTGAGATCCACAAACGGGTCGGAATGGCGCGTGGGACAGGTCAGGCAGGTCTGATTGTGTGCAAATGGGTGGAGACTTATGCACTCAAGTCTTTCTCTTTTTGAAATAATCATACCCGTTCACACCCCCATATCTAGAATTACGAATATTGATTAAACATTACCCGGTATGATACGGGTTACCCGAAATCCGTTTTCATGTATGAACCTCTAGTGACTATACACATACTAACATATACTCTATAATCTTGAATTTTTTATTTCTCTCTTTAATTTGACGGTGAAAGATAATAGTTTCACATAAGATTCCTAAGAACAATGTTGACAACGTGTCGGTATATTAGTATGGAAAGACTAACTAATAATTTAGATTAAATTAGTTCCTCAACACAAATTGAACATAATATTAATAACCTTTTGACACTACCAAATTCCACAACTCTTCACTTCTCCATGAGCCTTTTTAAGAAAACAACGCCGACCAATAATAGTATATTACATTTCATGTGAAAAATTGGAACTATATTAATTTATGGCTCGTGTGAATTACTTTATGGTCTAAACTTTCAAATACGATATGAACTTTACTTTGTTTGTTCGTTAATGATATGGGAGTAAAAATTTGGTGACAGAAAAAAATTACGTGAAGGGCTAGAAAGTGGGATATATTTTGACCAAAATAGGATGTGGAAATAATAATTTTTATTAGACATTAAGACCACGGATGACGATGTAATACATTATATAATGTATTTTTTTTTTATTAATTATCATTGTAGTAGATTATAATGGATAAATTACTATTTTTTTTATCGTGCAGGTTATGATTGTCATGTACTCCCTCCGTCCACTCAACAAGTCCCTTGAGATATGCACGTAGATTAAGAAAAAGAGAGTTAGAGTGTGATTAAGGTAATATTTTATTGTTGATGTTAAAGTGGGCTGAGTGGAAAAATACTGTACAATAAAGTAAACAACACTGTTCACGTTTGAGTGTGACATTAAGCGGATTTTAGTGTGTTAATCTTTGCCAAAAAAGAAAATGAGACTTATTGAGTGAGACACCCAAAATGATAAAATGAGATTCATTGAACGGGACAGAGAAAGTATATCTTTGTACTTATTTTTTCAAGCAAACATCAGAAAATTATGTTCTTTTTTTTTAAAAAAAAAATTGGCTTCTAGGAAATAAAATAAAATAAATAATAGCAATGCAATATGTATACATATAGTACAAATTGTCAAGACCAACGGCCGAGTTGATTATCTTTCATCCCTAATCAAAACACACACACACACAGAGTGGTAATAGAATCTATGGAAGAAAATAAACTAAAGAATAAAAAAAGTTGAAACCAAATCTTGATTTGATACCATCTTTTATCCCTCCTTTGATACGACAACTCTCGAGCATGGGGTGCCAAATGCGAATCACAAATCCAAATTAATTTGATTTCTTTCTATCTAAATGTATAGCAAAACCTCGTGCCATTTTTACAAAATAAAGCATTTCTCTATATATTTTTTGAGAAGCTTTCATGTGCGACGCGTCAAGTTATGCAACCACGGGTGATGCGTGCACTGCACGTGCGCGCTTTCCACGCACGGTGCATAGTGTGCACGCGCCCTCTTTTATTATTTTTTCGATTTTTTTAATTATGATTTTTTTCATTTTTTTTAATATTTCAGATATTTTTAAATATTTTTTTCCGGCTCCGCTTTCGGCTCCGATTATAATTTATAGATAATCGTAGTGGCAAACATTCATGTCCTTTAGCTCGATACGAGGCCTTCGGTTCCCCTCGCTCAACTCAAAAATAAAAGAAAAAATAAATTAAAAAACAAAACTGAAAAAAAATCGAAAAAAAAATTAATAGGCGCATGGGAGCCAGGAGCGTGCACTACACATGCGTCACAGGGTAGTTTTTGCCATCTATTTTTTGGATCGAATATTAGATGATTAAAAAATGGTTAAATCTACAAGTTTTTCAAAATTAGTATTATAATACTTGCTATTTTGTGATTCAAATAAATATTACCTAAGCTAGCATTTATTTGGAATAAATTCAATAGCTTGCAGATTAGGTTCCTCTATGAAAGTACTTTTTAACGAGTTATCTAAAAAAATGGTGGTCTTCAAAAAAATAAAATGTTATCAATAACATGTGAATATTTTTATTTTTCAATATACAAAATATAATTGCAGAGATAGTTCGTGATTTTATTATTATTATTATTATTATTATTATCATTATTATTATTATTATTATTATTATTATTATCTGGCAGCTGCTATCTTGAATCTCATCCCTGTATAATAAATGGCAAATCACACACAGGGCAGATAAACTATCTTTACCAGTGATTTTATTTTTATTTATACAAAATGTTGCCACAAGTCTTGCTCTGTCATACTAATTAACTATACACAATTCTTTTTTATTTCTTTTTGAATTTCATGTTATAGTCTACCTAATTTAATGAATACTAAATCTTCCAGTTTCTTATGATATCACCATATAATGTTCTTTTCTTTTGACAATATTCAAAATTTAATTTGAATTAACAGGGTGCAGTAAAATTTTGTGAGTCAAAATTCTTATTCTAAATAATTGAATATAATAATCTTAAGCTTCACAACATGGGAATATAGTATTTCTTAGATTTCTAGCTTTTAGCTTCATATCACTATGCTGTGGTTGTTTAGAAAAATTTATTCCATCCCCTTTCTTGGAGTCTATTGCATGAACTTATAAAAATAAGATTTTGTAAGTACATATTATATGCTGAATTTAATATAGGTATTATTTATTTATGTGAAACCAACCAAAAATGTTGTGTGGACCCATTTTTTCCTATGGCAAGTTGTTGATCAATATTATTTCAAATAGTCAAAAATTGACGCTTTTTGTTTTTTCATTGAGATCTTTGTAGAATTAGAAATTCCATTGGCTACGAATATTTGAAACGTGAATAAAAGTATCACATCTAACATGGTACATAGGTACCCTTTTGACCCTTGGACATTTTTCTTTTATGGAATGTTCTATATTTTTTAATTTGATCGTGCTAATTATAAAATTAATCATACAAGTTGACATTTAATTAGTTTCATGCAAGAGAGTGCAACATTTGATTTTCTTCTATATTTTTGAATTGAATCTTGACCAACTATCCTAGAAGAAAGTGTCGAGCACATGATCGTCTCATTTTAATGTTATATAGCACGTACAACCATTATTTTTAGTGTGCACGAGATAAATCATTATTTTTATATAATAGTCTGCTAACCATATATGAGAAGTATACTACATCCTAATGTGATAGACCCAATAAATTTCAAAAGGTCAGTCGATTTTTTACTAATTCGATGTTTTATACAATAATAATTGCATGAATTATTGATCAAATAATATAATCGTAACATGGAGTAGTTACTCTATACTAAACTCAATCTATATATATCATATGCATTCTAAAAAAAATGAGATGATTTTATGAGATTATGCATCTATTCATCGATCGAGTATATTGTCTTTGCTATATTTAATAAAATAAATAAACTCACAGAACATATGTTTATAATTGAGAGAGAGATATATATGTATATACCATAATTAGAGATGGCAATGGATCCCAGATCCGGTCCAGATCCGGTGCTCCAGATCCATTTTTTAGGATTTGGACATCGAAAATTTGGACCCGATGGATCTGGACCGGATCTGGACGAAGTGTCCAAAAAATGGATCTGAATTTGGAATTAAATTTTTAGATCCAGATCCGGTCCATATCCGTTTTTAGACCCGGTATATATTATAAGTTTAAATATAATTTTTTATTTATACATAATATATAAATTATATATTATACATATTTTAACAAGTGATTATTGTAGTGTTGTTTATGGTTTAATGACTTAGTTTTGAACTTTAATGATTGTAGAACTTGAAGTGTATATATATTATTTATGCGTGTTATTCTCGATTGCATAGTAAACGTAATAATACTATGGATCTGGATCTGGACTCGGGATCCGCAAATCTTATGGATTTGGATCTGAAATTTATTTTTTTGGGTCCAATGGATCTGGAACGGATCTGGACGAACGATCCAAAAAATAGATCTGGATCTGAACTAAGCAAGATCCGATCCAAATTCGATCCATTGCCATCTCTAACCATAATGTACAATTGCTTTATATCTAAAGAAAGATTTTTCAGCTTTATCTAAAAAAAGGAAACATACTTTAACAAGATAATGCTAGAGATAATATAAATTTTAGAGTGTATTTGTATAACTCTCATCTGCAATTTTACTTGTTTGGATTTATTGATTAAAAACAAAAGATAGATTATCCTTAGTATATCTCATTTCTTATCTTGATAATTCTCCATTGCTGCCAATATATGTGTTGGAGCTTCTTTACATGTCATTTCTAATATCAGATGACTATGCATTTTCTCTTTTGGAATTAGCAAAAACACCATATACAAACACTTGTTTTCCACACCTTTCTGTCTTTATTAATGTAGGCCATGCAACTATTTTTTTACCTTATCCTATTATGCTTGTGGTTCATCATCTGGAAAAATTTAATCCGATTGAACTGAACTAAAACTAATCGAGCTCGATGATAGGATTTTCTTGAAAATTGAGCGAGTTAATCAGTGGCGAAGTTACATGTGATTGAGGTGCGGGATATAATTACCCCACCTCAATTTTTTTTTTATTTTGTCCTAATTTACAAATATATTAATACAAATTTTTTTCACTAGTATCAATAATTATCAATTAATTCGATTAATAACTGAATAAACGATACGGTTTAAGCACCGGTAAACCTACATTATACAATCTGTTATAAACATATTCGCTGGTTAATCATAGAAGTTTGGATTTTGAAATGCTTTACATCAAATAACAAAGTAGGAAGTTTATTTTATAATACTACTCCCTCCGTCCCACTTAACTTGTCTCACTTTCTATTTTGGGTGTTCCCTCTATTTGTCTTACTTTCCACTTAAGGAAATAATTAAGAAATCACTTTATTCACTTTATATCACTTCAAAACCACTTTATATCACATTAAAAACACTTTATATCACTTTATCAATTAAAAAATATTTTATATCACTTTATTAATTACACTAACCACACCGTTTATATTTAATTTCTTTTTATTAATCTCCATGCTCGTTTCAAATAAGATAAGTTAAGTGCGACCGAAGGAGTATAATTTATTTTCTAATACAAATTTAATTACGTGGAAACTAAAGTAGTAGACTATATAATTGAGATAGAGATGGGCTTACCCAAAATGTTGACATACTAATTTTATGGATATTCGGCCCGTTGGGCTCGAGGTCATAATCGATAATTTGCCCTGATGTAGAAAATCAGCAGCATTTTGCTAACTCATTGAATGGATGTTTACCATTTTGCTAACTCATTGAATGGGTCAATGTGGAATCCACATGAATAATTGAAAATATTAAATATCCAACTAATCTCTTGTAATCTAAAAATGTCATGTACTATAAAAAATCATAATAATACATAACCTTCCCCCCAACATTTGAGAATTACTATTGTTATGTCCTCTTGGGGATGATTTAGTGGTAAAAAGTGAACGCTTGAGATTGAGAGGTCTCAGGTTCGAACCTCATGAAACGCCTCTATAAGACTAACCTGTCACACTTGTACTTGAAAAGCGTGGTTTACCTGCCCTGTGTGGTTTGCAGGCTACTACACAAGGGACGGAGGTTTACCTAGTGCTCACCGAATGTAGCGGCTGCGGGTTCCCACGACATAAAAAAAAAAAATTACGATTGTTATCGTTTATCATTTCATCTCTAATTTGACATCAATTTAATTTAACTCATAACGTGACAATTTTAGTAACTCTTATACTCTCACCCACTTATATTGTCAGTTTTTCCTTATTTAAGTGTCTCATTTATATGATCATATTCTATAAATTTTAAACCTTCAAAATCTTTCAAAAGTGACGAGCCTACCCATCTCATATCTTTTTACTTTTATTCCTAATGTTTGTGCCGAACACTAACATGCCAGTATGACTCAAGCCGAGAAATTCTTGTATGAGTGTACATGTACTACATTCACCACATAAAGTAAGCTCAGTGTACTAGATTCCTTCAATAACGAATATATCAACGAAAGGATTACGTCGAGAAACTTAAGCATCACTGCATCAGAGAAGCCAAGAACAGATCAAGATTGGTCCATAATAATTACACGAAAATTACTAAGACGAACACTAATAGAAGGAAATGAGAATAACGAAGCATTGATAACAAGGCCACAACAATACATGTAATCACACGATGATCAATCAAAGCCTAAACAAGATCACATGCTACAAAATATGTCAAACAATATATGCTGAAATCTACAGGATAATCAAATAAGCTAAAAATCTAAGAAATCAATTTACCTAAGCATTAGAACTTCATACAAGATCAAAGATTCCACTCAATTAAAGGCACCGGGCATAGAATGTCGCACCACCTAGTTAACATTAAGCAAGAACGAAGTAATTGAAACTGTGACTAAATAACAAACAACAAAAAATGATGCAGCAAAACACAGATCCATCACAGGAGCCATGAAAGGGACCAAATTCTGTTCAATTAGCTTCAAAAGGCATGATAGTTCTAAGTGCTAGTTGCTAATTAGTGATTACAACTGAGTCTGATCTACAAACGAAGGACTAGAGCATCCTTGTTCTTCGAGAATGTGTTTCAAGTCTCACTTATCTTGCCCTTGAGATAACTCATGCTACTAAATGCTTCCCTGACTTTCTCCGAATAAGGGCTGACAAATTTTTCCAAAAACTTATCATCCGTCAGCGCGCAAATTTGATCTGAGAGCAGGCCACTTCTCAATCAGATTACTTCTTTGCAAGATTCTCATAACTTGCAGCCGCGGCTCAAGCCATTTCTCAATGTTGCACCCTAGCACAACTGGGTATCCTTGTGTGATGAGATATCCTTGATTTAATCCTTAAAAGTAAACGCTTGATTAGCCTATATTATTTTTATCTATCCGACTTATCCCGTTTAGGCTCTCTGCAGCGGCGATCGCGTGAGCGCGCTCGCACCCCTAGCGAGCGTGCTCGCACCGCGCACCCACCACTGCCGAGCGCCGAGCGCTCGCTCACTCTGCCGATTGCCAAACAAGGCGCTCGCTGTCAGTCTTCTTTACACGTGGCGATCGCACAACGATCGCTAGGCGACCGTTGGCGATCGTAACGGCACAATTTTTTTTTTTTTAATCCTACATTTCACCCTATAAATACCCCCTTCCTCTCCCTCAAACATCACACCTCTCTCATTCTTCTCTCTTTCAAAATTTCTCTTTCGGCGATCTCCGGCGATCATCCGACGATGGTTCCTCATCCATACACCGATGGCGAAATCCTGGAATTGGCACGGGCGTGGTTATACGTCCACAATGGCGGCGGCGGCAATGGAGCCATGTGGACTAGAATCGAGACTCGCTACAACGCGAATCGTCCACAATACTCGACGGAGCACAACTCGACGCAGTTGCACCACCACTGGTCCCGAGTCAAGATCACTTGCGGGCTCTTCAACACGATGTACCGTCGAACCCGCGCTCAGTCTCCGGCCGACATCACTGAATAGATGGTGCTAAATTCGACGCTCAATGAATGAGCGGCCATGCACATCGAGGCGTTTAGGCATTTGGCAGTTTGACACTTCGTGAAGGATGTGCCCGGTTTTTTTAGTGAGTAGGGTTTTTTTTTATTAATTATTTCAATGTATTTCATATTAGGTTTTTTTTTTTTTTTTTAAATTATGTCATTGTATTTTAGGGTTTTTTTTATAATTAATTATGTTTATTTTAATTTATTTATGTAATTTAATTTAATCTACAAATATAAAATAAATTTAAAAATTAAAAAAAAAATATTATGGCGAGCTCGCCGCTGCAACCGTAGCGAGCGGGCGAGCTCGCATTGACGTGGCATGTGAGCGCGCGCGATCTTCACGATCGCCGCTGCTCACAGCCTTAGTAAACGCTCCCCTAGGGTAAGTATAGAGGAAGTGATGGACGCGCTCCCGAGGTGTACCGCAGCTCTTCATAATCTCCAAATTCGGCACCAAAGATTTCTGGAGATCGGATGTTAGAAACCAGGTACATTTCCTTAAGAGTCTAGCTACATTATGATCAGATCCAAGCAAGCTCTTTACCATTGATAACTTAAGAATGATGCTGTTCATTACACTAGCATTGAGAAACGATTGACTACTGTTAATCATCTTAGCAATCTCCTCGGAAGAAAAGGGCCTAAATCTTGGAATACCTTGAATTTGAATTTAAGACCATCAATAGCAAACCCTAAAATCCGAGGATTATATAAAACTAGTTTCTGCAGCTGAGCAGCTGAAAAGCTGTTCTCTTTGAGGAATAATACTACTGAATCAGCTCGATTGGGGCTTTCAAATTGATGCAAACGAGAATAGTTTGAATATTAAATTGAAATTCAAATGAATTTGCTTCCTAAACATTGTTAATAAAATCATCATCACAAAACCCCAAATCATGGAGAGTTTGTAGCTTGACTTCCCACATCCCTTTCATTGTGAATGAGATTGTGATTATTTGTGATATAAAACCATTACTACATTAAATATTTTGTCAAGTGAAATTGGCAAGAACTTTCTCATATAAATAATTTTATTCCAATCAAATAAACAAAATACAGTCAAATTCGAATTATTTAGCAAGTTGAGGAGAGTACTACTGTATCCAACAATTGAATTTTCCACTACAAATGGTTCTAATTAAATTGAAACTACAGAATTCTCTGCCAAAAAACGATGACAGAAAAGAAAATTACAAATACAAATAAAAATATAATGACATGAGCTATATTTGAACTTCACATTTTAGTAAAGGAACTAAGTATTTGAGATAAATAAACTGAAGAAAGAACAATCATCAAGATTAGTGCACAAGCATACTGGAAAATGAGGAACAAACTTAAGATTTTTAACTGTCATTTCTCAGCATTTCTAACAAATTAATACACAATCCCAAATTCACAGAAACAATAAAACAAAAGGAACATAAAAGAAAAGGCCACAAGTAGTACCAAAACATCTACTTCATCACAAGGAGGAAAGACTATGTATGTCAGTGATAGAAACAGATAAACATAACTAACAATATTCTGCTTCAGATATGTTAATGGTGGCAGCTTAGTGTAAAAAATTACTCACAGAAATTTTCCTGAGTCAAAAATTCAAGAAACACAGAACATTAAGAGTATAGTAATAAGGAAACGAGAACTTATGGTGAAGAGGCCACACCGATCTAATCACGAGATGACAAATCAGAACCAGCAGCAACATGCTTCAGACTTGTAGAATTTTAAGCACATTATGTTAGGCAATGAAAGTTGAAATCTACAAGCTTTATTAAATAAGTAGACACGAGCATTACCTCTTTAGTTTTACACATCAGTACTTCATACAAGATCCTTAAGCATCTTCTTCTAAAACTTCATCTCTTTTTTCCCCCAACGTATATCTTTGCGATGTGTTCCTCGCCAATCTCATCATAATACGACCTAATGAATCTGTCAAAAAAAGTTATCATCTAATGTAGCAACTGTTGAAAGAGCAGGCCAGTTTTCATTAAGATTCTTACTTTCCAAGACTCCCAAAATTTGCAGCTGCTCGATGTTGTACCCAAGTGATGATTGACAAGTGACGATACTGAAGATATTGTACTTCCCGGTATAAAAAAGAAGCTTTATTACGTTTTTCATTTTCTTTGCGGATATTGTAAAAGCCATTGGTTGCTGCCTAAACAGTGTGAGTATCATCATTAGAAAATCCCAAATCGCGGAGAGTTTGCAACTTGACTTCCCACATCCCTTCGGTTGTAAAACAAAAGAACTCATCAGCATAGATAAAATAACCTGAAGTCGGAGAGAATCCAAGTGCATTGACAACATAGATAAAATAGGAGAAGTGTGAGACACCCCAATTTCTATGGCCTTATCTACAGATTTCCAGATAATATCTGGTTTGATCAACAGACATATTGGGAGAATATAGAGTAAGGCATGGATGAGTTCCATACATATTCCACAGTTCTTCAAGATCTCCAACATTTTCACTAATACTTGCATTGATTAAGGGATACTCCATGCAAGGCAAAATGGATGAAGCCATAAAAAACATTGATCGAGCATTGAATTCCGGGATGAAGCCTGACATTGTAATCTACACTTGCTTGATGAACCGGTATCTCAAAATGGGACGAGTCGATGATGTTTTGCACGTTTTCATCGAAATTCGTGCACAAGGATTACATCAAAATGTGGTTTCTTATACCACAATAGTGATGCAAGCCTTGAAGATGGCCTGAATCTGCTGAGGCCTTCACATTTCTATGGACAACAGTTCTTTAGGAATCCTATTAAGTTCAACGTGGTTACACGCAACTATGGTTGCTTCCTAAACATCACAAATATATCATCATCAGAAAATCCCTAATCGCAGAGAGTTTGCAACTTGACTTCCCACATCCCTTCGCTTGTAAAATCAAAAACTCTTGCAGCACAGATAAAATAAACTGAAGTCGGAGTGAATCCAAATTACATGGCTTTATCAACACGACTTCCTCATAATATCTTGCTTGATCACCATAAATCTAGAGTTATTATAGAGTTATTGATGTTAGGAATCGGGTACTTGCTCTTGTAGATATCAATGAACAATACTTCTTTTATTGATGTACTTGAATAGAAACAGAATGTAATACCCCGATAATTTCTACTGTCTTTAAAAATAAAAGTTAATAATAATTATGGCTTTGCACGCCTAAGTTCATGAAATTAAATTCTAAGATTTATGGTGAAGTCCGTTTTTAAAAATAAATTACGGAAGTCAGACGAACGAATACAATATTAGGGTTTTCGCGTACGAAAGTTTTTGAGTTCTAGAACTCAATTCGAGAAACTGTCGAACTTTACATTCACTTTTTCTTCGATACGAGTTCATCGGAGAAAGTTAAATTTTATAATTTTCCGGACGAAATCTGGACTGTGATGTCCCAAGATTTTGTTAGTTTTTAAAGTTTAAAACGTACTTTCCGACTACGTTTAATATTTCAAATTTAATGGTAGAAGCGGAATTCGACGAAAAACGTAACCGAACACGTTTTTAATTCTCAATTTCTATAACGTCGTAACGAGTCGAAAAATGCGGTTTTTGGAGGATTAATTCCCCTCCCAACCGACCTCCTCTCTCTCACATGTAGGATATTTTAATTTTATAATGTTATTACTTTATGACTCACCTTATGGATGGTTCTAATATTTGACACCTATTAGTTGTTAGATTTTTCCCTAATTACATTAAGTCATTTTCTTCTCCCTCCCTTAGCCAAAACCGCCACCCTCCCTTCTACTCTCTCTCTCTCAATTTTCATCCACCATTGAAGGATCTTGAAGCTTTTGGCAAGTAAATTTTCTTCAAGTCATCCATCATCCATCTAATTTATCGGAATTGAGATCCGTAAATTGGAGAGTAAACTAGACATCCGTAGCTTTCTTTTGATACAGAGCACGTCCCCTGTTTTGAAATCCCCTGTTCTGTACAAGGTTACTGATCTGAACAGTGAATCTTTAAAACTTAGTTTCTTAAGTTGAAATCTTTTCAACTTGTTTCCTTTTGATCTTATAAGTCATTGTAAGCTATCGACTTTAGTTTTTACCGACATAAGTGTCGAGTAAGGAACCAGATGAGTGCTAAACGAGATGTGTTCGAGTCTCGTTCCCGTTTAACTAAAAGAATCTAGTTTAGCGTGCAAATGCCTAAAAAGCATAAAAGACTAAATCGTTTTTTATTTCGATTTCCGTTTTCTTTTGTCATCTCAACGACTTATCGAGGATATATATTTTATGTACGATGAAGAAGGAAGTCAGCATAAGGAAAGGACGGAAGATTGAAGATTGGAAGCACGTTTAATAGTTCTGTAATCTATAAGGTGGGCTTTTATATATGAAACAAAACGAGCAATGCTCGAAAACCTTTCTTTATCGCTTTGATATCCGTGTTTTCAAAGTGATAATTATGGCATGAACTGTTTTGTGTTTTATGTGAGTTCTCTTGTACCTTATGAGTTAATCAAAAGGGGTTAACTAACGATCGGCTTTGAGTTAGCTATTATGTATTCCAAAGTTAGTGCACTTTGTAGCCTGTGGTGTATGTGGTATCCTGTTGAGGGGTAGCCAGCCACGGTGAATTATGACTGGTCAAGATTTGAACGTAACATCTATGAAAAATGCTTGTACAAGCTAAGTTATGAAAATGAGAAAGAAAATATTTAGTAGACACGGGCCTTTAATGAAAAACTACGATGTGCTACAGAAATGAAATGCCTGATTATCTATACTTATGATTATATTTTCGGCAACGTGCCCACTAAGTACTTTTGTACTTAGCCCTGCATATGTTTTCTAAATGTGCAGGTTGAAGTGACGGAAGCGGCGAGGGTTGAGTTAAGAGTTGTCGATAGGGAAGATTGTAGTACGTAGATTAAAATTCCGCTGCCAAACTCTAGACTCACTTATGTATTTACGATTATCACTTTTGGTTTAAGTTCTGTACTTATAACTTAAAAACTTTGAGATCTTGTTCGAGTGATCCTTCGAGATCAACTCTATCCTTTGATAATAAAGTCTCGTTCGTAGAGATTATGCTGTCATTTATGTATGTCTATTCTTTCATCTCCTTTCTTCCCCGCTTCTTTATTCCAATTCCAGTCGCACCCCGGCTTCTGCCGTCCCTCGGGATTTGGGGTTGTGACAGAGTGGTATCAGAGCAATCATTTCTGCTCTGTATACAAGTCTTCCTTCGAGTAGTAAGATAGAGTGTTCATTCATACTCTATACCGAGTCTTCTTTCAAAGTGAAGTTAGGTCGTAACACTAAGATTAAGAGTGTAGACGACAACTCAACCTCCCTCTACGCCGACTCAACAAAGGAAAGAAAGAAAGAAAGAAAGAAAGGAAAGAGTTTCAAGAAATGTGTTCTTCTTTTAAGAAAAATTTTGAATAAGTATTTGAATCAAGAATGAGAATGGTGCCAAGAATATGAATTGTTTGAAAGTATAAGAATTATACTTTGAGATATTTTATGATTATGTGATAGTACGAGTACTATATTATGTGAAATTATTTGCGCAATAATTTCTTTTAATCTGAAAAGTTTGTTGGCACGAGAATCTAGACTGATTCTAGGGATTTTTCCCGATTCGCTAAGAACGTAGACTTGAAACCTAAGATCTTTCCGATTCCTCGAAAACTTAGACGTTTTAAGAACGTTAGTTCAATGATTTCGAAAGGAGATCGTGAAACGGGAAGAACTTTTATAGACGAATGTCACGTGCGTATGGTGACATGAACAAAGACTCGGCAGAGTCGATTTTTGTTTTCGTAATCAAGAGCCGATAAGAATTTCCTTCAAGGAAATAAGATAAGTAATGATAAGGAAAGTTAATTCTGTACCAAGTGAGCGAAAAAAACGATTAGACGTTTGAGAAGCATTGGCTTCGAAATAAGAAAGAAATGATCGGGCCAAGAAGGACAGAATAAAAGGGGATCAAAGTAAATGAAAGAAACGAATGTTACTTCCGTAAAAGTAACATGAACGAATTCGTTTTTAGTTGGAGTTCGCCTCGTTTGAACTTCAAGAAGAGATTTGTTTTAATTATTAAGACTCGAGCACGATTATTAAACGATCGATCGATTCCAACGACGATTAGAACTTGAGTTCTAAAAAGTTATTCTCTAGTTATTATTCCATTTTCTTTTGGAATTCATGTCATCATTCGTAATTGAATGAAGAATACGATAAGTACGAGATTCGAGTGTCGGGAAGGACAAAATCTTTTGTAAACGAATGTTACTTTTGAATGAGTAATATGAACAAAGTAGACGTACCTTGTTTTAATAAGTGAGAATCGTTAAGAAAATTTCTTCAAGGAAGAAATAAAGATAGAAAGTAATGGAGAATGAAGTAAGAGTGTGATAAGAAGATAAAGTAAGGAAGTAAAAGAATGATAAGATAAAGGATGGAAATAAAATCTTGAAATTTTATTTCTATATTTTGTTTAAAAGCAATTCCCTGTGAATTGTTAAATGTTTAAGATAAGTGATTGTTTAAGTGTTGGTGACATTACAATCGAATAAGGAATATTCAACTTGTAATTTAAAATTTTCCTTAAGATAAGTTATTATCCTACCCGTTACTGATCCGTGTTTCTTAAAAACTTTGAAAGAATGATTACTAGATTTGACATGGCGCAGGAGAGCCAATCCCCGCCACAGCGTACTTGGGCAGATCAGATACTATATAAGTATCGAGGTTTTGAGGCAGACCCGAATCATGATATAGGACAAATAATTAATAACTTTTCGGCCGTTTACCATGCAGCTCCCTGTTCCGTTACAGAGCGTCAAGCTATATTCGACTGCCAGAGGAGTGGCGTGGTTGGGCACACGACACGGCATGGTACTACCTTGGAGTGTTTGGTGACGACGTAGAGCCGACGGGTGATTACTTAGGATTCGCTCTAGCAGTACACAAACGTTTCTTTCAGGGCAGAATCATAGCATCATATCCCATTCAAGAGCACCCTCCCTACACTCACTTTCCATCAGATTCAGAGACAGAGCATGTTGAGATAGATCCAGAGATGGACGCACAGTTAGAGATCCCTCCAGTGTTTATACCTAGTGAGGACACAGAGGAGTTAGTTTCAGAGGCAGAATACCCGGTGATTGGCGCAGATCTTACCGCTATGATAGAGTTACCATACCCCTTCAGACTACTTGACGAGATCTGTTCAGAGTTAGCCAGATTCAGAGCAGGTTTGAGGCAGGACCATCCAGGGTCCGTTCTACAGAGAAATACGAGTCTAGTTCACCTCTCGAGAACCTCCTTCCCCTGAAAGAAGACAACAGTAGAACCTAGTTGTGACTACCTAGTGTCAGACCCGGAAAGGGCCGTTTCAGAGGTGCCTTCACCACCACCACTTGTACTTTTGGACGGCTCCACGATTAGGGTTGACAAAGCACTTCAGCTCGTCTTTAATTCAGATTCAGAGGAGGACCTAGAGGAGGACTCCGAGGTTTTGCAGGCCATAGAGGACGGTAGTGACTCGACATCAGCTTGTTGAGCAGGGCGTCTTAGACACATAGTAGTAGCAGAAGCACTTTTGTCTTGTAAATAGTTGGATCAGTAACTAGTTTTTGTAGTACTCCAACGGATACGAAGTTTTATGAATTGTTTCCGTTCTAGTACTTCCAGTAGTACAGTAATGCAATATGTTAGTGCATCATGTACAGGTAGGCAGTCAGCCTAGCTTAGACTCGTTGTAGTCTAGTTTTTGTATAAGTCCTTGTTAAAGGCAAAACTAATATTCTTTTTAATGTATATATATATATATATATATATATATACATACATATATACATGACCCGTGAGAGGGTTTTGATAACAAGAAAGTTTCTTATGAATCGTATAACTAAACCAGAATGTCAAATGAACTCGTGTAACGAGAGTTTAATTTAACCTTGAAGGTTCAAAGTTGAAAGAACTAGAATCGAAGTTAATATTTATTCTCTTTTACGTGTAATTGTTAAGTTGGTAAAAGGATTAGTGAGTAAATGAAGGCTTAAAAGCGGGTGCTAATGAGAAAATTTTTGTATCTTATAGTTCCAAAATATCGCTGAGGGTTGTTAAAAACCAAAGAGGACCTGATAGTCCTAGAAGATCTGATAGAGGTTAAGAACAACGTATAGGTGAAGAAAAGCAAAAACATCAAGTAACCCTTCTACCTTCCCCACCTCCACAACAACGTAACATTGAAGATTTATTTTTCAGAAGAAATCCACTAGTTTTCAATAGGTCTAGTAACCCAAGTGATGCTGAGCATTGGGTACGCTCTATAGAAAGAATTTTTGAGCTTCTTAGATTTAGTGATAAGGAGCGCCTAGTATGTGCTGCGTCTCAGCTAGCCGGACCAGCTAAATACTGGTGGAAGACTAGATAGGAAATTATGCCGGCAGAGCAAGTGGCTCAAATCACTTGGAATGATTTTAAGGAGGCATATTATGATAAGTATGTATTCGATCAAGTGGAAACTGAAGAGGAAATAGCAAGAAAATTTCAAGGAGAACTTAAGTATAAGCTGGGAATAGCATTGGCCAGACACGAAGGACTGAGCTATGCAGAACTACTAGGACGAATCCTAGAAATAGAGGCAATAGTGCTAGATAAAGGAAAAATGGTAGTGCGCATATCAACACCAACCCAGACTTAAACTCAAAACCTTACCAACAATAATATTAATTATAGAGGAAAAAGGACATGGGAAGAATGAAGTAGCAGTGACTGTTACCAGCGCCACAACGATAAAGGGTAACAGAGTAGAAATCGACAGGGCTTTTAGCAGCCAAATAAAGATAACAACTACGGTAAGAAGTCGTGGCAAAGGAATAAACTACAAGGAAATAAACAATCAGGACAGGGGAAGGGAAATAATCTACAAGGACAGCCGGAAGGACAACGGAGGAATTTTAACCAAGGAGGGAATAACCCAGGGAGGGTTATCAGTCCTGTTTGTCCGAAGTGTGATAGGACGCACCCCGGTGTTTGTCAAGCCGGCACAGGTGTTTGTTTTAACTGCGGACAGAAAGGGCATATGAAGAGGGATTGCCCGAAACCATTTCAAGCGGCAGGACATAATCAGTATGGTCAGCCCCAACCTTTGAGGGCAATTCAGGCACAACCGCTACAGCAGACGACGCAGCAGCAATATCAACAGCAACAGAACGTTAGGGCATTCGCGATCGATCAAGATGCGCGCAATAAGGGCAAAGGAAAGTTGGCAGGTATAGGACAAACTTCTTAATTACCTTGTCGTTCTTCTACCTCATACCAAAACCTTACAATCGTTTTTTCTAGTGCATGTCGACACTATAAGAGTAGGACCAGAGTGCGTTAATCGTAAAATAAAAATAACCACGCCTTAGGAGGAATTATCGTCACTCACTTAGTTTTTCTCAAACATAAAATTTAACTTAGGGTCTTTTTAAGATCATAGCAAACAATCGGAAAGTAATATAATGTTCGGCGTAGATATAATCTTAGGAATGGACTGGTTGTCAGAGAATTATGCCACGATTCTCTGCAACGAGAGAAAGATCTCTTTTCAACCCCCGGGTAGAGAACCAACTGAATTTTATGGGATTACGATAATATCCTCTTTACAAGCTAAGAAGTTAATGAGGAAGAAAGGAACCACAACATATCTCGTGTACCTAGTTGAAGAACCAGGAGCCAAGAAGACCATTCAAGACGTGAAAGTTGTTAACAAATACGAAGACGTCTTTCCAGAAATATTACCTGGTTTACCACCAAATCGTCATGTAGATTTCTCGATGGACCTAGAACCATGATCGGCCCCCAAATCGAAAGCCATATATAGGATGGCACCGAAAGAACTAGAAGAACTTAAAATCCAGCTGCAAGAATTATTACACCTTGGATTCATTAGACAGAGTGTTTCACCTTGGGGAGCACCTGTTTTGTTTGTCAGAAAGAAGGATGGTTCTATGAGGATGTGCATAGACTATCGTGAATTAAATAAGATTACCCTTAAGAATAAGTATCATTTGCCAAGGATAGAAGACCTCTTTGATCAGCTTAAGGGCGCAGGAGTCTTTTCAAAGATAGATTTAAGATCCGGGTATCATAAATTGAAAATCAAACCCGAGGATATACCTAAGACTGCTTTCCGAACCAGATATGGCCATTACAAATTTCTAGTTATGCCATTTGGTTTGACTAATGCTCCCGCCGTATTCATGGATCTCATGAATCGAATTTTCCACCCATACTTAGACAAATTTGTTTTAGTATTCATCGACGACATTCTCATTTACTCCAAGAATGAGGAAGAACATAAGGAACACTTGAGAATAGTCTTAGAAACGCTTAGAGTCGAGAAATTAGATGCCAAGTTCAGTAAGAGCGAGTCTGATTGAAGGAGGTAATGTTTCGTGGACATATAGTGTCGGCAGAAGGCGTTAAAGTGGATCCTGCCAAGGTGGAGACAGTACTCAAATGGAAATCGCTTACAAGTCTGACTGAAATAATGAGTTTCTTAGGTTTGGACAGTTATTATAGAGGATTCATCAAGGAATTTTCTACGATTGCTAAAGACTTATGACGCAACTACATAGAAAAGAAAATAAGTACAAATAGACCGACAAGTGCGAGATAAGTTTCCAGACACTCAAGAAAAGCTAACCACAGCACCAGTTTTAACTCCCCCAGAAGCAAACAAGGAATATGTATTTTACACCGACGCTTCGAAGAAAGGGTTAGGATGTGTATTAATGCAAGGTGGAAAAGTGATAGCTTGCGAAATAATAGTAATCGTAGCTACACCAGACTTACGAGGAAGATTATAAGTGCCTAGGGAAAGGACGAGTCAATCGAGAAGCTTCGAATAAGCGGATAAACCAGACGGTTATTCCAAAGCAATGGGTAATATGATAGAAATTAAAAAGTAGACTTTGTATTTCCGATGACAACAAATTTAAGATTTAAGAAAGGATTTCTGGTGGAATAGATTGAAACGAGATGTTACCTCGTTTGTAGAAAGATGTTTAGCTCATCAGTAAGTGAAAACATTATACTAACAACGATACGAGTTGATACAACCGTTAAGTATTCCAGAATGGAAATGGGAAGATATAGCTATGGTTCTGTGGACTTGCCCAAAAGTAAGAAAAGAAATACTGCCATGGGATAGTTTTCATAGGCTCAAATTATCAGCTCACTTTTACCGATCCCAGATTACCTATGGATCAAAGAAGTTAACATGGCTATATATCCGTAAGATAGTACGTCTACGCGGAATCACAAATTCGATAACCTCAGATAGAGATGCCAAATTCATTTCGAGATTTTGGATCACGACGCAGAAGAGTTAGATACCAAACTTAACTTTAATACCGCTTTCACCTCCAGTCAGATGGACAACCTGAGAAAACGATTCAGATACTCGATGATATGCTAAGAACGATAGTATTAGACCGAAGTGCGAAATGGAAGAATATTTTGCCATTAATCAAATTGTTATAACGATAGTTATTAAGCTACGATAAGTATTACGCCTTACGAGGCCTTGTAGAAGAAGAAGTTTTAAGATAACTGCTTTTTGTAATGCGATAAATGAAAGAAAGAACCTAGGATCAGATACGGTCAGTGAAATGATCGAGATCATTTGATAGATTCGTGTCAGAATGAAAGGAATTTAAGGAAGACGAAAGTCTTACGTTTATGCGACAATCAGAGTAAAGGTTCGAAAAAGGAGATAAAGTTTCTTAAGATATCTCCATCAGAGAGAATCGTTAGATTCGTGTCAAGCATCAACTTAGACAAAAGATTTAGATAATTCGTGAATATCTTGAAAAAGATAGTTTCCAATACGGATAGTTATGGCGATGTTGCCAAGTTTATGGAATGTTTATTATATGCGTATCTCATTTTGAGAAGATGCGTGTGTTTGATTCTACACACATAGTTTTGTCAGCAAGACGTTGATCTTGAAACTGACTTAAGTTATGAAGAAAGACCGCAATCGATTTTAGATCGAAAAGCGTGAAAGTTAAGAAGCAAGTCGATACGGTTAGTAAAAGTGTTATAAGATTATTACGGGTAAGAAGAAGCCACGTGAGAACATGAAGAAGAGTTGGGGAAGAAGTACCCCGAACGGTTTAAGGAAGATAAGCAAATTTCGGGACGAAATTTTTCGCAAGGGGGGTAGGATGTAATACCCCGATAATTTCTACTGTCTTTAAAAATAAAAGTTAATAATAATTATGGCTTTGCACGCCTAAGTTCATGAAATTAAATTCTAAGATTTACGGTGAAGTTCGTTTTTAAAAATAAATTACGGAAGTCAGACGAACGAATATAGTATTAGGGTTTTCGCGTACGAAAGTTTTTGAGTTCTAGAACTCAGTTCGAGAAACCGTCGAACTTTACATTCACTTTTTCTTCGATACGAGTTCATCGGAGAAAGTTAAATTTATAATTTTTCGGACGAAATCTGGACTGTGATGCCCCAAGATTTTGTTAGTTTTTAAAATTTAAAACGTACTTTCCGACTACGTTTAATATTTCAAATTTAATGGTCGAAGCGGAATTTGACGAAAAACGTAACCGGACACGTTTTTAATTCTCAATTTCTATAACGTCGTAACGAGTCGAAAAAATGCGATTTTTGGAGGATTAATTCCCCTCCCAACCGACCTCCTCTCTCACACATGTAGGATATTTCAATTTTATAATGTTATTACTTTATGACTCACCTTATGGATGGTTCTAATATTTGACACCTATTAGTTGTTAGATTTTTCCCTAATTAAATTAAGTCATTTTCTTCTCTCTCCCTTAGCCAAAACCGCCACCCACCCTCCTTTCTACTCTCTCTCTCAATTTTCATCCACCATTGAAGGATCTTGAAGCTTTTGGCAAGTAAATTTTCTTCAAGTCATCCATCATCCATCTAATCTCATTCTACCTTCACAATAATTCAAGGTAATCATCTCCTCCATTCATCTATCCAATTGGATTTTCAATCCTTTAATTTTTTTTGTTTAGGACCAAATTGATGATGATGATGTAGTAGTTGTTTTGAGCTTTAATTCATGCAATTAGATGTGTTAGTAGTTGAATCTATGGTTTAATTGATGAAAAAAAAAATTAAGAACCCTAAACCTAGGTTATGACCGAAATTTGGGGCATGGATAGTAGGATGTTTTAATTCATTAATTGATTGAATAATTAAGTTTAGGAGTAGTCTAATTGAGGATTGATGCAAAGAAAATTGAAATGCCCTAACTAAATGATGAAAACCGATTTATGGGCTATGGTTTCAATATGAATTCTTCAAATTATGATGTTGGAGTGATAATCAATGGTTAATAGTTGTTGTGGTGAGCTTGAAGATGATAATATGAATTGAATTGAGGAAGAAAATCACCCTTCCTAATTAATTGTTATTACCGATTTCTATAGAGGAATTAGGGGTTTTGGGTAGTTTAATTCTATTGATGATTTAGTGATGGATTGATGTTCTAGTTGTTGTTAATTGATGATATGAATTGATTTGGAATTTTCTAATTTATAATGTAAAATGTAAGAGACGAAGTATTAGAAATAAATCAAGTTTGTTTAATGAATTGAGGTTATGATATATATAGTAATGATCCTTGATAGACGATGAATAATACTGTAGAATTTGAACGTTTTCAAATGATGTTGAATAATTCGTAAGAGGCGAATAAATGATGATAAGTAATGAAAGAAAAGACGAGTAAGGAAAGTAATTGGTTATTAATGAATGTTAGTGATAAGGGAACAAGTTTGTAGTTGACGACGTGTTCATTCGAGTTGTAAAATGGTGAGTTATAGTTATAAACGATAAGTAAAGACGAGAAGTTGAACTTGATTTGGTTTAATAAATGTTTAGTTAATTAGACGAGGTTTTAAACGTCGAGCTTTTAAATGAGAAATAAAAAGGAGTTCAACACGTATGAGGATACGTGTAGACTGCATTGAGTCAGGAATTTCGTCAAAAATGAAGTGGAATAATATAAGTCGAACCTAGGAAGTCGTGCGCCGAGTTATCGAGCCCTAGGGTTAAACTCGGACTGTTTTGCGACGTTCCACGGAAACTGCCATATCTCCTAGCTCGTTTATCGGAATTGAGATCCGTAAATTGGAGAGTAAACTAGACATCCGTAGCTTTCTTTTGGTACAGGGCATGTCCCCTATTTCGAAATCCCCTGTTCTGTACAAGGTTACTGATCTGAACAATGAATCTTTAAAACTTAGTTTCTTAAGTTGAAATCTTTTCAACTTGTTTCCTTTTGATCTTATAAGTCGTTGTAAGCTATCGACTTTAGTTTTTACCGACATAAGTGTCGAGTAAGGAATCAGATGAGTGCTAAACGAGATGTGTTCGAGTCTCGTTACTTATCGAGGATATATATTTTATGTACGATGAAGGAGGAAGTCAACATAAGGAAAGGACGGAAGATTGAAGAACGGAAGCACGTTTAATAGTTCTGTAATCTATAAGGTGGGCTTTTATATATGAAACAAAACGAGCAATACTCGAAAACCTTTCTTTATCGCTTTGATATCCGTGTTTTCAAAGTGATAATTATGGCATGAACTGTTTTGTGTTTTATGTGAGTTCTCTTGTACCTTATGAGTTAATCAAAAGGGGTTAACTAACGATCGGCTTTGAGTTAGCTATTATGCTTTCCAAAGTTAGTGCACTTTGTAGACTGTGGTGTATGTGGTATCCTGTTGAGGGGTAGCCAGCCACGGTGAATTATGACTGGTCAAGATTTGAACGTAACATCTATGAAAAATGCTTGTACAAGCTAAGTTATGAAAATGAGAAAGAAAATATTTAGTAGACACGAGCCTTTAATGAAAAACCCCGATGTGCTACAGAAATGAAATGCCTGATTATCTATACTTATGATTATATTTTCGGCAACGTGCCCACTAAGTACTTTTGTACTTAGCCCTGCATATATTTTCTAAATGTGCAGGTTGAAGCGACGGAAGCGGCGAGGGTTGAGTTAAGAGTTGTCGATAGGGAAGATTGTAGTACGTAGATTAAAATTCCGCTGCCAAACTCTAGACTCACTTATGTATTTACGATTAACACTTTTTTTTTAAGTTCTGTACTTATAACTTAGAAACTTTGAGATCTTGTTCGAGTGATCCTTCGAGATCAACTCTATCCTTTGATAATAAAGTCTCGTTCATAGAGATTATGCTGTCATTTATGTATGTCTATTCTTTCATCTCCTTTTTTCCCCGCTTCTTTATTCCAATCCCAATCGCACCCCGGCTTGTGCCGTCCCTCGGGATTTGGGCCGTTGGTTGTGCCATTTCCGACCAACGACTACTCCAAATATTTTTCTTTTATCTTTTACCATATAAATACTTTTATCCATCACTCATTTTTCACACTCAATTCATCATCTTCCTCATTTCCTCTCTTCAAATTTCTCAAATATAATGTCGTCAGAATCGTCGAGTTCAATTTCACTTCCCTCGCCGCCGTCGTCTCATGGCACCGATGACGGAAGTATTTTTGATTGTCGGCAAAATGAAGCAATGTGTTGGGCAACTATTCTCGATGGGATCCAAAAGAAAATGCGGATCGAGCCGCAATGTGCATCGTGATCGTGAGGGTGGCCACGAACGCCTAGTAGCGGACTACTTCGCTGACGATCCCGTGTACGGCAAAAGATTTTTCCGGCACCACTTTCGGATGTTGAGGGACTTGTTCAACAAGATTGTAGAGACATTGGGAGCTCAAGTTCCATATTTCAGCCATTGGCAAGATGCACTCGGAAGATTCTCATTTATGCCGCTAAAAAAATGCACAATGGCGTTGCGTCTACTTGCAACCGGCTGGAGATGTACGAGGCCCGCCACACCTTTCCGAGGATGCTCGGAGGCTTTGAATGCATGCACTGGGCTTGGAAGAATTGCCCGAAGGGTTGGGCTATTGCATCACGCGTGGCGATCAAGGCGAGCCAACCATGATTCTTGAGGTTGTTGCCTCACACGACCTTTGAATTTGACACACTTTTTTTGGGTTGCCGACTCCAACAACGACATCAAAGTGCTCAACCAATCATCCTTGTTCGCCGATGTGCTCCATGATCGGGCTCCGTAATACGACCCCGTATAAAAAATACACAACTATAGCGTGTGTTTGCTCCGAGAATTAGAACTATATGGAGAGAAAGAAGAAGAAGAAGAGAATTTAGGAAGATGAGAGAAAGAGTTGAGAAGAAGTAGTTGAGGAGACAGAGAGATAGAAAGGAATTTAATTAATAACTTCATAACCACCAATACTAAAACAATGAAATAGTTATAAGAGAAATAAACGATTAAACCTATCGCAATAAGATGTCTACTTCTACTAGGAATAAAAAAGGATAAACTTAATAGCTAAATAATAATAATAAAACAACTTCCAAACTTATCCCCCACGTTTCCCATGTTTCATGTAATCTTCGTGACGCACAGAAGCTTGTCGTTGCCAACTCGACTTACAAATAGTTGTTGCTGAATCAATTGGGCTTGTATCTGAGCTCATATTTGGGCTCGTATCATCCCTTCCCTCTTGAGAAACCACCTTGTCCTCAAGGTGTAAGTCAGGAAAATCTCGATTAAGGTCTTCAACAAACTCCCATGTTGCATCTTCAGGAACTAACTCTTTCCACTGATTTGCAGTCACATTAGACCACCCCACATATTTTCAGTCAATCATAAACAAAATACCACCAAAACCTACTCGTCTAATTGATTCTTTCTGTTCATCATTCAACACTGGAATCAAGTCACATAGTTTCGCCGGTTTTGTTTTAATATGATAGCTGCAATTAAAAAAAAAACAACGTAGACATCAAACATTTGAAGATGCTCTATAAAAAAAAATCAACAACACATACTGAAAACTAAAAATGATTAAAACAATATATACCTTTCTTCTTTGATAACAACCTGCACCTCCTCATTCCTTTTGATTACAACATCAGATTCCCTCTTCCGTTTACTAAACACACTATACAAAATATTGAAAATAAATAATAAGAAGCAGTAAACATATATGTATATATATATATATATATATATATATATATATATAACTTAGCATGAGGATTGGTCCTGGAGGAAGATAAAACAATCTCTTTCCCCTTAGTAGATCTCTTCTTCACCATGATATCAAATCTGTAAAGGCAATTACAATAAAAGGCATGATCATTTAAAATCTATATATCACTCTATAAGAATCAGAAATAATACTTTATCTCAAAGAGAAAATTACTTTTATTCCATATAAGTAATACGTTTGATAACATAAATTACAAAACTGAGGACCAATGAAAGTGCAAATTTAAACAAACATGTTTGAATCAAACAGAGCAAAAACACAAAAAAATATAATCACAGATAGAAATTATAATTTACTTCATCACAGTGCATACTTTTATTCATTATAAGTATTAATCTTCATAATATCAATTTACTAAACTTCAAAATCATGAAAATATAAACTAAAACACACATGTTTGAAGGAAAAAGAGCACAAAAACTACAAAACACAGTCACAGAAATAAATTATACATTTCATCACAGTAACGTTTACTTTCAGTAAAAATATGAGTATTACTTCTGAGAATCAACAAGATAATGGATGATAACTCCAAACAAACAACAAGATAGTTCACAGATGAAGATCAAGTTATAAGTTCAAAGAATAAAAAACCCCAAATCTAAAATCAGATTAAAACAAAATGTAATACTTGAAATTAAAAAAAAAAAAACAAACACAATAACGGCCAAATCGACGACGAAGAACGGCCTAGAAGGGCAAAGGGACAAAGATTTAATAGCAAATAGTAAGAAATACAGTTTCAAGAAATACAAAAGCTAAAAAAAAAATGATAAAGTATAAAAATGCAGAAAATAACGCAAAGGGAAAATGCAGAAGTCTTGTAGATCAGAAAATAGAGAATCAGAAACTTGTAAATCGGAGGACAATCGAGAGAAAATAATGAAGACATTCACGTTGAGAACTAGGGTTCGAACAAGCTTTGACACAATGCCGGAATCGAACAATTACAAACAAAAAGGGACCACAGATGATGACTGCAAACGTAGAAACAACGGGAAATCGACGGAGAATCGGTGGAGAATCAGAGAGAAAATATAGAAGAAGGAGAAAAGAAGATAGGAGGCGGAGAACGAAAGAGAAAAACCTAGAAAAATTTTCGAAAAAAAAAAATAACTTATATATTTTATGAAGCGGGTCGGGTTCCGGGTCGGGTCAGTCGGGGTGCAAACCGGTTGCATAGAATGCAACCATTTGCATGGAAGTTTTTGTGTATTTTTTATATTTGGTAGTTCGGTGAATAAGATATTGTATAAATAAAGAGAAAGAAAAGAAAAATACTGACAACTAAGCATACCACAAAACGGTCTTCCTATAGTCCAAGGCCCGACAAAATCCTTCTTGGCGAAAATTCAAAAAGCGGTAAAAAATACATATGGTCTAAAAAACGAACGAATACAAGGATTTAATTGTCATGTCATCGTCCAACTGACATTTAATTGTTCATGTCACCTACATCGGTCAACTGAGTCAACATTCAGATGGTTGAAGATATAAGACATACATTCTTTCAACAATTTTAAAAAGTTCTAGATTTTTCCAACAAAATTAAACATTCATGCCATAAATTAAAAAAAAGAAACTTGAAAAATTTGAGTCACAAACTAAAATAACAATTTTTCAATTAAAATTTGGATCACAAACTAAAATTTGGCCCTTTTTAAATTAAACTGTAGCTTAAAATAACAATTACTATTCCCTCCGTCCCACCAAACTTGTTTTGTTTCTTTTGGGCACAGAGTTTAAGGAGAAAATAATTAAGAATAAAAAATATGTTTAGTGGAGTTTTAAAGTAAAACAAAGTGGGTAGAGAGAAAGTGAATATTGAAATAAAATGGAATAAAGTGAGTAGAGAGAGAAGGAGAATAGTGAATGACACTAAAAATGAGGTGGAAAAGTATGATGAAAGATGTAAAGTGGATTGTTTACAAATTAATTATCTTCTAATTATTTTCAAAAAAAGAAACAGGACAAGAATAATGGGACAACCTGAAAAAAAAAAAACGGGAATAATAACGAAACGAATAGAGTATTATTCAATTAAAATTGGGAACATTTGGTTATTACTAAAAGGCCCTCAAACTGTGGGCCGTTCCGGAGAGTAGTCACAAGGGCAAAATCGTCCAAACAGGTAACCTCCAGAAATGATCTAGTGCATTCTATCGTTAAACCGAGTAGTACAAAAGGCTTCAAATTTCCCCAAAACAACAAAAGAAAAGAAAAGCCTCCAAATTCAAAACCCTAATCCCTTCTCTCTCATCGCAGATCGAAGCAATGTCGCACTTCGGGAGATCTGGACCGCCGGACATCAGAGACACCTTCTCTCTCCTCGTCCTCAACATCACTTTCCGTATTCACCCTTACACTCGTCATCTTTTTCACTTCGATTTTCCACTTCTTGTGTTGCTAATTTTGTTTGTTTCTTCGTTTTTTTTGTTTCAATTTTGTGTTTTTGGGGAAAATTTTCAGGTACTACAGCTGATGACTTGTTTCCCCTATTTGATAAGTATGGCAAAGTGGTTGATGTGTTCATTCCCCGAGACCGGAGGTAGTGCCAGTGTGTGTGTGTGTGTGTGATGAAATAAGTAACGTATCCGTTAATTTTAGGTGTATATTTTTGCTTTATATTCTTTGTATTTTTGTAAGAATGATTGAAACGTATTGTGATTCTAAATCACTTTCTGTATGGGGTTGCAAAAAAAAAATGTTCTGTTCAAATTATGTTTGCTGATTGTTGCCATATTTTGGGTTGAATAGTAGCATTCTATGTATCGTAACTATGTGCAATCTGTCCTGTAATTATGTTGTTGACCTATGCTCGTTTTCAAACCAGAACTGGTGACTCCCGGGGTTTTGCGTTTGTGCGATACAAGTATCAAGATGAGGCTGCAAAGGCAGTTGAAAAGTTAGATGGTGAGTTGGGAGAAAATTAGAACGTACTGTAGTTAGCATAACAGTGATCGTAGTATGATTAGTTGGTGTTGTTTATTGCAGGAAGAGTTGTTGATGGGAGAGAAATAATGGTGCAATTTGCCAAATACGGGCCCAATGCTGAACGAATGTATGTTTGTTCACTTAATTTTCATTTGGTTCAAATTCTCTTTTGCTTTTGCTGTTTTGATCATAGAGAATTTGTCGTATATATATTATTCTCTCACTATGTACACATTTTTCTGTTCTGCTGTTTACATAATTTGAAGTTTTTTTGGATAATCGTACAAGTGCTATATAGATTCGTATGCACAAACTGAAATCTGACAGGCATGTGTGGTTTTTTGGTCAGTGATAAAGGAAGAATCGAGGAACCTGTTTACAAGTCTAAAGGAAAGTCAAGAAGCCGCAGTCCTCGCCCAAGGTAGGTTACTCTGCCTGTATAATTATGCTTATGGTCATTTTGGTCTTAAGCTTGCTAAGTTGAATGATGACACAAATTTGCTTCTTTATATCGGTTTTACTGTTTTGACATTATAAAATTTTTAGTTTATATGTGAATAGTGAGAGCAGTTTAGCCACTACTTAGTAGTTTTGCTCGTTTTGCTCGCCTCAAGGCTGCTGCAATCTGTTCGGTAACTAGACAATCTTCATTCCAAAAATTGTTATTTTGTCCTGGCTATAGTAAAATAATTCTCTCGTCAATTTGCTGACTGGTTAAAAAATATTCTATCCTATTCTTTCTCGAGTGGCTGCCAATGTAACTTTTCTTTGTAAGATTTTAGTCATTCCAATTATTAGTAATGAGTTATGTTTTTGTTCAGGGGTGATGACAGGGATCGGGATTATCGTAGGAGCAGCAGAGACAGTAGAAGTAGGGGCAGAAGTGAGCGAGATTCTCATCGTGGCAGGCACAGGGATTATCCTACTCGAAGCAGAAGCAGGTCTCGGAGCCCAAGCCGCAGTAGAAGTCCTGGTTATCGCAGAGAACGGGGTAGAGGAAAATATGATGATGAGAGACGCAGACGAAGTCGGTCTTATGGAAGGTACTCGAAATAATAATAGCTTGTGTGACACTGCTTGTTGCTGTTCATATAATTTCTTAATATGTTTCTGGTGATATGATAGTGCATCTCCTGCTCGACGAAGCCTCAGTCCTCGGAGGACTCCTTCCCCAATCAAATCACCTCTTTCCAGGGGTGGAAGTCCTGATGTGCACAATCACAAAGCACGATCAGCTACCCCTAAGAGCGTCTCTCCTCGTGGTCATCGTGATTCTCGAAGCCCGTCTCCTCGTGGCCGTCGTGATTCCCGAAGCCTGTCTCCTCGTGATGAGGCTGATGTAAGTATTAGTACTCTACCGTGTATCCTGCATCTGGAAATGTATTCTTCAGTCTAGTAGTTCTTGATTATTTCCTTTCCCTTCTCAGGTTTAATGGAATGGCAGAATGTGTGTCCTTGAGTAGTTTGATCCATCATCATAGGGTGGCTGCGATCGATGATTCTTCTATGGATCTGCATCAGTTTGAATACCTACCCGTTGTACTGGACTTATTTTACTGTTTTCTATTATATTCTGCACCATACTTTTATGGTTTGGTACCAGTCTAAATTCTTTATCTTTCTTAGGTGGATTGAGATTTATTCGGTAGATGTTTTATTCCTAATATGATGTGTGCCATTAAACGTCACTCATATGAAGTCTTTATTTGCCTTCTATAGTTTGTGATCGTGAGGTAGTTGCTGATTGACAAGATGATGCAGCAGCTACTGATGCTGTTTTTAGATGATGCCGTAGGTGTCGGTGCTGCTTTTACATTGCTGTTGATTGTTATGATTTCTTGCTGGTGATGATCTAAGGTTTGTTTACATGCTTTCTGACCATGTCATTATTGGTGAGGTAATGGATTTATTGCTTTTCATTCTATAATCACCAATATTATTTCAAAGTAACATTATGCACTGGGAGTTGATTATCTTTCCTGATGACTGATTTAAGACTGGTCAAATGTGGTAAGAAATTATTTTGCTAGGGTCATGTTGTTTTGCACTTTAGGATTGTGTTAGGAGAATATAATGCATTTGTTGTCAAGATCCCTGCCTCACTTTGTGCTGATATTAATTATCTGTCACAGCACATGAGATTGTGGCTGTAGCAGTAGCTGTGAGGTACCTGTTGTAGATCGATTGTTGGTGTACTTGGTTGCTGATAACTATAGAAGCAGACGCTGATTTTTGATGAATGGTTTTAGTTGCTGTGTTGCAGTTGAGTTGGATGCATGGACCTGCTTTATATACTCAAATCTTTGCCACCCAATCTTTCCAACCATTTTTTGTTCATTGTATAAAAAATATTTTGGTCCCAGAATTGAGGCATTTTTCATTTCTCAGACCTATTAGTGGTAATTAGAATTGGTTATTGATGAAGGTATATTAATTTATAATTATAGTGTAATCGATTCTTATACTAAGCTGTTAAGTTAATATTCTAAAACCCCATATTATGGGTTAAATGTTTTATAATCTATGGAAATGGCGATATTTTTGGTTATTGGAGATAGTTATTTGCATATATTGTGCAAGTATGTGTGATCTGGCTCCCATGAACGAATTTATCAGTAAAAAATTTAGTCTTCTTTTTCTATAATTTTCTATCCCACTATGAAATTGTCATGAGTATGGAGAATAAGGAAGATAAAGATGGGGAGAGAGTGGCCGGAACAGAGATAATCGAGAAAGATGGTACTGTTGTTGAAGAAGGAGAAAAGATTACAGCAGAAGATTTTGGGGAGGAGATCGTTGACCATGGGAAGAATAAAGATGAAGGAAGGAGATGTGAGGAGTGCTGTACACATGGCTGAGGATTAAAGAAGAGTTGCTGAATTGGAAAAGGCGTGTTTCTCTACTTGACAAGCCTATTTCCACTTTATTTTTATTTTATGTTATTTGCTATGTTTATGCAAAAGTAGTTTGTATCGTACTGTTGGGACCATATTATAAATATGGGTACCATGCTGCAACAAACCCTAAGAATGAAATATCTAATTTCTCCTATCTCATCCTTCTTCGTCTCTTCTACCTTGTCTATCTCTTCTCTATCTCTAATTCCCAAGATTACATTTTTATTCAGAATTATCATTAATACAAATCATCAAAGGCTAGATCCATAACATTTGGTATATCATGGCAGATGGGACTCGTCTCAAGGAGCTGCATGAGGCACAAAAGAAATTGGATCAAATTCTTCAAACAGAAACTATGAAAAGAACAACAGTAGAGGAGAAGTTAAGTGAGCAGATTACCAATGTCGATCAAAAGGTGGACCTCAAATATGATCAGCTCTCTGCTATGTTTAAGGACATCAAGTTGCAGCTTCAAAATCTGAACCAGACCAAGGGAACTGGAAGCATTTTAGGTCCGCATCCTCACACACCAAGGAAGGAAGGTAGTCAGTCCTACACTTCAAAATTTAAAACTGATTATTCTTCTCAAACTGGTACTGGAAATTCTCTACATAAGGTTGATTTTCCCAAGTTTAATGGTTCTAATCCTAGAGCATGGGTGATTAAGTGCAATAGCTATTTTAAGCTTACTTCTGCTATTTCTGATGAGCATATGATACAAATGGCTGTGCACAATTTTGAGGGTAAAGCCTTACAATGGTTTCAGAATTTTGGTTTTGAAAATATTTTGGATATTACTTGGGAACAATTTCTGAAAGTAGTTGCTGCAAGGTTTGATGATTTGAATGAGGGAAAGATAATTATGGAGTTTAAAAATTTAAAACAGACGGGTTCCTACCTTGATTATGTGGAAAGATTTGAGGAACTGAGAGCTTGTTTGTTACTCAGTAGCAACATGAGTTATTCTGAGGAGTACTTTGTAGCCAGCTTCATCAGTGGCTTGTCTGAAGAAATGCAAGGATTCATGTTATTATTCAAACCACAAACAGTAATAGAGGCTATTGAAACTGGACAGAAACAGTTATCAATTCTTGAAGCAATTGCTAAAAGAATCAAGCCTGTACCAAGGAATTTCCAGAACACAGGGGGTGGTTACAAAAGGCCTGAGGGGGGAACAACACCAAAAACTTTCAGTCCAATCAATACTAGAACACCAATCAAGTTGCTAACTACAACAGAGATGGCGGCCAGAAAAGAAAAAGGGTTGTGTTTCAATTGTGATGAGAAGTTTGTGGTGGGACACAAGTGCAAGCATAAGATGTATTACATGGAAATGACTGAAGAACAGGAGCTTGCATATATGCAACATGAGGAGGAGCTTGTAGAACTTGTTATTGCAGAAAATGAACCTATGGAGGAGGTGCATATCAATATGCATGCTATGCTGGGCAATGCAAATTCAAGGACTATGAGAGTTGTGGGCAAGGTGGGTGAAAAACAAATCAGAATTCTTGTTGATACTGGGAGCACCCTCAGTTTTTTACAGGAGAAGTTTGCAAGGGAACAAGGGGTAGAACTAGAAGGTGATGCTCCAATTTTGGTTAAGGTGGCAAATGGACAAAAACTGGTGAGCACACAGAGAGCTGTAGATCTATCTTGGGAGATACAAGGGCATCAGTTTATGTTCTCTCCTAGAATTCTAGCAAGTGAAGGCTATGATTTAATTCTTGGCAGTGATTGGTTAGAATTTTGCTCTCCTATCATTTTAGATTACAAAAAAATGACCTTCACAGTTCATAAGGGCACCCAGAGAATCAAGTTAAGAGCAGAAACGGATAGTGCAAGGTTCCAGGAGATATCAGGCCAATGATTATATCAAATGATACATTATCACTTGGATGAGATTGAGGAAATATACCTTGTTGATTCGAAACAGGTGATGAAAGAGAATCCTGTGCTATCAAGTGTAGAATCACTCTTAGAAGAATTCCATGATGTTTTTGCTGAGCCACAGGGATTACCCCCAACAAGAGGAATTGAACACCAAATTGTCCTGAAATCTGGCAGTATTCCAAAACATCAGTACCCATACAGGACTTCACACAACAGCAAGAATGAGATATAAAAAATTGTTAAAGAGCTGCTAGACACAGGAATTATCCAGCACAGCAAAAGCCCATTTGCATCACCAGTCCTTTTAGTTAAGAAGAAGGATGGAACTTGGAGGATGTGTGTTGACTACAGGTACTTGAATTCTCTCACTATTAAGCATGATTATCCTATTCCTTTGATCGATGAACTGTTGGATGAATTGCATGGGGCCAAGTATTTTTCAAAACTGGACTTAAGGTCAGGCTATTTCCAGATTCTAGTTAAGGAATCAGACAGGTATCTCACTGCATTCAGCACACACCATGGCCACTATGAATTCCTAGTAATGCCTTTTGGGTTGTGCAATGCACCAGCTACCTTTCAATCTTTGATGAATCAAGTCTTTCAGCCTCACCTTAGGAAGTTTGTTTTGGTCATCTTTGATGATATTCTGGTCTATAGTAAGTCTGAACAAGAACATCTCACACACCTAAGAGAAGTTTTGTTGAAATTGAGGGAGAATTCTTTGTTTGCCAAGAAAAGTAAATGCCAATTTGGGCAACAGCAGATAGAGTATCTAGGACACATCATCTCTAAAGAAGGAGTGGCAACCGATCCAGGGAAGGTTGCTAGCATGGTAAGTTGGCCAGTACCACAATCTCTTAAACAATTGAGAGGTTTCCTTGGATTAACTGGTTACTACAGGAAGTTTATTAGAAAGTATGGCATAATCAGCAAGTCATTGACTGAGTTGTTGAAAAAGGATTGTTTCAGATGGAATGAGGAGGCAGATCAAGCTTTTACCACACTTAAAACTGCAATGACCACTGCTCCTATCCTGGCACTACCTAACTTTACTGAGAAATTTGTCCTAGAAACTGATGCTAGTGGAAGTGGAGTTGGTGCAGTGCTGCTGCAAAATAAGAAGCCCATTGCATTCATGAGTAAAGCCTTATGTCCAAGGAACCAAGCTTTATCTGTATATGAGAGGGAGTTCTTAGCTGTGATCTTGGCTGTACAAAAATGGAAGTCATATTTGCAGGGACACAAATTCATCATTAAGACAGATCAGCAGGCACTGAGACATTTATTAGACCAAAAGGTAATGAATCCAGTTCAACAGAAGTGGATTACCAAACTCTTGGGTTTGGATTATGAAATCCAATACAAGAAGGGGGCTGAGAACAAGGTGGCAGATGCTCTGTCCAGATGTCCCAGAGGAATGGAGAGTTGTGTGGAGATTTCTACAGTTTCGCCTACTTGGTTTGTGCAGGTACAACAAAGCTATGAAGGGGATTCCCATTTCTCCAACATAATTGCTACTAAGCTCATTGACACTACAAAATTTCCAGAGTTTCAATTGAAGGCTGGCATTCTTACATTCAAAGGAAGGGTGGTTATTGGTTCATCTAATGCACTGAGGCAGTCCATACTGACTGAAGTTCATGGAACCCCTTTTGGAGGCCATTCAGGGGTGCATGGTACATATTCTAGACTTAAATCTTTTTTCTTTTGGCCCCAAATGAAAAAAGATGTTGAAGATTTGGTGAAAAAGTGTGATACATGCCAGAGAAACAAGTCTGATCTCTCTAGTTACCCTGGTTTACTTCAGCCATTGCCCATTCCTGATAAGTTCTGGACCCATATTTCCATGGACTTTGTAGAAGGTCTTCCTAGATCAGGTGGAAAGGATGTTATAATGGTGGTGGTGGACACACTAAGTAAGTATGCACATTTTCTTGCTTTATCCCACCCATATACTGCTCAAAGTGTAGCTAAGTTATTTATGGATAATGTCTACAAGTTACATGGCCCTCCTGTTAGTATTATCTCTGACAGGGACAAGATTTTTACTAGCCAATTCTGGAAGGAGCTTTTTACATTAATGGGAACTAAGCTGGAAATGTCTACATCATATCATCCCCAGACGGATGGACAAACTGAAAGGGTGAATCAGTGTCTCGAGGGGTATCTACGCTGCATGACAGGAGCTAATCCTAAGCACTGGTTAAAATGGCTTCCACTTGCGGAGTATTGGTACAACACCAATTACCACACAAGTCTGAAGTGCACTCCGTTTCAGGCTCTATATGGTTTACCACCCCCTCATACAGGTTTGGGAGCCTACCTCAAGCCAACAAATCATGAAGTTAAGGAATGGTTGGTTCAAAGGCAGTCAACAGTGCATATCTTAAAAGAAAACTTGAAGCTAGCTCAATCCAGAATGAAGTTTTTCGCAGATCAGAAAAGGAGTGAACGAAGTTTTGAGGAGGGCGAGTTCGTTTACCTAAAGCTGCAACCTTTCCGCCAGAATTCAGTTGCTTTGCGGAGGAATTTGAAATTGGCAGCGAAGTACTACGGCCCATATAAAATTCTGCAGAAAATTGAGACAGTGGCATATAAGTTAGCTCTTCCAGACTCATCCAAGATCCATCCTGTTTTCCATGTATCTCTTTTAAAAAAATGCTTGGGAAAGGATATCATACCTTCAATTTCTCTGCCAGATGTGGATGCCGACGGTCACTTCAAATTAATTCCCACTGCTGTTCTGGATAGCAGGGTTATTGGTCGAGGAGGGAAAGAAATTCAACAGGTCCTTGTTCAGTGGCACGAAAGCGGTACTAATCTATCAAGTTGGGAGGATTTGAAGCCCCTCATACACAAATACCCAGATTTAGATCCTCAAGGACTAGGATCTCAATTTGGGAGGGGTATTGTCATGAGTATGAAGAATAAGGAAGATAAAGATGGGGAGAGAGTGGCCGGAACAGAGATAATCGAGAAAGATGGTACTGTTGTTGAAGAAGGAGAAAAGATTACAGCATAAGATTTTGGGGAGGAGATCGTTGACCATGGGAAGAATAAAGATGAAGGAAGGAGATGTGAGGAGTGCTGTACACATGGCTGAGGATTAAAGAAGAGTTGCTGAATTGGAAAAGGCGTGTTTCTCTACTTGACAAGCCTATTTCCACTTTATTTTTATTTTATGTTATTTGCTATGTTTATGCAAAAGTAGTTTGTATCGTACTGTTGGGACCATATTATAAATATGGGTACCATGCTGCAACAAACCCTAAGAATGAAATATCTAATTTCTCCTATCTCATCCTTCTTCGTCTCTTCTACCTTATCTATCTCTTCTCTATCTCTAATTCCCAAGATTACATTTTTATTCAGAATTATCATTAATACAAATCATCAAAGGCTAGATCCATAACAGAAATTCATTATTTCAATAAAATTTAATAATTTATTAATTATCATTTGTAATTGAAAGTTGTACATCTATGCTGATAAGGTATAGTTTAAGACTTAAGTGACAAAATTGAGGTACTCAAGACTTTAATTTAGTAAGAGGTATTGGGCCTGGACTTGTATAAGGCCTACATTATCGTAGCCTCGCCCCATCATAACGCAAAATAGTTAACTCTTAATCTCTAAACAAAAACATGAAATCTTACATAATCGCAAAGCAACCTGCAAAAACTTCTAATTTGTTGTCTTTGTAGATTGAAGAGAAGCAGAGTTGAAGAAATGAAGAAGGAGAAGCCCATAGAAGATTAAAAAGAAGAATCATTTCACGGGTTTTAATTAATGGGCTTTTAGTTAGTATAGGGCTCTTAGTTAGCGACATTTAAATAATACGACTGTGGTTAGGAAGCCAACAATCCAACCACAACATGTCCACTCATGAGCTGTTATGATGCGCGCGTGCTGGTTTTCTTTACATTTCAAGGGCCGATTTGATATTTATATACGTATATCAGGTATGGGTATCAATATCACTCATATTCATACTTTGTATTTGGTATGTATATTTTCAGATATCAATTTTTGCTAGTATATGACTCATATATCTATTTTCCTTCACATTTGATTTCAATCGATATCTTCAACATATCAAACACATATATCAAATATCAATCTGATACCCATACCCGATATCTGATACCCATACATGTAGTGGACATAATTCATACTAGGCCTTATTAACTTACTTGACAAGTCAGACGAACTAAACGAGATAAACGAGCTCGCCCAATAGCCATTTAATTAAATTCAAACTCGTAGTTGGGCCATAAAAGCTATCTTTAAAAGCTATGATCCGCCACGTCGGTCATGGCGGCTGATATGACTTAACAATCCGATCGGCTACAACAGCTAGGACTAAGTCAAGATAAGGTAGCTCCACAAAAGTAAAAACTTACGTGACAGACATTAGCTAATGGATAAGGCTGACAGAGAGAAACACTAAGGGGTATTGGCGGCTATATATAAACAACGTTACTAGGTCAAGCAAGACCATCTGGACTGTCGTATTCTCATTCTCTCAACTCTCAGCGCTGACTACGGTTACTCAATCTCCTAATAGCCATCTCTATCGGTCTCAAGATCGTCGGAGTTGCCCGACACGCCCACTACACTCCTATTGTGCTCTCGTCCTACACCGTCACCATCGTCACTGTCCCACTGGTGCTCACCTTAGGGCTCTCACGTTCTGTCTGTGTTGTGTTGACAGATTGCTAGTGCCCGATCAACCCAACGTGTCAGACGTCACCCTCAATTGTAGATCTAGCCTCTTCAATTTGGCGTCCACCGTGGTGCCCTAGCAATTAAGCAAATCAACGCACTTTCCGTAGATCTCTTCCACTATCAATCATGTCTGACAGACATGACATATCTGAAACTCCAGACGCACCCAACGTGACTGCTGAGGCTAACCTAGCCGCCCAAATCGCCGCCCTCACTGAGTAGATGAATCGTGAGAGGGAGAGATGCAAAAAGTTGGAAATGGAGAACGCCAACTTGTACGACCGTCTCGAGGCTTTGGAGCCTATCGAGATCATCGAACCTCCCGGCTTCCAGGCCCAAGTGCCTCCCATGCAGCCTCTGGGAGACACACCGATCACTCGCAATGATGGATCCAACTCTGTTGTGACGGACCTTCAGTAAGAAACCGTAATGTCAATGGTAACCCATCTGATCCGGCTCGTGGTATTCTGAATGCAAGTATCATCGTTCCGCCTTCTGCGCTTGAGCAAGCACGTGATCTACGGCAAATCAATCTGGACGCCACCGAAATTGGAGGAATAACCTGACCAGATGGAACAATCACCACCGAGGGACAACATGCTCGAATTGTCTTGACCACCCCCGGCGTAGCAATGAGTAATGCTGTTATTGGAGGCACGCAACCAACCATACTGGTACCCAACCAGATGATTCCACCGGCTACTGTTAACCAACAGACGATCGGAATCGGTTAAAGAGAAATCACTCAAGATCAGTTGTTTGCCAACGAGTTCGCTCAACTAGCCATGACTGGCCACTATGTAATAAGTGATGAGGACTTGACACGAAAGTTGGCCAAAATGGAGGCCCTGATCCAGCGAATTCCTGGTGTGCCGGCACCAATCTACAAAAGCTCGGAGAACTGCTATGCCGACTCACCGTTAGTAGATGAAATTGCCTTAGTCGAGATGTCCGTCAAATTCAACTTTCCCACCATGCAAATGTTCGACGGCACGTCTAATCCGACATATCACATTGCTCAGGTACAAGCAAAGGACGTTCACCGCCGTAATTCCTCGTGAATTGAGGCAGGCTTGCATGTGTAAGGGGTTCGGTTCTAATCTGACAGGACTGATCATCCAGTGGTACACTAATCTTCCAAATTATTTTATTTCGAGTTTTGCTCAACTAACGGAACATAACTGCCTACCTCTTCGGTTTCGGTTTTGTTCTTCGGTTTCCGATTCCAAATTGGAACCAAAATTTAAATTATATGTTTTTTTTCTTCATATTTTGCTACTTTTTTCTTCTATAAATGTATATTTATGCATTCTAATATTAGTATTTAGGTGATATAATATGAAATATGATATAAATATAAATAAAAACAAAATAAAAAAATAAAAAAATAGGAGGAATCATCGGTTCGGTTCCACCTGTTCCGGTTATTTTGACCAGCTCTAGTTATGTGCTTTGAGCGACAACATTTTATTATAAATAATAAATGGGTAGCAAAGTAAAAAATTTGAGAAGAAAATGGGGTAATCATGTGCTATATCATGATCATAGGCGTTTTTATAGAAAACCTTGCAAATTCTTTTGAGCTCTAAGCCTCTAACACTAGAATCGGCGCCAAGTTCTAATGATATTAGTTTAAAATTTTCAAAAGTTGGGTATTAAATTACTATTGACACTTTAAAATTAGAATGATACAGCTCTGTGATAAACACTCATTTTATTAGCAACTAAGCTTGTTTATCTTCACTTTTTGTCAAGCTTTAGCCTTTAAATGTAATGTGTTTTGCATTGATTTCGATATTTTGGATTTGTATCACGTTTGGTGGAATTTGTGCATATGTGCAGGTAAATCGAGGTTCGTTAAGCTGGAATAAAATGCTCAAAGAAGTGCGGAATCGAAGAATCGGGACGAAGAAGTGAAAAACCGGACGGAAGGGAGCAAAAAATACAAACCGGCGCCCCAAGATGAAGAATCGGCGGTCTGACTGCCCAAATCGGCGGTCAGCCCTGAACCACTGGTCAGACCGCCGATTTTCACTGGATTGAAAACCGTGTTATAATCCAAACCGGCGGTCCACTCGGCGCCTGGGGCCCAGACCTCCGATTTGGCTACCTAAGTCGCCGGTTTGGAGACTCAGACCGCCGATTCGGCGGTTTATGCACCAGAAATTCCGATTTTGCCCTTTTTTACGTTTTTCATACCCTTTAGCGCTTCTTGTACCCTATTTAAAAGGGAAACCAGTCCCAAAAACGGGATAACTCATTCCATAGCTTAGTTTCCTCTTCCAAAAGTTTACTTTTAGGGTTTGATTTAGTTTTTAATCATTGTATTACAATTGAATGTTGGATTTGAAGATTTATTTGAAGATTTCTCTATTTGAGTTCTTAGTATCTCTAATTATGCATTTAATTCTAATTTCTTGTGTTATTTCTTCATTTATGTCTAGCTAATTTCCTTTTTGTTGGTTGTGGGAATTTGAGATGATTTAATGATTGTTTTGATCTTAGCTTTCTAATTCTAATTGCCTTCATCTATTTGATTGTGGATTTGGATCTTGTTTTCATGTGAAAATTATTGATCGTCCTTCTTGCATGCCAAGTGTTTGTGGAATTTCTTAATAGGATTTTGCATTCATGGAAATCAAATTATCACAACATGCATGGTTTTAAGATTATTAAGTGATGAATGCATGCATGGGAGCTTCAATTCTGTATGCCTTTGGGATCGAATTGTCATCTTGAGTCTTAGCCGAGAGAATCGATGATTTGATCTATTTTTGCTATCTTTCGAGAGAGGGTAGTGATTAGTTTTGTGAATGCTTCTCATCTAGATGATTAAACATAGTTATGTGAATTAGTAAGTCAATGTCATGCCATCTAGAATCAAATCAAGTCCCTAGAACCAACACTTTTCTTATTTTGTATCTTTGATCAATTATTACTTTCTTAATTACTTGTGATTGCTTTATTTGCTTTGATTTTCTATTTGAGTGTTTAAATCAATCAAAAATCATGATGAAAGTTTGAATAGTAGGAAATTAAAGTGCATAAATTTCATTTCTCACTTAAATTCTGTCAAATAGTTCTTGAGGATACGATATCCGATTGCTAATGCTACAATAGCCCGTTAAAGTTGCGGATATAGTGCTAAGTAAATTTAGTGATCACTCCGAATTACAATCTTTTTTTTAAGGAACAAACAAATTTAGGGCGACAATATGTCAAATACAATACAAAGAATTAGGATCAGGCAATTTGATCCAAAAACTGTCGTTATCTTATAGAGCTAGAAGGGTTTTCAGACTATTAACTTAGGGGATTGTGAGGATTCAGGATACATGAATTGCGTACTTTAATTTATGGACAATATTGAATTAATTTTGCGCTCGTATGATTATTTTTGGCCCGAATCAGCCCGAAGAGTCCGAACGCCCACGTTGATGCCACATCATCAGTTTGTTATACCAAAAGATGTTATACTACTTTCTTTTCAATTGATTAATTGAGTTATTAATAGGAATGGATGATGAAAATATAAGAATAAATAACATTGAGATAAAATAATAAATAAAACAATTCACGTCAAATATATTAGTCGGGTAATTCGCGTCCATCCAATGAAATGAAGAATTCATGTTGGCCTATTATATCTTGAAAATTTCCCGGTTTATATAAACATCCAACTAACCTGAAAATTAGATTTTTTGGACCGTACGAAGGCTATATATGTAATTTTCAAGTGGGCTCTACCTCAAATCACGCGGGTTATATGGAAAATTTGGGTCTAAAAAACGTGGCTCAATCCAACAAAATCAATTTGAAGTTATTTGTAGCATCTAATTATAAGATCACACATTATTCATTATTTCAAATTTTTTCACACTAGCTAGTGTCTCCTCACACTAGCTGATAACATACGAGAGAGAGAGAGAGAGAGGTTGCGGATGGACCCAAATAGAAGGTGAGAGTTGAGACATGAGAGGTGTGATTCTAAAGCAAAATATTAGTGTAACATAATGGGATGGTGGCCCTTAGTTGCCAAAGCTCTCGAGTGCATATGCATTCCCCCTTCATTGAATCATACTAATCACTTTAAATTAATTATCATACTTTTCTTCCCTCCCAACACTTTGCAACTTCTCTTTCCGATCTCTATGAGAGTATAATAATACATGCTCATGTCCTTCCTTTTCTTAATTGAATTAAATATCTATAAGTAAATACTTGATCTTCTATCCTTTACTATTATTTTATAAATAAGCTAGATGTGAGTCTTGATAAGATTCGATAACATTTCCTATTAAGTTATTCCTTAATCCTGCAACATCTTCTATTATATCCAAATTAATATATTCACTTAATCAAACAATGTTCAAACTAAGATATTGTGATTATCAATAATTTAATATCACTTGGAATCTATGCCTTTTGGTGGGTTAGTGGGCACTTACCAAACACTTATATAACTTATAATCAATCTTTAAAGCAATACAAGGGCATGTTTGGTAGCCCCAACTTTATTAATTTTGGATAAAATTGCAAAATAGCAATTGAGAATTATGTATCTGGCATGGGCTCACAAAGTGTATAAAGTATAATAGGATCATGAAACAAGTCTTGTGGGAACCAACTTTTCACACTTTTATTTTGATTTTATGTGGTACAAGAGTAAAGGCAAAGAAACTTACAACTTTTGTTAGCTGTGCATGACTCTATTATTATTATTATATAGTTTTTAATTGTTATTTTTTCCATAAATGCAGTTTCCTCAAAAAAATTCCCTTTTTTTCAGTTGGTAGACATCACATATTTACATTTTATCGAATATTTCTCACATGCATGAGACTCTTTATTTTGAGATAATGGGATAACATGTTGACAACTTTTAGGTTCTTTTTTGTATATGTAGTGATTTTGGTGTTCCCTTGCTTCAATACTAATAGAGTTAGGAGTATCCAAAATATGTAATATGGCATTAGCCCTTTTATCACAAATAGGGAGAGATTAATTAACCATCAATAAATTAATAATCGAATTACCAATACAAGTCAAAGACTTACCCAATAGTGTGATCAAGTAATTACTTGGTAGAACTCAAAAACGCATCTTAATGATATGACGCTTCTCTGACTTTACGGTTGAGGGTTCGAGTCATTTGTACGTGTGTATTGTAACTAAAGAAAATTGTAATTACTTGATAAAATGGGACCTAATGAGATGAGTTGATATTGTTAACATACTTGTAATACTGAGGGTGTATTTTTTTTGAGTGATTAGGAGTGATTGATAAATAATTATGCATAATCATATGCTTGGTTTGTATGATTGGGCACGTGATAGATAGTTAGACCCTTGATCATATCAATCAAGTGAGTGATAAACTATCCTTCCTATTTTGGGATGATTATTAATCACTCATCCAAATCATTTGAAAATTCCAACTTTGTTCTCAAATTTTCCTCAATTTTCAACATCAATGTTCAAACTCTGATCTATTTCTTACTTTGTCTCTCTCTTCAACTCTGTGGTGCCTCTCTCTCTCTCTCTCTATTTATCCTAGGTTAATGAAAATGATAATCAATCTAACCAAATGTATGATAAATAATCCAAATACTATAATCATATCCTATTTATCAATCTTATCTATCATATCCTTAAAACCAAACATACCCTGAGAGTTTTTTTAATTTATCATCTCGATTATGTCACGCCCAATCATGTCCCATTTCTTGATCGAATTAGTTGGTTATATACCCCTCATCATCAATGTGTATAAATTTGAATTATGTTCAATAATTAATGAAGGAGATGAAAATAAACTAGTACAAATTTAGAAGCTGATAGAGCAAACTCTCTAGTTAGATCATTTGTCTCATAATTTTCTATATGTACTACCATGTCCCACTATTATTATACTCATGAACTCCAATTATAACATTTATTACCAATTTGATGCTCAAAAAAATTAAATATCCTAATAATAGAATAATCAATTAGCTAGTAACCAAAAAAAAGTGCAAATCAAATACAAAAATAAATATCAACCTAAATTGGATTAGTATATTCTAATTAACAATCGACAAAATTAAACTAAACACAATAAAATGAAATTGAAGAGAACAAAATCCCAAATGTTCGGTACTCGTTACGTCAAACCATTATGCACAAATTTTCTTGAATAATTGGTATGTTAGATATACACAATTTTTCAACTACGAGATAAAATAAAATACGAGTAAAACACATTTGAAGGATCGGTATGTCAAACCATTATACACAAATTTTCAGTTACGAGATAAAATAAAACTATGAGATAATATACATTTGAAGGATCGGTATGTCAGATCAATTTTTCAGCTACGAGATAAATAAAATACAAGATAAAAACACATTTGAAGAATCGGTATGTCAAATCATTATACACAATTTTTCAGTTACAAAATAAAATAAAACAAAGAGTATTGATATTTTGACAACAGTTATCCGGACAACGGTGACATATTTATAATTAAATACTCTTTCATTTTTTTTCAATAATTAATATAATTAGTATTTTGTTTATAACACCCTTTTCCACTTAATTATATGTTAATTTCTAATATTAATTAAAATAAATTAATATCATGCGCAATTTTTTGAAAATTCGAAATATTATAAATTTAAAGATTAACATATAATTAGGTAAGAAAGGGTATTATAGATAAAATACTAATTATATTAATTATTAAAAAAAATTAAAAATTATTTAATTATAAATATTATACCATTGTTCGAACAAATATTGTCGAAATATTTTTATTCTAAAATACAATACGAGAATAAAACACAATCGACGCAAGTCGGTAGCAAAACTAAAAATACTACTCTCAAGGTAAAAGAGAAAAAGGCATAACAATAACAAAAAGGGACAAAATGAAAGGTGTCTCTTAATTAAGTGCTCCCCCCTCCTTTCTTTTAAACTTCACACATTCCAAACTCAAACCAAATATTACAAAAACAAAAGATTAAAGCAGCTCAAGATCTAAACCCCAATTCCTACCAAACTAAAACAAGATCAACTCATCAAGAATTTGATCAAGAGCTCAAACATCAAATCCTCAATCAAAATCAAGAAAAGAAGAATGAGAGGTAGAGAAAGCAAAGGCCCTCAACCAACTGATTTACTAGTATGTTTCCCATCTCGGGCTCACTTGTCCCTAATGCCCAAGCCCATCTGCAGCCCGGCCCGGCCCTCGTCGGACTCCTCGTCCCCGTTTCACCACCACCACCACCGCCACCAACACCACCGCCGCCGCCCCTCCCTCCACCAGCTGAGGAAATCGAGCACCCGCGGCGGCGGCCATGGCAGCCCACTCATGTGGGCTAAAACAAAAAACAGTAACGTCGGTTCGGATATCTCCGAACCGACTTCTCCGAAAGTGACCTGCGCCGGTCAGATCAAAGTGAGAACGGCGAAGCCGAATTCTTGCAAGAACTGGCAATCGGTGATGGAGGAGATAGAGAGGATGCATAACAGCCGGAAGCAGAAGAAACGGCCGGCGTGGATCGAAGCTCTCGGATTCAAGAAAGAGGTGATGCAGTTCTTGACATGCTTACGCAACGTCCGCTTTGATTTCCGCTGCTTTGGATCGATCCCCGCCGTCGAGATCAGCTCCGACGATGAGGAGGAGGAGGACGAGGATGAAGAGGATCGGAATCATCGCCGGAAAAGCAGCGGCGGCGGCGAGGCTTCCTCGGGAGATGTGTTTTCGAAATGGTTCATGATTTTGCAGGAGGAGAATCTGAGTAAAGAGAAAAGAAATAGGCCGCGGTTTGATGAAGCGGCGGAGGCGGAGACGGCAGCGCCGCCGCCGCCGAAGAATGCTTTGCTGCTCATGCGGTGTCGATCGGCGCCGGCGAAGAGCTGGCTGGAGGAGAGAGAAGAATGTGATGATGGGCTTGAAGAGAAGGAAAATGGGAAGAGAAAAGAAGAGGAAACGAATTTCTGCGAATTTGCAGTTGAGATTGCGAAGGAAGATTGGATTCAAGAAAAGATTTTGAGGAGCAGAAGTTGGAAGAGATGATCATCATCATGAAGATCGGTCACGGTTTGAATTTTTAATCTTTTTTTTTTTAATTAATTACTTTTTCATGCTTCTAAAGTTACTTTTTTTTTTTTTTAATAATGAATAGTTTGTGATGAAACTGATTTAAGTCAGAGTTTTGTGTTGGGAAAATCCAGGTTGGATTTTCAAAGGTTAAAATTTGTATGTGTTGTGATTGGGAAATGTTACTAATTTTTGTACAGCAGCAAGAAAATTTATATTTCAAGGATTCTTACATACTGCAGCATCTATTTGTTTATTCCATTTCAAGACTATATTTTATCTATTCTAAAAACAGATTATATATTTCGGCATTTTCAAATCTAACTTAGTAAATAACTATACAAAAATATATAATGAACTGAAAAAAGAATCATAGTATCGAATAAGAAGGTGTTTGGCTAAGCTTTTAAGCTCCTTAAAACAGCTTATAAATTGTTCATTACTAAGGATTTAGGAGCTTATAAGCTATTTTAATGAGCTTTTAAGCTCAACCAAACACCCTCTAAGACTCCACTTTTTCAACTCAGATATACTTAATTACGTGAAAAATAAGCTATATATGTTACATCAAAATATCGTGGGAAAAAAATTTGTTCGAGTTAATTAGATTGAATAAAAAATTCAGCTCGTTGAATATATTTATAGATATTTGGACAATAGTTGTCCGGACAACAATGTCATATTTGTAATTAAATTCTCTTTCAATTTTTTCTAATAATTAAATAATTAATATTTTGTCTATAACAACCTTTTCCACTTAATTGTATGTTAATTTCTAATATTAATTAAAATAAATTAATATCATGCATAATTTTTTGAAAATATAAAATATTAATTAAATTTAAAGATCAACATATAATTAGGTGGGAAAGAGTATTATAGACAAAACACTAATTATATTAATTATTAAAAAAAATTCAAAGACTATTTAATTACAAATATTACACTGTTGTCCGGACAATTGTTGTCCAAATATCTTTATTTAACTTTTATTTGATTAGATTAGTCTATTTGTCATCTCTAAAATACAAACAGCGCAATCCAACGAATTTTAGGAATTACAATATGATTATGGAAAAATGAAAAATGGAACATTGGCTACTACAATTAGTCTCATTTATTTTATCTTGTTCCCTTTTTTGGAATTTTTGCGTTACATATGTGCTTATGTATATATAGAGTGTGTATTAATGTATTTTAGTTTATTATAAACCCTATGGTTTGTTCTAGGAAATGGTGTTTTAGTGATGGGTGTTGGGATTTGGAAATGTGCAGCTAGAGAAGGAAAGTTTAATCGAATGTTCTTACCAATGTAATAATAATAATGTAGTTCTCTTCATATCTTGAGGTATTGTCGTTTTCCGATAGCGTTAGCAAAAAATATTTTTATCAGAAAAAAATATGAAGATTCTAGTTATTATTATAACTACAAGCTTCTTAGTTAATTATTTACTGTAGTTCGAGGGATCCAATATTTTCCAAATTATATTTACATTAAAAGTAGTGACATCAAGAAAGTAACATGGAGCAATAATCAACTGAGAATGAAATGATGAAGATTTTCTTTACACTTGCGAAATTTTAGGTTTTACAAATCTCAAAAGTCTTAAAGGATGTTACTTTCCCTAATTCTTGTTGTCTTCCCATTTCACATGTATATAATTTTCAATAAATCTATGCAGCCACGCTGTGACATTATAGTTAAATAGTATTACTCATCTGTAAGAAATTTATAATTCTAATTTACTCATTTATTTAGTACTACTTTCTCCGTCGCTCAATAGTAAAATTATTTGAATTCGGTATGAATTTTAGTAAAACTTAGGTACTTATGAGTGATAAATAAATAAAAAAATGTAATTAATAAATTATTGGAGAAAAGAATAAAAGAATGGCGGGGTCACGTTCCCATATTGCACCATAAACTCACAAGGGAATTTGGATCAATGTATGCCCAATAAAATTAGTTTTGAAAATAAATTTTTTGATTAATTTAAATAAAAAATAAAAAATCACATAATTTAAATTATTCTTAAAAAAAATACATTAACAAAAACACAATAATTACATAATTTAAAAAGAAAATTAAGCCATCCCCGATATTCCTTGATCTTCACAATTATCATTAATTAGTTTTGAAAAATGAATTTTCATTAGTTTAAATAAAAATAAAAAATTTAATATTTTTTAATAAAATTGAATATTACATTAATTAAAAAATAATAAATTACATAAAAATAGCTAGCAAAACATTAATTCAAGCCCACAAATTAAGTCCACTCTAATCAAATCGGATTTCCTACTCCCATTTCGTGTTTCATTCTCTACTCCGTCCATTGGTTGAATGACATGTGGCATTAACTAAGGTTTATTCCACCCAAATAGGGTTTATAATTATATCCAAATCGCCAAATGTCAAAAATCTGATGAATGAAATAGAGGATGAAACACCATAGGGAGTAAAAGATCCGAATTCCACTCTAATTGAACCTCAAAATTATAAACACAGGGTCACTCTCCTTCTCTCTTCTTCTTTCTTCTCCTCATCCTTCCTGCAACTACCTTCTTTTTCTTCTCCATCCGATAGTTATTTTTTAATTATTATTATTAATGGCACGTGCACACGCGCCGAGATTGCGCCACCATCGAAAAGTTCCGTCCTGGCGAGCTACGGCCCGACCTCCCCCATCTTAACAATGGGGTGTCTCGAATTTGAGCCGGCGATCAAGACACAACTTGTGGATGTAGTTACAAGGCTTCTATCTATTCCCTTTATCAACGAACCAGTTTCACTTGTCATCCAAAATTTATATATCAAGAAATTAATATTGTATGAAAAATCAAGCGATTAAAAGAAATTGTATTAGTGTCCACAACAAAATGAAAATTCTAACATTATATGTTTTACAAATTCAGAACTATGATATTTATTAGATAATAGTATTAGTTTTTACTTCAAAATATATACATTGGCAACATTGATAGGAGAGAATATTAATTTTAACTTTCACGAAAAGTCGCAGTTGATGGAAATATTTGAGTATGTTGGGTGATTTGAAGACTTTATTGACTAATTAAGGCTCCGGGCCTATGATTAGAAATGTGATGTATGCTTGAGTATTTAAATAAAATTACAAATAGTACTATAAATTAAGAAATTCATGTTTGAAAATATATTTTTAATTCTATTTTCAAATTTGTAGAAAAATATTATATGAATAATTTGAACATGGATATATCCAGAATCGATATGAGGGCTGAAAAGTAAACACTCCGGCACATTAAATTTCATAGATATCAAAATATTTTACTGTGGATTCGTTTACTGTAGCGCAAGTTATGAATGATCCAGATGAGGTAGATGAGCTATTACCTGAAGTGATTCAAGATATAATGCCAGATACTCGAGGTGTGTTGGTTCTTGGAGTGTTTCATGCTTATAGATCTGCGATTAGAGCAACTCATTTCCTAGCGCAATTTGCAACGCATAATTCTAGTCCACTAGTTTCGTCTCATGATTTCCCAGCTTGGCTGTGAGAGATTGTTAATTCTAATGATTCATAATTCTATTAATAAACTTTCTTTTCAAAAGAAAAAATATTTTAAAGCTATACATGTGAATGTAACAGTAATCAAATCAAACACAATTATGAAACTGCATGGACTGAGCTAAGAAAAGAAGAAAAACCTAATGCAGAAATAAGAAAAATGAACACAAGGATTTACGTGGTTCGATCTAAATGATCTACGTCCACGGGAGGTTTGCCGGCACTCTCATTATCGATGATCAAGAACAAAGATTACAAGATTTGAGATCACAACCTATCTACTACTTCGATTCTTTTGCTGATGCAACTCTCAAAACTAAGCACTCTCTAGCTATTCTTTCTTCTCTCATACAATGAATGACTCAGAAGAAGAAGTAACTAATGACAGCGAGGATTAGCTTATATTGCTCTCCAAGTAATGATCCTAACCATCCAAGACGAACAGCTGCGATTATCCCATGCAACTGCCTTCAAATCCTTGTAACTAATTATGTTAACACTTTGTAGAATAGTCCTCGGGCCTCTTGTATTGTTAAGATCAAAACCACATGCAAACAGCTCTATTATTTATTCACCCCATCAACAATCTCCACCTTGAATCAATAATAGAGTAATTCCAGCATTCCTCCACCTTAGCCCCATCACAAGGCTCACCTCACTTTATCAAAGAGCAGTGTTGCTGCCGAAGCAGCTTCACCAAGTCCAAACAATGCTTGAACTTAGCAGCAGGAAGAGCTTTGGTCAGCATATCTGCAGCGTTTTCTTCAGTTGATACCTTGACCACTTTCACCTTTTTCTTTCCAACTTCATCCCTGATAAAATGATGCCTTACATCAATGTGTTTGCTCCTCTCATAAAACACTCGATGTTTTACCAAGTGTATTGCACTTTAACTATCACACTTGATACTAACACAGTCTTGCACTATTCCAAACTTAGACAAAATACCCTTCAACCACAAAGCTTCCTTTACTGCTTCTGTCAAAGCCAAATACTCTGCCTCAATTGTGGAAAGCGCAACTACTGATTGTAAAACTGACTTCCAACTTATTGCTGAACAAAAAAATGTGAAGACATATCCAGTCTGTGATTTTCTTGTATCCAAACTTGTAGCAAACTTTGAATCCACATAACCAACTAGATAGCTCCCATCAGTTTCTTGCCTTTCAAACAAGATTCTTATCACCAGTTCCCTTCAAATACCTAAGTATCCATTTTAGAGCTTCCCAGTGTGGCTTTCCAGGATATACCATGAATCTACTCACCACACTAATTGCATGAGACAAGTTTGGCCTTGTACAAATCGTATTGTACATGACTCTTCCAACAATACTGGAATATGGAATATTCATCATAAACTTCCTTTCAGCTTCATCACTTGGCTTTTGTTCACTGCTGAGCTTGAAATGCTGAGCTAGAGGAACTTGAACTGCTCCTGATTCTGTCATGTGAAACTTCTTCAAAATTTTCTTCACATAATCTTCTTGACAAAGCCATAACTTGTTGTTTTCGTTATCTCAAATGATATACATCCCCAGTATTCTTCTAGCTTCACCTAGATCTTTCATCTCAAACTTGGTGTGTAAATCCAGCTTCACCTTCTCTATCTCTTTCTTGCTTTTGCTTGCTACCAACATGTTATCAACATACAACAAGAGATAAGTTGCTTCTCCAGAATATGAGATTTTCAAATACACACAAGAATCATACTCTGATCTTGTGAACCCAATTCGAATCATGTGTTCATCAAATTTTTTATACCATTGTCTACTGCTCTGCTTCAATCCATACAGAGACTTCTTCAACAAACACATTTTTCCTTCTTGCCCAGATTCCACAAAATCCTTAGGCTGATTCATGTAGATATTCTCTTCCAAAACTCCATGAAGAAAAGTTGTCTTCACATCCAATTGTTGCAACTCCAAACCTTCTTGAGCAACAATTGCCATCAACAATCTTATTGAAGTGTGTTCCACCATAGGAGAGAAAACTTCATTGAAGTCTATACCTTTTCTCTGTGTATACCCTTTAGCTACAAGCCTAGTTTTATATCTTAATTTCTCCACACTGAAAACTTCTATCTTGATTTTGAAAATCCACTTGCATCCAATGCATTTTTGCAGCTTTGGCTTGTTAACCAGCACCCAAGTGCCATTTTTGAACAGAGATTCCAGCTCCTCTTTCATAGCTTAAAGCCATTTATCTCTGTCTTTTCCACTCATTGCTTCCTTATAGGTTTTTAATACGGGGTCTCTAATGTACCCATTTGACATACTCAAAGAATCCTAATTTTGAAACCTAGTCAAATCAGCCCAATCTACATCAAGATTATACCCACGAGGTCTTCCTCGTTCCCCGACAGTTAAAAAATCAAACACAGATTTCATTCTTGGTAAGCTTATAGTATATTTCTTATTTTTCATTCTAACAGTAATCTTCTTTTGATCCCCACTTACAGTGAACGTAGAAAAAAATTCATAGCACAAACGATCATAACCTGAATATTCTACGTTTCTAGCAAAAGTATCAAGTCCTAAAGTCTTCAAATATTTATGACTCTTGCTTGAAGTTTGAGATCCCTAATCAAATCTCAATCCATATAACGAGGGTGTGTAACCTCGTTCTGCAGAATTTTAGTAAAAACATCACCCTCTCATTCCAAGGTCAATAGAAATGGACAAGAATACCTCGACGAGTAATTGATGGGGGCCTCAACTCCAGCTTGCTCGTCTTCGCATTCTTCGGAGGAAAGATTCGCATCCTTTGTGCGCACCATGATCACAGCAACCGTTGGCTCTATCCCAGCGGTCGCTGGAATCCAGTGACCTCTTGATTCCAGCAACTGGTATGTACCAGTGCTCGCCTGATTCCATCGACTGTTGTGTTCCAACGCTCGCTGGTATATATCGCGCGCTCGCTGGAATGCAACGGGCGTTGGGATGGTGGATTTCTAATCCACTGAAAATCGTCCAAAATCTATGGGAAATCCCTACAAAAATGCTACAAACTCTACGTATAGTCCATGGATTTCTCAAATCCATTGACTTTTGGAACTCCAAAAAAAATCCCTCAAACTCTTGAACTAATATACCCCCTTTGTGTTACACTATTTAAATAGATCCTTATCGAAACCAGCAAAAAGATATACGTGTTCGACATTGTTTCTTTTCTTTTTCTTTAATGTGGCTAACTCGGAATTGTTACCTGAAACTCCAGTTTTATAACATAGCCAGTATATTTAAAACCGTGTTAAGAAAATTAAGTACAACATGCGATTGCGCTAAAAGATACTTGTAGAATTTGAACTTGGAACTACATGTGGTCACAGTTCGGTTCCGATTCGATTCTCGTTTCAACCCCGAGGGAATCAGAACTGAACTATCGCCCTCTTCGGGTTCAGTTCCAATCCGGAACCGTCGGTTTCGGTTCTGATTGGTTCCCTCCGTTCTGGCGGTTTCAAACTGGAACTGATGTTTCAACTATGTATGTTGTTTTACGTTTGGCTACTTTTTCATCTTTAATTGTAATTGGCTAAATTGCATATAAATTCTCCACCTTTTACCAATTTCTCATTTATATTCTCACTTTTTTAAATTAGGTGAAAATTCCTCATTTAAATTTTCACATTTCGATACCTTCGACCATTTTCCCCCAAATTAGTGATGACATGGAATCCGAAAATACTTACATGTAAAACTCCGGCGGAAAAATAAACGACGTAATTTTAAAAACACAAAACGTTAGTTAATGACTTGTGATAATTTAGCTCCCCCTAAAGCTATCTTCGTTACCTAGATCTGTATCATGGGTAAGTTAATCACTTGTGATAATTTGAGGAGGATTGGGATTCATGTCAACCCCATTTGCAGTCTCTGTGAGGATGAGGATGAATCAATAAATCGCATCTTCTTCCAGTGTTCATTCTCCAAGATTGTGTATGAGGCAGTTTCTGCATGGAGTGACAGCCCTAGTGAAGGGTTGTATACGAAAGTAAGACTTTTTTGCTTATATACAATTGTTGTTTATTTCACTATAATTCTTCAATCTGAAATATTTATTATTGCATATTAATTATCTGTCCAATTATCTCAATACAATTAAATATTATATAGTGTGTTGTAGATCACAGAAGATTATATAATCGACATCTTATGAGATATAAACTAATATTCACAATCGAGACAACTTGGACGAGTTGTTGGTTTAGATTGTAGCATAATAGTATTAAATAGTTTATCTTGACTATTTATTTATGCTAGTGTGTTAATTGTATTGAAATGATCACAGTGAAATTAATTCTTTGTTCTGACTTATTAAGAATTAAAGATCTCGGTGACTTAAATAGTCTTAATCTTAATTGGGCTTATCAGTATGAATAAGTGTCTGACTATTGCTTTGATCTATTATAAATGAGAACTTGATAGTGGTTCGAAATTTCATATTTTGGGCAGTGGCGGTTCTTATTTGATATTGATAGAGCTGCAATAAGGATTCGTGTCCTATGAATAATGGGTTGGTGATATCCTCTTGAGAAACTTAATAAGTTTATTATACTAAACCCTGCATGTGGAATTAGTTCCAGTATAATAATAAGTTTAAGTGATAGCACTCGAGATAATTATTTATTAATAAATAACTAATTGATTAATTAATTGATGTCAGAAGTATTTAATTAATTAATGGATATTCGATAATCTTAAACACGGAGATTAATTAAGTCTAATACTAGCCCAGACTCAACTAAATAAATAAGAGGGTAAGTCAGTATTAATTCTTTAGTGGAATGAATTAATATTTATATCTGATTTATATTCTGGGCTAAATTGATTAAATCGGATATTATCGGGCCAATCTTATTTAAGCTAGTAGATCTCTGAACTGGACCAATGGCCTATATCTCTAGTGGGCTTAGGCGCCTACTCTCCTACGGCCCGTAAGGGTCGTCTAGGTTTAATGAATGTGAGCAGTTATTTATCTATAAATTCAAGGCTCATAAGACTCATTACTGGCTTGCATTCTAAGCAACTAAAACCTAGAGTGAGAGAGAGAAAAATCGGCGCCCTCCCTCCCCACTGTAAGAGAGAGAGCTCGAAGTCAATCCCATCCATCGTCTTACTCTAGTCGGGAACAGTTCGGAAGATCACTCTGGAGTCATTGTGCACCAAGTTTGCAGGTATTCCGAATAAACATCCTATGATTGTAATCAAATTCATAGAAGCATGCTAAGTGTTGATTTTGTATGTGTTTGTTAGATATCCATAATTGATCTATGGGTGAAAACGAATCGATTTTCAATAATCGTAACCAACAATTGGTATCAGAGCCTGGTCTGTGAGTTATGGCTGTGTCGGATTAACAACCAGTAAATCCATATAATAAAAATAAAATCTGATTTTATTTATGTATATATATGCATGCATGCTCGTTGTCTCGTTGTGGATTCATTTTTTTTATTTTCTGTTGGTTTGCCGTTTTGGCCGTTTTTACCACGAGAAAATCCGTGGTTAAATTAGGATTTCAGTTCTAAATTGTTATTTCGATTTGTAATTATTGTACGGGTCGAGAAAATAGAGTAACTGGACAGGGGAAGAAGGTCGGTGGCGCGTTACTTTCACGCGCTAGGTTTCCGCGTGCATGGCGAGAAATAGGCTGAAATCCGACTCGTCGGAGCTTCTGCTCTGATTTTTATGGTGCCCGTCTCGACCCATACATGAATGGAGGTGGAGCGTGACAGCAGGGCACCGCAAAATCACGATGGCGCGTGTTTACCACGCGCAGCTCGTTGCGGCAACACATCTTCCATAGCGGTAGGTTTGTTGGTTCGTCGTGCTCAGCAGAACACGAGGGTTTAGCTCTTGTGTGCGGTGGCTAAGCAGTGGGAGCGATGGAGGCGATTTGATCGTCGTTCTCCAAGCCATCGTCGATGGCTTGTCTTCTCCGGGAACGGCGAACAGCAGCAGCAACTCCATGGCGGAAGATGGCGAGCAGCAGCAGCAGCAGGAGGTCGAGGCGATGGTGGTGGCGAGCGCTAGAACGACTTCAAGCCGTGCAACTCGTCGCGGCACCATCGCGAGCTCGACGCCGGCGAAGGGCAGAGCACGGCGGCAATGTTGCCGTTGCTGAGCGCCTGACCTCGCTGCGATGACAGCAAGAGGTCAGGGGTGATGATGGCAGCGGAGGCACGGCTGTGGTCACGATTCCGGCGAAGTGAGGCTGCCGGCGGCGGGTTTCTCACAAACGAAACCCTAGATTGAAAACCTAGGGTTTTGGGCGTGTGGGGCAGTCGCACGGTGAGGCCTCCTATGCGGTCGGATTCGTGATGGAAAGACGAGTTTTTGATAAATCTCGTTTTCTTCTTGGGCGATTCTTCAAAGGCGACGGATATGGAAAGACTTGAAGACAAAGATTTGTTGTAATAGATAGATTTATTTTTCCTATTTTATTTTTGTAATAATTTAGGCAGGTACAAATATCCACGACGAAACGACAATTTATTTTTTGTAGTAAATTTTATGTCGTGGGATTTAATCACCGTTAAGGTGTTATTATTATTATTATTATTATTATTTCTAAAGCATGTTATAATTTGCTATAATGTGAAATTATTTGCGTTTAGAAATTGCATGCTAGGAATTTATCATATTATTCTAAGCATGTTATGAATTCAAGCGAGCATGATTTATTATGTGAGTTCTAGAAAAGCATGTTTAGTGATTCCGTGTTTTTACGTGATTTGCATGCGAAAAACCTTTTGAAATAAAAATGACTAAGCATGTTAAATTGGTTTTAATAATCAAATTAGACCTCCACAATTAGTTTTAGACGAATTAAGTTGTTAGACTCGTGCAAACGTCCACACGATCTTGGCTTGCACGTGTTCTATTAACTTATAGATTTTGTCGAGTAAAACTTCTACAAAAATATTTTAGTCTCGTGAATAGTGGGAGTTCTTGCGTGTAAACGTCCACACTATCGTGGCTTGCCCGTATTAATTCTCATAGATTATTCTAGGAGAGATTAGAATAAGATAATTAATGAAATTGTTTCCGAGTAATTGCATCAATATGTGGGACAATTTTGGATTAGTTAAATTGTGACCAGTGCTTAGATATTGTCTCGAATACAACTCCCCATCGGAGTCCCTTTTCGAGATAATATGGTCAAGTAAGATTCATTTATTAATTTTATTTGTCATAAGGTTAACTTGGCATAAGATAAAATTAAAAACTGGGTGTTTGGTTGAGTGGTGCGCACATAAACATCCACACTATCGTGGCTTGCGTGTAAATCACTTGGGCTAATGAAGGTTTTATTTTATATTGTTTTATCAAAAGGTTACAATATAAATATTACGAACGTTTTATGCAATAATTGTGACTTATGTGTGTTTTGAACGTTTAAAATTTCAGATATGACTATTACTCCGTTATTGAATGTGCTTATTAAAAAGCCGCTTACCGGTCCAAATCTTTGGAATGGAAGCGCAACCTGGGATTTGTCCTAGACACGGAGGAGTGTAAGTTTGTACTTACTACTCCTGCTCCCGCGAACCTAACTGCTTGGTCTTCCGATGAGCAAAGGGAGGTTCACCGGATGTGGCATCAAGCTAATAATATGGCGAAAACCTATATGATGACCACTATGAACTCTGATCTTCAGCTACAGCATCAGTGGATGCAGACTGCGGCTAAAATTATGAGGAACCTCGAGGAGCTTTTTGGTGAATCGGACCATTCAGCCCGTTTTGAGCTTATGAAGAAACTCATAGCTTCTAGAATGCCGGAGGGTTCGTCTATGCGAGAGTATGTGCTCGAGATGATTAATCATTTCAATGAGCTACAAGTGTCAGAAACATGGACATTGGAAGGCTAACTGCCCCCTGTTGAAGAAGGCTCAAGGTTTGACTTCTGCTCTTGTTAACAAAATATGTCTAAATTCGCGTTCTACCCATAAATGGGTAGTAGATACGGGCGCAACTGACCATATTTGTTATATCCTTGTAGGGTTCCTGCGGACAAGGGAGGTGAGTAGAGGGGAGTTAAGCGTCACCATGAGAACGGAAGCGTGAGCAGACGTTGCGGCCATAGGCGATGTTCATTTATCTTTTGAGAATTCAATTTTAGTTTTGAGAGATGTTTTATATGTGCCAGATTTTCGGCGAAACTTGATTTCTATGGTTAAGTTGTGGAAAGATGGAAACGCTATTCTTTTTGAGAGTTTTACGACTTTTATGAAAGATGATAAGATTATTGATTATACACATGTTGTTGATTCTCTTTACACTATTTATTGTTCTCATGCTTCGAGTTCTTCAAGTAATGCTTTAAATGTGAACCAAAAGAAGAGGTCGAATTCTTCTCAAGAGAATTAAACTCTTTTTTGGCACCTAAGATTGGGTCACATCAATCTAAGGACGATCCAAATATTTGTTTTCGATGGAGTCTTGGGTTCTTTCCAAGTCGAGTCCATCCCAATCTGCGAATCTTATATAGAGGGAACGATGATGACTCGGCCTTTCAAGGTCAAGGGGTATAAAGCCAAAGAAGTGTTGGAATTGATTCATTCCGACTTGTGTGGACCTATGTCAACTCAAGCTCGTGGAGGTTATGAGTATTTTGTCACTTTCATTGACGATTACTCAAGATATGGGTACATCTACCTGTTGCGCTACAAATCCGAATGCTTTGAAAAGTTCAAACTATTCAAGGCTGAAATAGAGAAGCGACATGGTAAGAGTATCAAGTCGTGGCGATCTGACCGCGGCAGCGAATACCTCAGCAGCGAGTTGGAAAGTGGGATTACATCCCAATTGACTACACCTGGAACACCCTTACAGAATGGTGTGTCGGAGAGAAGAAATCGAACACTTCTGGAAATGGTTCGATCTATGATGAGTTATGCATCTCTATCTATTTCGTTTTGGAGATATGTTTTGGAAACAACCGCTCACATGCTAAACTTGGTTCCCTAAAAGTCAGTGCCCAAGACCTCTGAGATGTGGTCCAGATGCAAGCCTAGTCTTAACCACATCCGGATTTGGGGTACTCCGGCACATGATTTGAACAAAGAAGCTGACAAGTTCAGTCCGAGAACCAAGGTGATGGTGTTTGTAGGCTATCCTAGAGGAACGAAAGGTGGCTATTTTTACTGTCCAAAGGATCAGAAAGTCGTTATTAGCACTAATGCGAAATTTTTGAAAGAGGACTATATGATTGGCCATAGGAAGAGAAGTGACGTCATACTTCAAGAAGTTAGAGGGGAGGAGATAATTAGCACTCCAGTTGTGCAAGACGAACAATCGTCGGAACCAGCACAAACTATTAATACTGAATCTGCTATAGAGTTTCGTCCTAGTGGGAGGGTAACTCAAGGAAAGTTGCCTAGTCGATACACTATACTTAATGAATCCAAGGATTCATTAGAATTAGCAGTGATCGAAGAAGATTCCTGGACTTACTCTGAAGCGTTAGCAGATCCAGATGCCCTTGAGTGGGAGGCGTGTATGATTTCCGAGTGGGAGTCTATCACTGCCATGGATGTATACGAGAAGTGAGAGCTTCCTGAGGGCTGTGAAGCCAAGGATACAAGTGGGTATACAAGAGAAAGAGAGGACCGGATGGAAAGGTTACGGCCTTTAAGGCAAGACTAGTGGCGAAAGGTTTCACCCAAAGGTGTTTTTCCAAAATAAAACTTTGTTGTTCAGCATCTTGAACTAGCCATCTCTTCGAGGGTAGAGGGAATCAATTACGATGAAATTTTTTCGCCTGTATCCATGCTTAAATCTATCCGAACTCTCATGTCAATAGCCACTCACATGAATCTCGAGGTCTGGCAAATGGATGTCAAAACCACGTTTCTGAATGGGTATCTTGAGAAAGATAGGGACATCTATATGCTACAACCTGAAGGATTCATAAAGAAAGGATAAGAGCATCTTGTGTGGAAGCTAAAGAAGTTCATTTATGGACTTAAGCAGGCTTCAAGTTCCTGGAGCAAACGTTTCAATGATGTTTTCCAGAGCTATGGCTTTGTACAATGTGAATATGAAAGTTATGTTTACCGGGTGTGTATTGATGGGAGTCTAGTGTTTCTAGTGCTTTATGTTGATGACATTTTGCTCATTAGTGATAATGTGAATGTACTATCACAGATTAAGGCATGGTTATCCCAGCAGTTTCAAATGAAGGATTTGGTAGAGGCAGCATACATTCTTGGGATTAAGGTCGGTCGTGATCGATCTAAGAGAATGTTGAGTTTGTCTCAGACAGTCTACATTGATATTGTATTATCGCGTTTCAGCATGCAGAATGCTAAGAAAGGTTTCTTACCTTTTAGACATGGCGTTCATCTATCTAAGGCGATGTGTCCTACATCACCTAAGGAGATAGCGGACATGAAGGCAATTCTTTATGCTTCGGCTGTGGAAAGTTTCATGCATGCAATGCAGAGTACCAGGCCTGACATGTGTCATAATATTGGCATGGTGTCTAGATATCAAGCTAATCCTAGTCAGGATCATTGGATTGCTGTAAAGTGCATACTCAAGTACCTTAAACAGATTAGAGAGCGTGGACTGGTATATCGATCCGGTGATCTGGTTCCGATCGATTATGTAGACGCTGATTATCAAGAAGATAAAGATCAGCGGTTTTCTACTTCTGGCTATGTGTTTAAGCTGGGAGGTGGAGCCATTGTGTGGAGAAGTGTGAAGCAAAAATGCATGCATTATCTACTATGGAAGCTGAATATGTGGCTATTACTGAGGCTGTTAAAGAGATTGTTTGGCTTAGAAACTTCTTGGCGGAGCTTGATGTGATTCCTAGTTTGCCGAGAGGTATCACGATTTATTCTGATAATGAGGCAGCAATTGCAAATTGCAAGAAGTCTAGATTTCATCAGACGACTAAGCATATTGCTGCAAGATATCATTTCATTCGGCTGCTTGTCCAAGATGGTGATGTGGATGTGCAAAAGGTTGCAGGAGTTGATAATCTGGTTGATCCGTTTACAAAGAGTCTACCAGCTGCTGTCTTTGATAAGCACGTTGAAGGCATGAGGCTGCTTTTCCTCCCACACTAAGTTAAACTTTGAGTATAAGTGGGAGAAGTTGTAATAGATGGCTAGATGAATATTAGTCTCATTATATACTAAAAGTTTGCTTTAGTATAAGTGGGAGAATTGAAGGGTTGTTTGCGAAAGCAAGACTTTTTTGCTTATATACAATTGTTATTTATTTCACTATAATTCTTCTATCTGAAATGTTTATTATTGTATATTGATTATATGTCCAATTATCTCAATATTAAAGATTATATAGTGTGTTGTAGATCACAGAAGATTATATAATTGGCATCTTATGAGATATAAACTAATATTCACAATCGAGACAACTTGGACGAGTTGTTGGTTTAGATTGTAGCATAATAGTATTAAATAGTTTATCTTAACTATTTATTTATGCTAGTACGTTAATTGTATTGAAAGGATCACATTAAGATTAATTCTTTGTTCTGACTTATTAAGAATTAAAGATCTCGGTGACTTAAAATAGTCTTAACCTTAATTGGACTTATCAGTATGAATAAGTGTCTGACTATTGCTTTGATCTATTATAAATGAGAACTTAATAGTGGTTCGAAATTTCGTATTTTGGGCAGTGACAGCTCTAATTTGATATTGATAGAGCTACAATAAGGATCAGTGTCCTATGAATAATGGGATGATGATATCCTCTCGAGGAATTTAATAAGTTTATTATACTAAACCCTGCAGGTTGAATTAGTTCTAGTATAATAATAAGTATAAGTGATAGCACTCAAGATAATTATTTATTAGTAAATAATTAATTGTTGTCAGAAGTATTTAATTAATTATTGGATATTTGATAATCTTAAACACAGAGATTAATTAAGTGTAATACTAGCCCTGACTCAACTAAATAAATAAGAGGGTAAGTCAGTATTAATTCTTTAATGGAATGAATTAATATTTATATCTGATTTATATTCTAGGCTGAATAGATTAGATAGGATATTATTGGGTCAATCTTATTTAAGCTTGTAGATCCATGAACTGGCCCAATGGCCTATGTTTCTAGTGGGCTTAGGCGCTACTCTCCTCGGCCCGTAAGGGTCGTCTAAGTTTAATAAATGTGAGCAGTTATTTATTTATAAATACAAGGCTCATAAGACTCATTACTGGCTTGCATTCTAAGCAACTATAACCTAGAGTGAGAGAGATAAAAACTGCCCCCCACCCCCACCCCACTGTAAGAGAGAGAGAACTCAAAGTCGATCCCATCCATCGTCGTCGGAAGATCACTCTGGAGTCGTTGTATTCCAAGTTTGCAGGTATTCCGGATAAACATCCTATGATTGTAATCAAATTTATAGGAACATGCTAGGTATGGATTTTATATGTGTTTGTTAGATATCCATAATTGATCCATTTGTGAAAACGAATCGGTTTTCAATAATTAATTCCAACACCTAGGGTTATCGATTGTTGGGAAGATTCGGAAGAAGAGAAGGAGTATATGTTATCTCAATGTGGGACGAAAAAACTCCTTACAAGCAATGTATCGTCATGTGCTTACAGCGGTGCTCTACCAAATCTAGAAGGAAAGAAATAATAGAAGGTTCAATAAAGCATATCTAGACACTAGGGATGTGATAAGAACTTGTCAAGTTCTTATTGCTATGCGCTGTCTACAAAAGCAAGACATGCTTCATTTACTGCACGATTAGAGTTTGGGAGTTTGTGATTGTCGGTTTATTTGTTTTGTAAGTTGAATCGATTTACTTGGTGAAATAAAAATATTTATTTTTCAAAAAAATATATGTAAGTAAAATAAATATGAATTATAATATAAATATAGATAAAAAGTAAAATAATTAGATGAAATGATGTTTCGGAATCGGATCCAAACCTAAGCCGAAGGTTCTCAGTTTCGCAAATTTTGGAACCGAATCCAAACCGCAGTCAAAGGGGTGCTCGATTCTGGAACCGAAACCGCTAGTTTTGGTTCGGTTACAATTGGGTCCATTTTTTCAGTCACCTCTACTACTCTAAACATTTGGTTCAAACTTATTAAAAGATTATTTACTCTATTCCCCAATAGACAATACATGGCATCATATTTTCATAATTGAGTGCGCTATGTATAAGGCCTCAGCCCGAACAGTTTACTCAGAAAAATATAGAATTGTAATTTTCTATTTGGTCTTTATGACTTTGGACCTTTTTTAAGTACTACCCCCCCCCCCCCCCCCCCCCCACCAAAAAATAAATAAAAATTTCCTTAAATAAAAAGATACAATCAATTAAGGTTATCTCGACTCACAGACATGGGCTTGGCAAGGAGGAGAAGAATTAGACAAGTGTGAAAAGAGTTATGAATTTGTATTGATAGGAATATTTGGATTCATAGAAATGATATGATCTTTTAAAACCTACCACGAAGCTGCGAGGACTTCATTGAATTAATTAAAGTGAAGTTTTAGGTTTTGAGTTTCAAAATTTTTTAGTATTTCTTGTTTCAGTTAGGAAGATTGAGTTAATCAAAGTGAGGTTCTTGATTTGTGGTGCTAGTGTTTTTTTTTTTTTTTTTACTTGGGATTAGGGGAGAGTAAGGCTTGAAACCTAAATCCTATATAATTATTATACTTTTCTTTGGGTTACATCTCTGGTGTGTTTTTTATTTTAGTTTACTTAAAAACGAAAAACCTCATATTAGGTGTGCGTGGCTTTTGGATTTATCATGTTGATTTGGATGTTATGCCTGTGTTACTAAGACTGCCCACAGCAGCACGTTCAAGCGCACGCCCGCTGCTTTTGCAAGCTCCAGGTGGAGCTCACTCACCATTGTAGAGCTTGTAGTTCGCAAGGAGCCCGCTGTAGAGAGCTTCTTGAAGAGGAGCTTGCAAGAAACAAATATTATTAGTGGGACCACAATTAGATAAAAAAAAAAGATAGTGGTATATGGCACACCCGCATTCGTCAATAACATAATAAGAGAGTTCCACATTTGGAGCTCGCCATTGCAAGTGAAATTGAGACCGCGCTAGGGGCCCACAATAATGGGCAGCGAGCTCCAACGTGGAGCTCGCCATTGCGCATAGTCTAATGGAGTAAGAGAAATAATATATTATAATCCATTGGGCCCAAATTAAGAAATTATACTGTTATTTATCCAGTGTGCATCAAACATAGCAACATTGAATTCCCATTATATAAGGAGGCTTGAGTAAATTTATAAGCATTCATGTTGAAAATTGTCCATTCCATCGATTGGTCACCCTAAAGAAAATTAACATTTACTATATGATAAATCTAGGTCTTGTGATATCGGATGCTAGAATCGTTACTCTTTTTTTACTTGGCTTTTGTTAGATAATTTTTATAGTTTCTAAATTATGCATATTTTAAAGAGAAATTCACCTTCAATCCACAGACACGTTTCATTTTTATATAATAGGTTGGGGTTGGATGTTAGACTGTCTGCAGTGGTTGTTTCCATGGGTGTCTCGAAACACCCAATCCATGGAGACAGCCCAGTATAGCATCCACTGTCTTGAGAACGAGACAGTCTCGAGGCAATGATATATTGACAAAATTAATAATCAAAATTAATAAACTAACTGGATGGAGACATCCTATAGAGACAGTCCCACTACAACTGACTATCTCTATCTACATCACACCCTATAAAGACATCTCATAGAGATATTATCACTGCGGATAGTCTTACGACTATCATGCCCCATTTTTGTTGCATATTGTTGGGCCATAAGCAAATGTATAAATTGATATACCCACGACATTAAAAATAAATGATATAATTGACAAATATTTTTTCGAACTACAAATAATTATAAGGAATAAAAAGCGGAACAAAATAGCCGCAATTTTCAAATATTCCTGAAAAAGAATACGGAGGGAATTCGGATCTTAAAAGGTGGCAATTTGATAGGGTTGGCCAATAGCCATACCAAGAGGAATACAATATTACCACTCTACCTTGATTACGACACACACACACAAATATATATACACAAAAAAAAAGATATATTTTTTTTTAATCTTAAGCTTCTATACATAGAAAGAAACTAATCGTGTCCAGTATTATTTATAGACTACTGCACAGATACAAGGATTTATTCAATGCGCACTGAAAGTAAAGGCTCTAGATTCCCACGGCATAAAAAAAAAAATTAATTGTGTCCTGAATAACTTTAGTATATTATATTTTTCGTGCGATTACTTTGATGAAAATTTTTCATTTGAAAATGATGAATAAGAAAAGATGAGAAATATTATCATTTTCATTCTTTTTTTATCACGTGTTTACTAGGATGGAAAAGAAAATTATCACATGGTCCCCCCACCCCTTCCCATTTTTATGTCTTTTATCCATTAAAAAATATTATCACACCCCTTCCCCATGTTAATATTTTTCCACAATTGGTGAGAATTGAATGGAAAATGGCTGCCCGAAAAGATTATATATCCTACTCGCGAAAAATTAACCAACGTAGTAAACGATGGAAAAATGGTGAAAATATTTCTTGTCCACTCTTTTCCATCAAAGTAGACGCACTCGGGATAATTAAGATTTAAGTTTTGCTTCTATGCATGAGAACGTCCGAAAATATATGGCGAGTTAAAGATCAAAATCTAAATTTATATTTGGCGGCATATTTATATTAGGTAGTGCTATTTGGACATACTATGTCCAGACATATGATGGTAAAATAGAGATTCGATGGAAATTTTTTAAGTAATAATTTAATTTCATAGTTTCGACAGTTTGGTTATTAATAAACATACTCTTTTTAAATTTAATTATAAAGTTTCATTTCAATTTAAATTCATAAGTTTAGAAGTTGGGTGTGGATGAGAGTAAAATTTGAGAGCGGATGTGCATGAAATCGATATTTCGGAAGGAAGTCTAAGTAGGAAAGAAATTTTGAAGACAATCTGACATTTTTTTTCATATTTCAAGCACGTATGTCCAGACATAGTATGTCCGAATAGAATTATTGATTTTTATTATATTGGTGTTTAGTTATGTTTGCATAGATATCTTAATTTTGAAGACAAATTTCACACAAGACTCGCCAACTACAATTGTTTATCCTTTTGTTCTTATAAAAATATGTAAGATCTTTTTATCGTATTATCGTATACAAGTATTATTTTTTTTTGTTGTGTGTGTGAGAGAGAGAGAGGGTGAGTTGCAAAATTATACTATAGTATTATAGTTGCAGCTAACAGAAATGTGGTTGAACTAATCAACCCAAATTGTTATATTCTTTATTCTCCATAATATTTTTGAAGAGAAATCAATCAGCCCTCAATTTAATTTATGCAGGATGGAGATTTGAAGGAATATTTATATAACGTGAAGATTGGGGGAGAATATTCAAACATGTGTAGCAGCTAAGGTTAGACTTTATTAAAATGTACATTAACCGAAATTTATATATTATACACACACATCTTTTATTTTATTTTTCTACACCATCGCATACGTCAAATATTCAACAAATAAGAGAAATATGGGCTGGAAATAATCATGGCTCGACCAATATTTTACGATTTTTTTTTCCTCTTTTGTTTTGTGTAGGGACATTGAGGCGATGAAAAAGATCCCAAAATATCTTAGAGATGTTGATTTATTCAATATATTCTTGGATGTTTTCCCCTCGATTCATATTTAAACTTGTAAAATTAATTTCATCCATATAGTAAAAATTTAACTATAAGTTAAGGCGAAAATCAAGGTTTAATTTTGTTAGTAGCTAGTACGTGTCTCTTGCTTGTCTAACTTGTCCTTTTATTGGACTTTTAAAATCCCACTATTATTTATATAATTATTCAAAATAACTGGCAAATGTAATTGAATCCACTCAATTAAATAGTCTTTCAATTTTTTTAATAATTAATATAATTAGTATGTTGTCGATAATACCCTTTCTTACTTAATTATATATTAATTTTTAAATTTAACTAATATTTTAAATTTTTAAAAATTTGTGCATAATATTAATTTATTTTAATTAATATTAAAAATTAGCATATAATTAAGTGAAAAGTTGTGTTATAGACAAAATACTAATTATAATAATTATTGGAAAAAATTAAAAGAGAATTTAATTAAGAATATATCACCATTATCCTGACAACAATTGTCCAAATATCAATGCTCTTAATTTAGCTCCCTGTGGCATCATCCCAATTTTTATTTTTTTATTATTGATTTGCCGACATGAGTCTCATTGGATTCATAAATATAATGATTGGTATTATATTCTTGAAATATTAATTAATAATATCTGTAATCCATGTCGCAAATAATCATAAATTATCATAGAAAATTTATTTACACTGTTGACAATATGCATATACATTTCTTTGTCCGAAAATAGGAAAAATCTTATATTGATATATATGAAGAGCTAAGATTATTAGACAAGGAATAATAATTGAATACACTCTAAATAAAGAAAAAAGAGCATCAAATATTTACGTATTCCACTTTCCAATATTCGAATACTCATTAAGATTTAGAAATTAACAAGACGGCGGCGGGAATGCGGAGGCGATGCTACATACGGCGGCGGCGGTACCAACCTTTTTTTATTGTAAATTGTCCTTAACCTACCTCTAATCCTTTATTCCCTTAATTATCCTTCCCAATTGATTAATTAAATTTGTAATTTCTTTCTCATAGCCCACTATTTCAACTTCATTACTTCGATTAATATGAATACAAATAGTGATACTGTATATGTGCATAAGTTGAACATAAATTAAATTTTACAGGACCAACTATTAACCCTCAAGTTAATTTATAGACTCGACTATATATATAATTAAATCTATAACTTTAATTTCTTAAATAATTTAGACGACCATACATATCACTAATCAATATCTTGATAATTTTTACCAAAATCAATCTAATGAAATTTCAAAATCAATAATGACAAACAGACAACTGTTGTCCGGATAACTATCGATTTTAAGCTTGAAATCCGATCCAACTAATATTATTTAAAACTGTTGATTTTTTTTCTTGAAAATCGGTCCAACCAATTCCTTACACCCATCATTTTTTTTTGTAAATAATTTTATTAATTAATTATAAATTATATTTTAATTGATTTTAATATAATTTTTGGTTCGAGCTAATTAAGGAAAACGATAGTAAAATAACAAAAAAAACTGACGTTTCAAATAATATTGATAAAACCAATTTTCAAAGCTTAAATCTGATTAGTTATCTGATAACAGTTATGATTGATATGCAACAAGTCTCTTTTTTTACCGCCACGCAATTAATAATTTTTAAATTTCTCAATAAAAATGTGAAACTCTCTCTCTCTCTCTCTTCGTTTCTCTCTCTATCCTTTTCTTTCTTTCACACTCAACATCAAACTGGCCAACCATTTTTCTCTCACTTTCAGTGTGTGTGTTTGTGTGAGTTTGACCCGTCGCCACCTACCGGCAGCTTCCTTCCTCTGCTCCAATGGCGGACCCACCACCCCCAAAATTTCTATCCCCCTTTTCATTTACTGTGGCGTAAAGCTTTTTAACTGCCTTTTGTTTGAGCAATTTATAATCTTATTTAATCTCTCCTCTTCTCTTCTTTCACCCTTTTTTCCACCCCCTCTCTCTCTTCCCAAACCCTACTCATTTTCAGCAAGAAAACTGCTTCAGCCACCTTCGATCCCACTTGATCATCATATTCTCATCACTCTCTCTCTAAACTAAGTGATGTGTGTGTGTGTGAGAGAGAGAGAGAGATTTGTGTGATGATGCTGCATCTTTCTAATTTTTTTGTCTGATTTGGAGGAGCTGATCTTACCTTTTTCATGCAGTTTTTCATGGCTTGTTTTCTCTTAATCTAATACTTGTCTTCAGATTCTCTCCTTTTCCTTTCCAACTTTTGCAACCATCACTTTCTGCTTGCTTGCTGCTGCTGCTGCTGCTGCCTGTTTACCAACTACATCGATCAATACTTTTATTTATTATCCCACTCTCTCTCTCTCTCTCTCTCCTCTTTCTCTCTCTACATGGATTCTGGCAATAGTGGGAGTATGCAGTCATCCAGTGGAGGCGATGATCAGGAATTCGATTCCAGGGGAGGCGAATCCATCTCCTCTTTCATCAACGCTCCTCATAATTTCGGATCGATCTCCGCCGCTCCTCCGCCGCCTTTTCTCTCTCATCAAAACCCCAATTTCTTCGACCCCAATCCCGATCATGGCGGCGGTCACTACCCCAACGACAACGATCTGATTTGGTCCAGAGCTTTGAGATCCGATAATCACGCTTTCTCCAACCTCGGGAATTCATCATTACCGTCGCGACCCCCGCCGGTTTCCTTCCCCGGCCCCTCCTCCGCCGCGCCTCGGGCGGCGGCGCCGCAGCAGACCAGAAACCCGAAGAAGCGGACGCGAGCGTCGCGGCGGGCGCCGACCACCGTGCTCACCACTGACACCACCAACTTCCGGCAAATGGTGCAGGAGTTCACCGGCATCCCGTCCGCCCCCTTCTCCGGCTCCCCCTACTCGCGGCGGCTCGATCTGTTCTCCGCCGCCTCCGCCTTGAGGTCCGCCAGCCAATTAGACGGTCTCGGCCCGCTTTATCCGCTCCGACCCGCCGCCAACAAAATCCTCTCCCCATTTTCCCCCTCTCCGCCGCCTCCTCTGCACAATTCCACCATGATCGACGCCATAGTTCCGACGACCACGATCACAAACCCTAACAACGGCGGCGCGTCGACGTCGAACAATCCGAACAATTTTCAGCACCACCATCTACTGAGCATTCCGCCGTCGCTGCAGCTGGGGGCGAATTCGAATCCGCCGATGAATTTCTCGAATTTGAGCGGCTTCATGAGCCGCGACGGCGCCGCCTCCGCCCAAATGAGGGGAAATGATGATATCGGCAGGTGGAAAAGCGGAGAAACAGTGAGAAATAATGAAGGTATTCACGAAAATTTGATGGAATTTGATCGAAACAATATCAACAGAGGTGAATCGCAGAATTATAATTTGAATGTTGCAGAAAAAGGAATGGAAAATAATGCTGCTTCCTCCGCCGCTGAAGGTAACGTCGCTTCATGGATTTCTCCTTCCGATTAACTCTTCTTTTTATTTATTTTTTATTTTGTAGATTAAGTTAAAGTAATTATGGATTAATTTTAATTAATTATATCATATTTGTATACATGAATATTTTTTGGGGTTCAAGTTATATTAGTACACTGTTTTTCCTCTTTTTTTTTTTTTTTAACAATTACTGTCAATTTATCATACTCTATTTCGTGATTGGGTAATGATATTCGGCCACATTGTGGCCAGCCACACGAGCTAAAAATGGTAATATATATTTTTAAAATGGAAATATACCCAATTGGGTAATGATATTCGGCCACACTGTGGCCAGCCACACGAGCTAAAAATGGTAATATATATTTTTAAAATGAAAATATACCCTAATTGGGAAGCATAAACCCTAAAGGGAAAATATGATTATTTCTATTTTTATAGTCAACTTTCCTTTTTTTAAGCGTGTGGCTTGGCACAGTATGACCGGATATCTTTATTCTTCGTGATTAATGGGACTTTTTTTTCCAATTTATATTTTCTTTTATTTGAATTTCGGCTTTAATTTAATAATTGTAGTACTATGGTGCGGCTGCTGTAACTGTTGTTGCAAAAATCTATTTTTTGGTGCATCAATTAATGTTGGATATTGGTAATCTTATGAAGTGAAATATGAAATTAAATCTCGCGAATAAGAGGAAAAAATAGTAGATTATAATTTTGGCGCTTAATTTTTATTTTATTTTTAAATGTGAGCCAAAATTAATTTCATGTCATTGATTATCTTCCCACCCACCCCGACAATTTTATAAAAAGAATAAAATGGAGAATATACGTAAAATATTGTCGATTCTATTACCTCATGAGTCATGACACGTCCAAATTCTGAGAATTCGGACAGCGACGAAATTAATTTTGAAATTTCATTTTAAGATATTCTATTCCAAAGTGTTATCCAAATGCAGCTAATACATAATGGATTCGAATTGCAAATAAATTATTACTACTTCTTTTAAAAGGAAATTAATTTGCTTAAAAGATCTATTCATACTGCACCATTTCGTTCCTTCCAAAAATGCTTAGGAAAATGGATGTTTATTTTCTATTCGACTCGTATTAAATTTTATTTTTGATCACCCCAAACACGGAGTGGATCTCTCAGAGTCGAGGGGAGTCAATCGACTCTCCCTCAACCTCGCCGAGGTCGATCCCCGTTGTGGGGTCCGTCGAAGGGGGGAGTCGAGGGTGAAGTCTTTTTTTGACACGTTGCTCGATGCGGAGGAAGGGGACACGCTGTCCCTATCAATTCCAATTTTTTTTTATTTTCAATAATAAAAAAAAATTATACCCAATCATCGGATCAATCTAGGTTTATATCAACTCCCATCGTAAAATTTTCTACTTAAGTCTATTCAATCAGTGGGATCTCACAAAAATCACCAAAATTAAGGATCAACCTAGGTTTAGGTCTTTTTTCGCGTTACAAATTATTATTCAAGGTTTAGAATTTGGTCAAATAATAGACTTGATACCAATACATCAAACCATCAAGTTGACACTTTTTATTTTCAACATTGAAATAATAATGAGATCCAACTCCAAGGGTTAAAAAATATTCACCATTCCTTTCAGCATTTGGCCTTGCATTAATTTTTTTTTTTGTAAATTTCGGACTGATTTTGATAAAGTGATATAAAATATTTTTGATGTGATATAAAGTGATATAAAATGATTTTGAAGTGATATAAAGTGGATAAAGTGATTTCTTAATTATTTCTTTAAATGGAAAGTGAGAAAAGTAAAGTGGGACGTCTAAAATAGAAAATGAGACAAATAATGTGGGACGGAGGTAGTAGTAAGTACTATTATGTAGCACACGCAGACGATGATGGTCCACGTAACGTTTTTAAGTTTTTGATTTATTTTATATAAAAAGTTGTATTAATAAATATTTATCTATTAACCGATGAGTATATATATATTTATCTACGGTATTGCAAATACGGTATCTTTAAGTTTTGTAATGTATGAACAAAATTATTAATGAACTACTATGTAAAAGTCAAACTAGGTCATGTGGCATCATTATATAGATTATATATATATGTATGGTACTCATTTAAATTATCAAATATGTCCTTGAAAATAATATCAAATATAGCAAGATGGGAGTGATGATTTTTGGCTAGACAGAGGAATTAAATGTGGAAGAATAATCGCTTGGCATTTCCATTTCCTTTATGACAAAACAGAGTTTGTAGGATCTTCATTCAACAGCTACAAGTCTACGATGTTCATATATACAAAAAAAAAAATTATATTTCCAATTTATTTTTAGTGAATTAGACATTTTTACAATCCAATATATGAATAGCAAAAATAATATTAATATTTCATTTGTTTAAACGAAAATAGTATTATTGAATTGTGAATTGTGCTTAGGAAAAATTAAAATAAAACATTCTATATGTGCATAACATAAATACTAGAAAAGAAATTAAGAAAATTCTTGATTTTCCAAATTTTTTTTTATCAAGTGAATAAATATATGCTCCGGGCCCATTTATGAGCCCGGTATGATATTGGTATGGCTCGTCCTGATAATTTATACTATGAATTAGTTTTGAGTTTTTGAGTTTATTAAGTTTTGATTTTAAATGCACAAATTAGAATACTTCAAAAGTAATGAAATTACATTAATTCTAAGAAAATGAGTGGTATTTATAATTGAAATTTAGGAATAAAAAAGAATCAGTCCTTGGCGGCGGAATCCGGCGAAAACTAGCCGTTTGGCACCTGAAGTTGAATTTTATTTTATTTTTTTTGACTGACCTCATGCACTCTACATAAATCTCGCTTGAGCCGGGTTCGATAGCCGTTGGCTCGTTATCGAGCTGGCTCATCAAAAAGCTGGCTCGAGCCCGCTATGAGCCATTCCGATATTTATGCTGTTAGAAATAGTGAATAAACGGCATATTTTTATTTTTATTTTTCCTAAAGTAAGTTACCGTAAAAATGAAATATGCATACGACAGAAATTTCAAAATCGTGTATGAAACAAGCTTGTGATTCACACAAGCCATACCTACCCTTAAAAAATCTATTAAAAAAAAAGGGCTTCTCTGACAATTTATTTTAACAATTAAGAGATGACAAGTCACCTTCTCAAATCAAAACGAGTTAACTACTGATTTAAATAAATATGTGTGTGTGTGTGTTCGATTTAGAATCAATAAGCTAACAACTTTTGCTCGTTGCAAAATCTTTTTCTTTTTCCTATTATATTAAATCTCAGCTCAAATTCAATTCAACCAAAAAAAGAAAAAAAAAAATATATATATATATATATATATAGGGAGTGATTCCCATGCAAATGGCTCTTAAAGTGAGAAATAGGAATTAATCTCCACCATTGATCTTATCTACATGAAGGGTCAAGATTTAGCTTGGTCAAAGCGGGTCAAATCTGGGTCAATCAGAGTCAATCGGTTGACTTTTTTTTTCGTTTTTTTTTAAAACTGTCACACAAGATGCACAACTTCACATATTCACATGCATCAATTCACATATTCGGATGCACAACTAAGTGTATTGAGATGCACAAGATTTTAAGTTTTTTTTTTTATGTTTTCTTTTTCGTTTTTTTTTTTAAGGTTAGGTCATATGCACCACATCATGTATTCATATGCACCACACTATATAATGAGATGCACCACTAAGTGCATTAAGATGCACTAGTTTTGTTTTCATTTTTTTATTTTCGTAAAACATTGTGCATCTAGTTACACTATGTGGTGCATCTAGTTACACTGTGTGGTACATCTAGTTACGCATTGTGGTGCATCCAATTTTTTTCAGTTTTTTTTTTTTTTTTTTTTTTTTACAAATTCGGTGCATCTCACTGCACATAGTGGCGCATCTCATTATGTATAGTGGTGCATCCGAATATGTGAAGTGGTGCATCATGGGTGACTGTTTTAAAAAAAATTTGAAAAAAAAACTGAAAATCTTGTGCATCTAAATGCACTTAGTGGTGTATCTAGTTATATAGAGTGGTGCATCCGAATATGTGAAGTTGTGCATCTTGGGTGACGGTTTAAAAAAAAACAAAAAAAAAATTGAAAAAAAAAACTGAAAATCTTGTGCATCTAAATGCACTTAGTGGTGCATCTAGTTATATAGAGTGGTGCATCCGAAGTTGTGAAGTTGTACATCTTGGATGACAGTTAAAAAAAAAATCGAAAAAAAAAAGTCAACGGGTTGACCCGGATTTGACCTGTTTTGACTTGGCCAATCTTGACCCTTCATCACCAATAGATTTATGTAAAAAATTTATTCTCATTTCTTAGGATAATATTCATTATCATATGATCTCTCTCATATATATATATATATATATATATTTATTTATATATTCAAGAGTTGTGATATGGAAACTGACAACCAACTGAAAATATGAACTGAAGTATTCGTTTTTAGCAAAGGGTTTAAATACAAATTCACAAAATTTTTAAATTTTTGACAATGCAGAAACTCATACACTAAGAGCATGTACTACGGGTGTCTAGTAAGACCTAGGTCTAAGTACTGGGAAGCGTGATTTTAATGATTGGTGGTGTTGAGTTAGACATAGGTTGATTTCTCTACTACAATGGGGTTGAGTAAGACCTAGGTCTAAGCACTGGGAAACGTGATTTTAATGAATAGATTTTATTATGTTGTTTTTTTTATTTGTAATAAATATTATAAAAATTAACTTAATTAAATTCAGAAATAAATAAATGACAATTTTATTGAATTAAAAAATTACAACATACATTAATTAAAAAAAATACAATAATTAAAAACTATTACATTACAATAATTTTTTTTAAAAAAAGGACAACTACTCCTCCCAATTGAATTCCCTTGCAAGTTTGCGGTGAACATTTTCGTACCTCGTCTTTTGCTCGGGACTCATATTCGACGTGTCAACAATATAGATATTGAACGCCCACTCCTCCCTCGATTGCTTGTTGAGGGATGCCAACTCTTCGGCCGCCTGCTCCCGTAGCGCATTTTTGCCCTTCCTCCCCTTCTTCGCCGCTTTCAGTCCTTCGGGTCGAACCTGCAGAGTGTTTGCATCGCTCGCGGATGTGGTGGATGCGTTGCCGACGGCCAACAAAGTGTACTCACCGGATTGTTTATCTTCGTCCGCTTTGGAGCTGTTGGCTTATGAGGGTTGGTGAAAGTCGGGATATGCCTCAAGAGCTCCCACGTAGCCCTATACGGGAACGGTTTTCTGAACTTCTCAGCGTAAAAATCTTGGGCCCTCGTGTATATATCGAAGTCGTTCTCCCCGCTTCCGAGCTGGTTTTCTTCTTGGATGTTGATGGCGGCGAAGTTCTGGATCTGTTTCTTGGCGCGGTCCCATGTGCTCTTCATCTCACTCTTCTCTCTTGGGTGGGCGGGACCCATGAACTCGTTGAAACGGTTCATTATTTTCTCCCAAAACGCGCTTGAGGTTTGGTAATTGCTGGTGATCGCGTCCATCCCGAAGTCAACGTAGCACTTTGCGAGGTATTCAATCTCAGCGGGCGTGTAGTTAGGACCTCGCGCTGACTTATTGTGGTCGTCGGATGAGGCCGCGACAGCTTTCCCCTTGCGGTCTGCCTTGCCCTTCCCCTTGGCCGGAGAAGTGGCCGTGCTTGATGTCGCGACAGCTTTCCCTTTGCGGCGGGGCAGGGGCGGTGGTGTTTGCTCGCGTTCATCCGATTCCTCTTGGTGGGAATCGCCGTACGCCTCCTCCTCTTCCTCTTCCTCTTCATCGTCCTCTACCTCAACATGGTCGTCGTCGTCGTTGAGGTTGAAACGTCTGAGTCGAGCCGTACCCACTGGGGGCTGCGAGAATTGGGAGTACCCGGATGTCGGGGGTACTTGGGAGAAGCTCTGCGACAACGAGAAGCCTGGCGTAGGCGAGAAGCCCGACGCAGGCGAAAAGCCCGGCGATTGCGAAAAGCCATAGGACGGAGGGACTTGGGAGAAGCCCGGCGACTGCGGAAATCCAGCCGACGGGGGAATTGGCCGTACCCCTGCGGCTGTGAGAACTGCGAGAACCCAGTGGCTGGAGGGAATGGAGAGAAACTCGGCGACGGAAAAAATTGGGAGAAACTCGGCGTCTGCGAAAAACCCCCAAACCCTACAGGAGCCGAGTATTGGCCGAAACCGGGAGAAGATGAGAATTGGGAGCTTGGATTCGCCGGATTGGGAGGTGGATTCGCCGGATTTGCAGATTGGTTCGGTGGGATTGAACCAAAAGTTTGCGAATACCACGAATAAAACTGGTCGTCGGCCATTTTTTTACACAAAATATGATGTGAAAGAGTAGTTTTTTTTGTAGGGAAGAATGGATGAATAAAGAATTTTTTTGGTGTGTAGAATGAATGAGATGAAGGGATATATATAGTGAAAAAATGGGATATAGCCGTTGATGGAGATAATGTATACGTTGGACAATTTTAATTTTGAATAAAGATATCCGGCCACACTGTGGCCAGTCACACGCGTAAAAAAAGGAAAGTTGACTATAAAAATGAAAATAATCACATTTCCCCTTTAGGGTTTGTGCTTCCCAATTAGGGTATATTTCCATTTTAAAAACTTAAATTACCATTTTTAGCTCGTGTGGCCGGCCACAGTGTGGCCGAATATCATTACCCTTTAATTTTTTACCGTTTATTTTTTATTTTTTAATACAGAAAAAAAAAATTGACGGACCAATGGGAACACGCCACGTGTCCCCATTTTTCGACGTGGCGGAGTCGAGGGGGTTGTCGAGCGATCGAACTCGCCATCACCTCTCCATCGACACGGGGCGGTGTCGATCCCCCCACTGTGGTATCGACACAGGGATGTGTCGAGTGGGGGGTGTGTCGAGCGGCTCGACACCGCCGATCGACACCGCCCCTCGTTCCGCGCTGTAAATGCTCTAACATGTAACTTGTACATATATATTTTTCATTATTCGAAATTAGTCAGTTCGTGCAACAATTAATTGAATGTTATTATTATTTCAATTTTTCGTTGAAGTAATGAATATACGTGTCTTTGTACGTAAGATCTTGATAGTTCCCAAAATGAGACTGGCAAAACCAATTTGAATTAAAATAAATAAATTTTAGGCTATGTGGCCTATAAATTCATGAACTTATTTGAAATTCAGCTTTAGCAACCGCCATATTAATTTTAGCCAATTTAATATTAAACTTTTGAATTTGATTTAATGTGCAAACTCTGTTAGCCTCCGGCAAAGCAAAATTAGGATTTTGCTTATGTGGCAAAAATATGCCCAAGTGGCAACCGCATGAAAAATAAAGTAAGAGTTCCAGACTAAAACGATGTCGTTTCACTATTATTGAATTTAAAAATAAAAGAAAAAAATTGAAAATCCACATCCGTAAATCCATCTATCTCTTCTCCCTTTCTTCCATCCGCAAATCAGAAAACTCAACCACTCCCACCTCCAGCCTTCCATCATCTCCAATCACCACCATTAACGACGAATTGTCACATCCCCACTCTCCACTTTCGGCTCTTCCGTCTCTCTCTCCTCCCTTCTCCAAACCCAAAAAAATTAACCGCCACTAGCCCCCAATCCCATGTCCTTTAGTCGCCACCATCAAACAACGAGCCGACCCTGCCTTCCCGTTGGAGAGAGAGAGAGAGAGAGAGAGAGAGCAGATGAGCACATACTCTGCCATACCGTCTACAAATCTGCAAATCTGCCCTCGATTTCTTCCTCCGGTCTGCAAATCTGCCATACCCAAAACTCAACCACTAACCCTTCTTCATTTTCTCTTCATCCACCCCGTCTGCAAATACAAAACTCAGAAAACACATCCGCTGCCTCCAATTCCTCGCCTTCGATCACCACCATCTACGACGAAACCCATGAAGAAGCACTAGTACTAGCAGATCTCCCCCACCACTTTTCTCCTCCTATAAATATCTCCACGAGATCGCGTGGAAATCGTTGATTTTTGCTGTAGCGATTCATGTGAGTAATTTGGTGCTCTCGCGATAGATTTTCATTTTTGTCGACGAAATTCGTCGAGCTATGGTTGGGGTTTAGGCGACTGTATGGATTGAGGTTGTTGAGGGAATTGGTAGAGGAGCACGGCGAGACCGGGAGGGGTTGGTCGTGGAAGAAGATTTCATCCATCGGCGATGGGTCAATGGCGGCTGCGAACAGCGGAGGAGAGGATTGTATGCTCTTGTTCTTGTGGGTTTCAGTGGCTGGTGGATGGAGGGAGATGGTGAAGCAGAATTCATGCGAGGGGGATGAAGGCGGTGAGGCTGCAGTCGCAGTGGAAGGAAAAAAAAAAGAAAAAAAGACTGAGTTGTGCTTGGTGCTTTGTTGTTTGTACATCGTAAAAAAAATTATTTTTTTTAATTTAATTTATTTAATTATTCTAAAACGACGTCGTTTCGTATAGTGCGAAACAACATCATTTTGATCGTCTTCCGGTTAGTCCAACTAGGATTTTCAAGCATCCATGTTAGCACCCTCTTCACCGGAAACCTAGCTGAGTTGCACATTAAGACCAATTAGAAAGTTTGTTAATAAATTGGCTAAAATCGATCTGACGGTTGCTAAACCGAAATTTCGAATAAGTTCAAGAATTTATAAGCCGTTTGGCCTCTATAAAAAATATGTTAACCCAAAAGTATTTTCCTACTCTATATGTATATGAGTTTGGTAAATCGTACTTGTACCTGAAAGGCTTGGAAAATAATTTTGAGATAAAATATTTTATCTAATTCAACTTCGCCAATTAATCACATTTTTTATAAGAGGGACAGTTTCTATTTTTCATATAGGCACGAAATAGTACCTACTAAGCTGATTAGTATCAATCGTTATTAAAATTAATGTTTATTTTTTCCTTGGAAGAGTTCTTAAATTTTACTGTAATAGTGAAAACAATAACTCAATGCTAGTCGCTTAATATTTACTTACAAGATAATTGAAATAACAAGTCATTTAACAATGTGATATACTGTAAAAAAATAGAGAAATAAGAATAAAATATTAGAATAGAAATCCATAACTTCTGCATATTTTTTCTTCAATAATGTTATTCAACTTTAGTAATGTCTAACCTTATGTGTTAGAGCATGTACAGCGGGGGTCGATCGCCGCTCGACCTCGCGGTGTCGAGGATCGATGTGCATGCTTCGACCTCGCGGTGTCGATGAGGGGTGTCGATGGTGTTGTCGATTTTTCGGCACCCCTCTCGACCTCATTCTTGTGCAAATTGGGGACAACTGGCGTGTCCCCATTGGTCCAACAATTTTTTTTTTCTGACATTAAAAAAAAATAATTAATTTATAGAATAAAGATATTCGGGCGCACTGTGGCTGACCACACGCGTAAAAAAAGGAAAGTTGACTATAAGAATGATCATATTTCCCCTTTAGGGTTTATGCTTTCCAATTAGGGTATATTTCCATTTTAAAAACATATATTACCATTTTTAGCTCGTGTGGTTGGCCACAGTGTTGCCGAATATCATTACCCTAATTTATAATACCCCATTACCAACCCGGGATCTCTATATCAACCCCATTATAAAATTTTCTACATGAGTCTATCCGATCATTGGAACCCCACCGAAAACACCTTGCCTAAAGATAGACCCGGGGTCTAAAAAATGCACCGTTGTGCATGCTCTTAAGGAGGTGCCAAAAGATCGGACCAGGCTGAGCCGTTCCATCGAACTTTTTGGATAAATTTCGGCCAGATTGAAATCATGTCGGATCCAAAAATTAAGGTTTAAACACCATTCATAGTAGAATGCAAAAATATCAAGCCGGGTTGGTTCGAACACAATAAATTTTGACTTATTTTTCATATCTAACAAGTTTATATGTATTGCAACATAAATAAGAATGTAACATGTTGGAAGTAACAGACAAATTACGTGTAGTTTAAGTTTATTCATATCTTTCATAATTTAACTAACAAAAGAAAAAGATAAGTTGATCATATCTGAAATCTAATAATGAATATCTCTAAAACAGAAAATTATAAAAATGTATGCAAATATTATAGGGGGCCTCACTCAGTGCACTGGAAATTAATCATTATCCGCACGATTCGGGAAATTGATGCAAAATGAGTAAACAATTAATTACCCCAATTATGAATCAGAAATGATGACAACGTATCTGAGTCAATGTAAAAAAAAAAATGTAATACAAAAAAATTAAATTATTAAAAGTATATGTATGTATTTTTGGTTGTAGGAATTATTATGCACGGCCATGGAATATATATCTCGAAAATTATGCACGGCCATGGAATATATATCTCGAAATAAAAAAATCAGACTTACAAAGATAGCTCATGTGACATTTTTCTAATTCATATTTTTCTAAATTATCCTAACTATCTGCGTAACTTTAAGAAATTAATAATTTATAATTTTATTGGATCCTTATATTTATATAGTAGTAAGAGATTTCTGAAAAGAGTTCCAGGGGATTCGGCCAATTATCTTGTTGTGGAATATTAAAGAATAGTTGTGATTGTTGGGGGTATCTGTCTCTAAAATTGATGAGCAAATAGTACTATCCAAGATATTAACCCTAATGATTGTCTAAAGAAGTTAATAAAATACATAAAAATAGAAAAAAAAATTTATAGATATGGCAATGAAATGAAAGATGAGAATATGATTAGGGTGGAGAATTTTGAAGAGATTTGGGGCCTCCCCCATTTTGATAAGATATTAGTGACATGTGACAGTATTTCTTGTTTGGTGGGCCCTACATTATAGAGAATAAAATGAAATTGGTGTTGGTTTGCAATTATGAATATTTTTCTCATTTTTGCCCACTCTCTTAACCACGTGTGACATTCTCATTTTATATTTTTACCAAAATCTAAATTTTTTAGTTGGACATTAGAAGCATTCAGAATAGTGGGTGATATAAATTTATAATCCTAAGATGATTAGTATTAATTGTATTTTGGTGAGGTCCTGATAATTGATAATATTGTGTTGAAATTCTATAATGGTGGAATTTTTAGCCTTAAAGTGATAAATTTATCGTAGTTACAAATATAAACAGAAGGGAAAAAAAAAGCCAATGTGGCACTTCCAGAGAGAAAACGAGAGCAAGAGGCCGGACGACGGGGAGACTGGGCGAATGCCCTATCACCACCCACAATGGGCATCGCCCTGACTGCTGTCGGGTGAGAGTAGAACGCTCGGGCTATCGCTCTACCTCTAACCCACCGTCTAAAACACTCTTTCTTCGGTACCTCGTATGTAGATTTGATTGACCTTTTTGCCCTTTAGATTTTGAGGTGTCCTCCCCCCCCCTCTGTATATGAAGTAATTGTGATGCAAACTTCCTTTTCTTGGAGGGATTTCGGTGAAGTTGAAGCATTATGTGTAATATTTTCATACTTTTTCCTTCCACGATATGATTGTCACATTGTGGATGGTACGAGTTATAAGAAAATGGTGGATAATAGTGGATAATAGTGAGTAGAGTAAGGGTCTCATAATAAATGTAAATGGAGTAAGGATCTCACAATAAATGTGAGTGAAGTAATGAGAAATATAAGATTAAATATAATGTATTATGTAGGCTCTACTATTATAAATAAAAATGGTAACTATTTCGTAAACAAACTTAAATAACAAAAATAACAACCATAACGTGGATAGATAGAGAACAATATATGCTTACTTTTAAATGCACCATAAAGTGTGGAGTAGTAAATTGGTGTATTAATTGGGTGCATTACTTTAGTGAATTTGTTATATAATTTGAATCGTAATAAATATTTATTTCTTACTTTAAAAGCGTTCTTACTATTTTATTTTAGAGCAAAAATTCAAAATATCCCTTCTCAAACACAAAAGATAAATTATACAGTATCCCTTTCTTTTTAAAAAATTCAAAATACCCTTTTGAATTTGTTTAGGACTTTTATGCCCTTCATGTATACAAGAAAATTGCATTTAATTTGTATCATACACGAAGATTAATTTCTTGTATGAATTTCCGGCGAAATTTTCCGGCGACATTATCCGGCTAAAAAAAATCCGGTGAAATGTTTCCGGCTAATTTTTCCGGCGAAAATTTGAATCATACACGAAGCCTAACTTCATGTATGATGCATACATGAAATTATCTTCGTGTATGTATCATACATGAAAAATTATCTTCATGTATGATATAAATTTGATTTTTTTGGAGGCAAAATTTTTGTGTATGATGCATACATGAAAGTCAGTCTTCGTGTATGTATCATACATGAAAACTTATCTTCATGTATGTTACAAATTTGAACTTTTTGGAGGCAAAAATTTTCGTGTATGATGCATACACGAATTAGGCTTCTTGTATGATGCACACACGAAAATTTTCGTGTATGATTCGAATGTTTGCCGGAAAAATCCGTCGGAAATTTTTCGCCTGAGAAATTTGCCGAAAGTTTTTCGCCGGAAGTTCATACATGAAATTAGTCTTCTTGTATGATTCAAATGAAAGTTTGCCTTCTTGTATACTCATTAAGGGTATATTAGACTTTTTACAACTCAAAGTAGTATTTTGTAACTTTTAAACTTAAGGTGATATTTTGCAACTTTTGTTTAAAAAAATGGGTATTTCACCACATTCTCTCTTTAGTTTATCTTACACTCGTTTATATTCTCTATACTATATCTTATCATAACAAAATGAAGACAACGCTATTTTTAGGTTGGATCTCTAAAGTAGAATTTTCTTTATACGTACCGTTATGTTCTTTCTTTTTTACTACGTCATTTATATGTAATTGTACACAAAAATACAAAAAGGCAAAAATGCATAAAAATACTTGACCTCTATTCAAATTTCGGTTTAATTACAATTTTTTTAATTTTCGCAAAATAAATATCCACCTGTCAATTTTTCTTGATGTTCGTCCAGATTCAATTTGGGGAAGAAATTGAAAATGACATGTCCAATTCAAAATAATGTGCATCAACGACGTCGTTTTGATTTTACAAATAAAAAAAAAATCAAATTACACATCACATAAAAAAAAAGATTGCCATGTTAAATTTTCGTGATTTATAATAGAGAATATATATCCATATAGCCATAATGGGGATTAAAACTCAAATTTCGGTCCACCATCTTCTTTGGAAACACAAAATTTGGCTATTATTTGTAATTTGAGATAAAAATACCCTTAATGAAAGGCGCGCGGGTCGCGAGCGGGCTTCAGGATGTACCAATAGTACCATAATCCTGATATTCGCCCGCGAACCGGCCCGACTTGCCCGCGAACCGATGCGCAACCAGCACCCTCTTCATTAATGGTAAATACGTTCCAAAGTGCAAATATTGGCTAAATTTTGTGTTTATGAAAAGGGTGAGCCAAAATTTGGATTTTAATCCCCATTATCAATATTTCAAAAGTTTTCTCAATATGAATCTTAATTGGAACTATTTAAAAGAAGTATTGTATAAATAATATGAAAGATGTAATTTTTTTGTTTTTGCAGTTGACTCGTAATAAAATAAATGCATTTGAGGTTCGTGTTTGGGATATGTGTACATGAATTTAATGCGACATTAGACTCTGACCCAAAAAAAAAGCAATATTAGATCAAAACTCCAAATACTACAAAATTACAAACTAAGGACATTTACAAGGAATTAAATAGTACTAGTTCTTAATGAACGACGGACCCAGAATTTTGAAATTAGGGGTACGAAATATTACGTTACTTGAAGAATTTGTCAGGGTTGTAGAGAGCCCCCCATGCTCAGGAGTTCGGAGGCGAAGCTGGCAGAGCCAGTATGCGGCAAAGGGGGGTACAAGTGTACCCCAAAATTTATTTACTTTTTATTAATTGCTATGCATAATGTTGAAAAATTATATTTATGATATTATTTGTACCCCTATTTTAATAAAGAAAGCACGCACAATATAGAAATAGAAAAC